>OY728141.1:1869469404-1870791190 GCA_963277665.1 Viscum album
TTCTAATATACATTCCAAGTAATGTTTTATTTTATATATCAAAATTGGGCCGCGTATCATATCTGGAACTATCTTTATCTTGTTGTGTTTCATACAACAACATTTTAGAATGTATGATGAACTATGAACCCCTCCCGATTCTCCGTCCGTGCTTGGATTGAGACACTGTCAGATATGTTGGAATCCCATCGGTGAGTTCTGAAAACCCATAGATATTTTCTTCATGATTAATTAACTTTATTGAGTTATCATGGGTTGATGGTTTTGACCATTTTCTATATCTCCACTATTCTATTATAAATCAAGGTCCAACATTAAATTATATGAATCATATGACATCGAAGTAGGTGATCTTTTTCCTTTCATTATTTTTCTTTGATTATATATGATAAAAGTGATGCATCCCGATGTTCTAGAGATATCATGATTAGGAATTAAACCATGTTTGTTACGTATTATGGTTAGAATGATTGATAAAGGGTTGTTACTTATGTGTAAGGATGGGTATCTTGTTTATTGGACACCCCATGGGCATGTTTCCCTTGATTGACTATTTATGGTCATTTGGTCAAGGTTTCTTATGAGTCATTATTTTCTAGGAATAAAATTAATTATGATGAAGTTTGATTCATTATATGAAATTCCTTGTGTGATGGATTGATTAGTGTTTGGTAAATGAAATATATTGAATTACATGTGTTGATTTGGATGAATGGTATATGCTATATGTATTTCCAAATGACCATGAGTGACTTTGCCAGGAAAACTATGGGGGTTTCAATGAGTACTTACAATGGACCATGAGAGCCTTTGTCCAGAAATACTATGGGGGTTTCTAGGATTATTTAAAAATAAATGTGATATCGTTGGTGTAGAATGTTTGACCCATGGGATTAGACCGTGAGATCTTTCCTTGGGGTGCATTTATAAAATATTAATGGCACTTTAGACAAAAGGAGTTAGACCGTGAGAGCCTTCCTAGAGGGTCATTATGACTAATTGAATGATGTTGAAGCGTCTCCCAAAAAAATAATAATATATTTTTTAGTAATACTTTTTATTTAGATGGTCTTTTGAGACACCTATTTGGATACCTTGAAATACATCCTAGATTATTGCCTCATTTTTTCATATTACCCACAATAAAAATTCATTAACAATTATGCATATATATTTTGGTGATTTCCGAATAAGATTTGTATCATTAACTATTTGGGCCAAGTTTGGACACAACAAGATTAATATGATTGTATATATAGATAGGACAAATCACCCTTCTTAATCAGTTAATTGATTTAGGAAGGAGATGGAGAGCATGGGACCAAGATGAGGCTTGTGATGGTGCTAGAGTATTAATTGTTTCTTTTTTTAAATTGGTTTTTGTATTTCATTATAGAATTGTGACTTGTTTCAATGCGTTCATAGATTTATATTACATTCATCATATATTTATATATTATTGATTCTGATGGATTTATATTCAGTATTCTTCTATTTACTTGTTGTGGTATTACAGCTTCCATTTCTGTTTTATATTAAGAATCTTCTATGTACTCTTCCAACAATGGAATAGTTTCCCCAATTTCCCTTACCCCTCACTAATACTCAGAATCCTATTAAATTTTGGGAAATGTGCGTGGGGTTATGTGACCAACTAGGTTCGAGGCCCTTTTTTAGTGGCACCCGGATTCGGGACGTTACAGTTTCTAATATTGGAAGATAATTTGTAATGCGTATAAAGAAAAATGGAAAAAAATCCAACAATATTTCATGAACAAAGTCATGGTAATTGTTTTTGACTTTTATCATGATGATCTATTGATGGGATAAGGGATTATGTTCTTTCTACTGATGGTTTGATCATAATGGGATGGATACTGGTAAATGATTACAAGTAATGTATTTAATTCCATATCACATAATTGTAGGGAAGATTAAATGATTCATGGGATGATGATTTTGATTGTATGAATATATAATGGAATATATTTCAAAAACACCCATGTATAGTATTGTCTGGAGAAATATAGGATATGACACCATGTTTTAGAAGTGATATCTGCATAGAAAAATGGAGTGGATGAGAAAAAAAATCAGATCGTAAACAACGTGGGGAAAATATTTCTTACTGAAACATACTTACATAAGAAATTATTTGAGGAATCAGTCTTGAAGTCATTTTATATATCTAGAAATTTTTATTTCTTTATGAAATATGAAATTAAACTATATGAACTATGGTATGAAAATTATACAACACTTATATACATTAAAATATCTATAAGAATGTGTTCTTATCTCAATAAGTTCTAAATAGTGATTTATGAATTTCTTGGAGAGGAATGGATATTCCTTGGAAACTCATGAAAACGAGAATCATAAAAATTATTTAATAAGAGTACGTCAAAATTGGTCGAGAGAAATGTTTTTATAGTTATATAAAATGAATAGAGTCTTCATAATTATATTGAAATGTTTATAGAAGACATTTATTAGATGGTAAGAAACATAGGGGGAGAAGAAGTATAAAATGATGATTCAGAAGAAGATATTAATAACGGTCAAGATGGAGTCAAATTGATAATTTCATGAAGATGAAGTTTGAAGATAAAATTGAATATAAATATATCATTAGTGATCATGAAGTATCAGTGATCAATGATGTATTTATAGCATGCATCCACCATATATCATGTAGAGTGAAAATGATTTATAGAATAAGCTAGATATTAAATATAGGTTCATGATATGAGTAAATATCTTCATAAAATGGAATATAATCAATCACCAAATATTGTTTTGAAGATGTAAAATGAGAATGTAATTCTGGTTTAATGGGTAGTCTATAACAAGACAAATGAAAATGGAACCATAATTTGAAAAAAACATAGCTAGTGTGAAAGGGATAATCTTGTATTGAGGGGATAAATTTTCAAGTAGAATTTGAACCTATTATAAGGCTAGAGACAATTAGGTTATTTATTTCATAAGTAGTATAATGGAATTTCATTTTTTTCAAATGGATGTAATGTATGATTTTTTAAATGGGTTTTTGAAGAATCTGTGTACATTGAAAAGCCATATTGTTTTTATCCCTTTAATTTGATAATGAAATTTATCAACTGAGGAATGATCTATATCAAACAAAGCCAGCACTGAGAGCAGTGTACTGATGTTTTGATCAGTTTTTGAAGAATCTCAGTTTTTATTACGGTGTAATGGATCACAATTTCTATATGAATAATTATATTTGTAAAAGGATTATGATGATGGTGTTTGAAAAATCACAATATTTGCAGAATAATAAGAATTAAAATTCAAACATTTCTATTAATTCATGAAAATTGAGTTCAAAATGCCTATGATCAAAAAATTTATTTCTATTTATATTTACAGGTGACAAAATAAAGGGACGAAACATTCATTTCTATATAGAGATATGCTATGGAGAGTTTGAGGATTTATAGAATGGATAATTTCATGGAGATAATGAATTCAGTGCATATTCAGATGAAAAATTCATGAGATGATGAGTTAAAGATATTAATTTCAAATAATATTGACACACCATTGGTAGTCTGTCATACATAACAGAACCAAAATAAAATATAGTTTTTTTACATTCCAAGCTGAGTAAAATCATTTTAATTCCAAATAATCCCACTTACAATAAAGGAAAAGAAAATTATTATATGTCAAAGAAATAGTGGCTTTCAGAACTCATATAATAAAGAATAAAAGTAATAATAATTTGTTCATACATATGAATTATATTTTTGTTCATAAAATGATTAAAAATTAACATCATATGTTTCGTTTTATCTTTATTTATTATGAATTTCTTGGAGAATCATGAAATAATATTAAATATCATTTAGTACTATAGAATCAAAATGTATTGAGATTAATCAAGTATAGACATATTTGGTGTGTATGAAACAATAACACAAACATTTGGGAGTTCAATTGAAGTCCTTAATGAGAATCCATTTTATAATACAATTTATATAAATCATAATAAAAAAATATCCCATCAGAGAAGATACATATGTTTGACATCATATATAGTATTTTCATAGAGAAGGGGGATCATGGGATTGTGATGGAGTATGTTCATTATAAACAATGGGTTCCAAAAATCCTGAAATAAGAATTACCCAAAAAATCAATTAATTGAAAAACCTAGAACACATAGATTAATTGACACCCAAAATTTGAAAAAAGTGTTAAAGTCGGACCCGCTATCCACAAGGTATGGTTTTATTTTCCTAATGTGAGTATATGTGTTCTTTACCATGTTACAACCATTAAAGAAGTTTCCTTTGAGTTCATTGAGTAAGGGGGTAAATATGCGTTGATCTAGATAAGGGGTGAAGATAAAATCGGGAACAATGATAAGGGGGTTTAAACCATACAATTTTGAAGATATTCAATCACTCTCTATCTATCAAGACCAATTGAATTCATGATGAAATATGTTTTTAGTGGCGTTGAAGAGTAGGACTTTTCATGTGATTAAATTGCACTAACATAAATGAAAAATACTCCATAATGGAGTTTCCAAAATAAATCGATCCACTAATGAATATTCTAGGCCACTTCTATTTCTAAAAAAGAAATTGGATCATGTGGGATTAGACTATGTGTGGGGTAAAATATTATTCACTATCTAGAATCATAAGATGTGATTTGTGGTTATGAATAGAAATTTACATTATTTTGTCTAAATTATAAATAGAACTATTTAGAATAATCATTAAAGGGTGAAGAGTTTTCAACAAACATAATTGGGGATAGTTTTTGGAAAAAATTCTCATGCGGAATTTACAGTTATTTGGGGTTGATTGTGTCTCTTTGAAAAAGATGGTTGTGGGTTCCTGTATGATTATTGAATAGTTTTGTTTAAAAATTTATAAGACTCCATTATAGAATCTCTATTAGTTTTATAAAATATTTGGTGTACAAGGATGCATCACTTCTGAGTGTTTTCCAAATTTTTGGGGTATAAAATTTAGAGAAATACACTTGTATTGTGATGTTTTTTTTCATTGATTACCTATTAAAAATATGAAAAATGCATTGAATTAATGGATGTTTTATAGTTATATAAATTATTGGTGTTTCATAAAAAAAATTTTGTGGCACAATTTCCTATGAAAGATTGTTTGTTTCGAGATAATCAAAAATTTCAATTAAGATTCTTGAGGAAATGGACATTATCAAACATTCTGAAGAGTTTCATTAAAAGGTAGTGGCGAACTAGAATGTTTCCCAACGTGGAGGAAACATCTAAAATAATTTTTCTTCCTCATCATTGAAAGAGAGGAAGCCTGAAGAAAAATCCCAAGGCTTTGATTTCATAAAGTAATTTTGAAAAATGCTTCCTTCATGAATGATTAATAAGAACATCTATTTCATGATGCATATATGTTTTATAAAATGAGAAATTGTATTTTGAACGTTTAAGATTTTCCTGAATGGAAATGATTTGATAAGTTTTGAATAGTTTCTATATAATTGGGATGTTTCATGAAAGCATAGATAGGGTTTTGGGAAAGTGGATCATACAAGAACTATAAGGATTTTTACATGAATTATATTGTAAAATAATATTAATCATGTAGATTAATGTAGAGATCCATGGGACCTTAAATGAGGTGTAAAAAATATTTATTCACGTGACTAAAATAACAATATTTTAATAGATCAGTGACAAAAATTTATTTTGGAGAGAAGTAATAGGTCAAATTATTAATGGTAGGGAACTAGGGAGGTCATTGATTCCACTCTGAAAATTTTAATTAAAGATCACTTTAAATAATTTTTTATTTTGGAAAAATACTTATAAATGATCCATAGAGATAGCCTATCATGGGTGAACCAGGAAATTTTGTTGTGTCTCATGTATAGTTTTAATTTGGATCATACATTTCTATTGAAAAGTGAGAGAAGATTTTTTGGTTTAACAATGATACATTATCCAAAGGTGTAATTTTTTTATTATGTCATACCTTGAATCACTAACACCTCATGGATTTTAAACTAGGTGTATTAGAGGATATAGTACCAAATAAGGAAACGACTGATTCCTCCTTAGTTTTCAAGAACTACCCTCAGAACAATGTATTCTTCAAGAATTTAGTTCAAATGATGTTGGAGTGGTATGATGATGTTATCATAGAGTATGTTTCTAGGTTACCTCTCAAGGGAATGATGAACATTGGTATAGTACTACACCGAGAGATGTAACTAAATAAATGTCTATATATCTGATGAAATTGATGTTTTATTAGTGTTGACGGTGCATTTGGTCTATCTATTGAGGTTGGGAATCATTAGGCCCAATGTGTTTTCCTGGTTAGTATAGTATTATATTCTATGAATTTGGTTAATAGTTTGAGGTTATTCATGTATATAAGTATTTTGAAGAAGGTTATTTTTTGGAAAATATTACTCATCATTGAGAATCATTGGATTCATTCAATAGTTTTTTTTGGTGGAAGTGGTTATGTAATTTTAGCCTTGGTATATGTAATCACCTGCTCCAGGTTCAACAAGAGGTTATATTAGAAGCATTTTTTAAGATATGTAACAGTTTCTTTGAGATATTGGTGATAAATATTATCATGACAAACAACCATTGATTTATCTAGTACCTATGAGTTGGTTCTTTCATCCCTTCACAGACTGGTTCATGGTAGGATTACTTATTGAAATCCATGTAAATTGAATATCATAGCTAGGTAACATGAGACACATGGTGATTGTTCTGGACATTCTCTCAGATCATCACCTCTTGGGGAAGCTCTCAAATATTTTCATCTATATTAAATAGGGAAAATTAATTGCATAAATTTTCTTAGATATGGCAGTAATAATAGACCCAAGAAATCATGAGTTAGTTCAAAATTGAGAACCACCCATGAGAGTGGTCATGGTTGCATATTCAAAAAGCAAGATATTTTGATCAATTTATTTGAGTGAGGAAATGAAGAAGATAAACTCATTGGGGTTGAAACATAATTTATTGTATAGTGATGAATACATCTAATTAATGGTTTTTATTTTAATTTTTACCCACCATTTTAGGGAGGAACAACATGGGTATATTGATTTTTATATCTTTCATAGAAATATATTCACAATAAATGTTCATAAAAGATTTTGTGATGGTGGGGAACACATCATCTCTATTCTAGGATGGACGATTAAACTAGTCACAAGAAACATGAGGCACTAAGGTGGTCTAATTATTTACCTCAACTATACATCTAAGAGAGGTGAGGATGTATTAGGATCTTTTTCTATCAGGTTCATTGGTCGTGGTTGTTTCGTTGTGTTTACAACTTTTACCATTTATGTATCACCTTAAAATAGATTAATGTAATGTTTCACATGTGTACTAGAAATGGTATGGTATATTTGTGAATTAAATAATTAACTTCCACGGCCAGTGAGAGGTCATGATTCCATTTTGGTGATTGGGGGACAAATAACCATGTAAACCATCCTCCAAACTGTACAAGAGAAACGATTTGTGGAATTTGTGGGATTTTTTTCTATTTAATGATAGCAGGTATCAAATGATTTATCTTTATATTAATATAATAAAATGTCTCTTGATTCATTTAATTATTACGGAGAGATGTAATTGGGCCTTCTGGACTCAATTTTATTTGAGGATGACTTTTATTTCCCCAAAAAGATGGACCAGAAAAGAAGACCATTCTGGTTCTAGAATACATTTATTATGTTTGGATGATAGATTAGGGACATATTTGGGAGGATTATCTACCATAAAAACTAGAACCATTTGAGGCCATGATTTGGAAACCCAACAGGTAATAGATTTACTGATCAGAGTTAGTGGAACAATGCGTGTGGTCTCAAATTTAGTGCAATAGATAGTTGTAGTGGTTTAATTCATCTAGGGATGGATGTAGTTTTTCTAGAGACATCAATAGTCATTTTTGGACAATTGATCCAACAATTTTATGTTCAATAAAATGATCACGCATTCTGAGAGATCTCTTATCACTATGGATTGTGGAAATTTTTCATTGGTGGAACATTATCTCTTAGATTTATCATCCAATTTTTGATACTAGGTTGGGTTAGTGAGGGGGGTTACAACTTATCCATGCCACCATAATTTTTCAAGGAGCATGATTCATTCCATGATTTTTAGATGAAGAGATATGAGAGTGACGAATCTCATAATTCTCACAGGGGGAGATGGAATTTCTAGTTGGAGTTATCATTTTATTGAGCCTAGTGTAATTTGAGAACCAGTAGTATAAGACCATTTATGAGAATGTGTTTTCTCATGGGTGAATTTTTTTATCTACATGAGAACTTTCTAAAGTGATTTTGGAAGTGGGATATTTATATGTGATCTTAGTACCCTCACAGTTCTGTGTTGGTTTTTTAATTTTGGGATGAATAAACATTAAATATGGTGTGAATGTAACAACTATGTAATTTATGAACTACACATTGGAAGATTGTAATGAATGTTTCTATAGTATGGAGAGGTTTTGAAAATGACATACAAGGTCTGATGATCCTTAGAGAATATCTATTATAAATATATTATATATTATATCATATACATGTACATTTTTTCAATTAACTTTATAACTCAATAATAGTGTCTCAGATCAGAAAATGAGGTCTCCTAGTAACTTATGAGTGTTGATCTTACCCAAGATGTGAACTAAATCTTATCATCTTTAGGTGCTTTGACAATGTGTAGATGTGGTTGGATTAAATGATATAAATTAATTTGTTAATTTATGTGTATTAACTCATAAAACCCTATTTCCTTCTCTATATAATACCATTTAAGATAAATTTACCAGGATTTTTCACATAACTCTAGAAGGAAATATATGTTGTAGAGAAAGATTCATCGGCATGTGGGTTGGAGAATGGTTGTGTGATCCGGGATTGAGCATCATATTACCAAGAAGTTATCATCATTGATAAATTTCTTGAATATCCTCAATGATAATGATGCAAAATTATTATTTATCAACATTAAATTTAGCGGTAAGATATTTGAATTCTGTGGTACAATCCCCATTTTTTAATTGATAATAATGACAATATTTTCATTAAAGTTTATATGTATTATCCTTCATTGTTTGGTTTTCCTATGTTTATTTTCTCTTTATAGATATAGGAATTTGATATTTACATTTAATTTATTTAATCTACTTTGATAATCCAACATTCATTGGATTTGGATGATGATATCCAAATGAACAACAACCATGTTCAAAGATCACATTTATTAATGTTAAATTTCCATAAATTATTTAATTTTCATTAATATAATTTTCCATGGATGTTTATTTGATGATATGTATGAGTAATTACCATTTTATTCATACTCTAGCTAAATAGAACACAATGTTGAGTTCATTTTTGTGTTTTGGTGATGTGAAAAATAAATGAAGGTGATGATAGGAATTAGACGATGGATTGGGTAATGGTGGATATGTGAGTTGGAATGAGAAAATATCTCTAAAAGAGTAGTGATTGGGGATACTAAGGAACATGTAGATGAAATATTCCAAAAAAATTAATGGTTTTCAGATGTTGGAATAGGATGCACATGATTTCTGTGTGTGGACATGTAGTGCCCCAGATAGCGACGAGCCTTGTTTTATCGATGAGAAATATATGGAATCCGAAATCCAGTCATACATTGAGGGTGTTCATCCTATATATTGGAATTTAAGCATGGAATTCCATAGAATCAATATAGGCATTGGAAAAAATAGAACAAATGGTGAGTGCTTATGGGAAATCATGACATATTAAATGTGTATTATGAAAGAGCACACACTATGTAGTCCCCATTTTTCTGTGACTAGGGTTTCAAATGGAAGTAAATATCACACGACATGTGATATAATCACAAATTATGTAACACATATCATTATTTTTTAGAGTATGAAATGAGTATACACCCATTATGGCTTGTAGACCATTTCATTTTTTATGGGTAACACACCATGTACTTAAAAAGGTACACTGCATGGTCTGATAGTAGAGAATAAATTCTATTTTGACACCTAAATTCAATGTGATAAATATTAAACTCTATGTACTTATTAAATTACATAGGAAAAACCAAGTTCACAGACATGACTAGTATACATAGACATGACCATGATACATAGGCTTGAGCCTGAGTATTAGAGAATAACTAGATGACATTCGCCAAATAATGTCTCAAACTCTAGTTTTCATGTAAAATAAAAGAAAAAGATATGTATTGGGTGAAAGATATGTTGTGTGATACTAAATTTCACAGACAGTTCTAGTATTAGTGAGATACACTATGTACCCAAAGGTACTTATTGTGTACTATATAAGGGGAATGTTAGAGCACTATTTCTTTCACTTCAACTCTGGGGTATGTTTTAGTATTTTCTATTTGATAAATTTATTACTGTATCATTATCTAAGTCTATCCCTATGAAGTTACAATATTTTATCCAATTTTTAGATGATGATGAGTTATCCCCTCTATATATTAGATCCATATATAGACATTTTTCGTCCATGTGGCTTGATATTTGATCCTATATAATTATTCCCTTGGATGGGTCAAGTACCCCATTTCAGATATCCAAGAAGTGTTACCCCCAATCTAGTGGGTTATTCTAGTTAGGGTTAGTTATCTAACATAAGACCTAGGTGTGACCCAATATCCATGTGTCAACATCGGTTATATTCTGAAAAGGTGTAGTCTAATCGATTGAGTATGTTGAATGCACCCTCTCTTTATTCGGAGCCTATTCCATGAATGGTCCAATGAGAATTACCTAGTCGATGAGTCCCAAAAGATTAGGGAGAGCTAGTGAGTGAGTTCACTAATAAGGATATTAACTGTGAGCTTATTGTAGAGTCATAGTCTAGTAGTGAGTTCAAGAACTTACATTGAGCCTTTGTGTCTACCTTTTAGAAATTATTGGTTATTGTTGTTATTATAACACATTCATATTAACATAACATCATTATGATGATATGAATCCCTCTTTAAGCATTGTATTTCCTGATTTAGGGGTTACATACTAGGTATGTTTATAATCAATCCTACATGGGATCTTCCAACACATATCATGTCTTATGAAAATGACATGATTTTTAACGAAGTCCTAGGAGGAATATGAGAATGTGGAGAATATTTTTGATAGAAGAACCTCAAATGGATCTATTAATTTTATTTGGGTAACACCCCCTTGTTTTCATCGGTAGTGTTCTTTCCTTGTATTGGGTGGGTTCATATTTGGCACTTTATACTTCTATTTTTCTTATTGATGTGCTCCTTAGAGGGATAAATATTATCTAAGAATTAACTATATGTGGTTTTTATAGTTCCATGTTACATTATTATGTGGAGATGTGTGTGTATGTACTTATAGATTAGGCCCCCATATGTGTGTGATATTCTTAGTCGATTATAGATTGTATCTCTTGACCTATTGGTGGAATTTCGTGAGTGTCATTCTCTGCATACAACCCATTATGTGGTCCCTGTTGGGTTGGCTTGGGAGATGGTAATTCTTTGTAGAGGTTAATACTCCCCTGGTGCTATGAGGTTGAATCAATTATCTAATTATGGTTTCTATTATTATTTCATATTTTAATGAATTTATGTTATTTTTTAATGTTTTCGTGGTTTATAAATGACTATGTTGGCTGATTTCTCGTAAAAGGATTATCATAATCAAATTTAATGTTTTCAACCACATATATTTTTCCATACTCCCCCTGAATTAAAAATCATCAAAATAATATCCAATATATTTTTCATGGTCATTACTGTAGTTTGATTTAACACAAGATCGATATATAGTGTTCTATATCAGGATTCATTGTGAGGTACTTTATTATTTGCTGGACAAAACATACAATCTATTTTGTCTGATTGGTGTGCAAAATATACTAGTATATTTTTCAATAACACATCAGTTATAGTGATGATGGGAATGTAACATGGTTGAGAGTTCATGGAAATCTTTTTATGAGGGTTACAAAGCGTTCTCTAGGAAAGACCATATAAAATATATGGTTCGTCGTTCATTTTTATAAATGTGTTACATATCCATTATTGGCAGGAATATGGAGTTGTTAAAAACACCACCATATAAAATTATAGGATTTCCCCATATAAAGGTAAAGGATCTATTAATTTTTATATTATATGTGTGTTTATTGTTGTGAGTTTTCTATTTTTAACATATCATAAATATGTTATTTCTATTTTAGTAATAGATATGTTACTATTTTTATTCATCTTTTTTGTGTGTATATTACAATATTTTAATGATTTATTGGTTATTTTCACTGAAAATATTAATTCTTAAATCTAATGGTGGGGTGTCCCCTGACACCCTTGAATAAGTGTCTCTATTTAAAAATCATTATTTTTTAAAAAACATTTGCACTATAGATGAGTATATGACATGATGTACTAGAATAGAACATACTACTAAATTTTATTTCGTTATTCTTCTGGATAGGTGTTGTTTTTTAATATAATATTTTACGGCTCATGTATATTTGGAAATTAAATCATTTCTCATTATGTTCATTAAATTCATGTTCGGTGATTTAGAATGTCCATATTTATTATTTCATAGTTAAGGTAAATATAGTGTTTTTGAGTTCATTTATCTATAAAACCAATCAAAATATTACATCTCATGATTCCTTCTATATTAGTATAATGTATGTTTAATTGTTTTTCTTCCCATGTTGATGTCTTTTGTGGTATATCATTTTAGTTGTTTTGAATTTTTTATAGGGGGTTTTATGTTTTTTGGGATATTATTATTGGATGATTCGTGGGTTCTTTCCATCAACTTCATGTTTGGTTAATTTATGGTGATGGTGTTTGATGGAGAGGTTGTGACATGGAGATGATAGTTAATTGAATTCATCAAGGGTAACATTGTGATTCGACTAAACAATGATTTGTTTCGCAAACAATTAAATGTGGATGGTGTGGTCCTAAAAGTTACAAATGGAGATAATATGATGATAGTTCCATTTAATTTCTACTGTGTTTATAAAATGAATATCAATGTTAGATATTAAATACTTTAATGTGATTAATTCTTGGGTCAGTTCATTAGGACTGAATTGTGTTTTGGGTTGTTATTAGCGGAAGGAGAACTATTTTTTATTCCTTTACTATAAGAAAAATTATTCTAATGATTGTTCCATTGGTAAGAATAAGATTAATTTTCTATTCTTTTTAATGATAAAACAATATTATAGAATCATTCCTTTTATATGGTATTATTTTTATTTTAGGGTGTTTTGTTTGATAATTTAGGTTTATTGATTATCTTGTGTGTCGTGGGTCTTATAAATTTTAATTTATTCTGATTAATTATTTTAATTTGTTCCTAATAGAGAATATATAAAATAATAACATATTCTACATGAGGAATAATTTTGGGTTTATGTGTGTGAATGAAATTCATAAAACTGTGGATGTTAAACCCAATATGTTCTAATATGGTTATTGTGATGTGTGTTGTTGATGAATTGGAAAATAGGATATCATTTAGTGTGTTGTATTTTGTTTTAATACATACATATCAATATATTTTAAATTATATGATTCCATGTATGATATTATATATTTTTTCATATCATTATTGTTTCAACATGAATCATGATTTTTGTGAATAATTAAAGGTTTTTAGATGTTTGAATAATGTTGGAGATGGGTGTGTCATGTCAGGAATGGCCATTACCATGATAGCGAGAGTTTAATAGTATAATTTTCCAAGATGGGAAAGGGAACACCTTAGTGGTGTTCATGTTAATGATGGATAATTTTGCAAGGATATCATCTATCATTATAAAGGAAATGTTGATGACATTGGTGAATTGGAAGTGTTTTTGTGTGGAATGACCTTGGAAAAAATGACCATTGTGGTCTCCATTTTAATCTTCCAATGTGTACGTGTGAAACAACATAGGTATAAAATAGTGTTTGTAGTCCTCATGGTGTTTAGTGAGTGTGGATATGAAAATTATCTTAATTTGGATAACAAACCCTTGGTTTGACAAGTAATGGTCTATAGAAAAATGTGAAAATTAAAATTATCAAATCTAGAAGGAATTTCTCTATAATGAATGTAATTTTGAGAAGAAAGCAACCATCCTTTCAATACCATATTTTTTTCCATATGTTTAAAGGGATTGGTTATATTCGTGAGGGGTTAGGGTTATTTAGATTTATTTCTAATACCCTGGATCCATTTTTGATATATTAGGTTTTCTATTGGAGCATGATTGTTTTTTAAAATGACTAATGAGAATTAGTGGCTCAAAATAAAGCAAGAGTTGTTGAGATGGTTTGAAAAAGTAATTTTTTTGAATTAAAATTTTATACCATTGAATTATAATTAATGTATTAAAATTGTTTCAATGAAAATTTTGGAATACTTGTAAGATCAAAGATAAAGAAGAAAAAAATAGAAAAATTGAGAAAGAGATAATTTCATGAAAATAAGAATATGGTGATTTAAAAATTATCATATAGTGATGAGTTCATTACTTTGTATTTTGTGGTTGAATGAGTTTATAAATATTGTAACAACATATACAAATTTAGGTGATATTTTGAATGATTTTTTCTTACAGATTTGATGGTTTTTATCTTCGAAACAATGGGTGAAAAAATATCACTGATGTGAGAATTATTGTATAATTATTTTATTGGAAATTTCTTATTATTATCCATATTTGTTTAATCTATTAGGTCATATGACCCATGTGAGATATGGATAATTCCATGGACTATCATTCTCATATTTAGAGGTGATCCTTTTAAATATCTTTATTCCAATCATTTCTTTGTGTTATAGAGTTGTCAATATTCACTTTAATGAATGATAAGGGATCTATATATAGGGAAATATTGTAGAAAAATGATTCCATGAATCACCCCGCCAAATGATTCTTAACTAAACATAGAGGTGACTTTTCAATTATATTACAGAAATATATTCCAGTAATTAGTGATTAATTATTTGATGTTCAAATAAGGACATTCTCTTTGATAATGTATATTGTTTCTGAATTTATGGTGTACATCACAGAAAATCCTAATAATGTGATTATCAAAGTGATTGATAAAATTTAGGGGTAAATATATAATATACATAAATATAGTATGATTACATGTATGTAATATATCTATTATGATATATTAGATGTCAAAACAATTAGTCTTATTCTATAGGTTGAAGGTGTTTATATGTAAGCAGAAAATAAGAGGAATTTGAAAAGTTATGGAAGTTAAATGAATTCAATCCAATCCTCCCACTTGGAATGTGAATTTTTAAAATTCAAAGGAATCAAGAGAACTAAAAACAAATGGGAAAATATTTATACTATAAATGATTGTATGCCCAAATTTATGAAAGAAAAATTATAGTTTTGGATAATTATGTAACAATATAATTGGACGCATGATGATGAATCTTTTGATGGTTTCCTCAGAATGGTGAATGATCTTGTGAGGATAATCAGGGGTTGTGTTGAAAAGCTAGAATATATTGATATTTTTTTTAAAAAATGTAGATATATTAAGAGATAATTTTTTTTATAAAGTCTCTACATTCCAATAAAATGTTACCAATGAAAATTATCATGAGGAATTTTATATTTTAATAATATCTTCTGAAATCATGAATTATAGTTCAATCAATAAGGTGGTGAAATATGAAATAAATATATGTTTTGAAAAAATAAATTATGAAATATTGATGAAGACTATTTTCATTGAAGATAAGTATTTTGCTTATCATTCCAATTCTAATTTGGATAATAATTTTGATCACTAGATGTCACTAATCTCATGGATTGTTAGAAAATGGTATAGATGGTTTAAAAGAAATATTCGAGTAGAATCATTAAGGTATATAGAAGTTTGTAATTTTTTTGTAAATTGTATTAGGTTAAAATAATATGTTGTATGTGATGAAGAAGTAGAAATCATAATAGGATGAATTAAGAAGAAATTTATAAATTTCGATTAGACATGGGTATATTCTAAAGGGAACACAAATAATTCTTCAAAATTCATGAAGGATAATTTATTTTCAATGTTTGAATGTAGTGAATGATGTGGTGAAGAAGAGGAAATGAAGATGTGAAGATATGAGGTGGGCTCTTTTTCATTGATAAGGTTAATGGAGAAGAATTCAAATGTTAATGTTTTATTGATTTCAAGGAAAGTTAATAAAATAAAATAGAAAATATTCTCAAGATAGAACTAAAATAATATATCTTAATGATTTAAAAACTAGAGAGTACTATTAATAATATAAAGATAAATGATGAATCTATAATTGTAGAAGAAAAATAAAATTTTCTCAATGATGTTAGTGGAATGAAGAAGTAGTTTTATGAATAAGTGTATCCTAAAAAAAATTTAAATATAAATTTTAAAAGAGAACAAATGAGGTCGATCATTTATAAAAAATGTTAATCAAAAGGGATATTTATCTGAATAAATATCGATATAGTGTTTAGATTTATATTCTATAAATTAAAGAATGTTTAAATAAATATGAATATAATTATGAGAAACATCAAAAATATATTATAGATGATACGAATTCATAATATATTGGTAATAACCCATTTAATGAGAATCAACTTATGAGGACCATGTTTATCTACAATCATGTGTAGCTGTTGTTTCTAGAAACACTACCTACTTATATATTAATGAAAAATTGTTACAAAGCGTGAAATAAAAAATCCTGAAAAAAGTAGAAGATAATTTTCAAAGAATGGTTAATTCACAAAAATATAATTTTTAATATAGGAACCACAATTAATGGTGATACTAAGGTTTAAATATAGGTTTTCTGTTCTAAACTGTTTGATGGTTTTAATAAAACATATACATTCTATGTTTATTTATGGAAATTTTGATTTTCTGGAAACTAGGGAGGCTTTTCTAGTTTATTTAACTGTATATTTAATAATATAAATGGGTTTTAAAATACTAATTGAGGTGGAGAAATCTACTAGAAATAATAATAATTCAGATCCAACTTGTGAAATTTATATTGATAATTCAAAAGAGAGTTCAACATTTCAAAGATGTTTTTGATTGATGTGAGAAACTAGCACATCTTTAAAAAGTTTTTATTATTATTCTATCATCCCCAATGTGTACCTAAAAATGTTCTTAGAAATATTAAACGGATATGGGGAATACAAAATAGAATACTGTTTTTTTAGGTTACCTACAAATCATCCATACATTAATGTCCTTTGATATTGGATATTGGTATATTATCAAATATGATTAGATATGTAAATCTTTTCTTGGATAATGAAAAATTTAATGATTTTTTTGTAACATTTGTAAATGTTGGTTAACTAAATAGTAATGATGTTGAATCAACATTTATTAGTAATGATCCACTGAAATCCACGATCACATTTTATTTCGATGGACATAAATAGTATCCACTTTGTGTTTATTGATTTTGTGATCAAGGAAATGAAGTGATCATTAAAGATTTTTGTTTTTTTGTAATGATCGTGAATGATGGATGTATCATTAAAAGATTATAAAATACCAATTGTTATTTTTTTCCAATTGGGGTGCAATAAATTATTGTCATTTGTTCATGAATGAATAAAATCAACAATTTAATTAAAGACATAGCCATCTTGGCCAAAGTAATACGTGAAATAATATTAGTGGATAAATTTTTCATGATGTTACTATTTTGAAAAGATAGTATAATTGGATGTTTTGTAATTTTCAAAAGTAAAATAATGTAAAAACATCATGTCGGGAGGTATAAATACAATATACTCATCATTTGGATCTGATTCACTCAGAAGTTTGTGTGCCCATGGGGAAGAAATCACTAAATAGATATAAATACACTTTTTTATTAATGACCTTACATGAATTTCATAGGTTATGTTTATGAAAAATAAATATGAGTATCTTAAAAGGATTATTATTTTAGGATAAATGTAATTATGTATGGTGGATACTCATTAAAAAGGTTTGGATAAGTAATGTTAATGTGTATTCACATGGAATATTTTAGTAAATTCTTAAAAAACATGGTATTCATAATGAAACCTTTTCCCTATAAATAATAAAAAATATTTTTTAGATAAATGAATGAATAAATATCTTATAGTGATAGATCAAACTATTTTGATTAAGCATAAAAACCCACATTATTTCTAAAGACATTCCATTAGTGTAATGATTTATATTCAAAATCATTTTCATAAGTGGATAAATTCAGATAATTTGTTGAAGGATATATAATACAATAAATAACCATGTTTGATTAATATACGACTCTTTATAATCCTTTATATTATCATAATTAATGTAGAAAATCTATGAAAATTAAAATGAAAAGGAACTGTGCATATATTTTTAGGCTATCTATCAAATGGAAGAGGATATCACTGTTACAATAGGGAGATAAAGAACATTTTTTTGTAGTTGATGCAGATATGAGGGAATATAAAAATAATGTGAACACTCCGGAAGTAATAATTTCCATAATTGAAAATCATAAACCTGATTATCGAAAATAGTAATGTGAATTGTTAGAAAATGATGATAATTCTGAAGAATTTCATGTTAGAGAAGTTGATTTCGAAAATATAAGTTATTAAGAACAATATTTTTTAAATCATCCAAGGAATATAAGATACCTTGAATTCAAAAATATATTTTAAATCATGGAAAAAATATTCAAACATCTAGATCATTGAGGAAAACAACTCATATCTCATTGATCATTCAATTTAAACAAAGACATGTTCCTGAATTAATGATACATCAAGTGTGTGTTTATACAATTTTGGAATAAATGGATTAGGTAAAAAATAATGAGGCTTGGGAGTTGGTAACCATTCCAAAATAAAAAATACATAATTATTTGAAGAAATGGGTGTTATGAAACAAGTTAAATGAAAAGGGTGATGTTAAAAAATATTATAATATTTTTGTATAAATACTATTTAATGGTTGATAGAGTTGACTTTGATGAAGTCACATCAATATACCAAAATGGTGATTTGAAAGATGAAGTTTTTATAGAAAAAATGTGTTTTCATTCTTAGTGATAATGAGAATTGTTTTTCATAGTTGTAGAAGGATTTATATGGGATAAACCAGGACCCAAGAGTGCATTACTATAATATTGACACCTACAACAAGAATATCAAATTCTGGAATATAAGAGTTGATAATTATATCAACATTATAGATTATAATTAGGTTTTTTTCATTGTGATATTTTTTTGGATGATATTGTAATTTTTGGAAATAATAAATGATTTTGTGAAGTGTTTTCAAAAAAATGAATATGATTTTTGAAATATCGATGCTCAGTTAAATGAGGTACATTTTTAGATTATATATTTCTCCAAAATAAGATTATATTTTTATATATGAGATGAGGATTGGTAATAAAATTTAAAAAAAATTGGAATGGAGAATTTGATGCCATTTCCACCCTAATTTCAATAAGGACTTAATTATATAAGGATTACTATGGAAAGGATATAGATCTGAGGGAATTCATGAAGTTAATTTGTAGTCTACTATTCGTTATAGCCTCAGGATTAGATATGATGCAAGTGGTTACTCATTCTAATCAGTATCAGAGAATGCCTTTAATGCCACATTACATGTACTTAAATAGAACAATTCAATTAATTAAAAAAATATTGATCTATGGTATGATATATAATTGTAAAGGGAATTTTGATTCGTTTTTTTTAGATATAGATTGTGTAGGAAGTGTTGATTAAAGGATGACCATATTTAGTTGAGTATCATTTCATAGAGAAATATGTTTTTTGGGTACTTAATGGAGAAGAATTAAGTCCTCCTAAGAACTTCCATGTATTAATATGTGGAAAAAATACATTCCTATAGACAACTTATTTGGTTGATTATTAGATATAATACTTATAGGATAATGTTATGATTCATCTACTATTGGGATGTGGAAATAAATTTAAAATTAGTTATTAAAAACAACACATACTATTAATCAATATCCATGGTAAATAATATAAAATATCACTTAATAAAATAGATAGTGGTGTAGAATAAGCTAAATGTAACTACCAAGTTATTTATAGAATAATTTTTTTTATTTCAATCAATTCTTATGAATAAATTATTAATTTAATGTTAAAGGGGACACTTTTTCTGATAGCGTACTCAACACGTAACAAGGGGTTTCTTCAAAATATTACATTGCACACCAAATTTAGATATACAAAAAAATAATACAAAAGAAATATTATTATTTTAAATAGTAATTAATTCCATGACATTGGAATGGAGGAAATGAATAATAACTATTGAATTTTGAAATATTGTTCACACATGTTTAAATATTGATTCACTGGTTAACAAATTTATTAGAAATGGAAATAAAATCCAATTGAATATAAAGGATGTGTTTTTATGAAAACCTATTTACAAGAGAATAATTGTGTTTTCATATCACTATTAATTGATTTTTATATATTATATATAATCAATTAAATTTTTTCAATTAAACTTATGTGATTTCATATATATGATATAAGAAAAATTTAATTTTTTGTATAAAAGAATTATTTTTCTAAATATGCAGTTTTACCACATTTGGATGGAGAACCCTTTTTAAATTTATTTTCTACCAATTTTATACATTTAATTGAAAAATATAAACAAATTTTATAGAATGAATACATCAAATTTTCTTTGGACGATATTTTGGTATTTTTCGGATAAAGTTCTTTCTTCAATCAATAGTGAAGAAATACTGCATTTTAATTCAAAACTATCGTTTCATCTAATTTATTTAAATATTTATATTTTCATTTATATTGGCTTCAAAGTAATGTTGGATTATATTTTTATCACTTAATCCAATTTGGTTATAGTAAGTAATTTCACTTTTAAATAGGATATAAACACATGTCAATCTTTTGAAAATTATTACTTCTTAAAAACATAAATTTTGGTTTCGACAATAGGAATTAATTTTAAATTAATTATTAAAAAATATGTTTTCTGAATTTGGAAAAATTTATTCTATATTTGGAATCATGATTTATAAATTTTTTATATATGTACCTTTTATTTTTAGACATTATGAATAGTAACCCTAGTAATTATTTTATTTATCATTGTTAAAGGGTAAATCTAGTAAATAAGGGTAAAAAATAATATTTAAATAATATTAAACTACCTTAACATGTGTTATAATATTATTGGATGATCTATGTCTGCCCATGGGTATAGATGGGACGATGTTGGTACCCCATGGATCCAATTTGATATGAAAATGACATTTTTTATGAATTAATTTAATGTACTGAGAAATGTAGCATAAACATGTATCTTTTAATAAAAAAAGTATATATGGGGTTTTATACAAGATATTTTCAACTAAAAATAGAAATTATAATTCTAAAATGATTTTCTATATCATGGTTTTTTATTTTTAATTTATATACCACAAATAAATAAATATATTAATGACATAATGATGATGTAGTAATTAATTTATTAATAATTGATTTTAATAAATGATATTATAAATGTTAAAATAAACTTATTTTGAATCATTTTAAGCCATAAATTAATTTTAGGGATTCTTATGACTTGTTATCTTTTAATTAATTTTTTTTAATTACCATGTTTTTTTGGATTTTAAAAATTTCATGATATTAATGTAATGAAAATAGACATAAAGTGTTTTCAAACAAATAATAATTTTTAAATGATATAATAGTACTAACAATCTAGGATTTTTCCAAATGACATAATTAATGATTATTATGTAATCAATAAACCATGTTATGATCTATTGTCATTTTATTGTAAATATGTTTACCATATAGTTTGAATATACCAAGAGACATGGTATTAGTCAAATTTCATAACTTAGGGTTAAATATAAAAGATATTGTTGCATTTAAAACCAAAAATTTTCTAATACTTATTGGTTGAGATGATTTAGAGTAATAATACTCTTATCATCTAATTCAATTAGTTTTGGACCTTTTGAAATTGAAATTATGTTTAAAAAAAATTAAGCTTTCATGATATTTCTAATGCACCCCTCCTCCCTCTAAAAAAAGCTACAACCTCTAACCCTTACTCACAAATCTCAAGCCCCGTTCCTCGTTCAACCTATTCCCAAATAATCTCTCAATACCTCTATATTCATCTTAGAATAATTCCCTTTGGAATAATGAAATTCAATAAATCCTTTTAGATTATATCAAAAGGAGTTACACGGTTTGAGGTAACGTCTTCTCTCAAGTTTCATTCATTTATTTTCATTCTCCAAACCCTAATCCATCATTATTAAATTATTTAATAACAAAACCCACACCATAAATATAATAGTCTGATTTTATGATACAGATCTGAAATAAACTTACACAAACCTACATCTAATGGATATGAACATATTGTATTTATGTATGGAAAACTGGTGCCTCACAAAACAGTGATTGTTCGAAATTCCCATAGAACCTCCCATGATGGCCATTATAATTGAACTGTATTTATATATTATATATATTATGTTTATATTGTCTACATTATTCTGTATGTTTTATTTAAATCATACCTTTATGCTTTTCATGATGTGTAAACAGATTAATTTCATTTGAGGAAGTGCTGACTACCACCCCTCAATGTGATATGACTCGTTCATGCCATACAGATAATGTATAAATTATAGAGTTAATGTATTTTTGTAACATATATAAAATTTCATATTATACTATAATTATAATATAAATATGTATTATTATGATTTAATTCATTTAAATATGAAATAGAAATGAAATTAGTGTTAATGCGTACGTATGACGTACCTTATCCATGAATGGTGCATTTCATTTCTAATATCAATAATTTATGGGCTTTTAAAATAAAAATATACTAGATATATGTAATATATATGATATAGAAATCAAAGATATCATTATTGAGATAGTGTAATTTTGACCACATGGACAACTTGTAATTATAAAGATGTTCATTTTCTACTCAAGTACCCAATATCGACAATACTACAGATATTAACTTAAATAATTATGGAAATGTTATAACATTGTAATAAGTGAAATAATAGGAATAATAATCTTCAAAAATATTAAAAAACAAGTAGAAATTAACATAATTTTATTATTCAGTAATAGAAAGCAATATACATGATGAGGCGGCTGCATGGTAAGGGACTACGTCTCTATCACAATTTATTGAGGAATATTTTCATTTATACATGACATTATTCTATACGGTGTATAAACACCATTTAATTTTAATTTCATTCAGAATGGAATATTTTTCTTATGAAGGGTTTTACAAAATGACAATAGGAATGTATCTTTTATCATACGCTACAACAATGACCTTTCCGCCCCCCCATGAGAATTTTTTTTTGGCTTCTTTAACAAGTCGTAGTGTTTCTATAAAGAAAATAAATACCATATTCCCTTTTTACATATTTTTGAATTGAAAATGGTTTTGAGAATGGAATTATTGTGTCTAAATATTGAAATGATATATTTTGATTGCAATGTGGAAATTTTATCATTCCAATTTTCTTGTTTTATGTGTATGTAAAAATGTTATGGTTCATGTGAATTGTTTAGGTATACAGGTGGTTCTGTGATAAACCTAGGGGTGAGCCCAAGATATCTCTCCAATGAATTGTCACGAACCAGCCCAGGCACCCTCGTATCCCGATGACTGAGCCGGTCTTGAGATAGCCTAAAGGGCATTCCAGATCCCATGGGTTGGCGACTAGCACCTGGCATCGTAAAACATGAAAGTGGGTATGATTTTTCCACAAGAATTCGGAAGCAAAAAAAAACAAGACAAAACAGTATGCATAATAAATGAAGCTCCATTGGGAGCGATGTACCAGAATACAAAGAGGCATACAATGCCAAAGTACTACAACCCTATTACTACAATGGAAAAATAGTCCTAGAGTCCTTAAAGAAACAACTCACTAAGACCAATGTTCAACAACCAGATCCACCTCCAAGAGATCTCTTCCCCTTGCTCGAACATGGAAGGATAAAGTCTACAAACAGCCGAAGGAAAAAGTAGGGTGTGAGCCTAAGCCCAGTAGGATACCACCAAAGATTTCATAACCATTTCCAAATATATATTATCAAAATAAAACATTCAATTTTTCAAATAAACAGGTTTGACAATTCAAAAGCATATTTTAATAAATCATGCTAAACATTTTCAAATGATGGAAATAAATAACTTATGCAAAGGCTTTAAAAATGATGGATTATTTCTAAAACAGTGGCTTAAATAAAACATTTATATAAAATAGTTTATATAAGTTATGCAGGCATGTAAAACAGTTCAAAACCATTAGCATACATTTATATCACAAATATAAATATTCAGGCGAGCAACATGGTCATCTGCCAAAAGAGACAATAGTATTAACCAGTTATAGGATTCCACACTCTCTATGTGAACTTAGCAAGATGTGTATACACACGTCCCTATGACACTGGCCAAAGGAGACTCGTCACCAACCCATCGGGGATGTGACCCACTGGATGTATTTTTTATATGGTTGTAGTAGCGTACAATGCATCCAAATAACCCACTAACTATATAAGTCTTGCATGCGCTCTTACATGATGGGTAAACTATTTTAAGAGTGCTAAAAATATGATCATTTCAATTCTTCCTTTTCAAAAGATCCAATATCATTCCATTTAAAACCAAAACAGGTCTTATTCAAAACAAGCCTTTTTCTCAAGATAAAACCAATGGGTTTCTATCGAATAATTTTAATCCATTTCACAAATTTGAAAATCCATTCAAAACCAATTCAATAATTTCACAAATTTATATCCACAATGAAATTCAACAATTTAATTGAAAACATTTCCATCAAATTCACCAATTAAATTAGACAATTTAAATCGGAAAATTTCTATTAACACACCCAAGTCAATGGAATTGGGGTTTTCCAAATATCCATGAAAAAACCATTACAAATATCTCGATTCATTGGAATCGAGTTTTTATTAATTTAATTGAAAGCATATTAAAGAAATTGAATTTAAATCAACTACTGAAATAAATCAATAAATACAAATATAAACAATTTGGTAGGTTGGGGCGGAACCACATACCTCGATTTATTGACAGATGTTAACCCAACTAGTACACCGATAACCGTGCGACACAACCACATCAATCAAAACCCGGATCTGAATCCTTAAAACCCAAATTAAGATCAATGAAATCAAGATCTTACAAAACTATATCTAGACTCAGAACCCTAAATCTATACCTCAACCCATAGGTTTAGATCCATAGAAACAAATGGAATCTCCTATGAAAAGATCAAGGAAATATTGAGAAATAAACGAGAAACACAATGGGATGAAATCCACTTACCAGGAGGAGATCAGATCTTCAATCCGAGCATTCAATCTCGAAGAAAGATGTTTCAATCACCTTGTAATCTAACGAGGAAGTTTAGGAAAGACCTAAAATGAGTCAAGCATGAGCCAAGGTCTAAAATATGGAAGTCCCGGGGGTTCGGGTTGTTTTAAAAGAAAAAACAGGAATTAGAAACCGCACGCATGGTTAACATGGGTAGAGTGGCACAGTTTGTCAAACCGTGCGCACACCGTGTGGGCCTCACTGTCCAGAGATACACGGTCCACATGGTTTGGTTGCCCAGTTTTTCAAACCATGTGCACACCGTGTGTACCTCTCTATCCAGTGCTACTTGGTTAGCACAGCTTAGTCACACTGTTTGTCAAACCGTGCACATACAATGCACAAGCCATTGCCCACTTGTTTTACTTAAAAGTTCACCCAAACTCACCCCCAAGACACTACTCAAGAACAGTGGTTCTTAAAATCATCAAAAGTACCTGGAAAATTAACGTGATGTTACAACCTCTCAACCATAGACCATTCTTTCCCCAGAAAGCCTATGAAGAAACCTCCACGACAAAAAGAGGAGGCCACTGCTCCCTCATTAGTGCCTCCCTTTCCACGTCTCATGAGAATCTGAACCATGCTGCCAATGTATACAGACCAAAGGTATCGTTCTCCCCCGATGTACCTTGGTCTCAGAGTCAACAAACCTAACTGGTTGTTCAGTCACAGATAAATTTGGTTCAATCTCAAGATCACTCCAGCTCACAACATGAGATGGATCAGAGATATACCTCTGAAACTGTGATACATGGAAAATATTATGTATCGATGTTAGCTGTAGTGGTAGCGCCAGACGGTAAGCAACTTTCCCCACGAGTCCAACAACCTCGAAAGGTCCCACAAAATGAGGAGCAAGCTTCCCTTTCCTCCCAAGCTTTCGATGACCCAATCGTGGTGAATCTCTCAAGAATACCAGGTCACTAACTGAGAACTATAAATATTTATGGTGACAATCAGCATATTACTTGTACCAAATCTGTGCCATGAACAACCTATGACGAATCAACTGGATCTTAGCTGTCGTCTCTTGGAAAAAACTCGGTCCAACTGTGGAACTTTCACCAATCTCTGACCAACATAAGGGATATATACAAGGACGACCATAAAAAGCCTCAAAAGGAGCCATATTGATAGAAAACTAAAAAATGTTGTTATAAGAAAACTCTTCTAGCCCCAGATGATTATCCAAACTCCCACCAATGTCAGGAACACAAGCTCGAAGAATATCCTCAAGGATCTGAATAGCTCTCTCTATCTGGCCATCTGACTGTGGATGGTAGGCTATGCTTAAACAAACTTGAGATCCCAGTGCCTTTTGAAGGCCTCTCCAAAAGAGAGAAGTAAACTGAGTATCCCTTTTAGATGCCATATCAGACAAAACTCCGTGCAAAATAACAACCGCTTTCATATATATTTTTCCCAAATCCTCAACATTGGTTGTATCTCGAATGGGTATAAAGTGAGCTGACTTGGTCAGTCTGTCGATCACAACCCATATTGCATTCTTCTTCCTCCGGGATTGAGGTAACATAACCACAAAGTCCAAAGATATTTCCTCACACTTCCATGTAGGGACTGTAAGTTGTTGAAGAAAACCCGAAGGTTTCTGGTGCTCGTCTTTCACCTACTGGAATGTATAGAAACGAGACACAAACTCAGAAATATCCCATCTCATACCTGGCCACCAGAACTGTCACTGCATATCATAGAACATCTTCGTGGTTCCTAGTTGTACCTCCCACTGAGAGTTATGGCTGACCCTCGTCACATCCTTCCTTGCCGTTAACGGCACAACATAACGATTTCGGTAACACAGAACACCCTCTTTGGAGAATGACCACTGGGTGTTGGTCTCCCCACCATAAATTGAGTCCCTAAGGCTATGGATTTCATCATCCAGTTGTTTCTCATGAAGAATTAACTCGAGGAGAGAATAATTCAACTGAACACTAGTTAATGAAACTTGACTCCCCTTCCACTGAACTCCAATATGCAATTGAGAAAAATGAGCCATAAAAAACCACTCTTCTGAAGATTCTTTCGCAGCCTGCGATGGAAGATTTCTGATTAACGCATCTACAACAACATTCCCTTACTCCAGGGTATAGGCAATGACAAAGTTGAAAGATTGTAGGTACTACATCCAACACCTTTGATGGAGATTCAAATATTTTTGAGAGAAGATATAACTCATGCTCTTATGGTCTGAATACATGGTAAACCGTTCTCCTTAATGGTAATGTTTCCAACACTTAAGAGCATGCATTACAACTGCATGTTCAAGGTCATGAGTAGGGTAATTCTGATCATAAGCCTTATGCTGATGAGATCCATATGCAACAACATGATCACCTTGCATAAGGACACATCCCAAACCAGAACCAGATGCATAATAGAAGACCACGTAACCTAACCCAGCCTCAGGAAGAGTTAACACCAGCGCAGTAGTAAAAAGATTCTTTTTCTCAACAAAAGAACTCTGACATTTATAATTCTAGGAAAACATCACTCCCTTTTGAGTCAGAGAAGTCATTGGAGAAGCTAACTTTGAGAATTATTTAACAAAATGACGATAATATACTACTAAGCCCAAGATGCTCTAAATATCGAAAACATTACGGGGTTGTTCTTGAGTCATAACAGCCTTCACCTTCTTAGGATCAACTGATATTCCTTGTTCTGACATGACATGTCCCATGAATTTCAATTCCTGAATCTAGAAATCACACTCTGAAAACTTGGCATAATGTCAGTGATTATTTAGAAGATCCAGAACTATTCTCAAATGATGCTCATGATCCTCCTCAGACTTGGAGTATATAGGAATGTCATTCACAAAGACTACCACAAAAGTATCCAAGTACTCATGGAAACTTCTGTTCATTAATGCCATAAAAACTACATGAGCATTTGTTAGGCCGAAGGGTATAACAAGGTACTAATAATGGACATACCTACTATGGAAAGCAGTTTTCTGTATGTCAAATTCCATTATATTCAACTAATGGTAACCAGATCAAAGACCAATTTTTGAAAACCACTTTTCCCCATTAAATTGATCAAACAAATAATCAATTCTTGGTTTCAGATATTTTTTCATCATCACAAATCAATTGAGTTTTCGATGATCAACACATAGTAGATGAGAACCATCAGCCTTCTTGGTGAAGAGAAAAGGTGATGCCCACGGTGACACACTCGGGCGTATAAATCCCTTCTCAAGGAGATCGTCTAACTGAGACTTCAGTTCTTTTAGTTCTGCTGGTGCAATTTGGTAAGAGGGAATAGAAACCAGTTGCGTAAAAGGCACTAAGTCAGTAGAAAAATAAATCTCCCTTACTGGTGGAAAACAAGAGAAGTCAAAATGAAACACGTCTAGAAACTCAGCGACGACTGGAGAAAGATACCCACACATCAAATCTCTCTCTAGATCCAAAGAAAAAACTGATATAACTTTCCCCAACTCAGGTTAAGAGGGTCCAGCTCTGTTTTACCTTGGGTCCCATTCTCCTTGAAAAACAAGAGGCACTCCATTGGGTGTAGAAAGGTAGAACCGTTGAATGTAACAATCGATATGGGCTTTATTGGAAATGAGCCAATCCATCCCAAATATGACGTCAAAAGATTTCATGTCTTGAACCATGAAACTCCAAGCATGATCAACATCTGATTGAGAGAAGACACAAGAAGGACTACAGAGACCCTTCTCTCTCATTGTTCCAAGAGGTGTAGTAATATCCATTTCACAAGATAAAATCACCAAAGGTAGATTAAATAGATTAACAATATGGGTTGAAATAAAGGAGTGAGATGCACTGGATTCTAAAATAGAAGTCACTAAAGATTACACTATAGTAATGGTACCTCTCACAGATGTGGGACCTACATCAGCCACCTTTGGCGACTCCTCCACTGCGTGAAGAAGCTTCTTTCCGATTTATTGTGGATGGAACCCTTGTGTACGTGAAGAATTTGATTGCCTTGCAGTATTTGGAGGTGCTGATGATCCTGTTCCACTATGTGGAGTAGAGAAGTGATGGTAGAATCACTGTAAGTGCCCTAAATGTCCACATGAGCTACAGTTCTTGGGTGCCTCAGTGGAAACCCACTTAGAATGACCTGAGAAAAGATATATAATCAAAGCCCCAACTCAAATCTTCGATCCTTCATCCTCTCATTAGATACAATTTTAGGTGCAAACTGTACTAATTTAGAAACGATATTTGAGTATTCAGTCACGATTTTGTTGGCATGCTGAAGCTTGAAAAAATATACATCCTTGGCCAACACTATAGATTCTAGATAGAACTGGTCCTTGAAAATGACCCTAACGTCTTTCCACTCTAGTCCTTCATGTTTCCCAGCCATCACCATCATGTCCCACCATCTCCAACTTGGTCCCTCCAGCACGAAGGTTGCACACTTCACATAGATATCATCAGGTGTCTCAAAGAACCCAAATATCCGTTCAACCTTACTCAACCATTCCTCATAATGTTGAGGGTCAGTGGATCCTTTCAAAAATGGTGGCTTCTGGTGTAGGAACTCTTGAGAACGAATTCGTAGAATAACACTATGAGGATCTATAACTAGAGCCTGAACAAGAACTGGAGGTGGTGCCTGTCCCAGAGCATGGACGGTGCGAACAATTAACTCAACCAGACTCGGAAGCACAATAGGACTCACTTGCTGAGGTTCAGCAGCAGACTATTCTAAATAGAAGGGATTAACAAGATTAGGATTTCAATCTATCCAAATCAAAATATGGAAAATAATAGAACTATTCCACAAGTCGCCATTCACTAACCACCCATGTTGAATTAAGGATCATTGCAGGGAGAGCAGGCCAGGCACTCAATCTCAATTACCTCCTAAGTCCCGACATGATTACTCAAATGCATAATGTCATCATGGCAAGATGCTAATCCTGCTCTGATACCATTTTTTCACGAACCAGCCCGAGTACCGAAGTAACCCGATGACTGAGACGGTCTTGACATAGCACGAAGGGCATTCTCGATCCCCACGGGTTGGCGACTAGCACCCGACATCATAAAACATGCATGTGGGAACGATTTTTCCATATGAATGCAGAAGAAAAAGAAACCAGAAAAAATAGTATGCATAAAAAAAGAAGCTCCACTGGGAGCGATGTAACAGAATACACAGAGGAATAAAATGACAAAGTACTACAACCCAAGTACTATAAAGGGAAAATAGTCCTAGATTCCATAAATATATAACTCACCAAGGCCAAAGTTCATCAACCGGATCCACCTCCAAGAGATCCCTTCCCCTTGCTCAAACCTAGAAGGAGAAAGTCTACAAACACCTGAAGGAAAATGTAGGGTGTGAGGATAAGCCTAGTAGAATACCAATAAAGATTCCATAACAAGTTCCAAATATAGATTATCCAAGGAAAACATTTAATTTCTCAAATAAACACGATTGACAATACAAAAGCATATTGTAACAAAACATGCTAAACATTTTCAAATGATAGAAATAAATACCTTAATAAATGAATTTACAATTGATGGATTATTTCTAAAACAATGGCTTAAATAAAACATTTATATATAATAGTTTATATATGTTCAGCAGGGATGTAAAACAGTTCAAAATCATTGGCATACATTTATATCACAAATATAAATATTCAGGCGAGAAACATGGTCATCTTCCAAAAGATACAATAGTATTAACAAGTTATAGGATTCAACACTCTCTATGTGAAGTAATTAAGATGTGTATACACACGTCCTTATGACACTGGCCAAATGAGACTCGTCACCAACCCATCAGGGATGTGACCCGCCGCATGTATGTTTTAGAACATTGTTGTAGTGTAGAGTGTATCCAAATAAATCACTAACTATATAAGGCATTCATGCACTCTTACATGATGGGTGAACTATTTTAATAGCGCTTAAAATACGATCATTCCCATTCTTCCATTTCAAAAGTTCCAATATCATTCCATTTAAAACCAGAACAGGTCTTATTCAAAACATTCCTTTTTCACAAGATAAAACCAAAGGGTTTCTACCAAATCATTTTAATCCATTTTACCAGTTTGAAAATCCATTCCAAACCAATTCCATCATTTCACAAATTCATTCCCAAAGTTAAATTCAACAATTTAATTGAAAAAATTTCCATCATATCGACCAATTAAATTAAACAATTTAAATCCGCCAATTTCCATTAACACACCTAATTCATTGGAATTGGGGTTTTCCAAATATCCATACCAAAACCATTACAAAAATACCAATTCAATGGAATTGAGTTTTTATCAATTTAATTGAAATCATATTAAATCAATTGAATTTAAATTAACTATTTAAATAAATCAAGTAATACAAAGATAAATAATTTGGAAGGTTGGGACAGAACCACCTACCTTGATTTACTGAAGGATGTTAACCCAACGAGAACCCCAATAACCGAGCGGCACAACGACGTCAATCAAAACCTAGATCTAAATCCTTAAAACCAAAATTAATATCAACAAAATCAAGATCTTACAAGACTATATCTAGATTCAAAACAATAGAAATATACCACAACCCATAGGTTTTGATCCATGGAAACAAAGGGAATATCTTATAAAAATATCAAGTAATGATTGAGGAATAAACGAGAAAAACAACGGGATGAAATCCACTTACCAGGAGGAGAGAGGATCTTCAATCTGAGCCTTCAATCTCGAAGAAAGATGTTCAGATCACCTTGGAATCTCTCTAGGAGGTTTAGGAAAGACCTAAAATGAGTCAAGCCTGAGCCAAGGTCGGAAAAATGGATGTCCTGGGGGCTCAGGTGGTTTTAAAAGAAAAAACAAGAATTTGAAACTGAGTGCATGGTTTACCTAGGAAGAGGCGCACAATTTGTCAAACCATGGGCTCACCTTGCATAACTCAGTGTCCAGAGATACACGGTACGCATGGTTTGGTCACATGGGTTTCAAACCGTGCACACACCATGCATACATCTCTATCCAGTGCTGCTTGGTTGGCACGATTTAGTCGCACTGTTTCTCAAACTGAGCAAAAACTGTGAACAAGCCATTTCCCTCTTGTTTTACTTAAAAGATCACCCAAACGCACCCCCAAGACACTACTTCAAAACAGAGGTGCTTAGAAACATCAAAATTACCTGGAAAAGTAACGTGATGTTACATAAATTGTGTAATGTGATGTCTGTAAACCATAATGTTTCTTCTAATAGATTAAGGTAAGATACCCTGATTTGTATTCCAAACGTAACTCCCTATGTAGTTGTGAAAGCTTCAATGTAAGTATGTTTTGGATTCCAGAAGTCACCTTTATGATTTATTATTTCTATGTGATATTCATAAATTTTATAATATCATAATGTATTTTAAATATCTTATGTTTTATGATTGAAAAGTATGAGTTCACTGATTTATATGTATTTATGGACTAATGTTTTCTTTCTTTATTTTACAACCATTACTAAGCATTGTATGCTCTTACCGTGATTTTGAAATGTTTTGCACAAGGTATAAGGAAGAGTTTGAGAAACGAATAATTCAAGGTGATTTATATCATGAAAATATTTCTTGTTTTATTTTAATTATTTTTATTTAAAATAAAATTGGTTAGAGTATATGTGTCTACTTTGAAATATTTGAGATGTAATGTAACATTTATAGCCTAATTCTCTAAAAGTCTAAACCTGAAACGATCCTCAATGTAGAATTCATGACATAACTCAAGATTATGTTAAATTTATGTTTGGGGCCTTATAGTTTGTATCAGAGGCTGGTTTAGATAAATTTAGAGGTTATGTTGTTATTTTAGCCTAAGGGAAATGTTTTATATAACCATTGTGGATAGAATATTAAAAGAGGTCATATTTATATTAGATAAATTAAACTAGTTTAAGATAAGTTGAATAAGTATATCTCAGTGTTTACCGTACTCATAAGATAATATATGTTGATTTTATTAATATACTCACAACGACCATTGTGGCTTTAGTAAATGGATGGATCTAGCAGAAACCAATGTAATGATGGATGTGAAGGAAACTACAGTTTTTTATGAATATGAAACCAAATTAAATGTGAGAAGGAATAAGAACTCTTTTGGTTATTCTCATCCAACTATCTGGAGTCATGAGTGAAAACAAAAACCTTGGTGATTTCACTATGGCATCATATATGAGTGAAATGAATCCCTATGGATGTTTTGGTAATAATAATAATGGTTAGTATATTCAAAAAATATTTTTTCATGGATGTGGACAGAAACACGAAGGAAAATGCTTCAAAGGGACAAAAAGATGTTATAGAGGTGGTTATGGAGTTTATAAGGAAATAACATACCATGGAAAATGGAATAATTCAGTTGAATCCAGGAAACGGAATGATATTCATTCTTGAGGGATCAATTGAATGCTTTAAATGTGGTGTTCATGGTAATTACACAAATATATGTCCTACACAGATTTTTTTTGAATAGGATCATTATGACCATACAAATATATGTTTTCCAACACCTAATGCAATTCCAATTGAAGATGAGGAAACTAAAAATGACCTATGAAAGGTAAGGATAATTTCATATCTCATGTTTTAACATTATTTAAATCCTTGGAAATTATACATGATTTTATTGTAGGAAAGAGGTATAAAATAATAAGATGAAAAAACATGGATAAAGGATCACAGAGAATGTTTGATGATTTAGATGTATAAAATTTATGAATTGAAAAGTTATGCTAGATTTATGGATGATGATATGTTTAAATTTATTTTAGATATGATTAATTTGGAAGAATTTTTATAGTTTAGTTCATCTATAATTTTGATATGATAAAATGTAATTAAAGGAATAATTATCTTTTCTTGTGTGGACATAATGGATAAGCTTAGGGGTCCATTTGATATTTTGTTTTTGATGTAATTATGGGTTATTATTTTTTGGGAAGCAAAATGGAAGATATGAGATAGCATTTTATGTTAAAATATGTTATGGTTATTTTTAAGGAATTTATCTCCTTTTTTGGGAATGTTATAAAACTATATATTTTTTGAAAACAGACTACACACCAACTGTGTGAAAAACCATAGCATCAGAAAGAGTTATGGGAATCGAACCTACAACAAACGTGAGACTAGGATTTATCTTCTACCACTGAACTACATGAATTCCCTAGTTTGTATGAATGGTTGTTTTTAGTTAAATTATTTTATGTATCAATAATATGGTGATTTTCAGAACTAAAGTTTTATCAAATGAATATCCTTATTATAGGAAAATGATTTGGTGATTAGGTGATAAATATTATGTTTGAAGGCATTTGATCCTTTGGGAATACTATATTCCTAAGTAATATAGAATTAAAGGGGATTTGATTTTTGGAGTAATGGTTGAAATATTATTTTGGAAGAATCTATATTCTTATTTTGGATATATGGTTATTTTGGTTAAATGTGAAAATTATTAACCTATTGAAGAGAAAATGGGATTAGGTTAATTACTTTTTTGGTATGAGACTTTAAGAGTATTTGATGTTATTTAGGGATAAATTTTACTATTTATCATGGCAGAATATGTGATCAAATCCATATGAGATTTGTGTTTTGATATGATATTGGATTACATTGAATATCTTTAAGGGAAATTGTGTATATAGTTCAGATTTTGTGGATTATGTGATTCTCTACTAGTTGATTTTAGCACTTCAGGGGTGACCATGTCATCCTAAATACTCATCATATGGTGAAAATATATGTTTGGGGTAGAAATTTATTAATAGATGAAACTCTACTTGAACGTTAAGTAAATTTTCTTTCCTTCCTATTTAATATTATAAATAAATTATTCATCTTTATGAAAAGTATAATAAACCAATAATGTTTTTTCTTCACATTTCCTACTATGAAATCAAATACTATATAACCCATGACATGTTTTTGTTTTTCTGTTGATTAAAAATTTTCGGGTCATGTTTTCAATCACTCTCCATTAGAACATGATAGTTAGATTTCTCTTCCATAACCATGATTTCTGGGAGTCACAGTATGTGATATCTCCGGAGAATTTTCTTCTTATCTTTATTTATTTCAATGTGATAGTTTTATTGACCATTTTTCAAATCTGGGACTTTCAATGATATTTATGAGTCCAATTTTAATATTCTGAGGACACAATTTTCCAAAGGGGGGAATGATGTAACATCCCATTATTTATAAAATAATAATTCATGATTTCTATTAATACTTATGAATAAGATATTAATTTTATGTTAAAGGGGTGATTTTTTCCATTAGCGCACTCAACATGCAACAATGGTTTTCTATGAAATCAAATGTTGCACAAAACGTTGGGAAAATCCAAAGAGATAATACAATATTAATTTTATTATATAAAATGGTATTTAAATACCAGCCATTGAAATAGCGAGAATGAATAATATTAACTGAATTTTGAAATATGGGTCACACATTTTAAAATAATGATTCACTGGTTACCAAATTTATTTGAAATTGAAATAAAAAACAATTGAATATAAAGGAAGTGTTTTTATGAAAAAATATTTAAAAGAGAATAATTGTGTTTAAATATCAACACATATAGAATTTAATATATGAAATAAATTTTATGTAATGTTTTAAATTCATCTTATATGTTTTTATTTTTGATATAAGATCTAATTCAATTTTTTTTTGAAGATGTTTTTTTTCTAACAATGCAATTTTACCGCCTTTTGAAGGAGAACCCTTTTTAAACTTTTTTTCACTTTTATATGTTATATTTTACAAGATAATATTATTTTATATAATATATACATCAATAGTTACTTTGGATGATATTTTGGTATTTTCGGTTAAAGTTCATTTTTTTAATGAATAGTGAAAAATATTGCGTTTTAATTCAAAACTGTCGTTTCATCTAATTTATTTATATAGTTATATTATTATTTTAATAGGAATTTAAGTATTATTGGATTATATTTTAATCACATAATAAAATATTGGGCATTTTATGTAATTTCACTCTTAAATTTGACATTAAACATGTCAATCTTTTGATATTTATTATTTCTTAAAAATCTCCTCTTTGGTTTCGACAATGAGAATTAATTTTAAATTATTTACTGAAAGTTATGTGTTTTGAATTTGGAAAAATGGTTTCCATATTTATAATAATGAGTTCAAAATTTTGTATACAATAACATTTTATTATTAGATATTATTAATAGTATATTTATTAATTATTTTATTTACTATGGTTAAAGTGTGAATCTAGTAAATAAGGGTAAAAAATAATATTTTAATAATATTAAAATTCTCTAACATGTCTTACAATCCTATTTTATGATATATGTCGGACCATGGTCATCCTTGGGACTATTTTGGGACCCGATAAAGCAACATGGACTGAAAGTGACATTTTTTAGGAATTAATATAATGTAAAGAAAATTGTAACATAAACATGTATCTTTTTAAAAAAAAATATGATATGGGGTTATATAAGTGATATTTTAGACTATAAATAGTCAATAGAAATATAAAAATATTTAAAATATCATGTTATTTTATTTATAATGTTTAGACATCAAATAAATATATATATATTTATGGCACAATGATGATGTAGTGATTATCTTATTAATTAATGATTAAAATAAATGAGAGTTTAAATACTAAAATAACATTATTTTGAACCTTTTTATGCCATTCACAAATTTTAGGGAAGATTATGTATGGTTATATTTAAATTAATGAATTTCATTGGAATTAATCACGTTGTTATGGATTTTAAAAAGTCATGATATGAATAGTTTGAAAATTGACATAAATTAAATTTTAAAACAAATAAAAGTTTATTAATTATTTAACAGTCATAAAAATATAATATTTGGACAAATAACATATATAATGTTTAAAACTTCATTAATTAACCCCTTTAGGTTCTTTTATAATTGTATTGTAACTATTTTATCCATATAATTTGAATATACAAGAAGACATGGTTAGAGTTAAATTAGTTAACTAAGTGATAAAGCTAAAAGGTAAGGTTAAATTTGAAACCAAAACATTTCTAAAACCTGTTTGTTGATAGTATTCAGAACAATAATCATCTTATCATATAATTAAATGAGTTTTGGACCTTTTGAAATTGATATTCAGATTATAATAAAATAATCTTTCAAGACATTCCAAATGTACCCCTCTTCCATCTTATAAAAGGCCACCAACTCGAACCCTTAAAAACAACTCTCATGCCCCTTAGATCATCCAACCTCAGTCCAAATAAGCTCCAAAAATCCCTCTCTTTCTATTATAAGTCTTTACTTGGGATGAATAAATTAACAAAATCCTTTTATCTTAAATCAAAAGGAGTTACCCATTTTGAAGTACTCTCTTCTCTCAAGATTCTTTCATTTATTTTCTTTCTCAAACCCCTAAACTATATTTATTTAATTATTTTTTAAAAACACCATTATCATATATTTAATAGATTCTTTTTAATTTAAGGGTACAAACTAATCTTACACACACCTCCATCTAATGGATACAAATATACAATTAATGTGTACGGTGAACTACAACCACACGAAACAATGATTGTTCGCATTTCCCCTACCACATCCCATGTGGGTAATTATGATCGAAGTGTATTTATATATGATATATATTATGTTTATATTGTCTCTACGCTTATGTAATTATTATTTACAACATACTGTTATGCTTTTCATAATATGTAAACATGATAATTTCAATTGAGGAAGTGAGGACTACCACCCCCTCAAAGTGACATGACTTGTTAATGCCATTCATGGAACTTATAATGGATGAAAATAATGAAGATATTTATAATATATAATATAATATGTTATAATGTAGTCTTAATATACCAATTTATCATTATTTGTACATTCCTTCAAATATGAAATAGAAATAAATGTAGCGTTAATGCGGACGTAAGACTTACCGTCTCCATGACCGGTGCATTTCATTTGTTATCTAAAAATGTTATGGACTTTTATAAATACACATCTAATATATATATATATATGATCTATATTATATATAAATTAGGAATATCATTTTGGAGATAATGGAATTTTAACCACACAGACAATTTTTAATTATAAACGAGTTCATTTTGGACTCAAGTATCCAATATCAAAAAATCGATTGATATTAACTTAAAAAATTATGAAATTTTCATAACGTGGTAATATGTGCAATAATAGGAATAATAAACTTGAAAAAGTTTTTAACAAAAGTTTAAATTAATTAATGATTATTATTCAGGAAAGGTAAGGAGCAAACATGACGAGTCAAACACAATTTTAGGGACTTCATGTCAATCCCCATTCAGTGAGGCATATTTTTATTTGTACATGACATTCTTTTATATGGTTTATAAAACCCTTTGAAATTTAATTTCATTCAAAAGGGTACCATTTTTTATGATGTGTTTTACTAAATGATAGAAGAAATTTTTCTTTTATTGTATGTGGTGACAATGACCTTTCCACCAGCATGAGCAATATTTGTTATTTAGATTCATTAACAAGAAGTGATGTTTTTAAAAGGAAAATAAATACCATATACCATTTTATGTTTTTTATTATTGAAAATGGTTTTGATAATGGAATTCTTATGTCAATATATTGAAATAATATATTTTGATTGTAATGTGGAAGTGTTATTATTCATTTTTTCTTGTTTTATGTGTTATGAATATGTTATGTTCCTTGGGAATTGTTTACGTATATAGGTGGATCCATGATCAAACTAGGGTTGGTGCACCCGAGATATCTCCCCAATGCATTGGGTAACATGATGGAGGTAAATGTTAACTTTTCTTCTATGTGATTTAGGGAATATTCTATGATGGGTATTCCAAATGTAACTCCCTATGTATCTATGAAAGCTACAATTTATGTATGTTATGGATGCCACAAGTTACCTTTATGATTTATGATTTCTATATGTTATTCATAGATCTTATTATTTCATAAGGTATGTTAAAGATATTATATTTTATGATTGAAAAGTAAAAGTTCATTGATTTATATGTATTAACGAACTAATGTTATCTTTCCTTATATTATAAACCTTACTGAAATTTTTCTGGTCATACCATGTTTTTTAAATGTTTTTAAATAGGTATATGTAAGGGTAAGATAAATGAATAATTCATGGAGATTTATATCACGAAATTTATTATAATTATATTTTAAAGATTTTTTTTTTGTAAAAAAAATAAGTTAGAATAGAAGTTTATACATTAAAATATTTGATATGTAATTTAATAGTTATGGATTAATTCTATAAAACTATAAACCTGAAAATATATTCAATGTAGATTTTTTGACATAACTCAAGATTATGTAATGTTTAAGGTTGAAGTCTTACACTAAAGTTATTATTTATTTCCAAAAAATGATAATTTTTCAGATGATGTCACCAAGATACTGTCAAAAGACGCAATTAAAATATGATATTGGTGGTAGGTTTTTAAACTCACGTATTTTTTAATGATAAATTATGGTGTATTTTTTCAATCACATATCATTTCTTTGGAAATTCATGTCTATGGGGGTAAAAGGTGATGATATTGATTCCATAAGCTCTTATATCTTGTTTAATTGGGACCATATTCATCATGTAGTAATAGGAAATTACATTATGTTCAAAATATAATGAAAATAAGTATATTTATTATATATCATAGAAGTTTATACACCTTTAAAAAGTGTTTTGGTGCATAATAATAATAGATTCTCAAAGAAGGCCATTTGAGAGAAAACACCTTTTTACTTAGTTTGTATGTTTTGAAACATAAAACCCAATAAAAAATGTTAATAAATAGATATGTTGATACCCATAAATTGAAGAATATGATATATATAAAAAATTCATAGGATGTATATATACCACAAAAAATTAATAAGTGAAGAACATATCATGTATCTCATGAAAATAAAAAGAGAAAAGGAAATCCACGTACATTGTGTCTTGAATCTCATCATACTCACTCAAAACACATGTAGAATAAATAAATATTTATTATAAATCGTTCAAATGATCATATAAAAAAACATAATTCTATATATTTTCTTATTATGACCATATATTACCTCCATGATAACGATCCGATGTTAAGATTTCACTTCGAGTAATATTAGGGTTGTTTTCTACATGTGTCTTAATTTTCTATATCATTGGTCCCTAAATATATATCATAATTAAATATTGTAAAAAGTAATATAAATATAATTTATATTAATTATATTTTACAATTATAATCAATAGAATATAGAGGTAAGAAATGGAAAACACCATTCATGGAGACGGTAATTCGTACGTACCCATGACCACTATTTCTTCTTTTATTATCGTATGAAAGAAAGAATGTAATTGATATATATAAATATATATATATATATATGTATGTATGTATATATATAAATAATCAAGTCGAGTTATTATATCATATATATTATAAAATTTCTCTAAACACATCCTCAATACATACCATGTGGTGTGTGGACGAATAACATAGCTTTGAGGGGGAGGTAGTCCACACTTCCACAAACGCGATTATTATATTTACACAAAATAGAAAGTAAAAAATGTTCTTGTTGTAAAAAGTAATAAATAGTCATCACAAAATAATAAATATCATATATAGAATATATGAACATAGTTTCCAGTATAATGGCCACCCTTATATGTGGTAAAGGAAATATGGACAGTCATCATTTCGTGATGCAGTAGTTCGTCGTACAAAGAAACAATATGTTCGTTACCAATTAAACGGAGGTGTGTGTAACTATAGGATTAAACCTCAAAAGAAAAATATAATAGTATATTGAGGATACTTTTGTTTTTATAAAAAAATTTAATAAATGTATTAAATTTGGTAGTGATGTAAAATAAAACAATGGAGTTTGAGGGAAGACGTTGCCTCTTAATCAGGTAACACCTCATGGTTTATGACAAAATGATTCCTTGGATTCTCTTATGACTAAGGTAATGATTATAGGAGGAAGATATAGATGTTGTTATGTTTATTGGGTTTGTATTGGATTATATTAAGATTTTTGAGAGGTGTAAGGATGTGGGAGAGGTTGTGGATTTTTATAGGGAAGCAAAAGGACTCACATGGAATTTTTATAATCAAGTTAGGTATTCAAAATTTCTTAAAAGAAACAATAAAAACCAAAAAAACTCAATAATTTAAGGTTTATGGTCTAAATATGGACATAAAATTGTATTTGGACATGTGTCTAGGACATTTTTTACTTAATTTGATGGTTTAATCCTTAATTAAGCATAATTTTTTTCTTTATCACTGTGATTAATTATAGATACTTTTATTAAATATTTTGGTCAAAAATTAACATGGTATTATTATAATCCACATATTATATTAAATACTATACTATATGCCGGTTTTCTAAAATTCAAATTAGAAAAGAATAAAAATTAAGATAAATGCTAGACTTGTAGATGGGATGAAATTACATGTTTTTAATGTAGAAAAATGATCAAAAGGGTGTTAATATTTTATATTCAATTTCAATGTTAAATTGATACTAGTTAATTACATTATATTAATAGATGTAATTTTTATCCTCTCTGATCATAGAAAAATTATAATATCAATTAACATTAATAATTAATTAAACAAAAACAATGTTTTTAACTAAAAGACAATATTTTTTAGTATTGATCAAAAATTGATATTTCTTTGAAAGACCCCAAAAGTTTATCATAGGATAATTTAGAAATTATAAATTTAAATTTGATGATTATTTATTCATATAATGTTTCTTTAATATGTATTAGATGGATTTTATTGTTAAAAATGGTTCATTTGAGAAAATTGTATTTTAAAACACCGAAAGGGACGACAAAAAATCATATCTTTCCTTATAAATATGATTTATTAATTGATGATAATTATAAAAAAATATATTAAAAGTAGTTATTACTATTAATATTACTTTTTTTAATGGATATTTTATAATTATCTCATATAAAAAATTATATCATTAAAACAATGCTCGTAGAAACTTTGTATTGCATGTGATATACGCTATGTCGGTGTCGCATGTATCATACGCCAAGACGGTGTTGCGTGCAATGTATGCTATGTTGGTGTTGTATATAAAAAAACTTGATTTGGTGTATTGTGAAAGGATTTTTTTTCTCAATTCATTGAATGAGACAAATAAATATCTAAATTATTCGCCAAAACTGTCTAAAATTACACTGGGTTTTTCATTTTACCCCCCATAAAATAAATTTCTCCGTCAAAATTCCTAACTATGGTATAAAACTATGGATACATATTCTTGATTATATCTTCATGTTTCCACATAGCATTCTCAAAATGGTGATTTCTCGACTAAAAATTTACTAGGTCAGTGGTCTTGTTTCATAGATCATTATATAATCCGTCCAGAATTTAAACTAGTTGGTATTTGATCGACATATTCTTCTCCAGCGGTATAACCACTAAGTTCAGTACATCTTCTAGTTCAATTATGTTCATCATGAAGTGAGTTATAGTGAATAAATCTTGGACATGAGATTTATTTGGATTAAGGTTCATGTAATAGGATACCATCTTGATACGATCAAGAATGTCAAAGGGACTAATATACATAGGGCTAAGTATTCCTTTCTTCCCGAATCTCTTAACCTTTTTTTTAGGGTGATACACATTGAAATTCCTTTTCATTAACTTCGAATTCACAATCACACCGATGGATATCAACAAATTTTTTTTTCTTAAATTGATCTTACTTGATATGCTCTAGAATGGTTCTAACATTCTCAACTATTTCTTCCGCAATCTCAAGTCCTAATAGATTTCTTTCTCCATCATCATCCAAAAATGTTATATGTTTTCATTTAATCCCATAAATGGATTCATATGGTGCTATCTAAATTCACAAGTGCAAGATATTGTTGTATTAAAACTAAACTATTAGAATTATTTGATCCCAATAACATTTGAACTCTGGAGAATAATATCTCAACATATCATCTAGGGATTGAATTGTTCTTTAAGAATAACCATCTATTTCAGGATGATAAGAAAGGATAAAACTCAATTCTATATGAAGGTATTTCTAGAAAATCTACCAAAACATTTAGGTAGACCTTAGATCCCAATATGATATAATTGAATTATGTACTCCATGAAATGTTACATCTTTGTTAAGGTATATCCTGGAAAGATGATCTAGAGAAAATTCATATCTACTATAGATGAAGTGTGCTCAATTTTTAAGGAAAGAAGATACAATCCATACAGAATTAAACCCATTAAATGTTTTTCATAGCATAAAAAAATTCCATAGTTGTGTTCTCCAATTTACAATCTGGTATGTGTAATGGATGCAACAAACCCTTTATCATTTGTCTTTCATCCTTACATTTTTGGCATAACAAGCACCGAGGTAAATAGTCAATGATATTTCTCTTTATTCTATACCACCAGAGGTATTCATTCATGTCCCTATAAATAATCTAACTTCCATGATGAATAGAGAATGAAGAAATATGAAATTCCTCTAACATATCCTTCATTAAAATCTTTTATGGAAGGATCACATAAATAGATCTTGAACCTTTTCATTCCATTCTGGTCATGTTTAAACTCTGGAACAATTTTGACATAATTTTTCAGTTCTCTATATTCTTTTTTCCCCACTTTAATCTTCTCTTGGATAGAGGGTTGAACATTCAATTGAGAAATGTATGATTTTTCATATTCCATCGTGATTTCTAGACCCCTCCTTTACAAATCCATAAATATTGGATATTTTCTAATACTCTTGTTGAATAAGATAGCATGATACTTCTGACTCAAATTATCGACCACCTTGTTCACTTTCACAAGGTGGTAATGTATTGAGCAGTCATAATCCTTTATCAAATCTAACAATCTATTCTGGAAGATGTTCAACTACTTCAGTGTGAATATATGATTTATAATTTTATGATTGGTATATATATATATATATATCAAATATTTCACCATAAATATAATACCTCCATTACTTTAAGGAACAAATTACTTCATCTAACTCCAAATCATGAGTTGGGTAATTTTTATCATGAATCATCAACGTCCGGGAGGCATTAGAGATAACCATTCTATTATGACTATGAAAACATCAAAATCCCCACTTTGATGGATTGATATTGGTAAAAATCCCTTATCCACTACCAGGTAATGTAAGCACTATAAACTGACTAACCTTCTCTTCAGTTCCTTTAATTTTTCCTTAAATTTATCTCTCTAGAAGAACTTGACATCCTTCAATGTGAACATTGATTCAGGATTAGATCTTCATGAGAAAAACTACAATTTTTTTTGATAATATCTTGATAAACCATAAATATTATGGATATTCATCACAATAGTTGGTCTAGGATAGCATTTATGTGACAATTGGGCCCCGGTGACAGCACAACCACCCCTCCTTAACATGGCCGTCGAGTCCTGGCCCACAAGGTACCACCAGTTGCCCCGCAGACACGTGGGGCCCACCCCAGGGTCCACCCACGTGCCCGAACGGGTCATCTGACTAATGACTATCCCCATAGGCCAACACTTGTCCTTTCCAGTGTGCTTTGTACTCACTTACTCACACCCTGGGAAACTTCCCAGAAGGTCACCCATCTGGATCACTACTCCAGGACAAACACGCTTAACTATGGAGTTCTAATCAGACATGCTCTCGAAAAGGAAGGTGCACCTTGTTGACATGAGTCACATCTTTTAGCCATTTAACCCATCATCATTTGGGGATGTTACAATAAACCCCCCCCCCTAGATCACAACGCTCTCGTTGTGGGCCCTACATCTCAATCGAGGCAGTGCACCGCACTTAAGGCTAGGTTCCTCCTCTGATACCAAATGTGAAAACTGGGCCCCGGTGACAGCACAACCACCCCTCCGTAACATGCTCATCGGGTCCTGGCCCACCAGGTACCACCAGTTGCCCCGCAGACACATGAGGCCCACCCCAGGGTCCGCCCACGTGCCCGAACAGGTTATCTGACTAATGATTATCCCACAGGCCAACACTTGTCCTTTTCAGTGTGCTTTGTCCTCACTCACTCACACCCTGAGAAACTTCCCAGAAGGTCACCCATCCTGATCACTACTCCAGGACAAGCACGCTTAACTGTGGAGTTCTAATCAGGCAGGCTCTCGGAAAGGAAGGTGCACATTGTTGACATGAGTCACATCATTTAGCAATTTAAGCCTTCATCATTTGGGGATGTTACAATTTACCAGCCACTATCATTAATGGCTCTATAGCCATAGATTCTCTTGATATTATGTGACCAAAAAACGAATCCTTTTATTGCCCAAATTCACAATTTTTTAATTTTTCATATAGCTTCTCATTTATTGGGGTATTTATTAAAATTATCAATTGATCATTATGTTCCTCCGTACACATTGAATATATAATAATATCATCAATATATACTATCACAAACTGATCATGGAAAACCTTAATGACTCTATTCATTAAATCCCTAATGATTTCTAGGGAATTAGTATGTCCAAAAGGAATAACTATATATTCAGTGTGTTCATACTTTATTAGGAATTGCATATTTGGTATATACTATTTCTTGACACTGAATCGATGATATCCAGAATGAAGGTCAATCTTGGAAAATTGCATATATCCAAACAGCTGATCAAACAATTCATCAATACAGGGAAGAGGATATATGTTCTTTATTTTGGTCTTTTACAACTCCCGATATTCAATGGAGAATCACATTGATCCATCATTATTTTTAACAAATAGAACCGGTTCACCCTAAAGAGACAAACATGGTCGAATGAATCCCTTATCAAGTATTTCTTGGAGTTTGTTATTCAATTCCTAAAACAAAATTTGAACTATTCTATGAGGAGTCTTTTCTATTTGTGTTGAAAAAATTATGAGTTCTATTGGGAACTCAAATTTTTTTTGGAATACTAGAAAACCCTTTTGGAAAAAATCCCGCAAACCCTGAACAATAGGCATATCATCTATATCGATTCTCTCCCCAACCATTTGAGATAAGAAACAGTTTTAAATGGTAATTAAGACCAATACACTGGATGTAATCTCCATAGGATGTTCATACATATGATCACATGGATGGATTATCATTGGATAGTATCAAATGTTACTTTCTTTCATCAATAATTGATGTTGGAATTAGGTAGACAAATCCCTTCCATGCCAACGATGACATCAAAATCAACCAATGCTAGAATGACACGATTTTCTAGATGCATGTCCCCACAAAATTAACATAGATAAGAATCATATACTAGAGATTAAATCATCTACCATTAAGGGTTTTCATTGAAAATTAATCATATAATTGTTTTGGTGAAATATTAAAACCCGTAAAAAATTCATTATATATGAATAACTAGGTACGTATCGAATCAATTATGAAATTTGTAGTTATAGAGTGTATGTTAAGTGTAACTTTCAACCTATCAATATTTCACTATCATAAGAAACAACGATTACATGAGATTTACCCTTGTCCCTAGGATAAATGGGGTGCTGATGTAGATCATCATCACTAGAACGTGTGTATTAGACGTGTTTAGCATAATTCAAAAACTCCTTACATTTATATCACCGAATCCTGGGACGTGCATTCCGTTCTACTTTATAGTCACTAACAATGTTAGCTAACTTATTCCAATCACATTGGATATCAAATAACTTATTTCCTCCACTTAAAAAATTAAATCATTTATTAGACCCCTTATGGAAATTTCCACTATGGGATTTCCCAAATGTAGTGCAAAAAGGAAATATCAACATCTTTTCTTCATGGTTTTTAGATTTTCTTTTAAATTCCATCTTTATATTCATTTCAAAACCATGAGATTGATACATGACTCTATCCTCCATTTCAGAATTGATTAATCAATGAAAAAAATAAATCATATCTACTAATGGATATTTGGCTAACACCCGTATTAGTCTTCAATTTAACCCACTGAAGAACCTATCATCTTTACTATCAGATAAGATGATAATTTTTGAACTGTACATCACATGTCTCAAGAAATTAGCCAAATATTTACCAATAGATTCATCATTCCTTTATTTCAATTCTAGGATGTATTTCCCCATCATGATAATACGAATCCAAGGAATGTACTTATTAAAAAAATAATTTGTTTAACTTATCAAAATGCATGGATTCAATATCATCTTGTTTCAAAATATTATTTATTAAAGTCCACCAATGATATTCTTGACCGTCTAAATATTAAATATCAATAATGACATTCTCATGCTTCAAACACTGAAAAATGGATAAGATATCTTCAGTATTATTGATCCATTTTCCAAAAACATGTAGATCAATACACACATTCAAAGATGGTGGAATTTTTTTCATGAGGGAATCAACAGACTTTTATTCCCAGCTTTCCTAGTTTGGATATCCACAATGATTCAAAGCAAGAAAAATCCATATGAGCATTCCAATATGATTTTTCATTCCAGCTCCCATATAATTTTGTTTCTAAATAGGACAATAGTTTCATTTTCTATAGAAATCACCATTAATGTGTTTCCTTTTAGGATCCATCCATTGAATAGAGAAAAAAGCATAAATTAACAAAAAGTTATCACATTGAAGAACCACATAATCATGACAAATCAGTTATACGATGTATATATTATGAGACCATCCTTAATCTATGACACCATAAGTTTATACTATGTTATTCATAGCCAACATATATTCAAATCCTTCATAGTGGTTCATGATGAATTTGTGAATTCACAAAGCATACCCCTTAGGAGTGTCAAACAAGGATTGCATCGTGTCCTTTTGTTATGTACTAGATTACCCCAAGTCAAGCCTGTAACATATTTTCCGAGTTATTACCCCTAGATACATCTGTTTTAGAGCCACATCCACTTGTTGTATTTAGAAAAAGATTATTTCAAGGCAACCACTCGCTCTATCCTTCACCAGAATTCCAAGACATTTTGCTACACCTTTCCTCCTCCAATGGCCCAAAGGAGTTCAATGGTTTTTATTATAATAATAAAGACTATTTTTAAGGGAAGAAGGGGGAAACCAAGTAGACATAAAAAACAAATGACATATCAGGACACACCGGTCATAGATCGTAAAAAAGACTGAAAACTAGGAGCTTCTCCTCCTAAGTATGTGATCGTGATGAATTTCTCCACCATTGAATAGTTGTTTGCTTAGAAAATGTATTGTGTTAAAGAGCACAACTGATCTAAAGTCAAGCACCATACCATCTCAAAAAAACTAAAACCAGAGTGCTCTAAAAATATGAACCACCAACTCTAAAACATCTTCTGGGGCATAATCCATGTGGTCATGTCTAGCATAAACCCTAAAACACACATTGTTCTAGATTACTAGCCATACAAAATCCAAACTCAAAATTCTTGTAATAGTCATATTTCAAAATTAAAAAATTGAAAAAATATCACAAACTACAAGGCCGACAACATCGCGCATAAGCCGATTACCGGATCTATGCCAAAAACCATCATCGTCATCATCTGAGCCTCCCCATACCTCATTGTATCTGATTGAACGTGATCACCATCAACCTCCCTACTCCACCCTCTCAAGATCACATCCCAACGGTACATGAAAACCACCTCCCAAATCTACACTGGAGAGATTGGTGGAAGCCTGGCTCCAGAGCAGAGAATAATATGGCCTGTGAAGGACGAAATAGCAGCCAGACCATCATCGACTGAGAGACTACAAAGCCATCCAAACACCACTCAACAGAGGCCGTTGAAGCACAATAAATGCACTAAAATTTAAATAACCCAACAAGGAATGGTACCGACACCGAATATGCATTAACCCTATCAATTATGAAATAAATCCAAAAACCATACCAGATCCATAGACGACGTTGCATACACCATCAAAAAAACCTCAGAGTCATCACATCACCTTTGTCGTGCCATCCAAAGGCCTGAACCACAATTCCCATTGCTTCCTTCAAAACCAAAAACGATGACTAGATCTCCCCAATGACCCCCAAGCTAAATCAGACACGTAGCAGCATCCTTCACCAAAATAGCTGGAAACTCAAACAATGGACCCTCACCACGCCGCCATGAGATTCCATATCAAGATTGAAGGGTATGACGAGGAAAAGGACATAAAATGGTGATATTTTCCCAGATGAACAATCCCATGTAGTTGAAGATGATTCCATAGGAAGAGATACCATACGCCACGAGCACCTCAAGAGTCGCAGAGATAAACAACTGATCCGCAGTGAGGTGGAGGATGGCGGCAGTGGGGGAAAACCCAAGAGCCCTTTATTGGAGCTTCATCCATTTCAACTATATTTCATTATCCTAATACATATAAAAATCCATGTACATAGGGTTCTCACTATGGATTTCTTATCCAAGATTCCAAATTTTAACTAAACCATTCTAGTGATACCAACTATAATGAAATAGTCTTGATATACATTAACATTACATTACATTTGATGAATAATTAATAAATAATACAAAAAGACAAATGATGACAATATTATTCTAGTGAATTTGGAAATATGGGAACAAAAACAATTTTACCAAAGATATCTATATTATCTCCCAATAGGTTCTTATTGACTAGAACTATTCTTAGAAACGTCGATCATAATACATATTTTCATATCCTAGTGAAGGAAACATTGAATGGGGTGAGATCAAATTATCACTTAGGGTAAACAAGGGAGACAACTAAGAATAATAATGAGCATAAGGTTATGATTACCTGATCCTAATAATAGAATTTCTTATCCTACATATCAAAGAAAATATACATGAATCATGAAATAAAGTAATGTATTTCAAAAGTAACGAATAATAAGGAAATAAAAAACATAATACACAAAATCCTATCATGGGAATGAATCATGGAATCATGGAAGAGATATGAGAATATAATGATTTCAAAATTTTCTAATGAATTACTACCAATAACATTATAGTTGTCTAGGTTCATTCCACATACTATCTTGGTAGTCATGGTTTACTCCCATGTCAATCATAGTAGAATTAGTTCACTCCTCATAACATCTTAGTAGTTAATGTTTACTTCCATATCCATCATAGTTGTCAAGGTACATTCTTAATATGATATTATCCTTTATAATGAGCTATAAATATTCACCCAATGAATTGGAGTGAGATATAGGTTCCACACATGTCATACTGAATTCATACATACATGTTCCACAGGATCAAAAATAATCAAATCATAACCCATAAAATGAATGTGGTATTATAAACATGTAATCATCTCATTGACTATAAAAATATGATGGCTTAATAGTCATTTCGTAATAAAAATTACCGAATAAAAGATGTGGGTTTCAAAATAATATAAATCATTAATGTGAAATGGGTCCCATAAAAATCATTCCATAAAAACATTATCCATTCATAGAAATAACATGTGTGGAAACATTTAATAAATTCCCCATAAAATAATTATTAACAATAATGGATTTTATCATAGATAGGAAATAATTTTGAATGATCTATTGAAAACATTTCGTTAAGAAAATATAATTTTTCTCTGTAGGAAATGCTTTATGAAACATAAAGTTACGGTAAAAACATTTTCCATGAAAATATATTTTAAAACATAAAAAAGATTCTTTGAAATCAATAAATAATTTTTATAAAAAAATTTACATGAAAATAGTCTTCAAGTATATTTTTAATGCATTTTTGAATAATATTTTGGAAACAATGCTTTTTAATACAATGGATTTTTGTCCAAAGAGGGAGGCGATCATATTTTACTTAAAATATATTATCTCAAGAACAAAAAAGTGGAAAAATGGTCCTTAAACATTAGAATATTTGTAATAAAAATTCTATAAATTAACTCATGAGTGTTCATGAGAGATTGATTATATTATTTCATCAAAAATGGATATTAATTAACAATATCGAAAAGCGATGTCATAGTTTCAATAAAATCTTACTACCTAGTTACTTGGGACCATAGACTTAATGTAGTAATGGGAAATCATATGAAGCTTAAAATATAAATAAAATAATGATATTAATGATTAAAAATGGTGTTATATACAATCTGAAAAGTATTTTAGGTTCATAAAACTACATGAGTCTCAATGAAAGAAATTTGAGACCAAACATTATTTTACCAATTTTCTTAATATTGAATATTCATCACTATAAAAGATAGTTCATAAAATGGAAATGTTAATAACCATAAATTTAAGTGCACGATATATAGAATATAATCACAAGTAGTAATACACCACACAAAACCAATATGTGGAAGACAAAGCATGTATCTCATGAAAATAAAAAGTGAGAGGAAATCTACTTAACTTATGTATTGACTGTCATCATACCTGATCAAAACACTTGTATAATATAAATAAATTTATTATAAATCTTTTATAGAACCATATAATTATATATAATATGATATAGGTTTTTATTGTGAACATATATTACCCTATTGTTAATGATACTATGTAATGATTCTGTTCATGTAATATTCTCTATATTCTCGCATGCGTCCTAATTTGTTATATAATTGGCCCTTATACTTATATAATGATTATAAAATGTAAATCATGATATAAATATCATTTATATTCATTATATTTATATTATAATAATGTATATAATATAGAATTATGATGTGGAATTCACTGTTCATGTAGATGGTAATCCATAGGTATGCATGAATTTTGTTTCTGTTTTTATAATCATATTAAAATAATGTATGTAAATAAAATATGTATTTATATATATTTATATCGAAATATAGTTAATATATTAGGATTATAATTTTATATTTATCATATAATTATACTAAAACCTACCTTAATATATTCCACGTGGGGTATTGATGAATCACATCGGTTTGAGAGGGTCGTAGTCCACACTTCCAAGAATGAGATTAGCGTATTAACACGAAATAGATAGTAAAAAAGGAACATGTTGTAAAAAGTAACGTAGAAGCTTAAATCCTTGATAAAAATCACATATAACAGAAATAAATATTTTTCCATCATAATGGACACTATGATTTGTGGTAAAGTAAAAAATGAACAATCGTCGTTTTGTGAGGCATTGGTTCTCCGTACATAGAAACAGTGTGTTCATTACCCATTAGCTAGAGGTGTGTATAGTAGTAGATTGAAACCTTAGAATAAATAATCCTACAATATTTAGGATAAATTTTTTTCATTCAATAATGTAATAAAGAGAGTGGAGTTTGTGAAGATGGAAAATAAAAGAAATGATTTTCATGGAAGACTATACCTTTTAATCGTGTACTTCATTTTGGTTTGTTTCGAAATGATTCCATGGATTTCCTCAATTCAGGAAGAAGGATAATATGATAAGTTGAATGGTTTTGGAATGTTTATTTGATAGGGATAGACATAAAATATTATGTTTGAGACATGTGAATAAGTGGGATAAGTGGTGCCTTTTTATTGGGAAGTAAAAGGACTCAATTAGAATTTTTAAAACAAGTCTTGTTGTGCATGTTTTCATACCCAAAATAAGTCAAAAAAAACCAAAAAACACAAAAATGTAAGGTTTATGGAATAAATATGGATATTTAGTGGGTTTTATACAAGTATATAGGTCATTTGGAACCTTAATTTTACGGTTTAGTCCCGAAATAAGCTTAATTTGGCCTTAATCACTGTGAATAATTTTAATAACTTATACAAATTATTTATGATAGAAATTAATTTTTACTTGATATAATAATAAAATTAAACCGATAAAAATGGTTTATGAAGGTTTTTCCTAATTTAAAAAAAATACGCATAATTAAGATAAATTCCAATCCTATATACGGGAAGAAATAATAAATTTTCAAAGTAGAAAAATGTTCAAAAGATTTTTAAATTATTATATTCAAGTACAAAGTGAAAATTATTCCAGTCAATTAAATTGTATTGATATATGTAATATTTATCCACTATGACCTTAAAAAATATGAAATGTATTCTATCATTAATAGTTAATTAAATAATTTTTTTACAAAAACCCATTATTTTTCAGTATTCATCCAAAAAATAGTTGTTTTTATAAAAAATACAAAATATTCACCCTAGGATAAGATAGAAACTATGAATTTAAAAATAAATTTTATTTAATCAAAATATTCTTCTAAATGTGTCTAAAATTAATTTTAATATTAATACATGTTCCTTCGCAGAAAAGGAATTTTAAAACACAAAAGGACTTTATCAAAAAGCGTATCTTTCATTACAAATATGTTTTATTTATATAAACAATTATAAAAAATAACTTAAAACTATAAAATACATTTCATATTAATAAATTTAATTCATAGTTTATAATTATTTTATTTAAAAAATTATATCATTATTACAATATTTCATAGATACTTAGTGTTTCGTGTGATATATGTTATGTCAGTGATGTTTGTATCGAATTCTAGCTCAGTGTTGCATGTAACATATTCCATATTGTTGTTGCGTGTAAAAAATATTTATTTGGTTCTATGTGAAAGGAATGTTTTACTCAATTCATTTCAATACACAAAATAATATTTTATTTATTCGAAAAATGACCCTAAAACACCAGGTGTTACAATACCCAATTGATGGTCATAGTGAAGATGGAGAAAATGTTTAGGAATGAAACACAAGTGATAGAGGTTATTTTGAGGGATGTAGTGAATTTTATATGGGACTATGTGAAATCGAGAAGAAAAAAATTGCTTTTGGTGGCATCATTGGTGATCTTCCAATAATCTTATATGAAATAGCCAAGGATGATAATGAACATAGTGGTCCCCACTGATTAAGGTGAGTCTAGTTGTGAAACAAATCTTAAATAAGTGACCATGGCTATGTTATGATAGGCCTTGGATGATACATAAAGTATAAAAATAAAAATAGTTAGACATTTGATTAGATAAGCTAATAGTACAAGGTATTTCAATTGAAAAACAATCATCCTTTATGAAACATGTTGTAGTGAATGTCGTGTTATGTGGTTTAGTTGCATTTATGAATGATTTTAATGATAGGGATTATTAGAAAAATAAATGGATATATAATTAGAAATATGACTTATTTTTTGAAGAACTAATGGTATATAAAGGATAAAAAAATATCCAATGGATCAAAATAGTTTCGTTGTTGTTGAGTGGGTTGGAGGAATTTAAAGGTTTGAATTTAAATATGAATTTTTTGAGTTTTTTAACACATTGTAATTCTTGATTTTCAATGTATGAAATAAATGTAATATGAATTAAAAAGTATATAAAAAGGGAATAAGTGAAGAATATAAAAAAATAAAAATAGATGAATAAGGGTCCATGAAAATTAACATAGAGTGAAGAGATCATATATGATTTAATTTGGGTTAAAGAAGTAGTGGATGACTGGAACTACATCAAAAAGGGAAGCATTTGTTTGGATGTATTTAATCATATTGATTTCCTGCTATCTTTCATTGCAACCATTCAGGAAGAACTATCACATTTGGAAAACATATTATAACATGTGATAAATAATAATCCCTTCTTTTTTCATACCTTTTTATACTATTGTGTTTTATAATCTCGATAAAATATGATCATTCCAAGGTATATTCGTCTCATTTTGAGAGTAGATCCTTCTAAATAGTGTATTTCCGATGTATATGTGTGTTGTAAAGTGTACTTGATTTACTCTAGCTCGTGATGAGGGTTGTTTCTGTAAATAAAAATTGAAGGAAACTGAATCTCTAATCCCATGACAATTTATATGATTCAATATTAATCGTTGAGGTTCCATTTAACTTGACATCACATCCTTTTTTGTATCCTTTTTTCACATATATCATAACCATATCATATATAAATACATCAGAGATAGTTGTAACATGTATTAACACCTTAATATCAATTTCATTATCTATGTAAAATTTATCCCGAATAGGTATACCATAACCATGACGATTTACATAAACCAATCAGAGAAAATATATAACATAGCTAGACTAAGGTACATGTGCATCTAAACAATTCTAAAATGAAAATTTGGAAATTTCTAATATATATAAACTCGCATATATATAAATAATATTGTAATGGAATTATTAAACTAATGATAAGTATAAGATCATATCAACACATTAGAAAAACATTTGGGAAAGTAATATCCCAGGCTAACCTATATATGGGTAACTCATCAAGGAAAATCATAATGAAGATAGACACAGGTGCATGAAAATCATGTGTTTTAATATGAAACCCCCTGAATCACAATCCTGCATAACACTCTTTCTATAATCACACTATTCAAAAAAAGTTTCCTAAAATTATCTAGGAATAAAACCCGAGATTTGATAAAAAACAAATCATATAGAAGAGCTTGGGTAGCAAACGAACTGTACATCGAATCATACTAGTGAATTATAATAAGAACCACCATCATAACATATGTTATAAAACATTGAAATCATGATTAACCCATATATAATTCTATAATATATATTTATTTCAAGGAACAAGAACGTTGTTTACACTACTAACTCAACTAGCTGGTGGTACATGACTACAAACTATAAAAAATACAAGTTACATACTATTAGTATTCACCTGTAACTATAGGAACATAAATAGGAATAAAAATCAATATCTATAATTCAGGAAACATTATACTATTATTTAAATACCTTAAAACTTCCTCCCACTAATATTTTTTGTAGGAATGTGGTGACCCATCCATATTGATATCTGACCATTAGACCTACCAGAAGTTGGAATGTTAACTTATCATAACAAAACATAGTACGTTGCATGATAATGGTTCATTCAAAAAACATCCTTACACCTATATTTAAAGCCATGCAATGACCAAAGTAAAACTCGTTAGATTTTTTCATTTTTTCCACATGGCACACCAACAATAAGTGGTTACACACAGAGATCACTATAATAATCTTAATTCATATAAAACACATGGAAATAAATAATAGTTAAATATTTATAGTAACACTTACATACATTTTATATTTACCACTCGTCAATCCTCATAGTCTAACCTAGTCTTTTACTATGACTGAATCCAGCTGCACCTAACTAGTGACCCCCCTATTTGATGCCTTATCCCAATAATTATTAATTTTAAAAATAATTAATTAATTTTTCTAAAATAAAAAATAGAGTAGAAACTGAAAAATCCAACTTAGCATGATTATGGGACTAGAACTTCTTAAAATGAAATATTAATGATTCAGGACATACAATTGATACTACATCAAAAAATCCCTATCATTCCATATCGAATAAATTTCCAATGTTAAAATATATTAAATGAATACATAGTTAAATCACTAGGATATATAACATTATTATAACATTGATCAATGATTGGTGCTCATTCTCCTTCAACATCATCTATCCATCACACTATATATATATATTTGGAGATTATTAATATTTGACATGGGGGAATAATTCACATAAACAAAGTTGGAACCAACCAAAAGTCAAATGATAAAGAATATAAGTTGGACAAGAGAAATATGTTGAGGGATTGCATTGTTTTGAAATAAATAATCATTTCATATCCACCTTAAATATATGGGATAGAAGGTAATAAATAGTAAGAGGTATATGAAAATCTCTTATATGGTTTGGTTATAATTATGATGGACCCCATTTAAGGCGAATCAAATTGGTTTTATAAAAATTATTCTGTTGGTCCAAAAAAATCAGACTGAGAGCCACCAAGAAACCTGGCATTAGCAACTAGAACACGGATTACCACTAACAACACAATCTAACTCCATCATATAATAAATTTGAATATTTGGAATACTATATATTTCCCCTGGAATTGACCAACTTAATTACATGTCATTAAGAGAAATATTTTATTACAACACGTTCTCATGATATTTTATGGTTAGAATTTATAGAATTATAAATAAATATTAACTAACAAAAATTATGTCTTGACAAAACATAAAAATCTTGATCCACAATATAACAAAATTCATAATATATAAAATTTATTCACCATTTATTCATAATTCTCCACATAATATACTCTTCAATAAAATTCATCATTTTCTTATCATCATAGCCTTGGGAAATGGAAACCTGAGAACTGGGTCAGCTAATATAATAAGGAAAAAAATTAAAGATGAAAACAAATGATTATAAGTGACCATAACATGAGAATATTAAGAAAAATCAACACACCCAAAATGTTTAAACCAAGAACAACATTGGTCATAAATCATGTAAGAAGGAATTGAATAGCATAATAATATATCCTGAAATATTATAAAATCAATGAAAAAAACATTCCGTTGAATTTTGGTACAAGAATATGTATTGAAAAACATCATATCCATGAGTCTGAAAATTATACAAATTCTTGAGATTTTTTTTTCAAAACCATAAAATTATCAAATTCTGGAGCTACAGATATTCAACCAAGTATGTGAGAAACTAAATTGTTTTTTATATAATCTCACAATTTGTAAACTTTTAACCAATTTATTATAGAGATATATAATACCCCTCCCACCATCAGCAACCCGTATGAGTTACCCTTGAAAATCATTCAATTATCACATAATAATGATCCCATGGAAATAAATGGTATTTCATAAAATCATTATCTTTTTATAGAACAAAGACCTCATGAAAAAAGTGAACTTTATATCAGATTTAAATGGAATCGCATGATGATATCACTAAGAATCATAACAAGATAAACCCACGAAATATAAATTTGTATCAAAACATATATAGTAACATTCAAGGTAAATACACTTTAATCATGATATTAAAGAATCATATAGGTAACAAATATATTATTAATATAATAATTTTCCCAATCAATATACATATGAAATATAGGTAAACACCATTCAATATATGAAATAAAAAATATTGCATTCACATACAGAATGAACTGGATGAAAAATTATAGATTTACACAAACGATAAATAAGTTTGAAACATATAGTTATATATCATTCTTCAAAAAAAAAGGACATAATATAAGATATCCAAAAAATATGGATTGTATCATTTAAATAGTGTGCTTGATCATGTATAAGATATATCAAGGATTAATTACATAAAAGAAAACCAGATTCATGCATTTTAGAAACAAATAACATTGTAAATAAGTAATATGAATGATATTTAAAATAATTTTAAAAGAAATATTTTATAGTAGATTGATAAAAATGACCTCATTTATAAAACATGAAAACAAAGATATAATGTTTAATTAAAAATGACATAGGATCCAGAAATATGTGTTCACATGGGAAAAAATAAAAAGGTACGTTTTCTAGTGTTTGATGAAAATAAACAATAAATAAACGGAATAAAAAATATTGGAAACATTATTAAAATATTATTTAGATTAAAATTGCATTAATCAAATATTTAGGCATCAGCAAGGGCATTTGAAAAAGAACAAAATGAGCATGGACATGGAAAAATTGGAGGTTCTCAACTGAGAAGAAGAGACAAGGTTTTTTCACACACATGAAACTCTCCATGTTATATAAGAGTTAATTTTAAATGATGTTTTTATAGGAAATGTAAATCATCATGAATATACAAGGAAAATTATGAGTGTTTTTAAAAAAAATAAAAATTATCAAAATTTATTATGTATCTAAAACTATCTTTATTTGAAAATAGTATTTGCAATGAAACCCTTAATATTTGTGTAATAATTAAGTAAAACCCATCATTGATCATTGGAATAATTAGAATAAAATTACATTGAAATGTGTAAGTAGATATGGCTTTTCAAAACTCCATGAATATGGTAAAATAATTGCCTTGTAAATAATAACATCATCATAATAATGCAATGTTGATCAATATAAATGCCACCTCAAGATGTTAAATATGTGACAAAGAATGCATTAATCATTTTAAAAAAAATTAATCAACTCCACACGAGGGAAGAAACCTAAAATATTATAATTAAAATTATAAAATAATGAGGAATAGTGATTCAAAATTTTAAACATATGAAGATACACAGATCCAATGAAAAAAGGTGTAAAATAATAAGTATGTATCAATGGATTAGAAATTGAGTAAAAATCCCTTTCATATTTTTTAACATCTAAGTCAAAAACCAATTATATGAAAGTAATGGAATCAATCATTCAATATCATGAAATATAATATACTCATGAAATAACCAAAACATATTTCATGGAATTAAAATCTGAGACAAAGAGCGGTTACATTGTTTTCCCATCAAGTCAAATGCATTATAAGATACTTAAAATAACATAAATTTCCTTATAACCTTTTTCAAAAACATATTTAATAACTTAAAAAATAATAATTATATATTATAAATATCCTTTAAATGTGAATTAGTTAGAGATTATCTAATTTCAATTTTATTTGTAATTAATCAGGATCATTTTGCACTAGTATCATATTTCTGGTTTTGTTCATAATTATTCTCCCATGGTCTCCATTCAAATATCATAAAGCAAACACATATTTATTGATTAATATTATCTATATTGTTATATTTTAAATATATTAGTGTTTTTGTTATAATACTTAAATATGATTATGAAGATGAGTAATCATTAGCGAATTTTGAGCAATGAATATTTGTATGTCAGTTTAATATTTATTTTCTTATTTCGAAACAAATGTAAAATTTATATTTACATATTTTATCATATATTAATTTTATTATTTTTCATAGTCATCTAGAATTTTATATTATAGTAGTTCTTGAGAAGGTTTTTAAACTGACCAAAACATGAATATACAATTATTAATAGATGATTATAACTATGAATGATTTTATTTTTGAAAAATATCATTATTAAAATGGAATAATGATATTAGTTATAAAATTTTATGTTTTTGAAATATATTTTAAGATATTTTAATAAATTATAAATGTACTAAATGAATAACGAGATATGATAATTTATGGAGGTTTTAGTCTGCAAAACACATGATTAATATTTTGTTTTCTTAATGGAAAAGACTAAAAGATGGTGGATTATGATTTCTCTCATATTAATCATAATAATAATATATATTACACATTTATGTAAAATTAAATTTTATAATCTTCTGAGGGAGGCGGTTTTGAAAAATCAAAAGTTGTCAATTCATAGAGGTTGTAGTCTGAACCGTGCATGAATGGTGATTTTATTTATCTTAATTAAATAGGACAATGGGGGTTAATATTTATTCATATAAAATTATAAAAATTAGTTTTTTAACAGTGATTATTTAATAATACATTAATTTTTATATTAAATTTTGGAAAGAAGACATACATGAAAATTACTTTGGAAAAACAATGAGTTCTCACGTTAAATTTTTGAGTTTTCAATGGATTATTCCTCATAAATATGGATGTAATGAGCATTAAATTTTACAATAGGATCAAATAAATGAAATTTAATTACAATTTCTAGGAGAATGGTTGGTTTTAAAGAGAAAAATTATATTTTATGGTGGTCATGAATAGTTACTGAAAGGCATATTTTATAATTTAGATATTGAAATTTTTATAAACATTTAAACTAAATATAAATAAAGAACAATTTTTACAAGTCATGAATACTCTAAAATAGAAAATAAGGTATTTGGTGATTATATAACGTCAACATACCCTAAAAAATTCTTTTTCATACATGTTTAATATTTTTTAAGATCATTAATCTTATAATGTTCATGTTTACCTTTTTTCCTTGGTAAATAATTATTATGTCAGTAATTATATTTTAATGAATAAATATGAAACAGATTGCATTAATTAATTTGAAAATTATATTTCAAAATTATAAAATCAATTTTTTATATTAAATATCCATGTGTATGAAAAAGTAATTTTTTACATTAACGCATGTAACATGTGAATTTTTGTAGGGAAATATGTATTTGTAGGCTTAAGATTTATGTATAGGGAATAATTACCTATAAATTGTTTTAATGATTAATTGGTTAATTATACAAAAAAATGTTAGGATTCCAAAAAATCAATAAAAAACAATAATTTTCAAATATAAAATTTAATTTAATTAATAAAACAAAATCAATTTTTATTCGAAACTATTACTTATGTCCTTAAAATGTCAGTCATAGGTTTTCAAAGGTCCACATGGTTTTATTAATACGAAATGGACTCATAATTAAATAAAAATTGTACTAGTTAATATAGTTTATATTATTTTATCTATATCTTATATAATTATAAAGACGTCGTGTCATTAAAAATGATATTTTCCCAATTCACCTAAAAAATTATTTATTTCAGAAAAAACCAATTTATTTCCAAAGACAATATTTTTTTTTATAATTTCAAAAATAATATTTATTTTTATAAATTTATTTACTATATTTAAAATAATGTACTATAAATACTAAAAATAAAAGTATTTTTTTATAGAAAAAGGGGGGTTTTTATTTCTTTTGAATATATAAATGAAAATATTTAAAATAAAAGTAACAAATAACATATTAATTAAATAAGTACCTTATTTTATCATTCTAATTTCTAGTTAAAAATTCCTTCAATATCTTATCACAATATTAAAGAATATGTTAAGACATACCGGTAGTCAAGGATGGAATTTTCCAGGAGCATTAATTTATATCACACTTGATTTCAGTCATACAATCATTATTCAGGTTTATGTTGATTGTTTTATAAGGAACACCCTAGGTGTGATGAATTCATTCCAATCATAGTAAAATGAGAATCATAATATATATTTCCACTAACGGATTCAATTTCATTCCTTTTTGTTCATACATATCGTAATATGGTTTTCCTTTTATACAAGAAAATCTAGTAACATATTATAATTAAAAAATTATAAGATAACATATTAATTTTTTGTTTCAAATGTGTATTAAGTTAAGAAAAATATATTAGAAAAAGAATTATTTATATAATAGTACCTAGTGAAATTTTATTTCATTTCATTATACTCCTTATATAAATTTCATCATTGACATTTTTATTTTAAATTAGTTATGAATGTAGGTGTTGACGCCCACCAAATTGGCATTATCAATTTTATAAAGGAAGAAATACATGAATATGTGTATTATTTCCCACAAAAAAATCTAATGAAGAAAATGTTATAAAATATAATAGGTCGCATGAGCCTCTAAGGGATACACGATCACATGACCATCATAAGGTCAGAGGAATGATCCATGTGTAGCGCATAGCCTATGGAAGAGACCATGCAACCCCGTTGACAAGTCCTTTCACTATAAAGAATGTGCCTCATACTAGCAATGTTTCTATGATGGTTGTATGACATGCATCACGTGGTCACTGGGCTTTTCAACCAGTGGACATAAAAAACTATACAATAGTTTTGAAAAATAGGAGAAAAATGTGAAAAGGGGATCCTATTTCATTAGTAAAGCTAACATGGTGAAGCATCAATGAGAATAATGATGGTACATGACAATATTGAAAAATAACTCATGAACACCCCAAACATTGTGAAATAAACCATGTAAATAAATATTGAAGATGTGGGAGACTCTCATAGTCTCAAATGTAGCAAAATTCCCTCCAGGTGGTCTATAAGCTGCAATATGAATCTGATGAAATGTATGCCTCAACTCATAAAAACTCACAGACATGTCATCCTCATCACTTCAACATCCTTGGGTATGTATTGGTGACCTCACACTCCACCACTATATTCTTAAAGAAAAACATATAGAATTTTCCAAGAAATTATCATGTATATCCATATGACATTTGTTTTTATGAGACACATAACTGAAAGTCACATTATTTTTCCTCAAATATACTCATGCAAACCCATACAATCATATGAATATGTAGAATAAGAAAAGGATATAGTGAATGGAATGGTAAAATCCTCTCATGGTCATATAAATCTTTATTCATGATTTGGATATCCATAGAAAGGTCACATAAGAACCCTTAACAGGACACTTCAGTTTCATGGAAGAACCTCGATAACCATCATTTCCTTGGGAAATATTCTATAAAAGGGTTTTGAGTGTCACATGAAGGCCTCTCAATAGGAACCCAAATCACAAGAGGACCCTTGGTGATGTCAATCTGAAAATATGGATGTCTCTCAACATTCCTAAGTGATTCTAAAAATTCACATTAGTTGACAATAATCCAATATAGGAGGTCTGGATAGGATGAACATCTGGTCAGAGAAAATATAACGATTTCTGCAAAGTGTACAATGGAAAGGAATCATGAATACACATAATGCCATGACCTTATGTTAAATTCTTCCATGATTTAGGTGATATAACCCAATCCAAATGGTGAAAAAATAGGGTGGTGTGGAATATAAATTCCCAACCCATGAATGAAAATTGTACCACCACTCTCTATATGAATGGTTGGCCTTTTATATCTAGGCACACTGGTGCATTGAAACACTAGAGAGAGTTTCTCATTGTGAATGATCTTTTGAATTAAATGATTAAAATTTTGTAAGATACCGGTGAATGGACAATGAAATAATCTGATATTCCTGGGAACATCAAGTGATCATCAATATATCACATGAAGGACATCTAGATGGACAAGCGTAGGTTGTACCACACACCTATAAAATTAGATTTAGACTTTAAAAAATATAACACTAAAGAAATAATTAACTCACAGTAAGTATAGAAAAAAGACTAAAATATGGGAGACTTAAGTAATTTATATATATTATGATCCTCTTATATTTCGCATGCATCACCCAAATCATTTGACATTAACAAGACATTTATACCAGATCTTTCTACACACATTTTTCATACTAATTGGATCACATGATGTCCTATGGACATGTAAATATAAGTTTCATGACATCAACTAGGAATGCCACAATGGTCTCGTGGTTCCATATGATCTTTCCATACAATCTTTACAGTTTGTTTTAGACATGTCACATGACCCATTTTTTGTCATAATTTCATGTCAGGTGAGTCTCACCATAGAAATTGGGAAAGTCAACTCAATCACACGACATCCTATGGCTACACCATCTAGGTATCTTTATAACTTTGAAACATATTAGTCTGGACATGCGATTAATGTTGAGAAATGTCTCATTGACTCTAACAACACCCTCCACGTCTGCCAACCATCTCTCATGGTGACACTTGGTCAAGGTAGCTGGATCATGTGACACACTATAGAGAAGCCACCATAAATCATTTAATGGTTACTTGAGTCAATTGGAGAGGTTTTCTCATGTACTATGGAAAATTCAACCATAATAATTAAGAAACCCTCATAAATTCCATCCAAATTATACATTAACTTCCATGAAATGTTGACTAGATCATGTGATTCCATTGATGCATGTTTGGAAGGCACTAACATGTCAAATTAGAAATCAAGTATTGTTGATCAGAATGTCAGTGCTTGTTTGGAAGGAAAGGAGGTTAGGCCATCCTAGGACTCTATAACATTTCATATCCTTGTTTTTTAAGACATAATCGATAGAGAAATGATAGGGTGTATGACCTAATAAAGGGAAGTATGATGACTCTGATTCCTGCAATATCCAATATACGTAAGACCTCTTCCCGTGGTTCGAGCTCTATATGAAGCTATGAAAGGGAGGTCTCAATGAATAATACCAACATCCACATGTAATGACATTTATTTTTTTACATACCTTGTTTCTCACCCTAACAATGACCCATGTGGGATTATAGAGTTACAATAATAATATCATACCTCCATAAGGGAAATATTAGTGTGCAAGACCTAATCGAAATAATATAAGAGGACTCTAACTCCTACCATTAATAGTATAAATTATATGCATTCCCATGGACCGATAAATAAATAAAAGGAGTATCCACCCTAGTATAAGTCCTACCATGTCTCTGACATTTCAACCATCATGACTGCATCATTCCCATGGGCTCATTGTTCTACCTCATCCGTCAAGGGACTAAGAAATCAACAAAACAAAGAGGATTCTAATTACATCTATAACTAGGATACATAGGAATCCATCATATGGAACTATCTCCACACTATATATCAAAATGTATTTATCGATATATATATATATATATCCCACATCTATGTTTAGTGAGACTGATTAATCATTATCCCTTAATTCTCACAACTAGAAAAGCTCACATGGTCATAGGGAGTTGCATTAGTAATATCATTTGAATCATGAATCTACACTATCTATTGAAAACATGGCGTGTAATCCCTAATGACATTAATGATATATTTCTTTCCACATAGGGGAATCAACCATGGGGGAAGTCCTAAGGGAATAACTGAACTACGATAATTATGATTCCTACAATATCAATTATACATGGCATGCCATTTTATATCCCATGATTAGGTAGGAATCCAATATGGTGGAAGTCCTTCCATTTCATTGACATATCAACCATCAGGACCCTATCATTCTCATTATATTAAAACTAATCCTCATCTTTCAATGGGCTGAAAAACCAAATGATCTATGATAACTCTGATTGTATTCATACTCAAGATTTGTTGAACGTATTTCCCTGACTCGAGATTCAATACTTGATGCCTCAGGTAAGACATATATATCCTTTCAATAAGAAATTAAAATTCACAGGTTTTACATAATACATGGGTTTTAATTCCTTCAATAACTAGATTTTGTAGGACACCTCATAATGGCTCTATCCACTCCCAAGAAAATTAACCTCCCCACTCTATGGAAAAATATTCCAAATAATATTGGTAAATAGCTTCATCACATAAGAAGTTTCCCATCCCTGTAAATGGATGATGAACCTCAGATACATACAGATGGATTCACTAATGAGATCCCCATCTCATGCACATAAAATTTATTTGATCCATATTCAATTTTTAGGTTAAATGGTCCTATATTGGTATTAAGAATATATTCATAATGTTATCCGAAATCTATATGAGCGTCTAAAATTTAGAAATAATTCCCCATAAATGGGTACAATGACACCGACCTCTTATCCACTCAACCAAGGTGATTCCCTATGTTTTTTTGGGTCTAGAACACTAATTGACCACCTGATATTGGGTTCTAGGTCTGAACCCTGTTATGGATGGGTGTACTATTGGGGGTTTCCATTATGATCAAAAATGGTGACCAAATGTTTTTAGTTTTGCAGGAATCAAACCCCTGACATCTGATCATTGGATCAAACTAAACATTCATCAATGGTGGTTTTAGGTCATCTCTTACCCAATGCAAAAAAGGTGAAACTGAAAGGAATATCTCATATAAAAAAGTTATTACATTATTATCCACCAAGACATTTTTTGGAAAACTATTTGAAAACAAAAATGTTGAACCCAATGTGAAATAGTCACATAAGAGAATGATCAGTAAATCATTCTTTGGGAAAAAGTGTTTTTCATATGCTACACAAAAATATTTGATAATACTGACACAAATCATAAAAATGACCACCTTTAACAACAGTTCCCATAAAAACCCCATTTTCACTTTGATGTGTCCATGAATGATGAATGACCTGATTGGGAATAAAAAAATTATGTAAACCATACATATCTATTTGAGCACACAATTACAATGATTTTTCACTAATGGGTGACCTTGTTCTATATTATATGCATGTCTGTAGATACTAGTATCATCCACACCATACTAATCTGAGATAATATCTTATCATACAAAGACCATTCATGTGAATAACCTACTACAACAACCCCCACTAGTCGCAAAACATTTTTACCTGCCCAAAAGATTCAACATGTTGTCATGAACTCAATATTTTTGGAATACCACCAACATAGTACCTCCCCAACACTCGAGGATACTCAAGAGGTTCTCCAAAGAAAAAAAACTGATGATTCCAAATCATCCAAGAAATCATGTTGCTAAGCCAGTTTACCATGTTCCTATAGCCAATTAATTTAAGAGATTGACCCTAGAGCATGAAAACAAAAAAACCCTTCAATATCTGATGATGGATGATGAAGGACTCAAATACATATCCCTTTTGGTTCAGGGAAAATCAAAGAGGGAACCCATCAACCTTATTCTCTAGAATCATCCCACTAGTACCCATTATTTTCTTACTAAGTGTTTCAACTCACACAAATTCACCCTTGAAACCCATATACAAGAAGTAAGGAAGAAAAATCCAGAATGTAGCACACTAGATTTCTAGGAGAGGGATCATATCTCCTATCTCGCTAACAAATTATGATTCTATATTCTGATAGTGTATAATGAGTATGTAAAGACATGAAAATTCCATGTAATTTTTTTAAATTATTTGGGATTTTTACGAGTATACAAAAATTGACGACGCATGATTCCGATGCCCGGTGTGCCTGGAATGAATTTGTAAACATTTTTTTCATTTACATTCAGTAAATGTGTGGGCAGGGTTATCTATATTTTTAACCGGTTCTCAGATTCAAAATCTAAGGGCACCTTTGAATTCGTAGTGCCAAGATTCACTTAACGGTAGCTCCACCTCAACCGTAGTAGGTCAGGAGAAAAAGTTAAATTTTTTACTTTTTAAAGAAAAGTAAAATAACATGTAATTTTTATTTTATTTATTATCTTTTTTCCACCACATATTGTGCAGTAGTGGTGGGGACCACATAGGTGACAAGACCTTTAATTTTGGGGTGTTAATTTGATGGCTACACTTTAGTTGGGTAACCACACCTCGCGTATTTATTGAGGCACTTTAATTACATCAATTAATGAGACAAATTAATTACTTCAATTAATGAAACTCTTTAATTACTCACTTCATTACACACCCTTTCTCCCCTGTATTTATACGGAGGTTGGGTTTAGTTTTTGGCATAGCTTCCTCAAGAAAGGATCCCCTAACGATGTGATGCCATGCCTTGCTCTGATAGAGAACAGGGGATAGATGATGCCCATTGTAGGATAAATTAGAAGGTCGACGGGTGAAGAATGACAACACATGCGAACCTTATCCTTCTTCTGGAATACCCTCGAACATGGAAGCACTTCCATCCATGACATCCCTAATGATTCACGAGGTTGGGGATGTCTTAATTCATGAATTTTAATCGATTCAATTTTTCATTCTTGTACTGGCGGGAGGTTATTGGGGGGTTTTTAATGAGAATAAAAATTATTAAAATGTCATAATATTTACCTCTCTATTGTTATAATGATAATGAAGAGGGCGTGGGCCAAAAAAAAGTAATGGAAACTCCAACACTTAACATTTTCATTGCGTTATTTGGGGACAGTTTTCCCAATTCGACGGCAACGCGAGACAGATGGTCACATTGTGACAGCGGATGTCTGGGAGGACCGTAGGCACATACGGGAAGGGGAAAAGAGCTCGGTAGCATTGCTAGAGCCCTGCAGAAGCTCTGTTAGTGAGACACTTGCTCGATAGCACTAGCGACCAGCGCCGGCAGAGGTAACGGCAGCCGATTTTCACTGGCTGTAGAGGAGCACTGTGCTGCGGCGGTTGGGCCGACAGCTAGAAATGACCCATCATAGAGGCGGAGGTACCATAACATAGTGCAACAAACATGGCCCAACCCAACTGGTCCAGCTTAGGATAGTTCGGGCCAGGACTTGTCTGAACCACAACAGGTTGCACTGGGTCGGTCTGACCGGGTCGTACTAGACTAGGACACTTCATGGACCCAGAAACACATAAACATCCATAACATGCAAATCAGACGTCCGTTTGATTAATTATCTACGGCACGAGGATCCATGGAGTGTGAAGGTACTTTTGAGAAATTCTACAAGAGTGTTGTAGAATGTTGGATTACAGTTAGGTTGGATTGACATCGAATCAAATCGGGCCCTTAGCACTAAAATGCCAACACATAATAGACCGAACGTACAACTGACGCTCCATCTATGGAATAAGGACATCTGTGACAAGACAGTTCTTTGGAGATATTCTATGTGAGTAATGAGGAAACTTGACATGCATCCTAGGTTAGATCGGACTTGAATTCAATCGATCCATTTTTACAAAATCCCCATATCTCACAGACCGGGCGTTCGATCGTCATGCCTTTTGTCATATTCGGACCCCTATGACGAGGAAATCCCTTTTGTATTCATTTTTGCAGGACTTCATGTAATGCCCCGATCGTAAAAGCTCGTAGTCGGTGCATTATTACATATCATTGGCATGATCACAAAAGATCAAGTCTCTAATAACTGGTTAGTTTAGTAGCCTTGGAATTACTAAATACATTCATAAAGTTAACATTACATCATAATATGAAAATATATAACAACATTTTTTCCATAGAGAACACTGAGATCCCATATTCTATCCATATAGGTCAGTCATAATATATATCTTCAAATTCTGGGAAAAATGAAACATAGAAATGGGTGAGCTCAAATGCTCAGTAATGATAACAATATAGATGAACAATCATAAATACGCCTAAACATTTAAGGAAATTTATAGAACTAAAAAAAATTCTTTTCTAACATAAACATCATCATAATATGGAAAATATAAGTCAAAATAATGCAATTTAGTTACTCACATGGATATTATAGTAATCGAATAATCACATGCAATACCAATAGACACTTTCAAAAAGATGGAATTCATAATTCCAGACTTCATAATCACATATTCATGGCCTTGTTCCAAGGCTAAAAATATGATTCTTTCAATGCTTTGTGCTAAGAAACTAGTTTGTCTCATGAAACCTACTAATGAATCAAGGAGCTATAACAGGCTCCAACTATCACATTCTATGTCCAATGCATTATTTATATGTAAAGTATGAAACATTACATAAACATTGGTATTAAAAATAGCATATGAAATGTCAATACATTATCCAAAAACCATGAATGGTATAAAAATAGCACATCCACAGTCAAACAGAACTCCTTCAATGTAATATGAAAGATTGTATTGTAACATATTATCCTCAATTGATACTAATGAAGTATATTTACATAGAAAAATATAACCATCAAAACTATTTGAGAGAAATATCCCTCTTTTTGTTGAAATCATTTAAAAGTCACACTATTTTTCAAGAAGCTGTTTAAAAATAGATTTTTGAATCAAAGTGTCACATAACACTTTGAATCTTTTAGAATGAACTTTAATTTTAAAACATTAATGTCCATATAAAAAAAATCCTTAATACCATTTTAAAAATATGGTCATTAATGAGAAAGATTTATATGAATAAATTTTTAAAACATTAAAAATGATTTTTTGGTAGAGTTCCTAAAAAAATGAGAGACGCTTGAATTCAAGTAATTGAGTAAATAAAAACTTAATAATATATTTATAGTAAAGTATTTCATTATATACAATGTCAAGGGACGGTATATACACCATATAAAAGTTATTTGGTTCATAACAACAAAGAAGTCTCGAAAGAATGTAAATTTAAATGAAATCCATTATAAAGACAATATCTCGAGGTTAAAGATTAAACAATGGCCTAATTATGTGTTAAAAATATAAACACACTCCATATGATTGGATATTTAGTTTAAATCAATAATGGTCCATTCACACATATTCTTGTAAAAACATCACCAATGACTTGGATGTTTAACTCAATTAATGTAAATTGAGTTAAGAACATGTTTATATCAATGACATGAGAAATTATCAAAGAAGTTATTATGTGTATCAAACTTATATCCCCAAAAGGGGTGTGGAAATTACTAAATAAATAATAAATAGCGATTCCACTCATAATCTTGGAGTATAGTAATCAATGATGTATTCTTAAAGCCCACTAAGTGGAAATTGATATTTGAAATTCCCTTACCTATTTGGTATCTTATGAAACAAAAAACCCATGAAATAAGGATCATAAAATGAAGATGTAAATACCCATAAATTATATTATATTACACCAAGAATACAATCATGGACAATACATATGCCACACAAAAGGAAATAGTGGCGAATATAGCATTAATCTCATGGGAATAAAGAGTGACATGAAAAAGACTTACATCATTGTAATATATCAAGTTGTATGACCAAAATAATAACCACCAAATGAATCAAATAATACCATGAATATAAATAGAATCATGACTATATATATCAAATGGTGGTACAAAATACACCACATCCAATAAATATGTGGCGAACATTGGAAATCTCGCAAAATTAAAAGTGAGATAAAAAACCCCATACTGTGTACTATTCCTTGGTCTATGGTATGTTAACATCTTTCATAATGGTTAAATAATTTTCAATAAATTATAACATAATCATATACATTAATATGATATCATATTTGATCCTTTAATATTGTTATGTTAATAATATTTTAGTATTATCGTCGTTTTGGGTGTTAACTGATTTGTTTTCCTTTATATTCTTTGTTTTGTAAGTAGTGTTTGTTATGAATTGGATGTATCTTATTAACAATAACAATTATATTAAGTCTTTAAAACATATTTTTAATCATCAATTGAAAATTATTTTTTAATGGATTACAATGGGGAATGAATCTCATCGGGTTCGTGGAGACGGTAATTCATACATACGCATGAGCAACAATATCATTCGTTTGATATTAAAATAATATATAAATGGATGTTATATCATATATTAAGAATCATTATCATGTTATATTTATTATTTACATCAATTACACATCATTATTATACCCATACAAATAATAATATATTGAATATCAATTACACCACGGTGTGGAGACGGTAAGACGTATGTACACACGTATGGTGACATGTCATTCAACAAATGGATAGAATAATTAATATGGTTGTAAAATAATTTCAAGAACATCATATTTTATAGAATATACTGGGGTTATTTTTTTTGAATGGAAACAACAATGAATGAGGAAGTGGAATTAGAATGGAACTTGAAAGAGGTGATGAAATACTTACCTTTTCTTTGGTTTCTTCATTTTGATTTGATCAAAAGGGCTCTTTATGATCTCTTTATGACTAAATAAAGGCCTCTAGGATTAGGGTGGGATAGATCAGAGGGTATTTGGTTAGATTTTGGCCAATAAAAAAGTCTTTGAAGGTGTTAATTTGAGGGAAGGGCGAGTGCCCTTTTATAAGTTGGGTGAGGGGCACCATCGGAAATGCTAAATTTATTATTTTATAATAAAATCATTTTCCATTTATAATGACTCCAATGTGAATTATTTATATTCTAAGGTGGTAATGGGACACAAAGCCACTCAACTAATAGGTTTTAGATAGGTTTGAGTCACTATATTAACCTTATCTTTTAGATTTAGCTCCTAGTTGAATAGTATGACATTTACCATGTATCTTAGAATATTTATATTATATGGTTAATAAACATACTATATACATCTAATAAAATCACAAGTGGTTCATTTATTATACACCTATCATTATATAAGTATTTTGGAAGAACCATAGATTTTTATGAATAGAATATCAATTAATAATATAATATATATTTTTAAAATTCTTATATGTCAATTTTGACACTATTTGGTATTTTGTTTTTGCTCAATTAATAAAATCATTATTACTTAGAAAAGAATTCATCTAACCCACCCTAATATGACATATTCACCTTGAAAATTATTGAAATTAATTAAATGACTCCAATTAAATTTATTTGGATATTTATAATATCAAATATTTTAATATTTCTCTAATTAGATAGTTACTACATCCTCATTATGTCATAAATAAATTAAATTATTTGCAGCATAAAAAATTTAAATTAAATACTATTACATAGGAAAATGTTTTAGATTTCTAATTAATATTTATAGTCGAATTTATCTTATGTGTAAACCGATATTAAATTTTTTTAGTTATTAAACGTTGATTTTAACTCTTTTAACTCTTCTTTAATTAAATAATAATAAATGTACTAATCTAATCCATGTGGACTAAACAGGTTCATATTTTATTCCAAAGGTTTTTTTGTTCGAATTATACTTATCCAATAGAATTAGGACATGTATTAGGGTATTAATAATATCAGTTTTACCTTTAATTACCCAATTTAATTTAAATCGTGGTAAATAAAAGTTAACGGTTTCTATTCATCAAAAATTACTTTTATCTTATTGAATCACATTTTACTCCTTGATATATACTGTGTCTCTCATATTTTAAAAATTAAACTCACAGAAGTGGTACAATTAATTTTTATGTAAATTTTAAAATGCTCTTAGGAGGTGGGTAAAAGACGATGAAAAGTTCAATAAAATTATATATATCTGATATTATTACAAAATGACTCCATTGAATTAAATTGAACATATAAATGTATATTTAATCTATTTGACATAAAATAAATTTAAATAAAATATTTATTTATTTAAATAAAAATATTATTTCAAACTATAACTTAGTGTTTTTCACTATTCATCAAAAATTGAATGTTTTCAGAAAAATACCATAAATTCACCCTAATATAATTTTGATATTCCGAATCCAAAAATGAAGTACATTTTGAAATATAAAATTTATAAAATTTCAAAAAGTGGGTATTAATATTCATAATGGCTAGTTTGATTGGTCGCGGTGTGTCAGAATCTTGATGTTGCGCAAAATGTAAGCTATTACATTATTTAAAGGGAAACTTACCATGTAAGCTTGGGGTGTTATACTCTTCCCCCATTTTTTAAATTGCATCCTATATATTTTTAAAATTGTGCTTGGGAGCATTATTGAAAGTCCCACATCGAAAAAAGAGTCAAAAAAAGAATAACTTTAAAAGAAAGATAGAGAAGTACAATGGTCACCCGAGATAACCCATACCAGGATTCCATGTAGGAAAACATGGATATGAAAGATAATATAAGTGTCATGTTATGATGGAGATGGATAGAAAACATGACCAGGAGAATGTTAACAACAAGAAAACAACAAACTTGTTATGGGACAAATGGTCATTAGTTTCCCAGTAGGCAAAGTAAACGAAAAACGTTTTTTTGTTGTTTTAAGTTAAATATCATAAAGATGAGTAATTTATTTATGATATTTACTGTGAAGATAATGTTATATTATTAATTTTTATATAGAGTTTCATTCTTTAATAAATTTCTACCACTAACAATTTTTTTTCAAACGATGAGTATTCAAGATGACATGGCCACACTGGATGAGCTAGAATCAACTTCTAGAGAATCACATGATCCAAAATGGATAAACTATATATTTAACTTGTCTTTAGAGATTAATCAAAACCAAAATGGTTAGTACAAGATTAGATGATCCCCTAAAAGGATATTCCTTTAGAGAAAGAAACACTAATATTAATTTCTAAAATTAAACCAACAATACCCCAAAGTTAAATAAATACCATTCAATAAACAATTTTTCATAAAATCCTTAAATATAATACCGACTAATATTTAAACCCAAAACATTGAAGAATTTGTTTATGTAGTATTCAACGTTAAATTTTATCTCCAAATGACATCGACTTCTCTTAATGTAACATACATAAAAGTAAATATCCTAATCACATATTCTCTTTATAGGATAATCATTTCCATAAATATCCCAAATCACTATAAATACACAATAAAAACATAGATAGAAATACACCATTACTTTTCAAATGAAATCCCATTGTAATCTATTTTACTTAGGCATATATTTTTCCCAACATAGTGAACGTTTCCAAAAAAAACATTTATCACTTAATCACCAAATCATTTTTCTATACTAAGGGTATTCATTTTAAAATACATAAGATCAAAAATCAACTTATTATTGATCAATAAAATCATTTAATAAAAAATTATTAGTCACACTAACCAGGGACATCACGTAGTCCAGTGGTAGGCAGTAAATCTCAATCGCACTCTGGTTGTAGGTTCAATTCCCAGAGCATTGTCCGACGAGACGGGTTGTAATATGATATGCGTGTTGTCCTTATTCAAAAAAAATATTTTATAACATTAACAAAATGAAATAAATTCCTCAAAATAACCATAATAGAATTTAACTTCAATGTTTATCTCATACCTTGCATTTTAATCAAAAAATATAATAACATGTAATTGCATCAAACTCAATGATCATATAAAACCAAATGGTTATTTATAACTCTATCCATAAGAGAAAAGATAATTCTTCATAAAATATCATTTCCATATGACAAATTGTAGGGTTACAAATACAAGAGAAAATTATTCCAATGTAATCCCATCAACAAGGAGAACTAATACAATTAAACATTTTCCAAACCATTTATTTCCACATAGCTTCTTCTCTGACCAAGAAAATATCATATAGATTAGGTAATGCACTCCGGTAATGTATAGGTCCCCAAAAATTATTGAAAATGACTGTAAATGGATTCTTAGGACCATTTCTATTTTCATCCAGAATAATCAGCATTTTTCCTCGGCAATTATTTACTTTATGTCATTCTTTCCCATACATAAAGCATTTCATTTTTCCATTGAGACACTTTCCTAGGTGTCTCCTTGCACATTTCATGCATGATCGAAATTGAGGACTCATTTCTATATGGTCTCCACTGCTGGAGCACTTGTCATTCATCACCTTTCTATTCATTGTGAGTCTGAGAGTTGGCTAATATATATGCTGTTGATCGTATTTTTGGAAAACTGTTATGCATGAACAAGATATCATTTATTCATATCAAAATTACATTTGTCTTATCATTTCTACCACTGTTCCCACCATGTACATCATTCTCAAAGTTACTATGACTTCATTGGAATCCAGCAACGGACTAAAACCATAAAGCATTGTGCGAGTAAAAGTAGTCATAAAATCATTTAGAGAATATCATGACACCATATTTTCAATTTGAAACACCTTAGGATTAACCTTGGTCATTTATTATCATCTTATATTAAACTACTTCAAATCGGTTTGTAAAGAATATGTAAATTATACTAAGCATATCCCCCGATAGTGTTGTAACAAAGTGTGCAGCAAGGCTCCTTATCATGCACCAGTTCCCATTCGAGTCTAGCTCAAAGTGGTATTTCCGGGTTTTACCCCTAGGTACATTTGGGCCAGAGTCTCCTCAACATGATTGTATCTAGACATGGATGTATTTCTTTGAAAATTATCAAAATATCTAAAATACCAAAATTTTAGGAAGTTTTTCTACACTAATCCTCAAAGTCTATCTTATGGCTACATGTTATGATCAAAGTTTATCTAAATCATGTTTCCAAGGATTGTATTAAGATTCCTTTGATACCAACTGTAATGCCCCGACCCCAGAATCCCATAGTCGGTGCATTATTACGTATCATTGGCATGATAAAAAATATCATGTCTCGAAAGACCGATTAGTTTAGTAGCCTTGGAAGTACATGATACGTTCATAAGGATCACATTACATCATAAAATGGAAAACAAAAACGGCATTTTTTCCATAGAAAACACTGAGATCCCATAGTCTATCTCTATAGGTAAGTCATAATATACTTCTTCACATCTTGGAAAAAATAAAACATAGAAAGGGGTGAGTGTAGATGCTCAGAAAGGATAACAATATTGCAGAAACTTTCATAAATATTCATAAACATTTAAGTCAATGTATATAACTAAAACAAATGACTTTTCAACATTAACATCATCATAATATGGAAAATATAAATCAAAATAATGTCATTTACTTACTCGCATGGATATTCTACGAGTCGAATAATTACATGCAATACCAACAACCACTTTCATAATGATGGAATGCATAATGCCAGACTTCATAACCATATAGTCAAGGCCTTGTGCCAATACTACAAATAAGTTTTTGTCAATGCATTATGCCAAGACACTAGTTTGTCTCATTAGACCTACAGATGCATCGAGGAGCTATAGTGGGCTCCACCCATCACTTACTAAGTTGAATGTATTCCTCATATGAAAAGTTTGAAACATAAAATACACATTCATATTAAAACTATTATATGAAATTTCAATACATTATCCACAAACCATGAATGGTATAAAAATTGCACATCCATAGTAAAACAAAAATCATTCATTACAATATGGATGATTGTATTGTAACATATTATCCTCAATTGAGAATAATGAAGGATATTGACATAGATGAAAATAATCATCAAAACTATTTGATAGAAATATCCCCCCTTTTCTTGAAATCATTTAAAAGTCGCACTATTTTTCAAGAAGTCATTTAAAAATATATTATTGAATCAAAGAGTCTCATACAACTTTGAATATTTTAAAAGGAATTTTAATTTTAAATTAATAATTTCAATATAAATAATTCCTAAAACCATTTTTAAAACACAAACATTTATGAGAATGATTTAGCAGAATAGATTTTTAAATCATTTAAAATGATATTTTAGTTAGAGTTCTTAACCAAATGATATATGCTTTAATACAAATAATTGACGAAATGATAACATTATAATATATTGAGAATAAAGTATTTCATTATATACTATGTCAAAGGATAGTATATACACCATATAAAAGTGAATTTTTATATAACAACAATGAACTCTCAAAGGAATTTAAATGGAGATGCAATCCATTATAAAGACAGTATCCGTAGGTTAATGATAAATAAATGACCTAATTCTGTGTGATAAATCTGAATACACTCAATATGATTTGACATTAAAGGTAAATAAATCAGCGGATTTTCACACATATTCTTGTAAAAACAACACCAATGACTTGGATGTTTAACTCAATGAATGAAAATTGAGTAAAGATCATGTTTATAACAATGAATTTAGAAATTATCAATGGAGTGATTATGTGTTTCAAACATATATACACACAAAGGGGAATTGAAATTACTACATAAATAATAAACAGTTATTCCACACATAATCTTGGAGTATAATAATCAATGATGTATGCGTAAATCCCACTGTGGGGACATTGAAATTTGAAACTCCCTTACCGATTTGGTAACAGATGAAACATACAACCCATTAAAGAAGGATAATTCAATGAAGATGTAAATACTAATAAATTAAATTATATTTCACCAGGAATACAATCATGGAAAATTCATATGCCACACAAATGAAAATAGTGGTCAATATAGCATGAATTTCTTGGGAATAAAAAGTGAGATGAAAAACCCGTACTTCGTTGTAATCAAATAAAGTCATATGACCAAAAAGTAATAACCTTCAAATGAATCATATAATACCACAAATATAAAGATAATCATGATAAAATAGACCAAATGGCAGTACACAATACACCACATCTAAAAAATTAGTGGCGACCAATGGAAATCTCACAGAATTAAAAGTGAGATAAGAAACCCCTTACATTGTACTTTTCTTTGCTCGATGATAGATTAAATTCCATTATAATTGTGAAATAATTGTTTTTATATTATACATGAATCATATAAATTAATATGATATCATATATGATCTTTTAATATTGCTTTGTTCATAATATTTTAGTATTGTTGTCATTTCGGGTGTTAACCGATTCATTTTCATTTATATGATTTGTTTTGTAAGTAGTGTTTTTTATGAATTGGATGTATCTTATTCCTATTAATAATGATATTATGTCATTAGAAATTATTATTAATCATATAATGAAACTTAGTCTTGAATGGATTGCGAAGGGGAATAAATCTCATCGCGTTTGTGGAGACGGTAATCTGTATATACGCACAAACGACAATATCATTCTTTTGATATTAAAATAATATATAATTGGATGGTATATCATATATACAGAATCATTATCATGTTATATTTATTATTTATATCAATTAAAAATAATTAGTATACCAATCCTAATAATAATGTATTGAATAAAAAATACACAATGACGTGGAGACGGTAAGACTTACATATGCACGTATGGCGACATGTCATTAAAAAGATGGATAAAATAATTAATATGGATGTACCGTAATAATAATAACATCACAATTTATATAATATATGATTTATTATTTTATAATGGAATAAAAAAAGTGGAAGTGGGGGATGAAAGGAACTTGAAAGAGGTGATGAAATATTAACCTCTTCTTCGGGTTCTTCTTTTTTATTTGATCAAAAGGGATCTTTAGGATGGCAATAGGACTAATCTAAGGCCTATATGATGAAGGGAGGATTTTTGATAGGGTATATGCGCAGATTTTTGCAGAGAAAAAATGCTTTGAAGATGTGAAATTGAGGGATGGGGGAGTTCCCTTTTATTAGAGGGGTGAGGGGAACCTTAGGAAAATCTAGAAATATTATTTTCTAATAAAATAATTTTAGGTTTATAATGACTCCAATGTGAATTATTTAAAGGATAAGATGTGGAAGGGACTAAAACCACTCAACCAATAGGTTTTAGATAGGTTTGCATCACTATATTAACCTTATCTTTAAGATATAACTCTTAGTTAAATAGTTTGACATTTACCATGTCTCTTTGTATTTTTATATTATATGGTAAATAAACATACTGTATACTTCCATTAGAACCCCAAGTGACTCATTAATGATAAAAAATTCATTATATAAGTATTTTTACTGACCCTTATATTTTTAAAAATATAATATAAATTAATAATATAACATTTGTTCTAAAAACTCTTTTATGTCAATTTTGACACTATTTGGTATTTTGTTTGTGATATATTAATAAAAGCATTATTGCTTAGAAAAAAATTCATATAACCTACCATAATATGTCATATTAAATTATAAAATTAGGGTAATTCATCAAATGTCTTAAATTACATTTATTTGGATATTTATAATATCCATTAATTTAATATTTGAGTAATTAGGTAATTACTACATCATCATTGTGTCATAAATAAATTAAATTATTTAATGTCTAAAAAACTAAATAAAATAAAATTATGTAGGAAATATTTTTAGCTTTTTAATGAATATTTATAGTGGAATTTATCTTATGTTTGATCCAGTATTAAATTTTTTTTAGTTATTAAATTTTGTTTTGAACTCTTTTAACTCTTCTTTGAATTAAATAATAATAAATGTCCTAATCTAATCCAAGTGGACCAAAGAGGTTAATATTTTATTCCTAAGGTTGTTTTTAGACGATTTATACTTATCCAATAGAATTAGGACATGGGTTAGGGTAATAATAATTTCATTTTTACATTTAATTACCATATTTACTTTTAATAGTGCTAAATAAAAGTTAAAAGTTACTATTCAACACAAATTATTTTTATCATATTGAAACACATTTTACTCTTTGATATTAACTGTGTCTCTCGAATTTCTGAAATTCAACTCAGAGAAGCTATAAAATTATGTTTTATGTAAATTTGAAAATGCTCCTAGGAAGTGGGTAAAAGACGATGAGAGGTTCAATAAAATTATATATCTATATAATTATTATAAAATGACTCCAATGAATTACATTGAACATATATAGGTATTATGTATCTATTTTTACCTAAAATAAATTTAAATAAAATATTTAATTATTTAAATAAAAATTTTGTTTTAAACTATAACCCATTGTTTTCACTATTCATAAAAAATTGAATGTATTCTGAAAAATACCAAAAATTCACCATAAGCTAATTTTGATATTCCGAATACAAAAATTAAGTCCATTTTGAATGATAAAATTTATATAATTTAAAAAATTGGTCATTACTATTCATAACGGCTAGTTTGATTGGTCGTGGTGTGTTAGAATCTTGAAGTTGCGTAAAATGTAAATGATTACATTTTTCAAAGGGAAATGTACCACATAATCTTAAGGTGTTATACTTTGTACTGATTGAAATACGATCGATGGATTGACGTACAATGTCTTTCGGAGAACATGTGTGCTTTGTGTGGGAATCCAGTGGCTGGCTATGACATGAAGAAGAAGAGAAACCAATATTGGTCGGCATCAGAATCTCCTATGTGGGGTCATCTGGCTATATAGCTAATCATCCCTACCTCTATGCCAGTGACCAATAAGGGTCCACAGAAGAGACCAATACATGTCAGCACCATCGACCAATACAGGTCAGCACCATCGACTAATACGAGTCAACACCAATGACCAATATGGGTCAGTATCTGGTGACCAATATGGTTTAGCATACATCGAACTATACGAGTCAACTGTACATGTAATTTTGATAGGATGGTCTGGCATTATGACTACTCATCCCTATCACAGTATCCATGAAGTTATACTTTTAGAGTTAGATGTCTGTTTTTTTGTGCATCATGATTTTGATCATGCTCGTGTGATTGCCTTTGTGGTATTTCATGGGATGTTTTTCTTTTTGGATTACTAAGAGACCTTCAGGGGTCTCAGGGTCCCTAATGGTTATTGGTATAGTCCCCCCCCCAGCAGAGATCTACACGCATTTGTGTGTCTGGTGTAGACTACTGACACTCCGTCATAGACATGGAGGTTTGGAACTTGCAGAATCTTGGTGCGATGGGTGTAGTTGAGATACCCTTATTAGAAATCAGATTTACAGCTGCTAACCTCTAGGTAGAGCTCCAGATAAGATGTGACAATAGTTTAATTTCTTTACAGTTTCTAGGTCTTGTGTTTCGGCCCATTGTTTTCTGTTTAGAACTGTACTTTTGGATGTAATTTACACTCATGATTATACCTTACATTTTATGGGTGTTTTCATTAGTTTCCCTTTTTGAGTGTGTACAGATATCTATACAATGCCTTCCCTGTTTGGGAAAATCCATCAAGTGCTAATCAACAACCCCAATCCTACGGAAGTCAGGCTTGGGGTAGTCACGTCCAGGCCCCTTGGGATCGTTCGTGGAAAAGTGGAATAAAAGGGTGATTGTTTCTACCATAAGAACTCAGAGTCTACTTTTAACGAGGCAATGGTGTAATGTGACTTGGGTGCGGTTTTCAGTTTGTGGAGTCCACTGTTGGTGTAGTGGACGATAGGTCCATTCACTAGGACCCAGAAGTCTGTTTTCCGACTCGGTACATGAAAACACCATTTGATACTGTTTTAAAAAAGTATCTTGATCTTTCATTAGTCTGCTCACGAGGTATAACATATTGACCACGACACATCATTTTCATTAAGGATTCCTCCAAAAAGATAGATATCGAGGATATAGGTTCGTGATTGCGATAGTAGCCCACCTAGCGACGAGGTGTCAGTCTAGGGACCACTCACAACGATGGCACCTTCCAGTGGTCCACCAGAAGCACCATAACACGTTGAAAATAAATTGCAACTAGTGGATCATGCACATTGTTTGAGCGGGTTTCATGAGTTTCTGAGATAGAGGCCTCTGAATTTTCGACGTGCGACAGACCTCCATGTATTAATGGACAGGCCTGATGCAGTTTCGTGGGTCTTTCACTTAGTAGAGACACCCGTGGACCAGATGGAGATCTTTTCCACTATCATTCTTCAAGTATTGATAGGACGATGGTGGAGCTCAATGCTCTTAGTGCATGATGAGATGGCCCACACCTAGCTGGATTTTGAGAGACTTTTCATGGCGGAGTTCGGGCCAGCGATGCTATGCTCATTGCATATTCAAAATATGTCCCATCTGCAGTGGGGTAGTCAATCTGTGGATCAATACTTGGCGAGATTTACTGACCTCTCCTGATACTCCACTGACATTGTACAAGTCCCTTACATCATGGCCCGAACCATTGAGCAGGGGCTACAATGGAAGGTGAAAGATGTTATAGTTTCCCTCTGCATCCTGACCCAGGTTGGGGGTGCTAGAGAGATTTATATTGATGAATATCTTATTTTCCAAGTAGGCACTGATAATGAGAGACCTACTGGATGAAAGGAAGCATAGTCATCAGTAGCTGGTGATAGACAGATAACGCAGTAGCCCAAGAGGGTTAGACCTTCTGGTGGGTGAGTTGGGGATGCATGTTCAGAGGTGTGAGGCTCGAGAGGCCGAGGGAGCCACCAACGAAGCATGATATGTTATATATGTGGGGGGGAGGGTTATATAGCTCGTGAATATCAAACTCCATGTATGGATGATCAGAAGACGATGGAGCGACTACTGAAGCAGGATCAACGACAAGAGCATGAGCGTCCGCCGGGTGGCAGACGAGGAAGGGGATCAGTATGTGCAGTAGGAGGTGGTCGGGGTCACCAAGCACTACCATGACCACCCCCAACCATTCCACCATGAGCTTAGGAAGTAGTTGGCTGGGGACATTCCCATTTATAGGCTGTAGATACTCACGATCCTAACGTCCATGAACCGAAAAGATGTATAATTTGTATCTTCTCTAATATAGAAGTAGTGATTATCGACACAGGTGCTAGAAATTATATCCTTACTATAAACTTAGATCAGGACACTGATATTTTGACAGATCTTTTAGCTCAACTTTTGCGTTTGGATACTCTTACGGGGGGAGATTTAGTGGTCACACATTGGTGCTGATAGTGTGATCTTACTCTCAGATGAGAGAGTTTCAGATGATATCTTTATGTAGCAGCCTTGAATCCCTAAGACATCATTCTAGGCATTGACTGGCTATCATTAGTTCACAAAAAAATTGACAACTTGAGACATACAGTTCAATGTATGCACAAAGATGGAAGCAAGTTTTCCATTTTTGGTGAGAAGGAAAAAAGAGCAGTGTAAGATGGACTTGTGGTTAGGAGGGTGCAAAAAATTACATATCATTTGGAATGTATGACCATCGACACGATGGATGAGCAATGTCCACAGTTCCCAGTAGTGGTGGAAGATTTTGAGGATGTATTTCCAGAAGATGTCCCAGTATTACCTCCTCAAAGAGAGGTAAAATTCTACATTGACTTATACCAAAGAACAACATCGATATCTACACCAGCATATCAGATGTCCCTTGTGGAAATGTTATCATTCCTTTATATTGGTTTTATGTTTTATGATTTTATATTGGTACTTGGACATTTTAACGGGTGGTTACGTTATAAACCATATGACGGGTGGTGCCGTGAATACCAGGACGGGTGGTTACGTTATAACCTCCAATTCATTGGGTATGGAAGTCAGCCGTATGGCTATTCCATTAAGTATGTATGGAAATTGGCCGTATGGCTATTCCATTAAGTGATATGTGTGGAAGTCAACCGTATGGTTATTCCACTTAAGTATGTTTATGTCTCAAGTTACCTTTATATATTCTATGTGTTCTTTATATGGGTTTTATGGTAATATTTTGGTTACAAAAAGGTAAGTAATGATACTTTATTCAGTGAAGATTTTTTTTACTACTTCATGAAGGTGAAGGTATTACTTTGATATAGTATACATGGTTTACTGGATGTTTGAAAAACTAACAGTTTTCATTCTTTTTGTATCCCTTACTGAGCTTTTTATGCTCACCCCAAGTTTTTCGAAATGTTTTTCACATGACTTAAAGTGGAATAAGGTCAAGGATGGGATCAAGGGAATTTCATGCTATCTAAAACATGGAATCTAGACATCTATCTTTTTAAGAGTTTTTATTTTATAGAGACTTAGTAGAAGTGTCTACTTTGTAATCTTTTAAGATGTAATAGTTATGTTCTAATTCTCTAAAACTCTAAACCTGAAAAGATCCTCAATGTGAATTATTCATTTAATTCAATATTAAGAAAGGTTTAAGGCTGGGGCCTTATAGTTGGTATCAAAGGTCGGTTTAGACAACTTTAGGAGTTAGAAAATTGTTAAATTATATGTTAATTTATAATATGATCGAAATGATATAGCATTTACGGATTACCATGTTGCTTCACCTAAGATATTTCGGTGTTCAGAATGGTTTTCCGCAGAGGAAACAAATCAGCTATGTTGGGACGACATCAGGAAGAAGACAACCTTCCAAATCAGCAACCTGAGATGGTTGGAATCGGAACTGAACCGTATGTTGCAGTGATGGCACAGTTGACTCAGGCTATAAATGGTGGTGGTATCCATGCACGAGATCAGCCAGATCAACTGCAGAGGAACTTGTCAGTGGTAGAACATTTCATGAGGCAACATCCCCCATCATTTAGAGGATCATCTGACCCTGTGCAATCTGAAGGGTGGATTAAAGCACTGGAGAAGATTTTTGATGTCATGGGGTGTTCAGAACATCAAAAGGTTAGTCTTGTTGTTTACCATTTTGAAGGTGAAGTTGATCAGTGGTGGTCGATGGTGAAAAATATAAGGGATAGTGATGATATTGATGCTCTTGACTGGGATGAATTCAAAGGTATGTTTCTTGAGAAGTATTTTCCTAAGGCTGTTCGACTTAGGATGGAAAAGCAATTCTTGGAATTGAGGCAAGAGGAAGACTCAGTGGCTGCCTATGAAGAAAGGTTCACTCGATTGGCAAGGTATGCTCCAAACTTCATACGAGATCTTGGTAGTAAAATAAACCATTTTTACTCAGGGTTAAAGCCAAAGTATCGAAGGGCTTTAGCTTCTCGTGAGTTCAAAATGTTATGAAAAACTTGTTCGATGTGCGGAGAAGGTTGAAATGGATTTTGCCGATGATCAGGTGTTTTATGACAAACAACAGAATAAGAGGTCTAGTTGGCAGGAAAAGGGGAAGAATTCATCAAAGAAGCAAGGAGGTAAGAAAACCAAATATCCATCCTGTGAGAAGTGTGGTAAAATGCATCCTGGAGAAGGTTTATCCAAGTCTGGTAGGTGATTTCGGTGTGGTAAGTCTGGTCATATTGCTCGTAACTGTAAGGAAGATGATCAAGCAGGAAATGAAAAGCCAACGGTAAGATGTTTTAAGTGTAATGAAGTGGGTCATTATGCAAACGAGTGTCCAACGAAGAGCTCAACTGGGGGAAAGCAGTTAGACTACAAGCAGAAAGGGGTGGTAAAATCATTTGCAACAACATCAGCAGATGTTGGGCCATCGAATGAAGTGGTGTCAGCTCCAGGGAGCTCAGTATTTTTCGAAGATTGACTTGAGGTCGGGGTACCATCAGTTGAAAGTAAAAGAAGCAGACGTTCCTAAGACTGCATTCCGTACTAGATATGGCCATTATGAATTTGATGTTATGCCTTTTGGGTTAACCAATGCTCCTGCTGTATTCATGGACCTTATGAATAAAATTTTCCATGAGTTCTTGGATAAGTTTGTGTTTGTGTTTTGAGGTTTGTGAAGAAGTTATGTGTGCCTTGTGATTCACAGTTGAAGAATGAGTTGTTATGTGAGGCTCATAGTTCCCCGTTTTCAGTTCATCCGGGCAGTACTAAGATATACAGAGGTCTGCAGGAGTATTACTAGTGGGATGGAATGAAAATATACATTGCTGATTTTACTGTGAAGTGTTTGACATGTCAATAGGTTAAAGCAGAGCGGTAGGGATGCTTCAGCCTTTACCAGTGCCAGAGTGGAAATGGGAAAACATATCCATGGACTTTGTTGTGGGATTACCGAGGAGATCTCGAGGTAATAATGCAATCTGTTTTATTGTTGATCGCTTGACCAAATCTGCTCATTTCTTTTCTATACGAGATACTTTCTCTCTAGATCAACTTTCCCGTTTGTATCTTAAAAAGATAGTCAGGTTACATGGAGTTCCTCTCTCCATTATATCTGATCGTGATCCCAGGTTCACATCTAACTTTTGGAAAGGCCTTCAGAAGTCTTTGGGTAATGAATTAAATTTTAGTACAGCTTTTCATCCTCAATCAGATGGGCAGTCAGAATGAACAATTCAGACATTGGAGGATATGCTACGAGCTTGTTTGATGGATTATCAGGGAAGTTTGGACCAACATCTTTCTTTGGTCGAATTTTCTTATAATAACAGCATTCATTCCAGTATACAGATGGCACTATTTGAGGCATTATATGGGAAGTGGTGTCGAACTACAGCTCTCTGGGATGAAGTTGGTGAAAGGAAGTTGATGGGACGAGAATTGGTAGAAGAGTTGGCAGAAAAAGTTCAGTTGATTCAGAAAACACATGAGAACAGCTCAGAGCAGGCAGAAGAGTTATGCAGATAACTGGAGGAAGGATCTATCTTTCGAGGTAGGTGATCATGTTTTTCTCAAGGTTTCTCCTTGGAAAAGCGTGATGAGATTTGGTAAGAAAGGAAAGTTGAGTCCAAGGTTTGTTGGCCCATACGAAATTCTGGAAAGAGTTGGATCAGTTGCAAACCGAGTGGCTTTACCTCCGAGTTTATCTCAGGTACACAATGTTTTTCACGTTTCGATGTTGAGAAAGTATATGCCAGATCCATCTCATGTTTTGAGTCCGGAGGTAGTTCAGCTGGAAGAGAATCTATCTTATGAGGAACAACCGGTCCAGATTCTTGACCACAGGGATCAAGTGTTACGGAATAAGGTGATTCATCAGGTAAAGGTTTTGTGGAAAAACCATGTGATTGAAGAGGCAACGTGGAAATCTGAAAATGCTATGAGGGATAAATACCCCCACTTATTTTGATAAGTGAATAAAATTGCGAGGACGCAATTCCCAAAAGGGGGGAAGGATGTAACATCCCAGGTAAATAAAGAATAAATAATTTTCATATTTATTTATATTTACAAATTAAATATTAATTTTATTTTAAAGGGGTTGCTATGTTCGATAGCATACCCGATACGCAATGATGAGTTTCTTTGAAACTTACATAGCACACTAGTAATAAAATAATATTATTTTAAATGTTAGTTAACAAGTAGCCGTTGTACTGGCGGGAATGGATAGAAATAACTAAAATATTATTAGATATGTTTTTAAATGTTTATACATTTACCCAATAAAAGATAAATGATTAAAATACGGAAAGAGTTCAATTTTACGGGTATATATACTCTAATTTTCACTAAAGGTTCACTTATCACCTTTTAATGGTGAACCGTCATTAAATATAGTTTTGATCACTCTTTTACATTCTTTTGGACCAAATATAACTCTTCTTTAGAATCGGGACATCAAAATTTACTTTGTGTAAATTTTTGGTACCTTTCTGATAAAGTTCATTTTTTTAATGAATAGTGTAAAGTGTTGTATTTTAATTCAAAACCTCTTTTTAATCTAAATTATTTATATGATTAGATTATTATTTTAATTGGTTTTAAAGTGAAATTAGAAAATATTTTTACCAGTTAATCCAATGGTGGTCATTGGAATCAATTTCACTTTGAAATTGGACTTAAACTGGTGTCAATCTTTTGATACTTATTGTTTCACAAAAACACGCTATTTGTCATGATAGCGGGAATTAATTATTAAATTAATTAATTTGACTTATATGTTTTGAATTTTGTAAAATGGACTTCATTTTTGAATTCAGAATATCAAATATAGCTTAGGGTGAATTTTTGGTAATTTTCTGAAAAACTTCAATTTTTGATGAATAGTGAAACCACTAAGTGGTAATCAAGCAAACTGATTTTTCAGTTAAATGAATGTTTACCACTAATGTGTATTTAATTTTGAAAATCCGACATAAATGGTTGTCATTAAGAAGTAAAATGTGGTTCAATGAGATTAAAATAATTGTTTGGTGAATAGTAATTTTTTTTTCATTAATCGCGATTAGAGGTAATTAGTGTAGTTTAAGGTAAAAATGGTATTATAAGAATGTGAAAACACCATTACACTTGTCCTACACCTATTGGGTGAGTCATGGCCGACCAAGACAAGCCATGGGCCAACTTGGGGACCCCATGGAGCCACTTTAGTTGGAAAATGACATTAATATATTTTTATTTAATGTTAAAGTGAAAATGACACTAACATTAATGTTTTTACTAAAATAATTTTTGAGTGGGGTTATACAAGTCCAAATTTTGATTATAAATAGTCATTGGAATGAAAAAAAAGATTTCCTACATCATAGTATTTTTTTTATAATTTTCAGACACTAAATAAATTAAATTATTTATGACATAATAATGATGCAGTGATGACATCATTATTTGACGATTTAAATAAAATGAAAAGATAATGTAAAATCTATGAACTACACATGGCAAAAACCAATTGGATGAGTGGATTTCGAACACTTATCACCTTATCCACGAATTATATCAATGTGGGACCTTTTAAAACCGAAACACATTTTCAAATAAAGTAATATTTCATTACTTTCCAAAAGTGCCCCTCCTCTCCTCTTATAAAAGGCCCCCACCTCTACCCCATTTCACACACTTCTCAAGCCTTTGGCTCAGCCAACCCCTTCCCAATTACTCTCTCCACATCCCTATCCTCATCCTAGAGGATTCCCTTTGGGCATAATCCTTTCAAAGGAAGCCTTTACGCTCAAATCAAAAGGGAGTTACACTTTTAAAGGTAATTCATTCTCTCTTGTTCATTTGTTTTATTTTTCTTCTCCAACCCTCTAAACTCTTTTTATTTACTTCTTTTGTAACAACACCAGTATATTAAATATACTAGGATGTTTTTATAAAATTTATTTGAGCTACACTCTCACACAACTACATAAAATGGTTAAAGAACATACGGTTTCTGTGGATGGCGAAATTCTGCCTCCCGGAACGATGATTGTTCAATACTCATTTAACACCTTCAAGGGTGGCCATTATGATGTCACTATTTTTATATATGATATATAATATGTTTATGTTTTCTTTAAGCTTCTGTATTTTTCATTTTAGGCATACCTTTATGGTTTCCATTATGGGTAAACACGATATCTTCATTTAAGGAAGTGCGGACTACCGCCCCCTAAAAGTGATGTGATTCGTTAATGCCATATGTGGGACGTGTAAAGGATGGATTTAAAGTTATTATATATGATTTTATACTAGAATTATAATATACCTCTATGTCATTATTATTTCTTTCCATTAAAGTATGAGATAGAAATGAAAGTAGCGTTCATGCGTACGTACGGCTTACCGTCTCCATGAACGGTGCATTTCATTTCTTATCCCCAAATGTAATGTACTATTAAAATTACATGTATATAATGTATATATATAATTAATGATATATCTAAATGATGAATTTAATTCTGGAATTAAAATATACATACCTCTCATTTAGTTTTAATTCCACTAATATGACAAAGAAATGAAAGTAGCGTTCATGCGTACGTACGGCTTACCGTCTCCATGAACGGTGCATTTCATTTCTTACCTCTAAATGATTATGTAATATTATAAATACATGTATATGCTGGATATATATGATATATATGATATCCAAATCAGTAATTTCATTCTGGATATAAAGAAGTTTTGACCACACGAACAACATGTAATTGTAAGAAGTCAACTTTCGACTTAAGAACCAAATATTGACAAAATAAACATTATTAACATAAATGGTTACATAATGTTTATAACATGGCAATAAGTGATATAAAGGGAATAATTAACTTTAAAAAGGTTCTTAATCAAGTATAAATTAACTCAAGTTTATTATTCAGGACGTTAAAGAACGATCGACTCAAGTCGGACCCAAGGTAAGGGACTTCGTCTCAATCTCCTTTCATTGAGGCATATTTCGTTTTATACACAACTTTCTTTTATACGGTGTATAAACTCCTTTGACTTTTACTTTTATACAAAAGGAATCTCTTTCTATGAAGCGTTTTACTAAATGACAAAAAGGAATGTTTTTTTTTCGTACGCGGTGACAATGACCATTTCCGCCGCCGCGAGTATTATTTGATCTTTGGCTTTCTCAACAAGCCGTAATGTTTTTAGAATAAAATAAATACCATATACTCTTTTATGTATTTTGTTATTGAAAATGGTTTTGAAAAAGGATTCTATTATGTCAATATATTTATGATATATTGTGATTGAAATGTGGAAATGTTATCATTCCTTTATATTGGTTTTATGTTTTATGATTTTATATTGGTACTTGGACATTTTAACGGGTGGTTACATTATAAACCATATGACGGGTGGTGCCGTGAATACCAGGGCGGGTGGTTACGTTATAACCTCCAATGCATTGGGTATGGAAGTCGGCCGTATGGCTATTCCATTAAGTATGTATGGAAATTGGCCGTATGGATATTCCATTAAGTGATATGTGTGGAAGTCAACCGTATGGTTATTCCACTTAAGTATGTTTATGTCCCAAGTTACCTTTATATATTCTATGTGTTCTTTATATGGTTTTTATGGTAATCTTTTGGTTACAAAAAGGTAAGTAATGATACTTTATTCAGTGAAGATGTTTTTTACTAATTCATGAAGGTGAAGGTGTTACTTTGATATAGTATACATGGTTTACTTGATGTTTGAAAAACTAACAGTTTTCATTCTTTTTGTATCCCTTACTGAGCTTTTTATGCTCACCCCAAGTTTTTCGAAATGTTTTTCACAGGACTTAAAGTGGAATAAGGTCAAGGATGGGATCAAGGGAATTTCATGCTATCTAAAACATGGAATCTAGACATCTTTCTTTTTAAGAGTTTTTATTTTATGGAGACTTAGTAGAAGTGTCTACTTTGTAATCTATTAAGATGTAATAGTTATGTTCTAATTCTCTAAAACTCTAAACCTGAATATATCCTCAATGTGAATTATTCATTTAATTCAATATTAAGTAAGGTTTAAGGCTGGGCCCATATATATGCGACTCACGACACTAAGTTGACAGTAGTAGTCTTCTCACTGAATATGTAGTGACACTACATGATGGGATGTCATTGTATAGTTTAATCAGACCACAAGAGTCTCAGATATATCTTCACACAAAAATATCTGAATCTAATACAACATCTTTGGCTAGAGTTCATTGAGGATTATCTCTTTGAGATTGTCTATACTATAGGAAATCAGATTGTAGTGGTAGAGAGATCGAGTTCATAGATACTGAACGTGGCTTCAGAGTAATTAGCCTCACTTCAGATATCCTATGTGGATAGGGATAAGACAGTCTACCTCCAGTCGATGGTAGTTTCCCCTCCACTCCTTTAGTGATTCAGGGAGGCACAACTCAGAGATAGCAGCTGTGAGACTACACATGCTCTGATATCTTCAGGCCGTGCACCTGAAGGATATTTTGAAGGTAGGGAGAAAACTATCCTTTTTATAAGATGTACAGTAGTACCAATGGAGCTATGAGAGGAGGTTCTGAGGGAGTTCCATAAATCCCCCTTGGCAGTACATCCAAGCATGATGAGGATGTATCACGACCACTAGCATTGATACTGGTCGCTAGAGAGGAAGAAAGTTGTGGTAGAGATTGTTTCTAGAAACCTATCTTTTCCTACATGTGATATCCGACCACTAGGTTCCAGCAGGCTTGACCTAACCCCTTGAGATACCAGAGTGGAAGTGAGAAGGGTACCGATGTATTTCCAGACAGGGTTACCATGTATGTCTAGAGGGCATGATACCATCTGGGTGAATGTTGACCAAATCACCAGGTCATCCCACTTCCTTGACATCTGAGAGAAGGGTTCAAGAGAGAGCATGTGACATCACTATGTTCAGAAGATCGTGAAACATCACGGAGTTCCATCGACAATAGTCTCATACCATGACACATGCTTCACATCCCTATTGTGGAAAGGATTGCAAGAGGCCATCGGGATTCAACATTTCTTGAGAACAACTTTTCACCCACAAATAGATAATCAGACTATGCGTACCATCTAGACCAATGAAGACATGCTTCGTATATGTGTACTTTATTTTGGTTGTAGTTTGGAGGACCACCTACCCTTGGTAGAGTTCGCATACAAAAACGGTTGCCACATCCCCATTGGTATGACCTCTTTTGAGGGATTGTATGAATGACTATACAGATATCCCTTGTGTTGGAAGGATTCATTAGAGCTATCACTCCAGGGCCCCAAGATGCTGCATGCCCCCACTGAGAATGTGTAGGTCATTCGAGAGTATATGAGAACTGCATAGAGCCGACAGAAGTCATATGTGGGTAGGCGACAAATGTCACTGGAGTTCTAGGAGGTGACTACGTATTATAATGATTCTCCCCTTGACCGGAACTACAAATATTTCACCGAGGTGGATAAATCACAGTGAGATTTATCACACTATTCCCAGTACTTCAGATGATTGGAACGTTGGCATACCTCTTGGCACTGCCACTACAGCTGGATAGGGTACACGACGTCTTCCACGTATCCCAGCAGAGGAGATAAGTGCATGACCTATCTCATGTCATCAACCATGTCGAACTGGAAATTGATGATAAGGCGAATTTTGCAGAGTACCTGGTGGATATAGAAGATCGACAGGAGGGGATCCTTTGTGAATGATTGATACCACTGTTGCACATTCTGTGGCAGCACGAGAATCTCTAGTAGAGAACATGGAAGCACAAGGCTGATATGTGGGCCCATCACACCTCTTTGCTTGTGTATCCTTGATTGGATGTTGGAAACGTAATGCCTCAAGGTGGGGAGAGTGTATGTATCCAAAAATTACATGTAATTTTTTTTAAAATTATTTGTGATTTTTTCGAGTCTGTGCAAATTTATGGCACACGATTACGAGGCTAGGTGTGTCTGGAATGTATTTTTGATCTTTTTTTGAGGTATGTTATGTTAACCTATGGGTGGAATTTTATATATCTTGGACCAGTGCATCGATTAAAAGTATGAGGGAATCATTGAATCCTCACCATCGAGATTTACTGAAGGGAAGCTTCACTTCAACTGTAGAAGGTTGCAAGAAAAAGATAACTTTTGGACTTTGTAAAGGAATGTAAAATAACATGTAATTGTTATATTAATTTATTTCTTTTTCTTAACAAGTGTATAGCAGAGGTGGTGGGGACCACAGGGTGGTCAAACCATTAATTATGGGGTGTTAATTGCACGGTGACACTTTAGTTGCATAACCACCACTCCTATAATTAATGAGACACATTAATTACATAAATTAACAAGGCACATTAATTAAATCAATTAATAAACTTATTTAATTACTCGGCGCGTTATACACCCTTTATCCCCTTTATTTATATAGTGAATGGGGGTAGTTTTTGGTAAGGCTTCATCAAGCGAGGAACCCCTGATGATGGGACCCCACGCCTTCACCGACGAAGAATAGAGGACTAATGATTCCCATTGTAGGATCTATCTGAAGGTCGATGGAAGGCAAACACCAATGCACGAGGACCTTCTCCTTCATCTAAATTACCTTCAAATTTGGAAGCACCACCATTCGCGACGTCCTCAATGAATAACGAGGTAGGGTTTTTCTTTAATTAAATAATTTCCCTCAATTATATTCCTAGTTCTTATATTTTCCAGACGTTGTCGGTGTTTTGAACGAGGTTCAACATTTTTAGAATATGATGAATAATTACCTCCCTATTGTTATAATGCTAATTCAGAGGGCGTGGCCCAAACAAACAAGGCACATACCATCCTCTTCTTGTTGTTTTCTTTTCATTCTTTAGGGATAGTTTTCCCAATTTGACGGAAATGCAAGACAGACGGTCATACTGTGACAGCGGTAGTCCGGGAGGCCCGTAGGCATAGACGAGAATGGAAATAGAGATCGAGAGAATCACCAGAGCCCCACATATGATCCGTTGGTGCAGTCCCAGCATGGTGGTATCACTCGGTGCCGTGGAACTCGGATAGGTGGCAGAAAATGGATGGCCACAGAGGTGGAGGGGGTGCACCATCGCACGCCGTGCTGAAGAAGCGATGGGTCGAATTCACAATGAAGGCAGGGGGTCCAGCGTCCCACAGACCTTGGGGTGGCACCATGTGGCACAGTTGATTGAATGGGTCAGATGGATCCCTTGAGCAGCTCGGCAGGCGGACCGCGCGCCCCACGCGGGGCGCACCAGCAGGCCGGTCCAAAGGCCCGACCCAACCAGGCCAGCCCAGGGTGGTTTAGGTCAGGCCAGGTCATACCAAGACTGGGTCAGGCCGGGTCGGTCAGACGGGGTCAGACCAGACCTGGACCCCTCACGGGCCCAGACACCCTTAAATGGCCAAAACATGTGAACCAGATGGTCGTTCGATGCACCTTCTAGGAGATGGGATCATTAGAAAGAGAAAATCCTTTTGAGATACTTCATGAGTGTTTTGGAGAATGTTATATTACAACAAGGTTGGATCGACTCCAAATCCAATCGGGACCTCTGCACTAAAATGACAATAACTAACAGACTAGGTGTCCAACTGACGCGTTGTCTATGGAATAAAGACCCCTATGACAAAGCGTTCATTTGGAGATACTCTAAGTGAGTTTTGAAGGAGTTTTACATGTGGCCTATTTTGGATTAGACATGAATCCAACCGAGCCCTTATTACAAATGTTCCAATATCTCATAGACTGGGCGTTCGATCGATGTGTCTCCTGTCATGTTTTGATACCCATGATGGGGCGGTCCCTTGGGTATGATTTTTATGGGACTTCATACTAGTTGAAATATGACTGATGGCTTGAGGAATAGAGTCTTCCAGAAATCAGGCATGCTTCGTGCAGGAATCTATTGGCTGGATATGACATGAATACGAAGAGAGATTAATACGGGTCAGCATAAAAAAACTCCAGACTGGGATCATCTAGCTGTATGACTAATCATCCTTGCCCTTATACTGGTAGCCAGTATGGGTCTACACCAGTGAGCAATACAGGTCAGCACCAGCGACCAATACGGGTCAACAATAGCGACCAATACTGGTCAGCACCAGCGACCACTATGGGTCAGCACCAACGACCAATATGGTTCATAATCTTGCGACCAATAAGGGTTAGCATATAGTGACCTATACGGGTCTGCATTAGAGTTACTACAGATAGGATGATCTGGCTTTACAACTAGTCATCATTATCCCAGTAACCATGAAGTTATACTGTTACAGTGAGAAGACTTGTTTTCATTGTGATTCAATATTTATATCATGCATGTGATATAATCTTATAGGTATTTCATGTGAATTTTCCTTTTTTTATATTACTAAGAGACCTTTGGGGGTCTCGGGGTCCCTACTGGGTATTTATATACTCACCCCTACATGGGCTCTTCCTGCAAGTGTGTGTTTGTTGCAGACTACTAACACTTCATGGTAGACATGGTTATTCGAGATTTGGTGGAGCTTGATGAGATTGGTGCCACCGAGATCCACTTCTTCAACATCAGACATACAGCTACTACCCTCTAGGTAGATCTCCAGTGTAGAAGCAAAATTAGTTTACTATCTTTTCAGTTTCAAGGGATTGTATTCCGACCCACTATTTTAATATTACAGTTTTACTTGTGTTGTACTTTACTCATGTTGATATAAATTACTTCTGGTTGTTGTTTACTTCAGTTTCCCTTTTTGAGTGTGTACAGATCTCTAAGGAGATTCCTTCTCTATTTGGGAAAATCCTTCAGGTGCTAGTCACTAACCCCTGGACGATGGAAGGCGAGCTCAAGGTAGTCACGTAGGGGCCCCATGGGATGGGTCGTGAAAGTGTAGGTGCATATCTCTACACACACAAAACATTTCTATCGAAAAATATCCATAATAGCCATGGGTATGGTGCGTATCCCTCGAGCAGTTCTTGAATTTCATTAGTATATTATGTGGAAATAATGGGGATAAATATGAGTGTATATCCTTACATCAATTGAATGAATCAACCAGCATATAATGAAGATGTAAAATGTGTAGTATTACATTCTTGCAAATTCATTTTGGAACTATCAATACATATGAACAATATTTGAAGAAATCCAACAACATATTATCATACTTGTGTAGATAAATTGATAGGAAAAAAATTCATATCCCGACGGCAGGGCAATCTCAACACTCGGAACATTATGAACATTTGGTTGTTCAGAAAAAACACACATTCTTGCTCCCATATATGAGGATTATCAACATATTACATTAAAAGTGGTGGCGTCAGACTAGGAACATTTCCCTGTTACAATTGTGGCTCACCAGGTGGGGCTACACATACCTTGGGATAGGGGAAAATGTTTGTCCAAAAATCCAAGATCCATATTCCAAATTAAGATGATGATTCCCAAATCCCTATTCTGGTCTAGGATCACTACAAAAGAGGGGAATATTCCTTGGGACATTCTTATATTCTTATCAAATAAGTCTTAAAACATACTCCATTAGCCCAAGAGATAGTATATTTCTCCATTATAGATTATGATAATAATGTAGGAATAGAACAATCCTTGGGACATGCTCATATTCTTATAATTAAATCTACCTAGAATATTCTTGAAGATCATGAAATCCATGCACATATTCCTATTTCCAATGATGAATGGATTCACTAACATCAACCGAGGGAAATAATAGAGGAGGATCATATACCTTCTCTTATTCAGAAGCTCCTTCAACATATTAAAATGAGGAATTCATAGTTTTATATGGATAATATTATTCTTCCAACTAAGGCACACCAGGTGAGAGTGGACCATGACTCGGGGAAGGCTCACGTTCCTTGCAATAAAGTCTAGTGACATATTCCAAAATAATAGGATCAAGATCATAATCATGATTCAACCGAGGGCCATGAAGTTTTAAATGAGCACACTATAATAAACTCTCATATTTATGTTAATAATGATTCTTCTCACTGGAAAAATAAAAAAACTCTCAATGGTAGGAGTATACTATAGTGGAAGAATACGGTTATAAAAAATATATATCAGCTATCTTATTGTAGATTTATATCCCAATACAATTTCAAATGGAACATCAAAACATTGCAACCATGATGCAGAATGTGACACATATTTCTAATCCACTCGATTAAAATTTCCTAGAAGTCATTCGAGACATATTATCTGCACCACAATGTTCATTTAACACTTCCACAAAACAGAAATATGATAAATACCATGATATCCTTCATCATGGTAGTCTGGATACGGATTCCAGAGACACTACTCTTGATATCATTTGTGGTTTATATCTCAATAGTGATTTACTCCACAAGAATGGAAATCTTACCCTTTCATAGAAATATTCATATAGGGAGGTTCCCAAAACACTATAACCATTTAAAAATAGATTCTTGAAACATCAAGGTCAACTGCATATAGTTCCCCATAATCTTCCAGAAACACTATACTCCATTCATCATGAGACCATCAATATCATCATTTATAGGTTGATTGAATAGAGGAGTTTAATTCTGAATAATAAGAGGCCAAAATTTAAATATAGAGAGTGTAATCCCAAAAAAGCACCCTATCATGTTCTATCCCCTTACAAATTAGAAATATAATATTCCAGAAGCGATTGGAAAGGATTTAATTCTTTATCTAGGCCAAAATATGTTGGATACTTATGAGTGACTAAAGTCTCGACATCTCCCTCATCGAAAATATGAGTTTCACCTTCATACAATCAATGTGCATTTTTTCAGCTTGACCAGGCCACAATCTCCATGGGAAAAGATCCAAAATCAGAAAAATACACTAAAAATATCGAATGCTCTTGATGTCATTGTATCATAGACCTTCAAAATATAATATATGAATTTAAATCATGAGTTATTTTTTGAGGATAGGAAATATATATATAATTACACATTCAAAAACCCTTTAAAACGTATCCCCTAATACTTGGAATCCTGTAACGTTATATCCTCTAGAGAAATCAAGGGACTGGTTAATGGTCAAGGATGATTATCACTAAAACCAATTCCCCATACTTCAATATTCCTCTGAAATCAAGAAAATAGGGGAATAGTATAAAAAATGACATAAAAATATTCCCTATCTGAAATGGAAATGCATTTCGTACATAGAATCCAAGAAAGAAATTAGTCTGATGATATCCTACTGAAACTGACTCCAGTCATGGGATTCCATCGCATTCAGAATCTATGTGTGTAAAAATACACCACATAAAATATTATAAAATCTAAAATAACATAGTGGTCATCCATGAGTGGAACCATATAATTTTTTTGGGTAATATTGGCCACCGCCTCCACCCCACAGTTTATCAGTACCTGATATGGTTCAGAACAAAATGACATTAACTGAATGCAAAACCCATGCCCTCTTTACAGGTGGAATTTATATCTAAATCACTATCACCAAATTTTTCATCTACTAAAAGGGTTTGTGGAAATTCAATAGTGATTCTAGCTCAACCCCACCCCTTTGGGCTATGGGAATTTATATCATAATGACCATCTGGAGAGACATAAAATCCCCGATCTAAATCAAAGGATCCCCAACAAAAATATTGTTCTATTCCAATTATTGCCCCAAACAACACAATGTCCTTAGGGATGGGGTAATTTTCATCATCATGTTCCCCATAGACAAGGTCTATCTTCTCTATGTTGGGAGGAAATTATCAAAGTATGACATCCCATATGTCTCTCATGCCGCAAGATAAACCAATTATACTTCGGGATCATTTTTCAAATAGATCCAAAAATTCACTTAGGGTAACTATTCATAAATCAATCTGAGAGGAACATATAGTGGAGAAAATTAGACTCCAAATGGGTCACAATCCAATATGATAAAAAATAACCAATGGTTTAAATAACATTGATAATGAAGCTAGTGAAGAAATAGCCAGTTGTGTCAAAATTAATGGTATGGCAACTGTTTTCGTATATTCTAATATAAATTTCATTATTGTAAACACAATATATGTTGTGGATCATGATTCAAATTCAAGGTGTCACAACAAATAAGACCAACACCAATAGGAGGGTGATCTAGATGCACCAAAAAAGGTTTCATGCACATAGAACTAGAGGATACTCTAAAATATAGATCCTATAAATATTGAGTCTCCACCTCTTAGTCAGAGTGTAACCAAATAGAAATTTAAATGTGTGAATATTTCCCAATAATGACACCAAATAATTTTTATTCATTCACTGGAGGAATAATTTTCACAACATGAGAATGAAACACAATCTATCAGAAAATGCAACAAGAAGCTAATAAGGAAAAATATTCCCACATGGAGTTGTCTTCAAAGATATGAGAATATGACCACTACTAAACTTCTAGTTAAATATGATTTTACAGTAAGAGATGCATCTAAGTGTCGATCATTCTCTAGATCTTGATAATCAGTCAATAAAAACAAGGAAGTCAAAAATGATCATGACTTCCTACAATTATAGTGATAAATTCTCCCTCACCATGTATATCATTCCATATTCAAATGAATCGAGTGTCATTGTGAGATGAATGTGGGTAAACGTCATTAACACCCACTATAAGCTTATATCTAGAGTACATCTTATAAAATAGTCCCCCGAATTTCCTTCATGTCACCTAGTACCTAAATACTAAAATGGAGTCCCTGGACTGGGGGTGCGCACCCCTACAGCTAGATAAATATCATCCAAGTACATAGATAGGTCCTTATCTATCCAACACATCCTGTAAAGTGGATACAACCATAGAAACACCCTCATCTAGATGAATAGATAAATTAGGGGCACTCAAGATTTTTGGAGTGGATGAATAATGCATATTCATATTTAAATGAACAACTCCCTGATTATATAATGGAATCCTTGGAATATTTCATGTTCAAGCTACCATGATGTAGGAATCCCAACGAGGTCATCCTCCCCTACCATCCGGACTACTTCCCTTACCATAAATGTTAGGTTCATAGTATATATGATAGAATCATCTTCAATGATGGCATTCATAGCATGGTAAATTATAGACATTTGGTTCTAGATAAATCATCAAATCAATTGGCCTGCATAACTATTACCTTATCAGATGAAGTATATGGTTGGAATAAATTTCATGCTATACAAGAGAAAAAGATAAAAAACTTGATGACTTGAAAGGCAATTGATCATGCTCATGCCACCAAGATAGAATTGTAATGAATACCCATAATTGCTACACCACTTAAGAAAGAGACATCATAAATTCCACCAAAATCTGTGTGTGATCACTAGAAAGAAGAAAAAGAAACGGATGGGTAATATTCATTACCAACACAAGCACAGACTCTTGTAGAATTTCTTCCCTACAACTTCCAAAGTTGTGTCAATGCCCTACCAAATAAAACTCTCATTAGAATAAGTGATTATATTTGGTTCATTCATTGTGATACACTTGAAAAGACCCATATCAGATGAATTATATTCCAAATAATATGTGTTTATTATAAATAATTGGGGCACATGATGCCACATGTCCAAGAATTGGGGATACATGGGATAAAATGTGTGTGGTCGGACCCAATATTTCATTCATATCCCAAAACAGGACATATATTCGGCTAAAACATATGGTTAGCTACACCAACAAGATCAAATGAGAAATGAAGGTTTCCAAGAACCATCTACCAGTCACTCATGGATATATGTCTTAAAAAACCCCTAACATGGGATTAATTATCTGATTGTCCCATATATATAGGGAAAAGTTACCATAGACCATGCCATAGGTAGTAGATTCTCCCACAACCTCTACAAAAGAACCAGACCTATCGAACAAAAATTCCTTGAATCATGATCCACACATTAAAGAGAATACCCTCCTTGATATGTACTATCCTATGGAAAAAATTTATGATATTCAGAAATAGATGAAAATTTTCTCATCCAAGCTCTCAATACTAGATATGATCCATCTATCAAAGGACGTATTAGAGGTACTTGTTAAATCCCTAAAAAACCCATAAGGATTTGAGAGAATGGTTGTTGTAGTTGAGGTTCACAAAATGGAGACTATGCCGTCATAATTAAATATCTTTATCTCATTCAATAAGTAGGATCTGGAAAAGATCATCCATGGGAACTCAATTCCCATTTATGTTTTGATCAGACTTAGTAATGTCAACCTCCAATGGTATCTAATTGATAAATGTTCTGACCTCAAACTCATTAAAATTATAACCCTGTAAAATTTTGTATATATCAAATGGGTATTATGTCCCACAATAAAGAGCATTCACACCCATGATAGGTGTGAGCGTATACCACTCAATGAGGTGGAACTCAAAGCCAAGTTTGGGGATCTCACATCTGATGTCAAGTTTATGGATATATAGAAAGACACCACATTTAATGTCTTTCTTGGAAGTCCCTAAATACATATCCACAAGTAAGTACCTTTATAATTCCATTATTTTTTAAAATAACCCATTGATGGAATGGTCGACATACTACATGGTGATACTTCACCCAATGAGACATACAGAGCCACATATATTGAATGAGATTTATACAAAAAGAAAAGAAAGAAACCAATGGTTGATGATGATATACAGTTTTGAGTACCCAATGGTACGAGGACTTCCCACGAAAACCGCTAGTGTATGATCACCAATTACAATGAGTTTCTCATAAATCTGGTCGAGCTAACAAACATTGTACGTAATATCCAGGACCCTTCTGTCCCCAGTGAATGCATAAAAGAAAATCATCTCTAAAATATCTTAACATTGACTTAGGAAATAGGGTAAGATTATTTCCCTTCTCATGGCCTCTCTCACCTCGATAGGGATTGAGATACATCCAGATATCTTACTCTATCCATGAATGCATCTAGAGCCTCATAGGTGGAAGAATATGAGATTGACCTTAGAGATGTTCCCCCTACACCCAAGGAAGTTATCTCCACCAACTTTGATGATCATAGGTTGGGGATTCCTGGAGGAGAAGAAGACCCATTCCTTATGTTTATAAGTTCCAAAATGCCCCACCTAGAGGAAGAGATGTATATTTCATTTCTAAATAATTGTCTATTTTTTTCTCTTTGAACTATAGATAATTGTTTGGACAGCATCCAGATGTCGAAATGTACCATCTTGGCTTACCTGATGACCATCACGGTTACATGAATAAATCCAAGTGAATTACCCACTCTCATTCCACCAATGTAGATCCAGAATGGGAAAAAATGGCCAAAGAAATTTTTTTTGAGAAGTGAAATTCCATATATGTCTTTACAGCATCATCCCCATTAAGAAAAAAATATTATAATTTGGTTTTCCATTGATTTCTGGGACCCTAATCGGCACATCCAAAATGAAGATTTCTTATTGATGATCATTGAACTCTTAGTCGATGAAATTTCTAGCATCCAATAAATTTACTTCATGTATGAGTATTTAGGGTAAACTAAAATAAAGATGGCCACTATAGATGAGAAGCCAATTCCTTCAGAGTTCCCAATGCGACATTTTTATTTTAGGTCATTCCCCTGGGAAAAAAGAACCCTAACACTACATATCAATGTTCCATGCATAATATATTTATGATATTCATCGGGAGGATTATTGAATATTATGTCAATGACCTGGTTGTAAAATATTGATAGCTATGTGGCCAGTTCATAATTCTCGATATCATTTTTGATAATCTATGAGAACACAGATTGAAGTGGGATCCACAGAAGTTCACATTAGAGGTAACATCAAAGAAGTTCCTTGGAATTGTGTTTTTCCATTGTGGGTTATAGGTTAAATAGAAAAAGTGTATAGCTATTTTTGAATTATTTACCCAACAAATATTAATGATATGACAGGTATCTAAGGTACCCTAACCTACATTGGACATTTCATATCCAACATGGAATGAATATCAATCCATTTCCCCAGAAAAATGATGAAGTGAATCTCTTATCAATGGTACCATAACAACCATTAATCCTTCAAAAGTTTCAAGATGTACCTGCTACAACCATTGGTTATGAATTGTCCAGTGGAGAAGAGCAGAATCATATTGTATGTGGACACCATGGAGTGCTCCATGGTCACCCACCATGCATAGAAAATTGTTGTGTCGAATGAGAATACTCCCCAATATCTCAAAAGGACAATTCTAGGTACTTCGAATCGATACTCTAATGTCAAGAATAAATTCCTTACACTTATCTACATAGTTGAAATTTTGATTAATTTTATAAATTACAACAAAGCCCATCTAGTCTCCAGTATGGATATTCCCATGCACATACTTGGTTGTCATATGGTAACTGGGAATATGTTTATATAGGAGGTCAATCTGTAAAGAATTTTGATCTGGTTCATATCCAAAAATCATTGAAGGGGAATAACCTAACTAACTATCTTTCCACACATCCTTCTAGGGAGATTACATTAGTGGACACTGAGCCTCCATTCAAAATGTTATTCAATTTCCATGAAACTCCATATATATGGGAGATATATTTGGATAGAATTTCCAGAATTCTTATCGAAAAAATCAATGGAAATACAAAATATCTATTGGGTTTCCCTAGGGATTTTATTTTCTTCTCCATCGAAATTATTTTTTCGGTACTCATTCTCATTATCCGAAGTCTACATAGATAATGAGGTTTAATATGAATCTCTCATCATAGGTTTGGAACAATCCCTGTAAATGAATATAGTTCACCAAAATATCAAAGGGGGTTCATAACTAGATAAAAAATGAATCGATGGAGAATATCGCAAAAAAATAATGAACTATCCCTTCTCACTGGCTACGTCGATATGAAATATAAATGAATTCCTTATTTAGCCCTTAACAGCCACAATCATCGATGACCATAAATACGTGGAAGATATATTCTATATTAAACATCGAAGAATGGTCTCATCAACCGTGATATGAGACGTCGGTGAAATAAATTAGGTTAAAACCACCTAAGAGCATTGTGAACCAATGACCACCACTAGATGGATGGATCTAATAATTGGTTATGTATAAAATGAGATTCTCTCAATAGGTATATCATAATGGGAATCAATTCAACACCGTATAGTGAACGTCACCATGTAACATGGACCAAATTAAAAAATTTCCTCTAAATGTGAGCCTTTAAATAAATCCTGCTCATATGAATAAAATAATATGAGATTCCCATCATCATAAAAGAAATTTCATGTGGGATAATTTGGTTCCTATGAATATAGGAATATTCTCTCCCAAAAAATTAGGAGGTTTTCATATTTCTATAAAACAATGATACATGACTGTATTGAAATCATAAATAAATTCCATGAATTCAAAATTCATTAAAACGTCATCCTTATACCCCCAAAATTGATACATATTGTTAAATTTTTCTAGATGTTTTCATTTTGGGAAATGGATGCGGTCGGTCAATACCCCCCATCCATGAATAAGGAGACTAAATACATCCTAAATTATATTGACTTATTTTCACAATGGTTTGGGTCAATACCACTAAACGAATGTGGAATGAAGAAAATCATAATATTCATAAATTCTCATATAATCTTTAGGTTCAGGGTACCTAACACAATATTCAAGGACAATGGAAAAAACATTTATTATATGATGTTTAAGGTTGTGTAAAAGGAGTGAAATATCGGGTCTAATTACTCTTCTTGATTTCATTAACTGTAATATAGATTGAAAGAGGCCTTCAATAAGACTATCAATTATATTCCAAAAATGGTGAAAAAGGATAACATGACTTATACAAAAAATCTTCTCTATGCTTTATGATCCTACTAATATACCATGCATAATACTACACAAGAAACAAAATACTCACCCTTTCACAAGACTGAGCCAATGATACCAATATTATTCTAGATTCCTTCACTTCGAATAGCCTTTTTTTGGAAAAATCCTAAATTATTATACATCTCAAAAATGACTATACAGATTGGAGATACTCGATGAGAACATGATGTGAACACTACCCTACATAGAATTACCTCAAAATTAGATCACATGAGCCTTTAATATAATTTATTGCCTCAATTTAATCATTCCAGGAGAACTAGTATTGGCTCGCACAACCTCAATGGTGCTAGGGAAGAATCCTCTGAAGTTGGAACACAAATGGGAAGCACCTTAGTTAAAACATTTGGTCTATCATAATATATATTAATCCATGTCCACAATTGTTGGGGATCAGGTCACACCCCCTATAATGAAAAATTTACCAAAAAAATACATTGCATTACTATCACCGAAAATAATGTCCTAACAAGAGGACATTAAACTGCCTAGTATCCCACATCCTTTGCAAAATGACATTAAAATATATAGAAATTTTCTCAATACATGACATTAAAAAAGACTATAGGTTTTCTTGATCATACAAAATTAAATTGTAGAACTTTTTCCTCATCAAATGATGTTAAAACTATATGGAAAAAGTCATCACTGATTGAAGGAAAACTATATTGATTCCAATAATTCACCTTCATCCTTATCTAGTGATCTAATGTACCTACCAAATTAAATTAAAAATCATGGATAAGGTCATCCATTTATGATATTAAATTGAACATAAATCACAATCTCACCAATGACCCACTGCACGAGAGTATGACCTTTGAGGATGAAGGGTGAGATGATGTCGTCTCCATGTAAGAGATATCTCAACAAATGTAATAGTGTCATCCGTGAAATATGTATGGATTGATTCCTATCATCAATGGATACATAGTGACACACAAAACACTATTCTTGGGAATGTCCATAAAATTTATTTTCCTTCATATTATGTGATCCATGTCATTACTCAAAGGCTTAAAAAAACTTAAAATATGACCTCACTGCATGAACTTAAATTGAAAGATATTTTTATAAAAATAAGAATGAAATAACTATCATTTTCAATGACATATGTTGGTATGGATCAATACTATATCATGGAACATCTTCCAAATGATGCAATATTCCCCTATAATATACTTAATTTTCTATACATAGTAAGGGAAATCTTTGACATTACAATTTTCTCACACTATTTATAGCTTATATTATGTTAAGAAACAGAGTAATAAATTCACTATTTAAACAATGCATATAAGCTCATGATACACTCATAATTCTTCTAAATTCAGATCTATAATTACATTCCACAATTCCACTCTATATTATGTTAAACTCCACAGTTGATTCCCCCTGAAAAACATTAAAACTGTACATTCCTGTGGACCATTCCACAGAGGGCCATCAAATTTGGTGATGGCATCCTACGACACCCTCATTCAAGTAATACATTTTAATTTTTTCCTAAAATCACAATATATGTAGTGACACCTAGATCATCAGTCCTAGGCTCATCCTTGGGAAATTTAATAGTGCCACCACTTTGTATATAGGCAATACTTGCGTAGAGAATTCATTCATCAAGAACTATATTTTACCAAATTCCTATTACCATTGGATACATAGTGATACCTCGATTCATATAATTTGGTCCAAACACAATTCCCCTTCATATGTCAAGAGGATTATGTCCTCTCTAGATGGAATTAAACTACATTTTCCTCATGAACTATGTGTGGCTGTATTACTATAAATTTAGGAAATGAAGTGATTCGTGGATCCACAATCATGAGTCCATCTTCAGAAATCAATGGAAAAAATACCAACTCTACATATGGTTTAAAACTATGTAGAGTGTTTATTTTTCAAGTACAACATGTAACCTGGTTCGTATCATCAGAGGATATGTAGTGATGCCTAGATCTACAATACCATGAGTATCCATATCAAATGATAAATATTAGTTGAAATTCTATTGGATTGTGTAACAAAATCACATTTTACAACATATGAAAGAGCTCTATGTATGGATTAAAAGTGTATGAAATCTGTCTTGAATAAATTTTTCATGTCAATTACGATGTCCGCATTGAATGATGTTAAACTACATGGAAAGCATCCTTGTCGCATGAAAATGTAATTTAAAAAAATAACTACAATATCGCATAATTTCAAACTACTAGATAACCTTTTCACATTATGATGATAAATTGCCTGAAAAAGTTTGTTACCTCATTATTTCAATCTGTACGGTGACAAATACAACACCACTCTGCAATGATAAACTATGTAGACCATCAACCATTTTTTATTCCTTATCAAAGGGTTGAAACATCATTTTTCTAGTCATCCATAGTACACAGTGCTTCTTGAATCTTTTAAATAACTTTAATTCATCTGTTAAACTTTATGTCTCATGTACATAGTGTAACCAAAATCCTTCCATTGCCCAAGTAAAGTATTAAAGGCTTCAAGAGATCCTTTACATTAATATGAATGTATGCTTATGACTATTTTTTATGTGATTATGGTCATAAACCAAATGCATCATGAATCAAAAATGGATTATCAGTCCATGAGAGACAAGGAATCGCTATAGAAAAACCAAGAACACCAGTGTGATTTGGGTTATTCTTGGTATGATTTTCCAATATCATTACTCAAGACCTAAGCACCTCAGGAAGTGATTTAATTTTTTTTCCTATATTTCATAGAAGGTGTTGGGGTAATCTTGACAATGGGTATCTTAATAGGGTCTTTGCATATCGACATCTATATTGGGTCATTTTTCATCATGACCTAGAATTCATGAACATTGATCAGAGTTATACAAATATAAAAAATATCTTATAATGGAGAAAAATGAAATAACATAAACTACTAGAAAATTGGCCCATAACGTGTTCGGATGAAAACCCACATAGGTTAACATGAGAAAAACTCATGTATTCACATTTTAAAATATTCATCCCTAGAGTTTAGGAAATTATAATGGAACACATAAAAAGTATTATTCATTATAGGGTTCATATTATGGCTATACTAAAAGACAAACTATGCTCGTTTAACCCCATGGTTTAGGAGAAACACTGAATAATTATATGGAACATTTCCTCATTATGAGAATATTTTCACTTGGTGGTGAATAATTTTTAGTATACTCAAAAAATTCAGGGTTATTATACTTTCCTAAAATCTTATTTCATTATTTGGGTGGCTCAGATCAACATAAACCTTCCATGTCCCCTGTAATGGATTCCAGACTTCATGAAACCAATTGAATGAGTATAGATGAATGAATATGGATCCTTCATATATGAATATGTTCATCAACCAAATGTGTCTCTTTACAAAGAGGTCTTCATAGTAATCGTGAGTCCTAACAAACCTCTGACAAAACCCAGTACCTTGGTGTTTTTTGGGATAATCCCTATATGATTATCGCTTATCATCCTTCAGAATAGTTCACTTTGGACCACAATTTACGATCTCAGAACCTGACTATCTGAGAGGATTAAACATCCTCAATGTTGCATCAACATATTTTGTACTCATTATTAATAAAGGAATATGACACTCTATTCAATATCTTTTGGTGGAACACACCTCATGATTCAAAACCACAATGCATATGGTTCGAGCATCATATTATTGAGATATTCTTCCATAGGGATTGTAATATTATCATGGAAAGCATTCTTCTATACCCATCCTCATAATCTAGCCATTTGAGTCATCAAAAATCATTAATGAATCTCAAAAAGTATTTGATAACATAATTTATTATCCATTCAATTGACCTTCAGGGCCTTAAGAAAACAACTAAAGGTATATCCTCCTTGCAAATAATTATATTCAATCTTTGAAATCCCTAAAAACACCACATTAAAACCTATCTATTCATGGTTTTATGGGTCATCCTCAACATGTATTCCAAATATTATTTTAAAAAAATCCATCTATTGGGTTTTGAGTTATATCAACAATACTCAAACAATCAATAATGTCTTATAATCTCTAGCATTTTTTCTACAACCATATTAACAACATAAAAGTTTCATGGTCCATGGAAAAGAGTGGGAACACCTCTATTTGTAAATTATACTTTCATATAAGGGATATGACCTAAACACTATAAGAACCTCCTCCTTCCATGTAATGGACTTTAATTGTTGTGATCATCACCAAACCAAATGGATGAACCCAACTGGTTAGTATGTTTTGCATCATTCATAGAATGTTTACACCATATCCCATGATCATCAATTAGTACCAAGAAAAATGACCATAAAATAAAAAGAATGAAGGATTGAGCTAAAATGACCAAACAAAGTAATAGATGGTGTAATCTAAATTTCCCTGAAATACAATGACAGAAGGTTCGATCTGAATGAACATAAAATGCAGTGATAGATGGTCTGTTCAAAAATACTCTAAATTAAAGTGATAGATGGTCTGAGATAAAATACCATAATCTACAATCATAGAATTTCTAAGCTAAAATACCCTAAGAATTATTGAATGAATTTATGAGATAAAAGATCAAAAACTATAGTGATTGAAGGTATTATAAAAAAGACCAAAAAATACAATGATAGAATGTCCGTGCTAAAATTACATAAAATGCAGTCATTGAAGGTTTGATATAATAGAACCTAAACTATAGTGATAGTATATCTGATCTAAAATAAACTTATATAGAGTGATAAAAGGTATAATATAAAATACCTCCAAACATATAAGATCAATAATTTATCCTCCCAGAGCTTTTAATATCTACGATATATTCTTAGAAAAAATAAAACTATAATCTCACCAAGTCTATATGCTTCAGAAAACGATAGAGAAGCCTCTCTACGGGATATGTATTCTTCCAATGTATCCTTCTGCATATCATGTGATATTAAAATTGATTGAAATGATATATCAATGAGAAATTTCATTTTAGTGGGAATTCATGGTAATTTCTCTATAATTGTCAACTATAATTTCAATATTCAACTCCAGGAAATCATGTATAACTGATTTTATGAAAGGTATTAGTATCATTGGAATTTAATATAAAATCAGTTAAAGGAAAGTCATTCCCATTATGAATGAAAAAAATTGGATATAAAATATAATGTTATGAAATTTTTTTCATTGATTTCATGCTCCAAGGGGAATGCTATCCATATATCGGTGTCATTGCTACGAATAAATGATACATAGTTAGATTGATAATTTATAATTGAATCATAAAATATGCATACATGGGTGCTTTAGTTCCAGAAGTCTTTTCCCCAATGAAGTCCGGAATAGACATATTTGGTGAGGAGATTAAGTTTCTGCCTCTACATCTAGCTGTAACTCCTCCACCCTGGTGACGACATTAATCATATCTTTATACACTATGTAGAGGAGTCCTTGATACTCATATTTGATCTTTTTTAACATCTGGAAGGCATGATGATGTGGGGATGATACTTCATGAAAGGGGATGAATTAAAACTAATGTTGTGAGATTTTAGACAATAGATGATTATTGTCAACCATATAAGAATTTATTACATCCTTTTGAGTAGCCTTTTATTACTAATGGAGAGATTATTATGTTATAGAAACATCCCAATTCTGGTTGGCAAAAAGGATGCCTTGATAGATACCTCCCTCAGTTCAAGGGGCCTATTCTATTATCTTTGAGAAATAACCACATTCTCTCCAAAATAAAGTCATTAATATTCAAAACCCTCATAAAAAGTTTGAGAAACAAAAAATATAGATGAAAAAAGCTATCCTCCATATCATCCAATTGGGTTTATGATACCATTTGATACACATCCATCCACAATTGTTTCTAAATAAACTGATAATATGATACATAACCAATGTATTGATATATTTTTCTCTAAGGGAAAATAAAAAATTTTAGAACAATGTTATCAAGTGATGGATCTAGGATTATAGTCTTTAATGATTAAGGAAGAGAGACAACACCTACATTGGTCGGTCAAATCAGATTAACCACCATAGGAGTAGGGGATATAGCTTCTAAACCTTGGGGTAATGACAATGCAAATAGGTGCACAAGGAATTATCATTCAAAGGATAAATAATATGGTATGACTATGTAATCAGTGTATATGATCAATATTATAAACATAACTTTCTTAGACAAGTCATTGGATACATCCACTGCCTCAACCCCATCATTAGTTGAATTGGATCCTACATCTTATGATTATAAGAATCATGGAATGTGTGGGACATTTCCGAAAGATGTTCCTCACTAACCATTCATGAGGACTATAATCATAAAAGTAAACATAAGGAATTAAGAAAAAAAATAATCTATGTTTCCAATGTTGAAGAAGTATTCATCTTCACTAAAAAAATCATCCTTTAGGGAAAGCATTTTTTTAGACTACCTATCCATTTCAGTATCCTCCTAAAGAAAATCCACCCATTCCAAATGATGTTTGGTGATTAGTAGAATGTTGGTTGTCGAAAACCTGTACGATTGAGTAGGCACCTTAGCCATATAAATTTCTTGAAAAAATGAATTTGCAATGATGTTATTATAACGCAACCAAATGATCACTCACATACTCATAAATGGATGCATTCTATTCTAAGTGTGCCCAATAGGGACATATAAATTCTTGTACAAACATGATCTGTTGAAAGAATATTCCAACTAAAGAGAAGAGTGAAATACCACAGTCACATGATGATTTTGGTGGAGAAGAACATAGTAATTTAGATCACTTCCCACTCATTTTCCATTATAGGTATGGTTCTTAAAAATACCTAAATCCAAAAAAATTGATATTGGAGTTTTAATTTCTACCCTAATATGGGCCAACCAATTAGGGGATCCATATTCAAAATTTACATAGTCAGTGTTAAATACATCTCCCACAGTTTCAACATGGGGGGATTATTTAAGGGATAAATGGACATGTCGATCGTCACTATCCTCCCCATGTACGTGCATTATAGAAAAGTCATAATTATGGTTGTAATGGCACCATGAATCCTTATACATATAATTGATCTCAGTATAACTGTTATCTCTACGGTCTATCCAAACATTTTTCTCAACCATTTGTAGTGTACCCCACAACATTTTCAGTGAACCAGAGGATGATTATTTAAATGAACCTTGATGCATTCTTCTGTTACATCTAGGTATCCTAAGAATTATATTAAAACCTTTGGTTTGTCATTAAAATTAATTCCTAGAGGGACACTAACCTAATAGAAACCTTCTGATTATATCTATGATCGACCATTCATACTCTAGATCTTTTCCTCAATGTTATGTATCATCTATTTCTTTCACAATGGGAATGCGATAAGAAATGACAACTCTATAGTAGATTCACCCAATGGCAATACATTTTCAACAATTGCATCAATATAATCTTCTATTAGAAAAATAAAATTATTGTCTAATACTTATCAACTTACAGGGTGCTACCAAATCTAATGGCCCTATAGAATCATATTTCAATCCTATAATAGGATTTTCCCATCAATTTTTGATGCATCTCTTACTTGTTTGTATAATTACATTTTGGGATGTCAGTGGATACAATACCTAGTGTAATGATGGGATATGCCTAATGTTTCCTCAAATGGGGGAATATTTATGTCTTCTTAAGTCTCCTACCAGGTGAACACAATCTAAAATTGATGAACCCCTTTGAATTGTCATTGTATTATACTTGAACTGAGTAGGGAACCCTCAATTCGATGCATAGAAATGGACATCTAATATTGAATAGATAATTCCATTCATAAATAATGTCCTCTTCAATACATGAATAAAGGTCACCCTCACAATGTTTTTTCAGATAAACACCTTCCCCAAAACTGGCCTCATCAGTATCAATAATATCACTTATTATAAATAGTACTTTTGTTCTTAAATTGAAAAAGGAATAGTGGTTCACATATTCCCTAACATCCTTATCATTTATCTAAATATGTCTTACCCCAATGATGAATTTTAGGTATTGTATAAAGTAGGAGTAGCGGAGACCCTAGATGCTCAGATTTTAACAACATCCTAAATGATATCCAATCGAATACAGTAAAACGTTGAAGGGGACTACAATTTTGAATGGGGATTTCACCTTGTAATCATAGTGTAGAAGATGATACTATTTGGATATCATAGGGAAAACTATCTCAATACACTCCCCCTATCATAAAGGCCACCATTGTAAATTTTGAAACTCTAAAGACATATTTTTCCTTTATTGGGGTAAGGTACCCTCTTTTGTACATGATATAAAAACCAAATAGATGAACAAAATGATAAACACCATGAAAAATATTCCTTCCCCATTCATTAATTTTGCATTCATCAACAATGGGGTAGTATGTTCCAAGATCACTAGTGGTGTCCTTCACAAGCCATTCATTCATATTTTTAGCTTTTTTCTCAGATCAATTTTTGTTAATGAATTATATTATCAATGTATTCAAAAAGGTATCAACAATAGGGAACACAACCATTAGGAGGGCCTCTTAAGCTGAAATTATTAGTTCATAAGTAAGAGTACGGGTCCTTGTTACGTCATCCCATGAAATCCATTGAGGAAAGAACTCATCATACATCCCACCTAAAATAGGTTCACCATATATTCGCCTCACATTACAAGGTATGATCCCCACCTCACAATACATGAGGTTGAAGGTGTTCACCATTGGGAACTAATGACTGAATAACTTCATAATTAGATTCTTTTTGAAATATAATGATATCTAATAAATCCAAATTGCCCTTATATTATAATTTCTTTTAGAACATCATTCAATTCAAATGAAGTGTATTTTATAAAAAAGGGCTATATTTAATCGATATCATATCTATTTTCTCACTATATGTCAAAGTTTAGAATCTACCCAATTTTATAGATGGAGGAAAACGTTTACTTTCTTAAATTATACATGTGAAAATCTATGGTAGATTCCAAATAAACACTATTAATATATGTTGAAATATTAATCAATATATGATGATCTTCATGTTCCCCCTCACCAAAAAAATCACCCCTGAGAAATGTTTTCTCAGAAGGTGTCTTGGGTTTTCTGAATCCATGAATAAGGAATAATGATGAATGTAGTGGATAAATAGGATTTTCATTAGTGAGGAAAAACACATAATGGGGTATATAATCTTAAAGGGATTATCGCCCTAACTATTTCCCCCATCAATATTATTTGGATAAGTTAAAGTTACCCAACATCATGGTGGAAAGAATCATCCAAACTTTACATAATAGCATCATGATGGGATATATCTGTGTTTTCCTACCTCCTTGAAGGAATATATGATCCATGGAGAGAACCATAATTCATCTAAAAAAAATTATTTCGAACATATTAGACAGATGGAGTAAACACTTCCCATAAAAGGTGTTGATAAACAAATATAATCATTCATATCTCATGAATCAATAAGGTATTCAAGGATAAACTATGAATTACATAAATCCAATTAATCATGAAGATTTCACAATTTGTAGACCCCCATATGGAATCACACAATATCATGATATTTGGGAAATTTTTTTATCTCTTTTATGATTAAAAAAATTCATTTCAAATTTTTGGTAAAATATAAAATGCACCCTGTTACATAAAATGATTGGAATATTCCATTAAGAAACATATATGAATTAAAACATGGGTAAAAATATAATTAACAAACCATATCATAATATTGGAAAACTTATTAATTTTTTAAATGAAAATATGGACATGGATGAAATGATTCTCGATCGAGAAGAAAAATATAGGCGGTTTTCCTAATAAAATATTTTCTTGTATTAATTAAATATAGTGAGTAAAATGATAGTAAAAAATTAAACATAAAGGGGGGATATATAAGTATTCAGATAGATAGATCATATAAATTAATCATCAAAAAAGTTAATCATAAATAATATCGTAAAATTATGATTGTAACATAAAACCCATACAGCTTCAGTAATCTTTAAATAAAAAGTAATTAGATTCTTGAAGAACTATGGATATATAAATAAAATGAATAAAATATGGTATTTTTTAAAAATATATTCATCGTTATTATATTCCACAAATAGAAATGAAATTGTCTTTTTACATTAAAACCAGTATCATTGAATAGAATTTGAGAAGAAAAAACATTACATTATATCTGAATTGATTCATAAACACTATAAATTTGTGTATCATATATATATATTTATTTATTATTATTATTATATAATATAACCATAATGAAACTTACAGAATATATAATCAACATATATCTTTTCAACACCTATTTATTAACAATTATATACTAAATTCATCATTCAATTATTAACTGCTTCGTCTCTCCTATAAGTTTAAGCTCGAAAATATTATTCCTTTAACTTAAAACAAGATTTAGTCATATAAATAATTTAAATAATGATATATATAACTTTTAAATTCATGATAAACATATTCATAACCATTTATATAATGTATAGTTGAATAATGAATTATATCATTCTGTGGAGACATTTTTCTTATATACAAGCAAGTGACGTTTCTATTTTTCGATGGATGGAATCAAATAATGATAAATATTAAATCATATTTTAAAAATAATTATTATAAAATATTATATCATAAAATTTTTTAATTCAATCATAATAATCGTCTTTGAATGATAGCGGTGGGAAATTATTCAGATCACTTTGTAGAGGCGGTAGCCCACATGTACGCACGAGTGATATATTCATCTCCAATTGTATTATTGAATGAATCTATGATTATTAGCCATTTACACATATATATTAGGTAACAGAAAATTTATTCATCCAACATCAACCCAAAAAGTAATATCTTGACACAAAATTCCAAATTTGGCTTCATAATAATCCATTTTAATTATAAGGCCCCAGCCTTAAACCTTACTTAATATTGAATTAAATGAATAATTCACATTGAGGATATTTTCAGGTTTACAGTTTTAGAGAATTAGGACATAACTATATCATATCTAAAGATTACAAAGTAGTCACTTCTACTAAATTTCCATAAAATAAAAAAACGCTTAAAAAGACACATGTCTAGTTCCATGTTTTAGGTAGCATGACTTTCCCTTGATCCCATCCCTGGCCCTATTCCACGTTATGTCCTATGAAAAACATTTCGAAAACATTGGATGAGCATAAAAAGCATAGTAAGGGATACACAAAGAATGAAAACTGTTAGTTGTTCAAAACAACAGTAAACCATGTATACTTTATCAAATTAATAATTTTCACCTTTTCTAAGTAGTAAAAACTCTTCACTGAATAAAAGATCATTACATACCCTTCTATAACCAAAAGATTTGCATAAAACCCATATAAAGATTACATAACATATAAAGGTAACTTGGCTTATAAACATACTTAAGTGGAATAACCATAAGGTCGACTTCCATGCATATCACTTAATGGAATAGCCATTCGTCCAACTTCCATACATACTTAATGGAATATCCATACGGCCGAATTCCATACCCAATGCATTAAAGGTTATAACGTAACCACCTGTCCTGGTATTCACGACACCACCCGTCATATGGTTTATCACGTAACCACCCGTAAAATGTCCAAGTACCATTATAAAATTATAACTCATAAAACCAATATAAAGGAATGATAACATTTCCACATTTCAATCACAAAATATCATTTAAATATATTGATAAAATAGAGTCCTTTATCAAAACCATTTTCAATACCAAAATACATAAATGAGTATATGATATTTATTTTATTTTAAAAACATTACAGCTTGTTGAGGAAGCCAAAGATCAAATAATACTCGCGGCGGTAGAAAAGGTCGTTATCACCGCGTACATTAAAAGAAACATTCCTTTTCATTGTTTAGTAAAAAGATTCATAGAAAAAGATTCCTTTTGTATAAAAGTAAAAGTCAAAGGGGTTTATACACCGTATAAAATAAAGTTGTGTATAAAATGAAATATGCCTCAATGAAAGGATATTGAGATGAATTCCCTTACAAAGATGATATCCTTGGTTTAAGGATAAATCATTTACATAATTATGTGTGACAAATGAATACACCAAATATAAGTGGATATTAAGTGTAAAACAATCAGAGGTTATTCACACATATTCATATAACGACATATTCAAGGAGTATAAGTTTATCCCAAAGAATCAAATTTGGGTTAAGAAGTTCACTTTCAAATATTTGACAGCCTAATGGCGTCACTACAAAATTCAGAAAATTAGTTGATGAGAGATAAAAAGTGTATCTCATCACATGGAAATAAAATTTAAATCTATAAGGATATAGAAGAACATATCCCATCATAATATTATGTGAATTAAAAGACATAAAAAAAGAAGTCTTTTAAAAGGAGGAGGGTGAAAGGATCCCTTACCGGCATGGATATCTTTTGAAACATACACCCCATGAAAGAAGGACAATAAAAAATTGATGTAAATACTCATAAATGAATTTATATTACAAAATGAGTAAAATAATGGGTAGTACATACCGAACTAAAAGGTAATTGTGGAAAATGTAGAATAAATCTCACGGGAATAAAAGTGAGATGAAAAATCCCTTACGAAAACTCGGCAGCCTAACGGCGCCACACAAAAATAACAAAAATGGATTGATGAGATCAAATATGGTTTATCATCATAATAAAATAAAGTTTATAGAAAGAGGAATATTAAATAACATTCCTCAACATAACAAATAGGAGCATAAACGAAGTGACATAAAGGAGAGTACTTAAAAAGAAAGAGAGAGGTTAGATCTCTTACGAAAATTTGGCAGCCTAACGGCACCACTCAAAACATCCAAAATGGATTGATGAGAGAGAATAGGGTCTCTCATCACTTGAAAATAAAAATTACAGTAAGATTAATATAATGAACATCCCAATAACATGAAAGACGAGCTTTAAAAGGAATGACATAAAAGAGGTTACTTAAAAAGAAAGAGAGGTGTAGGATCCCTTACCTTGGGTCCGACTTGACTTGATCGTTCTTTAATCTCCTGAATAATAAACTTGAGTTAATTTATACTTCCTTAAGAACCTTTTTCAGGTTCATTATTCCTTTTATATCACTTATTACCATGTCATGAACACTATGTAATTATTTTAGTTAATAACGGTCGTTTAAACGATCATTGGTACTTGAGTCAAAATATGCTCTTTATAATTACAAGTTGTTCATGTATCCATTAAATCCAGAGTTATAATCATGATGTATATATCATATATATCATATATATCCAGTACATATTCATTTTATACTATTCCATATCATTTGGAGATAAAAAACAAAAATCACCGTTCATGGAGACAGTAGACCGTACGTAAGCATGAACGCTACTTTCATTTTTTCTTTTTCAGATTAATGGAATTAAAAATAAATGATATATATATATATATATATATTATAATTCCATTATAATATATATGTTATATAGGTCACATATTTTCATTAATTTCATTCATTATACATTCCATGTATTGCATGTACGAGTCACATCACATGAGGGGGCGGTAGTCCGCACTTCCCCATATGAAATTATCGCATTTACACAATATGAAAAGAATAAAGGTATGTTTTAAATATAAAATACAGAAGCATATAGTAAACATAAATACTATATATATCATATATAAAATATAGTGACATCATAATGTCCACCTTTAAAGGTGTTAAAAGAATATTGAACAATCATCGTTTCGTGAGGCAGAAAATCGCCAACCACAGAAACAGTATGTTCTTTAACCATTAGATGGAGGTGTGTGTAAGTGTAGCTCAAATACTTCTTATAACAACATACTAGTATATTTAAGATACTGGAGTTGTTACAAAATAAATTCATAAAAAGAGTTTAGGGGGTTGGAGAAGCAAAATAAAATAAAAGGACACAAGTGAAGACATTACCTTAAAATCGGGTAACTCTCTTTGGTTTGAGCTCAAAAGCTTCCTTGAGAAGACTTCTGCTAAAAGTGAGGCTTAAAGGAGTTATAGAGGGATGTGGAGATACAAAATGTGCAAGGTCTGGCTGAGCCAAATGCTTTGGATGTTTGGGTAAAGAGGTAGAGGTGGGGGCCTTTTATAAGAGGAGAGGAGGGGCACTCTTGGAAAGGTATAAAAGGTTACTTTATTTTAAAATGCGTTTCTGATTTTAAAAGTCCCACATTGATGTTATTCGAGGTTAAGGTGATAAGGGTTCGAAATATACCCATCCAATAGGTTTTGGACATGTGTAGGTCATAGATTATGCATTATCTTTCCATTTTATTTAAATCGTTAAATAATGAGGTCATCGCTGCATCATCATGATGTCATAAAGAATTTAATATATTTAATGTTTATAAATTATAGAAAAATACTATTATGTAGGAAATCTTTTTATCTTTCCATGTATTATTTATAGTCAAAAATCTGACTTGTATAACCCCATGTATTTTTTTTAGTAAAACATCTAATGTTTGTGTCATTTTTTACTTTAACATTAAATAAAAAGATATTTATGTCCTTTTCCAACCAAAGTGGCTCCATGGGGTCCCCAAGTTGACCCATGGATTTTATTGGTCGCCAATGACACATCCAATGAGGGTAGGACATTTGTATAGGTCATTTCAATTTATTAAAACATTATTCTTACCTTAAACTACACTAATTACCTCTAATCGTGATTAAAAACTTAATAAGTTACTATTCACCAAAAAAAATTCTATTCCCATTGAACCACATTTTACTTCATAATTACAACCATGTATGTCGGATTTTTTAAATTAAAAACACAAAGATGGCAAAATTTCATTTAAACCGAAAATCAGTTTTTTATAAGTACCACTTAGTTGTTTCACTATTCATCAAAAATTGAAGTTTTTCAGAAAATTACCAAAAGTTCACCCTAAGCTATATTTGATATTCCGAATTTGAAAATGATGACTATTTTAAAAAATTCAAAACATATAAGTTTCATTAATTAAATTAATAATTAATTCCCACTATCAAAAAAATTGCATGTTTTTATGAAACAAAATATATCAAAAGATTGACACTAGTTTAAGTCCGATTTCAAAGTGAAATTAATTCCAACGACCAATATTGGATTAAATGGTAAAAATATATTCTAATTTCACTTTAAAACCAATTCAAAAGATAATATAATCATATAAATAAATTAGATTAAATGAGGTTTTGAATTAAAATACAACATTTTCACTATTCATTAAAAATTGAACTTTTTTGGAAAAAAACCAAAAATTTACACAAAGTAAATTTTGATGTCCCGATTCTAAAGAATAATTTTATATTGTCAAATATAACACATAAAATTTTCAAAATGTGGATTTAAAAGAGGATCTCCATCAAAAGGTGGTTAATCGACCTTTTAAAGAATAATTGACTGTCTACGCTTAAAATTGGATTCATTCGAATTTTTAATCCTCTAACATTTATTTTAAAAAGTAAAAATATTTGAAAAACATATATAATCATTTTTTAGTTAGTTCATTTCATTCCCTCCATTACAACGGCTAGGCATTAACTACCATTTAAAATAATATTATTTTATTATTAGAGTGCAACGTAAGATTCCAAAGAAACTCGTTGTTGCGTGTTGGGTACACCATCGAGCATAGAATCCCCTTTAAAGTAATATTAATATTTTATTCAAAAATATGGATAAATATAAAAATGTAATATTCATTATTTACCTGGGGTGTTAAATCCTTCCCCCCTTTTTGGGAATTGCGTCCTCGCAATTTTAAAATTGAGCTTGGAAAAATCCTTGAAAGTCCCACATCAGAACAAGAGTCGGTAAAACAATCACTTTAAAATAAAGAAAGATAAGTACAGAGGTCACCCAAGTTATCCCATACTAGGATTCCATGTAGGAAAACATGGAATGGATGAGAAAACATAGAGTCATGTTCTGATGGAGAGTGATAGGAAACATGTTTAGGAGAAAGTTAACCACAATAAAATAACAAACTTGTGATGGGTTAAACGGTATTCGATTCCCCAGTAGGAAAAGTTAATAGACACCATTTTTGTTTTATGTTACTTTTTATTGAAGAATTTTTTCATAAGTAAGCATAATCACTTATCATGTTGACTTTCAACTTTTATTAGATTCCTTACACAAACTCATATTTTCTCCAAAAGACGAGTATTTAGGAATACTTGTTCACTTTAAGAGTACTATAATAAACTTCTAGAGAATCACCTAATCCACAAAAGAGAACTATATACTTACCATGTCTTTAGACTCTAAACAAAACCAAAACCAAAAAGGTTAGTACAAGATCAGATAATCCAGAAAAGGATAACCCTTTATAAAAATAAAAGCTTTTCTTAATCTCCAAAATTTGTCCAACAAAACCCAAAGTTCAACGAGGACCATTGAATAAAAAAATTGTCCATAAAATACTTCAATGTAAACCAAACTAATATTGAAACCCAAATATTTGAAGGATTTAGTCGCATAGACTTCCAAGGGACAAATTAACACCTATCTCTAAATAACACCAGTTACTCTTAAAGTCTCGTATTGAAAAGTATTTACCCTAATCACATATCCTCCATGATAGGATAATAAATTTCCATAGATAACCCAAAATCAGCTTACTCTTAATTCATAAAATCATATAACTAAAAATAATCAGTCAATCTAACCAGGGACTTTACGTAGTCCAGTGGTAGGCGATAAATACATGTCTCACTTTGGTTGTGGGTTCGATTCCCGCAGCTTTGTCCAACGCGATGGGTTGTCACACGGTATGCATGTTGTCCTTTTTCCAAAACTGTATAATTCTCAAAACATTCCCCAAAACGAGATAAAATCTTCAAAAATAATCATAACATTTTTTAACCTCAAGTTTATCTCATGCCTTTCATTTTCCATCATAACATATAATAACCCATAATTACCTCAAAATTAAGGATCATATAAACCCTAATGGTTACCTTTATAATTATTACCAGAACTTACACATCGATTGGTCATCTCGTAAATGATGCATTACAGAACATACCAAGTTTCAAGTGGTTGATCATGACTCCTTGATAGTTGGTCTAGAACAACCATGAGTTTCTTCATTGAATTCCCCATTTCATCCAGTCTCTTAATCAGAGAACCACCACAGTTTCCATCAAACCTATTGTCACTTTGTTGCCTGCTAGATCCATCCATTCACTAAAAACAGAAATTCCAGTGTGAATATATCAAAAAAACCATCATGTACTAATGAGGAAGATAACCACTAATATATACTTACTTATTCACTTTATATAAAACTAGGAATCTTTCTGAAATCCTATCCATCATGGTACTGTAACTTATGCTTAGAGAATACACTAACCTCTAAAGTTATCTAAACCGACCTCTGATACCCACTATAAGGCTGCAGCCTTAAACCTTACTTAATATTGAATTAAATGAATAATTCACTTTGAGGATCTTTTCAGGTTTAGAGTTTTAGAGAATTAGGACATAACTATTACATATCAAAAGATTACAAAGTAGTCACTTCTACTAAATTTCCATAAAATAAAAAAACTCTTAAAAAGACACATGTCTAGTTCCATGTTTTAGGTAGCATGACTTTCCCTTGATCCCATCCTTGACCCTATTCAACGTTAAGTCCTGTGAAAAAACATTTCAAAAACATGGGATGAGCATAAAAAATCTCAGTAAGGGATACACAAAGAATGAAAACTGTTAGTTTTTCAAAACAACCAGTAAACCATGTATACTTTATCAAAGTAATACTTTTCACCTTTTCGATGTAGTACAAACTCTTCACTAAATAAAAGTTCATTACTTACCCTTCTGTAACCAAAATATTACCATAAAACCCATATAAATATCACATAACATATAAAGGTAACTTGGGACATAAACATACTTAAGTGGAATAACCATAAGGTCGACTTCCACACATATCACTTAATGGAATAGCCATTCGGCCAACTTCCATACATACTTAATGGAATAGACATACGGCTGACTTCCATACCCAATGCATTGGAGGTTATAACTTAACCACCCATCATGGTATTCACGGCACCACCCGTCATATGGTTTATCATGTAACCACCCATAAAATGTCCAAGTACCATTATAAAATTATAACACATAAAACCAATATAAACGAATGATAACATTTCCACATTTCAGTCACAATATTTCATTTAAATATATTGACAAAATAGAATCCTTTATCAAAACCATTTTCAATAACAATATACATAAAAGAGTATATGGTATTTATTTTATTTTAAAAACATTACGGCTTGTTGAGGAAGCCAAAGATCAAATAATACTCGCGGCGGCGAAAAAGGTCGTTGTCACCGCGTACGTTAAAACAAACATTCCTTTTTATTGTTTAGTAAAAAGCTTCGTAGAAAAAGATTCCTTTTGTATAAATGTAAAAGTCAAAGGGGTTTATACACCGTATAAAATAAATTTGTGTATAAAATGAAATATTCCTCAATGAAAGGAGTTTGAGACGAAGTCCCTTACAAAGACGATATCCTTGGTTTAAGGATAAATCAATTACATAATTATGTGTGACAAACGAATACACCAAATATAAGTGGATATTAAGTGTAAAACAATCAGATTTTATTCACACATATTCATAGAAAGACATATTCAAGGAGTATAAGTTTATCCCAAAGAATCAAATTTGGGTTAAGAAGTTCCCTTGCAAAAATTTGACAGCCTAATGGCGTCACTACAATATTCATAAAATGAGTTGATGAGATATAAAAAGGGTATCTCATCACATGGAAATAAAATTTAAATCAATAACGATATAGAATAACCTATCCCAACATAATATTATGTGAATTAAAAGACATAAGAAAAAGAAGTTTTTTAAAAAGAGGAGGGTGAAAGGTTCCCTTACCGACATGGGTATCTTTCGAAACATACACCCCGTGAAAGAAGGACAATACAAAATTGATGTAAATACTCATAAATGAATTTATATTACACAATGAGTAATATAATGGACAGTACATACACCAATCAAAAGAAATTGTGGCAAATGTTGCATAAATCTCACGGGAATAAAAGTGAGATGAAAAATCCCTTACGAAAACTCGGCTGCCTAACGGCGCCACATAAAACATACAAAAATGGATTGATGAGATCAAATAGGGTATCTCATCATATTAACATAAAGTTAATAGAAATGGGAATATAAAATAACAACCCCCAACATAACAAATAGGAGCTTAAAAGAAGTGACATAAAGGAGAGTACTTAAAAAGAAAGAGAGAGGTTAGATCTCTTAGGAAAATTTGGCAGCCTAACGGCGCCACTCAAAACTTCCAAAATGGATTGATGAGAGAGAATAGGGTCTCTCATCAAATGAACATAAGAATTACAGTAAGATTAAAATAAAATAACATCCCAATAAAAAGAAAGATGAGCTTTAAAAGGAATGACATAAAAGAATGCACTTAAAAAGAAAGAGAGGAGTAGGATCCCTTACCTTGGGTTCGAATTGACTCAATCGTTCTTTAATATCATGAATAATAAACACGAGTTAATTTCTACTTCCTTAAGAACCTTTATAAAGTTCATTATTACTTTTATATCACTTATTACCATGTCATGAACACTATTTAATTATTTTAGTTAATAACGGTCGTTTAAACGATTATTGGTACTTGAGTCAAAATATGCTCTTTATAATTACAAGTTGTTCATGTATCCATTATATCCAGAGTTATAATCATGATTTATATATCATATATATCATATATATCCAGTACATATTCATTTTATACTATTCCATGTCATTTGGAGATAAAAAATGAAAAGCACCGTTTATGGAGATAGTAGACCGTACGTACGCATGAACGCTACTTTCATTTTTTCTTTTTCATATTAATGGAATAAAATAATGATATATATATATATATATTATAATTACAGTATAATATATATGTTATATAAGTCACATATGTTCATTAATTTCATTCTTTATACATTCCATTATTTCATGTACGAGTCACATCACTTGAGGGGGTGGTAGTCCGCACTTCCTCATATAAAATTATCGCATTTACACAACATGAAAAGAATAAAGTTATGGTTTAAATATAAAATACAGAAGCATATAGTAAACATAAATACCATATATATCATATATAAAATATAGTGACATCATAATTTCCACCTTTAAAGGTGTTAAAAGAATATTGAACAATCATCGTTTCATGAGGTAGAAAATCTCCATCCACATAAATAGTATGTTCTTTAACCATTAGATGAAGGTGTGTGTGCGTGTAGCTCGAATACTTCTTATAAAAACATTCTATTATATTTAAGATACTATAGTTGTTACAAAATAAATGAATAAAAAGAGTTTAGGGGGTTGGAGAAGCAAAATAAAGCAAAAGGACACAAGTGAAGACATTACCTTAAAATCGGGTAACTCCCTTTGGTTTGAGCTCAAAGGATTCCTTGGGAAGACTTCTTCCAAATGTGAGGTTTAAAGAAGTTAGAGAGGGATGTGGAGATAAAAAATGGTCAGCGTTTGGCTGACCCAAAGTCTTTGGATGTGTGGGTAAAGAGGTAGAGGTGGGGGCCTTTTATAAGAGGAGAGGAGGGGCACTCTTGGAAAGGTATAAAAGGTTACTTTATTTTAAAATGAGTTTCAGATTTTAAAGGCCCCACATTGATTTGATCCGAGGATAAGGTGATAAGGGTTCTAAATATACCCATACCATAGGTTTTGGACATGTTTAGGTCATAGATTTTTCATTATCTTTCCATTTTATTTAAATCGTTAAATAATGAGGTCATCACAACATCATCATGATGTCATAAAGAATTTAATATATATAATGGTTCAAAATTATAAAAAACTACTATGATGTTGGAAATCATTTTATCTTTCAATGTATTATTTATAGTCAAAAATATGACTTCTATAACCCCATGTATTTTTTTATTAAAACCTCTCATGTTTGTGTCATTTTTACTTTAACATTAAATAAAAAGATATTTATGTCATTTTCCAACCAAAGTGGCTCCATGGGATCCACAAGTTGACCCATGGATTGTCTTGGTCGTCAATGACACATCCAATGAGGGTTGGACATGTGTCTAGGTGATTTAATTTTATTAAAACATTATTCTTACCTTAAACTACACTAATTACCTCTAATCGCGATTAAAAACTTAATAAGTTACTATTCACCAAAAAAATTTATAATCCCATTGAACCACATTTTAATTCTTAATGACAACCATGTATGTTGGATTTTTGAAATTCAAAACACAAAAATTGAAAATTTTCATTTAAACGGAAAATCAGTTTTTTATAAGTACCACTTAGTGGTTTCACTATTCATCAAAAATTGAAGTTTTTCAGAATATTACCAAATGTTCACCCTAAGCTATATTTGATTTTCCGAATTCGAAAATGATAAATATTTTTCAAAATTCAAAACATATATGTTTTATTAATTAATTTAATAATTAATTCCCACTGTCAAAACAAATAGCGTGTTTTTATAAAATAAAACGTATCAAAAGATTGACACTAGTTTAAGTCTGATTTCAAAGTGAAATTAATTCCAACAACCACTATTGGATTAAATGGTAAAAATATATTCTAATTTCACTTTAAAACCAATTCAAATGACAATCTAATCACATAAATCAATTATATTAAAAGAGGTTTTGAATTAAAATACAACATTTTTTACTATTCATTAAAAATTGACCTTTTTCGGAAAAATACCAAAACATTACACAAAGTAATTTTTGATGTCCTTATTCTAAAGAAGAATTTTATTTTTACAACTATAACACATAAAATTGTCAAAAAGTGGATTTAAAAGGGGTTCACCTTCAAAAGGCGGTTAATCGACCTTTTAAAGAATATTAGACTGTCTACGCTTAAAATTGGATTCGTTCGCATTTTTAATCCTCTAACATTTATTGTGAAGAGTTAAAATATTTGACAAACATATATAATCATTTTGTAGTTAGTTCTGTTCATTCCCGCCATTACAACGGCTAGGCATTAACTACCATTTAAAATAATATTATTTTATTATTAGAGTGCAACGTAAGATTCCCAAGAAACTCGTTGTTGCGTGTTGGGTACGCCATCGAGCATATAATCTCCTTTAAAGTAATATTAATATTTTATTCACAAATATGGATAAATATAAAAATGTCAAATTCATTATTTACCTAGGGTGTTACATTAATGCTCGAATGAAATATATTGTTTGTATGAATAATAATCTTGGGGTATTTTTTTTATCCCTACCACCTTAGATATGTAAATAAAAAGATATGATCATAGATATTTGGGTTATACTTTTCATCTCAATCTAACCAATTTCCTATGGATGATAATTAATAAAAAAAATATATGTGCCTAATTCTGGTAGATGACTTTTCTAAAACATTGAGGTAAACATCATATCCTCATGGAATACAAAAGAATATGGTTCCCCATATATCCTTAACAATTTCTTAATATATATCTGATAATTATGAATAAGGTAGAAATAATTTTTAATAGTAATTTATATCACTAAAATTATGAGGTGATCAACTATACATGAAATAGTCGTATAACCTATGGATGATGGGGGAATGGGTCTTGCAATGATATCCATAGTGATGATTTCCTATTTCAATTATGATATGAGTAATTGTTGTATCATCCTATAAGACATACCATTATCATTCCTAACATTATAATATACCAACTACCACAATACCAAATATGCAATATATCCCCTTATTTATTCCCACCATGAATAATTTTATATATCTATATACATCTACATACATGTAAGATGAATAAGGAATGGCCATCTATGAGATTATTACAGTAGTTCTTTATCCATGTTGGTAATTAATGGTAAATATATTCATTTCATAAATTATATCATTCAATTAGAATATATAATGAAATTCTGAACATTTTTAACATTCTTTTGGTACAAAACATCCATCTTTTAGAACTCCCTAATCCTTGAATGGATAGATAGTTGGAATCTCATTTAATAAAGATTATATTTAGTCAATTAAATGTATATTTCCTCATCCATAATTTTCAAATACATAAATATTGGATGTTATTTAATCCTAATCATTGATAATCGGACCTGATCCATTCAAATCAAATAATCACCCACATGTTCACTTTCCCAGGGTGGTATTGTACACAATAGACATAATCTTTAATAAACTCTCGAAAACATATATTTAACATATTCAGCTATTTTTTTGTGAATGTATACACTAAAATATTTTTATCAGTATATATTCCACATATTTCTCCACAATGATTGTGCATATAGAAATATAATAAAATTATTAATATTGATAACCTAAAATCATGATTTGGTCAATTCTTCTAATGAACCATCTATTGGATTAATGTGTAACAAATAATCATATTATTATATATAAGAATGAAGTCAAATACTTTTTGAATGAATCAATATAAATCAATAAACCTTATAAAGTAAATGGTAGTGTATTCATTGGAGCACTGAAAAAAATATCTTCAATTCATTAAAATTTTCTTCACACTCACCATTCAAAAAGAAATTAACTCAATTATGAGATACATTTGTGAGTGTATTATATATTTGTGATAAATAAATCACAAATCCTTGATAATACTATTTTAATCACAGAAAACAATATATTTAACACATAGTATATGGCCTAAGAAAAATTTCAAAAAATTATGTATTTATTAGATCTATCAAAAAACCCTTTAATGAGATTATATTACCCAATATGAAATCAAACTGTTGCAAAAATTCACATATTCTAAATATTTCATAGAACTTTACCTTTACATGGCCTTTAGAACTATTCCCACATGATCTTCACTATCGTACTTACTCTTGGAATACATATGAATATTTTCTATAAAGACTATAAAAAATTGATCATTGTATATTCTAAAGAGTTTTCTATTAAATCCAAGATCATATTAGAGGAATTATTAAGAATCAATATAATCACTAAAAATTCATAGTTTCTATATATCAAATGGAAAAATATATTGGCTATGTATTCATTTTTTACCAACAATTGATTGTAACAATAGTAATTGTAACACCCCAATCTTTCACGATATGCTTCACTTTCAATAATGCAATAGCTTGTATTGTACGCATGTTCGAGATTCTAACACACCACAACCAATAAAAATAGCTGTTATGAATAGTAATACAGACTTTTTTGAAATTATATAAATTTTATATTTCAAAATGGACTTCATTTTTGGATTTGGTATATCTAAATTAGCCTATGTTGAATTTTTAGTAATTTTTTAAGCACGTACATTTTTCTATGAATAGAATAAATACATAAAAACAACTTTTTTTACCAAAATAATTTATATTGATAAATTATACTATTTTCTAGTAATAAAGTATAATTAGAATATATTTTTTCCATTTTATATAATGGTGGTTATTAGAATTAATTTCACAATGAAATTGGACATAAACAATTTTCAATCTTTTGATATATATTGTTTCTTAAAAACACGCTATTTGGTGTGACATCAGGAATTATTTATTAAATTAATTAATTCAACTTATATATTTTGAATTTTTTAAAATAGACATCATTTTTGAATTAAGAACATCAAATATAGCTTAGGGAAAATTTTTGGTATTTTTCTGAAAAACATCAATTTTTGATGAATAGTGAAGCCACTAAGTGGTAGTTAAAAAACAAATTTTTCATTTAAATGAAACTTTAACACTTATTTGAATTTAATTTCAGAAATTTGACATACATTGTTGTCATTAGTATGTAAAATGTGGTTCAATGGCATGAAAATAATTTTTGGTGAATAGTAACTTTTAAGTTTTATTATTCGCAATTAATGGTAATTAGTGTAATTTAAGGTAAATATAACGTTATAATAATATGAAATTACCTTTACACTTGTCCAACCCTTATTGGATGAGTCATGTCCGACCAAACAAATCCATGGGTCAACTTGAGGACCCCATGGGGCCACTTGGGAATGAAAATGACATTAATAACATTTTATTTAAAGTAAAAATAAATGTGTCACAAACATGTGTCATTTTACTAAAACAATAATTACATGGGGATATATAATTTGAAATTTAGACTATAAATATTCATTGGAAATATAAAAATATTTCCTACATCATGGTATTTTTTATATAATTTTTAGAAATTAAATAAATTAATGTTTTCATAACACAATGATGATGCAACAATTACCTCATTAATTAACGATTTAAATAAAATGAAAAGATATTGTAAAATCTAAGACATACACATGTAAAAGACCTATTGGATGAGTATATTTAGAACCCTTATTACCTTATCCTATAAATATATAATATTTGGTCCTTTGAAATCTGAAAAGAACTTCATAATAATGTAACATTTCATGACATTCCAAGAGTGCCCCTCCTCTCCCCTTATAAAATCCCCAAACACTACCAACTTATTCACACAATCCAAGCCATTTGGCTCGTCCAAACTATAAAAAAATACTCTCTCAACTTCCCTTTCTTACTTCTAGAGGCCTCACTTAGGGCATAAGTCTTCCAAATGAAGCCTTTGGCTCAAATCAAAACGAGTTACTCGATTTTAAGGCAATGTTTTCTCTTATGTTCTTTTGTTTTATTTTGCTTCTACAACCCCTTAAAATATTTTTATTCCATTATTTTGTAACAACACCAGTATATTTAAAATTCTAGGATGTTTTTATGATATGTATTCTAGCTACACTTACACACACCATCGTATAATGGTTAACGAACATACTGTTTCTGTGGGTGGCGAATTACTGGCTCACGAAACGATGATTGTTCAATCTTCTGTTAACACCTCTCATGGTGTCCATTATGATGAAAATATTTATATAAATGATATATATTTTTTTTATTTTTTTCCTTATTCTTTTTTATTTTTCATTTATTGCATACCTTTATGATTTCCAATATGAGTAAACGCGATAATTTCATTTTAGGAAGTGCAGACTACCGCCCCCTCAAAGTGATTTGAATCGTTAATGCCATATGTGGGACATATAAAGGACGAAGTAAATGATATTATATATGATATTATAATGGAAATATAATATACCTTTATATCATTATGATTTCATTCCATTAAATTTTAAATATGAATGAAAGTAGCGTTCATGCGTACGCACAGCTTACCGTCTCCATGAACGGTGCATTTCATTTCTTACCTCTAAATGTTATATAATATAAAAAATTGATGTATATACTGGGTATATATGATATATATGATATCTAAATCATGAATATAAAATTGATGATAATGGATATTCTAACACATAAATAACTTGTGATTATAAGAAGTTTATTGTAAACCCAAGTACCAAAGATCGACAAAACTACCGTTATTAACAAAAATAATTACATAATGTTCATAACATGGTAATAAAAGATATAAAAGGAATAATAAACATGAAAAAGGTTCTTAATAAAGTAGATATTAAATCTAGTTTAATATTTAGGAGATTAAAGAACGATCGAGTCAAGTCGGACACGAGGTAAGGGAACTTCTTAACCCGATTTCTGTTCTTTGGGTTAATTTCCTACATTAAAATAATTTCATGATATTATTATGTCATATCTTGTATTTGTACATTCTTTATGTGTAAATATTGTGAATACATATAATAGATCTATTTTATTTAAAAAATTATCTTTATATGGGGCTTCGTCTCAATATATTTTCATTGAGGCATATTTTTTTTTATACACAACTTTCTTTTATACTATATATAAACCCATTTGACATTTACGTTTATTCAAAAGGATTCTTTTTATATGAATCATTTTACTGAACGACAAAAAGGAATGTTTTTTTTCTTACTTATGCGGCAACAACGACTTCTCCGCCACTGTGACAATCATTTCAGTTTCGGCTTCCTCTACAAGCCATAACTTTTTTTAATTGAAAAATAAATAAAAAGTTTTAATTTTCTTTTAATTTGGTATTAAAAATGTGTTTGAATGTGTTTTTTTATTATATCAATGTGTTGTATTGATATCTTTTGATTTAAATGTGGAAATTTTATGTTTCCATTATGCATGTTTTATGTGATACGATTATGTTATGGTTTAGGATATGTTTAAACCTGTTCATATGAGGAATTAATTGGACATAATAAGTGACGGGTGGAGCCCGCTATAGCTCCTCGATGCATTGGTAGGTATCATAAGACTAACTAGTGTCATGGAACGAGGCCTTGAAAAAATCTTATTTGTAGTCTTTGCAAGAGGCCTTGGCTACGTGGTTATGATAGTCTGGTATTATGCATTTCATCATCATGAAAGTGGTTATTGATATTGCATGTGATTATTCGACTAGTAGAATATCCAGGTGAATAAGTAAATGGAATTATTTCATTTTATTTTTTCCATATTAGGATGAAGTTCATGTTTAAACGACTTTTGTTTTAGTTTTACATTGCCTAAAATGTTTATGTTTATTTATAAAAGTTTCTGCTGTATTGTTATCCTTACTGAACATCTGAGCTCACCCCTTTCATTGTTTTAATTTTTCCAAGATGTGAAGAAGTATATTATGAATGACTTACAGGGATAGTATGAGGGTATATGAAGAAAGGATGTTTTTGTAGTTTTGTTTTCCTTTATTATGTAATGTAAGACTTATGAATGTATCTAGTGTTTCCAAGTCTAATAAACTAATCGGTCTTTCGAGACTTGATCTTTTGTGATCATGCCAATGTTATGAAATAATGCACTGACTCTGGGCAACCTGGTTCGGGGTGTTACAGTTTGTATCAGAGGCAGTTTAGTACTAACCATGAAAACTAGATTTAGATAAACTCATGTTAGAGCACATAGCTTAATGATTGACTTTGAGGATTAGTATAGAATAACTTCCAAGAATTTTGGTATTATAGAGATTTTGTGAGTTTTATGAGAAATACATCCTTGTCTGGATACGAGCAGGTAGAGGTGGCTCTGGCACAAATGTACCTAGTGGTAAAACATAAAAACACATCTTTGATCTAGACTCGAATGGGAACTAGTGCATGACAACGGGCCTTGCTGCACTCTTGGTTACGACACTCCCGGGGGATATGCTTAGGATAATTCTCATTTTCACTACAAATCATTATGAAGGGTTTATAAGTATATACTTCCTCAAAGAAAACATTTCTTTTAATGAATATGGATTATATCCATAAACTTTTCAATTTATGTTAAGTGTTTTACAAGTATAGAATTATGTATTTTTATTCACAAAATGATCTAGTTTATGTCATTGTTTAGAAATGGCGCGTAGTGGAAGGAATGGAAATCGTATAAATACATGCACTCCATGTAGGGATTTCTCTCATACTCATGATAATTATGGTGGAGATGGTGATAAAACTACTGACGATCTGCTAATCACCAAACATGGACAACTCACTCAGGTTATGAATAATAGCCTTACCCATATGGAGCACCCTGATCCGCAATCTGATGGATTAATTTTAAACCGCTTTATGAGGAAACAAACACCAATATTCAATGGGAGTACAAATCAATTAGTATTTGAGCAATGGATAATTTAACTATAGAAAATATTCCATGACTTGGGGAGTAGTGAAAGGGAAAAGGTTATCATGGTAGTTTACCGCCTCACAGGAGATGCTGATGAATGGTGGTCATTGATTTAAAATAAAAAGGAATATGAAGAAGTGTCAAGTATGGAATAGAGAGAGTTAAAACAGATTTTATTAGAGAAATACTTTCCTCGTGACCATCGAGCAGATATGGAAAGGCAATTTTTGAGTCTGAGACAAAAAGAGGATGAGAATGTCGCAATGTATGACGCCAACTTTAAAAGGTTAGTGAGGTATGCTGTAGATTATATACGTAACCCAAGAAGAAAGATTGATCATTTCTTTGAGGGGTAAAATTTTTTTCTCTGTCGAGCCTTATTCTCACAATATTTCTCATCGTACGAAGATATTGTCTCATGTGCTATCAAGACAGAAAAGGAATTTTCTAAATCTTATGACAATAAAGTAAAGCAAGAGAAGAAGGGAACGGTGGAACAAGAGATAGATAAAGGGGAAAAGGGAAAGAAGGATTTTCCATTATGTGATAATTGTGGGAAGAATCATTCTGGTACTTTCTCAAAAGGAATGGGAGTTTGTTATAAATGTGTAGAAAAAGGTCACCAGGCTCGTGATTGTAAGGTGAAGAAAGAGGCTATCAATATTTAATGCTACAATTGTAGGGAAATGGGGAATTATGAAAATGAATTTCCTAAGCATCAGGGAAACTTAACTTAGAAAAGGACAAGGGATCAAGGACAATCTTATGCTGTTACTATAGTAGAAGTGGAATAATTAATGTATTGGTGCTTTTGGACTCAAGGATTATATTCTGGTTATAAGAATAATGTGATATATATAAGGATTGTACTGCAATACTTTTTTTCATTAATGTTTTATTATGATGAAGGTAATCATATTTTTGTATGTTATAATAAGAGAAACATTACTTTGTTTGAGGAATCTGATTATACAATTGATTTTGGAATTTAGAGAAATTTTAGAGAAAGTCTGGACAGAGGTATTTTGGATAACTATAAAGGTTGGAATGGATTAAGTTGAACATTGGATAGTATTTTTTATGGTTAAAACATTTATGAAGATTATTTTTTAAATATTATAATACTATAGTTTTAGGAAAAGGACATCATGAAGGTCAAGGGATAACCCGTCGTGTCGGACAAAGCTGCAGGAATCAAACCCAGAACCATAGTGCGACAGGACTTTATTACCTACCACTAGCTTATAGGAAGTCCCTGGTTATTACAAAATAGTTTTCCTACTCTAAATGGTATGTGTTAATATTTTGAACCTTGTAAGATTAGGATAAATATAATATTTTTGAGTTCTAATATCTTTTTGAGTGAATGATGAGTTTGTGGTAGAAATTAGTTGAAGGTTGAAAATCTACTTGTCAAGCATATATATATATACCTATATCTTATTCTATGAATAAATTAATTATTAAACATTAAAAAAGGGATATTAAAAAAATGTGTTATCCTAATACCTTATGTTTTATTGAACTGATAATATTTTAAATCAACATAGATTGAAGGCTTTGAGGCCCTTAATTTTACACTTGTTTGTGATTGATGACCTCAATCACTCTGTACAAATATTTACATTTTTCCTATAATTATATGTCTCTAATTTCCACCAATGTTCTCTTAATTGAGATCATAATTTGGTGGTGACTTTTTCATTTCCCTTTCCCTCTTATTAAGGCTAAATTTTATTAACCTTGTTTACGATGTGGGTTTTCCACAAAGGTATTTTCTATTTTCAACATTTTATTTTCGAAGAACATTTTCAAATTTCGAGTACGCAATTTATTGAAGGAGGGTAGAATGTAACACCCCAAGCTTTCACGATACACTTCTCTTTCAATAATGAAATAGCTTGCATTGTACGCAAGTTTGAGATTCTAACACACCGCGACCAATCAAAATAGCTGTTATGAATAGTAATACCCACTTTTTGAAATTATATAAATTTTATATTTTAAAATGGACTTTATTTTTGGATTCAGAATATCGAAATTATCCTATGTTGAATTTTTGGTAACTTTGTACGAACTTCCAATTTTCAATGAATAGAAAAAATACATAAAAACAACTTTTTTACCAAAATAATTTATATTGATAAATTATACTATTGAGTTGTAATAAAGTATAATTAGAATATATTTTTACCATTTTATCCAATGTTGGTCATTATAATTAATTTTACATTGAAATTTGACATAAACAATTGTCAATCTTTTGATATATATTCTTTCTTAAAAACACGCTATTTGTTGTGACAGCGGGAATTAATTATTAAATTAATTAATTAAACTTATATTTTTTAAATTTTTTAAATTAGACATCATTTTTTAATTAGGAATATCAAATATAGATTGGGGTGAATTTTTGGTATTTTTCTGAAAAACATCAATTTTCGATGAACAGTCAAACCACTAAGTGGTAGTTAAAAAACTAATTTTTCATTTAAATGAAACTTTACCACTTATGTGAATTGAATTTAAAAAATCAGACATTCATGGTTTTCATTACTAGGTAAAATGTGGTTCAATGGGAAGAAAATAATTTTTGGTGAATAGTAAATTTTAAGTTTTATTAATCGCGATTAAAGGTAATTAGTGTAATTTAAGGTAAATATAATGTTATAATAATATGAAATCACCTTTACAGTTGTCCTACCTTTATTGGATGAGTCATGGACGACCCACACAATCCGTGGGTCAACTTGGGGACCCGATGGAGCCACATGGATAAGAAAATGACATTAATAACTTTTTATTTAAAGTAAAAATAAAATTGTCAAAAACATGTGTTGTTTTACTAAAACAATTATTACATGGGGTTATATAAGTTAACTTTTCGACTATATATATTAATCGAAAAGGTAAAAAAGATTTCTTACATCATGGTATTTTTTTGATAATTTTTAGACATTAAATAAATTAAAATTTTCCTAACACCGTGATGATTCAACGATTACCTCATTAATTAACGATTTAAATAAAATGAAAAGATAATGTAAAATATAAGACTCAAACATGTAAAAGACCTATTGGATGAGTATATTTTGTACCCCTATCACCTTATCGTAGAAATATATAATTGTGGGACCTTTGAAATCCGAAAATCACTTCATAATAATGTAACATTTCATGACTTTCCAAGAGTGCCCCTCCTCTCCTCTTATAAAAGGCCCTCACCACTACCAACTTATTCACACATTCCAAGAAATTTGGCTTGGACACACTCTACCAAAATACACTCTCAACTTCCCTATCTTACTCCTAGAGGCCTCACCTTGGGCATAAGTCTTTCCAAGGAAGCCTTTGGCTCAAATCAAAACGAGTTGCCCGATTTTAAGGTAATGTTTTCTCTTATGTTGTTTTGTTTTATTTTTCTCATCCAACCCCTTAAACTCTTTTTATTCTTTTATTTTTAAAAAAAACAGTATCTTAAATATAATAGGATGTTGTTATGATAAGGATTCTAGTTATACTTACACACACCTTTGTCAAATGGTTAAAGAACATATTGTTTCTGTGGGTGGCAAATTACTGCCTCATGAAACGATGATTGTTCAATCATCTTTTAACCCCACTCATGATGGACATTATGACAAATCTATTTCTATATATGATATATATTATGTTTATTTTTTCCTTATTCTTCATTGTTTTTCATTTATGGCATACCTTTATGATTTCCATTATGGGTAAACGCGATAATTTCATTTTAGGAAGTGCGGACTACCACCCCCTCAAAGTGATTTTAATCGTTAATGCCATATGTGGGACATATAAAGGATAGAGTAAATTATATTATATATTATATTATACTGGAATTATAATATACCTTTATATCATTATGATTTCATTACATTAAATACGAAATAGAAATGAAAGTAGCGTTCATGCGTACGTACAGCTTACCGTCTCCATGAACGGTGCGTTTCATTTCATACCTCTAAATGTTATATATTATTATAAATGCATATATCTACTGGATATGTATGATATATATGATATCTACATCATGAATATAATATTAAAGATAATGGATATTCTACCACATAAATAACCTTTGATTATAAGAAGTTTATTGTTGACTCAAGTACCAAAGATCGACAAAATGACCGTTATTAACTTAAATAATTACATAATGTTCATGAAATGGTAATAAGTGATATAAAATTAATAATGAACTTGAAAAATGTTCTTAAGAATGTATATATTAACTTTAGTTTATTATTCCAGATATTAAAGAATGATCGAGTCATGTTGGGCACGAGGTAAGGGAACATCTTAACATGATTTCTGTTCTTTGGGTTAATATCCTACTTTCAAATTATGTCATGATATTATTATGTCCTATATTTTATTTTTACATTCATTATGTATACTTATAGTGAATACACATAATAGATCTATTTTATTAAAAAAATTGTCTTTGTAAGGGACTTCGTCTCAATCTCTTTTCATTGAGGCATATTTTTTTATACACAACTTTCTTTTATATTGTGTATAAGCCCCTTTGACCTTTACATTTATTCAAAAGGAATATTTTTATACAAAGAGTTTTACTAAATGAAAAAAGGAATGTTTTTTGTCATACTTATGCGGCGACAATGACGTCCTTGCCGCTGTAACTATTATTTGAGTTTCGACTTCCTCTACAAGCCATAAAGTTTTTTAAATGAAAAATAAATACGTAGTTTTAATTTACTTTTATTTTGGTATTGGAAATGGTTTTGAAAGGGTTTTTTTATTATATCAGTGTTTTGTTTTGATATATTGTGATTGAAATGTGGAAATGTTATGTTTCCTTTATGCATGTTTTATGTGATACGATTATGTTATGGTTTATGACATGTTTAAACCTGATCATATGAGGAATGCATTGGACTTAATAATTGACAGGTGGAGACTGCTATAGCTCCTAGATGCATCGGTAGGTCTGATGATACAAACTATTGTCTTGGCATGAGGCCTTGACCAAATCTTATTTGTAGTCTTGGCATGAGGCCTTGGCTACGTGGTTATGATAATATGGTGTTATGCATTCCATCATTACGAAAGTGGTTACTGATATTACATGTGATTATTCGACTATTATAATATTCATGTGAATAAGTAAATGGAATTAATTCCTTTTATTTTATCCATATTATGCTTAATTTCATGTTTAAAAGGCTTTTGTTTTAGTTTTACATTGCCTTAAATGTTTATGTTTATTTATAAAAGTTTCCACTGTATTGTTATCCTTACTGAGCATCTGAGCTCATCCCTTTCAATTTTTTAATTTTTCCAGGATGTGAAGAAGTATATTATAAATGACTTGCAATGAAAGTATGAGGGGAAATGATGACATGAAGTATTTGTTGTTTTTATACTTTATAATGTAATTAAATACTTATGAATGTATATAGTGTTTCATAGGATACTAAAATAGTCGGACATTTGAGACTTGATCTTTTGTGATCATGCCAATATTATTCAATAATGCACCGACTTTGGGTAACTGGGGTCAGGGCATTACAGTAATGATCAATCTAAGAAAATATTGATCCCCATATAATTTATCAATGAAATTATAAATATGGGGATACAAATACTTATTATTGATATTGATATTATTATGTTTACAAAAATCAATGCATAGTTTCATTTATATAACATCATTTTTACAGAAATTTATAGGTGTTTCCCACAATTATAGACATGGTTTAATTAATACCTAATCAACATTCTATTATTGTTTTATCATATATTTCTAATAATAAATTAGATCCATGTTATATAATTTCATTGAAATTGGATTAACATCGGTTATGAGTTCTATTGAAAACTAAATTTTATATTTTGAATATAACAAAGAAAATCTTCAAAAAAAAATCAAAAAACACCCATAAAATAGATATGTCATTGATGTTGACTTCCTCCCCAGCCATCTAAGACAGATTACTATATTTAATTACAATAACGTTCTCTAAATTGGAATTAATTACCATTTTAAGTTCACCATTATCCTCACACTGATAACACATAATATGATGTTTCATAATATCAAAGATTACATCCCATAATTATCAATTGATATGGGGTTTATATTAATATTTTCAATACAGACCCAAAATGAAATAAAATTTTAACTAGAGGAATAATAACATTTAAAAGAAAGAACATTCTCTAAAACATATATTGGTATTATTCATAGATATAATTTGTGATCATCATACATTTGTAAATTTTTACAAAAAACATAACATTTAATATCATAACAGTTATATAAACATCCCTTGAAACATTTTATGATATAATTGAGTCCACTAGATTAACCTATGATAATATTAATCAATACTTGAGTATAAATGTGAACACCAAAAAATTATCATTCTATATTTAATCCCTTAATAAAAAATGGAAGTAATTAACATGAAGAATCAATAATTCTAATGATTAATCATGAAAATTTATTCACAAAAATTTTAAATTCTAGACACGTTATTTTCAAATTTTTACACCTAATGTTTAACCTAGGTCATATGTGATCATTATCCATTCAAAATCTTTAAAATTAATCTCAATGAAAACGTGAATTAACCTAAGAATACCCCTCAGTAGTTTATAAACATGCTAATAGTAATGTACCATTCATGTTGCACTAGAATGATGGTCTAGATATACTTTATTGACTCTTCCATACATTATTACCTCTAGATGAATATATTCCAATACCACATTCACTTATATTATCAAGAGAATAATATATTTACATCTAGAAACCAAACCCCTTTCATTATTATAACATAATATTATCTACTAGTTTTATGATTATCATAAAAGTCCTATAAAAAATTTTATCATCCATATTTCTAACAAATTATAAACCATTACTCTAATACCAAATCTAGATACCGATACTTCTCATAAATAAAAATCACTTAATTTAAATGATTTTTCAATAACATTAACAATAATAAAAGAATGATTAACATAGTGTTTTAGTGTTTTTGGAACCATTTATATATAAAGAAATATTATATAAAATAACTATATAATTTTTTATTTAGTTTATCTGAACTATCACCATTCTAAGACATATAACTATTAAAAACATTCTAAATAACCTAGGGAATGGAAATATAAAAAAGGGATAACTTGTATGATATGTAAGTATAAAAATAAAATATATAAATAAATATTTATATTTTATACAAAAATAATAATAATTTTATGATCAAAATTATCTTATTATAGTATAAATTATATCTAATCTCTCAGAAATAATTATTCGTGATTCACGGTTTTAGATTTTGATAAGTAAATGACATAACTGGGTGTAATAACCAATAATCAACCATGATCAATGAAAACATATCTTTACCATAAAACAATAGTTCCTTTCATAAACATAAGTATAGAAAAACATTTAGTTAGTCAAGGATCACTACAAAGACTATCCTATTGGATAGGGTGGACTCTGTATTCTGACATTTTCTTATACAACATTCAATATCAATACTATATTATTTGAAAAAATATCTAACTGAATTGGTTTCACTCATTATTCTTTTGTTTTTTATCTCATGATATATCTATCACTACCCACAGAATTGGAGGGTAACTAAAAAACAAATTGAGAATTTTTTATAATGTAACCACCTTTTGTGCTTATAATAGAACCACACCTTAAATAATGAAAACCATTCATATGTGAGCCACTATATGAAAAAACATCCATAATATCAGCATTTCATAACCCATGGAAAGGATACATGTTTCATAAAAACTAAATAATAATCATCGTAATCCATCCAAAATAATAAAAATGATGGGAATATCAATTTTCTAGTAAATTATAAAAATTATTAGTGAATATTTTTATAAAGTATATAATTAAATTATGAGTATTTCATTTTTTAGGAATGTATTCTTTTAACTGAACATCACATATTTTTTATATAAAAATTTCATAAAATATTAAGGGAAAAGTTTATTTTAATAAATAAAAGTTTAACAATAAAGTAATCGTTTAAAAAATTAGTATCCATAATATTTTGGGAGATTATTCAGGTAGTATTTATTAAAAAAAATCCCTTCACTCTGGAGAAAAACATTTACAAGTTCCATGTTCAAAAAATCAAAGGAAGATATCATTAATTTTTTTAAATAAAAATTATATCATGGATAGAAATTAATTTAATAAATCATATTATAATATTAAAAAAATAATTAAAACGTTTTTAAAAAGTGTACATGGAAGAAAAATGTATAAATCAAAGAGATAAACATTAAAAGTTTTCCTTAAAAAGATTCTTTCGCTCTTCGGAGTACATTAATATGTGAGAATAAAAGGAAATCATATAATTTGTAGTGATAACCAAAGGTTTAAAAAATACATAATACAATATATATATATATATATCATTTAATTTCGTAAAATGAAATAATATTAATAAATAATCCCTGTAAAAATGAAATTGGACCACAAAACCTTTACGAATGTAATAATATTTGAATCAAAATTAATTAGCTTCTTTCAAATAAAATGAATATATATATCACAAGGATTTAATCAGGTATTGTTACAAAATTAATTATTTAGAACTATATACACCATAGAGATATGAAATTGGCGTATAACATTAAATCATGTCGGAATGTATAGAAATTTATTTAAAAACACTTATATTGTATCATACACAATTCAAAAGTGCTGCAACATTATAATTAATATTATTAGTATTATTATTATTCTATAAAAGAACCATAAAAAACTAATTTGATAAATGAACCATGAATATAATTCCAACACTAATTTTATCAACAAATCTCCAACAAAGATATTATTTTAGTTGTTAACTACATCATTTTTCAGATATGTTTTTGATAAGTGGTTATGGTACCTACACATTGATCAGGGTGCCTTAATCTCCATTATGATAAAAATGATATTAAAATAATATATATTAAGTATATAAAATGTTATGAATATTCATATAAATAGGTGATGAAAAATGATTTGCATCATAATATAGATACGATAGTACACATATATGCACGAGTTACCATTCAATTTATTGATGGCTGGAAAGAATGAAATAAAGATATTAATTAATATTTTATAGATACTTTTTATAAAATAAATAAATTATATAATCATTGAATATATCATAACATCCAAAAGTGAATGATTTTTTGGGAAAATCAGTTATATCACTACATGGAAGAGATAGTCCACATATAGGCAGGGGCAATACATTTATCTCTTATCAGATTTAGAGGAGGTGGAAAATATTTCATACTTTTTTCTTAATAAAAACTAAATTGAATGATGATAATTTATTCATAATGATGTTATGGAACCAAATATTTTATAGGAAGTTCAATTATAATTAAAATGGGATGACCATGGTTAAGATTTAGCTCTCCTCTTTGAGAGACCCCCTTTAGAAAACTCTTTAGTCATCGAAGGATTTGTATTAAAAAAAATAATAGAAGCTATAAGATAAATAGAATGATTATAAAAAGGTATTATAAAATGTATTATCAACCATAGTAGTCTGAAAGGTGTTATTAAAGGGAGGATTAGGGGAGCCATTTTATATGCGAGTGTAGGGACACATATAGATTTTTAGATGATTTCAATAATTTAAGGTCACTTTCATATGAAATTCGATTCAAATGGCAAGGTATTTGAACATATGATATTACGATTTTTAAATAAGTTCAATAAATGAAAAGTGAACTAGTTTTGGTGGAAATATTACTGTTATCTCATGGTTCAACCCATAGTATTCCAATTTTTACCTTAACCATAAAAACAAAACAGTACTATTTCAGTATTCAATATGACTAAAAATAAAGTTGAAGGTTATAAACTTTATTAATTATTATAATTATTAATGAATAATACATTTTATCAGTTTCAATTTCTAAAAGTGTAGTAATTGAAATTTAATTAAAATGGCTAACCATATAGAAACCCCATTTTCAAAAAAAGAATGTTTAAGTGTAAAATTTAACCTACTTTTATTTCATGATTTAAAAAAACCCATGAAATAAATGATAAAATATTTCATTGAATATGTAATCAATAAATTTATTTAAAACCATTACACAATAGGGATTAATTTAATTTATTATGATAAAAACACATTGGCCGTGAAAAAAATATCATTTCTGAAAAAATGTGTTTTTAAACCCAAAAATTAACATTTACCAAAATCAAGTATAAAATTTTTTAATTTATAATTAATTATATTTAATATTTTTAATTGATACATTGGTTACTTTTTGATCATAAGTTAAAAATAATGGGACATTTACATGATAAGAAATTATTTTTTAACAAAAAATCGTATTTTTTACTGTTCAAGGAAAAATAAATATGTTAAAATTTTAAAAAATATGACATAAGGTAATGATGAAATATTTATTTTAAAAATTATAATAACTTACTAAAATTTAATTTTTAAAGATAGTTAAAATATATTATAATAATTTCATTTCAAAATGAGTTAAAATCCTTTTTTGATCAAAAAATTTGAAAATTTAATAGGCTATATAAAATTAAGTACATTTTGTTAATGAAATAATAAATAAATGTGTATTATTAAAAACCATTAAAAATAGTTATAAAAAATTTGTTATTTCTATTCATACCTACCCATTTAATGAATCATTACAACAGACTACAATATCATTGTTTATATATACTCAGTGTTGTGTGGAAGGAATGTTATTGAATACTACATGTTCTATTTAAAAAGAAATATATATAATTTATTCGCATGTGAAACATGTTATAAATACATTAATAAATATACAAGGAAAATTATTATCATCAAATAACTCATCCTAGGATCATTTACTAGGTAAAACATGTCTTATAAAAGAGTAAACTATTGCTCGTCATATGGGGAAGCATGTAAACATCAAATAAGGAAGCATATGGTCATCATAAAATTAATTCGTATCTATTCACTAGAGGAATCCTATGATTTTCTATAATGGTGTGAATCCACAACTCATCACATATTTAGAGAATTATGAAATCATATTCTCATCATTTATGCTTCTTATGTTATTTACATATAGATTCGCATACTCAACATGTGAGGAAAGAATCATTGGATCATAACATAAGGAAAAGGTTGAGAGATAAAATTATTATCACATAATATTCTTATTCTCCAAACAGAAGGTGACTAAGGATAATCACCTAGGGATATGATTCTGAATTACCATATAGTGGTTTATTGGGATAATCGTATATGACCTCTTGGGATCACCACACTAGAGTGGGGTCCACATAATCTTTTCATCTATGGGAGGGTAAAATGTTATAATATAGCCGGGATGCTTCCATATATTTTCATCATGTATGGTCCAACCACAGGTTGAAATCGGTTGGGGATGGACCCATATTTACTCTTCAAATAGTAGAGGGAACATGTTAAAGTCTAGTGGGGATCAACTAACTATTTAATATCTTAAGGAGTCTTTTTGATGGTTTGGTGAGATTAATTATATACAATAGAAATATGACCATTATTAAAACTCAATTATTCATCTCACATACCAAACTCGAATACAGGAGAAAAACTCATTTTTTTGGGACTCACAGTTTAAGGTCTTATGATGGGATTATACTATATAGTTAAACATCATGTTTTATTGACACTTATGTCACAAAAGCATTGATGAAAATGGATATTTTGGGAATGGTGCTTTTGGATGCCTAGAAGATAGAGTTTATCTTTTTATTATCACATGAGGATACTCATGATAGCCAGATAAGGTATCTGAGGATCATCGCATAAGATATCATATGTTTTTCAATTGTGTTAGTTTATGATTAATGTATTTCACTAATGAAATATATATAATAATAATATATGTAATAGTATGGAGTGAGGATTACAAAATAAGCTTCCCATGTGTACCACCGATCATTGGGTAGACCAGTGTGGTTTCTCATGATGATTCCATGATTAGGGATTTCACCGAACTAAAGGTCAAGGGTACTACTCTGAGCATGATAGTGAATGAATCAGTCTTACACACATACTGCCCGATGGGTAAAGGATACAAACACCACCAATAAAAAATTGAGTATTAATTGGCATGGATGTTTCCCACCCCATGCTTGTTGCAAAGGGATCCAGAATGAATTTCCATGATACCGTTTTGTGTATATATTTCACAAGTGAACATAGATCATGTATTTTTTAGTCACATGGGATATCAAAATCCATGGAACTATGTACAAGGAAATGAGGCATAAAATTAGGGTCTGTGATATGGGGTTTTGGTAATTTTTTAGTTTCATAAACACTTCTACAATATAGTCCTTTAACCACAATGGTAAGTATATATGCCAGATGAAAACCACTGATAAATAACATCATTGACATCTCTAAATAAAGCACCCATAATATAAATCCTTTATTAACGTTATATTTTTGTTCTCATAAATGAATGATCTATCTTCTTTTCATGCATTGATAATGGTCCGAATAAATAAAAATAAGTAATTAAATAAATAAAATATATGATTTTATTAAAAATAATATTACATATATTATTTGGTAAATATTTATTAATAAAAATGAATAATTTTTTAGACAATATATTAATTAAAAATAAAAACAAATATTATATATTATATATAATTATATACCAAAATAAAAACATAAAAAATTAAAAAAATTGTGAAAAATATTAAACATTTTAATAGTTAGATAATTATGAATAATGTTTATAAATATTATAATATATATATACATATATATATATTAACATATTTAAATATGATTTATATATTAAAAATTATTTATTTCATTATTATAAATAGTCCTATATACACTGAAAAATGGTTTATAATTAAATATTAATATTAACTAAAAATACCGACTAACTGCATAGAGTAATGGACATATAATTGAATGTTATTTGATTTTTCAATTTAACATAGGTCAAATGTGTGTTAAATTGATTTAAAATATACATAACTAATGCATTTTTATATACACTACATAGACACAAAACATATCCATTTTTTTCATTATTTTTAATTTGTACTTATTTTTAATTTACTTAATTTCAATGGTTTGTAATCTACATGCACATTAACATGGATATTTATTATAAATGTTATATATATATTTGTTAAAAAATATTTATAAATAAATATATTTATAAATGTACGTTGACTATATTTATACAATAATATTTTTATAATTATAAATAAATAAATAAGTTTTATTATTATTAATAAAAATATAATTAAATAATTATATCTCATTATATTATTAATAAATTATAAATAAGTTTACATAAATAATGAATATATTTACTATATAAATATTTATATACCTTTATTAAGTATATAAATATATTTTTATGTAAATAAATATTATAATATAAATATTATTTTATAAATATATGTATAATAATAGATACATAATTATAATTTAAATTATTATATAATTATAATAAATATATTTAAATAATGAATATAATTACTATATTTATGTTTATATATAAATTTTAAGTATATATATATTTACAACTCATTTTTTTACTGAAATAATTATAAATCCTTTATAAGTGATTTATTAGAGCTTAAAAAGCAATATTTATCAGCCTGAAAGCATTAGCACTGATAAAGATGGATTTTTTCAGAAATATATTAGTGCTGGTAATAAACTACCTTCATCAGTGCTAAAAATGTTATGATAAATATGCCCTCTATCAGTGCTTATTTCTTAAGTGCTTAAAAATGGACTCTTTGTCATCACGTTATTAAAAGCACAAATAATAGTGTCAACATATAAATAAAATTACCTAACTAGTTTTAGAACTATCATGATATCATAACCATTCTTTTGATGTGATGCACTATTAAAACTAATCTTTGGTTAATCGACGCTTGAATCTCACAAACCTACCTGACTGTCTCCAGTTTCTCAAATATCATCTGACATCTAGTGTTCTCTTGGAGTTAATCTTTTATAATAAAACATCAATATCAGGATATGAGGGTATCATATTTCCATCAATCTAGAGTGGTAGGTCTTTTATTTCCTTTATAGGTAATTTTTTTTTGTATTTGTTGTTTCATTTCTGATTTCTTCTTTGATGATGTCATCTATTATTTTTTGTCTGATCGTTGTACACTATATTGGTTTTTGATTATGATAAAATGATATTTTTAAGTTCTATTGTTTTAATGAATAAAAAAGACTATATCTTGTTTTTGTCAATTTTAATTGTTATTTTGAATCAATTTTATTCATTTTCTACATTTATACACTAAATTGCAATGGAAGCAAAAAAAATTCACTGTTTTGAAATATTATAGACTCAACTTTAGTCTGTAGAAAAAAAAAATTACAATGATTTTTCCTATTGTAAAAATAGTAGAGGATTTGAATATAAAACCCATAAACTAATAAAAATATTTATTTAGAAATAAAACTCTTAGTCTGCTGATGCCTAAAATTATCAATAGAAGAGACTTTGAATATAAAAACAACAAACTAATGAAAATATTGATTTATAAATACAACTCTTAGTCTGATGATGCTTAAAAGTAGCAATAGAAGCTTATTTTATTTAACTCATGTAAGGGAATTTGTTTTCTTCAAATCTATTCTAAAATTCCAATGTAAGTGTTTTTCCTAAAAAAATCATTGGAACTGAATTGTGATTCTTTATTTTAATATAAATTTTAGTAAGTTTAATTGTATATTTATTTGTTTTCAATGGAGGACTATTTTCATTATTAGTATGGGGTTGTATTTAGGATACTCTATTGTGATATTATGCAAGAAGGGTTACATATATTTTTATCAATTTATCTTTATTTTATACAAATATATATACATATATAGATATATATATAATGATATGTAAATAAATATCTCTGAATCTATTTATAAAATTTTTCAAAATATTATGTAATGGTTATATTATAATTATTTATTCATAAATCAAGGTTCTGGATTTCCAAATAAAAAGTGATTATATTTATTTTCATTAAAAATTAAATATAAATCTGCATTTGTATTTAAATTAGGTGTATTATAAATTCCAATAAACACACACACACACACACTTAGATATATATATATATATGTATGTTTAAATGTTTATCAAATAAACATTGAAAAGGGTTGGTTTTTGTTTCTCCCATGATTATGTTATATATTGTTCATATATATTATTGTGTTTTTCGAAAATCTTTATGGACGTCCCAAAAATCACAAGGATGGGTTAATGTGTATTAAATGGCCTCTATAGAATCCTTAATATGGGTAGATCTATTGTGAAAACATCCCTATAATCCTTTGGATGAGTCAGTGTGGTGATATGACATCCTAAAAGTCTAGAGAATTTTTCAAATATTTGATATACCAATAATTTAATATTTTATAATTCTTTAGGATTATACATCACTTGTTCCATAAAATAATAGGGAAGTAATAAAATTATATATATTATAAATTATTGTTAGGTATTCATCATTTCAGGTCAATATGTATTGGTTCCACCTATGGGAATCTCTGATTTCCATCAATGTATATGAAATAATTATTTATTTAATAAATTTTTTTATCAACACATTTTTATATCTTATATTTAACTGAATTATAGTTTATTATTAATGTCTATCATATTTGGGATTATTATTACTCCTTAATTTCTTATATTATAATTTATTTTCTTTTAGATATTGAATGAATAATGGTTTTTGTAAAACAACAGTTATTATCGTAGTTTGTTTCTTAAGACTCACCCTCATCCCATTTATTGAAAAATTACATCCTCATAAACATCATCTCGTGAAAGGACATTATCTAAATTTATTACTTGAAACTTATCCACATATCAATTATGTTACATGTACTACTCGGAGCATAATTCATCCCATGGATGGCGACTTGAGAGAGTATTTCAAACAACATTGTTCATGTCCACAAGAGATAAAGGATGTTTCAAACAACAAAATGCAATGACAAAATGTTCGTGAGATGAGTTGACAATGATTAGTTGTCTATAGATTTCACATTTTAATGAATACATAGGATCACCCCATCAATAGTTGAGTAATTCATTTCATAAATTGAATATTACCCATTTTTTTCAACATAATGAAATTCATTGAAATAATTATATATTGAGCTTCTCTTCATGGAATTGTCTATAACATTCACATTTGTAAATGAATATCTTATGTGGGTTAATTTGTTTATTGAAAAAAAATAATCCTTTATGAACCCAATAGGATGGATATCAATTGAAAATGGGTGTACAATAATAATTTACCAATATATTATGAAGATGTAGTTTAAGAGATCATAATGTGTGTAAGAAGCAATCCAAATGGCGATTCTAAAATCCAATTTACATTATTATAATATTGTTATTGAAGTTAAATTACCCCAAAAGAGTTAGAATAATATGATATTTTATATAGAATAGTTCACAACTATAAATTAAGGACTAAAGATGGGGAAAAATGAGTGTGGATACTGATTGGGATGATCATGTGGTTTTTGTATCATTCAAAATTAAAATCATCGTAAATGATGACGGTGATATCATGGATTCAATGAAAATAGAAATTGAAGATTAAATTACTGATTGTCCAATGTTTTTTGAGGAGTCAAATAGTAGTTCCAAGAAACCATTGTATCTCAGTTGTACTATATACACGACATTTACATCTATGTTGATGTTATATAATTTGAATGTTGATAGAGAATGGAGTGACAACAGGACTAAAGAACTACATGGTCTCCTAAATGATATGATACATGAAGAAAATGAACTAAAATTATAAAACTATGACTATTAATTAATGTTACGTTGAATGGGAATGATATCTTTAATGATACATGTTTGCAAAAATTATGAGTATTTTGTTCACATGGACTATGAATCAATAATAAGTTTCCTTTAGTGTGGTGTAGATTGTTGTATGAAATATTTTTCAAGTCCATAGAAATATGTATGGTACCTTCCTATAATTCCATGGTTTAGAAGACTATATAAATGTATGAAAATAATAATATAATTTACAGGTAATGGAAATAAATTTATTAATAATGGGAACATACATCATACAACAGATTCTCCATAGTGGGAAAAATTGATTATGAGAATCCTATATTAAAAAGGATCTGGGAAAAAATCATATTTCATTTTCTACATATGGGATGAAATATTTTGGTGTACAGAGTGGTACTCACAATACATGATAGAGATGTCAGTAAATTATAACACTCCTCCATGGATATGAATGATATTAAAATACATTAGGTTGTCTCTTCATATATTTGTATCAAAGAAACCAGAGAATAATATTGATTTCTATTTTCCTCTGTTGATCAAAGAGCTAAAATTTCTGTGGGGTACATATGTTAAAATGTATGATTCTCATAAAAGTGAAGAACTGAATATGAGGGCTATCTTTTCTGGAATGATACATGACATACCTCTTACAGAATTTTATGAGGATATAACATTAACAGATTGATGGGTGTCCAAATGGTGAATAACAGACATACTCATTTCATTTTAAAAATTTATCAAACTGTCTATTTGGGTCAGATATTATTTAACTACAATGACCAAACCGATACTAGAATATAATTTTTTTGGAATATAGAATGATACACAACACTGTCTCTCAAAATGGGTGATCAAATGTACCATAAATTAAATGATATTGAAAATATTTTTCGTAACTTTTTTTTGAAAAACCAAAAAAAATCACGGTCCGAGAGAAGATCAATTTTTATTGAATCACTATATTGGAATGGAATTAATATCAGAAATTTTAATGATGGCATGAATGTAGATATTTTTTTATTGTTTTTTTGCATCATTACTAAAAATTCATGAAAAAAAGAAATATGAAAACAGGGCTAGGATAGGCAAGACTGAAATGCAGAAAACAGAAGAGTAGGAACTGGTGAAGGGTAACTGGAAGACTTTTATTTCTATAGCTGCTTACACTCTATCCGAACATAAAAAATTTCAGTTTTTCCTTATCCATAATACTGTAAAAGTTCCACTTGTGTATTCATGAAATATAATTTTTTTTTGTTTCAATGACTAATTTCATGAAACAATGACTAATATCACAAAACTTTCATGTTTTGATACATGATATAACACCCATATCTTTCTAATGCATCATTTCCTAAAATTGTATGACATAAATTATCTAGACTCTACTACTTTTTTGAATCCATATGTAGTAATTTTATATCCATGGTGAAGTTTCCCATCATGAATAAGGAGGTTACATACATATTATATATATTAGAGATATTTTTCTAACCATCCCTATTTGATATAATGTTCCACCTGATGGATCACTTGGTTAGAGAGGTTAAACTATGTGTTTTGGTCTATTATAGATTTATTGACCCCATTGAACGATATATGATGATTTTGAAATGGTATTTAAAAAATCAATGTCAGCGAGAAGGTAGTAATTCATATTGATATATATTTGATGAAGCTACTGAATTCTATACCAAGTACATATCAGATGCATATTGCATCAGTCTCCCAATATCTTATCACAATGAACACCTTATGGGAGAAGGGATTTTTGGAAGATATGTTGTCACAATTAATTTTATAGAGTAGGATCAAGTGAACATTTATATATTTCACAATAGTAAATATGTTGATCCATATATTGAATCTCACAAATAAATTAATAGATATTTTAATCCATCAAGGTGTGAATGATGGATATCAAAAACACGTAATCAATAGTTATTTGGATTTTTTCGAGATCCAATTTATAATGAGTTATATGAAAACAGGAATTCAACTATTTAGTGAATTCCATGGATTGACATGGGACTGAATGAAAATGTTATATATTATGCTAGTTCTTAATAAATGGTTATACATTATATAGAAAAGAACACGATGACTATAGTATGATTAAAAAAGTGGTGTTACAGTTGTGCCTGAAGCGATTAACATATCTTGTTCTAAGGATAGAAATGAAATTTATGAATACATGTCATATTTTTAAATCAATGAACAGATATACATGTTGAATTATGTAACATTTCAACTGACGATTCCCTATAGAAAATGGGTTTACAATATGAGTTCAATGAAATGTGATGCAATGGGATCCATGAATCTGTGTTTTAGTGTGGAAGGGAAATAATATGAGTCATTTATAATGGGATACCATGTATTAAATGTAGTTTATATCTGATCCAACAAAAAATAATTGGTTTATTTTCCTATAGGTAACTAATTTTTTTGGGTCAGATGAAAATTCAATCCAGGATGAACCTTTCATTGGAGAAAATATTCATTTCATGCCATTTATATTATAGACAACTCCTTGTATGATTGAGGGGACCACAAAGAAAAAATTTGGATTCTTGATAGATTAATAAAATCCCTAAAACCGTTAAAAATATAGTGTTTAATGATAAGGTAAATTTTTGTTTAATAAACTATATTTTTCCTCAAAATATTATATATTCTAAACAACAATAACATAATCTAAATTAAATATTTTACTACACATGCACACAACATATTCTTCACATGATGATGTTACCATTACCACATAAAAACAAAATATAATGAATCAATCCATTTTGAAAGATTTAAATGTAAATCTATGATATAATTTCTCTATTTTATCAAAAAATTATACAATGGAACATTGAATTAATTTTCATTATTTATTTTAGATTTTGATCATTTTAGAAATAAATTTTTGTATGAAAGAAAAATGATGTACTCCAAATTAGAAAATACATTAAAATGGTTTTGATACTGTATGAAAACTATTCGTATGTCATTTGAGATACGTAGAAATCAGAAACACCCCAATTTGACGCATGTGTTGACCGACATGACACAATGTCTGTATTTTTATTTAAAATTTAGTTCAATTTTAGTAAATAGATAACTAACCAACCCAAAACTGAGAAAACATATTCAGAATGTTTTTATAGATTATAAAATTGATCCATATGTCATTTTTAATGTATTAGAATCATTTTCAACATAATATGATACATGATGTTCCTCATATGACTCAAGGTGTCCTTTATTAGTTTAATGTTTATATTTTAGTCCATAAAAGTGCCACTTAGTAAAAACAAATCAATCACATTTGTATTTTCATAAATATTTTGGACAAAGATTCATAAGTCACATGTGACATGTAGTAATAGTTTTCATGTCAATCCAACACAATATGTGAACATAATGTGAAAAAAGTGTGAGTTTCTAGTTAGAAATTAAATTTTAGTAAAAAATGACAACTGACGTACTCGACACTACTAAAAGACATTATGATTGTATCGATACTTCAGGGAAATGATACAAAATTCATTTGAGACATTTCACAATCATCATCACATCAATCCTGCACATGATGTGACTAATATGACTCCACAATTGTATATTCATTTAAAATTGACATCAGTTTTAGTAAAATTAAAACTTTATGTTAATTTAATTCATTATAATATTACAAACAGATTAATTTCTTTTTTAATATGTGAATTCGTGATCTTGAGTAGGGGTGTTTTTTTCTAAAATGATATGATGCGTGGTTTTGATTAAATGGAAATGGAACACTGATGTTGTTGAATATATGTAATAATTTGTATTTATGTATGTGTGTAAAACAATATTTGAAATGTTTATATTATTGTGTTATCATGAATTTTTATTTTAAATTTAATTTCATTAAAATTATGTATTGAGACTTTTTTTGTTGACATGTAGTGTGTTTCTTGTGCTGAAGTGTTCTGTTACAACACGTTACACTAGTGTTTGAGAGTTCTATTTCATGACACTACATTATGTCCCTTTATTAGTTCTTTTGAAATAACTGATAACAGAATGTTTTATTATTCCTTTTAAAAATGATTTTAAAGGACTCATTCATTAGTTCTTTTAAATGTGGTAAAAAATGGGTCATTCAGAGGTTCTAAAAAAATTCACTTATAAATGCGTACTTTATCACTTCCATAAAATGATCTGATAAAAGGCCAAGGAATTTAATTGCGTTTTGGTAGTCATCGCTTTTCAAGCAATAAAAAGGCCATTTTTGGCACTGTTAAAGGCATATTATTGGTACTGAAACCATATATCCATGTAATATTCAATCCCGATAATATATTTTCAAAAAAATGTTCATGGGAATAGTTTTGAAAATGATGGTTATTGTAAATAACATAGTTTTCCTATGAATAAATTATCTATTGAGAACTATATTACTTATTGAAAGTTGATGTGTGAAACAAGATAAATCCAACTATGATGATATGAATAAATTATGTGAGGCTATTATTAAATTTTCATAACCTATTGGAATCTATGGGACTCTCTTATTACATGAATTCAGTAAATTATGTATATGAGTAATGGGAGATAATAATTAAAAATCATGAATATTAAGAAAAGACATGCTACATTAATGGATATTTATAGGGCTTTTTGCACAAAAATGATGCATATCACAGAAGGATTTATGAATTGAACAGATATGTTATTTCATGGTTCTATGTATTATAGGTTCATGAACCATTTTATTATGATCAATTATGTGATATTTAGTTTTGAAGAGGGATTTAGAAATTCAAGAACAATGAATTTTTTATGTGCCTTTGGTTATGGATTCCTTGAACACCGAGTTCCACTAAAATTTCCAATTTCTTTCAAAACAACTAAAAATATTAGTTTTCTGTCAACTCATTCCAAGGCATGTTTCTATAGAATACATATGTGTATTTTTAGTGCCTATAAAAAATTACAACTTTTTTCGATATAATAATTTGGTTTTAATATAATTTTATCTAATTTTTGTAATGATAAAAATATAAATTTTGATTCAATCTGTAACATAATAGATGGATGACAAAAATCAAATGAAAAAGTGATAAGGTGTTATATTAAATAAAATAACATTTTGTGATTTAGGCAAACGATACATCAAAAGAATTTAGTGATTTTATATCCATTTAGGAAATAGATATATAAAAAACACATAGAGTCGATCATTCACTGGAATAAACTATATTAATAAGATTATGTGTCAAATTTTTTATCTTTCTAACATTGTACATATTTTAATTATATTTATTTCAATATATTTAAACTATAAATTTTTATATTTTTTCAGCTCTCATATTCTCACAACACACTATCAAATAGAAATTCACCTCCAACCTAATGTGTCACTATTATGTTCTAATATAAATGAATAGATCCATTTATTAAACTTCAGTCACTTATTATACATCCAATATTCTGATATACATATAATACTTCTTCTTCATGTTATATGTCACAAAAGATTCATCTAAATATAAACCTACATAAGTTATATCATACTAATCATCAACAATTCCATCATAAAAGACACTAATAACTATAAAATGGTCAATATTTTGTTTATGTTCAAATTTTAACTGATTACCAACAATGACATTGATATTCCTCATGATTATATTTTCTTAACAAATGATATTCCTTTGGTCATCATTGATATCATGGGAAAATGAGGCAACAAATATGAAATCAAATCATAAATAAGTCATGTATAATAATGTTGTAATATGTTATTTGTACTCCATTTAACTTTCTTATTTACCCTCACCGTATTTTTTATTTTTGATATTCACTAAAAATGATTTCCAAATTTAATTATATTTATTCAAAATTTATACAATGATTTTTACCTTATACACTATTAAGAAATAATTCTTATCAATGAGAGATTTATTAACCCATGAAATCTCTCTTTTATCAAATATTTGATATATTAAATGTGTTCTTCATTTGTGTAATAAAATCCTTGAATTTGTATTCTTCATTTAAATTAAAAATAATTTCATCTAAATAAAAAATAACGATTAATGATTTCATTGAGAAAACTTCCTATAATTATTTATCTATGATATTCCTATTCTAAATTAAAATGTTATAATACAGAATACCAATTTCATGTCCCATGATCATCTGGATTTATTTAAACCATAATTGTAATCTATAACATATACAAAATTATAAAACATGTCCTAGTAACTATCCCCCAGGATGATAAATATATTTCTATTCATCAGGCATTACAATAAGAAATGTGGAAAATTTATTCAAATGAAATATATCATACCTTATTCGGGTATGAATATTATGAAATTACCAAATAGTACCATCACATTTACTAGTATAATATCTATTTTTATATTCATATTATTTAAAATGTTATTATTACTTATGAATTATCCTTCTTAATTGGGGTTTTAACAATTTAGTAGGTGTTTAATAGATCACCCACATTATTGTAAAACCATTCATATCTTTTAATCATGGAAACCACACCCATATGTTAATACTTATTATATTATCAAACCCCTCATAAACCATCTCAATTATTTAGTGATTATTTAATTATTAATTTATATCCTTGGGTGTAATTTTAGAAATCAAAGAGGTATGGGATTCTCTCTTTAATGATCTTTTTGTTGGTAACACAAAATATAGACCACCCGGACAGTTTGGACGCGAAATTGGTTTTCTAAAATGTGGAATAACTGAATAATTTATCAACACATCAAATTAAGTATTTCAGTAATATTATTTATGTTTCTATATACTCTAAACATTTTCATCTTATGAAATTATATATCAATGTTCACTAACCAGCATTAACTTTCTCATCATCCTCTTACATATTCTTTTTTCAACACCCATTAGATGAGTGATATTGTAATTTTAGATTATCAATAATAATAATATAGATTATCCCCAATTATTATACAAGAAAAACTTTTCTATTTGATTATAATCAACAGAATATTCATTCAACTCCTCAGTAATCCAACATACACAAGTGCCCTCTAACCGTGACAACTAGATAAATATTGAATACCCTAAAGTACAATGAAATATGGGTGTTCATGATTTACATCTCATAAAGATACATGTTTAAATTTTGATTAACTAAAAAACTCTACGAATATGAAGTTGAACCCAAATACCATTCAATTACATGTAATGAGGCGTTCCATATTTAATAAAATAAATTTGATCCATTTTTATATAAATCAAATTATGTTCTACAATAACAAATTTTTTATGGGGTTTAATGTTAACATAATTCATTTTTAATTATATTATAATCTAAATATGATTCAAATTTCATATTAATATACACTACCCACAACACCCTTATATTTTGGAATATTTTTTTTTCTAAATTAATACGTTTCTCTATATAATGTTCCATAGGGAACAACAAATTAAAACATGTAATGTCATATTTTATTTATTTTTCAATAACAATAAAAAAACCATAGCAATGAAATATTTAAATCATTTATAATTCTAAAATAATAGAATTAATCAATATTTTGGTATTAAAATGGTGTTTTTTTATTAAGAAAATATTTTATTTAAATAATACATTACAATTGAGAAATAAATGATTTAAATTTAACAATTTTAATTTTAAAAAATTACATTCTTGTTATGACTAATGATTTAAATATTGAATTATGATAAATAATTTAAAATTTTCTAAAAAATTTGATTTTTAGAAGAATAGCTAAAAATATTATCTTGTTAGTACCACCATTCTTATAACATTATCATAAAACTAGAATGAAAAATATAAATTTGAAATAGTTTCCCTATAAAAAATTAAAATTAATAATGTTTTTTAAATAATTTAGAAAACAATTTGATAATTTTATGAAACCTATGTTTAAAATTTTGAAAACATAACTAAGAATTTCATCAAAAAATATTTTTATTTAAATAAATTATAAATATGTTTTCATAATCCATATAAATTAAATCAAAAGAATGTTATTTCATATTTAGACAATATTTTCATATTATTCATTAAATCTAATTTCATTTTTAGGCATAAAAATATGACTTCTAGAATTAATTTATATAACCGTAATAATGTGAAAACTAATATTTTTTTTTAATTGTTACATTACCATTAATTATTTATTATCTAATAAAATAAATTAGTCACTTATATACAATTAATTTAATATTATTTATAATCAAATATATAAATATAAATTCAATAGGAAATAAATACTAAATGATGTTAAGAAAAATTAATACTAAAAACAACATTCTCCAAAAAAATAAACATTTAATATATTAAATGATTTAATTTAAAATATAAATTTTATTGAATTTGATAACTCATATGACTATATGGATTTTAAATTTAGGTTTATCACATAAATATTTTCAAATAATAATTACCCTATTATTTTTTACAATGCAAAGCTCTTAGATAAAATCTATTTATGATGTTAGAAACCAAATTAAAAAATTAAAAAGCAATCTTTAAAAGAAATGTTTATGAAAAAATCCGTGGAAATGGATTTTTAAGGATTTATTGACTTTTTATCTCCTAAAAATATATCATTTATATCTTTATGAAACATTTAAACATGAACAATTTCAATCAATTAATGAAAAATAATTGGTGGGCATAGAAGTATCTTTTTTCACATATAAAAGGGATCACTTCAACCATCATAAAGGTAAATATCCCCTTTGGAATTTTTTTAACTCTTCATAATATGCCTCGAATAGAATTACCTTTAATTTCATAAATTCAATAGACACTACAATCAATCCTAATCCATTCATTTCCTTGTATAAATTAAAGAAAATATTCAAAGTTTCGAAGAAGTAAGCCACATGGGTAGGGTGAATTCGGACCGTGGTAAGGGTCAGTGCGAAATCAATTTTTTTAATATTAAATTACACACATTAATAGTGTACTTAATTTAAATAATAATTGATTAATATAACTAATGAATAAATTATAATATATTTCCTCATTTTTTTCATAGATTTTACAATTCTTCTTGGCATCCTCATTTGATTTCTACCTCAAAGATTATGTCACGTTTAAGGGGATTATTTTATCATTTTATACTCTATGTGAATTTTACAACATTGTTAACCATAATTTAAATTATATGGTGTATTCCCAACCCTATTAAATTCACATATATTGAATATCATTCATATCCTGTTATTTTAATTCCTATGTAATGGTAATTCTATCATGTTATTTTTATTCTTTTGTTATGATTACCGTAAGGGTTTTTGTTCACCAAAGAACAATCATTAAGTTAAAATAATTATTATATAACTTATTTCTTCCAATGAAGGTGGGATGCTATGTGACCCCAGTTGACATTTGCGATCATCCACGAACCCCCCATCCCCCCTTTGTGTTGTGTGAGCTCTGCTCGGTGACGCCTCTTGCCTATAAATACCGGTCTCCCCTGGAGCTCTCGAGATGGACAATCCAACCTTTCGGCTTCTCTTCTCCCAAATCGTGAAGAACTCTTCCGGTCGGTGAACCATGAGTTGTACGAGGTACTTCTTCTTTGCGAAGTGCCTCCCCATTGTCTCGTTTTGATCCCCTATTTCGAGAGGGATGCCTTTTGAGAATCCAAAGGGCTTTCGCGAAGGAAGGGGATCCCAAACGGTACTCGGTTCGTCACTGAATGTTTATGCTTCATGAACCAACCATCATGTTCATATGATCCACATGCTAAGGCATGATCACTATACATCGGGATGCAAATTTCTTCCCCACCCCATGAATCACGAGGCACCATTGTTCCGCGAGGCTGTGCTCCGCGAATTCCCTTCCACTTTGCAAAGCACCTCCCATTTTCACCACTGCCCCATGATAATGCTAAGGCACACCACATTGCGAAGAACACCCATTCGCAAGTTCCCTCCACCATGCGGAGCGATAGAGTTCCAAAAGGCCCCTGCCTATGGACCCTCAACTTGGAAAATCCTTTTCATGTGTGACTCTCCAGGTTTGCATGATTTGACTTCAATGTCCCATAGATGATACTGTCAGTTGTGTTGCTTCATATAATGATTCTCTGAAATGGCACGCTAACAGCTATTTCTTCATTGCATAGACATGCTAATGTGGACCCCTCGATGGTTCGCTCCACAACACCTCCTCTGTACGGCATTGCCGGTGCCTTCCCTCCCACAAGGATCAGAGAGTATCTGTTATGGTTGTTCTAGGGGTGCGGAGCAAACCCAACTAGTCTAAGCTACATGATGTTAAACTGAAAAGCACCATCGTTCTCATCCCATGACATTAAATTGTGACCTAACCTCGTGACTCACACACTGTGTCCCCCCGCCTCGACATTCTCCACACCCCCTAGTCTCCACAGGGGAAGAAATCCTCCTTCTTGGGGTGGAGTTTAACCGTGGGGAAGGGCATCCATCTCGGTTTAAGCCCCTAGATTTTCTTGAAGGAGGCAGCACCCCTGATCCTCCTAACTTCCTCTATGACAAGGCCAGTGGAGGGCATGATAGGGAACATGGATCATCCATTATTCAGTCGCAAATCCCTCTCCCTCTACGCTTTGTCGCCATCGGGCATCCATCTCGGAGTAAGTACCAAAATTTCTCTCCCTGAGCCACTCAACACGCAAGCCCCACTCCACATCCCATGGAAGCACCTTTCGCGACGTGATCGTTAGGTCTCTATTGCATCTTGTATCTCACACAGAGAACAACTCATGTGGGCATAGAGTAAGCATAAACCATGACATCATCCCTGTCCCGCTTGACATCAAACTGTACACCCCAAATACGGGGATTTTGATCCAAGTCAAAGAATGGTATGTAGGAAGCCTCCATGAGGTTCAAGCCCACCACACGGTCATTCTGAATCCCCTTCACATCTATTCATCCCCATCCTGCATGACGTTAAACTGTACACCCGAACAATGGGGACATTGATCCAAGTCAAGGAATTGTACATATGAAGCCTCCTCGAGGTTCAAGCCCACATCCCGGTCATTCCGACTCCCCTTCATGTCAGTTCATCCCCGCCTTGCATGACGTTAAACAGTACACCCGAACTACGAGTACATTGATCCATGTCAGGGCATGGTACTTAGGAAGCCTCTATGAGTTTCAATCCCACCACCTGGTCATTCCAACTCCCCTTCACATCAGTTCATCCCCATAACACATGATGTTAAACTGTACAACTGAACTACATGGTCTTTGATCCATGTCAAGGCATGGTACGTAGGAATCCTCCATGAGGTTCAAGCCCATCATCCACCTAGACTAAGGTCTTTATTCACATCGGTTCTCCAATAAACCATCTTGAACTATGAGGAATTTGATCCACGTAAATGTATGGTACGAAGGAAGCATCCATGAGGTTCAATACCAACACCCATCAGTCCCCCGGTCCATCTTCACGTTGATTAGCTGACATGAACCATTCTGAACTGCATGGTCTTTGATTTTTGTCAAGGCATGGTATGTAGGAAGCCTCCAGGAGGTTCAATCCCACCACCACTCGGTCATTGTAACCTACTTCACATCAGTTCAACGTCATCTAGTGGTATGCCTTTTCCACCCCTGCAGCGGTAAGCTGTTGTCAACCTCATTCGATGGTAAGTCGTCGACTGATGAACTACGCGAACAATGATTCCCTTCCATAGGGATACGTAGTAAGTCTCTTCGAGGCTCAATCCCAAAACCATCATCCATCCTGATTCATACCCGGTCCACCCCATCCAAGTGAGATCATTCCACTTAAATCCCTCCCACCACATTCGGGAAGCCGCCAACATGTAGGCCCCAATATCAGTGTTACCTCCAAGGGGATTACTCCACTTGATCCACTATAATCAGTGTTCTAATCAGTCCGATATGTCTCTGCTGGACATTAAACTTGCACCATACCCCATGTCAAACACAGGATGTTTAGGAAAACCTCATATACATTCCTATGGAATATTATTCCCCACGTTCTATGTTGGATGCCTTGGGCTTCCACATCCTCAAGAAGCCATATAATAAGGGATAGTAGAGAGACATACCAATCCCCAGCATCTCGACACGTCAGTGATACCTCAGCGTGACTACTCCCATAACTGGAGGTTGCTACCATGACCAGACCCCTTATAATGTCCTGATAGAGGTAGCATAATTAACTGGTGTCCATGAAGATATGGTGCCAGGAAGAGTTTCACCAACAATGTATTAAATCTTTGAGGGAGACCCGGACTAGGTGATGAGTTCCATGGAGGAATCCACGGAAGGAAGAACTGACATCCCATCATCCTATTTCAATCAAGGAGAAAACGTCCCTGAACAAGGAATTAATGCCTCCTTCCTTTGGAAATAGGGAATGTGGGGTAACAAAACCAGTGCCTATCGCACTCAAGCAGACGGATGTGCGCGCCGCGACAAAAGTGTCTGAAACAGAAATGGTGAACCCGATGTGAAATTATTATCCTCAATATGAATATTAGTAATGCTCGGGGCATCCATGGATTGACATGCCACCCGATCCATCTATCTGGTGCCACGTCCCACCATGCAAATAGAGGGCCTGGTTTGAAACTCACCAGAATTTGGGGCAGTAGAATGTTGGGAATCCCATTCTGTGGCATTGTCAGTATGGATCCCTCTTACCTGCCACAGAATATGGAATGGCGCTGGGGCATTGGTTGTCAATATCTTTTCCTGTAAGTTTTAATGAGTTAATCTCGCTGCTTCCAGGAATTAGGTTGCTTCCATGGGAACACGTTCACCACCTGCCCGCCTACGCAAGGCCAGGGGCAACACCAGCAAAACCGCTCCACTTGGATCCACTACTGCCGCAATGACATCTGCGTTTATGACCGTTGGGCTCCCATGCCTCATCTCCCCATCGGATGTCATCCAATGAAGGGTGATTAACGACCACGTACTTCGTTACGAGGAGGAGGTCATAATCCCAACATGGGATATGGCCCACCTGGACCTGGAGGCGTCCAAGCCCCACCATCAATGCCGCCCCCGATGGCCACACAGGGAGCCGCTGCTCCCCACCCCAACATTAAATCGTTTCGGGAGCCTATCCCCAGAGTTCATTGACGACTCCCTACCTTACGCTGATGAGGTGGGTGATCGCCGACCCAGCCCCATCAAAGTCTCCGTTTAAGGGATCCCATCGAGGGCCTCCACCTGCCCGCTTCAACAACATCTTTCGGCCTTGCTAGAGGAGCATGAAAGCTATGAACCTATGCCACCAACACCAGATCACCTTACCCGACACCAGCATCGGGCATAAGATAAGGACGCTCACCAAGGGGAATCAAAGTTGATGACTACTGTGGCATGAGACACCACTGATGCATATCATCAAGTCCCTGCACACCCTGAGTAGGGGAACTCTTACGCCCAACCAGGATCAAGGCCCCGACCACCCCATGGGTAGGCTAGGTCGACTCTCCTGGTCACAGGAATGAGCGGGGGTTGTCTTGAACCAACCCACAGCAATTCCACCCTGTACGGAGGTCCACCCCATTCCACCACCACTAAAAGCATGGGTCTTCCCTGTTTCATGGCTTGGAATGGAGGTCTGCCCCATGCCACCCCTAATCTGAACGGAGGACTTCCCGTTGACCGTGACGTTCAGTAGAGAAGCCTCTCTCGTGCCCATCACACTAGGTATAGAGCCCTTCCCCCTACCCCCAATCGTCGACATGAAGACCTTACCCATCTGTTCTCTTTTCAACTTGGCGATCCTCTATACATACTCTCCACAGCTGGAAAAGTTCCTCCTCGCCCTGACAATCGGAGGGGTAAAGGATAGCCTCACTCCCCCTGCACCAACGATGGAAGTCCTCCCCATACCCCCTCTCCTTCCGTAATAGGTCATTCCCACTCATGTGTTGTTCATTGAGTTCCTCCCCATTTCCCCATCAACATTTGTCCCGGTGGTCCTCGCATCTCAGCTGTCTCAAGAGGATGTCCTCTCTACCCTGGCACCAACGTGGCCGAAGGACCACATGTCAGAAATACGCCATGTCCTGGGGAGCCACCAGGGGACAAGAAGGCGGGTCATCGCCAGCACGAGTAGAATTCAGGGAAGGCCCGGACAGAGATCAAACGGGTCTACTTCTCAAACTCTGAAGTAGAGTGTGACTTAGCTCAGGAACCCTCCCCTCGCTCATCCGAGTCAAGGGTCGGGGCAAGGACGAGGTGCATCAGCCTGGTACTCCTAGAATGCAAGGTCCACAGGATTCCCGCCTCCCTCCATAGGTTTATCCAGGAGGATGAAAATATGGAGACCATGCATGTTATGGTAGTGCAGTCACTTCCATCATCGCTGGAAGAACCTTCTACCTCCACAAGAGATCAGGGAGATCTATTCTGGGGACCAATGTTGGGTGAGCAGTTGTGCGACCCACCATCAGCAGCCATGGCCCCTAAGACAGGAACGATAGCATCTGATCATCTTATTGTGACGTAGTGTCCAGGTCACTATACTCTTCGGAGGACAAATCGAGAATTGTTGGCCAGTCAGCCTGTTTTCCATATTCTCCACTAGGAAACCTTTCATCCCAGCGGTTTGCCTGAGTACCACAGCAAGTTCCACAACCTCCCCCAGTTGGCGGGTGGGGAAATCGAGGGACATACTCTTAATTTGAGCCAAGAAGATTCTAGAGGATCCTAGAAGCTGACTACTTTCCCGAGAAGTTCTGGCCCGTGGCAGCACATGATTTTTGCATACCCGAGTCCCTCACCCCAAAAGAAGTTGATTGTTTCTACTACACCCTCTCGGCAATGCATTTCAGTCTCCATCATCAGCACATGGTTTATCCAAGGATCCAAACAGATTTTGAAGACATCAGTGAGTAGTGTCATCACGTCAATCAGGCCACACTCCCTGTGGACCTATGTCTCGAGTCACCAGGGCATCGTGTGCCCCTCCAGTAGCAAAGCATTAAAATTATTAAGGAACTACTGAAAATCAGTAGGGATGAAACCTCCCATCTGTATGTCTGTTGATGGGGGAAGTATGCTGCCCTCCTTTCAACCCTATCCGACGATAGCCTGACTCACTATGAGATATTGAGGAAATGCCCCTGGGACGGGTCACTATCCACATGGCTGAAATAGTTGACAAGGAGGATGAGATGGAGTTTCTCGATGGATACTTACCCCGTGAGGGTGTGAAACCACTGTTGGACCCATCAGAGAGGATTAACCGGCAGAAGAGGAACCTCCTAGGTCTCTGACCGCCCATCCAGTTGTTAGTATTCATCTGGAATGTCAGTAAGGGGAAAGATCTTATTGGAGCTATCAATCACTCAGAATCATCCGCCTTAGTGCACAATACGGAAGAGGGCCCCGAGAAGGACACGTTGCACCAACATCTTTTTGAGAAAAAGAGGTTGGTCGATGAACTCCTAGCTGAACACATGGTAGAGCGACAACCCGACTATGGTGATCCTAGGCCGGTGAAGCAGGGGAAATAACAACTCCCCCTCGGCGAGATGCCTCTGGGAAACCTTGTTCATGCCACTCCCGCTGACAGGGCTGAATCCATAACTCAAGACAAAAGGTCATGTTATATCTCATAACACCCTCGTGAATGGATAGGAAATCTGAGGAATGAAGCCCAGTTTCCCCCAGCTGCCCCGCAGACCATTCCACAAGTCGCTCCACGAACCGCTGAACCCATCTACCATGTCAAAGAGCCTGGAACATACTCGTGGTTAGGGATCCCTGTCAAGACAGGGACCCCCACCTGGATGATCCTATGGTAGCACTAATATCCTGCCTGGAGGCATTGGAAATGTGGTAGGTGGAAATCCCACCAGATGGCAGGCTATACCCAGCCTTGGTGGATGATATGTCAGCACCTATGGGTTTCAAGAATCCCACTTTCTCCCCCATTAATGGGACGGGGGAACCACCGCAGCATCTGGCCCACTTCAATTCGATGTGTGATCCCATTTTGTGGACCCCATTGCAGTAGGAGGCCACTAAGCACCGCAGTTTTGTTCAGACACGGGAAGGGCCAACATTTATCTGGTATAGCCAGCTCCCCATCGAATCTGTGACCAGTTGGAAGGACATTTGCATGAAGTTCCTCTACCAATTGAGCTCTAAAACCATGAATACGAGCATCACAGACCTCTTCAAGTGAAAACAAAGACCTAATGAGTGAGTCACGGACTTTATCGCTCGGTGTAAGGGGCTCGCATACTCCCTTGACATGGAACTGACTCAGGATACATTACTGACGATGTGTGTGGTAAATGTCAAGATGGAACTGGTTCCCTCCCTGATTACTCAGAATAATCCTGGAGGGTTCCGAGACTTCTCAGATAAGGCCCAACGCCTCGAAGAAGCCCTACAACAGGCAAGGGAGACAGGTTTGTTTCCCACTGCAATCCCAGAAAGGTGGGATTCCAGAGCCAAGCCCACTACAGTGGCCCAAATAGAATCCCCTAGGTAGCTTGAGTTGATACCAATAACACCAGCCCTACCACCTCACCAAGGCCCTCCACCTCATGCATAGCCTCTGGCCCCGCAACATCCTTAGAATCGGTAGGCGCCTCCGCATAATGTGTCGCCACCACCTTGGTGGGACAATTAAGGTCCAACTCCTTGACAGGCCCCTCCAGCTCTTCATCAAGTCCAGGATCAAAGGGCTCCCAATCCGGAAAAAATACACAATAATTACTATTTCATTGAGAATTAGGTCCCTAGTTACTTTCGTAGTGCACTAGAGCTGGGGATTGTATGCTTCCCTGAGTGCAAAAGGCTGGTTGAGGTGAATTACACCGATCAACCTAAATATTGCCCCTATCAACGGATTATGGGGAACTCCCTCAAGAAGATCTATTTTTATAAGGAATGGATCCAAGACGAGGTCGATAACAACATAGTCATGATGGTTTTATCTCTATCACAAGTGGTGGGTGTCTTTGAGAGGTCAGAAAGCGATAGTGATGGCAAAGGTCAATGGCAGCAGGTTCCCTGCTGTGGATCCCAGAAATTAGATGACTGGAAGGCTCGTAATACTATTTCTCATGACCATGGAATCATTCGAGAATGCCTAAATCATCCATAACCTTCAGAAGCTGCGACCACCACCTCTGCATCATCATCTTAGTTGGCCTCTTCCCATAAGAGCAAGCCTCAGCGGTGTAAGAAAAAGCAATGTTCCCCACCAATTCCATCATCGTCCCGCACTCTCGATGAATTTATGCCCCCTGAGATGGGGATCCCTCCTAGAATCTACCCAGTAGTGGATGATTCTGTGAGTAACAGTCAAGGGTACGCTTCAGTTAACATAGTCGAGTTGGTAAACTCTTATATGACTCCCGACGAGTGGGAATGCCAAGCGGACCTCCCCAACGTCCCCAGCCAACGCCAACGTCGGAGGAGCCGCAACTACATGGGTAACTGAGGCACTCCAGTTGGAACCTATAGCCAGGATGTGCATGCCACCAAGACTAGACAATGGGCCCAGTGTAGAGCTCAGCATGCATAGCCTTTTCATCTGGTGTCGCCAGGACTGCCTCCACCACCGTTTGTGCTACTTGATTAGGCAGAGCTACTTCAGCCATAACGTGACCAGATTTTCCCCATTACCAGTCTTCCACAGGTACCTGAACCTCATATGACATATACTCTTTAGGCTTAGACTAGTGAGGAGTAGGATATTCCCAGAACCTGCCAGTCACCGGTCCAGCCGAGAAGGCCCGCCATGCCTCCAATCGTAGAGTGACCTCCTGCAAGCAGATGTTGGCACCTGGTGTAGTAATATGATGTTCTCAAGAACCATTCCAGCATCCAAGAGAGTCTTTCCATCCTCTAAGCCCACCGCATGTTGTCAGATATGAATGAGGCCCTCACTGAGGCTTTAAGGCGCCCCATCCAGTTTGAGATGGAGGTAGAAGCTACAGAAGCCATTCTTGATGAAGTAGTTGAGAATTCAAAATTCCAGGCCATCATTTAATTATTTCGAAGGGATGAAGGCTCTCCCATATAGGGAACATCCGCCCGCTATACATCACTAGCCAATTTAACAGTGTGCAGGTTCATCGCTCTCTCATTGACACCAGCTCCGGAATCAACCTTATCCCGACACAGACGCAGTAGAAACAGGGGTTATCCAAGGATAACGTGACTCCCTATGATTTAAGGATCCACGGATATGACCAGACAAGGAAGACCCCGGTCGGAATGATCTGTTTGAATACCCAGTATAGTGTTCAGGTTTCCAGTACTAAATTTAAGGTTGTCTCCTAGGACACTGCGTACAATGCATTGATGTGTAGGACATGGCTCCACCTGCATGAGGCGGTCCACTCATCATACCAGCAGTGCATAAAGTACTCCCTTAATGGTCGAGTAGGAATACTCCATGGTGATGCATCTTTTTTAGCCTATTGTGAAGCTCGTTATCTGGATGCTGACTATTACAAGTGCAAGGATAAGCAGATTCTGGAATGTGAGGTTAAGCCCACCACGGTCACCACTGACCCCTGGGCAGGTCTGGATGATGACCATGTCTTCCCAATCCATCGATTGGAGGCCACGGCCCCCGACATGGGGCAATGATTTATTGTTTTGGGTACAAGAAGAATGCATATTTCCAAGTCCAAGTGACTGAGGGAAATCACCTCATACTCCTACCCATACACAGCTCAGGTGATCCCAGAACCTCCTACCCTTGTTTGGTATTGGGACGTCCACCCCATGGCAACGACAGTATGTCATACTTCCCTGTTTCGCCAGGATAGGATTAACCAGCTCAAGCCGACACACCACAACTGCTTTGATATCGTCAAGTGTGGCCCCATGGGATGAAATATAGATATGATTGGAACGACTGCCTTCATCGTCATGGTCTCAGTGGCGCATGAATCTCTTGATGCGCTATCCACTACTATCCAGGCTGGTACCATCCTCCTGTCAGGTTCCTCTGACCAAGGGGAATCCTCAGCCATTGTGAATTCCTCCTCTTCAAGAAAAGAAGATGATTTGGTGGATGGTCCCCCCACATTTGAAGAAGGCGTCTCTACCATGGTCGATGAACTGATACATGTGAACTTTGGTAGCGAGGGAAATTCGAGACCCACATTGGTCAGTGTTTCCATGCCCCTATAAGAGAAGCAGCAGTACTTGGACATCCCGAAACAACACCGTGATGTGTTTTCCTAGAGTTACAACAAGATGCTAGGACTAGATCCAAAGGTAGTTGTCCAACGACTTAGTCTCCAGAAAAACCATCATGGGTTCAAGCAGCCTCCCAGAAGATGCACCCTTCTCACAGTGCCATGGTCGAGGCCAATGTTGACAAGCTAATCAGAGCCTACTTTATCAAGGAGGTCCAATACCCCAAGTGTCTTGCTATCATTGTTATAGTAAGAAAGAAGAAAAGACAGATCAGAGTATGTATCAACTTTAGATATCTCAACCGTCATTCTCTGAAGGATGAGTTTTCCCTACCGGTGACAGAATTGTTGATCGATGTTACGGCTAGGTTCCAAGCCCTCTATTTCATGGATGGTAACTCTGGATATAATCAGATCCGGATGGCCCCCAAGGATGAAGATTCCTCAGCTTCCAAGGCTCCCCAAGGTACTTTCTGTTACCAGGTTATGCCCTTTCGTCCTAAAGAATGCAGGTTCCAACTATCAGTGGGCCATGCATCGCATATTGAAGACAATCCTTGGGAAATTGGTGGAGTGCTGCGTGGATGATCTGGTGAAAAAATATCTCTAGCGAAAGGACCATCTCAAAAAACATGAGAAAGTGTTTAGTTTCCTCCGTTCCCACCACACGAAGATGAACATGATTAAGTGAGCCTTTGGGGTCACATCAAGGAAGTTTCTTGGCATTATTGTCAAGTACCGAGGCATCAAGATCAACCTATAGAAGTTCAAGGCGATCAGTCAGATGCCTCCTCTGAGAAATATCTGAGAGCTTTGAGGTTTTCAAGGCCTCTTAGCCTACATATGTTGATTCATTGCGAATCTGGCGAGAAAGTGTAAGCCCTTTTCTCTTCTCATGATGAAGGGAACCACCTATGAATGGAATGAGGAGTGCCAGGCCTTCTTTGGAGCGATTAAGCAATATTTTTTGTAGCCTCCGGTCCTGATGCCACCCATCTCCAGAAAGCTGTTGATTCATTATGTCAATACCCTAGATCGATCTTTCGAAACCGTTCTTTCCCCAGAAGAACAACAAGGGGAAAGAGAACATTTTCTACTACCTCAGCTGTATGCTTCTCGATAGAGAGACCATATACTCCCATATCGAGAAGACATACCTTGCAATCACATTTTCTATGCATAAGTTGCACCATTGCCTGCTACACCATGAGGTACAAATGGTCTCCTCGGTAAACCCACTGATGTAAATTATGAATCTCCCCATGTTGACCAGACCTCTAGCATGGCAGTCGGTAATCCTCCAGGAGTTCGACATTAGGTTCGTGCCTCCGATGGCTATTAAGGGATATTCATTGGTAGAAATTCTAGCTGCCTATCCAAAATCTGCATATCAGTCACTAGACATGAATTTTACTGATGAGGAAATCCTCTTAGTTGATCATACTATCCCATGTTTGCAGATAAACTTTGATGGTGCCTCTCGGAGTCCCACTAGTAGGACGCTCAATTATCAAAGGCTCAACAGAGTGGGGCTGGGTATCATCTTCATTAAACTGGAACAAGCTATCTTGCCGTAATCATTCCTATTTTTTGAAGGCTATACCAACCATGAGGTAGAGTATCTGGCTCTTATCACTTTCCTCGAGCTAGCCCTTGATATAGATGTGCCCCATTTGCAGGTGAAAGGGGATTCTGAGCTGGTCATCAACCAAGTGAACATTGGCTATGTTGTCAGAAGGGCAGAGCTCACACCATGGATGGAGCACACCCTCCATTTAATGGCTTAGTTCTGTTCTTGACCAGAGGTTACCCTTATCCCTTGGTCATAGAATGGTCGAGCAGAAGCTTTGGCCGGCTTAGCGGAATCACTTGAAGAGCCCAAATAGGATGATCTAAATATACACGGGGAACACTTGAGATTCATCTCCCCCATCACCCCATAGGATGAAGATGGCATTTGAGTAATCCATATTACCACCGGATCCTCCATGTCAGAACCTCTAGGCTCGTCTAATCCAGTGGTTGAAACGACTCCCGACTAGAGAGACCATTTTATCGAGTATCTCCAAAATGGTTGCCTCCTGACTGATCGGGCTGAGCATGAGAAAATAAGACGCCATGTGCTGCCATTAACCCTCCAGAGTGGACCCAGTATTGAGAAGATCCTTTATAAATGCAATTTCGATGGTTGTCTCTTCTGTTTCATCCAAGGAGTTGAGATTCGACAAGTCATGCAAGAGGTCCATGCCAGTTCTTATGGTTCCCACCAATCTTGGTTGAAGATGTCTCATCAGATCCGGAGGCTGGGGTAATTTTGGTCCTATATGATCCATGATTGTATTGAGTTATCCAAGAGATGTCACGCATTCCAAGTGCATGCTAACATCCTGCATCAGCCTCTAGAACCTCTCCACTCAACCATGTACTCTTGGCCATTTTCTATGTGGGGGCTCGATGTCATTGGACCATGTCTATCAGTGATAGCTCACCATTACTGGTTCTTCCTGACCCCCACAGATTTCTTTTCCAAGTGGGTAGAGGCAACTATGCTCAAGGAAGTCAAGGCCCATTCCATCGTTGACTTCGTGAGCTCCAATATCATCCACTGGAATGTATTTCCTCATACCGTCCTCACCGATAAATGCACCAACTTCCGAGCAGCTGAGCTAAAGAAATTGAATGCCCAGTACAATATTTGTTCGAACCATACCTCCCTCTATCACGCGCAAGAAAATGGTTAGATCGAGGAATTCAACAATCCCTATCCAAAATTTTGTAGAAAATGGTTGGTCAGAACAAGAATAGTTGGTTGATAATGCTCTCCAACACCCTCTGGGCATATCAGATGATGACTCGCAATTCCACCGAGGTGACCCCGTATTCCCTAGTGTACGGAGCTGAGGCCATCCTGCCCATTATGATCCAGCTACATTCATTACGCACAACAGTCTATGACCAGAATGTTCCAGATAAGGTGGTCAAAATCCATATAACTGAATTGGAATCACTTGATGAGAGTAGGCTTCATGCCCTGCACAATCTGGAAAGGCACTAGAACAAGATGGATAGAGCCTTCAACAAGAAGGTTCACCTCCACTCTATTCTACAAGGCAACCGGGTACTGGCCCTCCGAGAGACAATGATCCCTAGAAGGAAACCACCCAATTTGGAGCCCAAATGGGAAGGACCTTACATAGTCCACAGGGTTTACCCCAATGGAGCATACTCCTTGGGGACCTTGAATGGTGATTGTATAGCTCCTCCAACCAATGCAAAATTTCTCAAGCAATACTTTCCCTGAGCCCTATAGTCCTGCATGACCTTAAACTAGATGGTCCTACCTGACCCTAAATGGAACAATGGTCATGCACGACCATAAACTGGGCGGTCCTGCATGACCCCAAACGACACAACAGTCCGACATGACCCTAATAGGCACAATGGTCTTGTACGACCTTAAACTGGACGGTCCCTCATGACCCTAAACTACTTGATGGTCCCGCATGACCTTAAACTATCTAGTGCCGCAAGACATTAAAATTCATATTTATAAATATGTGTGGCTTGATTCCCATCCTTATGGGATATGTAGAAATTCTCATACACCTCATTTTGAGCCCAGCTCCAAACTCTTCTCTTTGACTATCCCCACTAGGAATAGCTTTCTCAGAGGATTCTCGCATAATATTGTGTAGGCTTCCATAGCTCCACTCATAAAATAATTATAATGGTTTCACCAATGTTCCTACTATTTTTCACATATCCTCTCAGTTCTTCACCACACGACGTTAAGTTGCATGGCCCTCGAGAACTACGTGTGGCTTGATTCCCATCCTTATGGGATACGTACGAATGCCCGAACATTTCATCTATTGGCCTAGCCCAAATTCTAGAATCATTACACCGGGTCAAGATGTATGGAAATGGTTCACTTTTCCCCATTTCACATTGAGCTAATCTCGATTAGGTCGTACATCTCGCTCCCTGTAAACATTCACCTCTTTGAGAGATGGGTACAATTATGCTTCACACACTCGTTGACTGGGATATTATCATTTTCTCTGTCTAGAAGGGCCCCTGAATTGTATGGATGCTAGGACTAAGGGATCTCTCATACCACATCAAGCCAACTCCCTCGAGGATGTCGAGAAATAATCCGATACAAGTCACTCCTTTCAAATATGCTCAGTGGTCGATGCTCATTTGTTGCTCCTGAATGGTCACTATAGGGACGCTCTGTTTCGAACATGGTCAACAGCCATCCCGGATCATTAGGGATACCCCAAGATGTCCCAAACATCCATTGTAGTGGTTAATTATTCGCCATTGTATCTACAAGCAATGAAATCCTTCCGGGTTGTCCCAACTATCAGGCCCCTTGGCCTTCTTGGCCCCCCGACCCTGGATCTCTCTTATGGGATTGTACGGTGTGGGATGAGATTATGTCCTCATTCACGTCGAGTTTCTCACCGTTCTGTACACATCACTAGATGAGACACCTTATCCCCTCCTCATCCTAAACTTCAAGATGATAAACTGCTAGTTGGTCAGGCCTTCCTAACTAAGGCCCAACCTCAGGCCCCTTGGCCTTTTCGGGCCCCGACCCAGGTTCTATCTTCTAGAATGTACGGTGTGATGCAGGATTATGTACTCATTCATGTCAGGTTATTCGTCATGTTTTACACCCCAATCGTTGGGGTATATTACCCCTAGGTGCCTTCGAGAACTATGTGTGGCTTGATTATTATACTTATGGGATATGTAGGACCACCCGAATGTCTAGGCTTCAGGTCCATCCCCATCTCTTGGAGATCTCCATTTCACCTTGGCCCCTTGGCCTACCCTTCCCCAGAGAGGAGAGTATATGGCATGGCGTGGGATTATGTCCTTGTTCACGTCAGGTTTGTATTTACCATGTCGTATACCTCTCTCTCCTAAATTCCCTCATCGCCCTTTTTTGGCGGTTCACCAATATGCCTAAGGGTACGTAGGTTTAGTACTTGGAATGTCGAACTCTCCTCGGACATGCTTCCACCTGTTTTTTAGGAATTGTGTTCCCCTTCATCTGGTGATTTATCACCCTTCACACCCGACCGAACCCCCAAACAATGACATGGATACCATGCCTAAGGGCTCTCCTACAATTACGATCCAACACCCCTGAGGGTTTCTAACAACAAATTGATACAAATCGCGCGTTGTGAATATGGTCAGTGGTCGATGCTCATTTGTTGTTCCCACCTGGATAACGCGATATGGATACTTTTCTTGAACATGGTAAATAGTTATCCTCCATCCACCCACCAACCCAATTAAGCCCAAAATCTCGGTTACATGATTCACATCTGTCTACACCTCATCATTTCCAAGTATAACTTCGCAACTCCTGGTATTATTCCTCAGTGCACATCTGTGCGTTATGAGGACCCAAGCCGCAATAGGGTCTTCGTACCAATTTCCCTTTGGCGTGCATTCCAGGTATTTCAAAATACATATTCCTCCCTTGTTTCCCACAACGAGTTTAACTCATGTGGGCTAAGGTATCAGGTTGAGGTCTGTACTTACATGGAGGGGTTTTTCTCCTCTATAGTCCGAGCTCTAAAACCATAAACTAAGATCTCATTTAGAACTATGTATGGATAGATTCACATCCATATGGGATATGTAAGACCACCGGAACACCTCATCATTGGGTCTAACTCTATTGGGAGCTAGTTTCTTCAACCCCTTTCCTTCTTACCCATATTTGGGCCCCTTGGCCCAATGTTCCCTCTCGGAATTACGTATGGTGTGGTATGGGATTATGTCCTCATTAACATCGGTGATGTTCTATTGCATCGTACAACTTCCCCTACTAGCATCGTCTCTGCTATATATGTGCTACACGATGTTAAAATGCATGCTTGGTACTATCACATGAACCTAAACTTTGACATCATTGTCCAGGCTGCACGATGAAAAATGACACTGCATCGTGATGTCGCCACCCAAGGGGACAACATGTTTGGTATTGGGCATATGCCATACCATTTTTCAATGCCTACTATGGATTTATTCTTGTGGAGAATCTAGGGACTGCTACCCTAGGCCTGTTTCTTCAAAAACAAATCCTCTCATTATAAAGTACAAACAAGATTTATCAAATTCCTTTTTTCATGGTGGGAGGGCCACCCCCGCAAGCCCCTTTTTCCCTATCACTGGTACCTTACCGTGCCACCTCCAGAACTACATGAAACGTGATCCCCATCCTCATGGGGTGTGTAGGAATGCCTGTGCACTTTTCCTCAGGCCCATCTCAACACTCATTTTTGGTCCCTTGACCTAAAACCTCTTCGAGGAACACATGGTTGTCGGAACACCCAGTTCCCATTCACCTCGGGTTTTTGTAGTTACCCCACCACGTGTCTCCCGTGTTCCCTACCATCCATGGTCTGAGTTCTATGACCCTAAACTATGATCTCAGAATGGTAAGGGATATTACTCCCTCTATCTAATACATCTTGTTGCCGTATTTAGATGTGTTTTGACAAACAGCTCGAAGTGTAGAATTTTCATGGGGACATTCCCCCTGTTCAATGTACAAGTTTCATGATCACATTATTTGGATCCTTATCGTAGTCCATTTCCAAAGGGACCCCCTAACAGCCTTGTCCCATGCCGCATCATCTCACTTACTATCTTGGGCCAACACCCCTAGGTATCTTTGATGAAATTTGAAAGAGGTCCCATGTTTCGAACATGGTCAACAGTCAACCCTCATCTGTCTGTCCCCATTCCTGGATAACGTGATGTGGATGCTGCGTTTGCATCATGGTTAGAAGTCATCCCCCATCGTCATGCCACCATCATTGTGGACCGTATTTAGAGCCTCATGATTCACACATTTCCACTTCCTCATGTTCAAGTAGAATTCAAAAACAGTCGGACTTATCTCTTCCCACTTTTAGGTTCTCTTCACGGAAGGGCTAGAATCATTGCATCGGTATTCACCAAGCATCCCTTCATCCTAGAATGCCCCATTCTATGTTGGGAAAATCCTGACACTACTTCTTGTTTCCCACATCGAACATGACTCACGTGGGATTAGTAGTTTTGGTTGGATGTGTACCCACGCGGCCAGGATTCTCATCATCCCGCATGATGTCAGACTGCCCTTTCAGAACTACATACGACTTGATTTCCATCCTCATGGGGTATGTAGGAATGCCTGACCACTCTAATTCGGGCCCAGCTTAATTCTCACTCTTGGTCCCTCTACCTGAAGAGTATCTTCTGGGGATAAGTGGTGTGATTTGGACTCCAAGTCCTCATTCATGTCGGTTTTATAAATACCGCACCACATACTCCATGGGATCTTCCCTTTCACTCCACATCCTATCATATGGTGTTAAAATTTAGGAGTCCATATGTCCTCAACCACTACGGGAAAAATGGGTATTTGTGACGGGTTATTTGCAACGGGGATAAATCTCGTTGCAAATAGTCCTGTTAGAAACTTATTTGCAACAGGGGAATTGACCCGTCACAAATAAGTAGTTATTTGCGATGGGTTACCTTCCCCCGTCGCAAAAGGACTGGCGCGCTTTGCGCGCCAAATCGCTGGAAAGTTATTTGCGACGGGCGGTTACCACCCGTCGCAAATAAGCGGCGGCGGTAAAAGATATTTGCGACGGGAATCTACCCTCGTCGCAAATAACCAGCAGCGGTAAAATCTATTTGCGACGGGAATCTACCCCCGTCGCAAATAGTATGTCGGCATGTTATTATTCACGACGGGACCCGTCGCGAATAACTATTTAACCGTTGACCCTAATAAATGAGGGCTAAGGTATTTGCGACGGGTACCGTCGCAAATAATACTATTTCCGACGGGTATCCCGTCGCAAATGATCTAACCTATAAATACCCCCCATCCGTTTTTTTCATTCATTCTCAAACTCAATCTTCTCCTTCTCTCAAAATTCTATTTTTAGATTTCAGCGTTTCTTAAGTTTAATTTTGTTTTCCGGAGATGATATTGAAGTTTTCAACAACGATCAGAGATCAACCTCAGATCAAATTTAAAGGTATTTATGTTCAATTTAATTTAATATTTTTTTTAAATTTTTTATTAGTTTCAATTATTACTAATTAGTTGTAATTTAATTATGTTTACATTGTTTTGTTACTTAATAAATTTAAATTATTAGTATTCATTGTTCATAGTTAATGGTACTTAGGAATAATTAGTAATAATTTCCAATAATTAAGAGCTAAAAATTAGTAATAAATACCAATAATTAGGAATAATTAGTAATAATTACCAATAATTACCAATAATTCGTAATAATTACCAATAATTACCAATAATTAGTAATAATTAGTAATAATTACAAATAATTCGTAATAATTACCAATCATTAGTAATAATTTCCAATAATTATCAATAAATAGTAATAATTTCCAATAATTACCAATAATTAGTAATTATTAGTAATAATTACCAATAATTAGTAATAATTCATAATAATTAGTAATAATTAGTAATAATTAATAATAATTAACAATAATTGGTAATAATTCTTAATAATTACCAATAATTAGTAATAATAAATAATAATTACCAATAATTGGCAATAATTAGTAATAATTTCCAATAATTAGTAATAATTACAAATAATTATCAATAATTTGTAATAATTACAAATTATTATCAATAATTAGTAATAATTACTAATAATTATCCATAATTAGTAATAATTATCAATAATTATCCATAATTAGTAATAATTACCAATAATTACCAAGAATTACCAATAATTAGTAATAATTAATAATAATTACCAATAATTATCAATAATTACCAATAATTAGTAATAATTAGTAATAATTACAAATAATTAGCAATAATTAGTAATAATTACCAATAATTAGTAATAATTACAACCAATTACCAATAATTACCAATAATTACCAATAATTACTAATAATTAGTAATAATTACCAATAATTACCAATAATTAGTAATAATTACCAATAATTAGTAATAATTACAAATAATTATCAATAATTATCAATAATTAGTAATAATTACCAATAATTAGCAATAATTAGTAATAATTACCAATAATTAGTAATAATTACAAATAATTATCAATAATTAGTAATAATTACAAACAATTATCCATAATTAGTAATAATTACCGATAATTAGTAATAATTAGTAATAATTACCAATAATTAGTAATAATTACCAATAATTACCAATAATTACCAATAATTAGTAATAATTAGTAATAATTAGTAATAATTACCAATAATTACCACTAATTAGTAATAATTAATAATAATTACCAATAATTAGTAATAATTAATAATAATTACCAATAATTCATAATAATTAGTAATAATTACCAATAATTAGTAATAATTAGTAATAATTAGTAATAATTACAAATAATTAGTAATAATTTCCAATAATTAGTAATAATTACGAATAATTAGTAATAATTTTGAATAATTAATAATAATTAACAATAATTGCCAATATTTACCAATAATTACCATTAGTTAGAAATAATTACAAATAATTATCCATAATTAGTAATAATTTCCAATAATTATCCATAATTAGTAATAATTACCAATAATTACCAATAATTAGTAATAATTGGTTATAATTAGTAATAATTACCAATAATTACCACTAATTAGTAATAATTAATAATAATTACCAATATTTACTAATAATTAATAATAATTACCAATAATTAGTAATAATTACCAATAATTAGTAATAATTACCAAAAATTAGTAATAATTAGTAATAATTAGTAATAATTACCAATAATTAGTAATAATTAGCAATAATTAGTAATAATTACCAATAATTAGGAATAATTACCTCTAATTAGGAATAATTACCAATAATTACCAATAATTGCCAATAATTACCAATAATTACCAATAATTACCAATAATTATCAATAATTACCAATAATTACCAATAATTACCAATAATTACAAATAATTACCAATAATTACCAATAATTACCAATAATTAGGAATAATTACCAATAATTAGGAATAATTAGCAATAATTAGTAATGATTCGTAATGATTACCAATAATTATTAATAATTATCAATAATTGGTAAGAAATACCAATAATTAAGAATAATTACCAATAATTAGGAATAATAACATTATTACATTATTAGTATATTTTATTATTAATTTAAAATAATATAATTCTTTATATTATATACAATTCTTCTTTCATCTGTGTGTTTTCTGTCTCCACATGTAATATTTGTATGTGGAGACAGAAAACACACAGATGAAAGGAGAATTGTATATAATATAGAAAATTATATTATTTTAATAATAATAATAAAATATACTAATAATGTAATAATGTTATTATTCCGAATTATTGGTTATTATTCCTAATTATTGGTAATTATATGAATAATTACCAATAATTAGGAATAATTACCAATAATTACCAATAATTAGGAATAATTACCAATAATTACAAATAATTACCAATAATTAGGAATAATTACCAATAATTAGGAATAATTACCATTAATTAGAAATAATAACATTATTAAATTATTAGTATATTTTATTATTAATATTAAAATAATATAAATTTCTATATTATATACAATTCTCATTTCATCTGTGTGTTTTCTGTCTCCACATGTAATATTTACATTTTTTTTCAAAAGTATCAACCTACTCACTAATGGAGAGGTGAAAGTGAATGCAAATATTACATGTGGAGAAATAATGTTAAACAAACATATGAAAGGAGAATTGAATATAATATAGAAAATTATATTATTTTAATATTAATAATAAAATTTACTAATAATGTAATAATGTTATTATTATATAATTAATATTTATGAAAAAATAATATTAGTACTATGAAAATAATATAAAATTTATATAATATTAAAATTATCAATATTTGTTATAGGGTTTGCTTTATTCTCAACATATTCAATTCTTAAAGGGTCAATTTTTAGGTCTATCTCAATAAAAAGTTTATGTCAGTCGTTTATGATGTAAACTCTATAATTATCCTTGCTTGAGTGTTTTTTCTAACAAATTATTCAAAACCAGTAATGCTTTTTTATTTTATAGAAAAATATTGAACAACGAGGTCATCAACAATCATTATTAGGTGACTGCATATGGATAAATCAACGTAGAAATTCAAACGGGTCTGGTTTAAATCCAGTATATGTAGAGGGTGTGGAGACGTTTTTATCATTTGCGGCATCAAATACATAATTTGTTTCAGAAGGCAAAATAAAATGCCCTTGTAGAAAATGTGCATTGATAACGTTTGACACGTTTGACAAAGTGGGGGGACATCTCTTGGGTTTTGGTTTTCAACCAGATTATGTTTTTTGGTATCAACACGGTGAACGAAGTTCCAGAGCAGGTGATACCTACTTGATTCCAGATCTATCTCGGTTTCAAGATTTAGTACATGATGTTGCAGGTTCATCTGTTCAACATACAGAAACTCCAGTTGATATAACTTCAAATCCTGAGTTGGCACCGTATGAATTTTATGAGTTGTTGAGGTCGCTGAGGATGCATTATATCCTGGCTGCAAGATGAGAAAATTAGAAGCAGTTGCAAAATTTATGGCTATCAAATTAGATAACGGAATGTCAAACACCTGTTTTGACCAGATATTTTCTTTTCATAAAACACTATTACCCAAAGGAAATGTTTTTCCTGCAAATTACTATGAGAGTAAGAGGCTGGTTCGAAATTTGGGACTTACTTGTCAGAAGATTTATGCATGTTCAAATGACTGCATTTTATATTCTGGGGAATTTGAGTTGTTGGATAGTTGTCCCACATGTGGGCAACTGAGATATAAATAAGGACAACATGGGAAGTCTGGTTTGATTCCTGTAAAATAGTTGAGATATTTTCCGCTTACATCCAGACTTTAGCGTTTATTCATGTCTAAGAATACAGTGACAATGATGTCATGGCATAAAGTAAATATTTCAACCGATAAAATCTCGAATCATCCAGACGATGGTGATTCATGGAAACATTTTTATAGAGTGCATCCATAATTTTCATTAGAAGCTATAAATGTTCGACTAGGCCTTTCAACTGATGGTTTATGTCCGTTCGGATATTATGGTAGTCAATATTCATGTTGGCCTGTTTTTTTAACTCCGTTCAATTTACCTCCATGGATGTTGATGAAGGAGCCATATATCTTTTTGACTTTTCTAATTCCAGGACATCCGAAGAAAAATATTGATGTTTATTTGAAACCATTGATTGATGAATTAAGTTTATTGTGGAGTACTAGTGTCAGTACATATGATGTTTCAACGAAACAAAATTTCATTCTGAGAGCAGCATTGATGTGGACAATTAGTGACTTCCCGGCTTATGGGATGTTATCTGGCTGGAGTACACATGGTCAGAAATCATGTCCTTACTGTATGGGAGGGAACAAAGCATTTATGCTCATTCATTGAAAGAAACATTGTTATTTTGACTGTCATCGCAGATTTCTTCCAGCTGATCATCCTTTTCGCAAAAACGGATCTCATTTCAGAAAAGGAACAGTTGAAAGGGATGGACCTCCAAAAATGATATCAGGTTTGGAGTTAAAATCAGTTGTATTTTCATTACCTCCCATCACTTTTGGTCCCACAATAAACCAACAGAAAATTTCTGGTTTTGGGAAAGAACACAATTGGATTAAACGTAGCATATTTTGGGATTTTCCATATTGGTCTGATTTGTTGGTCCGACACATGTTAGATGTCATGCACATTGAGAAGAACTATTTTGATAATTTGTTTCATACAGTTTTGGATACGCCAGGAAAGAGCAAAGACAATGTAAATGCACGTTTAGATCTTGCCCAAATTTTCCGGCATCCAGAACAAGAACTGTTTGAGAATGATAGAAAAGAAAGGTTACTGAAACCAAAAGCAGATTTTACACTGTCTAAAGAAAACCATTTATTATTTTGTCAGTGGATTGTAGATTTGAGACTTCCAGATGTCTGTGCTTCCAATTTGGGTAGATGTGTAAATAATGGTCATATTACTGGATTAAAAAGTCATGATTGTCATTTTATAATGGAAAGACTTCTATCCATTGGATTAATAGGTCTGTTGAATTCTGTGATTTGGGATTCCATAACATACATGTCTCATTTTTTTCAGTAAATTTGTGCGGCTACAGTAGATTATGATGCTCTATGCAAACATGAAGAAGATGTTGTTGTAATTATATGTAAACTAGAAAAAATATTTCTGTCGTCTTTCTTCGACTCAATGGAACATTTTATGTTACATTTTCCATATGAAGCCAAATGTGGAGGTCCAGTACAGTTTTGATGGATGTACCCATTTGAAAGATGAATGCAAAAATTGAAAAAAAAAGTACGTAACAAAGAATTTGTTGAAGGATATATTGCAGAAGCTTATTTGTAAGAGGAAATATCTTTTTTCTGCTCCCATTATTTTGACTCTGAGTATCCTTAAAAACACAACCTAATGGGACTGAAGGAGAGGAATATTGATGAAATTGACAATCAATTATATGTTTTCAACCAGCCAGATCTTGGTTTTGGTGGAGTTTATGAACGCTGGCTTTAAGATGATGAACATCACAGAGCTCATACATATGTTCTGCTCAACTCTGAAGAGATGACATCAGTTGTACTATAAGTGTTTATATCACTTATTCTATCATTAATGTTACAGTAAATAACTTTGGTTTTTATAGGTTGTATGATAATCATATCAAGAAACAAATTCCAAAAATTACAGTAGTTGCTCTCAAAGAACGCCAACTGAAAAATTTCTCTCAGTTGTTTCAAAAACTGGTAACATACATTATTTATCTTTTAGCAACTCATTCAATGTATAGTTTACTATATTGATAATTATTTCACAAATTTTCAGGTGTCTCGACATGCTGATAAAATTGACAAACCACTGTGTATATTGAGTAACTCACCTTCCAAACTTGTTAAAACTTATAATGCATATGTGGTGAATGGGTTTCGATTTCACACACATGCATATGGGGAATCAAAAAAAACAATGAACAGTGGAGTTAGCTTGAGAGGATCTCATCATCAAGAAAATGAAGTTGACTTTTATGGCATACTTGATGTAATCATGGAACTCTGTTATCTTGGACAACATTACATAACCATGTTCAAATGTCCGTGGTTGGATACAGAGAGAGGCGTGCGTGTTTATCTGACTCATGGAATCATCGATATTAAATGTAAAAGTGTTCTCACAGTAAATGAACCATTCTTATTGGCTAAACAGGCACATCATGTTTATTACGCAAAGTACTGTGCTACATCAAGAGACTTGACTGATTGGTGGAGTTTAATAAAAATCAAAATTCTAGACAATCAGTTTAGCCAAAGTGAATGTGCTTTCACTGATGTGCAAAGAATTGAAGTTTTTCAAGAGAGTCATCAAAATCAATCTTTTTTACAAAGAGACATGAGTATCGATGACGAAACCCCACATTTAAGAGTCGGTGATGACGATGATGTCAATGATGTCACATATGAATTTGAAATGGTAAGAGATGAAGCAACTAAAACTCAAATGGATATCGATGATGTTGAGGAGGAATATGAAGATGACATTGACATATATGAAGATGATGATGAAGATGAACACTGATAGAATTCCATGGTAGATATATACAATCAATATATATATATATATAGGTATATATAATATAAATTATCAATTATTTCCTAACAACATTAACATTTTCTGTTTCAGATGGACGACGAGACATTTCGTGAGTTGGCGGATACTGACCTGCCTTTCGATGCAGATGAGTTGCTGGAAGATGACCCTCAGCCTGCAGGCGCTCCAGGGAGTAATCGGAGGGGGCACGGTCTTGCACGATTGATGATTCCTGACCCCGTCCTCGAGCGACGTCCACGTCTTGGGTTTGATCCACACACACGGAGGTGTGACAACCTATGTGATAATCTGTAGATTTGACTAAGATTTCATTAATCTATTCACATAATAAATGTTTATTATTTTTAGAGTTTTCCGCATATAGCAGTCGGACTGGGAAGCGCTATTTTGCGCAACTATTTCTCTCAGTCGTGGACCACATGGGAGCATATTCCCATTGATGTGCAGCAGTCCATGTTCGGCCATTGGTTGGTACGTACGTAAATAAATAATTTTTATTTTGAAAATTATTTCATTTATAACTTGGTATTTTGATTTATTTGTAGGGTTTATTGTATCCGATCGAGGATACCATGCGTGACGCCATCCACAAGGCATGGGAGGTGGCCATGCGTGATTGCTTTCGTCAGTTTTTGCACAATTTAAGAAAAGATGCCACAAAGAAAGCAGGAGTGTCAGCTTTTGACGAGTCATGTAGAGCACACCAACCAGAGTACATTTCATCCCATGTATGGGATGGATTATGTGCGCACTGGTTGAGTGGTGACTTTCAGAGGAGATCATCGGTGGGGAGGCAGAATCGGGGGAGACAGGAGGTGACTCATCGAGCTGGGAGTCGTCTTTCAGTACTCATAGAGAGCATCTGGTACGTACATTATTTATAAATATTTTATATTACTATAAATATTAACAGTTTATTTTTTATTATTATAGGTTGTCGAGCACCCTGATATTACGGAGTACAACGTATATCAGAGGATGTATAGTGATCCTGCTACTGGGGAGCTCAGAGGTGATCGTCAGCATCACATCATCGTCAGTATTATTTGTTTTCATGTTTAAAAATTAACTGCATATAATATATTCACAATTTTAATTTTAAATTGCAACTAAATGAGTCATATGAGGCCGCAGCATCACAGACCCGGCCTAAGAGTCAGGCCGAGTCATCAGATCAGACCATTGGCCGTCAGTTAGATGAGGTGGCGTGGATGCAGGCCACCCAGTATGCCTTCGAGAAGGGCCGGGTAGTTGGTATTATCTCTCGACTGACTCCCGAAAATTATTATGGTAGTGCTGCGATGTCAGCATCCAGCTCAAGAGGATCTCATGCATCTTCTTCTACTACACAGTATGAGGATCAGTTGCGATCTCAGACTTCACTGATAGAGAGTCTCCGACAGGAGCAGGAGCAGATGCGTCAGCAGCAGCAGCAGTATGAGGAGGAGCATCGACGCCAGCAGCAGCTGTACAAGGAGCAGATGAGTCGGTGGCAGCAGCAGCACGAGGGGCAGATGAAGTACATGTGCCGACTAACTCATGCTTTAGGGATGGAGTTTCCTCCACCAGAATCTGCAGATCCCCCCCTCCCCCCCCTTCAGATTAGAGTTTGTTTTTATGTTATAAAGTTTGTTAAATCAAAATATGAATTTTTTTCTATTCGTAGTTTCTATCTCATTATAAAATATTAATAATATTATATTTTGAAATAACAATATTAATATGAATAATAATATTATTTATATTTTATAATATTAAATTTTATATATATATTAAAATTTTATAATATTATAAATTAATTATATTTTTTTGTAATATTTTAATTATTTTAATATTTGAATGTAAAATAATTCTATTATTTTTATATTAATTAAAATAACTTATTAATAATTTTTTATTTATGAATTATAATTCTAATATTATTATATTAATTAAATCATTTATTAATATTCTATTATTTTTTATTTTTGAATTATAATTCTATTATTATTTTATAAATTAAAAAAATTTATTAATAATTTATTATTTTTATTTGTGAATTATAATTATATTAATATATTAATTAAAATAATTTATTATTTTTTATTATTTTTTATTTTTGAATTATAATTGGATTATTATTATATTAATTAAAATAATTTATTAATAATTTATTTTTTTGATTTTTTTTATAGTATTTGCGACGGGATACTATGCCCTTCGCAAATAGTATTATTATTATATCCATTAAAATAATTTAATAATAGTTTTTAATTTTTTTTTTAAAAAAAGTAATTGGGAAGGGCCCCGTCGCAATTACTATTTTAAATGTTTTTACAAATATAAGAAGTAATATTTGCGACGGGAAGGATCCCAGTCACAAATAATATCTTTAGCGACGAGCCCATCGCAAATAATTGTTTTTGTGACGACGTTTTCCCCAACGGGCGATTTGCGACGGACCCCTGTCGCAAAAGGCCATTTGCGACGGGATCCTGTCGCAAATGACCCGTCACCAATACCTATTTTTCAAGTAGTGAATGCAGAACACTAAACTGTGGTTCTACCCTGAACTAGTTTTGGATGCCACATATTAGTCAGGGGCTGCACCAAAGCCTCTTCTAGAGAGGATTTCACCTATCAGTGTTGTTCTATGATTACATTGTGTCTTTTGAACTACATACTGCTTGATTCACATCCTCATTGTTTACGTAGGGAAACCCCAGTATTTTTCCTAGGCTCTAGCTCCAGGAATTGTAAAGTCCTGTTCCTCCCCATTTCGGCCTCCTGGCCTAACCCCTCATAGGGAACCATGTAACTGCAATTTTACCCCGAACAAGTTCAGGATACCCCATGATTTCATTAGGAAGCGACATCCCCCCCTTTTTCCAGAGGGGCCCTATCTAAATGAAGGAATTATCCATGATCAAATTGATGCATCCATACATTGTGCTTCCGCCATGGTGGTGTAATTTCAAGAGTGTTGCATTCTATTCAAACAGACTCTCAACTCCACATTCCACACATTGTGTGCCCCTTATTTAGACCCACTTCCTCTTTCATGTCTGGAGGGACCCCCGAGCAACATGGATGCTCAGCCTATGGCCCGCCTACTCTACTGAGCCAACATTCCAGAAGACTAACAAATGGAATTCGCGATAGGTCCTGTGTTTCGACCATTGGAAACGGTCGACCCTCATTTGCTATCCCCACTCCAGGATAATACAAAAAGAATAATGTGTTTTGAATGTAGTCAAAATTTATTCTTTGTTGTCATGCCACCCCCACAATGTTCTGAATAATGGGTATTGTGATTCACACTTCCCATTCTCATCAGTTCGGATCGATTTCAGCGCCCCTAGCTTTTCAGCGTTCATGCAAAAGAGCACAGTGAAAAAATAGTAATTAGAATGTCTTGAGTACTTCATTTTCCAACCAGGTCTCTCCCATTTCCACGAATTCTGGACTAGTTTTCCAAAACCTGGATGCCCGGAGCTTGGTTTTCACTCCTACGTTTGGATGGAACGATGAGGTAGCCATCCCTTGTTTCTCACATTGGGATTGAACCACGTGAACTTTGGGAATGGTCGCTGGATGCTACGTGAACATCATAAGGGTGAAATAAAATGATGTAAACAACAAAACTCATGCATGCTACGAAATTCAAAAAATCAAAGAAGAATAGTAATTTTTATGGGTTTGTAATCATTATAGTACCTGGGGGTCGACGCCCCCCATGGACGGATTGACCTCATAAAAGGAACATTGAAGCTCTCCCACCTTATGGATGGTGGCGTCTAGGAGTTACTACCACTTTTTCACCTCCTGGTCCTCCTCAGTAGAGAGAGGGTGCAATTCATTGGCCATAATCTGGGCCCACTCCAACTTGGCCTGGATGGCGATCATCTCTCCATAATCTCACCTCAATCCCTCTATGACTTCTGATAGCTATGTCTTCAGTTGTGATATCAGTTCAGATTGTGCATTTCGGGAGGTCAAATGCTCATCCACCCGATTCTGCAGCTGTTGGACCACATCTTCAACCTTCTAGTGCCTCTTGTTGTTCACCGCCTTCCTCCGCTACCAACCCACTCCAAGGCCACGATAGTGCTCCCAAATCTTGTCTTCCAAAAGATCTCAGATGAGCATGTGAGGACGTCGGGCATCCACAATCCCAGAGCACAGTTCACGCAGTCACGAGCGAAGTCTATCCATCTCATTCATCCACAGCACTTGGGGGTGTCATTGATGAAGTGCGTGATCAGATTCCATGATCGTAGATGGAATATTTTGTTTCCTCCTTGTAAGAGGTTGTCTCATCCTATTCGGCTTGATTGGAGTGCTCGTATGCAAGGAATTATCCCCGGAACTCCATGACTGGGTCCACATATGGCGTCAGATCGGGCATGGCAGGTCTTGAATTATCCGGTTTATCCTCATCATTAGATCCCACCTCGGTGATCTGATGCACAGTCCCACTAGTGCCCCCGCCGATAGTCGGGAGCGCTATAGTTCGGTCAGGCTAGATGTTCACCTCCACGACTATCGACATGTCCCTGGGAAGGGTGCTACCAAAAGCCCCGACCAACTTCACCACAGTAGCCCAGGCCAATTGAAGAACTATACACATGAAGAACAGGACGTGAATTCCAGTTAACTTGGTCAGGGGATGGAAGTTGTGAATGCAGTAGAGAAGACTTACAGGGGTCAAATCCATGGTCTCGCTCTTGGGCTTATTTCATCGGAACCCTAAGATGTGGCCCCCTATATATGTTTGGCAGGTCTGGAGACTCTAGGAGAGCTGCCTCGAATATCCCAGCCCCGCCAGACATGGAGGTTGATGCATGCACGGGCATGGATCTTGAAGGTCCAGCGTCAGTGCCCAATGCATGGAAGGAACAAGGTTTATGCACCAGTTCCACCTGCACAATACAAACACTGATAAGGAATCAATAGTAACCTAAGTGTAGACTATAAAGAAGGAATATGGTATTTTACCTCGAGAGCCTCCACGAAATCTTCAAGTTCTGAGGAGTGACCACCAACTTCGACATCCTCCAACGGACTCTCCCTAACAGCCTTGTCTCCCAAGGAGGACTCATCTGATTAATCTAGCATGGAGAAGTGCTCCCTCAGATCAGTGGCCGACAACTATGGAGGGACCGTGCGATCCAAAAGCACACTAACTCAGTCTGTCATCAGGTACAAGGGGACTCGAGAATGGATGATGTCATCCAGCTCAGCTATGTATTGCTCCGCCTCCACTTGAGATATTGCAAAGCTGACTCTAATAGGGTCAATCCCCAACAAGTCCATCCTGATGTGGTTGTGGTGATACCATTACTCGGATGGGACGAGGAATTGCCGGTTGACTTCCCAGATGTCCCAGGCCTCCGGGAAGATGAAATTCTATGGCATGTCAATGTGGCATTGCCATTTCCCCAGGGCCTGTGTAGAAATCTTGTGGAAAACTCTCATTGCCCTCCCGTCTGGATGACTCTATTCCCTTGGGGCCACCAGCTACGTTGTCACTGTCAGATCCACCGCTGATGCTCCCTCCTCAACTAGTGCGGGCGCCCATGCTACAGTAGCCCCACCACTACGGGATGCCCTTGTAACCTTCCATCCTTTTCCTTGAGATCAAGGAATCTCAATATCACCGACCAAGACGGTTGGCTACTTCAGCATCTCCCCTGGATAGGCTTGCTCCCAACTATGGGCATATTATTTTATTAGCCCAAGGATGGAATTTGGTGAAGGAAATACATTCCAAATCATCCTGTATTCCCGAGTGAACTTGAGCCACATCCGCCTCATTACACACGGGTGGTCCTCATAGAGCACCCCCAGGTAGACCTGTGGGGTCAGCCACTACATGCACCGAAATATCCTAGAAAACCTGTGTGGGGTGTATGGCTTGCAGAGGAACTCGTGGTCCACCCTTTCCACCAGGACTCCACCTTGATGGTCAAGGTGGTATGCTCGGTTCTCTTCCTTTCCCTGGCCATCCTCCATGAAGGCCGCCATTGTCAGTGGGAATGGATGGAAACTGAATTCCTCCACCCTCCACACCCGGTTTTGAACCGATGGTGTGGCTAGCTTGGTCGGAAAGATCCCCGCATAGTTCAAGATAGAGGGACGAAGTTCGACCCCATAGGTGAGATGGGGTACAGATACTCGTAGATCCCCCTAATGTGTACCTCCATCCACCCGTACAAGAGGTGGAACGCCCCGCATACCCTCTGTGGCCTTTTCCCCTCGCTGATGTGCCACAACATCTTGAACAACATAGTGAGCATTAGGATCCCTAGACTGACCCGCCCTTCTGTCGCCAAAATGGATTCCATGTTGAATGTTCTTGGTCGCAATCCAATGTTTGTATCCCCCACTGGTAGGATCCAACCCTAGATAATGGCTTCGATGAATGTCTCTAGCCTAATAGTTTTCTATTGTTCAGTGCTAACACTGAACCCCCAGGTCTTCCACTAGCTATCCTCTAGCAGCCGCCAGTTTGAGTTTTCCTTACTCTGGGCACCCTTCAGGCAAGTTCCAGGCCTTGTCGGGAACTGCCTATTTTCTAGACAGCTCGAGAACTTCTTGAACCAGTTCTTGAAGTGGACATCCCTCACCGCCTCCTTATCCTCCTTGGGAATGAGCTCCATAAATTCCATCGCTAGACACGACATCATCTCTGGATCCACCCATGCACCGATGGCCAGGTGGAATTCGTCATACAACACCCCCAGTATCAATATCCCTGAGATCATATGCATATCCCATATGATTATGCCGACCTCCCTGCGATGCAGGTGAAAGGTATTGGTCCCCAGTGACCACCGGCTCAACAGCACCGACATTAACTGCTTTGGCTAGTAGATATGGAACTAGGCTGCCCAGGCTGCCTCATACATGCCCACTCTCCTCAACACTTCCCCAAAATCCTCACACGAAGTGCCTACCTTGTAGGCCCAAGCCCAATCATCCATAAAGTTTCCTCCCTGGAATAGGTCCCATTCCTCGGACCACCCATTTTTTAGGTTCCCCTGTGTCGCCTTAAGGATGGTTTCGTATAGTGGAGCGAATATCTCTGGCTGTAATGCCCTACCATCGACATTTTTTAGATCATTGTATAGGCATTCGACGATGAAAGATGTGAAATCATCTACGACATGATCATCAGGCTCCATGAACCATCGGTGCTGACATGGCGTGCTTCGGAACCAGTAACATGGATAATCCCTACCTGCTGTAGGGATGAATACGTCATCCATCAGCCCGAATCCATACAGAGACAACTTCTTTCACAGTGGGTAGTTCTTCTAGCTCTCTGACAACATCTCCACCAATGAACTATGGTCTGAGTGGCTCCAAACTAGCTCTCCTAGCCCCAGGTAGTTCACCATTTCTTCCCTGGGGGCGGCATCCTCAAGGACCCCATAGGAAGCTTCTTGATGGGACATTCAATTCATGAACTTGGATGTTTGGTTGGTTGGTTCGTGATGATCGTTCGTAAAGCGTGTTTACGAAGGCCGCTCGGGAAGACTGTACGCGGGGTGCTACTCGGCGTTAAAAGATGGATCCCGGAGCACTAAACCGAAGTCAAGGACTCATTGTGTTCCATAAATAATTGATTCACAGAGATCACTCAAGGTGTACACAGAGCATCACAAATCGAGAGCACAAGAAGAAAATATCACAGATAAGGGAAAGGAAAAAAGAGAATGTGGGAGGATCTACTAAGGCACTTGATGTTCGTGAGACTGCCATGTGGAAAGGGAGGCAGGCCACTCTGTGAATGAATTTGACATTCACAACGCTTCCACGAAGCAATGCAAGCAGGATGTTGTGTGACCCCAGTTGACATTCGTGATCTACAACAAAGCTCCCCAGCCCCTCTTCGTGCGAGATGAGCTCCAATTGGTAGCACCTTTTGCCTATAAATACTGGGCTCCCCTTGAGCTCTCAAGATGGACAATCTGACCTTTCATCTTCTCATCTCCCGAATCGCAAAGCACTCCTCCGCTCGGTGAACCTTATGCTGTTCGAGGTACTTTTAATTCGCAAAGTGACTCCCCATTGTCTCGTTTTGATCCCCTCATCCAAGAGGGATTCCTTTTGTGAAGCCTATGGGATTTCGTGAACGAAGGGGATCCTCAAGGGGACCTGGGTCATCAAAGTGTGTTTATGTTTTGTGAAGCAGCCTTAATGTACAGATGATCTACATGCTAAGGTAGGATCACTGTACCTCGTGAAGCACATTGTTTCCTGACACCTTGCTTCGCGAGGCACCTTTGCTCCATGAGGCTGTGCTCCACGAATGTACTTCCACTTCGCGAAGAAAATCCCATTTTCACCTCCACCCCATGATAAGTTTAAGGAACCCCAATTCGCAAAGCATGCCCCATCACAAGTGCCCTCTTCCACATGGAGCGACAGAGTTCTACAAGGCCCCTACCTATGGACCCCCCTGCTTGGAAAATCCTTTTCCCATGCGACCCTCCAGGTTTGCACGATGTGACTTCAAAGTCCCCCATATGATACCACTCGTTTTGTTGCTTCTCCTAATTCTTTTTCACAGAGGCATGATAATGGCTATTGCTTCTTTGCATAGCCACGATAACATGGGCCACATGATGGTTCGCTCTACAACACCCCCTCTATATGGAGTTGCCGGTGCCTTCCTTCCCACAAGGAGCAGAGGGTACCAGTTATGTATGTCTTAGGGGTGTGGAGAAAACCCACCTCATCCACGCTTTAGGACGTTAAACTGCCAAGATCCATCATCCTCAACACATGACGTTAAACAATGACCCAACCCCATGCCGCACACGCAGGGTCCCCCTACCTCGGGCATTCTCCTCGACCCTAGTCTCCACAGGGATGATATCCTGCTTCTTGGAGTGGAGTTTGTCCATGGGGAAGGGCATACATATTGGTGTATGCCCCTAGATTTTCTTGCATGAGGTAGCACCCCTACTCCTCCTCACATCCACTATTCCAAGGAAAGCGGAAGGTGTGATAGGGGACATGGATCCTCCTTTCTTTGGTCCCAAATCCCTCTGCCGCTGTGCATTGTCGCCATCCGGCCTCCATCTTTGAGTAAGTCCCAAACTCTCTCTACCTTGGATTCTCTATGTGTAATCCCCACTCCACATCCCACAGACACACCATTCATGACATGGTCATTTGTTTTATGCTGCCTCTTTTTTCTCACACTGAGCACAACTCACGTGGGCTTAGAGTAAGCATCGACCATGAAATCATCCCCATTCTACATGACCTTAAATTGTAAACTTGAACTACAGGTAATTTGATCCATGTCAAGGCATGGTACGTAGGAAGCCTCCCTGAGGTTCAAGCCCACCAACCAGTCATTCTGACTCCTGATCACATCAATACATCCCTATCTCACATGATGTTAAATTGTACGCCCGAACTATGGGGACATTGATCCATGTCAAGGTATGGTAAGTAGGAAGCCTCTACGTGGTTCAAGCCCACCACCCTGTCGTTCCAACTCCCCTTCACATCGGTTCATCCCCATCCCGCATGACGTTCAACTGTACACCCGAACTATGGAGACAATGATACATGTCAAGGCCTAGTACATTGGAAGCCTCCACATGGTTCAAGCCCACCACCTAGTCGTTTCAACTCCCCTTAACGTCGGTTCATCCCCGTCCCGCATAACATTAAACTATACACCTGAACTATGTGGTCTTTGAACCTTGTGTAGGCATGGTTAGTAGAACGCCTCCCTGAGGTTCAAGACCATCATCCACCTGGACGAAGGTCCTTATTCACATCGGTTCTCTGACACACCATCCTGAACTACGTGGACTTTGATCCATGTCAAGGCATGGTACGTAGGAAGCTTCCACGAGGATCAATCCCAACACCCATCGGACCCCCGGTCCATCATCATATGGGTTCCCCAACATGCACCATTCTGAACTACGTGGTATTTGATCCATGTCAAGGCATGGTATGTAGGAAGCCTCCATGAGGTTCAATCCCACCACCACCCAGCTGTTCTAACCTTCTTCACGTCAGTTCGACCACATCCAGCAATAAGTCGTTGCAACCCCCTTCAGCGGAAAGCCGTTGTCAACCTCATTCGATGGTAAGATGTCGCCAGATGAACTACGCGGAATTTTATTGCCTACCATAGGGATATGTATGAAGTCTCTTCGAGGCTCAAGCCCAAAACCATCATCTATCCTGATTATTACCTGGGCTGCCACATCCCGGTGAGATCATGCCACCTCATTCCCTACCACAGCATTCAGAACTCTGGCCACATGTTGGCCTAAATATCAGTGTTCCCTCCACGGTGGTTCCTCAACCCGATCTACTCTAATCAGTGTCCTGATGAGTCCAATTCTTCTCTGTTGGATGGTAAACTTGCGGCATACCCTATGTTTAAGACATGAAGTAGAGGTAAACCTCAAATACATGCCTATGGGATATGATTCCCCACATTTGATGTGGGATTCCTCCAGCTTCCACGCCCTCAAGAAGCCCTATAATAAGGTATTTAAGAGAGACAAACAAATTACTAGCATCTAGACACATCATTGATGCCCCAATGTGACTACTCCCCTATCGGAAGCTAGCTGCCCTGACCGGACAATTGGAATGTCCTGAGAGAAGCAACATAATTAGCTGCTGTCCACAAAGATATGGCTCCGGGAAGAGTTTCACGAACAACGTATTAAATCGATGTGGGAGACCCGAACTAGGTGACGAGTTTCGAGGAGGAATCAACTGATGGAAGAACCGACATCTCATCATCCTGTTTCGATCAAGGAGAAAACGTCCCTAAACAAGGAATGAATGTTGCCCGCCTTTGGAATGCGGGAATGCGGGGTAACAAAAGACGCACCTATCCCACTAAAGTAGAGGGACGCGCGCGCCCCAACAAAAGCATAAAAAACAATAGATATTTCATATATGTGATACTAAACCATGCGCCAATGAAAATCTATTTACTAAAAAGTTGGATATAGGAAATCCATGGATTTTATTTCATTATTTTGACCGAAATTTTCCATAAATCAATATTTTTGTCTCATAACATATTTATAACCTCTCCCCATCAATCTAAAAGCAAGAAGAAGGCATTCCATATTGTGTTGAGGCTAGATTCTCATTGAAATTCATCGTTCATTGTGGTTTTCCTCAGATATACATATCCCTTTCTCTTGGTTTCCAATAAATATGCCTTCTCTAGGTATTTTTTGGGGATGGTTGCCAAATGTTTATATATATGATCTTTTTGATAATAGGTCAGGAGATTCATGGTCTGTTCATGGAGATTCAACCCAATTTTGTTGGAATTTGTGTTTTGTTCTTCATTTGTTTTCATAAAACCTGATGTAGTTGACTTCACTCTGGACCCCTCTCTTTGGAATTCAATGTATTGATTTAAATTTTATCATTATTATTGAAATTGTTTTTGATATTAATGTGAATTGAATATTATAAACCCTCTTTAGTGATGGATTAATTAATGTATGAAATTTCATGATCATTTGGAGAGGCAATTTAGTAGTTTAATTTTAAAATGATGATTTTGAAATGGTTTTTTTCGGTTTTTCTTCATTGGAATTTATTTTCAATAAAAATGGATTTATTTTATTGAAATTTTTCTTTGAAAGAACATCGATGAAACAATAGTTTTATTGAAATTGTTGAAATTGGGTTTTATAATAATGGTTCATGGAAAATATTTTGGGTGTGTTCATATGAATTTGGGGATGATAAGGGTAAGGAGTCTCTCCCTTCATTATGGGAAGGATAAGGGTTCATGTCTCTCCATCATCAATATGATTCACTATGTGATGTAATAAGTAAATTACGAGTAACACCCTATGAGAATTGGGAGTTCCATGATACTTGTGTACTTGGTATTGTGGATATTTGTATGGGAACCAATTCTGAGAAGGTGGAAGTAATGGAATAGGTTTAGTACATAATTTATTTTCTATCTATAAAACATGATGTTGTTTTGAATAAATGGTTTCATTTTAAATTTTTAATTTTTTTATAATTGTTCATGTTTTTTTATAAACTACAATTAAATAAATTTTTCAAACGTGTTCTATCCTAGTAGGATGAGTAAGAAATTCATCGGTAATAATAAACTAACATTAATTACTCACCTCTAAAATGGAACATTGGTTGTTTTACAGATGTTGTTTATCGAGTCATGTGTAAGGGTAAGGCATCAGACTTCATCCATATTACTTCATGGTACTAAGGCTATTATGTAAATATGGATATTGGGTATTTTTTGGAGAATGTATTAGTTTTTGTTCATCTTTGAGTAGTATTTTTTATGTAGACATATTATCATTACATTGATATTGTAGTATACCATTGTGGTAATTTATTTTTGTTCTATTTTGTTAAATGAAATGTTGATTTGTATTTCATTGTTATCATGCATCATATAGTGTTTTTCTGTTATGGATTTTTTGGTTAGTTGTTCTATTCTTAAATATAAATTCATCCCCTCATGTATTGAAGCCCTTTGGAATTTATATCCATACATTGGTGTCTTGGGGATATCGGTTAAGGTTATTTAGAACATCCACCTAGACTCAAGACAATAAGAAGGGGTGGGAAATTATGACATCCCTATTTAGATAGTGGAAAGTGGATGAATCTATAATACATATGAAAAAGGGATAATTACCATAAAATATGACTGTTTAGTATCAACTCGATGTTCAGTATGGTTAAAAATGAGTTAGCATAATACTATACAACTAGATAGATACAATCAAGTGATATATTTGGTTAAACACATTCTAATAACATTCCATTATAATTAATTTGTTTTGTAATGTAATTATGTATAGGAATATTTTGGAACTCAACCTAATGAATCCTAGAACGAGCAGAGAGTGATTTATGTTGAATTGAAATATAATTTTATATTTTTATAGATAAAGATATTTGTTCGATGATTATTTCATCATTATATAATTATCTTATTGTGTTATTTATTCATGAGTATCCTAATGTCCTTTTAGTTGTAGAAACGGTTGGAATATAGTGGCACCAAGTTAATAATAGTATTCGTGGACCATTAGAATATTTTTTCAAATATGTAAAGAATTATGAATGATGATGTTGATGAAGATGATGGAGGTTGACATATTCAACACCATATGTTCCAATAATGTTTGATTATGAACACAAGAAAATATTTCAAGGATACAAGAAACTGGTTAATTTTTCTATGGATTGGACAATGAAATTGAAACTATTGATTTCTAGTGAAGAAGTCAACCAGTGCAATGAATGGGAATATTGTCCATTACTTGAATGTAATATGTTTTTAAATATAAAAATAAATTACCTAATCCATGAGATCATATGGATAAAAAACACCACAACCACCTAAAAATATTAAATAAAATAAATCCTTTTGTATGGAATCATTGATAAATCCTACAGGATAGAAATACATAGAGTGTATGGAAATGTGACTGCAACCTTTAATATTTATGTCCTTTGTGACATAGATTGTTTTTATTCAAGGAATAATGGTTTGTAAAATAGAGGGGAATAGTATAATGAAGTAACATAAATGAATAAATGTGTTTAGATTGATCATGGAATTAATGGTTGACTGTTCATAAATTCAAAAGAACCATTTCCAAGATGGGTTGAATACTGAGAAGAGGAATAATGACGAGGAAAGAAAAATATTTTTGTGGCCTCATAATAAAATTACAAGAGGATGAAAAACATGAATGAATGGGAGGAGAATATGGGCCATTAGTCAATCCAATTAAATACTATATGTGAATTTAGAAGTCCCATCCAAATGATCATGTGGTTTGAATTTCACATCGATGATTGAATTTTGGAATGTCAAATGTTGTGGCTCAGTTTTCTCTAATGTCATGGTGGAAATCATAAAATTCATATTTTGATTCTGAATAGCATTTCTAGTTGGAATCATATCCCATATAACCATGTAAATGTGCAAAGAATATAAAAATCATTGTTTTTTATTTATAATTTTCATTGGAAGGTATTCTACATGGGTATCTCTAATTTATATATAAATATCCACCTCCTTGTATCCCTTTGAGGATATTTTTCACATTTGATTGTTTTCCACCATTATTATTCTTATGATCATTGTATAATTATGTGATTTTATGTAGTGATTAAAAAAGTATTGATCATTCTTTTTGGTCCATTATAATTAAGGTTTTATGGTGAATGTATCCTTGGGGTTCTAATTTATCATCACCTCCAACATTAACATCACCTACCTACATATTTTATTTTATATTTATCTTATTTCCTTCATTTTTATATATATTATTCACCAATAGATACTAAAAACCCATAAAATATAATAACTTGGGGCCTCACCAAATATGACTCACCTCAGTTTGTGAAGTGAAAATGAATTGGATTGGCAATGTAACTAGGGAGATCTAGAACCCTTATGTTACTATAGAGAGGTGTGGACCTAGTTATATTAAGGATATGTGAAACCCTAGTCAAAGTAGAGTGATGTGGTTCTCCAATGAAGAATAGAAATTTTTGAGCACTAGTGACACTCTGATGTGTTGGAGTGGACAGAGGGGGACTTGTGTGTGGATTCACCATAGTGGGTACGAGTTTCCACTAACACCATTTTATTAATGAAGCTCTATTATTTCACCTTATATATTTTCTTCTCTCAAGTGTTGATGAACTACTAAGGATGTGGTTTCTAACATTGTTTTCTAGATTTAATAACCCTTAGGAAACCCAGTCACCGCTGTTTTTCTTAATTACCATTTGGTTTAGGATTATAGAAGATATATGATGGGATATTATGTAAATGTCATTAATCATGGGGTAGTTAGTTTTATTAAATCACTTGGTATTTAAAATGATGTAAAATTATGATATAAAGGGATCTATTTATAGGTAAATATAATATAGTGTCATTACATAGTTTGGTGTGTGAGTGTTGTGTATAGGTTGAATTGTGAATGATGCATTCATGTCTATGTCATGTGTGTAGGAATAAATGGAATAACATTTTTTGGGGTCAGTACATCATACTAGGATGTATGCTAAGAAATTTTAATGTATGAACATGGTAGAATAGGCTAGTTTTGTAAATTCATATCAATAAGAGAAATATCCTATGATAAAACACTAACATCAACCATCATAACCAATGATTTGTAGGCCCATTTGGCTGCACAATCACTCAACTGAATCCTATAAAATTATGAATTTAATAAATGGAGTATTTTACCATATAATGGTGTTTCTTAAAGTCAAAAATCATTAAGAGACATATTAAATTGGGTTTTTTGATATTAATCTGAATTCATCAGTGATTTTTGAAATCCATACCATACTCCCCATTGGAGGTTCTCACCCCAATATTCCAAAACACGGAATAATTTTTTTTGAGGAATCCATATACCTTTGGGTGTAAAAATTCATGAATCACATTTAGTAATAATATTCACCTCATATAACCATTAAGATACATTTTTTATAATAAAAAATCTTATATTTTCTATGCGATGACTATGTCATTAATTCCTTAGAATTTGAGTGGAAGAAATATTTTTTTCCAAAAAATGCAACATAATAGTGTTGGATTAATTCAGGATGAAATTATTTTAATTTTAATGTTACATAGGGATCATTTACACATTATTTGAAAATATGGTAGGCTTCTTTGTTTGACTTACCTATAAGAGGAAACACAACAATAAGATTTTCATGACTCAAGGTGTTTATATTTCCCTGACTTATCCATTCAAGATAAACAATGAAACTATTGAAGAGTGATTTCAAGGTAGATTTAATCCACATAGACATTTAATGTTATTGTATTAAGTCAATTGTGGTTACCAAATTCTTGAATAAAATTATTTCATCTATAGAATTGTTCATATATGGGTATATATATAGGTCCGACCACATTACACTAGACATGGTCCATTCAAATGATGATGATTTCCCCTGGGAGTGGATCACAGAAGGGTGTGGGTAAAATTACCATCCGTATACAATATAGTTTTCCCGTTATTATTTGGATTGATGAATCAATGAGCTTAGGATGACATACGAGGGATTTTGAATGAGGTATCCAATATTCAAGAGGGTTCAAATATCCTGAAATTACATGAATACACTAAACCAATATTTTAGGTATAATGGAATTCATAAATTATTCCAAGGTAAAGGATCCAAGATATAATTACTTAAATTTTACTAGGAACATATAATAGATCACAAAAGGTTTTTGTACATTTCATAACCACCCAAAATAGTACCCCAATCCTTGTATAGGGGATGATTAGGTGTAATAAACATGTATATTTCTTATGCCACCCTTTATAAGATTTGGTCCAAACAAGTTTTTTTGTTTTTCCTTTGAATGATCAATATATACATGGCTATGTGAGGTTCTACCCTATTGTGTGAAAGATCAACATTTACCAACGTCACACATTAAGGGTTTCCATCATGGTGGTATTTAAGACACTTTCTTTGGGAAAATATTGTTAATGCAAGAAAAAACAATGGAGTATGGTTAGGGTCAGATATAATTGACCAATAAATGAGGTGGTCTATATAGAAACACAAGCATGGGAAAACCAAAAAATAAACATGATCCTAGTTCCCCTTATAAGGATAAAATTGTCGTAAAACACACATATTTTAATGGTATAGTTCTTGTTCCATATGAGGCTAATATTTTAGGTTGAATAGAGTTGAAAGATAGCTGGATTGATACATGAAGGAATGTGAACAAGGAATACCTAAAGAGAAGATAGTCCCAATGAAATCAATGATCTGGATAGGTGGATAATGTTTTTTTTCATAATAATTGGACCATAGGATGATGATTTCCATGTTTGGAAATCAACTGTGAAGACCCAGACCCAGATGCCACATAACGAGTACCCAAATCCTGGTGGGCCACATGGCATCAAGCGCATCTTCCCAAATGCTAGAGGCTTCCAACTTACATCGAGGGTATAGGGTATCTCGATGGGAATACCATGCATTCATTACTGAAGTTTAACCCAACAGAAGGAATATAAGGCAATAATAAATAGTGTAAGAAATATAAAAGATATAAATAAACTGCAGAAGAAAAATGATGATATTGATAAATGAGTATAAGAATAACTGTATCAATTGGAACAATTATTATGTAATGTCCTATCACCAGATAACTAGAAAACATGGATAAACTATAATGGGAATAACTTGATCCAAAAAGAAAATGAAAAAATACTAATCCAATCATCCTGAGAACCAACTCGGCCATCTGCTACCGAGATATATACAAAACAGAAATCAATCAATTGTTTGAATCCATATGATTCACATTTTCAACACCTACAACCGTGAAATCTACTATAGGTACTGAACGGTGCCAGGAGATGGTGTGAGATTATTCTCAGTGGGCCACTATCAATAGTGTCTATAACATCCAGCTCGAGTTATGGAATATAAAAGTGTGTGGGAATTCATTTTATAAGTAAAGAAAGAATTACAGTAAATAAATACCCAAGTAACTACTTCATCTGTCTATTTGTGTCTAAACAATATACAAGATAAATAATTAATAAATTACCATTTAATGTTAATAGGTCACATGAGACAAAGCCAGTGATGAAATCACCACGTGAGGACATAACCATTGAAGGTACCAAGACGTAACAAGGAAACCTGATAATGATATCCACTAAGGGAGTTTCAAGTTATTAACCGAGGTAATGTAAATATCACAGAATGCAAACACAGTAGTACCTGAGTCTAGCTAAGGGGTAAGAGTGTAATCCAAGGAGTGTAATCAAAGTAATTCCATAATAATGCTACTTTTGAGTCCAAGGTGATCTACCAAGGTAAAATTGGGCTATAAAATGATAGGGCCTAATGAGCATTCACCATGGAAACTACAAGTCAATGATGGATCCAAGTAGTGTATCCAAGGTATCCTATAATAATGAATGTGACCCAAAGGTTGTATAATGGGAATTCAAGGAATATAAAAGAACTAGAGTCTAGGTGGGTATCAACATAAGAAAACTACATCCTTGAATTGGAATGGGGTTCTCGAGACCCAAGGTATTATCCTCTAAGATTCCAAGGTGAGATCCTGTTAGTCCATTCCAATTTGATATTTAAAATAATTAGTAATTCATTCATTTAAATTCTTACCTCTCATTAGTGTGGATAGGTCTTGTAGATTTGAAACCATTTACTTATTGGTCCATGCCTTGTATTCTATTAGTGTGGATAATAAAAGTAGCATTATTACAATTTAATCAATACTAAATCAAACATTATTGCATATTCTATTAGAGAGGTTCACTCTTCTACCTTCCACTATCTTGGAAAAGTCTGCTACGGATATGTAACCTTTATTCCATCTCTATTTTGAAGGCCACGTTATATACTTAGTATACTTTCTATTTCACATTTCAAATTTTATAATCATTTGGAAGCACATATCATATGTGGGTCAATTAGTGAGAATACATGGTACATTATATCATGCAATTCCCATTATCAACAATTCATTTCTTATAGAAAGGCTTTCCATTAAGAAGGTTATTCAAAGGCACTCGTGAACGGTGGCTCAAAATTGAAAAATCACTAAAAATCCAATATGGAATAACCTTCAACATAAGGCAGATTTTGTAGTGGTGTAACTGCTTACAACTAATAACATATTTAGAAAGAGCTTCACCATACGATTATATCAAGTATAAACAAGGAATGTATGTTATGTATTCCAACAAAACTGGTGGGACCCAAACAAACATTATAGAAACAATGAACTTTTGGGATAAGTTATAGCCTCCACCATAGGGTTTTACGATCCTTATATTCTAGTAGTGGCCCTTGATTTGACTCAGATTATAGTATATCTACAAAATGGTACAAAATTCACACTTAGAGATATCAATGTAGAGAGAAAGGGTGAATAATAATAGATAAAGGGGACTCAATTACATATCATTTCACATCCAACGTGATGAATATAAGATCGATTTGATGTTGTACGAAGAAGATCTCTTGATTCCATTATTAGATCATAAAAAGCCCCAAAATGAGAGTAAAATAGGTCAATCCTACATATAATCATATTTGTGATGAAGTGGGAGGATTAATAGATCATTAACGTAAAACTGGAAATATAACAAGAAAATTAACATGCACATGGGTTTGTTGTACAATTTTCCAAACCGTATGCAAACTGTGTGGGACAGTTCTGCCCGAAGTGTTTTGTTCGCACAGTTTTTCATACCATGTGAAACTCATGCATCAATACCGAGCTAGAAGGGGAGCTCACATGGTTAAGCCTCATGGCCATGTGTTGACCATGCAAGGTGGATCTGTCCAAAAAAACACCCTCTGAATATTTTTTCATACCATGCTGAAATCCTACATAGGTTATTAAACTGTGGGCAGAGTCTGTTATCCCAAAAATGATGGTTTCTGGGCTCCGATCAATCCCCATAAATTCTCAAATCATTTACAAACTCATTAGGAATAAAAATTTGGTCCAAAGAAGAAATTTATATTGAAAACTAAAGGATATATACGTGACTAAAAATCCGAGTTCATACAGTATTCCCCGCATAACATAACTCACCCCATGAGTTCTACTTCTTAGGTTAAAAGAACACTGTATGAGAAAAACTCTGGCCATTGTGCACATAGATCATCTTCCATTTCCCTTGTATCATCTGGTACTCAGTCATGCTACCATTGCACAAGTACAAGAGGGACAAACACGCCTCAGATAACCTTCATGCTTCGGTCAATGATGCATACATGATACTCCTCATTGGGAGAATCGATATCTAACTCATCTTCCTCATGATCAAAGATATGATATGGGTCATCATGATATTGGAGAATCAATGAGATGTAAAATTCATCCTACATGGCATGAAACCTCTGAGGTAGTTGAAACTGATAGGCTACTAGACCGACTCTCAATATAAATTTAAATTTCCCAACATAATGAGGCGACCATTTTCCTTAATTTCATAACTGTCTATCCTAAACCTGGGTGATACTCGAAAGAAAACGTGATCCCCAACATCGAACTCAAGAGGTCATCAAAGGAAACAAACATAATATTTATATCTAGAATGAGAAATTTTCATATGATTCCTGATTTTTTGGACATGTTCTAAAGTCTCCTTAATGAGGTATGGACCTAAAAGGGCTGCCTCACTTACCTCTTGCCACCATAGTAGTGAACAACATAGCCAACCATATAAGTCTTCAATGGGAACCATCTAAATCACCACCTAAAAAATATTATTATACGTGATCTCGGTGAGAGGAACACGCTTTTACCAATAACCATTGAAATGATGGAAACATGATCCAAGCATTTCCTCTAGAACCTATATTTTCCGTTTTAATTGTCCATCATTCTAAGGGTGAAAAGATGAGCATAGAAGTACCTGTGTCCCAATTGAATTCTTCTACACTTTCCAGCATTGTGAAGTGAAACAAGAATCTCTATCTGAAAATATATTATGTGAAACCATGTGTAGTCATATGATCTCAGAGATAGACAGGTTTCCAATATCATCAACTGAGAAAGTCTCTTGAATAGTCATGAAGTGGAATTATTTTTTTAGTCATTCAATGAATTCCAAGAAATCATCGCAACCCCATGGAGACCTAGGTAATAAAATGAAAAAATCCATAAAAACATCCTCTTATTTCCATTCCAGTAATGGATGCAGTAGTAAAAAATACTGCAGGTCTCTGGTGCTCTACCATCACCTACTGATAGGTGGAACTCCTAGTGACGATGCATGCAATATGATGTTTCATTCCCTGCCAACAATTCATGCATTTCATATCTTGATACATATTTGAGATTCCTATATAAACATCCCACTGAGAAGGGTGGGACTCATACATCAACTCCTCTCTCATATCTGTAGGAACCCAGATCTGTCCACAAAGATGCAAAATGTTGTCTCTATCCACATGCCAATTTTAAGGTCGGTAATCTCCTGGTGTACTCTAACATAGAACCAAACCTTCTGTATTTTAAAACATTCAACTCTTCAACTTCCCAATGAGCGAAGAGGTAACTATAACGGGTGATAGGTAAGACTATTCGTGACTGTTGTGAAACTCTAAATGAAGTACAAAAAAGTGGGACATTAACTTTCATTCATTTATAGATTCCTATAAATCACGTGTTTGAGTTTTCTGACTCAATGCATCATTGACCACATTTCCATTTCTAGACACATAAGATGCTCAAAATCAATTTGTTGTAGACATTTAGAACTTCTCAACTATCTGAGGTTCATGTCACGTGTGAAAAGACATACTTGAGTTTGTTTTTGTCTATATACACCATAATGAACTCATCCAATAGATATTGAGGGAATAGTCTTCCCATAAACACACCCTAGGACCTTACTACTAGTCGGCAGCCTCTATCATTTGGGAGTTGCGCTTGAGTCCATGTGTCCCACTGGGCATGGGGCACTCATTAAGTGGCATCCAGGTATAGGTGGTCACAATGTGGTATCTGAGGTACCTTGTGTTAATGGAAGGGACCCAATGGTAGTATAACATGCATCAATGTAATAGAAAATAACAGGACTCTATGTGGGTATTAACCTAAGAAAACTACCTCCTTGAATCAGAACGGTGTTCCTGAGACATAATGTATTATCCTCTCTGAATCCAAGGCGAGAACGGGTAATACATTTCATATTTGATAATCAAATCATGTAATAATTCATTTGGTTCATTTAATTCCTCCCATTAGTGTGGATAGGTCATGTAGAGTTGAAACAATTTTTTAATTATTCCAAGACATGTCTTCCATTAGTGTGAATATGCCAACTATAATTGCAACCATTTAATCATTTATAAATAAAACACTAAGGAATATTCCATTAGAGATGTTCACTCTACTACCTTCCTCTAACATGGAAACAAGTCATATGGATATGTATCATTTATTAATTCTCAATTATTAAGGCCATGTGATATACTTAATATTCATTCCATTTCACATTTTATATTTTACAATAGTTTGGAATCATTTACCTTAGGCAGGTCATGTGGTGATCATATATGGTACATTCCATTATGGAATTACCATTAACTACAAGTCATTTCTTATCAAAAGGATCACTACTAGAAAGGTCAAAAAAGGCACACCCTAATGCTAACTCAAACGTGACAGTACACTAAAATCCCAATATGGAATAACCTTCAACATGTGGTGGATTGATGGTTGTGCCCAAATTTACCCTACTGTAAAAGCGGTCGTTGAAGTACAAGTAGGGATTGAATCCACAGGGACTGAAGAAGTAACCTTGAGACGCTATGATTTATTGATGGATTGGCTATGAAGTGGCCAACTTTGAGTTAGATTTTAATTGGAGAACTAAAGATATAATTTAAATAAGATATAATAAAAATTGATGTGAACTAAACAATTATTGATGGTGGGTGGATCTTAGTGTTTTTCTCGGGGTGGATTGGATTAATTTCTTTTCTTAGAAAATTTCATGTCATTAATTCAAGACATATCCAAACAATGAGATAATATTTCCAAATCATTCACCAATTTAATACCTACACAATTCCAAGGCCAATCACTAATTCTCTTTTAGTATCACATTAATGAGCACTCAAATGAAATAGATCGTACTAGCACTCAAAATGTGTGATCATTAAGGTTGGAAAAGATGAGAAAGAATGTAACTCTTCAAATGGAAATCCTAAAATAACGAATAGATTTAAATTTTAAGTACACGAAATAAAATTAAATCCATGACCTTGCTACCCCCTTGGATCAACCCTAAAGAGGTTAGCCCTCCATTGATGTTATTCTACCAATGGAAGAGAGATGTAGACTTATGGGGGCATAATTGAAGAAGAAGAAAATTATTAAAAGAACGAACACTCCATCATTGTGTGATTGAAATCACAAGTGTTGGTGTGAATAATTTCAAACCATGATTCAACGATATCAACGTGTGATGAAAAGGAAAATAAAAAGTTAAGAAGAAGAATTAATTTTATTAAAATAATAAACGTGAAACAAAAACTTAGATGGGAATACTTGACGATGCGATTACAAATTGAAAGCAGAAAATTACAATTGAAATAAATACAATGGATGAAAGAAAAACATGGATTCAAAGAAAAAATGTTAGATGATTATTCCATTAACCACCAGCTTCTTATATAGGAATATTAGGAGCCTTATTTCCACCCTCAACAATAAATTCAGCCCCCAACAATTAAAAGAGTCAAAAGGAGGGTGAAGAATCAAAAGAAAATTAACGTTACAAAGTTGACCACAAAACCAGCCAGATTTATCCTCCATTTTGACGTGTGCATTTGACACTAAATACGGCCGAATACGAAGGTGTCATAAACAGAACATATCTTAGTTAATGTGTCTTCTAGAAGCTATAAAAATTTCAGGAAATATGGATCAGCTGTTTGGATGTTATGGTTGAAATGGTGGGACAGATTTCTGTGCATTAATGTCGGGTCCACCATTTAAATACCAAATTAAGATCCCTTTATCATCATGAAAAAAATCAGAATTAGCTCCAGCCACAGTTGAATAAAATGATCCTCATATTTTTATCTTTCTACTGTATAAATTCGAGCTTCATTGGGCTTGGTTTATGGGCCCCACATTTGTTTGATGGGCCTTAGGCCCATTATGCTTTTTCCAGCAAGTTTCTGCCTTCAGGCGCAAAATTCTCCATCTTCCTTTGGGATTCATCCACCAGACCTAAAAGATAAAATGTTCCAAACAAAGTGATCAATCATATCCCAAAATTTCAAATTCATAAAATGAATATAATATTGTCAACAAACAAATTAATGATTGGGCCCAAATTTTCATTTTAAACATGAATTGGATTTTTTATGACAAATGAAGTTCTATTTTTGTAATGCACTAAAAAATGTTTATGGACTTTGGAACAATGAATATAAAGATATTAAAAATTAATATTATCCACTTTTAGTGACTAATCACACCCCCCAACTTGAGTTTTGCTAGTCCCGAGCAAAATAAATTACAAATATGAAATTCAAATCCCATTTTCCAAAAACATTTTAATACACATTGCTCACCCAAATATCTAATACCAAAAAAATTATGAAAACCCATCAAAATCATTAAAAACAAGCTAGGTCCATAAGAATATCCCAAGCCCAAGCCCAGTCCCTTGTTCAAATTCATTGCCACATTTCATCCAATTCCAATTAAGCATTATAAAGTGTTGTGCATCATAAAAGATATGGGGCCGATTTTATTGTTCAAATGGAAAAAATGGAAGCGCTAGGTGGGAATCACATTAAACATTAAGATGAGTATCCTTTTTTTATTTTTTTATTTGATTTTTTTATCCACAATAGATATGAAAAGACTAACTCTGGGAAAGACAATTATGGAGTCACGATAACTAAGTGTCGGACGCCACACATATTGTAAATTTCATGCTCTACAATAGAGATATAAAGCCTAAATCTATGCAAGAAAACTATGGAGTCACGTTACCCAAGTTCCGGACGCCACACATATTGTCAAAACATTACTCTATGTGGTCTTTTTTTTTTTTTTTTTTTTTTGTTTTTTTTGGATACTCAAATTAAACTAAAAGTGACCCCAGAACCCTATGCTATAATGAAAGGGACCCAAGAACTCAAATTTACACCCACGATCCAGTAGACGTGCATTGTGGCATTTTTATTAAGAGGATGAGATTGTAAACATTGAAAAATCACATCGGACAACCACACTTTCCAAAAACTATGCTCATGAACTTAAACTTGCATTAAAATTAGAATCAAGGCATGAACAATTTATTTGATATCCAATTTTAGAGTTTGCAATGTGTGTTTATCATGTTTATGGTTAATGGATTTTTGTTTTCATGCATGTTTTTATTCACAAAATTTAAAAAAAATCATTTTTTATCTCCCCCCAACTTAGAATGACACTGTCCCTAGTGTTTAAAGAAAAGAAAAGTTAGAATGGTGTGGAGGATTTCCAAGAGTAAATGATAATCATGGAATGAAGTCACATGGTTGTTGATGATGATAGTGCATGCCACAGTCTCCCTTCACTCCTAGATTTGAGTCTCAACAGCTTGGATGGTGGTGAATGGATTCTCCATATGACTTACAACATGTCCTTTTATTTTTTTAACCTATAAAAACATAATAATAAACAAAACAAAATAAACTGATGATACATTGTCTTCTTTTTATATTTCTGGGTAAGGTATTACTCAGATATCACGCCACGTGACACGGATGAATATGGTGCTCCTCTTTCATACCCATCCTTACTCATAAAAGAAAAACAGGTCAACAGTCTATGGTAATTTATTATATGAAAAAGAAAATGATTCAAAATGATTAGAAAACATGAAAACCATGGGTTGCCTCCCATGCAGCGCTTTTGTTTGACGTCGTTAGCTCGACTTGAACCCCCCAAATTATCCAATTCCAACTTTCAAAATTTTAATTAACCCATCTTTCTATACTTTAACAAGATTGAGATTGATTATTTGTTTGAAATATGTTTCATGTGAAATCCTTTGTTCTATAATGAGCGGTAAAATCCATGTAATATCATAAATGGTTGATTAAATTGAATATCTAGTATTTCCCAAGACATCAATAAACATTCCAAATTTTTTAGTTTCAAGAGGATAATAAATTGAAATTTCATGGTATTGGATATCCACATTTAAGAGTGGGGAAGAAAGGAGAAAAATTTTGAGTTCAGGTTGATAAAAATTTAGAAAAGAAGAATGGAAATTTGAATCAAAAACAATTTCTTCTCCATGAAATTTAGAAATAATTGGTTCCTTTTGAAATTTTGATTCCTCCCAAAAAATTTCCTTTTGAATGTCGGGAGTGGGTATAGACTCAATATTTGTTAACTCTCCCAATGGTTCAATGATTGGTGATTCTAAAAAATCATTTTTGGTGCAATATTCTGGACATTCAATCCTTGAAGAATAATTTACCTCTTGTGAATTGATGAAATCAATTTCATCCTGATTTAAATACTCATTAACAATTCCTTCATGTTATTTATCTTGAATTTCGACATTACCTGACCAAATCTCTTCATTATACAACTCTGTATTCCAATATTTTAAAGTGGGTTCTTTACTAAATTCACATGAGTTATGTGGGAAACAAGATTCTTCTATAAGTTATGTGGAAAGGACATCCTGAGTGGGAATGGGTTCTTCATAAGTCTCAATGTTTTGTATTTCTAATCTCAATGATGAAACTTCTGAATTCATTTTAACCATTTTTCACAAAAATGTTCAAGACTTTTTTTAGAATTAGGATTGATTGTTGTTTGTACATCATCATCATCATTAAGTTTGATCTCTTCAATCATCCTTGTGAGGTATGGAAATTGATCCTTTAAAAAATCAACATCCCATTGATCATTCATGTTATCGGGTGTGGGGTATTCATTTAAAGGTTGATCAAAGTAATTTCCTATGTGAGGGGATTCCCAATGTTGATTGTCTATTCGATTCCAGCCCGATTTTATGAAATGAAATTGTTGATGATACACCATTGGAGTTTAATGAAAATTGGATTTGGATTTGTTTTTTTTTTTGGAAAAAAAGAAAAGGGAAAAGAAAATAGAAATAGAGGTGAGAAAAGAGAAGTTAGGTGAGAATAGAAGGTGGGTGTCTAATAAAACTTACTAGGGTCTCTGGCAACGACGCCAAAATTTGGTTGCGCCCAAATTTAACCTACTGGTAAAAGCTGTCGTTGGGGTACAAGTAGGGATCAAATCCACAGGGACCGAAGAAGTAACCTTGAGACGCTATGATTTATTGATGGATTGTCTATGAAGTGGCCAACCTTGAGGTAGATTTTAATTGGAGAAATAAAGATATAATTTAAATAAGATATAATAAAAATTAATGTGAACTAAACAATTATTGATGGTGGGTTGATATTAGGGTTTTGCTTGGGGTGGATTGGATGAATTTCTTTTCTTAGAAAATTTCCTGTCATTAATTCAAGACATATCCAAACAATGAGATAATTCTTCCAAATCATTCACCAATTAAATCCCTACACAATTCCAAGGCCAATCACTAATTCACTTTGAGGATCACATTAATGAGCACTCAAAGGAAATAGATCATACTAGCACTCAAAATGTGTAATCGTTAAAGTTGGCAAAGATGAGAAATAATGTAACTCATCAAATGGAAATCCTAAAATAACGAATAGATTTAAATTTTAAGTTCATGAAATAAAATTAATTCCATGACTTTGCTAATCCCTTTGATCAACACTTAAGAGTTTATCCCTCCATTGATGCTATTCTACCAATGGAAGCGAGATGTAGACTTATCGGGGCAGAATTGAAGAAGAAGAAAATTATTAAAAGAACGAACACTCCATCGTTGTGTGATTGAAATCACAAGTGTTGGTGTGAATAATTTCAAACCATGATTTAACGGTATCAACGTGTGAAGAAAAGGAAAATAAAAAGTGAAGAAGAAGAAGAAGAAATTTTATTAAAATAATAAATGTGATAGAAAAACTTACATGGGAAAACATGACGATGCGATTACAAATTGAACGCAGAAAATTACAATTGAAAGAAATACAATGGATGAAAGAAAAATATGGATTCAAAGAAAAATGTTAGATGATTATTCCTTTCACCACCAGCTCCTTATATAGGCATATTAAGAGCCTTATGTCCACCCGCAACAATAAATTCACCCCCAACAATTAAGAGAGTCAAAAGGAGGGTGAAGAATCAAAAGGAAATTCACGTTACAAAGTTGACCACAAAACCAGCCAGATTTATCCTCCATTTTGATGTGTGAGTTTGACACTACATACGGCCGAATCCGAAGGTATCATAAATAGAACATATCTTCATCCATGTGTCTTATAGAAGATATAAAAATTTCAGGAAATTTGGCTCAGCCGTTGGAAGTTATGGTTGAAATGGTGGGACGGATTTCTGTGCATTAATGTCGGGTCCACCATTTAAAGCTCAACTTCAGATCCTTTTATCATCATGAAAAAATCAGAATTAGCTCCAGCCACAGTTGAATAAAATGATCCTCATATATTTATCTTTCTACTGTATAAATTTGAGCTTCAATTGGCATGGTTTATGGGCCCCACATTTGTTTGATGTGCCTTAGGCCCATTATGCTTTTTCCAGCAAGTATCTGCCTTCAGGCGCAAAATTCTCCATCTTCCTTTGGGATTCATGTAACACCCCAAGATTACATAGTGTGTTAGTTCTTCAAAATAATTCAATAACTTTCACTACATGCAACACCAAGTTCAAGCACACCATGACTTACCAAACAAGCCGTTCAAAAGAGGTATCATAAATAGAACATATCTTCATCCATGTGTCTTATAGAAGCTATAAAAATTTCAGGAAATTTGGCTCAGCCGTTGGAAGTTATGGTTGAAATGGTGGGACGGATTTCTGTGCATTAATGTCGGGTCCACCATTTAAATCTCAACTTCAGATCCTTTTATCATCATGAAAAAATCAGAATTAGCTCCAGCCATAGTTGAATAAAATGATCCTCATATATTTATCTTTCTACTGTATAAATTTGAGCTTCAATTGGCATGGTTTATGGGCCCCACATTTGTTTGATGGGCCTTAGGCCCATTATGCTTTTTCCAGCAAGTATCTGCCTTCAGGCGCAAAATTCTCCATCTTCCTTTGGGATTCATGTAACACCCCAAGATTACATAGTGTGTTAGTTCTTCAAAATAATTCAATAACTTTCACTACATGCAACACCAAGTTCAAGCACACCATGACTTACCAAACAAGCCGTTCAAAAGAGGTTATGAATAGTATTAGATAAATTTCAATGTTTATATAATCCTTATAATTTTAGAATCCATATTATGAGTTTCTTAGATATAATGCAAGAACAAATTCATTTTCAGTATTGAACTTTTATCAACTTTAATAGTGAAACCTTTTTAAATACTATATTTTAAACTTTTTTACTAAATGGGGACATCAAAAATTTAAAATGAAACATCCCAAGCTTCTACGGTACGCTTCTCTTTGAATAATGTGATAGCGTGTGTTGTACGCAACACCGAGTTCTAACAACCAATTAAACTAGCCGTTATTAATAGTAATAACTACCTTTTGAAATTATATATATTTTATATTTCAAAATGGGCTTCATTTTTGGATTAAGAATATCAAAATTAGCCTAGGGTGAAATTTTGGTACTTTTCGGATAACTTTTATATTTTGATGAATAGTGAAAATTATTAAGTTTTAATTAAAAACAACTTTTTTAATCAAAATAATTAATAGTGATAAATTATGAATTTGAGTGGTTTTAAAGTATATTTAGAATATATTTTTACCATTTAATATAATGTTGGTCATTGGACATAATTTTACAATTAAACCGAACATAAACGAGTGTCAATCTTTTGATAGTTATTATCTCTTAAAAACACGCTTTTTGTTTTGACAGCGGGAATTAATTTTAAATTAATTTCTGCCACTTCTGTGTTTTGAATTTAGGAAAATGGATTCCATATTTGGAATCATGATGTTCAAATTGTGTAAATAGGTAACTTTTATTTTTAGACATTTTGAATAATTACTGCGGTAAATATTTTATTTACCATGGTTAAGGGTAAATCCGGTAAATAAGGGTTAAAAAATAATATTATAATAATACTAAATTACCCTAAAACGTGTCTTAACCCTATTGGTTGATACATGGTCGACCATGGGAATCTTTGGGTCTATTTTGGGACCCCATGGATCCACTTGTAAGTGATAATGACACTTTATTTTAATTAAGTTAAAATGAATACAAAAATGACACAAGCATATATCTTTTAGAAAAACAATTGTTACATATGGTTATATATGTTGGATTTTAGATTATAAATATTCATTAGAAAGATAAAATTATTTCCTACATAATGATATTTTATTTATAATTTTTAGACATTAAATAATTTATTTTAGTTTTGACACAATGATGATGCAGTAATTACTATAATAGTGAAAAATTAAAATAATTGATATTATAAATACCCAAATAAATATAATATGAAACTTTTAATGAATTAAACTAATTTTCTAGGATAATATGATATATTAGGATTGATTTAATTGACTTTTTTCGAAGTAATAAATCTGTTATGAGTTTCACAAAAATCAACTATTGAATAGTGTCAAAATTGACATAAAAGAGTTCTTAAAACAAATATTATATTATTAATTGATATTAAATTCCTAAAAATCTAAGGTTCGGCCAGGTGACTTATATCATGATAGGTTCATCATTAATGTACCACTTGGGGGTCTCTTGGATGTATATAGTAAGTTTATTAACCATATTATATAAAAATACAAAGAGACATTGTAAAAGTGAAACTAATTAACTTAGAGTTAATACTTAAAGATAAGGTTAATATAAGTACCCAACCCTATCTAAATTCTATTGGTTGAGTGGTTTTCGACCTATCCCCACCTTAACCTTTGAATAATAAGCTTTGGAGCCATTAGAAACCGAATATGAATTTATTATAAATTAATATTTCTAGCTTTTCCAAAGGTGCCCCTCACCCCTCTTATAAAAGGGCACTCCTCCTTCTCATTTCTTCACACCTCTAAAGCCTTTTTGTTCGGCCAAAATCTGCCCAAATACTCTCCCAACATCCCTCACTACAACCTAGAGTCCTTAGTTTGATCATAAATCCAACCTAAGGATCACTTTTGATCAAATCAAAAGGAAGAACCCGAAGAAGAGGTAATGATTTCACCACCCTTTTCTAAGTTCATTTCTTCTTCCACTTCTTCTTCCTTTGATCTTACCATTCTAAAATAATAACTCCAGTATCTCACATATACTGTGATGTTATTATAAGTATGGTACAACCATATTCAGTATTCTATCCACCCTTTGAATAACATGTCACCATACGTGCGTACGTACGGCTTACCGTCTCCACGTCGTGGTGTAATTGTTATTCAATATAATATTATTTGGATGGGTATAATAATGATGCGTAACTCATGTAAATAATAAATATAACATTTTAATGATTCTGTATATATGATATACCATTTATTTATATATTATTTTAATATCAAAAAATGATATTGTCGCTCGTGCGTACGTACGGACTACCGTCTCCACGAACGCGATGAGATTCATTCTCCATCGTAACCATTCAAGTATAATTATCATTTGATGATTTAAAAATGATTTTTAATGACTAGATATCATTCTGGATATGAATAAGATACAACAACCATGGCTTATGTAACAAAACATAAAAATAAAATAAGTAAGTTAACACCCGAAACGACGATAATTCTAAGATATTATTAACAAATCAATGTTAAAAGATCATATATGATATCATATTAATATATATGATTATTTTATAATTTAATAAAAATTATTTCACCATTATACAGGAGGTTAACCTACCCCAACAAAGGAAAAGTACAAGGTAAGGGTTATTTCACAATCTCTTCATTATCCGAGGTTGATTATACGTAATAATCTACTGGGATATCTTTATCATCCACATCCATGTTTCTTAAAAATGTATTTCAAAACATTTTTAATATTTACAAGAATATGGGTTAAAGTCATGTATACCCTTGTTTGACTTTTTATAAGAGGTTTATAAAGTAATCTTTCCGTCGTTTTCAAAACAAGGTCCTTTTTAACCTTTTCGACAGAATTGAGGTAAGAATGTTTTTTTAACTTATACGGCGGGTGCGGTTATTTTACGCCGTTATAAAATCTTCAAAGCTTTCCTTACAAGCTTATAAAGAATATTTTCAAAGAAAATGTTTTATTTTATATGGATCTTAAATGATTTCAAAATAAAAGGAGATATTTCTTTAAAAAAAATTTGATTTCATCTACGTCAACATCCTTTGATGGATTTTTAGATTATTTGAAGTTGATTTATTATGATACAGAACTTCTATATTGTATTGAAGTTTTTGTGATATGTTTGACTATGGATGTGCTATTTTTATACCATTCATAGTTTATGGTGAAATTATTGACATTTCGTATGCTAGTTTTAATACGAATGTTTATGTTATGTTTAAACCTTTTCATATGGGAATGCATTGGACTTAATAAGTGACGGGTGGAGCCCGCTATAGCTCCTCGATGCATTGGTAGGTCTCATGAGACAAACTAGTGTCTTGGCACAAGGCCTTGACAAAATCTTATTTGTAGTCTTGGAACGAGGCCTTGGCTATGTGGTTATGATAGTCTGGCATTATGCATTCCAACATTATGAAAGTGGTTATTGATTTTTGCATGTGATTATTCGATTAGTAGAATATCCATGTGAATAAGTAAATGGAATTATTTCATTTTATTTATGCCATACCATGTTGAAAGTTCATGTTTGAAAGGCTTTTGTTTTAGTTATACATTGCCTTAAAAGTTTATTCTTATTTATGAAAGTTTCCGTTATTTTGTTATCCTTACTGGGCATTTGAGCTCACCCCTTTTATATGTTTTATTTTTCCCAGGAAGTGAAGAAGTAAATTATGAATGACCTGCAGGGATATTATGTGGGGATATGAGTATGGATTATGGAGAAATTATGTTGTTGTAGTAGTTTTTCATTTTATGATGTAATGTAAAACCTATGAATATATCTAGTGTTTCCAAGGCTACTAAACCAATCGGTCTTTCGAGATTTGATCTTTCTTGTGATCATGCCAATGTTACGAAGTAATGCACCGACTCTGGGTAGCTGGGGTCGGGGCGTTACAGTTGGTATCAGAGGAAGTTTAGTACAAACCTTGGAAGATAGATTTAGATAAACTCTGATTAGAGCACGTATACCTAAGATGAACGTTGAGGATTAGTATAGAAGAACTTCCTAGAATTTTGGTATTGTAGAGATTTTGTGAGTTTTTCGAGCAATACATACCTGTCTGGATACGAGCAGGAAGAGGCGGCTCTGGCACAGATGTACCTAGGGGTAAAACCCGAAAACACCGCTTTGAGCTAGACTCGAACGGGAACTGGTGCACGACAACGGGCCTTGCTGCACTCTTGGTTACGACACTCCCGGGGGATATGCTTAGGATAAATCTCATTTTCTTTATAAATCATTATGAAGGGTTTATGAGTATATACTTCCTCAAAGAAAACATTTTTATGATTATGGATTATATCCATAAATAGTTCAATTTATGTTAAGTGTTTTATAAGTATGGGATTATGTATTTTGATTCATAAACTGATCTAGTTTATGCCATTGTTTAGAAATGGCACCCAGTAGAAGGAATGAGAACTCCGGAAATGCACATGATCCAAAGAGAAGGAAGGATCATATCTTTCATGGTCTTAAGCTATAATTTATAAGAGAAATAGTCTCCTATGTATTATCATCATATGAAGAAATAATATCATGTATTGATAAGATAAGTAAAGAGATTACTGAGTCCTATGGCTTTGAAGGGAAGTAAGAGAAGAAAAGGATAGAAGAGAGAAAGATGGATAAAGGGAAGGGGGAAAAGAAGAATTTTCCCATATGTGGTAACTGTGGAAAGAAACACCCTGGAACATGCCTGAAAGGAATGGGAGTTTGTTATAAGTGTGGAGGAAAAGGGCACAAAGTACGTGACTGCAAGGGTAAGAAAATGGTTTCAAATGTACAATGCTTCATTTGCAAGGAGTTTGGACACTACGCGAACCTATGTCCCAGTCATCAGACTATGCCGCAAATAATGCTATTGGATAGTAATCAAGTTATGATACTACCACAGATTAAGAGGAATGATTAGAGTTATTATGTTGATTATATCAATTGAGTGTTGTATCAACAATGTACTTGTTATAATAATTATGGAGTATATAAGGATTGTACTGCAGTACTATTTCATTAAGGACTTGAGATGGTGTGGAACAAAGAAAAGTGACTCAGTAGCAGGTTAAATGATTGGAAAATATATGGTTGAGAGAAAGATAAACCATAATATGGTTCAGATACCGAGGTGGTGATTTTAGAATAATACATGATTGATTTGGATAAATTATATTGGATATTATTGACTACCTTGAAGCTGATTAATGATTTGTATATTCCATCATTGTTGGGGTTTAAAACATTTTTGGATTAATGAAGTATATCCAGCATTCTATATGGAATAAGGGAACATGAATGTAATCAATAAGGAATATGGTAAATACATGATGAAGGTATTCATATGCTATTAAAGGGTAAAAAGGATCTATATTATGTTTACCTTCCTTATAAATGTTGGACTGTGAGTTTGGATAGAATTATTTTGGATAGTTCTAGTTTGGATTATTTTGGATTTCCATAAAAGGACAACCCGGAGGTCGGGCGACAACCCGTCGCGTCCGGCAAGGCTGCGAGACTTGAACCCGCAACCGAAGGGCGACAAGGGTGTATCACCTACCACTGGCCCACGAGATGTCCTGGATTAAATAATGTAGTTTTTATTAAAAGATCTTTTAGATTAATTATAAATTCGTTTATTTTGGAACCCTATACGAATAGTGTAAATAGAATTTTTTTTACATTCTATTATCTTTTAGAGTGAAAGATGAGTATGTGGTAGAAATTTATTAATGGATAAAACTCTAATTATAAAGTAAGTATATCTCTATATGATCTTATCCAATCTCATAAAAAATTCCTCAATATTAAGAAAAGAAAATTAGAACAAAAATGTTTTCCTTAATGGTACATTAAATCATCACTAATTTATGGCTTTGGGATTGTTGGCCTTTTCATAGCCATGTTCTCTACCACTCTCCATCAGGTAATTGATGGTTAGATTTTTCTTCCATATCCATATTTTACTACATGGAACCCTAGTATGTGTTATTTTCGGTAATCTTCATACTTTAGACTCTTTATTTTAAATAGAGGCCTCATTAATTCATTTTTCGATGTGGGATTTCAACTAAGATATTTTGAAACGTCAAAAATGTGTTATCCTAATACCCTATGTTTTGTTGAACCGATGGTATTTCAAATCATCATAGATTGATGAATTTAAGGACCTCAATTTTATACTTGTTTGTGATTGATGACCTCAATCACTTCCTATAAATATTTACGTTTTTCCTCCAATTATATGTCTCAAATTGCCACCAATGTTCTCCTAATCGAGATCATAATTTGGTGGTGACCCTTTCATTTCTCGTTTCCTCATATTAAGACTAAATTTTAGTAACCCAATTTCCGATGTGGGGTTTCCCACAAATATATTATCTATTTTCAACCTTTTATTTTCGAAGAACAATTTCAAATTGCAAGGACGCAATTTATTGAAGGAGGGGAGAATGTAACACCCCAAGATTTCATAGTGTGTTAGTTCTTCAAAATAATTCAATAACTTTCACTACATGCAACACCAAGTTCAAGCACACCATGACTTACCAAACAAGCCGTTCAAAAGAGGTTATGAATAGTATTAGATAAATTTCAATGTTTATATAATCCTTATAATTTTAGAATCCATATTATGAGTTTCTTAGATATAATGCAAGAACAAATTTATTTTCAGTATTTCACTTTTATCAACTTTAATAGTGAACCCTTTTTAAATACTATATTTTAAACTTTTTGACTAAATGGGGACATCAAAAATTTAAAATGAAACATCCCAAGCTTCTACGGTACGCTTCTCTTTGAATAATGTGATAGCGTGTGTTGTACGCAACACCGAGTTCTAACAACCAATTAAACTAGCCGTTATGAATAGTAATAACTACTTTTTGAAATTATATATATTTTATATTTCAAAATGGGATTCATTTTTGGATTCAGAATATCAAAATTAGCCTAGGGTGAAATTTTGGTACTTTTCAGATAACTTTTATATTTTGATGAATAGTGAAAATTATTAAGTTTTAATTAAAAACAACTTTTTTAATCAAAATAATTAATAGTGATAAATTATGAATTTGAGTGGTTTTAAAGTATATTTAGAATATATTTTTACCATTTAATATAATGTTGGTCATTGGACATAATTTTACAATTAAACCGAACATAAACGAGTGTCAATCTTTTGATAGTTATTATCTCTTAAAAACACGCTTTTTGTTTTGACAGCGGGAATTAATTTTAAATTAATTTCTGCCACTTATGTGTTTTGAATTTAGGAAAATGGATTCCATATTTGGAATCAGGATGTTCAAATTGTGTAAATAGGTAACTTTTATTTTTAGACATTTTGAATAATTACTGCGGTAAATATTTTATTTACCATGGTTAAGGGTAAATCCGGTAAATAAGGGTTAAAAAATAATATTATAATAATACTAAATTACCCTAAAACGTGTCTTAACCCTATTGGTTGATACATGGTCGACCATGGGAATCTTTGGGTCTATTTTGGGACCCCATGGATCCACTTGTAAGTGATAATGACACTTTATTTTAATTAAGTTAAAATGAATACAAAAATGACACAAGCATATATCTTTTAGAAAAACAATTGTTACATATGGTTATATATGTTGGATTTTAGATTATAAATATTCATTAGAAAGATAAAACTATTTCCTACATAATGATATTTTATTTATAATTTTTAGACATTAAATAATTTATTTTATTTTTGACACAATGATGATGCAGTAATTACTATAATAGTGAAAAATTAAAATAATTGATATTATAAATACTCAAATAAATATAATATGAAACTTTTAATGAATTAAAATAATTTTCTAGGATAATATGATATATTAGGATTGATTTAATTGACTTTGTCCAAGTAATCAATCTGTTATGAGTTTCACAAAAATCAACTATTGAATAGTGTCAAAATTGACATAAAAGAGTTATTAAAACAAATATTATATTATTAATTGATATTAAATTCCTAAAAATCTAAGGTTCGGCAAGGTGACTTATATCATGATAGGTTCATCATTAAGGTACCACTTGGGGGTCACTTGGATGTATATAGTAAGTTTATTAACCATATTATATAAAAATACAAAGAGACATTGTAAAAGTGAAACTAATTAACTTAGAGTTAATACTTAAAGATAAGGTTAATATAAGTACCCAACCCTGTCTAAATTCTATTGGTTGAGTGGTTTTCGACCTATCCCCACCTTAACCTTTGAATAATAAGCTTTGGAGCCATTAGAAACCGAATATGAATTTATTATAAATTAATATTTCTAGCTTTTCCAAAGGTGCCCCTCACCCCTCTTATAAAAGGGCACTCCTCCTTCTCATTTCTTCACACCTCTAAAGCCTTTTTGTTCGGCCAAACTCTGCCCAAATACTCTCCCAACATCCCTCACTACAACCTAGAGGCCTTAGTTTGATCAGAAATCCAACCTAAGGATCACTTTTGATCAAATCAAAAGGAAGAACCCGAAGAAGAGGTAATGATTTCACCACCCTTTTCTAAGTTCATTTCTTCTTCCACTTCTTCTTCCTTTGTTATTACCATTCTAAAACAATAACTCCAGTATCTCACATATACTGTGATGTTATTATAAGTATGGTACAACCATATTCAGTATTCTATCCACCCTTTGAATAACATGTCACCATACGTGCGTACGTACGGCTTACCGTCTCCACGTCGTGGTGTAATTGTTATTCAATATAATATTATTTGGATGGGTATAATAATGATGTGTAACTCATGTAAATAATAAATATAACATTTTAATGATTCTGTATATATGATATACCATTCATTTATATATTATTTTAATATCAAAAGAATGATATTGTCGCTCGTGCGTACGTACGGACTACCGTCTCCACGAACGCGATGAGATTCATTCTCCATCGTAACCATTCAAGTATAATTATCATTTGATGATTTAAAAATGATTTTTAAGGACTAGATATCATTCTGGATATGAATAAGATACAACAACCATGGCTTATGTAACAAAACATAAAAATAAAATGAGTAAGTTAACACCCGAAACGACGATAATTCTAAGATATTATTAACAAATCAATGTTAAAAGATCATATATGATATCATATTAATATATATGATTATTTTATAATTTAATAACAATTATTTCACCATTATACAGGAGGTTAACCTACCCCAACAAAGGAAAAGTACAAGGTAAGGGTTATTTCACAATCTCTTCATTATCCGAGGATGATTATACGTAATAATCTACTGGGATATCTTTATCATCCACATCCATGTTTCTTAAAAATATTTTTCAAAACATTTTTAATATTTACAAGAATATGGGTTAAAGTCATGTATACCCTTGTTTGACTTTTTATAAGAGGTTTATAAAGGAATCTTTCCGTTGTTTTCAAAACAAGGTCCTTTTTAACCTTTTCGACAGAATTGAGGTAAGAATGTTTTTTTAACTTATACGGCGGGTGCGGTTATTTTACGCCGTTATAAAATCTTCAAAGCTTTCCTTACAAGCTTATAAAGAATATTTTCAAAGAAAATGTTTTATTTTATATGGATCTTAAATGATTTCAAAATAAAAGGAGATATTTCTTTAAAAAAAATTTGATTTCATCTACGTCAACATCCTTTGATGGATTTTAAGATTATTTGAAGTTGATTTATTATGATACAAAACTTCTATATTGTATTGAAGGTTTTGTGATATGTTTTACTATGGATGTGCTATTTTTATACCATTCATAGTTTATGGTGAAATTATTGACATTTCGTATGCTAGTTTTAATACGAATGTTTATGTTATGTTTAAACCTTTTCATATGGGAATGCATTGGACTTAATAAGTGACGGGTGGAGCCCGCTATAGCTCCTCGATGCATCGGTAGGTCTCATGAGACAAACTAGTGTCTTGGCACAAGGCCTTGACAAAATCTTATTTGTAGTCTTGGCACGAGGCCTTGGCTATGTGGTTATGATAGTCTGGCATTATGCATTCCAACATTATGAAAGTGGTTATTGATTTTTGCATGTGATTATTCGATTAGTAGAATATCCATGTGAATAAGTAAATGGCATTATTTCATTTTATTTATGCCATACCATGTTGAAAGTTCATGTTTGAAAGGCTTTTGTTTTAGTTATACATTGCCTTAAAAGTTTATTATTATTTATGAAAGTTTCCACTATTTTGTTATCCTTACTGGGCATTTGAGCTCACCCCTTTTATATGTTTTATTTTTCCCAGGAAGTGAAGAAGTAAATTATGAATGACCTGCAGGGATATTATGTGGGGATATGAGTATGGATTATGGAGAAATTATGTTGTTGTAGTAGTTTTTCATTTTATGATGTAATGTAAAACCTATGAATATATCTAGTGTTTCCAAGGCTACTAAACCAATCGGTCTTTCGAGATTTGATCTTTCTTGTGATCATGCCAATGTTACGAAGTAATGCACCGACTCTGGGTAGCTGGGGTCGGGGCGTTACAGTTGGTATCAGAGGAAGTTTAGTACAAACCTTGGAAGATAGATTTAGATAAACTCTAATTAGAGCACGTATACCTAAGATGAACTTTGAGGATTAGTATAGAAGAACTTCCTAGAATTTTGGTATTGTAGAGATTTTGTGAGTTTTTCGAGCAATACATACCTGTCTGGATACGAGCAGGTAGAGGCGGCTCTGGCACAGATGTACCTAGGGGTAAAACCCGAAAACACCGCTTTGAGCTAGACTCGAACGAGAACTGGTGCACGACAACGGGCCTTGCTGCACTCTTGGTTACGACACTCCCAGGGGATATGCTTAGGATAAATATCATTTTCTTTATAAATCATTATGAAGGGTTTATGAGTATATACTTCCTCAAAGAAAACATTTTTATGATTATGGATTATATCCATAAATAGTTCAATTTATGTTAAGTGTTTTATAAGTATGGGATTATGTATTTTGATTCATAAACTGATCTAGTTTATGCCATTGTTTAGAAATGGCACCTAGTAGAAGGAATGAGAACTCCGGAAATGCACATGATCCAAAGAGAAGGAAGGATCATATCTTTCATGGTCTTAAGCTATAATTTATAAGAGAAATAGTCTCCGATGTATTATCATCATATGAAGAAATAATATCATGTATTGATAAGATAAGTAAAGAGATTACTGAGTCCTATGGCTTTGAAGGGAAGTAAGAGAAGAAAAGGATAGAAGAGAGAAAGATGGATAAAGGGAAGAGGGAAAAGAAGAATTTTCCCATATGTGGTAACTGTGGAAAGAAACACCTTGGAACATGCCTGAAAGGAATGGGAGTTTGTTATAAGTGTGGAGGAAAAGGGCACAAAGTACGTGACTGCAAGGGTAAGAAAATGGTTTCAAATGTACAATGCTTCATTTGCAAGGAGTTTGGACACTACGCGAACCTATGTCCCAGTCATCAGACTATGCCGCAAATAATGCTATTGGATAATAATCAAGTTATGATACTACCACAGATTAAGAGGAATGATTAGAGTTATTATGTTGATTATATCAATTGAGTGTTGTATCAACAATGTACTTGTTATAATAATTATGGAGTATATAAGGATTGTACTGCAGTACTATTTCATTAAGGACTTGAGATGGTGTGGAACAAAGAAAAGTGACTCAGTAACAGGTTAAATGTTTGGAAAATATATGGTTGAGATAAAGATAAACCATAATATGGTTCAGATACCGAGGTGGTGATTTTATAATAATACATGATTGATTTGGATAAATTATATTGGATATTATTGACTACCTTGAAGCTGATTAATGATTTGTATATTCCATCATTGTTGGGGTTTAAAACATTTTTGGATTAATGAAGTATATCCAGCATTCTATATGGAATAAGGGAACATGAATGTAATCAATAAGGAATATGGTAAATACGTGATGAAGGTATTCATATGCTATTACTGGGTAAAAAGGATCTATATTATGTTTACCTTCCTTATAAATGTTGGACTGTGAGTTTGGATAGAAGTATTTTGGATAGTTCTAGTTTGGATTATTTTGGATTTCCATAAAAGGACAACCCGGAGGTCGGGCGACAACCCGTCGCGTCCGGCAAGGCTGCGAGACTTGAACCCGCAACCGAAGGGCGACAAGGGTGTATCACCTACCACTGGCCCACGAGATGTCCTGGATTAAATAATGTAGTTTTTATTAAAAGATCTTTTAGATGAATTATAAATTCGTTTATTTTGGAACCCTATACGAATAGTGTAAATAGAATTTTTTTTACATTCTATTATCTTTTAGAGTGAAAGATGAGTATGTGGTAGAAATTTATTAATGGATAAAACTCTAATTATAAAGTAAGTATATCTCTATATGATCTTAGCCAATCTCATAAAAAATTCCTCAATATTAAGAAAAGAAAATTAGAACAAAAATGTTTTCCTAAATGGTACCTTAAATCATCACTAATTTATGGCTTTGGGATTGTTGGCCTTTTCATAGCCATGTTCTCTACCACTCTCCATCAGGTAATTGATGGTTAGATTTTTCTTCCATATCCATATTTTACTACATGGAACCCTAGTATGTGTTATTTTCGGTAATCTTCATACTTTCGACTATTTATTTTAAATAGAGGCCTCATTAATTCATTTTTCGATGTGGGATTTCAACTAAGATATTTTGAAACGTCAAAAATGTGTTATCCTAATACCCTATGTTTTGTTGAACCGATGGTATTTCAAATCATCATAGATTGATGAATTTAAGGACCTCAATTTTGTACTTGTTTGTGATTGATGACCTCAATCACATCCTATAAATATTTACGTTTTTCCTCCAATTATATGTCTCAAATTGCCACCAATGTTCTCCTAATCGAGATCATAATTTGGTGGTGACCCTTTCATTTCTCGTTTCCTCATATTAAGACTAAATTTTAGTAACCCAATTTCCGATGTGGGGTTTCCCACAAATATATTATCTATTTTCAACCTTTTATTTTCGAAGAACAATTTCAAATTGCAAGGACGCAATTTATTGAAGGAGGGGAGAATGTAACATCCCAAGATTTCATAGTGTGTTAGTTCTTCAAAATAATTCAATAACTTTCACTACATGCAACACCAAGTTCAAGCACACCATGACTTACCAAACAAGCCGTTCAAAAGAGGTTATGAATAGTATTAGATAAATTTTAATGTTTATATAATCCTTATAATTTTAGAATCCATATTATGAGTTTCTTAGAAATAATGCAAGAACAAATTCATTTTCAGTATTGCACTTTTTTCAACTTTAATAGTGAACCCTTTTTAAATACTATATTTAAAACTATTTGACTAAATGGGGACATCAAAAATTTAAAATGAAACATCCCAAGCTTCTACGGTACGCTTCTCTTTGAATAATGTGATAGCGTGTGTTGTATGCAACACCGAGTTCTAACAACTAATTAAACTAGCCGTTATGAATAGTAATAACTACTTTTTGAAATTATATATATTTTATATTTCAAAATGGGCTTCATTTTTGGATTCAGAATATCAAAATTAGCCTAGGGTGAAATTTTGGTACTTTTCGGATAACTTTTATATTTTGATGAATAGTGAAAATTATTAAGTTTTAATTAAAAACAACTTTTTTAATCAAAATAATTAATAGTGATAAATTATGAATTTGAGTGGTTTTAAAGTATATTTAGAATATATTTTTACCATTTAATATAATGTTGGTCATTGGACATAATTTTACAATTAAACCGAACATAAACGAGTGTCAATCTTTTGATAGTTATTATCTCTTAAAAACACGCTTTTTGTTTTGACAGCGGGAATTAATTTTAAATTAATTTCTGCCACTTATGTGTTTTGAATTTAGGAAAATGGATTCCATATTTGGAATCAGGATGTTCAAATTGTGTAAATAGGTAACTTTTATTTTTAGACATTTTGAATAATTACTGCGGTAAATATTTTATTTACCATGGTTAGGGGTAAATCCGGTAAATAAGGGTTAAAAAATAATATTATAATAATACTAAATTACCCTAAAACGTGTCTTAACCCTATTGGTTGATACATGGTCGACCATGGGAATCTTTGGGTCTATTTTGGGACCCCATGGATCCACTTGTAAGTGATAATGACACTTTATTTTAATTAAGTTAAAATGAATACAAAAATGACACAAGCATATATCTTTTAGAAAAACAATTGTTACATATGGTTATATATGTTGGATTTTAGATTATAAATATTCATTAGAAATCTAAAACGATTTCCTACATAATGATATTTTATTTATAATTTTTAGACATTAAATAATTTAGTTTATTTATGACACAATGATGATGCAGTAATTACTATAATAGTGAAAAATTAAAATAATTGATATTATAAATACCCAAATAAATATAATATGAAAATTTTAATGAATTAAACTAATTTTCTAGGATAATATGATATATTAGGATTTATTTAATTGACTTTGTTCGAAGTAATCAATCTGTTATGAGTTTTACAAAAATCAACTATTGAATAGTGTCAAAATTGACATAAAAGAGTTCATAAAAAAAATATTATATTATTAATTGATATTAAATTCCTAAAAATCTAAGGTTCGGCCAAGAGACTTATATCATGATAGGTTCATCATTAATGTACCACTTGGGGGTCTCTTGGATGTATATAGTATGTTTATTAATCATATTATATAAAAATACAAAGAGACATTGTAAAAGTGAAACTAATTAACTTAGAGTTAATACTTAAAGATAAGGTTAATATAAGTACCCAAACCTGTCTAAATTCTATTGGTTGTGTGGTTTTCGACCTATCCCCACCTTAACCTTTTAATAATAAGCTTTGGAGCCATTATAAACCGAATATGAATTTATTATAAATTAATATTTCTAGCTTTTCCAAAGGTGCCCCTCACCCCTCTTATAAAAGGGCACTCCTCCTTCTCATTTCTTTACACCTCTAAAGCCTTTTGGTTCGGCCAAACTATGCCCAAATACTCTCCCAACATCCCTCACTAGAACCTAGAGGCCTTAGTTTGATCAGAAAGCCAACCTAAGGAGCCCTTTTGATCAAATCAAAAGGAAGAACCCGAAGAAGAGGTAATGATTTCACCACCCTTTTCTAAGTTCATTTCTTCTTCCACTTCTTCTTCCTTTGTTCTTACCATTCTAAAATAATAACTCCAGTATCTCACATATACTGTGATGTTATTATAAGTATGGTACATCAATATTCAGTATTCTATCCACCCTTTGAATAACATGTCACCATACGTGCGTACGTACGGCTTACCGTCTCCACGTCGTGGTGTAATTGTTATTCAATATAATATTATTTGGATGGGTATAATAATGATGTGTAACTCATGTAAATAATAAATATAAAATGTTAATGATTCTGTATATATGATATACCATTCATTTATATATTATTTTAATATCAAAAGAATGATATTGTCGCTCGTGCGTACGTACGGACTACCGTCTCCACGAACGCGATGAGATTCATTCTCCATCGTAACCATTCAAGTATAATTATCATTTGTTGATTTAAAAATGATTTTTAAGGACTAGATATCATTCTGGATATGAATAAGATACAACAACCATGGCTTATGTAACAAAACATATAAATAAAATGAGTAAGTTAACACCCGAAACGACGATAATTCTAAGATATTATTAACAAATCAATGTTAAAAGATCATATATGATATCATATTAATATATATGATTCTTATATAATTTAATAACAATTATTTCACCATTATACAGGAGGTTAACCTACCCCAACAAAGGAAAAGTACAAGGTAAGGGTTATTTCACAATCTCTTCATTATCCGAGGTTGTTTATACGTAATAATCTACTGGGATATCTTTATCATCCACATCCATGTTTCTTAAAAATGTATTTCAAAACATTTTTTCTATTTACAAGAATATGGGTTAAAGTCATTTATACCCTTGTTTGACTTTTTATAAGAGGTTTATAAAGGAATCTTTCCGTCGTTTTCAAAACAAGGTCCTTTTTAACCTTTTCGACAGAATTGAGGTAAGAATGTTTTTTTAACTTATACGGCGGGTGCGGTTATTTTACGCCGTTATAAAATCTTCAAAGCTTTCCTTACAAGCTTATAAGAATATTTTCAAAGAAAATCTTTTATTTTATATGGATCTTAAATGATTTCAAAATAAAAGGAGATATTTCTTTAAAAAAAATTTTGATTTTCATCTACGTCAACATCCTTTGATGGATTTTAAGATTATTTGAAGTTGATTTATTATGATACAAAACTTCTATATTGTATTGAAGGTTTTGTGATATGTTTGACTATGGATGTGCTATTTTTATACCATTCATAGTTTATGGTGAAATTATTGACATTTCGTATGCTAGTTTTAATACGAATGTTTATGTTATGTTTAAACCATTTCATATGGGAATGCATTGGACTTAATAAGTGACGGGTGGAGCCCGCTATAGATCCTCAATGCATCGGTAGGTCTCATGAGACAAACTAGTGTCTTGGCACAAGGCCTTGACAAAATCTTATTTGTAGTCTTGGCACGAGGCCTTGGCTATGTGGTTATGATAGTCTGGCATTATGCATTCCAACATTATGAAAGTGGTTATTGATTTTTTCATGTGATTATTCGATTAGTAGAATATCCATGTGAATAAGTAAATGGAATTATTTCATTTTATTTATGCCATACCATGTTGAAAGTTCATGTTTGAAAGGCTTTTGTTTTAGTTATACATTGCCTTAAAAGTTTATTATTATTTATGAAAGTTTCCGCTATTTTGTTATCCTTACTGGGAATTTGAGCTCACCCCTTTTATATGTTTTATTTTTCCCAGGAAGTGAAGAAGTAAATTATGAATGACATGCAAGGATATTATGTGGGGATATGAGTATGGATTATGGAGACATTATGTTTTTGTAGTAGTTTTTCATTTTATGATGTAATGTAAAACCTATGAATATATCTAGTGTTTCCAAGGCTACTAAACCAATCGGTCTTTCGAGATTTGATCTTTCTTGTGATCATGCCAATGTTACGAAGTAATGCACCGACTCTGGGTAGCTGGGGTCGGGGCGTTACAATTCATCCATTGGACCTAAAAGATAAAATGTTCCAAACAATGTGATCAATAATATCCCAAAATATAAAATTCATAAAATGAATATAATATTGTCAACAAACAAATGAATGATTGGGCCAAAATTTGCATTTTAAACATGAATTGTATTTTTATGAAAAATGAAGTTCTATTTATGTAATGCACTAAAAACAATGTTTATGAACTTTGGAACAATGAATATAAAGATATTAATGATTAATATTATCCACTTTCAGTGACTAATCAATTGAGTTATGTGTGTCACCGCAACCAACTAATCACATATTTGGAAAGAGAATAACCATTCGATTCTATCTTGTAAAAACATGGAATGTAAGTTTATTAAACTTATTCCATTGAAATATGTGGGCCCAATAAAAACATTCCAAAAAACAACTTGATTTAAGAATAAGTTATAGACATCACACATTTGGGTTTTAAGATACATATCTTCTGGCATCATCCATTGATTATCCTCAGATCATAGTAGATCTATAAAAATGTAGAAAATGATCACATGGTGATATATTGTACGAGATAAATAGATAAAAAAATGGATGTTGAATACCCAATTGCTTACCGTTGCACATCCAAAGTGATGAACAGATGATTGATCTGTTGTCAGATGAAAGAGATCTCTTGATTCCATGTTTAAATCTTCAAAAATCTTCAAAATGAGTGACAAGTATGTCAATCATACATAATCTCATATAAGGGAGGTTGTAGTAGGATTAAAATTTCATTAATGGTAAAATAAGAAATTTACCCAGAATAATAGCACGCGCATGGTTTTTCCACATGGTTTTCCATACCGTGTGCAAACCATGCAAGATGGCTTTTCCAGAATGGTTTGGGCTTCATAGTTTGTCAAATAGTAAGCAACTCATGCACGAATGGCTAGGAAGAAAGAGATATTTCACTGTTATGCCACCCAACCATGTGCCAACCATGCACCAACCATGAGAGGTGGATCTGTCCGAAAAACACCATCCGCACAGTTTTCAAAACTGTGCAAGAAATCCCACACTCTTTACTCTTAACCATGCGTAGAGTTTGTTTTCTACACAAAGAAGGGTTCCAGCCTCCGAAACACCCTCAGACACCCTCATAATAATTAGAAACGCATTAGGCATCTAAATTAGATCCAAAGAAAGGATTTAGACTGAACACAAAGGGATTCATAACTATGTGAAAAACCAGGTTCTTACATCATTGATCTTGAATTGCATTAATTTATGTTCTTATAACATTATCTACAAATATGAGATTTTTAATATATAAAGGGAATTGAAAAACCTATTTGAAAGATGATTTTATTAATAAAAATATATTGTACAAAATTGAGTTGAATGAGAGGTGGTTCGATCCATGAAGCAATGTTAACCTGGAAACTCCTAAATGAATATAGTCCCAATGAAATCATAAATCTGGATAGGTGGATAATGATTATGTTCATACTGATGGGATCATAGGATGTTGATGCTCATAGTTGGACATCATTGATCTCAAATCATAGAAATTTATAGTCTTATGACATTATAAAAAAATATGGGATAGTCAATCTATCAAGGGAGAAGGAAAAATATATGTAAATTATTGGATTATTACAAAAAATTTATTATATGAAAAACGAAATTATGATTATGAAACTGAAGCTCAAACTTCATGAATGGGCATTATTGAGGCACAACCAAGCTAAAAGAAGAAAGGACATTAGATTATTATATGAACCCAACAAAATTCACAATCTTGGGGAGCTAGATTACATCCAACATTGTTGAAGGCCCAAAAAGCTCTTCGATCCTCCATCACAATTCAAATTCAAATGGATGACCAAATATTTAATCCTGGAAGCAACCAACCATGAAACTGAAAATATTTCGATCATCAAATTAGCACCAGTCAATGAAAAATCCACTTGACATTTTCTCCAAATTTCCAACTACCATTAGCACCTACCTCATAATGATTATGTCCTTCTACCCTTGAATCTTTAGAACTGAGTAACCGAAACTTGCGACACACATCAAAAAACTATCCACGGGAACAAAAAATTATCCCACTAGAGAAAAACCCACTACATGCCAATGAAACTATGAATGCCAACCCAACATCATCAAATGCCAAAAGGCACACTGATCACGAACCTCCCACCCCCTAAAATGAAAAATAAATCCTTGGATTCCAAGGGGGAATCATGCCCATCAATAATGGGTCCAATATTTACTGAAAGACTCATAGCATTGAATTCATCCACCCTAACAGAATTATAAATTATTGGGTTTTCACCTCAAATAGAGTAAGTAGGACTAGCCTGATATGGTTGATTTGGACATGGAGAAGAAAACCCATCCTATCCACTACAAGGAATGAAATTTTAATAAAATATATAAGTCACAAACACGAAAACATGAACCTCTAATGAAAAAATGCAGAACCTACTATCCTAGGACAATAATGATTACCTAGATGATTCTCTGATAAACAACCAAAATAGTTTCTAATCAGAAGGAAAAAGATATTCCAATCAATAAATGGAATGGAATTAGCTAAACAATATGAATAAACATTACAATGGAGCCCTCCTCAATAAAAGGACTAAATTAATATTTACCAAAAAAAGTTGAATAATCCATTAGGACCTTGAAAATTATCATCTTGAGTAGAATATGAATCATAACACTAGATTCTTGAACATAAAATGGGTTGATTCTTTTTTCAAAAAATTATCTTCCTTGGATAATCCATAGTACAACTCGATTTGGAATCAAGAATTTTAATTATTATACACTTATTAGTTAAATTTGGGGTTGTGGGAGTTATAAACCTAGGTGAATGAATAATGAATGATTTTTTGCCTTATTTTATATGTCATGTTCCACTATAATAGTTTCAATTCGTATGATAATTAAATAAATTTTTCTTGAAGAAAAAACTTTCCATTGGTTGGTATACTATATTGGGGGGGGGGGGGGGTACATATGCAGTTCTATATTGGGGGGCTTGTTTTCATATCCAAATAGAGGATAAATTTGACCTTCGATTTAGTCATTTAAGATAGTTTATGAAGGGTTTTAAGGATTAAAAAATATGATAAATGAATAAGATCATAGAAATTTGGTTATTCAATAATGGTTTCATTATCCAAATTTCTATGTTATATTGTATCAAAAACACCATTACTGTGATATTATATAACATATTATTTCTTTAAATTTTTCATAGATCAATGTCCTAGTCGGTATGGAACAGATATTTTCATGGTCCATTTAGTGGGCCAAAAAAACATTGAGAATTTTTAAAATTTTACTCTAATTTTTTTCATTATCATTGAATGTTCGATGCATAGTGGGCTGATACAATACATTTTAATAGGCCACCGTTTATAGGTTCTCATTATAATGGATCATGTATATTATTGTAGTAATTTATATTAATAAACTTTTAACCATTGAGGGATATAGTTAATGGGCATATGGCTTTGAAAAAGTGAAAAATTGTTGGAAGACACATATATTATGGTTGAGTGAGAATACATCATGAATAGTGATAACAATGCTATTACAAATTTTCTCTTATGGCAATTCACATAGTTTATGGTCATAGAACATGGACTTGAGGGGGGGGGGGGATGAAAACCCCAGTCAGGTGAAAAGTGTAAGAATGTCCTAACCCCATTCCAAAAAAGGAGTGGTAACATCATATGCCACATATCTTGGTTCATTGATCAGAAATAGTAAAATGGAACTGGTGTGTTAAGGATGTCCTCTACACAGTTTTGAATAACATTGTTTTTCTATGATGTTGTGGGGGGGTACAAGGAATAGTGGTCACTCCCCTTATCATTTAGATGCCTTCAGTTGATAGACTATATTGTGGGAGCATATAAAGAGTCATATTATGGGCTTGGATGCATTGTAAGTCATACATGTACATTGCAGAGGAATATAACCATTACTTTTAGATGTAAATGGTTTATAGAAATCTGATACACTGAAATCATGAAGTTTGATTTATGAAAAAATAATGTCCATAAGGGCAATAAAAGCATTTTATAGTTGTGATATCAAAGAATAGTATTTTATGATTCCCTTTAATGGAGTGGGTATGGATGATGACTTAGGGATACAACATTGATATGTAATTAATGTATCACTAAATATAATTAGATAATAAGAATCAATCATAATTTATTTTTAATATGGGGGATTTTCCATATTAATGGTTATGTGAAATTTAACATCCCATTCTATAAAATCCCCAATGTTTAATATTATATTACAAAATTGGTGAAAATTATATGAGTAACAAAAGTATTGAACAAAATAGTAGTCTTGGAAAAATATATTCACATAAACATTACACTGGTGAAAAAAATACCACACGAACATATTTGAAGAATATATTACCACTCACATCATGTTGATAATAATTACACATTATTGTCTGCATATAGGGTTAATGAGGAATGGAATTAAATTAAGGGTGGACATTTATTCTCACATATGGGTGAAATATAGTGGGAGATTACCCAAAATAAAAATAGAAAAATTTAAATTATAATAATAAATAAACAACCTTAATCCATTATCAACATAAACCGATAGAACTAAAAATCAATTAAAATAAATGTAAACATTGTTAATAATAAACATTGATCTCAATTTTATGGGAGTTATAATTTTAGTCATCAAAAACATATTTTTATGGCCCTGTGTTATGAACAAATCCATTAATGGAATTATGCATGCACCAAAACCCAAACATTTTTATCTTAGTGATGTGTTGATTCATCATGGTGCTACATAATTTTGGGCCCCACATTTCACCTAATAATTCTTAATACATTACACAAATGATTCATCAATACCATTATTAACATTATCTAAGGATCCTATTACAATATTTAAACATATATATCTTTGTAATAATAAATATCGATATAAAATACCTTCCCATTTAATTGAACAACATGGATTTCAGGCATAACACTAATTAATCAACATGATAACTATGCAGTATAACAATTTTAATAGAAGTAAACTCATAAATGGAATACAAGAGTAAGGATACATAAAAAATTTTAGTTAAGAATCGAAGATAATAATTGTATTCTAAAACTTATATTTGTAGGAAACAAAGGCAATTTTAGGAATAACCATTCATACTGGTTCATAACAAGCATGTGAATATTAAGAATCATATTTTATAGGGGTTTCCATCCATGTTGGATGATTTAGTCACATTAATCATGAACTAGAGTGATGATTTGGTAAATGATAATCTGACCAATTTCAGGATTATAAACCCTCAATGAATATGTTACAAAATAACATCAAATTCCAATTATCCTGAAATGGATGTGTTTTCTACGAAACTATACACATTTACATAACCAAAACATTCTATTATTATTCTACCATTGGAAATATTTGGATTTACAATGGTTTTGGATAATAATGAATCAAAAGAACATGAGGGAGGGAAAATAATATAGTAGTTTATATCTCATACATTCAATGAATAATATGAACAAATTATTCTATGAAAATTTATGATCCACACATAAATAAATAGGTTGTGAATATATCATGAGTCGCATAGAATGAAATTTCAGAAGGAAACCCACAGATATGGATTATATTGAAATAAAACATAATCTATTGAATGTGGGGGATTCAATGTAATCATGAAATACAATTAAAAATATAATTTCATTATACAAAATCATACATAGACATTATATATACACCACATAATAGGAAGATAGGTTCATAATAGCAAACATTTCCCAAGAAGAGGAATTTTAGATGGGTAACCACTATTTCTTATCTTGAATTACATAAACATTATTTAACAACTTTTATCATAACCATATATGTATTGAACTGAATCTGATCACCACCAATACGAGAACCAAACCCAGCCCGTGAGAAGTCCCGAAGGGCGTACTCCAACCCCACAGACTGGGTTTGGTGATTGTATTAGTGGTGACTAGATTCGGTTCGTGACAAAATGGTATCAGAGGGGGTTAACGTTTTTGGGTTATATTTCTATTTTGGGATGAGTCGGCATAGACAAGAGCTAGGGCTGTCGGGGATCGGGTTTTGGTTGTGAGTCGGGTGACTGGCCCGCACCTCTCCTGGAAGACCTAGAGTCACCATGGAATGTTGGAATTTCTGGAATGACTTCACTTACAGGTGAGACGTGTGGGCTGCAGACCACATGTGGTTATCTTGTGGATGTAGAGTAGTTGTTTCTTTTATTACTGAAATGTGTTTAGTTTATTTATATTTGATGTATTTGATTAAAATTCTCAGAATTGTGGTATTGACTATTGTTTGGTGACTCTTACATTTTTTAGCAACATGCCTCCTTTGAAATCTCCCATGAACCCACGGGAGGAATCTGGAGTGAGTTCTCTCACACCGATTAATCAGAGGCTTGTGAAGGCTGTGGTCTGGGCTATCCATGCATTGGAGCAGGGACCAGCTTCTACTCCAATTCATGTTAGTGCAGAAGAGACATGTCCTAGAAAAGATTAATCACAAGAATTTATGAAAAACAAGCCTCCTACCTTCCGAGGTAGCTCAGAACCACAGGAAGAAGAATAATGGCTCAGGAAGGTCGAGCATATGTATGAGTTACTAGAAACACACGAGGATCTTAGGGTGATGTGTGCCTTTTTTTATTGGAGGGTCCTAGCCGTATGTGGTGGGAGTCAGTGATTCAGGCTAGGAAGAATGAGTAGATGCACTGGGGAGATTTCGAGGCTATCATCAATGAACAGTACTGGCCTGAGGTGTTGGATTATTCTAGGTAATGAGAGTTCATGGAACTTGTTCAGGGTAATCTATCTATGATGGAGTACTCCAACCATTTCACTGAGTTGGTTCGGTATGCTGCAGACATTGTCTCTAATGACCAGGTGAAGGCCTAGAGGTTTGAGAAAAGCTTGCGAACATAGATATACTCCCATGTGTTCTTATATAAGAAGAGGAACTATGCTGAGGTTTTTGATTGGGTGTGAACAATGGAGATTGATAGGAAATGAATGGATCGATTGTATGGTTCTGTATCAGCAGTGAGAAGTGGCATCTTCTCATAGAAGAAAAGGAAGCAGGAGGATCATGTGAAGAAAGGAAGAGGCAATTTAGGGCACTCATCCAGGAAGTTTTCATTTTCAGCTTATGATACGAGATCGATTGTGTTCCCCCAGTGTGGGAAGCCCGGACACATTCAACCAGTATGTCACTTCCTCCGAAGCCTTGTTAAAAATGTGGAGGTATGGGGAATTTGCAGTGTTTATGTGGTGTGGCATGTCCACTTCTTGAGTGGGACATGGTTAGTGGCTTCAAGAATAATGCCAGCACAGTCTGTGCCGTCGAGGACTGGGGGATCTCAAATTGGCAGCCCTGGTGGTGGGGCCAGGTTATCTTCTGGGAATAGCTATTTCAGGGCACAACCACATACTAGTGATCTTTCTATGGCATATATTGGACATCTTCATGTAGTGGATCAGGCACTAGTAGGATCAGAGGTTGGACCATCGATAGTTCGAGGTACCGATCTATTCATATCTTCTATATCTACTATACTTTTTTCATACTGGAGCCTCTATATCATTTATTTCTGCTCATTTTGATGGCATGGTGAATATTCCAATTGATTTGATGTCTTTTGAAATGGAGTTGGTGGCACCACTGGGAAAGAAGAAGGAGCAGGGTCTCATGTGCCCATCGTGTGGGCTTTCTGTGTCAGGGGTCCATAGTGGGACCTCTTGGTCTTAGAAATGGACCATTTTGACGTCATTCTTGGGATAGATTGTCTAGTACACTTCTAGGCACATATTTATTGCTAGAGGCGGTGAATGAGTTTCACATCACCTGATGGGAGTTGTCATGTTTTTTTGGGGATAATGGGATCCTCGGTCTAGTGGCACAGGACATCCACTCCCAGAGTTGGGAAGTCTTAACATCTAGTTGTCATCACACATACTAGAGGATGATGTTATTTCCCCTAGAGGTGAACTACCTCATGTAGTGAATTAGTTTATTTGAGGTATTCTCAGATGATATCTCAGGTTTCCCCCCAGAGCGGGATGTAGAGTTTTTGATTTATTTGGAACTGAGAACACAATCGATATCTCCTCCCTCTTATTGCATGGCCCCCACTGAACTAAGGGAATTAAAGATACAGCTGGACGACTTAGAATCCAAAGGATTCATTCGCCAGAGTGTCTCTCCTTGGGCCACTCTTGTGTTGTTCGCAAAAAAGGCTGACAGGTCCCTCAGGGTGTGCATTGACCACCAAAATCTGCATTAGGTAACAATTAAGAACAAATACCCTTTTCCAAGAATAAATGATTTTTTCAATCAGTTGAATGGGGAAAAGTGGTTCTCAAAAATAGACATGCATTCGGGTTATCACCAGCATAGGGTGAAGGAGTCTGATATCCCTAAGACAGCCTTCTAAAGAAGTTACAAGAACTTTGAGTATTTGTTCATGCCCATCGAATTGACCAAAGCTCTAGAGGTCTTTAGGGTGCTCAAGAATAGGGTGTTTCAATAGTATCTTGATTCCTTCATTGTCGTGTTTGTGGATGACATTCTGGTATACTCTGGCTTTGAGGAGGAACACAAACATCAATTAAGGATTGTTTTGGGTCCATTATGGGATCACCGCCTCTATGAAAAGTTATCAAAGTGATCATTTTGAATAAGGGAAGTGAGATTTCTGGGGCACATGATCTCTGAGCAGGGTGTTTCAGTGGACCCCGAGAATATTATTGCGGTTATGTCATGGGAGCAGCCGAAGATTGTGTTCAAGATTAAGAGTTTCCTTGATCTGGCTGGTTATTACAAGAGATTCATTTGGGATTTCTCTTGTCTTGCTTCACTGATGACTGCGCTCACCCAGAAAGGGCTGATGTTTGTATGGGGTCTGGAATGTCAGGAATCATTGATGGAGGTGAAGAGGCGGTTGACTAACACCCCCGTTCTGATTTTTCTTGAGGCCGAGAAGGGGTATGTGGTCTATTGTGACGCTTCAGATATGGGTCTTGGGTTCATGCTCATATAGGATGATCACATGGTGTAATATGGATCTCTCCAAATCCGACCACATGAAATGCATTAACCAACCCACGACATGGATTTGGCAGCGGTGATGAATGCTTTGAATACATGGCATCACTACCACTTGTGGGAGACATTTGACGTCTACACTGATCACAAAATCATAGCCTCTATATTCTAGCCGAAGGACCTCAACTTGAGGTAGCGTCGCTGGATCGAGTACTTGATGGGGTTCGACATTGACATTGTCTATACCACAGGAAAGGGTAACGTGGTGGATGACGCTTTGAGTAGAAGAGTTCCAGTGCAGTCTTAGAGGAAGTCTAGTGATGAGTGGAATTTGATGGGGCTCTTTTCTCAGATGCATTTGGACACCAGGGAACACAGTGGAGGGGTATTATTGGAAGGCATCCAGTTGAATCATTCTCTGATGGAGTTGATTCAGCAAGATCAGCCTAGTGAAGAGCTTTTTTGGTGGTTGAAGTATTTCTTTATGGTGGGGAGGCATCCTCTGATTGGTCGTCATCTTTAGAGGGCATCTTGTTCTTTAAGGGCCATTTAATAGAGTCGTTGTCTCTGTGAAAGGTGGTGATGTAGGATAGCCACCGGTCTCAGTGGGATATCTATCCAGGTGACACTAAGATGTATTATGATGTCCGTTGGCATTTTTGGTGTCCCAGTATGAGATGGGTCATAGCAGACATTGTGTCGAGATGATACACATTCTAGCAGGTGAAAGTAGAGCACCAAAGGCCCTCCTGTTTTCTCCACCCACTACCCGTTCCTACATTGAAGTGGGATGAGGTCGCCATAGACTCCATTTTTTCTTACCTCGTACACATTGTGGTATGAATTCCATTTGGGTTGTGATTGATCATCTGACCAAATCATCCCACTTCATTCCGATAAAAGATACAACTAACGTAGATGAGTTAGGCCATTTGTATCTTTAGGAAGTGGTGAGAATCCCTGGCATACAATCAGCTGCTATCTGATATAGAGACCCCCCTCTTCACATCTCGCTTTTGGAAAGGCCTTTATAATGCCTTGGGGTCTCAGATTAAGATGAGAACGGAATACCACCCTCAGATGTATGGTCAGACAGAGCGGGAAAATACAATTTTGGGGGACATGCATCATGCATGTTTCCTAGTCTTTGGTGGTTAATGGGATAGCCTTTAGGGTTTGGTAGAGTTTTCTTATAATAACAGTTACGAATCCTCCATTCGAATGGCTCCTTTTGTGGTGCTCCATGGTTTCCATTTTCTGCCCCCCATATAATGAATTGATGTAGGTGAGACCTCACTGTTGGGGCCTAGTCTAGTGTAGGAGACGTCTGAGAAGGTCAAGTTTATCAGGCATCATTTATTGACATCTCAGAGTCGCCATAAATCATATGCTAACTGAAGGCGTCGAGACCTTGAGTTTTCTATTGGTGACATGGTATTCTTGAATGTGGCCCCTCGTCTGGGCCATCATCGATTGGGGAAGCAAGGTAAGATGATGTCATGGGTTGTCTTCCACTTTGAGATCACCGCTCGTAGTGTAAAGGTGTCATATGGGTTGGTTTTACCTTTTCAGTTGATATCCATCCATGATGAATTCCATGTATCCCAATTAATGAAATAAAACCCAGATCCATCCCATGTGCTGAGTTGGGAAGAACTTGAGATAGAGCCCGATTTATTTGTTATTGAGCAGCTGGTGCAAATAGTGGACTCCCAAGAGAAGGTGCTTCTAGGGATGTCCATTCCATTGGTCCCAGATCGTTGGAAACATGGTAATGATACACATGAGGCATGGGAACAGAAGTCATGGGTTGACGAAGAGTATTTGTTCCTATTTTTGATCAAGATTCAGGATGACTTTCTAGGATAGAATGTTTTCATGGTGGGGAGAATAGTGATATATATGAAAAATTTTAAAGTTGTGTTTCATTTAATTTCCATTAATGCATTGCTTTTGGGGTTTCCCAAGGTTTTATGGAGGAAATGGTGAGTTTTCATGAATTCTGTCAAACCATGAGACCAATTCCAGATTTAAAAATAAATTTTATTTCATTTATAACTTTTATATTTTTTAATATTTTTCACTGATTCCAATTCCTAAATGTTTTCCCCTGATATATTAACACCAAAATAAAAATTTATAACATTAGATATCCATAAACATGGTGTGATTTTGTTTTTATTTAAGGGATTGGGTGTACATGGAAGCCCATATCCAGTTTTAAAACTGATTTTTTTTATTTAATAAAATATTTAATATAATGTATTTTTTGTTGATGCTATGTCTCACATGAGCCCATTGAACTCAGCCATGCACCCAACCTCTCTCCTCCCTCTTTGGATCTCTTCTTTATCTCGATTCAGTGATGAACTGCTAAGGGTTTCTAAAATCTGGATGATTCGATGAGGTAAGTACTTTCAATCGTAACTCTCTCAATTCATACTATTTTTACTCCATTCTATTTCTTAAATGAATTCCTCATACATATATGAATATCCCTTGATGTTTTGGCTGTTTTAAATTTCAGCTACTAGTGTATTAGGTGTGATTCATCAAGATCCCTCAATTAACTGAGTCTCTTCCATTCCTCTTTAAATATTCTTAAGGTTTCAATCTATTTCATTGGGGTTTCTTCCCTTTTAATTGAAGGAAAAAAATACAAGGACGTGGGGTTTCGAACCTAGGGTTTATCCGTGGGTTTTTGTGGTCCAATTTTTTTGTTTTAGGTTTTTTCTATGTCCCTCTTGTTGCGGTGGTGGTGACACTTGATTTTCACACATTGATTCAAGTTTTTTCATTTTTTTCGTAGCTGATTCAAATTTTTATGCAGTCCTTGTGAAATAGATAATGTGTTTATTATGTTTTCATGTTTAACATGTTGATTTGGTGCTTCAAAAATTGGTTTTAGTTGTGTTTGTAATGCAAGTGAATTTTAAGGGCCAATTTCTCATGAAATTTGATTTTATATAAATCATTAATTGGTACATTAAGGGATGAATTTTAATTATTTAGATGACCTTGATGAACTGTAATCGGGCTGAAAATAATGTTTTAAATGTTATTAGTCATTGGATGTTGCTGCAAAATTGGTTTGGGTGACGTTTGTTAAGAAAGTGGGTTTTTAGTACCAATATTGTGTTGAATTGGGTGTTTTACATGGGTATTCTATACGATGATTATTTGGATGTTTTATAACTCATGAAATGAGTTTAAATAAATTTTTATGTTGTTTTGGATTTTAATTGATAAATATGAGTATGAATATGGTGTTCAAGTGGGGTTTTCAAAGTGTTTTGGGTGAAAAACAAGGAATGATTTGGAGAAGTTGTTTTATTGAAACTAAAAGTGTTTTGTTGTGAGTTATAAATGGTATAAAATGTGTGTAGATAATATACTGATTATATGTGACCAGTAGCAGTGTTTTATATGAAAATAGATATATGTATCATTATGAAATTGTTTGAACAAAAGGGGGAAGCCCGGGTACCTAGGAGGGGCAGATGTGTACTAGTACGGCTAGTGGACCAGATGGGGTTTTCCCCTATTTCACCTAGCATTTGGATAACGAAAAATATAAACAAACTATGTGGATGATGATTGGGGACCAATATTTTATTGTTATGTTCCATACTAGTGACTCGTGCCTGAGAACCAATTTCAATATGGTTACTTTACACCGAGGTAAGAGGTACATGAGGCCCGAGATTACCTAGTGCCTTGGGGTGTTCCCGATTTTGTTACTCATTGTGTTTTTGGTATTTTACCATGTATTGGGGTGTTTTTGGCAGTACTATACTATATAAAACATGTCTATTTTAAAGTTTGAACATTCTAAGCACATTAGCTTGAAAAATGTTTTTTCACTAAATGTTGCATTTCTTGGATTTTATCACTTCTTTTCTTTGTGTATTAAAACTTCTTGATTTTTCACAATGTATTACATGATCTTGAGAATAATTGGGTGGTATCCTATTGATCATAGGATAACACCCTACTTACACCCCTTGGGTGTAAGTAGATTTGGGTATGTTTGACTTAGGTAAAGGAAAGACTAAGGGTGGTGGCGGTATAGGGTATTAGTCCCCATACTTGGGGCGGAGTTTTGGAGACGGCTTGGGGGTGATTCCCCCTTGTCATGCGGAGTCCATGGGGCTATTTTTGTTGTTGTTTCATTGTCTCATTGAACTTTTGTATTGCTTTTGAACTTATGAATTTAGTCCTAGATTTTTTTATAAACCTTGTTGGTATGAATTGTTGAGATTCATTTTATCAATTTTTTTTATGTTTTATGTATACATATTCAGGTAAATCGTTCTTAAACCAAGATAAATGATACTCGGGCACTTGTGACAGCCCCTAGTGATAGGGAACACCCTTCGGGCCATGTCATAGGCTGGATTTGTTTCTGGTATTGGTGGTGATGATATTGGTTTTATGGAGATATATATCTTAATCACTTAATTGAGAACCTTATTCATATCTATATTCCTTCATAATATTCCTATATTTCTATTCTCTACATGAATTCATCTGATTTTCCACATTGATGTTCATTGTATTGATAATTGTTTATGAGTTTTAAAAATATAGCTGTTTTCATTCATTATTCTTCCAAATTAAGTTATCAATATGTCATTAATTTTTTTGAGGGATTATTTACAATAACATACGTTTCTTAAATTCCATCAAATAGTGTTTTTACCTTATCATTGAATATAAATCTGACAACAAGAATTGTATAGTTATTTTTTCTAAATGGATGGTGTTTCGGTAATTGAAGAAATATATACTGATATAATTTCTAAAGAACTCAACAAATATATTTCTAGAAATTAATATAAAATTATACCCATAATTTTTTTCCAAATTATATTTGTTGGTATAAATTCAATTTACTATTCAAGTAGGTTCTTAAACCCACCCAAACAAGAGTATATCCAAGATTTATGAATTATTATGAGGTGGTATTATTGAGAATTCATTATAAATGATTCCTAATGAGCTTCTTTGTTTAATATTATTTATAAATGTCATAATTATATTGAATTAAATTAATAATTAATAGAAATGAAATCATTACTATTTTAAAATAATTAATTATCTTTTTAGTACATGAATATTCAATGACTAAATTATCGATGATTGATCAGTAGTCATATCATTTATTTCATTGTAAATATTATATAAAATAACTGTAATGATATCATAGATAAAATATTTATCATTTAACATCATCCTTATATACTATAATGTTTATGGAAGATTTAAAACAAAACATGCTACATCATGGAGGTGTTACTCCACACACTGCATGGACCAGGATATTGACTTCATAATGTATATAGTTTAAGAATAAATAATTATAATTGACTAAAGATTGGGAAATTTTATTATATAAATTCTATTAGTATCATTAAAATTATTTTTATTGAATAAATTTGAATGAATGTAATTTCGTAGAAATCAACGTAGTTGGTAACACTCATGTTGGGGACATGAATTTTTAATGGATGTCACAATGAATTCAAAGGGAAGAGATTGAATATGAGTGACCATGGGTGTATATTATAGGGATAGTGCTATAGGGAGATAAAAATAACATAGTAAAAAATACGAAATCTAAATAGAAGTGAGTCTTGATGTGGTGAGGATATTACAATTTCATAAGTCAATTTGTTGGTTGTTTTTGGAGTTGAAATTGCATTTTAAATAATATAGAATTGTTATTCATGTTTAAAATGAAATAAAATTATAAAAGTGTAGAGGAAAATTATTTAGTTTCAAAAAAGACCTCAAAAAATCTTTTTAGCATAATTTTACTTATATAGGGGGTTTTTATCTGTTAACTTTTATCTTGATTTACCTTTACCATAGTAAATTATTTCTAAACATAGTAATTAATTTTATTGAAAAATTATAATGTTTAATTTTTTTTAAAAAAATATATATCAAAATTCTGATTATAATATCATATTATAATAATTTTTTTTTAAAATTATTTGAAGTTAATTTTCATAAAAATATGATTCATCGTGTAAAAATAGTTTTTAGAGATTTTTTTTAAAATTTAAATTCATATATAGGAAAATATTAGTTTGGATACATATTTTAATGAAATAAGCTGATTTATTATAAAATAAAATAGATTTTATGAATCATTAATTGAAATATATAACGTATGCTACCTTAAAGATAAATGATTTCAAGAAAATATCGAAAGTCTTATTTTATTAACTGATCATTGTAATTAGTCCTAAATGTGTTTTACATATGTTTTTGATGTTCAATAAATTTTTTAAAATTTATAATGATACTTATTAAATTAATATTATGATATATAAAAGTTTTTTAATAACATATATTTTATTGTTATATAATTATAATTTCATTCAAATTGTTTTTTAAACCATAATTTTCCTCTAAAAGCCTCAATTTTTATTAATATCTCAAAAATTAATTATATGATAAATTTGATATAATGAATAAAAATTTGAATATAGTTTGGTCCAATTCAGAATATTAAATTAATCTATTAAATAATGTCATGAATAAAGTCTCTCAAAAATTGGTAGAGTAAGATTTCAAGGTATAATGTTTACCTACTTTCGTAAAATTCCTTGTATTAATTGAACAATGAAATTTTGGAGTGCTAGTATAGCCACAAACAAACAAATTCTTAACAGAATAGAAGATCTGTACCCATGTAGGACTAGATCATTTATATGAAAAGTAAATTTTTTGTTGACTGAAATCATAAATGGTCCCATGATAAGATATCATGGTGTCACAACATATCAAATAATAAAAACAATCATGCGGTGAATTTTTGTTAGAAAACATTCACACAAATATCACTCATGCATGAATGAAAATTATTGGGTGGTATTAAATTGGAAATAGGTTATTATCTGAACCCCAATTTGAATGAGGAGGAAACCAAACTACCTAGAAAATGATTCATGTTTTTTTCATCTATGTTGATGATAATATATATAGAAATCCTTAGGTATCTTAATAGTATATAAATAATAATAAATATTTTTATTGAGTATGATCCACACAGATCATGCTCATTGGTAAGGGTGTGACATTTGGGATGTTTTAATCTGGGCATGGACTAGAATAGTAGGCCAAATAGTTAATTCATTTCACATAATAAAAATAATTATTACACACATAGTTCTTTTGTTCTGTTCTACAAAGATAAATCTCATATTCAAGGTGAATGGATTATGTTTCACAATAATATTGATTTATCAAGAATCCTTGAAGTGAATGGGGATACATGAACATTTTGATTAAAGGGATAACTATTTTTCAATTTAATACATAGTTTTTCCAAGTATATGTGGTATTTAAATCACTATATATATATATATTATTAATTGTAATCAAGCAATATATTATGCTTGATTGGTGTTATTTTATTATATGGTTGAATAATTCAACAATAGATTCTTAGACTGATCTAAATCTTTTGTTATGGAATAGGTTATCATTGATAATCTCCCATGAGTGGTCTGAGGAGTCTTTTTTGGTGGACCATATGTTGTATAATTTTACATCCTACAACAAATACTAACTTTAAATATTTTTAGTAAACAACGTCTCAATCATTCCTAGTCGAGTGGATAACTAGAACATATATAGCCATGCAAGGGATACTAAATGTTAGTAACATAATATGATAGGGATGTAATTTGGATCACATGATAGTGAATGATAATAATTAAATTGTAGGCAATTACAAAATTATTAATTAATGATAATTCTACACTAGTATGGATCCCACAAAGGGAGAAGAGTTTGAGAATCAGGTAAATTCATGGACATGATTATGAAAATAGATCAATTTGTAACTATTTTTACAACATGAATATATATAATAAAATACATAGTTCACATATATATATATATAAAATAGAAACATTGACCTCAGGGTTTGACGGTAGAATTTGTGGTCCATACAATAATGGTCCATACAGTGACTGGACACTCAAATATGAGAAGAAATTCATTGTAAATAGTCTTTAATAGGATTTTATGTTGTTACAGGAGGGAACCACATGATGTGAAGTATCCCATCATGTTATTATAATGAGATGGGGAAACGTTTCCTTGATTTCGGATGGAATATGGGTAAAACAGGATCTATGGATACAACATGGTCATATCACAGATTTGGGTTAAATACGATAAATATGGGCCGTTCCAACAAGTTTAATTTAATGGATATTGTGATAACGGTCATGTAATTTAACTATATATGGCAAGGACTAGCACCAATATATTTTAATTATTATGTAATTGACACATTCTAGTTACTTTAATGTCATACAACTCACACATTTTGAAACAAAATGAAATTACCAGAAATATTTATTATAAAATCATACATTGGGGTGGGGGTGTGATGAACTCCTCAAACATAGTGGTCAAGGCATGAGCCCTATATATGACATTATATCCCCCACCATTGTTTTAGATATTCATGATTATTACATAGTATCATTGATTTTTTTATTTCCAATATTGTCTCTCCTTGGATGACTAATTTGAGAAAACAATTTATATAAAATTCTAAGTCAACAAAGGTTAGATGGACCACCATATTTCAGTGTATGTATCCTTTTATTTATCTTGAAACTATTTAATATCAATTTATTTATGTGTATGTTCATTTTCAGAATATTTTCCACAAATTTAATTAAAAAATAAGGGTAACTACACTTAAATTCATAAGATCGCCTTTGCCCCATACATAGTTTTATATGTGATCTATTGTCTAGAAAAGTGGGTTAGGGTGGGACAGTACCATATGTCATGAAGAATTTTCTATTTCTAGAATATATAATTTTTGTCCACTATATTATATAGAAAATTTGATGTAGTTTTATTGAAATCCCCCATTTTACAATCATCTACAACATATTATTCAGTTGACTGTTTGGATTGGATTTAGTAATCTGAATATTCCTTTTTAAACATCAATGAAAAAATATGTTGTGGTTTCCCATTAATGTCATGTGAGTGACACCAAATGTAGTGATGATGTTTTACCATACAACATTGATGATAACCCTTTTATATACTCCAATTATGTGTATATCCATATTCTATATAGAGAATAAGTTATTGAAAGTATGTATATACATGATATTTATGGGTATGGCTCAGGATTACACCCATGAAATTCATCCCATAAGTAGAAAATGAAAAACAGCGTCTATAGATACGATATAATTTCGATGGCTGGGAATGATGTCATAATGTATCAGGAAATTATAAATTTTTTTTGTAAACTACATATTGTCCTATAGAAATGATTTCCATAAGTATACATGAATCCTAATCTGGCCAATTATCATTTTTCTATACTAGTGAGCAGAACAAGTGAATGAATTGACCCCTGGTATAATGATGAGGGTCTCTCCTCCATAAATGCATCTGAGTATCACCCCATTAAATTATTATTTATAGTGGTCCTTTTGGGAATTTGGATAACCATGGAAGGTGGTGTTCACCAATTGATGTAAAAATTTGTCCTTAATGCTTTGAACTATTGGAATAATATTATTCTAAAGGTAGTCTCTTTTGTGATACATATGTCATGATTCTGAATCTATTGGATGTGATATGATATCACATTGTTGTAGAGATGTGTTGATATAATTTATCTCGTCTATGATGTTATTGATTAACAATAATACCATATAACACTGTGAAATATGGATTATTATCTCATTCTAGTATGAGTCAACCAGGGCGGTAACTACATTAGCTTGGTAATTAACGTGACCATTTCTTGATCCTGAAAAGTGGTTCAGATTTAGTTTATTATATAACTTCACCAGTAGCACTTGGACATAATAAAAAAGTTATATTAATTTTTCATTCTATATTTAATATTATCCATATATTTATTTTGATACCTATTCTAATTCACAATTGATTTTATGTTGACCCACTCATATTTTCAGATATAAATCTAGGACAATGTTATGTAGTAATACATTTCCTCATTTCTAGTGAATCATTTCAATAGTTGATATTAATAGTGAATGGTTCTCCACGCCCTACAAATTAATGAAACCTATGATAACAGTTATCCATTGGGTTCCCTATTTTCATTCTTATCTATATATGGGGAGAACTATTGAAAAACATATCCCATGATTGAGATTTATCCCATAATGATAATACTTTTACTTATTATGATAATACATAAAATCAAACTCTCATGAGTGGATTGTGTTATATGAATTTCATCTATTGTATCTTTATTTAATGAATTATTTGGAATAATCCAAATTTAATACTAATGTGGGATAACTTCCCATCGCACCAGATAATTTTTTTTTCATTTTTAAATTGAGGATATACTTGAATGGTCAACATGAGAGACCAATTGAATATAATAATGTTAGAGATAATATATCATCTTAAATGACTTAATTATTAATGATAATATGTTTTAATGAATGTTACAATATAGAGTTTAAATTTCAATCAAGCTTCAAGTAAGATATTACAACCTATGTTCTTTACCCATGCCATTATTTAGATCCAGAAACACACAAAGAAAATGATCTTAATTTTCCATATAAAAGATGAATGTTTATACATGGATATATGGAATTACTATTGGATTTTTATAGAGTATTTATTAAGGTTATAAAGGCTCATTAGAATTCCTCACCACACATGTAAGACACCCATTTCTTCATTAATATAGTGAACAATGTGAATTTGGCAGTTAAAATGGAGATACAGAATCTGATGTGGGTGTGATTACCATAGAGCCATATGAATTACACAATTATTTGTTATAGGAAATTGTAAATAATTTATATGTTTGTTTTATGGATGAATTTTATGTTGTGATGGAACACCATGAGTCATTGAAATTCTGTGATGTTTCATAAAAATATCACTTCAAAGGATTCATTTTTAAACGATAATACTGAAGCATCCCAACATGATCCATTCTATTATATTATATCATGGATGGTAATTAAAATAAAAAAACAATAAAATATGAAATAAATACTTACATAATCTTTTTTGGGTTATATAATGTTTACATCAATATTGATATCATTAAAATAAAAAAAATCATTTTTTATCGAAAATCACAAAACAATTGTTGTGGACGAATTTATCTTCCAGGATAATTGAAAATATTCTTATTAAAGGAAATATAATCAAAATAAATCATTATGAATAAAAAAATATAAAAAATTTAAGGAACTTATAATGATAAAATTCAGAAGATAAAAAATTACTGACACTAATATAAAAGGTCAAAAATTACAAACATTAGATATTGGTAAATATGAAAAAAAACAAACTAATATAAATGTAGATAATGATAATAAATTTAAAATATAAATAATTATTGGTATGAATATAGATAATAGTATATTAATATATTTCTGTTTTTTAAGAGGTTATATCACATTCGACTTGGTGAGAGTAAATGAATGTTTTTTTTATGACTTAAAGATTTTCCTTTGGTCAAAGAACTATTGTTTGAATTTTGTCTTTAAATATTGGTCTATTATTACAAATTAATGAATTTATTATTTATATGAACCTTATTTTATAGGTAAATATTTTTTGACACAAAAATAAAATTTTTTCTTGCTATAATATTTTGTTAATATATATTTTGTTAATAATAATTATCATTACTTTTAATCGATTTTCCTTCTATATCTATGTTTTTACTCCCCACTAATATTCAAATTTCCATAATAGACTAATTTCTATTCATATCATATATTAAATTTATTATCAATTATTAATTTTAAATCAAATGTTTAATTATAATTTTATTGGTTTTCATTTTCATCAAATGAACATTAAAACATTTAAAATTATTTATTTTAAAATTATTTTATATAAATACATTATACAATAAATTTTTACATATTTTTTTTGTTTTTCAAGGTCAATTTATTGGAATTTTTATTAATGTGATTATTTAAAAAATCTTATCTTCATATTTGAGAAAAAAATTATTTTTGAATGTGAAATTAAAATCACACCAAAATTATGATAATATAATGAAATGGGTATTATAGAGAACATTTTTTGTGATCTATCTTTAATTTTCAAAGGATTATTATTCATTGGGTATCTCTTTTATATTTCACCCTATATCATCTATTATTTTGTGATTATTTTCATTTGTCATTTTTATAGTATAAAATGATTTAATTCCGGATTTTATTTTAAATCCATTGTATGGTTTATGAATCCAATTATGCATCCATTGGTATATTATGAAACATTAATATATTCCTTTTTGTTGTTTAATATACCCATTATTTTTGTCATGGTATCTTTATGATATGATAATTATTGATTTTATGTGGAACAAAAATGTATGTTTGATGAAAGGCGAGGTCATATATCTATCATTAATTCATTTTTTTATGTTTCTCTCTTATGATATTGTTAGGAATTATAATAATGAGGTTATTTATATAGCTTTTGGTAAGATATATTTTCATATATTTTTAGGTGTGAAGATAATTATTTTCTTCACATAAGAGTGAGAATGGTGGGATTTATCACAATGTTTATCAAGTGATTATACATGTTTCACCTTTCCAAGTTGTATATCACATTATGATAAAATTTCAAGATGATTTTGATTTCCATTAAATGAAATTATTTAATGATCATGATCTATTATTAACATTTTCATTAAATTTCAATAACCCCCACTTGTTATATTATTTGTAGTTTGTCTTTGGAGTCATGTCATATATTTTATGCTTCCTTAAAAATAATTTTTATGATATTATGTTTCTCTAACTAATTTTATGATTATCATATAGATTATTTTATTAATTTACTATGATATTAAATATTCCCTCATGTTCTCCTTCATATTTGTATATGATATACATTTATCGAACATCTAAGCTCATACATTTCATATGTTTTCATTCCCTAGGTTAGGTATGTGATTATATCCAGCCAAATGTATGGAAATAGTTTATAGGAACATGATTATGTTGAAATGGTTAAATAAATTTCAAAATAAGATACTTATGTTTCAAATATTATATATAATGAAACTTTTAGGTCCTTGGTTGATGCATCATTTTGAGGGAAGAATTAATTAGATCAATAAATTAATGTAATATTTTTGTTATGTTTCTTGGGTATCTATACTAAAATACCATCGTTTCCCCCCAGTAGGTCTAGGAGATTTCATGTATAACACATTGACATATAAAACGATCCATCTTCAGTACTAAATGGAATTACATAATATAAATATACCCCATTGGTGGACTAAATTAATTGGCTACCGCATAATCATGATCTATAAGAATAATATTTTAATAGAATTAACCATACATAATGAAGTGGGATTGAAAAATACCTATCTAATAGATAAGTAATTCAATGATTGAGATAATTAATTCCACTTTTATGAAATGATTATTGTGTTTCGAAAAGTTGATACAAGATCATATATAACCATATTTATAATGTTGATTTTTTAAAACTACATAAGATAATATCCATCATAGATGATGCATCCGTTAATGAGTTTTTCAAACTTATATTCTTCCATTATTGTAGGAGTTGGATACATTACTCTCATTTCATTATTATATCATCATCGGAAATATGGTAAGACTAGATGAAGGTTTTCCATATTATTATTCAATAATTTCATATTTATTTTGATAAAAAATACTATATATTAATGCTAGATTTATAAGGAAACACAATCCTACATATCCCCTCTTTGGTTCTAATATTAATATGTTTGAGACCCATAATGGTGGTAGAGAAACCTTACAAAAATGTTCCAGGGGGGTCCTTAAAGACACCTCCATTAATCCCATTACATTAATTCAAGATGTGATTAAATATAAAATGGTAAATTAATTACAATAATATGATGTAGGTAGATATTAAAATATTTTAAATAATGAGAATATTACCCTTGAGTTGTGAGGGTGCTGGTGAAATTTCATCAATATCAGGGGAATTATGGACACCTAATCATCTTGTAATTATCTAGTAAACAACATAAGATGTACATATATCCTAAGGCTCAAAAGAATATATGAGTGAATATATTGTTTTAATTAGTTTTTTGGGGGTATATTTTTACTTTAATGATTATATATATATGTGTGTGTTATAGGGAATTGGAGATTAAAAGTAAACGTTTTCTATAGGGGTATCATCTCTCGTGATGTAATTTCCCTCCCAGAAACCTTGAACAGCCTATTACAAACTCCCCTTGGATAAAACATTTATCACAATATTAATATCAAAATATGAATTGCATGGTACCAAGAATCCATATAAGTATTATACTTTTACCTAATCAGTTTGATGGGAAACCCATACTCTCCACCAAGTAGGATCTATGTGATTTCGAGAGAAACTACTTGACCATTATGAGTGGTAAACTGAATGTAATCTTGTATCATGAACTATTATCATTACATATCTCAAATGATTTATATTATGTTATAGTACTAAAAATAATAAAATATGGATCCATGTCCATTAATCAATTATACCATTCCATTATGTGGGTACTTTAGGCATTAGCAGAATGAGATAACACCACTATATGCCTATGAATCCCCTACCTTCAAAAAATGAGAAAAATGTTCATTTCACCCTAAATTATATGAATTTATAGTAATATATGATATATTTGAGTTATTAATTGCGTGTTTTTATTATAAATGGATTATCCAAAGTTTTTGTACCCTATAATAGTCAAATTCAATGGAGCCTAGTCAACATCACCATGACCCAAGAATCCGAGAGTCTAGATTGTACTGAGATTAATCATAGAACCACAATAAAACATATATCGTGGAATATTAACATTTAAATTCATCAATAAGATATTAATAGGCTATATGTGTCCCAAGATGGGGAAATCTTGATCATAACCTTTGAATGTGATGAATAACTCTTCTTCCCCTGGAGTAGTCTATTCTCAATAAAGCACATCAACAATAACATCAGCCTTAATGTCTATGGGGGAATGAACACCCTTGATAAAGGATTCATTATATTCTTCCAAGTGGTATACTATATCAATGAGTTAATTTTTTTAATGGATGAAATATAATAAAGGTATTTTCATTCCATTAAATTTATAAATGCATTTGTTGCAATGACACCATGATAGTATTTCATGGAAAAAAGTACAAAAAACAATGTCATGAGATTTATGGCTATCATATGAAATTATAAAATATAAATGGATATAAATGTTTTCATGGTGTATTATATATAATTTTCATCATTGGATTATCCCAAATATAAATAGATTATTTTAACTAACGGGACCTGTCTAATTTTTATAACACTCCATCCTTTTCTCATAAAATAATTGTACTGCAATTTTCATTTAAAGAGAGTGAGAAAATAAAATGTTATGAATAATCATACTATAATGGTTAATAATACGTCAATGAGTGTGGATCACCCATACATGGACCTTTTAATTTTGTTATCAATAAGGTAGATAAATAAACTTTCAAAATATTGAATTTAAAAGAATTTGGATGCACTGGAAAAAAACAAAATGGGTGTGATTGAAGTATCTCTATACAGTTTTTTATTTTTTGCAAATAATGATGTTAGAATAATATTAAAATGTTTTATAGATTTTTTTGAGTATTTTGAGTTATTTCCCAATGTACATGAAAAAGATAAAAAATAATAATTGGTTGTTATAATGGATATCATGTTTGAAAATGTTCAATAAAGATCCCCTTTAATTGTGATGAGTGTGGAGTTGATATTAAATTTAAATAAAGAAGTGTAGGAGGATGAAGGAATAATATGAAAAATATTTTTAAATAATGTTTTAAATGGTAGAGAAGTGTTTTGGAATGACCTTAATTAATCAGATAAGGTTCTATAATTCACTAAGGGAAATCTATAATTTATAGTACCAGTGTAGAATAGACCACTAAAAAAATGTAAAAGAAAAAAATGAAATTATAATAGTTACATAATGATTAATTATAACACCGTTGGATTTGTAATATATAAAAAACTCATTTTTAAAAGTAATTTTTTGAGCCCCATAGATCTAGATAATGTTTAGCAGTAATTTTCACTGTATTTTCAATGAATATTCTAACTATAGGAGGCACATAAATTAAATATACTAGTCATTTAATATATCTCCATGATTTCAATTTTCTACATATAGTTGTTTTAGCCATTATAAATTCATCCTCAATTGTTTTTTTAATTGAAACAAGATACCTATGTAAAGGCCATCTATAAACATTCTAAATAACCATAAAAAACAAGCATATTTGTAAAGGAAAAAAATATTTTGCAAAATGTTATATTGAGGAAACACATAGTTTAATGTGTACCATATCACCTACCTATATATAATTTCTAATTTATATAATGGTAATGTTTATTAGAAGGTTATATTTCTATGATCTTAAATTTGAAGAAAATAGAAAATGATTAAGATGATGCTATAAATATAATCATAAAGGGATCATCTTCATGATGAGATCAAAGCCATTTTTATTCCTAATATGTGAGAATCATCAAGATATAGGTGATTTAATGAATTATAAAAGATTTATGTTATATAAAATTGATACCATACCACAAGTAGTTGTGAAATGATGATTCCATCTTATTGTAGTGTATTACCAATGTTCATTTTTATGAGTGTAGTGTGAAAAATGATTAACTATGACAAAAATAATAGTGAAAAAATACTACAGAAAAACATGTGGTGCCTCAAATGAGTGAAGTAGATATAAGTAAAAGGTATGTGAACCACCCAATAGTGATTTAATGTTGGATATTTTGATAGGTCCCTCATACTGGAAGCACAACATGATGAGTGCATTGTCGTAGGATATGATGTGGTGTATTATTCATTCATAAAAATATCGAATATCTGACATATATGGAGTTATTATATTTATATGAATTAAAATAACTTGTTTTGGATTTTTGATCGAGTATTCAAGAGGTTTTATGGATGATATTAAATACGTTTTAAAAAATATTCAATATAATGTTTACTGGAGATTAAAATTCTACTAAAAATATTGTAAATATATTCATCATAATATTCTATTGAAATATATACATAGTATAAGAAATGATAAATTTTATAGAGACCCAATAATAATAATTCCCATTATAATATTTTATATAGATTGAATGAGATGATCCCAATAACATTTAAAAAATCATAAGCATGGAATAACTGATGGACGAGATGTATCATGATAAAAATGACATTGAATAAGAGTGTGAATAATAAGAGGAGGCACTATGATTGTATTCCATAGTGAGGTAATTAAAGATGAATAATTGAGGATAATGAGACATGAAGACTAAAAAACAACAAGGAAAACATTATTCTTTTATGAGAGACCAAAATTTAAGACCTATTCGAAGGGTGTTTTGGATGATCCTGAAAAACATAGACCATGTGAGGTAGATGAAAAAACATGGTTGGGTTGATTTATGTGAAATTTATATAATGAAAAAATGAGAGTCTATATTATTGGATTCATTATAATGATCCTTTAGCGGGATTATATATAAAACTATGTGGTTTAATGTAAGAAAGATGTAATACATGAAATTATAAAAACATACATTAATGTATTAATATTGTGAAACCAATGTACATAACTAGTAATACAAAAGATTAGGATTAAATTTATAATGGAAATTATCAATCCTCATGTTGGGTTCCATTTACACAACAAATATTCTAGAAAGAATGATTGACAACCCGAAGAGTGGATAAAATAATTAAATATCTATAACATTTGAATTAAGAAGACAAATTCATATGAAGGAAAAAGGATCATTTATTTTTCCCTCCCCATCTTAGGGATCTCACAATATTAGGCATCCATATTTATGATGCATATAAATTTTGAGGAATTATATTCAGTTTTCTATAGATGAATCAATGGGAGTTTAAATTATCTTACTAAAATAATTGTCATATATTTTTTTTCTACATGATTCAATATATGATTCAAGAGTTCACTAAAATAAACGTCATTAAGAATTAATGATTGAAATTAGGCATGTTCATGGGCCTTGAAATAATTACATTCTATTAAATAGAGGAGACAAAAAGGATTTATCAATATATTCAAATAATAATTTGGTTATTGAGATTATGGTTTATAAATACACAACTGGAGGATCCTTTTATATTGAATTAAATTTTGTAGGTTGGATAAGTATGAAGTATGATTGTGTATATTTTATAACAACACCTGTAGGGTATATATTAGTTGTTAAAGTTTATACATTGTTTAATAGGAAAAAGAAACAATCGAAAGATGTTATCAATGGGGTGAAACAACCTATCATAAATAAATTTGATAAAAAAACATCCATAGAAAAAATAATGAATCTTATTCAACACTATCAGAAGAAGCATTTATACCTATATATGCATTCCATAAGTCAAAAGGCATAATATATTTCAATGATTCCATAATTTTTTGTAACACCACAACATGTGGAGAATATTTTCATTAAACCAATAATATATCATGTTTTTGAAAGATATAGGTTATACATTAGAGTAAAATCACTCCTATAAAACATTAAAGGATCAAAATTTACTATATCCTAATTTTATGTAATCTACTATTTTTTAATTCATTTTGAATACATGTGAATATTTATTTAGTATGAAATAACATAAAGGGAGATACTACCCTTGGTCGTTTTTTGTGAAGTGGATATTATTAGAATAAATAATTAATGAAATTAATGAATCTTGTTTTTTCACATTTTCCAACACTGATATCTAACATGAATAATCATATATATTAATTGATTTAAATAAAAAATTTCTGGAATAATGGAAGCATTAAGAAATTTATCAATTTTAATGGCCCCAAATATGGTGTTAAAAACATAGTCACTACATGTTGTCTTTGAAACCATATAAACAAACACACACATTACTATCCATAATTAAAATAGAAAGAAAAAATATTGATTACCAATATCATTTATTTTTAGTGTTTTTTTATAGTTATATAAAAAAATTTACTAAAAAAAGAAAATATTTCCAATTAAAGGGCCAATCTTTCTATTAAACAATGGGATTATAAACATCAACATTTTATCTACAATTTCCAATAAAATTACCATCAAATGAAACCAATCTATACAACATATATGTAATACCCTTCTTTTTTACATATGTAAATGGAAATATTTGAAGTGTGAGCCCAAACACATAGTATGTTTAAAAACACAATAGATGCTATAATAGAGTTAACAAGGCCTAAATATTCTGGAAAGAACAAATAAAAAATAAAAAATGACATAGAACTGATAATATGATATTATTTTATATCCATGGATTATGATACAATGTAAAACAATAACATGGATAATAATAATTGGTTTTATATTGAAATAGTGAATAATTTCTAAAGCCATAAACATACCATCACAGCCTCATTCCAAGTCATCATACATAAACTTTTATGATTTATACCAAATACCAAAGAAGGTTTTCTCATGACACCTAACAGTACATCAAGGAGATATATAAATCAAGGCCCCATCAATAACTTATTATGTCTAATAATATTATATTATAAACTAACTACAAAACAATAATGTACAAAACCAACATGCCTTAACAAATTATAATTATACATATTCAATTAAAATGTATATGAATTGTCAGCATTTCTGCAAATAAGAGATATATTATGTTTGTTTTTAATAAATCTTGAAAATAAATTAATATAGATTAATGGTTATGTGAAATTTTCAATACTGTAAAACACAATAATGTAATGGAATAATTTATATAAAATATATGAAAGAAATTGGTGAATATAGTCATAAAAGAGACGAAGAAATCCTTGAGGGTGATGGCGACATATAGCAAACACCACCCTTATCAAAAATAGGTGTATATAAATATAAATTAATAAGTGTATTTTGAGGAAAATACATGAAATAAAAGTAAAAAAATGATATATCATTTAGAGTTTGAAATTAATATGGAAGGTGGATTATAAACATAATTTGAAATAATAATTTCCATTATGGTGGTAAAATATTCATGTACATAACTTTCAAAAAATATATTTATAGTTGTTTAAATAATAAATTGAAAACATTATATTTAAAATAAATCAAAATATTGGAACACTATAAATATATAAAAATAATAATAAGAAACAGTTGGTAGAATATAAAATATACAAAACTGGAATAAAAACCAATGATTTTTTCTTTTAAAACCTTAACCATTATTTTTTAAGAAAATAATTTATAAAGAATTGAGAATGGAATTTTCATTTTATAACTATGAAAATATGTAAAATATTGATAATAATGAATAATTGAAATAAAATAAATAAATGTTTTTCCAAGATAAATTTAAAATGAAGATTAATTTAACATTGTTATAAGGAAAGAAAAAAATTACTTGTGCATTATGATATTAAAAATATTCGTTTAATTTTTTTAAAAGAAAATAAATGGTATTGGAAAATTACGTGAAGAAGTATTTAAATTAATGATATGTATATATTTAAAAAAAATAAATAACAAACAAGGTTATTTAAGATAAATATTTCATACCATAATGAAGAGATATGGTTAAGTCCACACATAAGAAATAGTTAGGTTGAGTTGTCAAATAATGGGATGTTAAATATTATGAAGACTTGTAAACCCCGATTAAGATATATAAAATAAACTAAAATATAATCATAGTGTTTATTAAACTAGTCCTAGATTGATGAATCTCATGAATATTGTTTATAACATATGGGATGTAAATTATGTAAACAACAACCCTTACAACTTAGGTAATTTTTTAATCAAAGAGAAGTGAATTTTGAAAGAATAAATGAAAGTGAAACTCGTAATAATAAAAATATATTTCATATATAAGTATAATTTTTTTATTTATATTAGATATATGTAAATTTTTTCATAATAAGAATCATGTCTTGAAGGGTTTTAAAATGATATAAATAACCCTTACCCCAAGTCCCAAAATGTATAGAATATATTTTTTGTATCTTAATTAACCAACATTATTCTATTATGTACTAGATTAAGAAACCTTTTTAGTAATATTTCTTTATCTATTATCTGATTATTTTCATATTTCATTCATTTATTATATAGTTTCCCTCTCGTCAACTACTTGGGATTGAATATTAATTTTATACAAAACAGCTTCTGTATGATGAAAAAGATGAAAAGAGACATAAAATAGTTTAATCATATCCAATATTATATATATACATGTGTGTGATATCTATCTTTCAAGAAATATAAATTTTTAATAGTTAAATTGTTATTAAAAATAGATCATCATGAACAAATGATTCATTGCTTTATCGTTTTATGATGTTCAATTTATAATGATCATTTATAGTTAATATTAGTATTAGAATGACTACTCTGTTTTTTATATTATTAATAATTTCATAAATATAATATTTTTTAAATACACTATAATAACCATCCTTGTACTGTGGTGATGAAAAATAAATATGTCATTAATGGAGGTGGTAATCCTACCACAACACTGGTGATATTTTAAAATTATAAGGAATGGGATAAAGTAGATAATGGTTATCCCATAAAAATAATAAAATATTAGTACACTAATAATAGTGATTTAATTATATTAAAATTACTATAATATATTTGGAGGATGTGTAGGAATAATCAATATTGAATTAACCCAATTAAAACAATGATATTTTCTTTGGATATCCTCCGTTATTACATTCCTTAATTTTTTAATATATTAGTCTTTTGGTAACAAAAAACCCTCTAAAAAGGGAATAAGGCTTGGGGATGTTGTTTTGAAGCATTGTATTTTATCTAATAGTCTTTAGATAGGATGATAAATTAGGTGGTGAAGGTATCCTTATATTGTTGAGGGGTGGAAATTTGTTAAATATTAATTTATTTAATCAAAAAAAATATTCATTATTATTGTATAGTTGATTAGAAATTGATAATTATAGAGGAATGAATATTATATGGTCGATAAATCACTATTTTCCTATTTTTTATATAATATTTTTGGGTATTTCGAGGCATTACATCTTAATTTTACATATTTACCTCATTATAACCTTTACCATGATGACTAATTTCCTCATTTGAAACTTATTTATTTGAATATTGATTATTTTTACTATATTAAATTATTTCTACTTGATGATTCTTAATATGAAATACATTTTAATTTATTAAATTTTTATAATTCATCATAGTTTTTTTATATAGTAAAACCTGACGCTGATAAAACAATCAAAAACATTAATTTATTGTGAATAATGTTATCTATTCCTATTCCAAGAAAAGTAAAAAAATTATATTTTTTTATGTTTTTTAATATATTATTTGGATACCTTCCCTAAAATTAAATATAAAAATATATTAATTTGGTTTATTAATATAAAAATAAATTATATATAGAAAAATAAAATTCCTCAACAATAATTATATCAAACAATAAATAATTTTTAATAATGAATAAAATTCGTTTATTATATCATAATAATAAACCAAATAAATCATATTAAAAAATATCTTTTATATTTATATTAAAATAATTATTTCAAAAAAAAAGAAAACAGTAAAAATATATACTATATTAATAATTAAATTTTGAAATTATTTTATATTTGACATAAACAATAACTCAATACCTTAAATAAGTATATAAGGGTAAGAAAACATATGGTTATAGTCAGTTGTGGTGATTCAACTCGAATACCTATCATTGTGATTCCCAGAGTAATCAAAATCTCATAGAGACGATTTTTCTAATGCTAATATTATTTAAGAACTTATTCAACTTTTTCTTTAAAACATCCATGTGATGCTAGTTATTTTACAAGAATTGAAATATCATCCTTGTATAGATGAATAAAAATACATGATTCTATTTCTTCTACATTATAAATACCATTAATAATATGTTTTCTTTTATTAACACCCTTTAATTTAATATATATTTTATAATAGATTGAATTAATATTTTTAGTTTTAGCATAATAAAATATCTCGTATAATTTTAGTTTGATCTGACATGTGAAAAAATATGAAAAAATTTCTATTTAATTAATGCATAAGAGTTACAAAAAGTTCAAGTTTTTTTATCTAACCCACTTAAAATAACGAATTTTTCTCAATTTAAGATTCACGGGAAAATGAATATTGACAGTTGTTTGCTTAATATCATCATTAATTATGATATTACAATATATTCCAATATTTCATAATGGCCCATAAATATCATGTGAATAGTCTAATGCCTATCTACTAGGTGTGTCAAAATAAGTTTATAGTTATGGACATTTGTTACAAACTATGTGAAGATGATGTTAATACTGAACTAACATTCATCGGGTATGTTTCCCCAATATTTATCTAAGACATATCATATATCCTCGTGACATTGTAAGGATGATGATGTCACTTCATGGAAACCTCAAACACTATACTTTACCGAATTTTCAATATTTTTTATTATATTTAGATTTACCCATTGTAATTCAAATAATGCATTATATTTCAAATTTAAAATAATAATGAATCCAAGAACATTGTTACTTCATTACAAAGTTAATTTTAATTGAAATCTTTTTCTCCTATAAATCATCTAAACCATTAATCCAAAAACAACTTTAATTTTATGCAAATAAATATAATAATTTATCATATATAATATAAAATTATTATAATATCTTCCAAAAATTAGATAATTCTCTCTAAAAAATAGATTACATAACAATACTAAGGGATACCTAGTCTTTTATCATGTATTCTTCATAAAATCCAATTTTTTTCCTTATATAACACAAATCATCATAAAAAATTAACGAAGTGTTCATAAGGGAATTTATGAATTTTAACTTATAATAAACCATAAACATATCAAGGTGTTATGGTATAAATTACTAATAAATTATTCTCTTCTAAAAACCTTATAACCACTAAGGTTATCTAATCCCCTCATTGATTCCAATTTTTATTCCCCAAACTCACACTTCTAGACAGGGTGATAAAAAATATTCTTTACATTGAATATTTTAATCCAAATGAATTGAAAAAAATATATTCATCCAAAATTAAAGTATTAATAACCAGTATTGACTCACACAACCATTAAATTTTAGGTTTAATGTTTTATAGAGTTAGTTTAAATTATTAAGTAAACAAACTCAAATATTTCCTCTAAAATACACATTTTTTATAGTAAAAAATTACTACCTGTTTTATAAAAAAATTTCAACATCTCTTACATAATTCTCCCAACATGTGTCCTATAAAGAAATTTCTCCAATATTAATATTATTAAAAAACTATAGGATTGAAAAAATTATAATTATGCTCTAAACACTATTTAAGAGGTATAAATAAAATATAATATATCATGGATAAAATATTCTATGTATAAAATGGTCAAATTATATAATAATTTTTTTAATAAAACTAATATCAAGGGAATATTATATAACAATATAAAGGAATAAAATGTATATAACATCTTTTAAAATAATAATTAATTTCATAAGGATAGAATGTACAATGTCATACATGAAAATCATACTTCAAATTCTTCGTGCTAATATATTATACAAAAATGAGTAAGGTTTACACCAAATACCTAATATAGCATGTCTCATAAGTCTTACCAATGAATTGAGATGATATATAATTCTACGATACATTCACCTATAATTATTTCTATTTAATTATTCATATTAAGAAATAAATAGACCATATAATACATAAACAACATTATTTAGTAAAAAATAAACATCCATATTTAGAAAACAATTATTATCAATTTCTCAATACTGAATATGTGGAATAACATTCATTGGAATAAACCATAAATGTTACATTTTATAGAGTTATGGGTACATGGCTATGTAAAAATAATAAAAAATATACTGATAGAGGATGTTATATAGAAAATGATCATGGTGCTAATGTATATGAACATGAATGAGAAAAAAAATACAATTTGGAGAATATGAGTAAATGGGAATAGAACCCGTACGAACTAGGTGATGTATGAAGATAATGTTTTTAATTTATTTTGAATGTAGTATATGAAACATAACTAGAAAATATATATGTATTTTATGTTTTTTGAATAAAATGAATGTGAAATTAAAAAAATCATAAATATTTTATATTATGTTTTCAAATATAAAGTTATTTATAATAATAAAAATTTAATTTCATGGGGTAAAAAGAGGAATGTATTTTACAATATTTTCCCTAACCAGGAAATAGTTCAATTTAGAGGATAAAAGTATTGGTACCACATCTAGGGTAAAATATAAATTAAATCTAAGAATATGATATTTGAATATTTTATTCTTGTTTATATTGATCTTGTAATGTGGTGCTCACCCCTTCGTCTAGTTTCGGTGAATTTTTAATTATGTTGTTTTTTATGTGTTTATCAATAATAATTCATAAGATATATATTATTACAAGATCACATATTGTGATTTTGATGTACTAATATTTGTTTTTGGATGTCCGAATATTTATATGAGATATTTTATACTAAATTTTTAGGTTTTGTAGAATTATGATCATGATGAGGCCTTGAAAATAATAATTAATGTATTAAAATAATTTTTTTATATTTTGAAGGATTTTTCAATTGAAATTTCTATTTCAAAAATAAATTGAAATATTTTATGTGAAAATAAAGATCATAGTTTATCCTAATATAGCGAGTTTAGCGCATGAGTGATATAATTTTAGTTTTAATCAGAATTATTGGTGGAAGGTGTTGTGGGTTGAATATAATATTTAATTTATATACTATAAAACCTTTAATTTCCCATTTAAATTCAACCATAACCCCATACTATAGGAATATATTAAAAACCTTATTTTTTTGGGGGAAAGAGGAAATGCATATTGAGGAATTGGGACCCACTAACCAATTTCTTTGTAGTGGATCAGTAAATGGAACCATGACCTCAATGAAGATAAATTTTTGGAAGAACTCAATGATGATCAATGTTTGGTATAACTCATTAATATGTTTTGTAGAAAAATTCCTAGCATTTCATGTTAGATTAATCTTTCATGACCACTGTCATCATTTATTTGCACGTTATGGGATTAAATATTTCATAAATGAAAATTATATTACCATTTTCCCTATGTCTTGTCCTTATCCCATATAGATATAGAATCTACTAGCTCTATCTTTGGGTAAATACTAGGTAATTAGATGGATCAGTCTAGGTTATCGAGATCTTTATCGAGATGCTTTGTGTGAGTTTTATAGCCAAGTGATTCCCATAAAACATTAGAATATGTAGCGAGGGTAGTAACAAATAATAATGGAATTATTCCTAGGTTAGGTTGTTTAGAGGTGTTCTACCGAAACATCCTTTATCTTTCAGGGAGGAAGGTGATATGTCTTCCACCAATCATTAATATAAATTAAATATTTAATCATAATTGTCAGTAGTTTTGAATTATTTTCAATTATTATATCCACTACATTAACCCTGATATTAACATAATTCCATATTTAACATAAAAAATATATAATTAATGGAGGGTTAAGCTGATTATTGAGAGCCAGAGCGGCATGTATTATATGTCTCTTATCCAAAATTTAATTTAATTTATTTTTTATTTTATATTAACACTTATAATTATATTATTATTATAAAAATATTTTTTAGATATAAAATCTTATTAAGATGTAATATTTGTGATCTATCATTGAAATATTTTTGAGACAATGAAATAAATAAAATGAAGACAAATATGTGATACGTGAGTCTTATTATGGGTGTATGAAAATATAATCTACATTACTAATAATAATTTTATTACTGTTATTATTAATATTTTTTTTGGGATTTTCATTATACTATGATGAATGATTGATGGTTTTTCATTAGTATCATGACCTAGATGTTGATACTAAAGGATCAAGACCAATATATGATATAAAATTATGACCCGTTATACACGGACTCAGTCATATAAAGTTACACCCCTCATCTATGATACAATGAAATAATTTTTTATGCCCTATTTGTTTTTAAATATATCCCTTTATATGTGTTTTTCTTATTTTATTGTAATAATTTGGTCAATTTCTCTATATGTGGTAATTTTTGAGGTGATACAAGTGAATTTGAGAATATTTCATCTAGGTATCTTGTTGGGGTTGATGCATGAATATAATATCAATCATTATGTTGGTCCTCTGCTGGAAGCATGTAGTGTTTGGGTGCTACTCCACTATATGATCTATAGATTTGGTACTCCCCCATATAAATCGGGCATTGGTTCCCTATTATAAGGTTGTCACCCCCAGGTTTATGTTCTCTAATAAGGAACCAGTCCCCCACAAGTTCCTATCACTCCCCCAAGTGAGGTGATTATGGAGATGCTTGGGTAGCCCACAATTATTCTAATGGGGTCGCATATTTTTTTGACATTTTTAGTTCAGGTAATTTATCTTTAGATCATTAGATATGGAATATTGGATATAATGTTCCCCTAAAAGATTCACCTAAAATATTTAGGATTTTTTAATCTATTATTTTAACTAAAGATTATGTGGAAGAAGGGATACACAATTTGGATGCCTCTGGAATTGGAAATCCTTATGCACCCCTGATTTTTCATTTCTGATGTGACCTATAAATATATATTGATGTCATATTTTTTGGATTTCTGGTTCTCTAAGGATCCTCAATAACTAGTGAGGTGTAAAAATTCTTGGGTTCAGGATATGATGACAATGTCATATTTAGGTCCATGATATTTTAATAAGTAATGAATATTTTTGTAATTGAATACTGAAATCAACATGGTTAATACCTCATTATTTTGGGTTCATCTAATAGTTTTCATAAACTTCTCCTTTATGGTTTTGGTAAATCAATATGAGTATATTAATAGTCACCACAACAAGGTCTATGAATGCATTATAGATTTGTTTGGGAAGAGAGTGCATATGTTATTTTATGTTCATGAATATGTGGATATGGTTTGGCTATATGGATCATAATGGTTACCACATGCATTTTTTATATAAAATTTCATATTCTTATTTTTACCACCTATTGTTTTTATGCATTAGATGTATTTATCTTTTGTAGATATATATATGATATGGCCTCCCATATTTTGATTTATTCCTTCTTAGTTCTAGTAACTAGACCATATTCAATTTGAGTGGGTTTTTGGTGAACTCTCAACCTACATTCAGCCTAGGGAGGGACTCGATTGATCAAGTTATGATAGAGCTGATTGAAATATAGTTTTTCTCAGATAAAATATTATTGGTATTCTAATATCATTTGGGGAAATATTTTAAGGATTAATTGGGGTTTTTTTATATGACTTGGGAGACTGGTGTAGGAGTTGTGGAAAAAATATCCATTCAATATAACATGGAAAAGACAATAGTCAACTTTTAGATATGAGAAATCATATCTGGGGTACATATAAGTTGGCACATCAATCATATAATAGTTAGTTATGATCTTTCATTCCCTTTTCATGTCGACTCATGTTTATATCCTCTAGTACTCATGGCTTCATCCTATCAAATGATGGAAATTACACTAGGATAAATAGTTTTTACAATGATGTTATTTCTTAAAGAACATATTCATATGTTTATTTCTCTTTCCACCTATCAGTGAGTAATTAGGCCTTGCATCTAGGAATTAGTTGAGAGACATACCTACCACATGATCATTGAATTTTTATCTCCCAATAATGTATACTATATATTTTCCACATTGAGATGATGTTGGATCATTCAAAGATAGAAGAAATTAATATTCGGTTGGGTATTCATCGAATGTTATAAAATATAAACCCTAATGGTCTTGTGAGGTGAGTTTTATCCCCCCATAAATAGTGTATTATATGGTGTTTGAGGAACAAAATTCTTTTTAGCTCAGAGTTTTATTAAAAAGATGTTGATTTTACGTTGAAAAACCTATATGAAATAAGGATCTCATATAATAATATTCATTTCAAAAACTCCATATGTTTGTTATCCAATGTAGTAGGGGTTTGGTTTTGTAACTCTTCCTAATTTTAGTAAACACATTTCATACATTAATTTTTGTGTGAGTATCTTATCATGTACACAAAACTGAAAAAAATTACATTAAATTAATAAAATTATTAAATATTACCATTAATGTATATAAATTATATTTATATGTAGAAATAGATGTAACAAATTTATAAAAACTTTTTAAAAAGGAACAATAAAAAATCATAAATTTTGGGAGATACCCTTTTCTATAAACTCTTTTTACACATTGATTACAATAATATAAAATTTAATTTTATCAAATCATTATAAATTTTATGTCTTAAAATAGATTCTATAATTTAATTAGTAGGTCCAAATTATTTAAAAATTTTCATTTTAATTTTGGGCATAAAATTATGATTACAAATGTTAATTTCAATTACAATGATTATGGTGAAATATTTAGATTCAATGATTTTTTATTTAATATTGTTAAATTATTATTCAATAAATTAAATTTAAATAACATAAATAAATAAAATAATATATTGTAAAAACACTTCTAGATTTAATTAACAATAATTTAATTGGTTACAAATTTTAAATATGATTAAGAATACATAATTGTTAAAACAACATTTTTCTATAAAAATAGATTTTCATTAAATAATAATTGATTAATTTAAAAATTAAAGTTTTATTATATAGAAATTGAAATATATTAAATATAGATTAATTTTTTTCCATCCCACCCAAAATATTTAGGTGGTAATTTTTATATTAAAACATATATCAATTAACTAAGAACTAATTACCAAGGTAAAAATGAAAATAGTAAAATGTAGAAACCTAACTGTAAGTAATTTGAAACATGTTTTAGAAATTTTTAGATATTTATTTTTGAGGATTTAATAACATTATCTCACCTGAAAACAAATTATCTCTAACTAATGGAACAATTAACCCTTAAATAGTATCATTCCATTATTGAAAAATAATTGGTTTCTATAAGGGTACTAGTTTCTTTATTAATAATGGGAATAACTTACACCATATAAAATTTTCACCCCCAATTGAAATATAATGTAAACACTATATAATTATCCCCACTTGTGTGTCTCACAAAATATCAACATCCCATGGTCACATTATGTTATCATAATCCCTACATTTTTAAGGATCCATTCAAGAGAATGTTCAAGGTCCAAAATTTATTGATACATAATCCATATCATTTTATTATTAATCATTATGATCCAAAAAATAAAATAAAATATTAATATAACAACCATATTATAATTAGTACATATAATGTTGTTATATTAATATAAAAGACAATATTTATCGTTATCCATCAGAGAAACAAAATATCATTGATCATGCATTTGTGTGAATTTTTACATCCGAGAAGGAACATCTACTATTTTTCATTACCACCTCTCACCACTATTTATATGGATATATATAAAAATAAATAATATATAAATAAAAAAATTATTATTTTAAAGTGAAAAATTATAATCCACTGTCACTCTATATAATTTGTAGGGAAATGGAATGTAAACTATTCATTTTGTGGAATACTACCACTAAAAAATTTCATGTCTGTGTTTTCATCATATATCATTATAAGTTATGGGAAAAAAATTAAATATGATTTACAACAATGAAAATATATATGTAATATCACTAGGTTTCAATAATTAATATATTGTTCCAAAAAAAACCACTTTTATAGTCACAAGCGTCAATTAGTTCTGGTATATATATTTTTGGTCCAATCAAACCATCTATTTGAAAAATGATATAAAACTATTTTAAATACTACAATGGTAAAATTATAATAATAATTTGAAAAGTTAATAATAATATTATTCTTGGTTTATGGTTTTGGAAATGTTATATAAAATATAAAAGAAAGTTTTAAAATATCCTATTTGATCACTATGATTAAGGAAATAATTTTACCATTGATTCTATTTTCATGAAACATAACCAAAAAAAAGAGGAATGTGTTTTGAAAATTATAAATTAATATAACATAATTTGTGTAGTTCATTAAATGAACTATGACTGATATTATTAATATCAATTAAGGGGGTTAAATGTCGACATTATAAACACACATGAAAAAAATTAAAAATTACAAACACCCAATGGTAATTATATTCAATAATTTACAAACATAGTAACCCTAAATTTATATAAGATAAGTATTTATAATGAGATATATAAATTTATGGTTTATTAATATTTAACTAATATATTTCTTTTTTTCATAGGTGGGTTTAAGAAAATCGAATATGCCTAAATCCAAGGTCATGGTTTCTTCAACCCATATTCTAATTCATTGGATCTCAAAAAATCATACATGAATTTGCATCTCAATAATTTTTTTGACCCTAAAATTACAATATTATATTTGAAATAACACATTTTCAATAGGGAAATTACTTTCCATCATCTATAAAAACTCCCTATATAAATTTATTTTAGAAATATAGTTATAAAATTCGTAAGAATAAATCCCATTATTTTCAATTGATATGTTAATACCTGTACATTTTTTATCATGTTAAAATTAATTAATTTAAATAACAAAAAAATAATTTTTTCATTTATATACCACGTATTTTAATTTCACTCATTTATGTAATAAATGTTATTTATTATTTCTCATATATAAGAATTCCATTAAAATAGAATAAAATGATTAAAAATGGGATTTATTTTCATTATTTACCACTCCAATTTTATTATCTTGAGTTTTGGTTATTTACAATGATAATTAATTTTCACCTCTATATAATAAGGATTAATAAACTCTAATATTTACCTTCTAATTTTTTATTTAAAATTTTTTTTACATCATCTTTTATAAAAACGTTTTTTTTTGAAGCCTGTTAATTTTTAGATCAATTTCATCCATTTATATTCTATGTAGTGGAGATGATTTGATATAACATATATTTCATTATGATTTGATTACTATTTTGAAATGTGATGTTTGATACCATATTACTTCTTATGTTCATGTGATGTTAATTTTCTAGAAATGTTTAAGAACTCAGTTCATTTTGCATGGGTTCTTTATGATATGAGAATGATTGTTTTTACATGGATAATATATGTAAAGACGTTTATGGGTTTGGTACTATATCACCCTTTAACGTATTGTTTTTTTATATCTCATGATATCATGAGGAACAAATAGAATGTGTTTTCTAACATGGGTGTGGGAATAATTAATTTTCTCACATTATCCTGTATATGAATAATGAATGTTTTTAGATATGTTAGGACGTAATTTGTCTTCTCGCTATGAATTTCTTTTTCTAATGTTTTTGACACATTTCCATGTCATTTATGACGTTATGATACATTTATATGGTGATTTTCATTTTCAATATATTCAGTGTTTTCAAGATATTCATTACTTTTAAATAATATAAAAATTTATATCAGGATCACTAGATTTATGATTATTGATATGTATTTTGAGACAAGTCAATCCATTTATTCTTTAATAATAATAATTTTTTTCACATTATGTTTCTCTATAATGTTTTATGATTATCATATATTGTCTCACTATATTTTAATATGATATACCCTCACCCAATAATCTCCCTCACATTTACGAATTAAATGTTCAAGATATGTCAATCACCCAAAAGACACTTAATCTCACCCATTTTATATGATTCCATTCCATGGATTGTAAATAATTTATTTTATGTGTGGGAAGAAAAATATTGTCCTATAATGGAACCATTATCAACATAATATTATCTCCCACTTATTTATTTCATCTTTTTCCTCGGTTCTCCAATCGATCATGTTTGGTGAAATATTCATTGTATTCATTACGATGTCTTGTGAGATCACTCTCTTTATGTTATTTCAGGGATGTTTCAGTCTCTTTTGGTGTTTTAATTTTAAGATCTATTCCCTTTAATTTTGGATATATCCTCTTCTAAATTTGATCTTCCATTTCAATATTTAAAATGTGGGTATATAAATATAGTCTTCAACGAGTTTTGGTTTCTTCCTTTTATATGTCATTTCAACGGTAAGATGTCAAAGAGAGTAATCATTATGGGTGGATTACATGTCATCTAGGGACATCCTACATGGTTTTGAATATGTTACTTCAATAACAGAGTGGAATTTTTTTATCCTTGAATCTCCAACGAGAACTATAAAAATATTCATGCTCAAGGTCCCTTGATTTGAAGGATGGACTGGGCAGTTACTTCGTATGTTAGAAATTCTACTATTTCTCACAATTGATGTACTGGGCAATGTGATAGTGATTTTGTTTTTTGGTCGGTTCTATATTATATAAAATGGTTGATGAAGGAGTTGATTCTAAAAAAGTATATAATGATTATGGTTTTCAATATTTGATATCATTGGATTTGAATTGTGTTGAAATTCATGGTTTTTAGATATCCTATATGATATAATTCTGATCCTACATATTTTTCTAGTGATTATCTCATATTAAAGAATAATTTAACTCAAAAAACACACTAATTAATGAAGATTTAAGTCATATTTGGTTGTATTTTACTTCTCTGGATTTGATGGAAAATTTGAAATCAATGTTGGCCAAGGGTGGGTCTATTGAAGTAATTTCTCATACTGATTTGGTATGTAATCTATGTGGATGTAGATGTTGATATATTGCTGTTGTGATTATTGTTTGATTAATGAAATGGATTTTTGTACTGTGGAATAGTTTTGTATTTAGTATTTTTTAGGGTTGGTATTTGTATGGTGTTTTTATGACCAATTTTTCTTGTGAAGATTCCTAATACACCCATCAAAGTAGTCATTCTATAAACAAATAATATTAAAATGGATGTATAAACCTGATTATATCTTCTGAGATGTAGAGGAAAGGTTCTAGAGAAGATTATTTATTGAGAAATGTTAATTGTCATAAAATTATGTTTTTATATATTATCTAGAGGACAATAGATATTTAGTTGGTAACTTTAGTATGTATTGATGAATGGTTTAGATATTTTTTGGAGATTAGTTTTTTAACATTAAATATAACACTAGATAACATTAGTTATATCACTAAGGATAATTATAAATGTAGGAAAACATACAAGTGTTTTGGTAATGTATAATGTATGTTGTTTCCCTATAATTTCATGTGTTTTTGGATATTGGAATGTTGATGAGTTTGTGTAATTGACTATCCAAGTGGTTTTTATATCAAAAAATTCTGGTAGAGAATTGACTAGATCACCACAGTGGTAAATAATGACTGTGATTAATACCTCACAATTGAAAATACACTCTCATGGGATATGATTCAGGAAATTTACAGTCTCTATAGAAATTGTCATGACCCTTCCCCTGGGGCCAATGTCAGGAGTACCCCAAGCCCGCCTTCCATAGGACTGGGGCTAGCAATGAGAGTCAAAATGTGTTTTACCTAAAACTAGGAAGTCATTGACATTATAACATGAAAACTCACGTAGCCAAGAACACAACATGTTACGACCATGAGAAAAATAATTAACCAAAAAAATGCATAATGTAAATGGGTCTAGAATACAAGCCCAATAGTAAAGGTACAAGTACAACTGAAATACAATACAACTGAAAGGAGAGAAAAGACAGCTAATGGAACGTCCTCTAAGGTTCCTACTAGATGGGTAGGTACAAATATCCTTGTCATCACTTCATATCCACCCGTCTCCTCTACATACCCACATGCCAAATGGTCCACCTTCAAGTGTAGTTCAGTCCTGGTACTGTCATCCTCATTCAACGCTATCCGTCGTCTGCATCCAACACAACAAGGGGCAGGCATAGACCATGCATGGGTGAGTACACCGATATTCAGTTGGGACCCCGAGACACTAAAGATCTCACAAAATACACCATGGATAAACCACAATGTGTTAAATTTATAGATAACCCTACATAGGTATATGCCCTTAAATATACCTATGCTATCAAGTAATCCATCATAATATTGACGAAAACTTAGAGATATTGAATCAGCTCACACCCGGATTTTTTTAGGGGTAGTAACAAGTTACATTCCCAGTCACAACGTCAAACACCTCGGCTGCTAGAGAACACATCCTCTATCGAGTATAGTGTGCCTACCATGTCACACCGTGTTTCTTCGCACTAACATTGGACTACTGATGTACTCCTCCTGTCAAGTACCGTGGGTCTGCAGTATCACCAAGGCTCTCCCCAATGTGCCTGTCAATCACTCCAAGTTGAAACAGTCAGTAGTCGTCAAGTCTCAGCCAGCCACTGGGTTACCACACTATACTCACTAGTCTTTATAAGGATCAACTTCACAAACTACTAGTCGATAATCCAACTACCTTGAAGTCTCAAAAAGAATCATCTCAATGTTCTGACACATCATAGGGGTCTCAATACAACAGATGATGCATCATTAAGAGGCATACTCTATGAGTTATTATCATTTTAGTCCTGGGGACCCGGTTGGATTTCTGATCGATCTAACCTGATTGTTCCTCATATTAATCCAAAACTCTAGTGTGTATACTTAATGAGACCGTCTCACACCATGATTTCCAATGCCACTGATAGTTCGTCAAATGGATGTTTGGTGCCAATGTTATGGCCAAATGAATGTAAATGGGTTAAAGTGGACCCGAGACCGGTCCAACCCAGTTCCGGTCGACGTGGCCTGACCCGTTGGGTCCAACCCAGCCTGTAGTGTGGCCCGGTCTGTTGGGTTCGGCCCGACACACATGGTTCAGCCCGACAGGAGGTGATAAGCTGCGGAGAGCCACAGGTGGCCGCGCGGGGTGGCTTTCTGGCTACTGGGTGGTGGTCCGACTACAAGTAGGTGATTTGGCCGTAGTTAACATGGAGGCCTCGGGGCGGCGGCGTCGTTGCACTTCTGCATTCATCGCGGCCGATGGTGGTACTTTCCGCCATTCTCATGCCCCAACAATGGATTGTTGTCGTCCTCCTCTATCACAAATAACAACACAATATTTGTGGAAGGTTCGGGCCATGATGTTTTGGCCCATATCCTCCGTATTTGGGTGGTTGCACGTATCTCAGCAAGAAAACGATCAAGGACATCAAATCCTATCCCCCCGAATTTTTTTTCCCAACCCGTAAAAGAAATAGTAGGGGTTTACATGTGAAGTGATAAACAAATAGAAATAAACCATGAACTCAGGTTGTTCATTGATGTTGGAATGATATAGAAGTATGAACATCGATTCATCATAGATGAGGATGTCCCACATTGGAAGAAGTCCCAAGGAAGAAGGTCAAATGAAGTCAGTGTTCTTCGTTGGCAGAGCATTCTTCATTTGGAGGTGAAGTTCTTCGTTGGAAAACATTATTTCTGCCAAAGCTCTTTCCTCTCCCAATTCCACCAAAAATTCAAATTAGTCAACATAATATGTTATGTTGGATATTTACGTCATTGGCATAAAATATAAATTGGATTAATTAAGTTGGATCCACTAAATTAATTGATGAGGTTGGAAAAAAAATTAATTAAAGGAGGGTTGGCACAATTAATGATGGAGGAGTTAAAGAGGCTCTCCCCCATTTAATAAGGGAGTTGAGAGGTTTAGTGCTCAGGTGGTCCTGACCACCATAACCTTTCATGGGAGGTTAATGTTGGGTTGACCCAACTTCTCAATGTCTACATGGATGGTGGTTACATCAAAATAAAAAAAAAAGTGTCTTTATTTTATTTTATTTTTTCCAAGAAAAAACCCAAAAATTATTTGTCCCCCTCGACCAACTATCGTCGAGGTGAAAGTCTTCTTAAGTGATTATAGGCACTATGAGTTCAAAAATTCCCTAAAATTTTAATTCCTAACACCAGTTCAAAACTTAGAAAAACCAACGCGCACATTTACTGAACGTACCCAAAAACAAGTTTTGAAATTCATTCCTGACACTCAGGGCCATGGAATGACATGTTGTCATTTTTGGCAGTCTTGTAAAATTCACATTTATTTTAAAAACATTTTATGGTAATTCAAGGTCTTTACATTCTCCCCACCTCAAGACTCTATGTCCCCATAAGACACAACTCAAACTAGGTAAACAAGTGGGGTTACTGAGAAGGCATCTGAGCATCCCGCTCCCATGTTCTCTCATGGAGGTTCCTGGGCTACCAAAAAACGCACACCAGAGGTATCAAACATCCATGAAGGACCCTATCGTATCGATCCTCAATCTCTATTAGTAACTCTATAAAAGTCAACCCATCGTTGATGTCCATCTCACCATTTTCGATGATGTGATAAGGGTTAGGCATGTTTCTCCTCAACTGGGATACATGGAAGACGTCGTACACCCTCTGCAAATGTGGTGGAAGAGCTAAGTGGTATGCCACCTCACCCACGCTGCTGATGAACTGAAAGAGTCTAATAAGCCTCAGAGATAACTTGTCACCTCTTCCAAATATCCACAATCCTTATTGAGTTGAGTCTCATAGAAAGTCGTGGTAACAATACTCAAACTCTAAAGGTCCATGTATCCTATGGGTATATAACTTATGCCTGCTCTGTGCAGTCTTCATCAACTCCTATATGACATGCACCTTCTCTGTGGTAGCATGTTCCATCTCTGGTCCCAATAGTGCTGACTCCCTTGAGCCAATCCACCACAAAGGTGATCTGCAAGGTTTCCCATACAATGCCTCAAATGGTGCCATCCTAATGGTGGAATGATATCCATTGTTGTGTGAAATCTCCACCAAAGGTAAGTTATGATCCTAGTAGTGATTGATGTTGAAGAAACAAGCACATAGCATGTGCTTGAGGGTCTGAATAGTTTGCTCAGTCAGACCATCCATCTGCGGATGGAAGGCGGTGCTTAAACGAAGTTGCATTCTGAAAGCCTCCTACAACCCCTTTTCATAACCGAAAAGAAAATCACATTTAATTATCAGAGATAATCATCGAAGGTACTCCATGTAGCTACAAAATATACTGCACATAGAGGCGTCCCAGGCTCTTTACTAAACCCTACTCTTTGAACATTAGGAAGTGGGCCATCTTGGTGGGTTGTTCAATGATCACCCAGATAGAGACGTGTCCCGTGGATGTACATAGATGTTTGGTCAGAAAGTCCATGGATATCATATCCCACTTCCACTCACATACCTTTAAAGGAAAAACCATGGATGCTAGTACCTAATGCTCCGCCTTCAATTGCTAACTAGTGAGGCACTAATAGAAAAAAAATGCTACTTCTTTCTTCATTCCCAGCCACCAGTGCTATCGTCGGAGATCCTGGTACATCTTTTCCACTCTTGGATATACTGCTAGAGGGGATGTTCGAAACTCCCTAGACACTTCCTCCTAAAGTGACATTAGTACCATGGTACGTCCTCGGAAGTGGATGATGTGCTCCCATAATTCAGAAAATCCATCAAATGCATGCCCTGTGGATATCTGAGGACGTCAAGTCTCCTAGTCAGTGTCCCCATGCTATGCCTCCCTGAATCGCTGACGAAGTGGGGGAGTGACTGTAAGAGATTGAAGGAAAACTACTCAATATCTATCCACAAAAGATATCTGTAATGCAGCCAGGTACTCCATTGCCTCACTTAGTAGTAGCACACCAAACCTTTTGTTGAGTTTATCTGCAACAACATTACACTTCCTAGTAGTATAGACTATTACAATGTCATAGTAATAGAGGTACGCAAGCCAACGTCATTGTCTTCGGATGAGGTCCTCCTGAAAGAAGATAATCTTGAGACTCTTGTGATTAGATTAAACTTTAAAATTCTCACCCATCAGATTATGTCGCCACATCATCAAGGTGAATACCACTGCTGTTAACTCCAGGTCATGGGTAGCATAACTCTACTCGTGTTTTCTTATCTATTGATAACTATAAGAGATCACTTCTCACTTCTACATTAGTACAAATCCAAGTCAGGACCCTAATGCATCGCAGTAGACTACATACCCTACGCACTCCTCTGGAAGCCTCTTTATGGCACCATTAGTCAGCCTCTACCTCAGCTCCTAAAAATTCCGCTGGAATTTCTCGGACCACAAGAAGGGATTCCCCTTTTTCGTCAACACAGATAGTGGTGCTGCAACTCTGGAGAAGTCTGGAACATACCTACGGTAGTATCCAACCAAACCCATGATAACTTTGTTCCTCTGTCACACTACTGGGTGGCTCCTAAGAAAGTACCACCTCAATCTTCACTAGATTCGTTGCATCTCTAGCCTCCGATATGGCATGTTACATATGGTAAACCTCTCGGATCCAAAACTGGCACTTTGAGAGATTACCATAAAATTGGTACTCTCGGAGTGTGTCCATTAATACCCGCAAGTCATAGACATGATCCTCCTCAATATTTGAGTAGATCAGAACGTCGTTGATGGAGACCACTACAAAGCAGTCAAGGTATGGAAGAATGATCATTTTCATGAGTCCCATGAACACCGGTGGAGCATTGGATACACCGAATGGCATAACCAGGAACATGTAATGGTCATACTGACATCTAAAGGTCATGTTTTGCACATTCTTGTCTGATACTCTGAGCTGGTGATAGCCTGATCTGAGATATATCTTCGAGAACCACCGTCAACCCTTTAGCTGATCAAACTTTTCATCAATCCTCAGGAGTGGGTACATTTTCTTCACGGTCAATTGGTTTAGGGATCAATTTTCAACAAAAAATCTCAAGATCCCATCTCCCTTCTTGTAGAAAAAAATCGGGGCAGCCTAGGGAGAAACACTGGGCCGGATGAATACCTTCCCTTACAAGTCCTCTAGATGTACCTGAAGCTCGCGAAGCTCCACGGTAGACATCCGAAACGCTAGTGTAGATATAGGTGTTGTCCCGGGGTGCATGTCAATGTAAAATTTCACCTCTCTATGAAGAGGAAGACCCAGAACATCATCAGGGAAGACATCCACGTACTGGTCCACCACTACAAGATAGCTCAGACACCCCACATCAAAATCTCTAAGAGGTAAGGTAAGCAAATTGATAAGTGATCAGCTGCACTCTATTCCGAGTAAGTCCATCATGCGCTACAAATGCTCCCTTCTCACCGGTAAAGGGAAACCTTGTCCCATCTGTGTGAAAACAATGCTCCTTGCACCTAATACAGTCAATCTGAGCATGGATTTTAGATAACCAGTCCATACCCATGATGACGTTGTAAGGCCTTGACTCCACTACAAATAGATCCATACCTATGGTCTCACTCACTATAGTAATCTCACACTGCCGGTACCATTGCGTAATCATTGAATCCATTCTCGTAGAAGTCTTTAGATGTAATGGTCAAGCCAATTACTTTGACAGAATCTCAGAGCTCTGAATGGGGGTAGTGGTAATGAAAAAAATGACTGGAACCTGTGTCTATAAGTACTACAAATATGGTGGAGTAGACAGAGATCATACATCAAATCATATCTGCAGTGCTATGATCTTAATCCTCAACTTCATGGAGCTGAGCTCTCCCATGTCCACTTGTTCCCAATAGTTGGGGTTTACCTCTTATTGGTGGTGGTGGTAATATCTCGAACCGTTTCCCACTGCCAGATGCACAACCAGCTCCTAGGCCACGTCCTTCTGCTCCATGGGGACAACCTTGATCAAACCTGTGTCTCTGTCTGGGAAGTCCCTATTCCATCTACTGATCATCCTTAAGACGGTTTGAATAGTAATGATCAATGTGACCCTACTCGCCACCTCAGAAACACTACCCTCTCCTGGAATAACTAACTCTGCCTCAGGTGCCCCACAGAACTAATCCCGAGTCATGTTGTCATCCAACTGTAGGTATGGTCCTCTTGGTCCTCTATGACATCTATTTTCTACCAGCTACAGAAGACATGGCAATGTGATGACTAGTAGTGGGTCTTGTTACAATTGACTTCTCGACAAGGAAACTCTCCAACAAGAGGGTCTCTTTAACAACCCTGCTTGCATCGGGATGCTGAGTGAGATCATTGAAGCCCTGTTCTCTCACCTGATCAACTTATCAAAGGTCTGAGCCCTGAAAAAAGGTCCAAAACCATATCGTTGGAGTAACGTGAGAGGTTTGTGAACCTCTTTGAGGAATAAGCTAAAATCATACTGCCCTTCCATAGATGAAGAAGCTCTTTTATGCGAACTGTGCAATGAGTCGCAGGGAAATAATCTGCCTGAAAAGGCTCTTGAAGTCTTCCCAGAGAAGTGCCACATCATCGTGAACCTAGAGCATCAAGCTCCACCATCTGCCTACTGTTTCCTGTAAAAGGCTGGTGAGAAGGATCACCATGAAATTAGTTGGTGTCTCTACTAGTCAGAAGACTCTCACTACAGCCTCCAGTCAATCATCATCTGCCTGTGGGTATATCTATCCCCTAAACATGGGTGTCCTCTAGTGATGGAACTCATGCAATGTGCTCAAGCAGCATGCATGGTCTGCTGCTGGGGCTGGGGGCATCAGTGGCCCAATGGGGAGTGGTACTGCTGGTGCCTCCGCTAGTGGCTCTACGTGAAATGGGCCTAGTACCGAGTCCCCGTCGCTCGGTGGGAAATCAGTGCGTACAACAATCAGAACTCTAGCTGGCTGTCTTCGTGGAGGCATCCTAAAATGGAATTGGTGTGCCAGGGTTAATATGATATACCTTGTGAGGTGACTCATGATTTAAAAAAAAACTCTAGGAAATAGACATGCAATCAGTTCTTTCGTGCACTGAGTCGGAAATAAGATGTCAGGGTCCCTGTGTATGGATATGTTGGCCGCCGCACCAACACTGGACTCCCTAAACTAAAAACCTCACTCATTACCCTCAATAATATTGCTTCATAGAAAAGTTTAGAGTCTTAGTTCTTCCATTGAACATACACATCTGATACCAATTTGTCACAACCCGTCCCCGAGGGCCTGTAATGTGACTACACTGATCGCACCTTCCATAGGCCAGGGGATGGCGACAAGCACCGAAATGCGTTTTTCCTATAAATAAAAAGGAAATGCCTTTATAACCTAAAAATTCATGTATCCAAGCACACATAAAGATAGGGACACCAGAAAACTATGTAACCAATAGAGTTCTAAACATAAAAGGGACCAAAATACAAGCCCAATAGTAAAGGTACAAGTACAAAGGAAGTAAAATATAACTGAAAAGTGAGAAAAGATAGCTACTGGATCGTCCTCTAAGGTTCCTACCTGAAGGGTATGTACAGATCACCTCCTCATCACTCCATGTCCACACCTCTACTCAGTGTACTGACACACCAAATTGTCCACCTCTGGGTACTATCTTGTCCTAATAATCTCAGCCTCAGTCAACGCTATCTTTCATCTGCATCCAACACAACATGGTGTGGGCATAGCCCTTGTAGGGGTGAGTATAATGATACTCAGTAGTGACCCCGAGACCCTCAAGGTCTCCCAAAATCCATTAAGGATAAACCAAAATGTATTAAATCATTAGATAACCCTACTTAGGTATATACCCATACATATACCTACTTTATCAAGTAATACACCTTAATAATGATGATATGATAGAGATATTGACTCACCTCACACTAGGATTTATTCTAGAGGTGCTAATAAATGGCATTCCCAGTCGCAACGTCAAACACCACAACTGATGGAGAACTCATCCTCTATCGAGTATAATTGGCCTTTCGTGTCACACAGAGGCATTTCCCACTAACCATGGACTGCTGAGGTACTCCTCCACTCAAGTACCATAGGTCTGCCGAGTCACCAAGGCTCTCCACACCATGGGTCTGCCACATAACAAAGGTTCTCCCCACTGAGCTTGCTGAGGTACTCCTCCCATAGAGTACTGTGGGTGTGTCATATCACCAAGGAGATCCCCACCTTGGGTCTGCCACATCGTAAAGGCATTCCACACTGGTCTTGTCAAGTCACTCTGAGTCAAAATGGTCAGTCGTCATCAAGTCTCATCCAGCCACTAGGCTCCCTCACTATGATCACTCATCTCTGTGAGGATCCACTCCACAAGATACTAGTCGATACTCCATCTACCAAGAAGTCCCACAAAGAAAAATCTCAAAGGTCTTCCATGTCATAGGGATCATAATGCAATAGAGGGCACTTCTTTACATCGTCCGGTCTATGAGTTATTTTCCTTTTTGTCCTGGGGGCCCATTTTGATTCATTTTCAATCCAACTAGACCATTCCCCATATTAATATGAAACACTAGTAGGGTATACTCAGAGGGTCCACCTCGCTCAATGATTTCCATCACCGCTGATGATTCGTCAAATGGACGTTCAGTGCCAAAGTTATGGCAAAAAGAATGTAAATGGGTTGTACTAGGCCCTAGTCTGGTCCAACCCGGTCGGGCCGACATGGTTTGGGCCGACCCGGCCTACCCCGTTGGTTGGGGTCCAACACATAGTGCAGCCTAGCCCATTCGGTTCGGCTTGGCCTGCAGTGTCCGACCCGATAGGCCAAGAGGAGCCGCAGAGAGCTGTTGGTGGCCGCGAGGTAGCAGTCTGGCCATGGGGCAGTGGTCCGGCCACTTGGGGTGGCTGTCTGACTGCGGGGTGGAGGACATGCCATAGGGAGGAGTTTCGACCAAGGGGAGGAAATCCAGTCGTGGGGAGGAGGTCCGAAAGTGGGTGGGAGGTCTGGTAGCGGGGCTGCGGTTCAGCCGCAGGAAAGGGGACTGCCCACGGGGCGACAGTCTGGCCATATGGCAGTGGTTTGGCCACGGGTGGTTGATTCTACTAGCTATGGGGCGGCACTGCGGCCATGGGGCGGCGCCTCAGCCGAAGGGTAGTGCGGAATTGCTGATGGTGGTGGCGGCCGCAGTCGATGAGGACATTTCGGGGAGGTGTTGTTGCATCATCACCTTCATCACAGCCGACGGTGGAGCTAGCCACCTTTCTTGTTCACCAACTGTGGATGGTTTCCATCCTACTCAATCACGAAGAACACCAATTTTTTTTGAAAGGGCTAGGCCCTGTCGGTTTGGCCTATACCCTCCGTGTTAGGGTTTTAGCATATGGGTAATCAAGAAAATGATCATGGACTTCAAATCCAATCATTTCAAAAATATTATTCCCAACCCATAAAAGAAATAGAATGGGTGCACATGGTAAGTGATAAACAAATAAAAATAAACCCCTTCCTCAGGTTGTTCGTTGAAGTTAGTGTGGGAAGGAAGTATGGACGTCAATTAGTCATAGATGAGGACGTCCCATGTTTAAAGAAGTCCCGAGGAAGAAGGTTGAAGGAGGTCAGCGTTCTTCGTTGGGAGTGCATTCTCCATTTGGAGGTGATGTTCTGCGTTGGAGAACATTATTTCTCCCAAAGCCCTCTCGTCTCCTAATTCCTCAAAAAATGCCAAGTATCCAACAAAATAATTAATGTTGTCTATTTATTTTGTTGGCATAAAATTCAAATTGGATTAATTATGTTGGCTCCACTTAATTAATTTATGAGGATGGAATGAAATTAATTGAAGGAGGGTTGGCACAATTAATGTCTGAGGAGTTTAAAAGGTTCTCCCACATTTAATGAGGTAGTTGATAGGTTTAGGTCATGGGTGGTTGCCACCACCATAACCTCTCATGAGAGGTTAAGGTTTGCTGGTCCACACTACTCAACATTCACATGGAAGATGGATATAACAAAATAAAATAAAATTTATTTTTATTTTATTTTATTATTTCCACCAGAAACACAAAAATTATCCTCCACCCTCGACCAACTGTTGTTGAGGTGAAAGTCATCTTAAGTGAATATCAGTGCAGTGAGTTTAACAGTGCCCTTGGATTTCAATTCCGAGCAGCAGTTCATAAGTTAGATAAAATTTCTCACACGTTTACTGAACGTACCCGTGAAAATGTTCAGAAATTCATTTCGGGCACTTCAGGCCTTGGAATCACGTGCCGTCAATTTTTTCGGACTCATAAAATTTCAATAATTAAAAAAATTACATGTAAACTTTGGGTCATTACATAAACAATTTTTAAAAACTTTACTTTATAAATATATTTTTTAGAAATAAACAATTGGGAAGCTGTATTTCCTTATAAATATTCATATGTTATCTAAGGAACATTATTTATTAAATATTCTTTTTTAATTTAATGAATTATTCTATGTATAATCATTAATTTATGTATAATAATTTGCATTTTCAACATAGAATTCATAATGAATGGAACCAAAAACAAATTGAGTAAAAATTGTTTCATGGGAAAAAATAGTGTTTTTCCCAATGGGTAATATAATGTTTTTATAGTTGTGATATATAACCTCACGGAAATTATCCTCCAACAAACTCAAGTTATGAGAAATAGGAAAAATATTATTAAAATCCCAAACACATCAATGAAGGAACAACTCAATATTGAGTCATTCAGGAGAAGACATCAATCCTCTTTAGGTGTGAATTTTAATCTAATAGTTTTTATTATTGGGTTAATGTAATGGAAATGATATTTTCATTCCCTCTTACATAAGCCATTAGACGTGGGTGCACTCACCGGGGTAACTCTGTTTGGGGATCATTGATGTGTTTTATAAAAGGTTAAGAAGGAATACAAGCTCATAACATCAAATTTGGTTCTATGAAGATGATTAATAATTACAAGGATAATGTGACACCTACTAATTCAACACCACTATATAGTGCATCAAATGACTAGATTTTGGATATTATGAAAATTAATTCCCAAAACCCAAATGAAAATGAATACAATAGAACTCCGAAGTACTTAAGAAAATTGGAGAGTATATGGAATAACTGTAACTACGGTGGATCATACTAAATATGCACTTAAAGACACACTTTACCTTTAATCTAAAAATAAAAATGATTTATTTTCATCTATTTATTCATATTATTTTAATTTTTTTTTGAATATAATGTTGATTCATCACCTCAAATAGTGGATATGGAACTATATGTAAAAAATCATAGTGGAATGATTCATACACCCTAGATATATTACTATTCTATAATCATAATTCTCAAAATTTAAATCCATTTTCATCTATTTATATATCCCATGATAGATTATTATAAATTATTTGGCAAGGATTGTCTATTTATTCATATATAAAATACAAATTATTAGGATAATGAAACCTCAACTTATTTTCAAAATCATTAGATTCTAATGTATCATTATAGGTGTTATTATGAACTCACTATAGAGAAAAATATTATTATATACGTTATGATACCGATTAATTTGGGATTCTAGACTGAGATGACATGGTTGGAAGTTAACATCAATGTAATTACACTGAGACCACTCGTTTCATTGAAATCTCACAAACCACAATGAGATTAGAATTCATTTTTTCCTAAATAACAATTTCTATAATGGCGTAGTAGTGTGGTTTTGCTGGGTCAAACCTAATACAAAAGACTGACATATAAGGAATGAAGGACTAAAATCCCTTTTTGTTAAAATACTGATGAATTATTTTGTGGTTTGGAATCAATTAAAATTTTGAGACACATTTTAAGATTCAATAATAAGATTAGGATTAAGGTTAGTCTCATGGTTCTGGTAGAAAAAATAATCTCAATACTAAATTTGTATTGTCATAAGGAATATGTTTCAATGTTACGCATAAACAACTATTTGATTATGTTCAAACCAACTAGATCAATCCCTAATTCAACTATAACTTGGTATAGATATATCAAACAACCTAATTTCTTCTTTGTAGTGGCCTTACCTAAGACTCTAGGGAAGAAGTTAATGACTCTAGAAAAAGAACAAGAGAAGGATGTTGAACTAGAAGCTACCAAAGAAGTAGAAGAAGAAGAAGAAATTAGTGGGGATGAAAAAGATTTGATTAAGCAATGGGATGACTGTCATGAAAAAGAAAGCCCATCTGAAAAGTTGTCAATCCAAACATCACATGCCGAATCCTTGAATCTTGCTACTCATAGATTAGATGAAAAGGATGAAGATGATCTGAACAAGTTATCCAAGGAAGAAAGTTTTAATCAACATTTAATCCGTCATGAAGTTGCTGAGTCCGGAGCTGGGAAGGAGAATGTATATGAAGATAAGATTGTTCAGCTATCTAACAGTGATCATAATTCTCCGGATGAGGAAGCCATTCAGAGAACTGATAAAGGGAAATATGTGGTTGGGGATATGCCTACTATTGTTTTTTCAAAGGAGAAGGAAGCTAGTAGATCATCAACGAGGAAGCTTGTTGAGCTAGAGAAAGAGCCCTCACCAAGCAAAGTATCAGATTCAGAATCATTTTCAATGGTACATGATTTCTTAGACCAATCCTTGAAAAATCTTGTTGGGACCATTCAGATTTTCCCAAGCATAGATTTCAGATGCCATATGCTTCAACATACGTTGAACAAAAAATTAGATTCAGTGTCCATTGTGATGGAAAAGTGTGTCAAGATGAAGGCAGACTTCAAATCTTTTCTTATAAATTATGATGCCAAAATAAGATCTTGCAATAAAATGGGTAGCTGGTCAAAGAATATATTTGAAGATTTGAGAGATCTTGATGAGTTTCATGATGATGATAATGAAGCCTTTGATACTGAATATGGTAAAATCAAAGATATCACAACTAGCTTTGAGGAAAAGAATACTCTTGAGAAGAATACTCGGATTGAAGAGGTAAAAGACATGAATGGAAAGTTGTATTCTATTTCCCAATGTTGAAAAGGGAAAGGGATATTTGGATAGAGATAGAAGAGAAGAATGTTAAGAAATATGAACTAATAAAGGTTTAGGTAGAGACTTCGAAGGCTCAGGAATAAAAGACCAAATCCTTAGAGAGTAAAGCAGAGAAAGACCACAAGGAGATAAAAAAGATGAAAACCATAGTGAATATAGCATCTCACCTTTTTATCACATAAACTTTCATTACACTTTACAAAACTGAGGATCTTTAAGGTTTAGTGTCTTGGAAACGAAGAACTTAAAACATGAAAACATACATAAAACATTATTCTTAAACCCTTGAAAGACTTCTTCTTAAGTTCATTCTTGGTTCATTACTGCAACTCATAACCTGGGGACATACAACAAAAGAAAGGGTGAGCAGAAGGCCAACTAAGTGAAATAAGAGAAACATTTTATATGTGATGTTGAGATACTTCAATAAGGACATGAAAAGAACTTTAAGGCATGGAAAAGAAACCATGAAGCATATCATAAAAAAAATAAAATTTTTCATAACTTGAATATGTGGATAAAACATTTAATATTGACAATCTATTCATTTCACCAAGGTCCATCCCCAAGGTGTCGTTAAAAATTACCAAGGTTATTCACCAAGGCGTCGTTAAAAATGGTCATCTCAAGAGATTATGTCTTTACCCAATGCATTGGAGCACAATCAGGGAGCACCCTTAAATTTGCATTTATTATCATGTTAGCCACATATATCCTCATCAAACATTTCATAAATAACCCATATAGCATAAAATAAAGGGGTTTCATTTCATAATCATAACGTTTTAAAAACTGCTTTAAAGACATGATCATTACGTTAATTTAAACCCACGGAAAGGGAAAGAGGGTGTCATGCATGTAAATCCAAGAATTTAAAATAGAACATTTTTGTATATATGTGAATAAACCTGTAGAAATAAGATCATTGATTATTCACTTAAAAACATGAAGTATTTTTGAGAAAAAGAGAGAGCCATTTTGAGATGAAAATTCTGCAGCACAATGGCTACATTACAAGGTTTTAGAAAACGTTGTAAAGAGAGGGGACATGGGTAAAACAATGATAAATGACCCATAAAACAGTAGAGGGAAATAATATTATGGGTTTAAGAACATGGTAATAAAATTTAAAAATATACCATATGAAATGAAGAACATGAGTGGAAGAAAAAAATAAGATTTCTCTTATGAAAATTCGGCAGCCTAACAGCGTTACATAAAATTCAACCAAAAATGAATTGATGATGTCAAATAGGGTCTCTCATCATATGAACATAAAATATAAGTATGATAGATATAGAGATCATACCCCAAAATAATAAAAAGTAACTTTCAAGACTTGACATGGAATTAGAACTTTTAAAAGGAGAAGGGTGAAAGAATCCCTTAAAAATTCGGCAGCCTAATAGCGTCACTTAAACTTCAACAAAAATGAATTGATGAGATCAAATAGGGTCTCTCATCATATGAACATAAGAGTCCAGTATGATAGATATAGGGATCATACCCCAAAATAACAAAAAGGAACTTGAATGAATTGACATGAAAGTATAACTTCATAATGAGAAGGGTGAAGAACCACTTAAAAATTTGGCAGCCTAACAGCGCCACTTAAAACTTCAAAAAACTAAATTGAAGAGATCAAATGGGGTGTCCCATCATATGATAATAAAATATCAGTATGATAAATTTAGAGATCATACCACAACATAATAAAAAGGAACTTGAAATACTTTACATGATAATAGATCTTGAAAAAATGAGAAGGGAGAAAGAATCCGTTACAAAAATTTCGGCAGCCTAACGACGCCACTTAAAACTTCATAAAACGAAATAATGAGAGTAAGAGGGGATCTATAATTATGTGAACATGAAGAGGGTAGTAATAGGAGTATAAAATAACAACCTTTAACATATGAACATGGAGCATAAGAGAAATTAGATAAAAGAGATTTCTTGAAAAGAAAGAGAGAGATCAGATCCCTTACCTTAAAATGTATCTTTTAAAACTAAAAGGTTGGACCTTGAGGGGTTGGGGGCACCTTGGGAGGACTCCTTGGGAGGTAAGGAGACTAGAAAATCGTTGGGGGAGAGTTGGGAGTGAAAAATAAAGGAGGAACGAGTGGGTATTTATAGGGAAAGTGAGGGGACAAGGCATTAATGGCCAATGGACACCTCACGAGTGCTTTTCTCAAAACCATGTGCTCTCCCTTGGCATTTACCATGGAGTTAGGCCACATGGGGCCCCCAAAACAATCATTCATCACCCTTGGCCGGCCAAACCTTAAAATATCCCATGATATCATCATGACATAGTTATGATGTCATTAAACATACCGAAACCCTAAAACTGTATTTTTACTATTCACTGAAAATTCAACATTCTCAGAAAAATACCAAAATTTCACATTAACTAAACATCAAGGATCTGATTTCAAAAATGAACTACATTTTAGAAAAATAATTTTCTAAATATTTTTAATTTTATTTTTAAATAAATACCCAATTCACCGAAAATTAATTTTTTTAGAAAAATCCCCAAAAATTACCATAACATAATATCAATGCTCTGAGTTCAAAAATAAAGTCCATTTTATAAAAATAATTTTATAATTATTTTTAAATAAATTTTTTATTTAAAAACACTATTCACCCGAAAAAACTAATACTTGACTAATAATTTATGAAACCATTATTTAACCATTTTATTGAATCACATTAATTAAATCAAGGTGCCTAGATAATACTAATACTTTATTTAAGTGAGATTACTAATCCATTTGGACTCATTACTAATCCTAATCATAAAACCACTCTTCATATTTTACTATTCATCAAAAGTCATGTTGATCTTATTAGACTCTAAATTTTGTACTGAACATAATTGTAGAAGACCATTTTTTGCAAATCATTACACATTTTTAACTATTTAAGGTTTACAAAAACATTTTTAAAATATACTTTTTTCTAAAATTCTTCAAAAATATGCATACTATATTTATCCGGTCATTTGAAAATTCATAAACTTCATCATAAGAAGAAATCCCGATTTTTATTTAAAACAAAGGACTACAGAAGGCAGTTACGGTCTCCTTACATAGCCCCTTATCACACCAGCATATGACCTAAGTGTAAGGTGTGCTAAGGTGAGAGAATCTGAGGGAGGCTCGACCAACATCTCACGAGTAGTAATTTCTATCAGTTTGAACTTCTCACGAAAGTGATCCCGTTCTAGCTTGACACGATAAAGTTCAACTTGGGTTTGGTCCAGAGAAAAGCCCAGTGGTGCTACCTCCTTCCCAAGTTCTTTTATATTGGCTTCGATCAATCCAAGACTACTGGGTGAGGCCATCGAATCTTCTTTCTATATTAATTAACCAAGATTACCTGTATTTAGAGACAATAATCAAAACGTTTAGTTTCTAGAGGTCATATTGACTAATGGTCATATAACAGTCAAAAACCAACGATATCATTTTAAATATACTCATGTTAACAAATGAAACATTTTTGTTGCGTATAAAAATAAAATAAAATAACACATAAAATTAGGAAACAAGATTTATTCAAAATTTCGGGTCGTTACAATCTTCCCCCCTTATGAAATTGCATCCTCACAATTTTTTTAAAATTAGGTTCTGAAATTTCATTGAAAGTACCACATCGGAAAAGGAGTCAGTAAAACTATTACTTTAAAAGAATGAAAGGGAAGTATGAAGGTCACCTGAGTTAGCCCACACTAGGATTCCATGTAGGAAAATATGGACATGGAATAAAAACAGAGGGTCAAGTTCTGAAGGAGAGTGATAGAGAACGTGACTAGGAGAAAGTTAACCTTAAGAAAATCCCAAACTTATGATCTGTGTAAACGGTCATTGATTACCTAGTAGGAAACGTAAACCAACAACGTTTTTGTTTTACGTTCCTTTTCATAATTTTGAGGAATTCATTTACTACATAGAACAAAAACATAAGAAAATATACCTACCTTCATGTAGAGTTTCATCCTTTAATAAGTTTCTACCAAAACTAATCTTTTCTCCAAAAGATGAGCATTCAAAACTACTTGGTCTCATCAAAACACAAGAATCATCTTCTAGAGAATCACATAATCCACAAACGATTAACTATCTATTTCTTATATCTTTAAACATTATCCCAAAAAAAGAATGGGTATGGTAAAACAACTCTTCAGAAATAATGAATCCCATAGGAAGGGAAACTATTTTTAAATCTTCAAAGTTCCATGGTACTACCCAATGTTCATCATAGACCATCCCATAAATAATGTTCCTTAAAATTCCTCAAAATAAACCAAACTAAGATTGAAACCCAAATACAAGAGGGATTTGATAACATAGTCTTCCAAAATAAACATCATTGTTCATCTTCAAACAACATCAACCACACCTAACATCTTATAACAAAAGTAGCTAACCTAAACATATTTTAACCAAGATAGGTTAATAATTTCCATAAGTAACCTAAATTATTATAAATCCACCTTAAATTCATTGATTCTTCAAAATATAAGTCAACCTTACTCCTCAATGAAAATACCGTAGTAATCTATTTACCTTGATCATATACGGTCCTCAAAATAGTGAACGTCTTCCAAAATAATAATCATCTTTTAATCCCCTAATCATCTTTGTCGTATTAATACGACAATCATAGAATTTCCTATCACATTGTTTTTTGGGACATGTTCTTCCATTTCCCGCCATTAACTAAGAAAAAAATCTATAATTAGGGGCTTAAATATGTATCCAATAATCATGAAAAGAAACCTAATGCATATAAGGATAACTTGTAGAAGAAAAGTATACCCTAACTTGTGATCCCCTAGGTTCCCATCTAGGTTATCCATGATCATATATTCTTATGTGAACATTTATTTTATTTTATCTTTGTTCCTTTAACAATGGTTCATACTAAGCTTATGAATTTACCAAAGCATATCCCCCGGCAGTGTCATAACCAAGAGTGCATCAAGGCCCATTGTTGTGTACCAGTTCTCGTTCGAGTCTAGCTCAAAGAGGTGTTTTCGGGTTTCACCCCTATGTACATCTGTGCCAGAGCCACCTCTACATGCTCGTATCCAGACAGGGATGTATTTTCTTGGAAACCCCTTACTCAACACTCACCAAAATACCAGGAAGATTTCCTATATTTAAAATTTTCTATAGTGTTCTTCCTATAGTTTTATATCCTAATTTCCACAAATAACTAAACCATCCTTTGATACAAACTATAGTATCCCGCCTTTTTATCACATAAACTGTCATTACATTTTACAAAACCAAGGATCTTTAAGGTTTTGTGTCTTGGAAACCAGGAACATAAAACATGAAAATATACATAAAAAATTCTTCTTAAACCCTTGAAAGGATTCTCCTTAAGTTCATCCTAGGTTCATTACTACATCTCATAACCTGGGGACATAAATCAAATAAAGGGTGAGCAGAAGGCCCAGTAAGGGAAACAAGAGAAACATTTTACATGTGAACTTGAGATACTTCAATAAGGACATGAAAAGAGAATTAAGGCATGAAAACGAAACCATGAAGCATATCATAATAAAAATAAAATTTTTCATAACTTGAATATGTGGCTACAACATTTCATATTGACAATCGTTTCGTTTCATCAAGGTCTATCCCCAAGGTGTCATTAAAAATTACCAAGGTTATTCACCAAGGCGTCGTCAAAAATGGCCATCTCTAGAGATTAATTCTTTACCCAATGCATTGGAGCGCTATCAGGGCGCACCCATAAATTTGACTTTATTATCATTTGAGCCACATATATCATCATCAAACATTTCATAAATAACCCATATAGCATAAAATAAATGGGTTTCATTTCATAATCATAACGTTTTAAAAACTGCTTTAAAGACATGATCTTTACGTTACTTTAAACCCACGGAAAGGGAAAGCGGGTGTCATGTATGTAAATCCCAGAATTTAAAATAGGAAATTTTTGTATATATGTGAATAACCATGTAGAAATAATATATTTGAGTATTCACTTAATAACATGAAGTAATTTTGAGAAAAAGAGAGAGGCATTTTGAGACGAAAATTCTGCAGCACAACAGCTACGTTACAAGGTTTTAGAAAACGTTGAAAAGAGAGGGGACATGGGTCAAACAATGATAAATGACACATAAAAAAGAATAGGGACAAAATATAAGGGATTTAAGAACATGGTAATGAAATTTGAAAATATACCATATGAAATTAAGAACATGAAAGGAAGACAAAAATAAGATTTCTCTTATGAAAATTCGGCAGCCTAACAGCGTTACATAAACTTCAACCAAAAATGAATTGATGATGTCAAATAGGGTCTCTCATCATATGAACATAAAAGATCAGTATGATAGATATAGATATCATACCCCAACATAATAAAAAGGAACTTGAATGACTTGACATGGAATTAGAACTTTGAAAAGGATAAGGGTGAAAAAGTCCCTTAAAAATTCGGCAGCCTAATAGCGTCACTTATACTTCATCAAAAATGAATTGTTGAGACCACATAGGGTCTCTCATCATATGAAAATAAGAGTCTATTATGATAGATATAGAGATCATACCCCAACATAACAAAAAGGAACTTGAAAGAATTGACATGAAAGTAGAACTTCAAAACTAGAAGGGTGAAGAACCGCTTAAAAATTCAACAGCCTAACGGCGCCACTTAAAACTTCAAAAAGCTAAATTGAAGAGATCAAATGGGGTATCTCAAATTATGATCATAAAATATCAGTATGATAAATTTAGAGATCATACCCCAACATAATAAAATGGAACTTGAAATACTTTTCATGATAATAGACCATGAAAAAATGAGAAGGGAGAAAGAATCTGATACAAAACTTTTGGCAGCCTAACGGCACCACTTAAAACGTCATAAAACAAAATAATGAGAGTATGAGGGGATATCTAATTATGTGAACATGAAAAGGGCAGTAAGAGGAGTATAAAAGAACACCCTTTAACATAAGAACATGGAGCATAATGAACATGGAGCATAAATGAAATTACATAAAAGAGATTTCTTGAAAAGAAAGAGAGAGATCAGATCCCTTACCTTAAAACGTAACTCTTAAAACTCAAAGGTTTGGACCTTGAGGGGTTTGGGGAACCATGGGAGGACTCTTTGGGAGGTAAGGAGACCATAACTTCGTTGGGGGAGAGTTGGGAGTGAAAACTATAGGAGGAAAGGGTGGGTATTTATAGGGAAGGTGAGGGGACAAGGCATTAATGGCCAAGGGACACCTCACAAGTGCTTTTCTCAAAACCATGTGCTCTCCCTTGGCATTTACCATGGAGTTAGGCCAAATGGGGCCCCCAAAACAATAATTCATCACCCATGGCCGTCCAACCCTTAAAATATCTCATGACATCATCATTACACAGTTATGATGTCATTAAACATACCGAAACCCTAAAACCGTATTTTTACTATTCACTGAAAATTCAACTTGCTCAGAAAAATCCCAAAATTTCACATTAACCAAATATCAAGGATCTGATATCAAAAATGAACACAATTTAATAAAAATAGTTTTCTAAATATTTTTAATTTTATTTTTAAATAAATACACTATTCACCGAAAATTAATTTTTTTTAGAAAAATCCCAAAAAATTAGCATAACATAATATCGATGCTCTGAGTTCAAAAATAAAGTCCATTTTATAAAAATAATTTTCTAAATAATTTCAATTTAATTTTTAATTAAAAAACACTATTCACCCGAAAAGACTAATACTTGACTAATAATTTATGAAAGCATTATTTAACCATTTTATTGAAACACATTACTTAAATAAAGGTTCCTAGATTATACTAATACTTTATTTAAGTGAGAATACTAATCCATTTGGACTCATTACTAATCCTAATAATAAAATCACTATTCATATTTTACTATTCATCAAAAATCAACTTGATCTTATTAGACTCTAAATTTCATACTGTACATAATTGTAGAATACCACTTTTTGCAAATCATTACACATTTTTAATTATTTAAGGTTTACAAAAACATTTTTCAAATATAGTTTTTCTAAAATTCATCAAAAATATGAATACTATATTTATCCGGTCATTTGAAAATTCATAAACTTCATCATAAGAAGAAATCCCAATTTTTATTTAAAACAAAGGATTACACAAGGCAGTTACAGTCTCCTTACATAGCCCCTTATCACACCAGCATAGGACCTAAGTGTAAGGTGTGCTAAGGTGAGAGAATCTGAGGGAGGCTCGGCCAACATCGCACGAGTAGTAATTTCTATCAGTTTGAACTTCTCGCGAAAGCGATCCCGTTCTAGCTTCACACGATGAAGTTCAGCTTGGGTTTGGTCTAGAGCAAATCCCAGTGGTGCTACCTCCATCCCAAGTTCTGTTAGATGGGCTTTGATCGGTCCAAGACTACTGGGTGAGGCCATCAAATCTTCTTTCTATATTAATTAACCAAGATTAATTGTATTTAGAGACAATAATCAAAATGTTTAGTTTCCAGCGGTCATATTGACCAATTGTCATATCACAGTCAAAAACCAATGGTATCATTTTAATTATACTCATGTTATGAAATGATACATTTTTGTTGAGTATAAAAATAAAATAAAATAACACAAAAAATTAGGAAACAATATTTATTCAAAATTTCGGGTCGTTACAGTGAAGAAATTGATACCCGAGGAGAAAGAAGGAAAATAGATCCAATCTGATATTTTGTTGTATTTTCATTCCATGTACAAATTCTTCCAATCTTAATGAAATTTTGGTTTCCTGATTTTGTTTCCATGCTTTGTAATAATATTTGATTTACTATAATTTATTTTCCATTCAATCAAATTAATTTTAAAAATCAAAATGGGGTGGTGGGGAAGGAAAAATTATTGAAGAAATATCCCTATGTAAGGGGTAGTTTATCTTAGGGGGAGTTTTCATTACAATTATTTTCATACTCATGAAAATCAAAAATCTAATTCCAAAAATCTCGAATAAGATCCTTAGTGTTCCATATCATAAGAGGGAGTCAGTCTAATTCATCTATGTCCATTTGATAAGGGATATAAGTTTTATATTCAATGTCAAGAAAAATATTATCTAAGTAATTTTGCTCTTTTTTCATGAGGATGTTTGTGCTTCCCAAAAAGGGGTAGATTGTTGAGTCAATAAGGTTTTCTTTATGACATTACCATTCCATCTTGTTTTGAAAATCACAAACACTTTATCTCAAGGAAAATCTCATTTTACCATATGTTTTACTTTTATAAGGAAAAACTTCCTTCCACATGGAAATTAATCCTTATAATGTTTTCATTATTTACATCATAATTTTTCTAAGTGTAAAATTTGGTGTGCAGCCAAAACCTTGGAATCCTATAATTACCTAGATATGAAGCATTCTATTTTATGATTTGAATTCTCAAAATTCTGGATATGAACTCTTCTGATTTCTGACACTGTGTTCTCTGAAATCAGTCTCTGATCTCTTCTGAGTTATGTCTCTACATTCTAAATACAAATTCGGATTACTAACTCTTCTAAATTCTGGCTCCGAGTTCAGAATATAAATTCTGATTACGAACTCTTATGAATACTTACTCTGAATTCTTTTTACGAATTCTTCTATGTTCAAAAATAAAATTCAGGTTATGAATTCCTATGAGTTCTGACTCAATATTCCATTGAATTCAGACTCTGAAATTTGTAATTTCTGACTCTGAATTCTCACGAACACTGACTCCAAACATTGTTTTTTCATGTTCCAAATTCCATAGAAAACAGATTCCAAATATCCTTTTATAGTAGATTCTGAATTCATTTTTTGTTATACTCCGAACATTTATTTTCATACATTCTGAATATTGGTTTTTGGTTATGTTACCATATTTGATCTTACACTTTTTTGTTATAAAATAATGTCATGCAATCAGTTACTAACTAACCGTTGATTGAGTGACACATGTACAGGTCCCTCTAAACTTCAAGAAAAAATATTACATTTGGAAGAGGAATCCAACCGTTGGAGCTGTAACTATAAATAAGATCTCATTTGAGAAGAGATCAATATTATTCTATGAATCTAGCGATTACATGATGTTGATGTGATTTCAAGATAGTGACTCTCATGATTAGTGCGTACAAAACAACTTGTTCATATTTTCTTTGTGCGACTCTGATTGTTTCTGTAATCAATAGAGGGCTTTCAGGAATAGGAAGACAGAGGGACCGTCTACCTTGATGTTGAGGGCTACCTTTCTGTGGAAGACATAGGTTCTGACTACCTTGATGTTTAGGGATTCCTTATTGAGGAAGACAGAGGTGCTGACAACCTTGAAGTTGAGGGCTTGCGGGGATAGCAAGATAGACTCTGATCTTTGTATCGAGGGCTTAACCTGGTGTGGATAAGACATACTTTCTTGAATGTATAAATCAAGGGACCTTTATCCAGGGTTGATGGATACCCTTCTCTTTGAGTTAAAAGACAGACTACTTCTTACTTGTTTTTTTCAAGTTTTCTGATGCATTTTATTTGTTTAGGAAAGTATAACTATTTTATACTTTCTTATTATTGTAATATGATTTTGTGAGATTCTATACACTTTAAGGTAGAAACTTTACCATTGAAAATTTTCATTAAGTTTCATTTTACAGAACCATCAATCCATATTCACATTCTTAGAATCATATTTCCAGAATTGAGCAAGTGTGTAGAGCTAGAGTTTTTGTGAATAACATTGTTTAACCTTTTTAAACATAATCATCATTAAATGATCCAATGGAATTTTTAAAGTATACAATTCACCCCTCTTGTTTTTTGAACATCACTAGATACTACATACAATATCTATATTATTTCGATCCCAAATTTTGTATTATAGAGTATATCATACTCACATACCATCTGAACATTCTATTAATAGTTTCCAATAGTTAACTAATCCTTCACTCCGATTCCAACTACATGTACCCATTATTATCAAAAATAAAAATTACATTAATTTTTCGTAATACTAAATTACAGTTTATTAATGGATTCCCAAAGACCATATTATTTTAATGTGTTTAGAAACATCGAAATGTATACCCTATTACATAAGGGTGGAACATTATCTCCCAGTAGGTTCTCTTTGACTAGAACCCCAATAAGAAATTACATACATGAAATATATCATCACAACCTTGGGAAGGAATCATAAAAGGGGAGATATAAGATTCTTAGTAAGGGTAAAAATGGGATACATGTAAGTATAATCATGAGTATAAGGGTATTATAATAGGATCATGACATTAGTAGATCATACCCTTGACAAAAAATATCAAAAAAATTAATTCTATAATAAATTGTTGTAATGTACCAACCCAAAATACCCTCAGACATAAAACCCAACCTGATCCTTGACATAATTCAAGGCCATTACTGATCCCCATGGGATGTGGACAAGAACTCATGAAATCAACAACAAACAAGGCGATATTATTTCACCCCCATGAACAACCACATGGAATGTGTATAAACAAAAACTAAGAAAGAAAAATGGAAAGCTAATAATATATATGTAATATCTGTATAACAATAGTGAAAACAAAATGACTATCAATGTAGCCATAAATCAATGAGACAAGTCCAACAACAAAGGGTCAAAACCAAACAACTACTCATTGTGATGCCATAGATGATCTATCATCTATCACCACCGCCTACTCATGTCTCCATATATTAACCCTCACCTACTCCGTGTATCTCCATGCCTTTCACTTCATTGTAATACATACATAGGTCTACACACCACAGAATAGGTGTACATGGTGTGTGATAATAGGCTTAATTGGATCACACCAAGGTGTTCCATAACAATATATGTATAAAAATTATTATATTCCCATTTTAAATAAAGCATAGCACTATTAGAAGTAATGTATTAATATAAATAACATGTAAAATATTTCCCATTTATCACATTTCTAAAACAAAATTATGTATATCAATTTGAAATCACATTTCATTTATCATTCATTCACAATAATAAAAATTCAGATCAAGGATAAATATAATGTATAGAAACAAAAAATAGAAACACAATTATCAACAACAAGGACAGATATAGGTTAGAATATAAAATTTTTCATACCACAGTCAATCAAATTCACAATCTTGTCCATAAAAAATGGGACTAGGAAGTAGAGGAATACCCTATTAGTAAACCCCCCCTCCAATCAAAAGTAATATATTTCCCCTAGAACAATGTGCCTAGGAAATACAAAAAATCTAAATGAGGAAACCTCATGATGATAAAAAACATATGAATTATGGATTCAAGATAAACCTTCAACCTCAGTACCTAAGGAAACCTATATTCTCATTTTCATAATTCAATCAATTTTTTTAAAACCATTTCCAAAGCTTTTCACAAACACATTACAATGCCATAAAATACCCCCTTTCTTTCCATTTATCAAAATCTAGGGAAACCACATTTTTCATTAAAAACAATTTCCACACACACAACACAATCATTCCAATTCAATGTATAAATATGATTATAAATCATGAACAATGAGGATCATCAATATATGCTGTAGATAGAACCACCTACCTCAAATATTGGGTCTCACACACCAATAATGGGATCCATCTTCAATGAAACCCAAAATTATTAATAAAGGCACTAAAAGAAATAAACATATCATGACTGATCAAATTAATAAAAAAAGGGGTCAGCAGAAATGAGGAAACCCACATAACTCATGAACGAAGACCCAAATAACCAAACCCAATAATGGAATGGCCTTTAGAATGAGATCACACAAAAGATCAAGAAGAAGACAATGAAAAAAATAATTTCAAACCAATGATTCCAATAAAGAATATAAATATAATTAACATGATCAATGGAAACAATTATGAAGAAAGATCAGTCATTCGGAAAGATGCACCACAATTGTAACGAATAACAAATGCTGATCACATTGATTGGGAAGGAAAAATGTCTCCAAAAATAACTTGTAAGGAATGTTGGATTAAAAGAAAGAGATTATTATTGGCCTAATAGACAACCAAAACACAAATTGATCCCTAAAACATCTGTATTCATAGATTTACATGATGTGTAACTCCTTTACATATCATTAAATACATGGTGTTTAAGTACGCCAAACAATTAGTAAAATACGATAAATGATACAATATTTAAATAACTCACAACATGAAACCTCCCTTCACGTAGTTACACCCTTCATTGAATTATTACTTTTGACATGTTCCACCCAACAACCATTACATGTTTTGTAACCTATTTACATTGCATGAAATTTTCTTACATCCTTCTAAAAGAATTTGTTAATGGTGAGAGTGGAAAAATCGATGAAATTGAGATGATTTTTATCCTCCCAATCACTTCTCATCCCTATACAAAAAAGGTGAATCCCTGATGAGGTTAAGGATATACCAAATATAGTTGTAACTAGATGGCACAGACTCCTCAAAATAAATAATTCCCTTCATGGGGATATCATGTGGTAGATCTAATACTTGGAAAATTATTATTTCACTAGTTATTCAACATTGAATCTCCTTCCAAATTCTCCTTAAGATCTGATATGTGTATTTATAGAACACTTACCGATGGAATCGAATTCCCCTAAAAGAGGTTAACATGGGATTCAAAAATGTAAACTAGATTCTTCAAAAGGGATACATCTGGATCGAAATCAATCTATTCGAAACAAAGAATTAAAGTTGGTTCATGATGATACTTCCTGAGCTGAGACCTATGGAAATATCATGAACACAGTTATAATAAACATGAAATGATAACAAATAAGAAACATTTTCAAGATTCATAGGGACCCCAAATGGCCTAATATATCTTAAATCCAACATTACTTGTTTCACAATCCGATGGAGACCGAACCGAGGAGAAACTATCAAGAATACCCAGTCAGTAGTCGAAAAATATAGAGGATTCTATCTTTGATTCAAAACTTAATTAAGTTGATTCTAGGATATATCAATGTATCTATGTATATACTAAATCACTATGGATTCCTCTTATACAAAACATGGTCCAACCAAATAAAATATTCCCACATCATCCCAAAAAAGAGGTTATCTACATGGGTGATCATACAATGCCTCAAAGGGGACCATTCTGACAAACGAATAAATACTTTTCTAATAGAAAATACAACTTGTCAAAGATGGATATCCCATGATCAACTAGAATCCATGACATTGGCATCATACATATCCTCGAGGATTTGAATCAGTTGCTACATCTTGACAGCTGTCTATGGAAGGTAAGATACACTCAACATGGCCTGAGATCCCATTTAATGATGGATATACCCTTAAAACCTTGAGGTTATCCAAGGATCCATATTTGAAAAAAATAATGAATCCCATTTATCCACACATACTAATGCACATATATTTTACCCAGATAATCAAACATAGTTGTATCCCATGTCGATCTAAAAGGAGACAACATCATTAACTGATCAACAACGACCTAGATATAATTCTTCCCTCCATGAGTACATGGTAATCCATCATCAAAACCATGTATAACTCATTTAACATCCATACCAAAAAATAAGTGGATGAATAAGACAATATGGTTTCAAAATGACAACCTTTTTTTGTTGGATGGTGTAATAACGGGAAACATAATCTAATATGTCATAATTCATACCCGTCCAACAAAATCATTGTTTCATGTCACAATGAATCATTTGTACTTTCGAAATAAATAACCCATAAAGAATTTTGAAAATTAAAATGTTCTAAATAATCATGGATTCTAGGAATGATTCTTTCTTCACAATGTGATTTATACCATCTAAAGAAAGAGTCCAACGAGAAATGGTCTCCCCACCATAATGTATTTTTTACTTCACTATAACCATCATCCTATTTTTGACTCTACAAAATAGACTTCACAAGAGATGTTGATAACTAAACTCAAGTCATGAACATACCGAAAAATCATCATAAGAATCCAAGATAAAATGACTAAAAATTTGCATAATGATCCACTCATTATTCGATTCTGGAACATGATATAACATAAAATTCATTCTAAGAGAATATGTTATAACATTTCCCTTCACTATGGTGTAAATGATATCAAATTCAAACATATAACAGTATTATACCCACCACATCCCCATTGAAATAATGTTATATGAAAATATTTAACTAAAAAAACTATCATTGGAAAATAACATGAATGAGTCCCTAAAAATTTAGTGCTACCAATATCTTGGAACATCTATAACTATAGAAATATCTAAATCATGTGTGGGGTAAATATTATCATGAGGTCGAGGATGAAGAGATCTGTAAGACCCAATGTGGTCATCCTGCTTTATAATGTATCCTAAATGAACACTATAAGCATCAGATAACACCACATTCCCCTTAATGGGATCATGTAAGATCAGAATATGATCTAATGTAAGAATTTTTTTAAATTCACCAAATGCCAACTGAAACATCACATCCCATGTGGAATTCACCTCATACATTGTAAGATCAGTCAAATTTGATTTCATATTAGAAATATCCATAACGAATCATCTATTGTATCCAAAAAGAACCTTGGAACTCCATATCATTAAGATATTCTGTTGTTCATTCCATGAAAAGACACCCTTTTCCTTCTTATGATAAACTAATATTCCCTATTTGGAAATATTATTCCCTAAAAACATCATTTCATTAATCCAAAAAACTATATTTCCAAATTTTTCCATACAAAATATTACTTCTATGAATTTCTAGAACCATACTCAACTGGGGCTTGTTCTCAAACTCATATTTAGAATAAATAATAATATCATCTACATACTCATCCACTAATGTGTCATGATGGTGATATTATATCATATTCATCAAATCCATAAAAAATATTGGAGCATTAGACAGACCAAAAGGCATAACAAGATATTCATAATGGATAGACCTTCTCCAAAAATATATTCTTTATTATATAAAAATCATGAAATGTAAGCTGATGATAACCCAAATAAAATTCAATATTTGAAAACCATCTCCCCCAATTAACTGATCAAAAAAATCATGCACATGAGGAAAATGATATTTTTTCTTAACTGTTTAATGGTTCCTCTTACAATAGTCTAGATACCCCTAAAGTGAACCATAATCCTCATATGAAATGACCATAGTGGTTTCCTAATGAGAAACACAAGGGTAAACGAATAATTATTCCAAAATGTAATCTAACTGAATCATGATCTCTTTCACCTCTATTGGTTCCATACGTTTAGAATGTATCGATATTGGTTTTGTACCTCAAACGTGGTCAATCGCAATATCATGTGGAAGACTGAAGGCGTCTTATGGGAAAACGTTAGTAATGTTCATAACAAAAAAATAATAAAAAGCCTCCATAAAAATATCATACTACAAACATATGATCTTAGGGAGGGAAGATCCTGCATGACAAGACCTCAGGTCTCACACTCCCTTAAACACCGAAGAGATCCCATCTACATTAATAAATGAAACATTCCCTTAATATTAGTCAACCCCAGCTTGATGAGAGATAGGAAAATCCATACATATGATGACATCAAACAAATCCACATCATGAACAAAAATATACCAGTCCAAATCCATATCATTTATCACTAAAAAACAACAATTTTGCTGATGCCCCTGTGGATTTCACTTACTATGAGGCGTCAATAAATCCATTATAAAGGTATAAAGTTCTATAGTATGTTTATGAATATCAAAAAAAACATAAAAATATATATCTATGGGGAGAATATAAAAAAATATTGAAATTTCTATGGAATAGGAAATAAAGATAGTATCTCTCACTATGATCAGACCTGCATCATCTTCGATAGGAAACTCATGTATTGCACAAAAGTGCATCACTCTTGAGGGTTGTTGCTAGATCCCTGTAGTCTTTGAGGCTTCTTGTTGGAGATCATAATAATTTAGAGCCAATACATCCTGAACATAATGGCGTATAGTCATAGCCAGAAATAAGTGTTACAAGTGACCAATACATCAAACATTTTTTGTACGTCTTCATGGGAATAAGAATATAATTTATTGTGTGTAAAACCATGCCACACTAATAGAATTTTAGAGATACATTTTTAGTTATAACATATGGTTTGGAGGATGCCCACTAATGAGACCCACCTCCACTACAAATGTGAGGATCATACCCCTTCATTGTTATTCCCATGAAAAAAACGGAAACTATCACTATATAGAAGAATAAAGTTAGAATAAAAGACTTTTCCCTCCATATCTATCTCATATATCTGGTCTCTCTCTATTGTCTTCTCATTGGTTGAATGTTGCAAAATTATTACCTATAATATGGTATCTAGTCACAAACCCTATAAGTCATCCTAAGCCTTATTTTGGTAATTATTCTCCTTGTATGGATAAAAATGGACATGATCATTTGACTGATTGGATTATGATAACACCAAAATATCTCACTCATAAAGTGATAAGAACTCCAGAATTTTTTACATCATGAAGGACTATAGATAAAAAATAAAGAACAAGGGTTTGAAACCCTTCATATCCAAGACCACGTGACTTTCCACCTAGACCATAGAATTCCACCACTTCATACCAAAACTCTCTAGTATAATCATTTAATTTTTCACCGTGATATTACTAGTTTCATCCATGAAGATTAATATATGATCAAATATATCTATCCAATACTATTCCTCTTAACATTAATTATTTCTTTTAATAGATGGTTTAATCTCACATAAGAATTCTGATGTTTGATCACTATCTCCTCTTTCTCATAGTTGTACCTCAAAATCAACATTCTGAACTTTTCATACAACATAATCGACAATTATAACTACCCATAAGATATTATTGATGATATTCAAATATATTGGTGGATTCACTTGAGGAGAATCATCTTCACCCTCCTCAAGAACATGTGGGAGATATCTTGGAGGCATACTTTATCACATCGAGTCATAAGAACAATCCAATAATAGAATAAATCATAGTTTAAACAAAAATACCCATAAACTGAAATAAATATTGAAATAGGAAAACAAAAATAGAGACACATATCCCAACATTAAATGGAAACTTGAATATTTTCATAATAATTACTAGCCATGAACATATCTCAACATAACTCCCATGTCTGGACAATCATATCTCTAGTCAACATATCTCCCATTACCAGGAATCTTGTGGACATTCATGCTCTAATACAATTTCTAAGGGCCCAGTCCATCCCACAGTCATTATATTGTCTTATTTGGGACTATCCCACACATGTTTTCATTATATGGGCTATGGACCTTAGGAATCCACAATGAAAAGTCATCATGATGGGAGAGGTATCCACACCACAATAGAAAGGGGATATTTATGCTACTCATCCTTCAATGTGGGATTTCCTTAATCCACACAAGAGGGAACAGAAATCATCACTAGCGCATCGAATGGAAAATGGACCTAATAACATTTTAAACATCCCAGCCTATCCCATGATCATGGTATTGTACACTTTGGGAATAACATGCATGACTTTTCATTCCATATGCAGTAGACATCAATCATCCCAAGGGAAAACACCTCACTGTGTTAGAGGACTCCACACTACCTTATAAACAGGTGCTTCGTGATCTTCCTTCTTCAATGTGGGATTACTAAAATATTCCCCTAGAAGGTCCCAATGTCCATACTAGCACATCAAATGAACACTACAACTAATACATAATTGTAATGAATCTATCCTGTTTAGCATCAAGCATGGAACCTAACCCGATCCATAATGTACTTGAAGGGAATTTGTGATGCCCAAAAGCTGGTGTAAAGAACACATGAATCAAACAAAAAACTCGAGGTAATTATTTATCCCATCCTTGAAAAACAAATGGAAAATAATTACATTAAGAAAGATGAAAAAATTTAAATCTAATAAAGTATATTTCATAACTATAAGAAAACGTCGAAAACAAAATGATTTCAAAAGTATATGAAACTCTAAGAGATATGTCCAACATAAGAGGAATAAAACCATACAGCTACTCCATGTGATAGGGTGGATGAACGCCCGCCATATCACCACATCCTACCCAACCCAGCTGATATAATTCCTCACAATCACACCATGGTTCCGTTCCTTTCCTTGAATTGGAAGACATACACAGGTTTTCACACCACTGAATAGGTGTATAAAATGTGTTGTAATAGGATCAATAAGATACCACCCAAGAGTCTATAATAATTCTCTGTATAAAAATTCCAATATTCTCATTTGAAATAAAACATTTCACAATGAGTCGTAAATTTATTTTATATAAAACACAATAATAAATTCTCTTTTATGAAAATTCTAAAACAAAATAAGTTATATCAATTTCATAAAATATTTTCCAAATCATTTTTCAGAAGAAAAAAAATGAATATCAAGGATAAAAAATAATTCCACATAATAAAAAATAGAATCATAAGTATCAGCACCAAGGATCACTATAGGTCAGTCTAACAGACTCTCCATACCATAATAAATCAGCTGCACAATATACTTACTAGAAAAATAAGTACTTGGATGAAATGAAATATGCCCTGAGTAAAACCCCCTAACAAATTCAATTTATATCCCATATAATAGTAGGCCTAAAATCAGAGGAAATACCAATGATAAATCCTCTTAATAATCACAAAATTATCAACGAATGACTAAAGCTAATCCTTCATCGTATGTACCCATGGAAACCCATGTGCTCATTTTCAAAATTTATACCAATACATTGAAAACCATTTCAAATCCATTCCAAAAACCCATTTAAATACATTGAAGATATCCATTTTATATCCATTTGTCACTAACCATGTAAAAATGATTTGTCTTTAAAAAAACTTCACAAAACACACAAAAAAAATCATTTAAATTCCATTTATAAATCAGTTTATGAAGAAATTACTAAACGGTTCATCAACAAAGGATAAAGGCATAACATCCTACCACAAATCAAGAGTCAAACACTAATGCAGTGGGATATAGTAATACTGAAAACCCATCATAATTAATGAATTCCCTGTAATAAATACATATTTAAAGAATACTGAAATGTAGTAAATAATGGGTTGGAAGAAAGGTGGAATCCCACATACCTTAAGAACAAAAACCACCCCGACATGACAACGAATAGAGGAACAACCTTGAGAATGAGATCACAAAACAGTTCAAGAAAAAGACAAGATGAAACAAAAAATATAGACCAAAGAATCTGATAAGGAATATCAATGGTGATACTGAGATTAATTGATATGTTGAATCAGAATGATCACTCACCTGTAGAGGCACATAAAAAACCACAACAATTATCGAATGTTGAATAAATTAATTAGTAATAAAATATGTATCTAAAAATCACCACAGAGGATCATTGGTTAGATAGAATGTAATAATGGCAGTGGAATAGGAACAGAAAACCCAAAGAGTGCCCTAAAACACACTTTTTTAGTGAATTACATGACATGCATCTTATTTACACACTGTGAAATCCACAGTGTTAAATTATGGAGAAAAATATTTTTCCTCAGATTAAAATATGGCATCTAAATAACTCACAATGTGAAATAACTCTTCATGTCATGTAACATTTCACATCATGAATACCATTTAAAAAATTCACCCATCATCCATTACATATTTTTTAGCCAAGTTACATGGTGTAAAATAATCATGTATCCTTCAATAATCACATGTTAAAGATGAGGGTACAAAAAATATATGCTTCACTATTATTTGTATCCCATAAATTCCATCTTATCCCACTATTTGAAACTATAAACGACAACCATGAAGACGTTATGGATATACATGAGAAATATGTAATGAGATGTTACAATCATTCTAGTTCATAAGATATTAATCATAAAGAAATAAATTCATAAGTCATGAATTCAAAAATGAGGAATAAGAAATAGAATTTGTGGTATACATATTATGGTAGAAAATCATAGGTCAAGTCTACATACCAAGAGAATTAAAATATTCTAGGCGTGGGATATAGCTCATGTACATGCATTGGGAATGGCATAAAAAACCGTTTTCTTATTACTTATTGGTTTGGGCTACAATCCATGAACATTATAGTATATAATATTGGGCTACAACCCATGAACCTTCTTGTTTTCGAGAATTTGAAATAACTAGTGTAACCTCTTTCTTTTTTGCCTTGGGATAAAACCTATATACCTTCTAGTTATTGGTCATGGTGTATAACCCATGTACACATTTTTATCATAAAAAATTTATCGTTATTCAATGAATTATAGGGTTGTATAGATCCCGCACATCACATAATAAATCATGCATACATGTGGCACTAGATAACAAACCTTATATCATGGCCCAAAAAATGGGATCTATAAACATCAAATCATAACACATGTAATGAAATGTTTATCATTAAAATTCAATCACATCATAACATATATAAAATAGATAGGGGTCATAATCATTCTTTATGGAATAACCAATGAAATGATGTAGGTTTCAAAAGCATGTAAACCATGGAAGTGAAATAGGTTTCATAAGCGTCATTCCATCAAGAAAAAAATCAATCAAAAAATAATATCAATGGAAACATTGTATCATTTCCTATAAGGTAATGAGTAACATCAAAATATTTTATCATAGTATGAAAATGTCTTGTTTGTATCTTTTGAAAAAAAACTAGTTGTAACTATCCTTTCTTCTATAAATTTTTTTATTTAAAACATAAAATATATTGGAAACCATTTTCCTGATAATTATAATGAAAACTAAGGAATGAATATTTGAAATCCTTTTGGAGACCATTTTATTTAAAACATATAAATAGAGGTAGAGAAAAATTTAAAACATTTTCCTCTTAAAACCAATAAACTAATATTGCATTCATTTAAAAACCCATTTCAATGAAAACATACAAATGATGCATGAAAATATATGGAAAACCATTTAATTTTATATAATTTAATAACATAGAAAAAATTATTGAAAAATATTTTAAAATAATTTATAATGAAAATATATTAAAAAATATACATAAATAAATATTTTAAACGTTTTTTGAAAGCATTGTTCAAAAGAACACAGATTTCTGACCAAAGTGGGAGGTAAATGCACTCATTCTTAAAAGAATATTCTTAACTAACTTATGCACCAATGAGTGAAATAATTGTATCGATACAAGAATATATAATGAATAAATATTTTAGAATAATAGTCATGATTTTTCATTAGATATGGATTTCAATATTTCACCAAAGGAAGATAAAAAATAAACAATCTCAAAAAGTGATGCGATAGTTTCAATAAACTCCTACCACTTGGTAACATTGATCCACAATACCAATTTAATAAAATGAATCTATGTGAATTTTAAAATATAATTAATATAAATAGATTAATTATATAAAATATTAAATTATGTATATAAACCCCATGGAAGAATATTGGATAATAACAAGGCATGCGTCTCAAAGAATAAAAACTAAGAAAAAATTACATTACGAATTTAAAAATTAATGACACATAAACCACATTAATTGAATATCATAAAATTTTTCTGAAAATACCCATAAATTTTTATGGTAGTTTTATAATTAATTCATGGTAAGTATATGAACCACATAAAAAGAATTATAGGTGATTAATTTATATATCTCACAGAAATAAACAGAGAGAAAACATTTCCTGACATTATTTCTTGACTCTCTTCGTACCCATAAGAACCTACTATATAATAAATATAAGTCTATTTTAAATGTTTTAGAAAACTATATTGTTATATATTATTAAATATATGGGTTTATTATTAATTTATATTACACTCTTGATAAAAATTACATTTTAAGGTTAAGTTATAGGTCATATTCTCTTATTTCAAACATGTGTTAATTTCTGATATCATTAATCCTTATACATATAACATGATTTCAATAATGTAAAAAATGATATCAATATCAATAATATTTATTAGATTTTTATTATAATAACATATATTACTATGAAATGGAATACACCATTCATGGAGAAGGTAGGTCGTATGTATGCATGAATACAATATCCGTTTTTTGACATATTGAAAGAATGAAAGTAAACGACATATATGTTTTATATATATTTATATAATATCATTATATTAAAATTATTATTTCATAAATATCATATAGTTTCACTAAATAAATCCTTAATACATTCCATGTAGTGTGTGTATGAATCATATCACTTTGAGGGGGTGGTAGTCCACATTTAGTCAAATGAAACTATCTTATTTACACGAGAAAAAACTATTAAAGTTTATTTGGATAAAATAATAAAATAATATTAAATAATTAATAAATTTAAAATATAATATATATATATTTTTTCTCTAAAATTTTTCTCCATGATAGGTGGTATGGTAAAAATGAACAATCATCGTTTTGCGAGGCGATAGTTCACCATTCACATACATAGTATGTTCATTACCCATTAGATTGAAGTGTATGTAAGTGTAGGTTGAAAATTTAGAATATAAAACCATAAAATATTTATGATATTTTTTATAATCATTGAATAAAAATATATTAGGAGCATTGTATTGAATATAATATAAAAGAACTTGAAGAAGGATGTTACTTCTTATTCAAGTAACTCTTTTTTATTTATTCCAAATAGATTCCTTGTATTTTTTTGTCTTATAGAGAGTATTATAGGATGAGGAGATGTATTTTACGTATCTATTTGGTATTTTTTTGAGCCAATGTGTCTTGAGAGATATGACGCACTTGGAGGAGAGGAGGACTTTTTATAGTGGAAGAGGAGTGTCACTCTATTTTAAATTTTGGTAAAGGGAGTTCCAACGTTGTTTTACCTTGGAAAAGTGGGCCCAATAATGGTCCACACCCAATACATGTGAGTATAGGGTTATTATATTTCCATCCAATAAATTTTTGACAAGTTTATATGTCATTTAGGAAAATATCTTTACAGATTAGTCCTTAGTTATGCTTAATTTTTCCATAATTGATGTAATTAATTTTAACTAAATTTACTAATGTTAATGGTAAAAATAAAAATTTAACTTTTAGAAATTATATTTTAAATGATTCTAAATAATGAGTCCAATTTTTGGATTTAGAGTCACAAAATTTGAATGAAATAATTTAAATTTAATCCTATTATCAGGTTGACAATGAAATATTTTAATGAAAAAAAAAATTTCCAATGTTTTCTGTTTATGTGTATTCAATTTCAATATGAAATTTATTCCAATGACCTAAAATGGGTTGATTTGGAAAAATATTAAATAATTAAGCTTTTAAACCAATTAAAAAGGTAACATAAACTTATTTATAATTTGGATGAAAAATTAGTTTTGAACATAAATTTAGTATTTTCCATATTTCATTAAAAATTTATACTTATCAGAAAAATACTTTCAATTTAGCATAACCTTATAATTATTTTCCTAATTAAAATATTAATTATATTTTTAAATATTAAATTTATTAAAGGGAATAACATTTTTTACATGTATTCACTACTAAAAGGAGATAATAATGCCTTAAGAAGAATACATGTATTTATGAAAAAATATTGTATTTTTTCTTATCTTATATCAATAAAATATATTGGATGAATATTAAAAAATATTAAATTTAAAATATAACATATATATTTCATTAGTATCACTCACGAATTGAAAATAATTTAATTTATTAGTGTAAAACAACATTGTGATCACAAAAATATTAATATATTCTTTTATATTGAAGTAGGATTCATATTCTTTTATAATTGATTTGTAACCTATTAAATCATCTTATATTTTTCTAAACAATATATATTTATAAATTATATAATACTATTCAAACACCCTAATTCAATCATCCAGTTATTATCAATTATTTTAAAGTATAATATTTTAATAATTTATTTTTTTTCGACAAAACACGGTCTTGTGTGTTATGAAAGCCATAATGGAATAGTGGACCTCCGAGTAACATAATCTAGCATCGTAGTTAATTGTAGATAAATCTAAAATTTATGTTGATTTTAGTGCATGATTAATATTTTGTTTCATATATCACTGTCTATACATGGAGATTTAAAATTAAATAAAATATTTTCAATGTAGTGTGTAATGAAAAATATCAAATATAATAAATTAATTTTTAAAAAACCATATGACCAATTATCAGGGTGTTTCTGTAAAGACCCGTAAAATTCAAGGGAAATTTTTTTTTTCTTTCTTAATTTTCTTTAGAATTTTACAAGAGCGCGGTTTCAGACGGCACTGATTCCGAGGCCCGGAGTGCCTGGAATTAATTTCCGAAGTTTGGCTCGGGTACGTTCAGTGAACGAATGAGCGGGAATTACAAACTTTTGATCCGGTGCTCGGAATTGAAATCCGAGGGCACCGATGAACTCGCAGCGCCGATATTCGCTTAAAGAGACCTTTTCGGGAGTTGCGTTTGTTGCAAGTTGAAAGTTAGTTTTGGGGTTTTTCAGTTAAGTTAAATAAAATTGAGTAAGACAAATTTTATGTTAACTTATTAAAAACCTACCAAAGGAGGTTGGAAGTGGGACCCACACCCACTTAACCTCCCTTGGGAGGATTAAGTGTGGTGGGGCCCACACGAACCCCTTTTTCTTTTCAAATTCTCTCAACATCCTTAACCCCCCTCTTTAATGGCTTAAGTTACTTATTTAATTTTGGGGAGTTAAACTCTTTTGAATTTCAAACATTTGAAATTCTTTTGAGTTATGTGTTAATAAAATAAGATGTAATATTATTTGTTTTTGGGTTGTTTTGTTTATTCCCTTGAGTGCTTTTTGAGAGCTCCTCTTCATCTTCAAGCTCTGACGAAGAACGAAGAACGCTCAAACTCCGACGAAGAACGACGCCTCTCTTCTTCGTCCTCGGTGTCAACAAAAGGGAACGCCGCTTCCTCCTCGGACCTTCTTCGTCGGCAAACGAAGATCCGCCAACGTCGTGTCTCTTCGGGCATAACACTTCGTCAACGGATTTGACGAACGACGACCGCGACGCCCGACCTCCGCGACACCGTCTTCCGCGGAACGTAGACGATTCTTCGAATCTTGAACCCGAGGTAGGGGTTGTTGGTTCTTTATTTCTTTATTCTTTTCCTTGAACGTGGATCTCGCATGTCTAACTTGAAGCTTGATTGTTTAAGTTGCGTTATTAATTTAACGTGAGGGGGGCCGGACCGCACGAACACGGCCGAACCCCCCTCCAATGTTCATGTTTATCCATGCGGGTGGAAGCAAGTAGCGAGGTGCCGTCGCACCACGCAGATGATCGTTCAATTAAATTACGCGGCGCCGTCGCGCCACGCCGAGGAAAAATCTTCAAGAACGCGACGCCGTCGCGCCGCGTTGAAAAGAATCAAAGCACGGCAAAGGGGCGCGGTGCCGTCGCACCGCGCCGGATGACGAACGCCGCGGCCGGTTCCGGGCCGCGGCAGGACGAGGAGACCGCGGCCGGTTCCAGGCCGCGGCGGGACGAGAAGACCGCGGCCGGTTCCGGGCCGCGGCGGAAGAGAAGACCGGCGGCCGGGCCGCCGGCGTCAGTAGCCGAAAGGGGGACCGGAATTTCCGGTCCCGTTTGAGAAAACCGGCCGGCCAGCTGGCCGGCCGGAAGGCTTTAAAACCGGGGGAAAATTAATCCCCCGGCCGCCTAATAAAAACCCCCCCTCTTTAAGAGGGGGGCAGTTTTTTTTTGAAGAAGGGGGGGGGGGGGGGCAGCCGGCCCCCCGGTTCCGTTCCAGCAAGCCCCCCCACGTGGCGGGGGGCGTTTCTTTTAAAAATCGGCGCGGCTAAGCCGCGCCGCCAAAGGAAAATCGGGGGGGCTTAGCCCCATGCGTGCCGACCGTGTGCGGCCAAGCCGCCGCGGCACCCCGCGTGCGCCGCCCTCCAGCAAAGCGGGAGCTTGCTCCCCGCAAGCCGACCGCGTGCGGCCCCTCGCGGCCCGCCGCCCCCGCGGCCCGCCGCCGCCGCCTCCGCGGCCCCCCGCCGCCGCCGCCCGCCGCCGCGGCCCGCCGCCGCCGCCGTCCGCCGCCGCCGTCCGCCGCCGCCCGCCGCCGCGGCCCGCCGCCGCCGCCGTCCGCCGCCGCCGTCCGCCGCCGCCGGCCGCCGCGCCGCCCGGGGGGGGGGGGGGGGTGGGGGGGTCGGGCCGGGTCGGCCCGGACCCGGACCCCCCCGTTTCGAACCTGATTTGGTTTTTGGCTCATAACTTGAGCCTCGGACCTCCGAACGACGAACCGTCTGCGGCAACGCGATCCTTGGATCGAGACGGTCGTTTCGGTATATCGCACTCAAGGTTTCGGATTACTTTGAGTTCGGCCGGGTTGGTTCGTTCACGGAACCAACCGGGCCTTCGGAGCGGAAACACTCATATCTCGAGCCACGAACGTCCGATTGACGCGCCGTCAGTCGCGTTGCGTTCCTCTTAATGAGGCGGATCTTTTGGCATACTCCGCCCGAGGTTTGGACGCAGGTGGAGTACGGTCGGGTTGGTTTTGCCTTAAAAACCAACCGGGCCCCGGAGACGAAAAAGCCAATAACTCACAGACCGGGCGTCCGGTTGACGCGCCGTCTGTTTCGTTGACTTCCTCTTGATGAGACGGAACTTTTGACATACTCCGCCCGAGTTTTGGATGCAGTCGGAGTATGGCCGGGTTGGATTGTACCCGAAATCCAACCGGGCCCCTGGAACGGGAAAGCTGATATCTTTCAGACAGGACGTCCGTTTGACGAACCGTCAGCGACGTTGGTGGTTACGTTGAGTAACGGTCCCTTCGAGTATACCCTATGGGAGTTCGGGGTACAGTTGAGATACGGCCGGGATTGGTTTCGCTCACGAAACCAACCGGGCCCCTGGGACGAAAAGGCTAATAACTCACAGACCGGGCGTCCGATCGACGCGTCGTCTCTTGCGTTGAGACCCCTGTGACGAGACGGACCTCTGAGACACTTCTTCGTGGGACTTTGTGATACTTGGAGTATCGACCAGTAGCTCGTGGAGCGGACCCTCCCGGAGACGAGCGTGCAGAGTACGGAGACCGTGTAGCCGGCTGAGACCTGACGACTGCTTGACCGACTCGACTTGGAGTGAGTCGACTAGCCCAGTGGACAGAGCGCCCGGTACTTGGCGGCAGACCCACGGCGGACGGAGCGCCTGGTAGTTGGCAGCAGACCCGCGGTACTCGACAGGAGGAGTACCTCAGTAGGCTATCTGGGTAGCGCCCGGTATTTGGCGACAGACCCTCAGCGGACGGAGCGCCAGGTAGTTGGCCGCAAACCCGCAGTACTCGACAGGAGGAGTACTTCAGCAGTCCTAGGTTAGTGAGCGGCAGCCTCGGAGTCGTGACAGGACCACTGTACACTCTAGAGACGGAGCTCTTCAGCAGTTACGGTTTCGATAATGAAAATCCTGGTTTGAGCTGAGACTTTTGACCTTGTGTTTACCTCATGATTGAGATGGGTCACTTGCTAACTTTGGTATATGTATGGGCATATACCCGAGTAGTGGTTATCCGTCGTTTTCACAATCCTTGTGTTTCCTCATGATTGAGATGAGTTACTTGATAACTTAGGTATATGTATGGGCATATACCTAAGTAGAGTTTATCTGTTGAGATCTTCTTGAGTTTATCCTTGTTGGTTTTAGTGAGACCTTGAGGGTCTCGGGGTCCCTACTGAGTATCGTTATACTCACCCCTGCACGGGCTATGCCCGCACCTCGTTGTGTTGGTTGCAGACGACGGACAGTGCTGACAGAGGCCGAGTGTTCGAGGACTGGACGGTACCTGGAGGTGGACTATACGACGAGGCGGATCCCAGAGGCAGACCACTGGGTGGGACATACTCGGAGCGGATGGCGGGACCCGAGGAGCAGAGGAGCTATCTGTACCCACCCTTCAGGTGGGATTTCCAGTGGACATCTCAGCGTAGCAGCTTTACTTTTCAGTTGCTGTTTTCCCTTTCGAGTTGTACTTTACAGTTGGGCTTGTATTTCCGGCCCCTTTTTACTTTTCAGCTCTTCTTTTGTACTTAGTGTTTTACTTCCGCTTGTACTCTGTGGTGCTTGTTTTCTTTTATAAAGGCAATGCCTTCCCAGTTATCGGGATTTTACGCCTTTGGTGCTAGTCGCCAGCCCCTGGTCTATGGAAGGCGGGCTTGGGGTAGTCACGGCACAGGCCCCGAGGACGGGTCGTGACAGTTTCATGAACCGTAAATGGACTACGGTTGATATTGTAAATTATATAATATCATCTTTCAAAATAATGTAATTTTATGAATTTTTAATCATTTAATGAATTAATATTTATTATATAATATAATAAAGATCAATTATAGAGATAAGATTAAATTTATAAAATACATATGTCCTGAACTAAGGTAAAATGGTCATTAAATTTACATGGTATTGAATATAATAATTATATTATCTGAATATAATATTACAATAAATTTTTTACAGGTTTAGATATCATTCTCAACCTTATCTTTTAGATCAACCCCTTTGATAACTAATTTAATCATTATCCATTTTAATGAATTATTCATTTTAAAATGATTATAATATGAAATATATAGATATTATTGGCTCATAAATATTAATTTTTTGAAATTTATAAAATTTATCATTCAAATTTTCATGATTCCATTTTATTATAATTTTGAAATTTTTTATACAATATATATTTAACATAAGGTATTATTAATGTCAAATTGAGTATTATTCAAATAATTTGAATTCTAAAACATCATTAAAACAATTGGATTATAATAAAACTATTGAAATGGATACAATATATTAAATTTGTCTTAAAAATTAATGTGGAACATTAACTCACCAAAATAATATTATTTTTGCTGTTTTTTAATGTCATTTATTTGATTTTTACTCCTTCTACAAGTACTGTATCAAAATTTTATAAACATTTAAGGAAAATAAATAGAAAAATAAAGTTATAAATATATTAAAATCTTAAAAATAAATTATTTATGTTTAATAAAAACATTTATATTCATTGAAATTTTATATTTGATTAAATCAATGTCCATAAAAATTATTTATAATGTTATTTTGACATTCCTTGCATTGCCAAATCATTGGAATAACAGTTGGATAATTCAAATTTTACATAACTAATAAATTCATAAATATAAATAAAAAAATTTAAAATATTATTCATTTTTTATGATAATGTTGATAAAATACTTCCTCTTTATAAAATATTATCTTTTTGAAACCAAATATTTCTTTTCCTGTGATGCTCATGAATTGGGTGAAATAAAAAAATGATTTACATATTTTATCGAAATAAATATTAATTTTTATCATTTGAATTAAATTCGTGGATATTTTATCCATTATACCAGTCATTTTCACTTTCAAAATATTATCAAATGTTCATAAAATTTTCCTATATTGACTATGTCAAAAAAGGTATTTCCTTTTAATTATTTATGTTTTTATTATTCAAAAAATTGTTAACTTCTTCACAAAAGAAAAAATAAATCATCACTCAAAAAATGATAAAATTGAAATTTAAAAATTGATCTCATTTCATCAAAATAAATACCATTAAGTGTAAAAAATAAATTTTATTATAAATGCATCAACAAACTAATATTATTTAAAAAAACTTGGTCATTAACTATAAAAAGAATCTTCTATAAAAATCACAGATATTTCAGATTAAATTAAAAATTATTAGACAATTCTAAAAAAGATCTTGTTTTACCTAAATAATTAATCTGTAAATAATAATTTATATAAGTGAAAAAAATTAATTATAATAATCATATAAAAATTAAATTAAAATTTTTCATGAAAAATACCATTTTGGAACATTAAATGAAACCACTAATAAATGAAAGCATATTCACCATGAATTATGCAGTATATTCGTATTCCATACGTCCATTATACAATTATTTCATAGTTTGGTTACTCATATTCATAACCTAAAATTAATCATCTAGTCTATAATATCCATATTTAAATAATAATATTTTTATTAATATCTCAAATCACATAAATATCAATGTTGAATACTATGAAAGCTATCAAACTTAATATTATTTTAAACTATACTTACAAGTTGTTATAGAAACACCCCTTGGATTGATGTTTTTGAAAGTAGTTATGTATTTATGAGTTTTTAGGAATTGGTTCCTATTTAATTGAAATTTAATTAATTTCTTTTCAGCATATAAATATTCTGTTATAGATAATTTTCTGATTCATGGAATAATATAGAGAAAAAAATGGATGGGTGATAGTTGGTGGGTCTTCGATGGGTGTTGACATAACTTTTGGGTTGTGATTTATAATGGAAGTGGATTCATGATAGGGGTCGTTAGTCATAAATAATTTCCTATGGTATTTATTAATTTTATATATGTGGGATGTGATATAAAATCACTATAATTATGGTGGTTTAACTTTTTAAATTCATTATATTATTTAGGTAAAATTGAATAACTATGATTACACTAAACTAAATGTCATGGAAACAAGGTACATTTTACATTACTTTAATTACATAGTTGTTAATGGTCGAGGTTCTGCTTTTAAATACATTCCCCGAAAATTAAATGCAATTATGGATTTTAATTAAATGAAAATTAAATTAATGAGCATAGTGGAACTTAGTATAGGAGCCTTATATAACTCAGTGTATAGGGAAGTGCTAATGGAGAGTGATTGACTTTTGTAACCAATTTGAGATCCATGAGAAGACCTAATTCCATTAAAGATGTTGAGATGATCATGTTGTCAGGGATATAACTCCTATAATTTGTGAATATATTGTTGGAAAGGGTTTGGGAGGACTGATCCAAGAATACATTGGGATGTAAGAGTTACAAACAATGTAAGGGTTTGTCATCTTAATTCTCCAAACTTGAGACATATTTTATGTCATGCACATATATCATTTTATAATAAGTATATAATCCCCATTTTCATGTTATATCAATAATCACATTCTATTCATGATACTTTGTTATTAATTTATGGTTATTATTTATTAGGTCTTACAATTCAATGTTACCAATGTTTTCGGAGTCATATGTTTCAATCCCATAATTTATTGGTATATATTGTTGTTATTCATAAAATGATGACATACAATGATATAAATCTCATGATACCTAAGAATATAGTTATCCAATGGTTATTTAATAGGAATACATGTTTCCCCTTCATTTCTATTTCATTAAATATCTATTATTTCAAAATAATATTTTAATGAAATTTTATTTTTGTTTTATCTTCTATTGAAAACTTATTTCCCTTCAAAACATTTTTTATTTAAATGTTTTCAGAAATTTATTTAACAATATTAAATTTAATTTTTAAATACATTTTATCAATTTTTTCAGTTTTTACATAAATAAATGTATGTAATATTCTTATTGTTTTAAAAATTAAATATTCGACATTAATAAAAAATGTGGATAGAATATTCATTTTAATGTGTGAGGAATGAATAGAATTATCCACCTTATTTTCCAGAAAGTAAACTGAATCTTAAATTATAACATTTCATGGTTATTTTAAAGTTAATGATTTTAAATAATACTATCTATTTTATGAAGTGTATTTCAAATGGGATATGTTATGTTGCTCAAGGATTGTTTTGAATGACGTTTCGAAATAACTTTACAACTAAGATGACATATTTTGATGTTACCTTTTCCTTACTATGGATATGATCTAGTAATATTATTCTAAATCTTTCTCCAAATAGTTTATTATTATTATTATGATTATAATTGATCCGGTTTCTCTTATACGGGTTATAAAAATAGGAAGTACATATAAACCACTTTTGTTTTCTTATGAGTTATTTAGTGATGATGAAATGATTATGAAACACATTTATTTTATAAAAATATCTTATAATGATTTTTTTATAAAACCCATTTATTCATGTGCTATTGTTTGATGAATTTTTTATGATCTTATGGAACAGATATTTATAATTTTCAATATGTGTTCATTCTAACATTATAAATAATAACAATGGTTAAATTATAAAGAAGAAAATGGTCATGTAATAACCAGATATGGGGTGGAATTATATCTCCCTCCGTTTAATTTTGATAAATTTCATATATCATGAGATAGATATGATAGGAACATAGAGTGAAGCCAATTCAGTACGAAAATATTTCCATTATTATAGTCATGGGGGAGAACCGTAATTACTGTGATAGTTTAAAGAGTAATATCATTAAACTATTATGAACACGATGTCCCAAGGCATGGTTGAGTGTATCAACCAGAGGGTGTTGCCACCCATTTTGTTCTTTGATAAATTTTTAGTGATAATTACTACTACTGAATAAATTTCTATGAATATGTGTATTCCATAACTCCATATCATATGTCAATTTCATGACCTAAAAAATCAGGTTATTTTAATTCCTTAGGATTCATATCTTATAAAAAACAAATCTTAATTCAATGACTCTATATTACAATCTTTTCTATATGGGTGATGGTTTTAAATTGTTATGATCATTTTCTAATACTATTATTATAATTTAATTCTTATGTATGCCCCTTTTTTACACTTACTAAGCATCTGAGATTGTTGATTCTTTTGTTTCCCTTCATAGTTTATGAATAATTATTTTATGTAGAATTTATTTCTCAGGGGTATTAAAAGGGGATATAATTATGTGATATTTTTTTAGATATTTCAGCATATTAGAATATTGTGTACTGAGTCTCCACTGAAAATAAATAGTCACAGTCCGTAAGTGTGCGTTGGTATAACAGGTTGAATATTCATCTAAAAATATATAATATCTATTAGTGAAGTGAATAGGTTTTTATACTTCAAATTTTCAAAAGAGACATTTAGAGTTATCCTACTAAGTATACATGTACTTCCAACCCAATATATATAACATATTTTCTAGGATTCTTGGAGGATTATAAGGACCATGACCAGTTTTACTGTAAATGATGTTAAAACTAATGTTGGGTTTCTATTCTATGCCATCCTCTATATTTTATTTTTTTGGAATTTTTTCACTAACATATAGTTGGGGATGGTTTGATTTTTTTTATTTTCCAATACTTGTTAGATTTTTGGGTATCATCATTATTTTCCATTAATTATCATATTATAATGATGGAAATTCCTCACATTTGAGTGTTTTACACTCTTGTTGCTACTAAAAAATCTGGGGCCTTTAGAGGTGGGACTCAGGGGTCACTCATACAAATAAATACTAAAATAGAATGGGATACCGTGGGGGTGGGGTACCTGTTGGTATTAAATCAAGGTTAATAGACAATATAGGGTTTATAGTTAAAAACTTGTTATGATTGTTTGAGATTGGTAGGGGAACCATGATTCTCAAACATAGTGTGTGATATAGTAAGGGAAATTTTCAATAAAATAGGAATTTAGATCTCTTTGTGTTCAATTGAATTGAATCAAGCTTTCCGAACAATATCTGATTGATAATGGTGATTGTTTTGTAAATACTTAGGAGATTTATATGCATCACACTTTTTGGAATTTTTGATTTCTAAAGTGTTTTCTATAAACATAATAGATGTATGATGAATTAATCTAAAATAAATCCAAGATACTATGATTATTTTTTTTACCTTTTTAGAATTTTTTTCATAGTTATCATCCATATGAAGATTTATAGAAATTGGTTTAACATGATGATCTAATTAATCATTGTAGGATTTATATTGAGGAGAAATATGATATTGGCTACAAGAAATTTTCTACAATATAGTGGCAGGGATAAGAAAAGTTAGTCATGTATTTTATATTGTATAAGGAAAAATAATTTATATTGGAAATTAATATTTCCATTAGTCTAATTTAAGACTGAGAAGAGTAATAGGAACCATTGGTAGTCAGTTAGATTTAATGGTCCCCATATTAAATGTCGATGACCAATATAAGAGATAGAAATGAAGTGAATTCCATATGGTTCAACATTAAAAGAATTATAATTTGGATTTATTATCATCAATTATTAATTTGGAAAATATTTAGGATATCCCCCACTTCTATAGGTGAGTGTGACTGTGAAAGAGATCAGGATCATGTCAATAAGCTTCTATGCCTAGCTCCTGATCTCATTCCAAATGAGTAGTCTATTATATAACATTTTGATTTGTCACTACCTCTACAGATGATATATGAATTTATCATTTTTATACTTGTTATATGTATGGTGGTCCATAATTAGGATGATGTTACGATGTTTATAAAATCACTGAGGGGTGTGCCTCATTTGATAGGTTTGCAGACCGTCTTGAAGAGTAGATCTTTAGTTGGCGTATTGTGAATTCTAATGAAGTTGATGTTCAATCAATGTGAAGTTTATCAAAATAGTATTAATCAATATTTTATATGTATTTTGGATTTTTTTCATCTATTATGGTATTTCTATTTTCATGTCATGTATGCGGTGTTCATTGACACCATCAAGCATTATGCAAGAATTCCAAAGGAGGTCTATATAACATGGGTAGTCATACCCTTTTTCATTAGAATTGATACCATTAATTTTCTATGTAGATGATTGGAGTTAGATATTTAAGATTCATGTCCAATGGTTATCCTCAACCTTAGGTCCATATAGTAGATTATGGTCATTTTGTTCTTTAGAATGGAGGAAGAGGAGTAGGGTGTATGATGGTGTATGCTAAAGAGGATCATTCCAGAGTGAGGCCATAGGTTTCTCATGGTATGTTCAGTTTATAATTTTTCATTCTGAAAACATTTATTACTTAAATAGGTTCTTGTTTCATTTTGTCACCAACCATGGACTAAATTATAAGTCTTGACAAAGATGGGATTCTAGTTCCCCAATTATCTTCTTCGATTGGTAGAGGCTAGAAAGTATTGTTTATTTTGTGTTGTGGATGCTGGATGCTGGATAATAATGTGGAAGAAATTGTTAGATGTTATTTCTTATTTATGTATAATATACCCTATGACATCAGCATTGGGATGGATTTGATTTTCTATGTACACACATTAATTTAATGGTTCTATTGGTGTGTCACATTCTCTAATGTTGATGACCATCGAGTTGTGTTTTTTTACAGAGAAATGTTATTAGATCAGTAGATGGTGCGAATAACCCCTTCTATCTCAGTTGGAGGAATTTTTAATTGATATATATCTGATGGATATTCCCAAAGCTATTGGAGAGCTTCTTGATGGTCCTTCTTGAATAGGTTGTGAGGCTACCCATTTGTTCAATTTCATCTTCATAATGAAATTAATATTAAAAGAATATCATTTATTTATTCCCCCTTATCATATAGAACCCATGATTCCAAATGAGGAGAGGCATAAGATAAATAATTTATAATATAATGTTTTCATTTGACACAATCATCTTCTTATGGATTTCTCCAATGTTGTTCCCCAAAAATGGAAAACAATATATGATGTTATGCGTGGACCATAAGTAGTTGAACAAAAAAATGGTGAAAAATGTTACCCCTTTAAATAATATATGATATTTCCAACTAAACATTAATGGAAGATTAGTTATCAATGATTTATATGTAGTTTAGATATCATCATATGAGGGTGATGGAGGAGAATATCCCAAAGACTGCCTTTTTGTAGAAGATATGGACACTTCCTGTTTTTGGTTATTCATTCAGTGTCATGAACACACCATCTATGTAATTGTGGATCATAAATTACATGTTACATGAGATCCAAAATAATTTTATTGTTTTAATCATCAATTAAATCTTTACATAATTGAATATAGATGATTTGAATGATGATAAACTATGAAATTAATTGTAGGTTTTACGATGATAGCTACTATTTGGAAATGATTCGAAGATAATGTTTTGGATATGAGAGATTTATTTCTAGGGAGATTTGGTGTTCCTATTGGGGGTTTCCGTGGAATAATCAATGGTAAATGTAGTCATTTTTAGGAAAGAACCTCAGAATGTGGTAGAGTTTTGTAGCTTTCTAGGTCTTACGGGAGATTACTATTTTCTTTTTTAACAATTATCTCAAATTCAAAACAAGAGGATATATTTGAACAAGAAGTAATAGACATTAATCTAGACTGGTAATTTTTATACTGATTATGAAAACCCAATGGAATGTTTTATTAGTGACCCATTACATTGATTTTAAACGGATTAAGTTAGGTTCATTGTATTATTTCTTTCAGAAATTTTATTTTTGTGATGATAATTGATGCTAAAATGGGTAATGATCTCCTTTGGTATTATGTTTTATGATCCTCATGAGAATAACTATTCTACACATTATATTGAGATGGAACATGTAGTGTTTTAAAAGAAGCTATAGTGACATTAAAAAATTGGTGAGCACTTTGCGTTATTTACAGTCCATATGTGTCTATGGAGTGTCTTCTCTCACATAGATATGAAATTATAGTAGTAGAGGTGTATAATTTTTCACAATTATTATTATTTATTTATCTTATACAACCTATGAATAAGGGAAGAGTTTTCTACCAAGTTGTTACATATTTCATTATGAGAAATTGTTTGAATTTCAGAGTATGTTTAGAACAGGATGGAAGTACATGATTCAAAATATCATGATGTTTATGATGTCAGTGGAAATTTTTGTCTGTATCATAAGAACATAGAATCACCACTTATTCCTTAGGTAAAGGATTATTCATAGAGGGACTCATAGGTGGAGGTGACACGAGATCATGTCAATCTGTGAATTCATTATAGGCATGGTGTGAGGATAGTCAGAAATAGATATTGTTTTCAGGATGGGTTTTTTATATTATACATGCATGATTTGGTTATCTACCAGTTTAACATATAAAAATATATAATATATATGTGTGTGTCTAATATTTATTGTGGCGTAATGTGATAGCTTTTGTAAAAGGGGTGAAAATAGTGTGTGGATGATTTTATAGAATAGTGATTGGTTTTCCAGTAGGTGAATGTAATTCATTATGCTCATAGAGGTCAACTGAAATCTTAGGAAATATGATAGTGAATGTGGGAGGAAATATCGATGATGTTTTCAATAATATACCTCAGTATTAGGTTGGTTGTGATTTCTTTTGGGTTATTGTGGACTAATTGATGATAATGGCCCTTTTTTGCAACTATTGACTTGAGTGTTGTTGATTTTCTATCATGTTGGTACATGGATGTTGTAGAGATACTTCGTAGGGTTATGAATAAAAAAATATCTAACTTATATTAACATTTCACTTCAATGGTTTGGAGATGATTATAACATGAATTTGGCTACCAATTATGCCTTATCACTGCTTTCCACCATCAAATAGGCAAACATATAGAGAAGACTATCTAGACTCTAAGGAAATTATAGATAGATTTCACCATAGATTTTTATTGATAATGGTTTTTTCAATTAAACTAGGTTATATTTTCTATTTAAATAGCTATAACTGAAGAATAATTATAAATCTATTTGTGGATCTATAATGATGATTATATAATTATCAATTCCACTTGACCGAGGTTGGGGAGAAAATAGAATATAGCCTAGAAGTGTTGTATGTCATGAAATAAAAGATATATATTGTTTAATAGTTGACTATGTAATCACATTAATATATTATTTCTTATTATGATCTTTTAAAGATACCCCCTGGAGTTTGGGGTCGGAGATGATGTGTTTTAATGATTTTATCCTTATCATGTAATGTGGAGGGTTGGTAATGTGGGTATGATTTCTCCTTGGTTTATATGGACTTTAAAGGAGTTACAACACATGCGAGAGGTGGATTATCCAGTGAAACTACTACCATGGTTTAATAAAAATCCACATAGTCTTTAACATATCCCATCATCATAAATATCGTTAAAATGAGTACTATTTCATTATCTGGATTAATTTGTCTATATAAGATATTATGCATTCATAGAGTGGTTGGATTGGATATAAAAATTTCAATATAATGTGTTCCATGTGTGATTAATCCATAAAGTTTCTGTGTTATGGAGGTAAGATCATCTGGATGAGACATACTCAGACTGGGAATCATATATCTATAGTCCATACCATGAGTAGAATAATGGTTTATATATCAAGTTGGGCTTTTTTTCCAGTTTACATTTGATGAGAATATGTGTTTTATAGTATTATTTATATAAGATTTACTCTCTCATGTTATAATGATGTTTCCTGATTATGTGTGTTTCCATATGGAGAGTTGGCTAGGTTCTTTGTATAATGAGATCCATAAGAGGCATCTTAGAGGGTAGTAATTTGGACACGTTTTTAAATCCTTTAGTGAATTATTTCGATTCAAGAGGTAGAGGATTGTTTCAATGGAATCATATAAAATTTCCATGTTTTCTAAAACACTAAATAGGTGTTATTATATGGGATAGAGGTTTCTAGATTCTTTTCAGTGTCTTTATACATTTTATATTTAAAAAATTATTCTCATTTTTATTTCAATGACATTGGAGAAAGTCAGTTCCTAAGGACATCTATATTTGTTATGTTGTTAGTCAGTCGTTTCTTATGTTTGGTAAATTTGTTCTTATGGATAGTCATTTTTCTCAGGCTCATAGGCAGTGATTTATTGTGATCTCAGCGATTATCCAATATTTTCCTTAGTTTTTATGTGTATCAGGTAATCTATTTTTGTGTTCACTATATTCCTTCATACTATTCATTTGTTCGTTAATTTGATTGGCTGGTTTCTTCCTATGATTTCTTGGTTTGTTATATAATCATAATATTTCAATTTTATTTTATTAGTTAGGTTATATTTTCTCTCCCTTTAATCATTCAATCAGTTCGAGTAGACTTTTTACTTTGTTTGATCTATTCCATTATTTAGTTTCCCTAGTTATTTGCAAAATGCTATAAGCTCTAAAACCCCAACAATTCCAACGCGGAGAAAGATTAATTTTGAAATAAAATATTTAATTTATTTCATAAATATACATGTTAATGTCTATTAAGAATGGTTTTTAATGTGTTTATGAATCCATTAACCAAAGAGGCCTTAAAATGTGTAGCATCATAGGTTTTTGGTGAACCAAATTAATGAGATTTGAAAAATTAAACTTTCTTTTCTTAATGTTTTTTATTTAATCTAGTAACTTTATTTAGCATCTAAAGGTATGATATTTTCACAATTCATAGTCTCTTTTATTTCCCTAAAGATCTAATGATCTTGAATCAAGTTATTGATCCCTTGGATTCATAATGATTTGGAATGAATGCTTCCTATAGATTTAACGAATGTTCACAAACCATTTTTTCAAATTGTTTTTATTGTAGAATGAGATACATTATTTCCCAGCAGGCTATCCTCATTATATCACCTTTTTTGTGAATATTATCAACTAATATTTTTATTTTCTTTTATTATGTGAGTGGAATCTATTAACTAATGGATATAATGAATATAATTAAATAGAATTTGAGGGGATGTGGTGTATTAACATTTTGAATTTGTTTCTCTATTGTTTTTTATTGTTTTCTATTGAATATTATAACCTTTTTGAAATGTACATTGTGTATATTGTGAATTTTAAACTGTTTCTACGAACTAGAGATTTTGTGGTGAATTTTCTTTAACTCACAACATAAAATTATTATGAATATATATGATTCCAGTGAATTTGTTTCGTGTGTAAATATAGAATTTTGTGAAAATCCCTTGTATGAGATGACGATGTAATTAAAAATCCCATGTGAAATGAATTGTGGAAATTTATTTGATCTATAAATAATAACAAAGTGTGATGTTAATATATTATTGTAGGCTATGTCATAGTGTGGGTATTGTACGATTTTTAATGGTGATGGGATGACAAGATCATATGTGATATTTGTTAGGGTATTGAAATTTTATTGTTGTTATGTGATTATTGGGGTGAGATGATTAGGTTGTCATAGTATCATTGGATGGAGAAGTGGTGGTTTTTTTTGCGATGATAATGGTTTGTATGTGAGTATTGTTTAATTTTTTCTGATAGTGATGAAATATAAAATTCTTAATGGTAAAATTTTAAATGTAAGAGGATTTAAATTAAATAAAATTTCATTTAAATTACAATAAGGTAATTCGATAAAAAATTGATCCTTAATAAAATTAAATGAACATAAATGGTAGTAAATGATGATATTAACATAGGTAGTCATCCATTAAATATTTTGATAGATGGTTCAACAATTTAATGGCACATAATAATGTAATAATTTTTAAAATTATGGAATCTATAAATTTTTGAAAGAGAACTGTAGGTTGTGTGTTGCTAGTTTTTGTGGTGGAGTTTAATCTATTGGTGTTAGCCTATGATAATGTTAATATAGAGGTGGTGGTAGATGATTATGATTAAGTGTTGATGTGAATCATTTTTCTTGGGATTTTGTGTTGTAAATATATATATTTTTATACTATATAATAGTCATATTAATTTTAAACTCACCCCACTCACGTTGAGTATTACATACCTACACCCATATGTTTTTTGTGGTGTTTTCCCCAACATTGAAATATTTAGAAATAGATGGATGATTACCTCATATTCCCCACTAATCCTTCAAAACTAGTATATAGAGACTATAATAACCCAGATCTTCATTTTAGGAATGGATATTGTTTCATGTTATTTTTTCAGGAAAAAGGAAGACATGTAAATTTTTAATGTAAACGCCGTGTACTTTTAATTACACACTGTGTACCTAGTGGCGGAATATTTCCATGTACTGGTTGTGTAATAGACTAGTATATAGCCATGTAGGTGACCTACAAGACCATCTAATTTTGGGGCCAGTTGAGGCTAGTTCATAGTGTGTACATTAAATGAACGTACAATGTTATTTTATTTTTATTTGATATATCGGTGTGGGGTTGTGTATCACGACAAGAACAGTCTTCTTCTTACTATGTTATGTACTGGATAACTACAAGACCACCACAAACTTTTCACCCCTCCCTATTCTTTATTTGATCTATGATTGAGACGTCATCAGAGGCACTGGAATCCCTCCAGTGGTTTCTATCATTACATATATCCTTTCTTTCTGATGCATCAACTATCATGAGTATTTCAAGGATGATATTTTTTACCTTTTTTGAAGTTCTACATTGTTCTAGGCTAATTCAATGGAGTACATTCAGGAGTATTGATCATGATACATCAATGTATGTCGTTATCTCCTTTCATTGTTTGTATTTGGATTATATATTCTTAATGTGCCAAATACCCATGTTTGGGGTATTGTATGTTTTGGAATTTAACATGTTATAATACTTTCTATGGTTTTTTTTGACTAAGACAGCGCTATTTATTATTTGTATGGTTAGATACTCTATTTTGGGACACCCCAGGGGTGTGTTCCCATTATTTTATGATTATGGGTATTTGTTCTAGAATGACTATTAGGCTTGGTTGTTTTTCACGACATGTTAGGATGGAGTCAATGATTATACAAGAAGCATGTGATTCAAATTATGAAAGTTTGAAGAAGTGGAATTTTACTGAGAGATCATCTTGCAGTAGGTTCATTTATGTATGAATTTTTATTATGTTGACCCAGAGGTATTGAATGAGAGAGATGCAGGGTGGTCATAGAAAGGAGGGGTATGAATATGGGAGCTACCAAGTGGGTTATTATTAAATTAATGTTGTACCCTAGGGAATTGACTATGACAACATGTAGGTGGTCATTATAATTTATTAATTCTATGCATATCATGGGGTTATTTACCATGAGATATTATTAGGTGGTAATTAAAAATTGGTTAGTGCTATATGGGACCAAAGGGGATAGACTACGCGGTGTTTCCCAAAGGGTCATTATTTATTTAATTGATGATATGTTAATCCAAAGTGGTTAGACTATTATAACATTGCCATAGGGATTCTTTTGAATGACTAAATGATTATGATGAGTCTACCAAGACAATGCCCATTCTAGGACTGAAACTTAATTGGTATTTTATATGGTCTTGTTAGATGTCTTTTGATACTATTATATAGGGGATGCAGAGCTAAGGATAGATACTACGGTTTACTTAATTCAATTATTTAATTATAAATCTAATTGAAGGTAATTAATTAATGTGTGGTTATTTACATTTGAGTACTTTCGAGTTTATTGATTCATTTTTTCATATTACCTAATATATATATTCACTGATAGTTATGCACATATCTTTGGTGGTTTCTTACTGCGAATCATCTCCCACCTTATTTGTGTCATGATTTTGGAGCTAAACCGATTATATACATGTAGGTATGGATAAATAGAAAGGGACCTGTTTAATTATGTACCTGATTGTTGTTGGAGGTGGAGATGATGGGACCATGATGGAATTTTTCCCCATTATACAACATTGGTCATCACTGCTAGTTAGTAGCCTCTTGCTTCTAGCAACATTCTATTGAGGTCTTGTGACCAAACGGGTATGGGGAACATTGGGATAGCTCCCAGACCTTGGACATTACAAAGTGGAATAATAGGAAGTATATTTTCTTGATTTGTTTTACTATTTAGAGCCTATAGACCAGGATAAGAAGAAATAGATAGTTGGTAATGTGTTTTTCCGGTGAGTATCCAACCCATGTACTGGTAAAATCCAAATTTTCCTTGAATATTGCAATTTTCTATTTTTGAAATTGTTATAGTTGTAATGATTACACCGTTGGATATTTACGGTGTTTTTTGTCATTATGATTTATATCCTTGGGGTTTTATTTGTGTTGCAACCAGATGAGAAGAGGTTATTCCATATCATTCATCAAATAGACACTTGGTATAGATCACTTTTCATGCATTCTTATCATGCCATTTTAGATGCTTTACTAGTTTTATATTTTTGTGATAGATGTTGTGCTAGGTATGTATGATTTTGTGATATATGTTGTGACTATGTTCCTGGTATTTGGGAAGGGTATTAGAATATTTAATTATTTAATTAGATGGATTAAGAACATTGGTCTCTAAGGTGTTATGGGCCCACTTGGATCAGAATTTAGCAGATGATGATTGATATTTAATTGAATTTTTCATGTTATAATGTGAAAATGGATTTCAAACATTGATTATCAGGTAGTATGGGATCCCACAGGTTGGAATTTATCACGACATGGACAAAATTATATTTTTTATGGGTTCTAGAGATGTTTTAGAGGCCTTTTGTTTGGTAACACATAAAACATGGAGTGTATTTTTATAAACCAACACCATGTGTTCTTTTATTCTGACGTAAACAACTTTTCTTATGAACATGGCTTTTACTGTAGGTACACACAGTGTAGTCTTTGACCACCTAACTGTCTAGTGAGTAGATACATGGGGTTTAAAAAAATAGGTAGAACACACCCTATCTAGATTTAACATGTCATGTTGTAAAAAACCGTTTATAAGGACACGTGACCAACTAAACGGGTGGATGGAAGTTAGGATTTATAGGTCATGTCTCATTTATGCACGCTGTGTAGAGTCGAAGAAGTATCTGACCGTGCGACTAATGACAGGGTAGGTTAGATGTTATGAATTACACTTTTTGTCTAGGGTGAACACTATGTGTAGTGTAACATAAAGAGAAACCATGTAGATCCATATATTTGAGGGAAAACACTAGTTATTGAGATTTTTTAAGGAAACGTCATGTAGATTTTGTACACACTATGTAGTTTTCCATTGATTGAACTTTTGTGACTCTGGCCTTGTAGACAGACATGTCCAAGAAGGAGGAAATGAGTACTCTTCATGTTTCAGGATAACACATCATGTACCTATAATGTATATAGTCCAAGGTAGGTGGGGGTACACAACTTTTTAAGAGCATGATTGTACATGTTTTCTATGAGTTCTACATACCGTGTAGTCATCTATTGTTACCTTCATGGGTCTATTTCTATTTTATTTCCCCGATGTTTGTTTTGGACCAATGAGTTGTACTTTCTATGTAGTTTTCTGCAAATACCACAATGGTGGAATGTATAATGCATTATCGGGGATCATATTATGTGTTTGGGTGTTTCTTTTATAAATGGATAGGTTCATGCTATTGTTACTATTTTCAGTTGACTTTTGTGAGTGAGAGCAATGCGTAATGATCAGTTGGTTTTTTGGACCAACCTAGTTGACACCATTTATATGAGATACCATAAGATCTATCTCGCATAAATATTTGATTTTGAGGACATTTCCAAGGTGATATGTACCATCGGGATTAAAAGGTAGGGATACATGTTGTTTCATGGGAGTGCCTAGCAGAATCATGCATCTATGTAAGATTTTGGGGATCCCTTTAATGGATTCCCGTGATATTTATCATTAGAATATCTCTTGTATGATTCTTATGCTTATGTAATTTGGAATGGGGTCTTAAGCTAATGAACTAATAATGTGTTCATGAATTATGAGGTTAAAAAACTATTATTGGGTTTCCTTTTGAGGAACCATGATGGTTTAACAAGATCCATGAAGGTTTACTTGGTTGAAAAAAAGTATCTTACATGCTAACTCATCTGTCAGGATGGAATGTTAGAGTTGATAAAGGACTTAAAGGAATGATGGAATGAATTTCCTATTGTGCTGAAGTAGTTCCCTAAGAGATTATGAGAGTAGAGAATTTAATTTGCATAACCTAGTCATGGAATTGGATACTTATTGTTCTTAAGATGATAGCTCATGGTAGGTATTACTCTTAGAGACGTTTTTCTTATTTTCTGCTAAGAGATTCTGACGATGGTGCGGTCTAGGTGTCATTGTCTATGGAAGGAATTTTAGATTCAAATGAAATCCTTGTTCGGAGGGATGGTCATTGTTCCCTAACATTTTATGTATTAATAATATTGTGGATTAGTTTGTTTTCTTGGATTGACATGCATTGAGAATGGCTGGTTGTTAGGAGTTCGGGTAAACCACTATTTTCTTTTGTGATAGATGACTTGGTATGTCATCAGCCGAGATAGCGGTTGTGTAGATGATGTTATATTTATCTTGTTATTGGGTGATCCATCTGGTATTAGGATTCCTAGAGTGGATAGAATATGCATAGTACCAAACAATGCTTCATTGATCTTGTATACTTGGGGTAGTGAATGTGATATACGTGATACTAGTTGAGTGTAAATGGTTTATATGATCCATTGAATTTAGTTACATCGAAGAGATTTGATCTACAGTGTATGTTCAAGGGTTATATTTGGTGTAGAGTGACATAAGAGTTGTGGAACCATTTTCATCCCACTTCGTGGGAGGAAATAATTGGACACTAGTGTTTTGACACATTGGTCAGTTAACCTTTTTGGATTCATTCCAAGTGATGTGACATGGTGATCATAGTTCATGGAAAGACACATGTGCATTTAAATTTTCTTATGTAATATCTCTTTTGAGAGAGGATAGTCCTTGACGATGTATAAGGAACTCCTAGGTAGCAAGCATTAAATCGATTATATTTCAAATGTGTTCCTTCTAGGTAGAAGGATCACAATAATGGACCATTCATAAATGGTCATTTTTACAAGAATTCTTCTGAGGCTTGTGAGTCTTGTTTCATGTTTGTGCATGATTGGTTGCACAATGTCATAGTGATCAGTTAAATGATGATTTTTTTGGCATGTAAATCCCTGTTTCCTTTAGGATATCAACCAACAGTTTTTTGGATATTCTTTTATTGAAATATTTTGATTTCATATTATTTTTATAATTCATAAGAGGAGATCATATCCTCTATCATGACATCATCCTAGTCTCACTAAGATAGAGTTTTCAATACACCATTCTATAGTTGGAAGTCATTGGACTGGTTCATGATCTATTTTAGTGTTTTTCACCGGATGAGTGTTTTCAATAGGGGACTGGTTATTTTTTAGCGATACATGAGTTCCCTTGTATGAATGCCTTAGACACATTCTTGATGTGTACTACATCCTTGACATGATTTCCAAGAAGATTGGGTTCTGGATTTAATCATATTCCTTTTGTGTACTTTTGGGATTCACACCAAAGTCTCACATGTAAAAAGAATATGAACCACCATGGTGAGTTTCATAGAGTCTTGGTTAGTTAATTTGAGGTTATATTAGAGTTTTAGATGTTCTCAGATGTAATGCGTAAAGAGGTAATAATTCCAGTGGAATGGATCTGGAATTTTCTTTTTCTTGTGTTGTTGCAAAACCATTTTAGTAGTGATGGGATGGTGTGACAATGGAGAATCACCAAGAGACAGTGGTAGGATTCAGTGAATGGGTTCGTTGTGAGCATGTGGTTCCTTGTAAAAGGGAATTCTTATTTTCTATTGTAATATGTCATCCTTATATGCCATGAAATTCTAAGATATGTCATACAGTGATGGTTGGACTCGCTATCATTCTTGTTCCTTGAGTATTGTTTGTGTGACCACTTATGAACACATCATCAGTGATGGGTGGGTGTGCTGTGAAGATCCCAAATGTCTTTTAAGGAATCATTGTGTGACCAGTTTTGCATATGTGATTTTGGGTTTGACATTTACTTATATTGAGGTCGCCGTTAAGACCTCAGTTATGTTTAGGATAGACCAATTAAAGTAAAACATGTAGGTATCTTCACTGAAATGCTTTGGGGATCGTTTCGTAGTGATTTTCGAATGTTGGAGGTATTGTTGTAATGATACAGTGTGAGTTGATCTTGATAGGCTCAAGAAAGTCCCACATTTCATGCCGATGAAAAAAACCATTAGAGTTTAAGATCCTAGATAGTTGGATATCAGATATATTGTTCATGTTCATGGGGTCCCACACTATATCATTTCATATTAGATTGACTGATTTACTTCTCGAGTCTGGTGGGGACTACAGAGGGCTTTGGGTACATATGTACTTTTGAGTACATCTTACCATCCATAGACAGATGGCCAATCTGATCCCATGATTCAGGTTTTGGAGGACAAGAATTGAGATTGCGTCATGGAATTTGGGGGCTCTTGGGAAAGACACATACACCTATATAAATTTTCTTACTATAATAGTTTCTAGGCAATGATTTAGATGGAAACTTATGAGAAATTGTACGGTAGGATATACCAATCACCCCTATGTTGGATAGAGGTTGGAGTAGAATCTATGTTGGGACATCATCTTGTCCAGGAGACCATGAAGCTGCTAGAGTTGTTTTGTAAGAGGATGGATACTAAAAAACCTCACCAAAAATCTTATCTTAATTGATTGAAATTATCTATGGAGGTTGAGGATGCAGATCAGGTTTTCTTACATGTCCCACCAATGTTTGGACACAAAACGATTAGGAGGTAGGGGTAGCTTTCAAAGAGATACGTCAGACCGTTTTTTGGGTTTGGAGAGAGTCATTCTATTTTTATATCTGTTTCAGTTGTTTTAGAGGTACAATGCAATACACAATGTCATTCATGTTTCTCAGCTGTAACGTTAATTGTCATACCCATCTCATGTATTCCAACACAAGGAGGTTGAGTTGGAGGTGGATACATCCTTCGAGATGCACCCTATTCATATTGTGGATCACATCAGGATGGTTTTATGTGGCTGTTATGTTCCTCTGGTATGAGTGATATTGCAGTATGGTCAATCACAGGATGAGACATGGCAAGAGGAGGCCAAAGTATGGTCACTACATCCAGAGTTGTTTGAAGCTTCTTCTACACCACCAATGGAAGGGAAATTCATGGAAAAAATTCTTTATCTGGGAAGTATCTAAGAACCCAAATAATCATTTTAGGTATGGATCATTATTTCTGGTGTTCTGGATGAAAATAGAAGAAATGTGAATTTCCCTGGTATATGCCAGGTGATTTTGAGCACACACATTGTACCTGTTTTCCATGTATAGTCTTGTACTTGTCTTGTAGCGGCTATGTACATGCATGTGTAGGTGACCTAGAAGACCACCAATATCAATGGCTGGATGAGGCTAGTACAAGAAGTGTACATTAAATGACAACACCCTATACGTTTCTTATTATACATTACATATTGTTCTGGGGTGGCACTTCATGTACATAACCATATTATTTTTCTCGTATTTTTTATAAGAGGGTGATAACACAACTGAAAACTTCAAACCCCTCCCAATTTTCTACCTGACCTCTGATTGTGATGTCTCCAGGTGCGTTGGAATCCAACTGATGAGTTATCTTTTCCCCTAGATCCTTTCTTTTTTATTCCTCCTCCCTCATGATTATTTCATGGATGGTCATTTTTGACCTTTTTTGAAGATCTATGTTGTTCATGAACAATTCAAGGGCCGATGTTCAATAGTATCGATGGTGAGACATTGAGGTAGGTGGTTTGTTCCATTCATTGTATGTATTTGTATTTTATATGGTCAATGTGCCAAATACCAAAGTTTGGGATATTTCGTGTTTATGATTTTAACCTTATTTAATACATTCTAAAGGTTATATGGTTGATAAAGGGTTATTGCTTATGTGTAAGGTTAGAAACCTTGTCATGGGATATCCCACGGGTGTGTCCCTTCATTTATTAATTATGGCCGTTTGCTTTATAATGCATATTAGGACTGATTGTTATCCATGACTTGATTATTAGGATGGAGTCGATGATTATATGAGATACATTTGATTCACATTGTGAATGTTTGACCAATTGTAATGTTACTACAAGAGAATCTCAAATTAGGGTTATTTATGTATGAATTGGTGTTTTGTTGAAACAGAGGTATTAACTGTGAGAGCTGCCAGGTGGTCATAGACCAGAGTGTTATACCATGAGAGCTATCCATAGGGTCATTATTAAATGAATTTTGGACTCTAGTGTATTGACTGGGAGAGCTATCATGTGGTCACTATAATTTCCTTTTCTATAGAGACCAAGGGTATATTGGCCATGAATGGTACTCAGGAGGACATTTGTAATTTATTAGTGATCTATTGGACCAATAAGGTTAGACATTGTGAGAATTAAAAGAGGGTAATTATTTATAGAATTTATGACATGGTAAACTATAGGGGTTAGACTATGAAAGCATTACCAAATGCTTTATTTTGAATGATTAAATGATTATGACGAGTCTATCGTGCCATAGTAGAAGCTTGGACTCTGACATACATGGTAGTTTATATAGTCTTTTGAGACATCTATTGTTACTATTACATTAGGGAGACATAGCGCAGGCTATAACAAAAGGATTACTTGATTCTATTGATATCTAATCAATTTAGATGAATGTAATTGAAAACTGTAGGATTGTCTAATTTTGTGTACTTCCTAGTTTATTGCTTTGTTTATTCATACTAAAAGATGTATATATTTTCTAACACTTGGGAATAGATCATTTGGTGGTTTCTTAATAGGATTCATCTCACACCCAGTTTGGGTCATGCATAGGAACACAAATGTATTATACGGTTGCATGAATAGATAATGGAAAGAATATTTTTCACCAGGTATTTGATGGTGGTTGGAGGTGGAGAGAATGGGACCAAGCATAGTCTTGCGATGCCGTCTGAGTTTACATCATTTTTGTGAAATGATTTCAGTATTTTATTTCATGACTTGCGACTTGATTGGATTTTTTCCAAGACACATGTGACATGCATCGTTTATATATGCTCCAGTTGTTATATTATTATCAGTCTTCTGCTATTTACATTTATTTAATGGTATTGCTGTCTCTAGTATTATTTTATGTTTGATTTTAATTCTGTATACTCTTCAAATTATATCATATATTCCCCATTATTTGACCTGGGTCCTCAGTCCTAGCCGTTTGCCTTTGGAATTTTGGGAAATGTTCTTGAGGTAATGTGGTGAACCGGGTACGGGGAACATTTGGGCATCAATCAGACCAGGACATTACAGAGACAAATCCGAGTGTGTGAAGAATACTGATCAACAATGTCAAAGTTGGTGGAAGTTAATTGTAATTGTGGTATGTTATATATATAGGGGATCATTTTGGTATGATGTTTGAACATGTTTTTTTGTAATCATTTATAATAATCCACTTCCCACTTATGATGTGGAATATGGTTTTGTGATGATATGGATTATGATGCTGCAATGTAATATAAGATGTGGATATTTAAATTAATTCTAGTGTAGAATGTAGGGCCCTATGGGTTTCTTTGGTTACTAGGGTTGTAACCCCAACCTCATCAGATATGACATTATATGTGATCAAGTATACACATAGAGGATATTAGAGAACATGGTATTTTATATTGGAGAGTGAATTGAGATCCCATGTTGGGATGTTTATGGAGGGAACCATTATAAATCTCATCTTGGTAATATTTTACTATGTAATTGTGTAGAATGCTGAGTGAGCCATGGTGGGGTTGGAGGGATAGTTTACCTGTTAATAGAATTGTTGGCTCTACTATTTGTTCACTAGTGCATTAGTATTCTCATATCGTGTGGAATAGGGATATCTTGGGTATGATCCTATATAGTATATATGTTATACACAACCTATATAAATATATAAACAATATTTAGGAATCTAGGAGGGTTACAATAACTGTGTTGGGAAATACTTACATTGAGGTTTTACGGGGTAGGTTTTATATACGTTATTATTCCATTTGAAGTTTATTTTTTAGGACATTTATTGTTTTCCTCACATACATTTTGGGATGGTTTAGTTCCTTTTATATTAGCGGATGGTTATTTATGTTGGGGAAATTCATTTCATATCTACCCATTTCATATATTGAGGTAAATTTTAAAAGTACTCTAGTTTTCCATGTAATTGTTAGGAATATATATATTAATATTTATTGATAAATGAATTGTGATGACATAGAATTATAAACCCCATTATTGATGTTATATAAATGTAAAAATATTACTATAACATAGAAATAATTCTTTTAAAATATTGAAATAACTCTTAAATGATGTTATTAATAGGATATATAAGGTGGTTGTTGAGATTAGGGTACGATTTTTCCTATGGATGGACATAAACACTATATGTTTCAAATTCTAGGGTTTAGCACTTTAATGTCACGATTAATTAGTTAATTAATTAATTTAAATAATTTAATGGTATAATTTTGATGACCTAATTCCAAATCTATAAATACCTTATTGTGGTTAAATATCTGGTTTTGTCACACAAAAATAGAGACATAGGGAGGATTTGTTGGAGGATCATTTTTGGAAGAACAATTACCGGATCATGGATCAATGATCAGTGTGCTATGTTGTTCACGGACCTCACCAACGATGGAAATACAAGACCGTTCATTATTATTCTCTTTAGAATGAAGCAGGATAAAAGAGTATTATTTGATTATTTAAGGTCCATTTCGCATCTCAGTAGATCAATAATGCGAGTAAAGTTCCTGATAGAGGATGTTATTGAGGTGAAATGATGATATAGGACGATCAGTGGTGGATAATATTGTTCTGGGGATACATGTTCATCCAATTTTGATCCATGATGATGGTATGGACCTACAATGGTCATTGGTGAGGCAGATCGATGTCTAAAATTTTCCATGTAGTGACAGAATAGCCAGTCAAACCCAGATCTAATATCATTGGGCGTGATTGATGGATATTTTAGTAAATTTGGAACACTGTGTGAAGGAAACCTCAATATTAATAAAATACCATGTTAAACAACTAGTAATCCTAATATACACACACTGTGGGAGCCAATAGATGAAACAACATTTTTCCATGGAATGATGATGATCACATGTTGTGTGACACATGACACATGCCATGCGACTTGATGGAGGATTCCTCGTGTGTACTCTAGAAATACACATGCTTGTACATGGGAATGAACGTGTGGGGTTGTGGAGTATATTTTCATTTCCATGTACTACGAAATTGTCTAATACATGGCCATGACCACTATAAATGAGCATGAATAGAATGACACATGAAATTATAATCATACACTAGCAAGGGCAGGCATGACATTGAGTGATGACTCCACATCTATCCACTATATACCCCTATGGGACATTATCTATAAATATAATCTTACGTTCCATATGAGATTATGATACATATGAATACAAGGGGTTGGAAAGTCACACTATGTACCCCCAGTATAGGCCGAATACTCATTATGAGGGTGTTCTGGGACATATTTTTTCAGATTGTAAACAAGGTTTAGTTGATTGAAATTCCTTGTTCCATTCCCATGAGGTTTTAAGGCTACATTATATTCTTGAAATATGATTATTTCCCCTATATGTGTTCAATGTATGATAGAGTTGTCTGTATTCCTCTACGGTACTCGAGTGAGAACCTCTATCATTCTTATATGAGTTTCATGTAATTGGAATGCCAAAATTGAGAAGGTTGTCAATAAGTTATATAAAAAACTGATCTTTTCGGGGTTGTAGTGTTCCCAAAGGGACCTTGGTGTGGTCCCCTACATGGATGATGATATATTCTATAATCCAACATATAAATATTCGTATGGAAAGGCAAGAAGGACCTCTCAAAAAACTATGTTCATCGACTTCACAACATGATGATTGATCTCTCTAAGATGAGTGTTACCTAAAATCCATGACCAAAATACCATAATAATATGATTATTTAAATACCCTTTGAGTATGGTTTCTATTCTGAGTATATCACTATATTAATTATTTTTTCTTTTATCTTCCTGAAATACGTTTGAATTGTTGAACTGACTATTCTGGATTCATTATACTATGTTACTGGGGTATCTGATTAGGTACTATTATAATTCCAGTTATATAGTCTATAACTACACATGTCATTTATTATGTTGGAAAAATTAGTTTTGATGGATTACTATGATGTCCAAGAGTAGGTGGATCATTGATTGTGATAGATTGACCAAAGTGTTTATTGGGTGTTGCATTTGATAGTAGAATCCTCTTATTGAGTTGTTTGGAAAAAAATTATATTTTTGATGAAGTTTTATTTGGCCCATTAATAGTTTTCAGTTACTCTGTTGTACTATAATTATGGGACTTATATTATGGTTTCATAGTTATTCATTGTTTAGTTTATATTTTAGCATTGTATGGTATTGGAGATGTCTCTGAACATATAGGTACATTTGGATTATGCATCCTATGCATGTTATATTCCTACGTAGTGATGATCAATAGCCCTACGCCAACTATACATGGGAATAATTTTCTCAAAATCATTGTAGAACTAACAAGGAGGGCCTTATTTTGTCAGGTCATGGAATATTTATATGATAGAGTAGTTCAATCATAGGATCAAAGCATAATGTTTTATCTTGATGTGAGGATGGTTTGAGCTTTCTGAAAATAGATTCACTGTGTTTTGTCTTTAGTTTTCATGTTAGGGGCTCCAATGTTTGTGTGATGACCAACTATTCCATTCATAATGATTCTAAAAATTATCATGCTGAATATTTATATATATACACAGGTTATATGTAAAAATATTTGTACATGCATCATATAGGAATGCAATGTGGTTTCCATATTATTATAGAGACTTCTACCCAGATATATTCATAATGTGGCGTGTCTCTTCTATTTCACGATGCATCTATGAAGACTTCCAACCATAAATAAATTGTTTGATCATACGGATTATATGTTTAGTAATGATTATTTAGTATAGGGGAATTTATAGGAGGTAGTACCTAGAGGTGGGTTTCCATTTATGACACTACCAGTCGATCAACATATTTCATTGAAATTTTCAGTTATGGATGCACATAGTCAGAGTAAAATGTATGAGTTTTAGAGGAAATGAACACCATGATTTTAGGGTTTCCTAAAGACATATGTATCTGAGGACAAGCTAGAGGCATTCTCCCATATTTTCATCATTCAGTGGAAACCGACAGATCAGTTGGTGGTCCTAAATGAGAGTCTTTTTTAGGGATTCACCATGCCATGGTGGATTCTTGTGACTAAGTCATGTGATGAGGAATCTCTCACATAGTTTTACCATGAGTTTATATTGAAGGACATTTTTTAACTATATATGTGTTCATTAGAGATTATCCTTTTGATTCTGTAGTTTTAGTAGTGAAATTCAACCATTGTATAGTATTGGGAGAGGTTTATGGTCCTCTCATAATACTCTGTGGACATTGTTTGAGATTTTTTCTAAATGGGATATTCCATTTATCCAGAACTAAAATAAGATTTCATTAATGTTGTGATATATCTATTAATTATAACCTATGATGTACTGATTGAGAGATCTAAAGTATTATAGGGCTTCTTATAGGAGAAGACTACGAATGCGAGTGATGGTTGTGGCCACACATGAGTTGAGATCTTGGAAACTTGTAGATGACGATGGTGACAATGATCAATGCACCTGAGAAATGTAATTAATTTTTTAAATGGTCTAATGAGTAGTATTTCAGGTCTCTCATGATGGATTGAATTATCCAAGGGAGATGTAGTTCTTCTTATGTAATGTTTTGAGACAATATTCTCTGGAATGTCTGACCCACCATATAGCTGATATAGAGATGGTCTATAGGCAACATAGATCGATGAATCATTATGATTATAGAGGTTCATAGGTTTTGTAACATAGATTAGGAGATATTAGTGAATTTATATGTGGTAGGTTGTATGAAATATTACTGATACCCCCACCATATGGTCCTCTCACAGATCCGGAATCTTATAGTCAGGGGAGTGGAAAAATTCTGGCAGTGGATTTCTGTGAACCTGAAACACCCTAAATGATTAAAGGTTTGATATATGTTATCTATTCCATTTATACATAACTGATGTTCCATGACATGAGCTACTATTTTCATTCATCTTCTATGTCTCGATACAGAGATATTCTTATTGAGCCCTTTACATGACACATGGACATAGAGTGTCCCACTATAGATAACTAATTGGTCACACACATCATACAACAATGTGACCTGATGCTTGGGGTGAGTGTTTCTTATGGGACACCATTTTAGAAAGAATGAGGCCTTTATACATCTTTTTATTTAGTAAATACCTTACCACAATCCATTACCATATTGACTATTTTCGGCAGTGGATATGGTGTATCTATGGTGACAGATTGAGGTCATTCTATTTCAGCAAAAAGAATAAATGTAGATCATAATATGATCATAAAATAGAGGGAGTATCTAATTACTCACTAGTTACCTAGCACGATTGGAGTAGTGGATGCTATGGTCTATCATTTTGATACAATCGGGGATAATTATTAAGATTTTCATCTAGAGGATGTTTTTGACATAAATACCCACAGACTGATAAACATTTGTATATAATTTCCCATTTGGAAGACCTTGATATAATCAATATCATTTGAATGCCTCCCAGAGAGATTCATGATTGGAGGACATAGTTGGATGTCTTTTAAAGGTAGGGATTCATGATATCCAATGTATCCATGTGCTTAGACCTAGTGTTGTTTACCATGAATGAGATGGGTGTTTGATGTTTTTTGAAAAATATTGGTTCTTGAACAAGGTAACTGGTAATAATAAGTATTCACTATGATTTACTACTGACCTATTTGGTAAATGAAGAGGTGGGTGATGGTTCTCTAAGATATACCACTTATTAGGATATCAACATATTTGGGTAATGGATGAGGATAAACTAAATATGGAATTAGTGTTACTACTATCACTATGTGTACTTCGGGATGCCTTTTGGAATAAATAATTACTCAGTAGTGTTTTTGGGACTCATAAACATGATATTTTATATATTAATAAATTATATTGTATTGGTATTCAATTATAATATATTAGTTTACAAAACATCTGAGGAAGAGAACATAAGAAACTAAAGGAAGATTCTAGACACACTATAAGAGCACCATCATTACAAGATTCTCTTGAAGTGTTAGTTCTGGAATCAGGTGGTCCACTTTTTTCTACATACAATTTAGGATATTGGTGTAGTATTGTACCTAGAAAAGGTCCTAAAAATATAATCCTAGATTCTAGAAAATTACATGATAGATGTGTGTAGATTTATCATATTTGGATAGAACTATAGAAGATTGGTTCTCAATTTCCAAAGGATATCAACACATTTAATGACTTTTACCCAAAAAGGGAATCTTTTATTGTGGAATGAGAGGTTCTTGTAGGAATTTCAAGAGTTTTAGTTGTGATTTAATGGGGAACCCATATTGTAATATCTATAGGAGGGTGTTGAATATGATGTGTTTTACTACACCTCAGGGATCAAACTTAGTTGTGTTTTAATTTATAGTCTTGTAGTGATCACATATGGATCTCAAAAACTAAAATGGAATAAGAAGATCAGTGTGACTAATTATCAAGAACTAGAAGTGGCACTCTTCTCTTTTATTATGTAGTGGTTTTTTCTTATGGGAATGTGGATTAACATCTACTGAGACCTCAATAGTAAAAAAATATGGGATTATTTATTTGATATGGTCTATACTATAAAGACCATGAATGTGGTTGATGATTCTTTCAACAAGATATATTGATCATATTTTTTTATTGATTATTTAGAGATGTTAGCCTCACTACAGTTGTAATTAATAGAAGGGGTGGTTAATCATACCTCAAATCAATGGATGATACCCAACCACTTAAATGAATGGTTTGGGTGGCTCAATATGGAGATATTGACTATGATTCCTAACATACATAGATATCTTAATGGATGTTCTCATGATGGATTTTTCTAAATATACGAAGGAAAATATCCTTATCAAAGGACGTACTATGGTACCAGTGGAATCATGGGATGAGGTGATGAGGGTCATTTATACATCCCCATTGCTTGTATATCCTTGTGTGGAAAAGATGTATTATGTCCTCTAATGAATGTTTTATTGGAAAGATGTGTTGAATTTAATTGGAAATATGTCTCTTGATTCATAAGTTCTCATTATTTAGAAGTTGAGCAACGCGTTCCTTTGATATTATCATTACCCATTGAGGTTTCATAGTTGATCCAGTAATAGATATATATATACACATTGAGATGAGGCTACCAAAAATATCTAGAAGAAACTATTCCATCTTGGTGATCATAGAATAACTCACCATGTCAGCCAACTTTCTTACTATCAAAGACTAGAGTTCAATAGAGAGATTGGAACACAACAATATAAATGAGATAATAAAGCTACATGGTGTTGACTTTTTTATCATTCAAATATTGATGCTCGATTCACATCAAGATAATGGAGATTATTACCTAAGGAATTCTCGAATCCATTTTGTTTTAGCTCAAAATTTCACCCCTAGACTGATGGCATGAAAGATATTACGAATTAGGTCAAAGAGGACATACTATGAAATTTAATCATGTATTTTTTCTATAGATTGGATGATCACCTACCTTTAGTGGATATTTCATAATACAATAGATATAATTAAAAAACTTGTATGGCACAATTTTCTACCTTGTATGGGTGATGTCCAAGGTCAATGCGATGATAGAATAACCTAGGAAGTTTAGAACGTATGGGTATAGAGTTTGTGAATGCAATTAAATAGAAGATTATGATTTTCAGGGTTTTAATGTTTACTCCATAGAGAAACTATAAATCTTTTGAAAAATAGTGAATGGTTACATTGGAGTTTAAAGAGGGAGAACATGTGCTCTTGATGGTATCAAATCAACGTGGATTATGGAGGTTTCAAAGGGATAGTTTGTTTCCATTGAAATTCATTGTCTGTTTCTATATATTTCATAGATTTGGTGAGGTGTCATACCACATAGATGTATAGCTTCCATTAGACAAGTTTCATTATGTCATCCATGTTTCATAGATAAGGAAGTATGCACATGGCCCATATTATGATATCAATTAGGGAGTGTTGGACTTTTATGATAGATACTATTTTTGGAGTATTAAGTGGAGAATAATGATTTCTATTAGAAACTTCCATTTAGGAAAGAGATTCCTTTGGTATGTTTCTTGTGGTATAAAAAGAATATTTAGAAGAACACATGGGAGAATGAGTCCCAAATGGATTTATATACCCACATCATTTTGAGTAGTCATTTTCTATTTTTATGATGAAAATCTCTTTGTTGGGGATAAAGGAACACTTCTAATTTTTCAATGAAATTATTTGTAATATGTAAATTAATATTATTAGAGGTAGAATATGTTAATACATATTAATCAGAGACCTGATATACCCATTATTTTTATTATAGATATACTAAATATATAAACCACAAGAACATATTTTTCCCTTGAACTATTAGAAAAACTATAGAATGAAGGCTATGATAATAAATATAAGGCTATTATTGTGTTATGTGTGCGGATTTTACCCTAGAAATAACATAACCAAGGAGTCCATCAAATGCATGTGGTGAGCATGGTTGTGGGAGGATAAGTAAATAAATAAATAATATTGTTTATTTTTTTAATTATTTAATTTCCATTAACTACTCCCAAGTAGATGAATACATGCATAAGGAATAAATTTGTGATTTACAACATAAACATGCAAAAAAAAACACAACCATTAGATTATAATTCACGGTGGTAAGATGTACAAATCATGGGTCAATGATCAATGTCAGGGGGAGTTCATCGATCTCACCATCGATGAAAATTCATGTCCATTATAAATCAATGATTGATATAAAAATTAGTTAGTTAGTTTGATTTATGTTCATTTATCCAGTTTTTATATCCCATGTTAAATGTTAATTAATTCAATGAACAAAAATTGATTCGTGCATCGATGATGGATTAATATTACAGTTGGATTGATTGTTGTTTACATTTATATTAATTCTTAGTTATAATCTTAGTGAATGAAGGAAAACCCAATAAATGGTTTCGGTTCATTCCTCATTTTTGGTTTTTGACATTCCCTTGTTTCTTAACAAATTTATTATAGGAAATTTCATGGTCATTATATATAATGAAAACCAAGTATCCAATCATTATGTGACCATTACACATTGAAGAGAACCATAATATGGTTTTGGTTCATGACTGGGGAGATGTTAAAAAAAATATGGTTGGGGGTGGAATGTATTTATATAGTGATCGTAGTTTTTACTAGTTTTGTATGGGATGATGGTGAGATGTGATGATGGTGTGATTTGAAAACTGTCGTTTTTAAGAAGATTGATGTTCTGAATTTTGTAAGAAATAAATGAAAGACTACTGAACAAAAAATATCAGATCCTTAAGTTTTATTATTTGAGGAGGTGAAGAAAATGGGTGAAATTTTAATGAAATAGTTGGATTATAAATTTTTTCCATTTCATATTATGTTATCTGGTCATATGTTTCACGTGGTCCCCCAGCGGCACCACAATGGTTACAACATGATTTTAAGGATCACATCCCATTTGAAAAATGTCACAAACCATGGGACCCAATGCTTATGGACTATAATGTAATATGATAGTAGATAGGAATTGACATATCCAAGAACATGGACATGGGTTGAGTACAAATGAATATCCCAGTACTTGTACATTTCCAGGTGTTTAGGAACGTACACTAAACACGGGCATAACCAGATGCACATGAGAACATGCAGGGGAAAATGATCATAGGTAGTAGGAACCAAACGTGATAGATCAAAAAATACATGTAGATAAATCCATTGGGACACCCCACTTATATGGATTTTTACATTCCATTAGAGTGTTCTTATCCCTTTATATTCTCATTATGGACCAGGATTAGTTGAGTGTACTTCCATGAAGCTTTCCCACTAGGGTAAAATGTGGTGTTACATCCTTTTCATTGAATTGGGATCCTCGGTATGGAATCATTATCAGATATAGTTTGGTATATACCTATATGAGACCACTATGTGATACTCTACCATTCCTAAGTGGGATTCATGAAATCGAAAAGACAACCATGTATTGGGATTCAATCCCATGTGTAGAAGGATGGTTAGGTAGTCTATTTTTGTCCCTGAGTTCATGTAGTTTTGATCCCCTACATGGATTATGAAATCATCAATGATCCGGTGATTAAAATATTACAAGGCCAGGTGTTTAGTAATTATATAATTAGTGTCCTTAGGGACATATTATCTCATGGGGAGAGCCCTCCCAAAACAGTGTTACGTAAAATCCTAAAGAAAAATCAAGTCACTGGAAGTGATGGTTGATTCCTATTGATATGAGTCTTCTTTTAAGAATATGTCTGAATTTATATTGATAATATGTCCCTAATTGAGTTATCTTACATTATTTTTGGTGAGTAGAAAACATTGGATGATTTATTCATATTTATTTATTGGCACACTAATTTTTTTTTATTTCTATATGCACCCTTTCATTATATATTCCCACACATTTCAAATCTTATGATGGTAGTAGACCATTTGAATATGTCTAAAAATGATGGGGAAAAAGACATCAAATACTGCTAGAGAAACCAAGGTGTTTACGAGGGGATGAATTTGACAATATTTCCCTTAATATGATTGGGTAGTACGTATTTTTAGGTTTCATTAGGATTATATATGGTCCAAATTTTAACATTTAGATATTTGTTTGTCCTTTAATTATTGAATAGATGTTTTGAAGACATTGGTATCAATTGTGTTATTCTAACATTCATCATTGAATGGGTTTGGAGATGTGTTTGTGAATGCATGTATATTTTGATAATTCCTCTAATGTCTATGATACATCTTCTTGGAATGTGTCAGCAGTGTCAAGCCTATTATAGGAGGCCTTGGGGTAGCCAGCCACATCATATCATCGATTAATCTGGACTTGTAGGTTTTGGTCATAAAAACTTACCTAGAATTGATTTTTTTACCATGGTTCTATTATCTATCCTAAGGCATATCAGAGGTGGGAATTAAGAGTCACTCATTCTCTTCAATACCAACCAAGGAGGCATACCTATAAAGGAGGTTCATCATAATATCTTTGATATAGATCCCCTAGATCAATTTATAGATTTATTATTATTTAATATTTTCTAGATCTCCATTTTTTTTACATTTATATATTTAGTAATATATATTAGTATTCAAATCAATTAGATTTTATGGTTTCATAAAATGTAGTAGATTAAATGTGGAATAATTTTTACATGGGATGTTACTCTAAATATGATTTACATTTAATCCATTTTTTGGTGGTTAGTTTTCAAAATATATCTTATACGATGTGATATGAGGTGAAGATAATGATATATTTCTTAATGTGTTTCAAATATTTATAATTTTATAAGGTTCTTATGTCACAATTTTTTTAATGGATGGTTCCAAATCCTTATTTTTATTATTAAAGCAAAGAAATGACCTCTTTTAACAGGGTAGAGGTAGACCCGTTACATATCTCGAATGCTTAGTGGGCTTGTAGCCCATTACATAGCCCGTAGACCCATATTTTTGGCATAATTCTCCTTCTATGAATAGAAACCTGCTTGCTACATTAGCCACATAGTATCACCGCTACTACAGTGCCCTGCCGCGACTACATTAACATATAATGATATTTTTTGTTGCATTGATATATAATACACAATTATTGACCGATATCATAATAGGAAATAAAAGTTTTATTTTTATTCCATTTCCATAATAGACCTTGAAAATATTAAGGTATGAATAGTCAATGGACATATGGATTCCATACAATGATTTCATAGGGAATTATTACCAAGGAATTTGATTGAAATTGATTGACCTTTCAAAGCATCTATATGTTATGAACATATTACATAAGATTTAATTTGTTGGAGTAGATGAATTCAAGTATATAGTTTCCTAAATAAATCAAATAATTAAACCATGTGTTATAATGAATGGTTTAATGAATGAATTATTAAAGACATCCTCAAGGGTTATTTAAACCCAACTTCCATATGATGGAATGAATGTGTGATGTTATATTGATGATTGGATGTGACATCCATGAACCATATTCACTCAAATATTTCCTTTTTTTATAAAAGTGGTACTATCCCACTATAAATGATAAATGATTCCTCTTATGAAAAGATATATTTAGATATATTAGCGAATACATAATGGATGTCAAATGTCTCTATGATTATCTATTCATATATTCATGAAATGTTTTGAAATATATTTCTGATGAAACTAATGCTCTTTGGTGAAATGCATGCAAAAATACAATGATTATTCAGTTCCAGTTTATTTATAATTTCAATATAGATGTATGGTGATCGTCAGATTATGGATTTTACAAGGATCCAAAATTATCTTAACCATTAGTAATTTAATAAAAAAACATAATGTTTAGATTTTTTTTGAATTTTAAAAAGATAATATTGTTGTAGGCTTGATTTTAGAGTTGAGATATATTTGTATTTAGAGTGGAACTATTTGTTCTGAATATATATAAACTCATTTCTAAGGGAAATATTTGGAAGTTAGAATAAATGATTAAGACGTTTTTTTATTTTGTGCTGATACAAAAAAATATTTTTATTATATTATACTTCATATCTCATAATAATTTTACACTAAATCAAATAATTATATACAGTGGCTTCATGAATAGATATATTATGAGAATGTTTAATTACACCAGCCTCTTGGTTATGAGGATATTTATTTTATAGAACATTGTTTAAACATTAAAATGTGTTGACCATAAATTTTTTGATTATTTTCTTATCATATAAATTTATTACATTAAATAACTTTTCAATAACCCAATATGGAATTCAAACAAATAGTGGTATATTATTGATATACTAATTTTTAATTTTAAGGTATCACAAAGACAATTCATTGGTAAGAATGAATATTTTTAAAAAATTAAGAAAAATATATGGTTTATGGATTTATAAAATTAATTACTTTATTATCAAGTGAAAATAAAAATAATTTGAGAGTAAAAGTTGTATTAAAAAAACAGTTTTATGAGCGTAATGTGTTTTAATGGTAATATACTAAATCAATAAACAATGGGAAAGTATTTTAATGAAATTAATATACCATATATTCAATAAAATTAAATAGTATTCAGAAAATATTTTTTAGAGGCATGAGTGAATAGTATATATAATGTTTTATGTTAAAAAATGGGTTTTTAAATTATATCAACTAGGTTTTACACACATATTCTGAAATTTATTTCTTCCACTTTTATAAACATAATAATTAAAAATAGAATAAAAATTTAGATTCAAGAGGGATTGATTTTGTTAATAAGATTCTATTTCTTCACTATGAATTGAAATGATAGTAAATTTTTGTCGCCTCAGTATGGGTAAAATGTGAAAAATGAGGTTAAAAAATTATGATGTGGATTTAAAATTTCTCTAGAACATTCCATTAATCAAATAAATTAGTGGAGTATGTCCATGCCCGTCCGAGTCTTGAATAAGGAAACATCATTCCATTTATCTTCAAGTATGAACCATATATTGACTTAAGAAAATTATATATATTGAATGTTACTATCTTGATGTAAATAACTCTAAACTCATATTTCAATTGTAAAGGGGTATAAGATAAATTCAACATTTTTAATGATGAATTAATACATTATCATGATAATTTATTTATAATTTGTAGTTATTGATATTACATTATTTTATTACAAAATTCCAAAAAAATATTTTTCCATTTAATATAATGTTTTCATAAATGATTTTAATGATTTTAAATGTAAAACAAATTTGGGTCAAATATTTTGATCAATTAATATTATAGATTAATATAACACAAAATTGATGTTTAAAATGTGTTATAGAAATCTAATAATTTTTGTGACATCTGCAATGTAAAATTAATTGAATATAGTTTATCGTATTTCAAGAGAACAATTGTGTTGATAATTGGTCGTCAGTTTCATCCCTTGTAAATTAAAGTAATAGTTGAAACATATAATTAAAATTAAACCACCTTTATATTATATAATTTATTTACAATTATTAAAATTAAAATTTTATAATCAATCGGTTTATCCAAATGATATGGTTTAAAATGACACAATAAACTTGTTTAATTTCATTGGTTGTTATTATTCCTACCATAAGCTCTATTTCATTGGATCTCTATATATTTGAGGAATTTTACATGATAATGGTGTATTTATTTGTTTATATTTTTATTTTGTTCAATTGTGTAAATTTAAATCCTAATAAAAAGATACACAATATCTCACTTATTCATAGCACCCCATCTAGATCTTCCAACCACAACCAAAATAACTCTCTTGTATCATTATCCATATTCTATAGTTAATCATTTTCACATATTATCAACCCTATTGTCATTAAGAGGAGTTATAAATGAGTTTTTTTAAAATAATTGGAGGTTAATTGGCCTTAAAATAAATTATAATCTGGGGTAAGACATTTATGTTACAATGTCATTTTTTTTCAGGATTCTAAATGATTATATATGTTTTTTCTGAAATTTTATCATCAATATCTCATGAAATTCAAGATATTTATTATTCTATTGTTGTTTATAATATATAAATGTTTTCATTTCATTTTCCTTCTATATTTACTCAAGACAAGGAAATACTTTTTTATGAAAAAATTATAATTTTTACATATATGGTAAAAAACAATTATAATTATATTTCCATGTAATATAAATATTATTTTAAGAATTATTCCAACCACTATACTCTGATTTTAATGATATTGTAACCAATTTTTGACTTTAAGAAATTAATTAAAATTATTCTTATAATGGTTTTATGAATGATGAAATCCCTCCACTCATATCTAATAGGAAGTTAATGTAGTTGCAGATCAGATTCAAAATAATGTTCTAAGTCAGAAAATTACATAGGTGGAGAATACCCATGATGAATTTCTCATCCATTAGTGAAACATTGTAATTCAATCCCATCATTTTGGATCATGTAATATTGAATTTTTATTATAATAATTATATTGTTATTTAACCAAAGAAACACCTTCATAAAAAAATGATGAAAAAATTACTTTATACCAAAAATGGGAATGAAATCCTTGGGTTTATGTTTTTTGGATGATTTTAATTTCCCAAAATTATTACCACAATACTAATTCAAGATTCCATTAAAATATTCTATTTATAATTTGAAACAAAATTTTGTCTCAAAAAATTGATAAATTTTCATATTTTAATATGTTAATTAAGAATTAATAGTTAATTTTACATGAGAAATATTATAGTGAACATTTATTAGAAAATTCCAACAATAATAATATATATTTAGTATAAATATTATTTATTTGAGAAATGATACATTGTTTAAAATATTATTATTTTCCAGGTGGTTTATGTTCATGATAATTAAATATAAATTAAATCCATTTTATTTTAAATATGTTTTTTTATAATGATGGGTTGTATGTTCTTATAGACTTTATATGAATATATTTTTATATTATATATTGGATTACCAAAAGTTATAAATCACTTTAATGATTAGGAAAATATTAATGATCTATATGCTAAAAGTGTACTTGTGAGATTATCCCATGAATGAAAAAATAAGTTAAATGATAATTTATTTGATGAATGAAAAAGAGATAACTGAGAAGATCATATGATTCCTAAAACAAGAAGGAACATTGGAGGATATCATAGGTCAAAAATATGTTACCATGTGTTTATACTAAGCCTAAAATGTATTTAAAATTTTTATGGGATTCTATTTTATATGATTTGTCATATTATTATTATGCAATATGCCACTATTTGATGACATGATCTTATGAGAATGTTATATTTACATGTATCTATTTATTAGAGTGCATTATGGTTCATGTATTATAAACAACTATGATTTAATTCAAGATTTATGATTATAATTCATGATATATTGAATTTTATTATCAAGTATAAATGTCAAATTCTCATAAAAATATTCTCATGTTGTTATTATATTGTCACTAATACCACCTTCTTACAATTAATAAGTATCTAATATCACCAATTCCAATATTTTATTCCAAATGGATATTAATAACAGAATGATATAATATTTTTATAATATGGTGGATAATTTTGAATAACTATGTGTGTGAAAAAATATATCTGTTATTAATTATTTATATAGTTTTCAATAATTGAAATTATTATAAGAATCTACTACACTAGCATGGATAGTGATGCTACATAATTAATATATATATATATATATATATATATATTGATGCAACATCATTATAGGAAAAGTGTGGATTACAATAGTTGGTATCATATCATGGTTTAGTTTTCTTCGAGAATGTAGATGAGAAAACTTTAGTGATAACCCATAGGATGATCCTACTTGTAAGAGAACATCATATGTAATGGTAAACATGTAATGAGATTTTCCTTGAAAAAAATTCATTTATAGATACAATATGTGGATGTGGTTTTGAAATTGAATTTTCCATTGAATGTGTCCAAAATAGAGTTGGTCATGTATGTCAGGACCATTATTCAAGTTCACATTGAGTATTTATTTATTTTCTAGCTGGTTTGAAACTCATGGGTGGGGGGTATTCTAGAGTTAAATCATATTATCGTTATAAATGGTTATTTATGATTTAAATACATGATGATCAATTATTTAATAGGTGAAACATAATGATTTATAGATTGAAATTTTATGTTTCTTAATTTAGATGTTATATAATATTAATGTGATTATTTGGTTTCCCACTAAGATTATTATTTATCAAACAATATTTATTGGTTTTAATAAATAAATCAGAAAATTTTATAATTCATGAATTGATGGAAATGAATTAATTATATTCCCTAGAACCCAATTTGTTGGAGATGGAAGGAAAAATAACATTTCTATTCTTATAAAACATTATCAAGAAATGGATCATGTTCTGGTCATAAATAAGAAAAGGGAGAACACCATTTTGTTGAGTCCTTTATGAAGAAAAATCGACCTTATATTATTAGAACTACAGATCCGATAATTTTATGGAAATGGATTAGAACTATTGAAATTATATTTTCCTTTCTCTATCTTTCAATGCATGAAATATTCTTTATGGATATCTATTATTTGAATGGTGTCGTTGATCAGTGGAGAACTCTCATCATGTACATGATGCAATGTGAATAAATTAAATCCATGTAGTGGGATGAATTTAGAATGTTAATTTTAAATATGTACCCTACTTTTATTCTTCATGTAAAAATGGAAAAGGATTTACTTGGAAAATATAAGAATCATGGTGGATCCATTTTTCAATCTGAGGAAAAGTTATCAATACATGTGATGCACTCTTATAGATTTATAATTGAACAAGAAAATAAGATTGATCGATTTATTAGTGTCTTAAGACCAAAAATATGATGAGTATTTTTCATAATAATATTTTTTAGTAATAAAGAAATAAGTAATATTTCAACCATAGTAGAATAGAGAATCAATTTACCCATCAATACCATTGTTTTGATATGGAACTAAAAATAAGTCAAATGAAATTATAATTATAAAAGCCAATAATTGAAGAAGATGATTCTCTCATTATTATTAATGTGTTGAAGGATACATGAAGGATTTTTAATCAATGTGAATACTAAATGCTTTAAATTTTGAATGTAATGTCATAAAACAATTGAATAATAATTTAATGGTATGATGTTAGATAAAGATAGAGAAAAATAACCATTGTATTCACCACCCAAACTCTAGAGTTTCAAATTTAAGAAATATGGAAATTATTATAACCTGTGATCTAAACTAATGGAAACTGATGTTGTTATATTTCTACATCCACTAAATATTAGAGACACAAGGATATATAATTATATATCCAATACATATGATGAGTATAATAATGAAATTTTGAACTACAGAATTATCAACAACTTTATAAATAATAAATTTTTATTTTATTTTTTATCTACCCACTATTTTTAAACCTGAAAATTGTGACGAGGTATCATAATACCATTTAAACATTTTTTTAATGAGAAGTAAAAATAAGTTAGTAGAACAAGGATAAAATATTATATTTTGGATTCTTCTGTGATTATTGTTTTTGGGGATGTTCTTCCTATTAATCTCATTGTTCTCCCCCACAATTATTTTGATCATATCATAGTAATGGATTGTATTTCTATAAATAAATCTCACATCAATTTACAATTAATGGATGTAACATTTATTATTTCAAAAAAAAACTATGAATATTTATCAATTCCGTGATAAACATAATTTATATGGAAATAACATCCATTATGTGGGTCTTCATTCCTATTCAAAATGGGTGTTTCTTTCATATGGATGGATAGAAACTAAGCAACTATGATATCCTTATTATACATGTGTTTTTTATGATATTCTATAATAGTTTTTATGTATTACATTGAATTTGGAATTTTAGTTTTTAGTAGAACCCACATGTTGTTGAACACTAATCTCAATAAATCTATATAGTATTTCCTAGATTGAGTTTCATAAATTGAAGATGTAACCCCATAAAAATTCGGACAATGGCTTCATTCATCCATGTGTGTCACCATTGTTGTCAGCTACAATTTTTGTTGAAAATAATGATGAATTACTGTGACTCTTCAAATATTATCCAGAATATAACTTGGACAGAATAATAAAAAATTTATCATCTACCTATATTGATGACATAATTGAACAACTTTTAATTGATCAATATTTTTCCATGATTTACCCTCATTCACGTTTTCATCAATTGGGGTTCAATAATGAGTATATATAGAAGAGAACATTCCATACAAGGTATGGTAATTATGAATTTATAATGAGTACATTTGGTCTGACTAATACCATTATTCTCTTCATGGATTTAATGAATATGGTCTTTAATGAATACCTTGATCGATTTTCGACAGAAATTATCGAATATGATCTTCTATATTCAATGTGTAGGTAAGAGCATGAAGATCACATGGGAATTGTACTGAATACCCTATACAAAGATAATATATAATAAAAATTAATAATATGTAAATTTTAGAGGAAAAATAAATCATTTTTGTTCATATAATCTCAAAGGATGAAATATTAGTGGCTCCATCTAATATATGTGTTACTGAATGCCAGCCTAGACAAACCACTATGACTACGATCTATAATTTTCTTGGGTTCTCATGACATTATCGATGCGTTGATGATATTTTATCATGATTCTTTAATCCACTCATCATGAGCACATAGAAGGGAGACCATTCCAACTGGATAGATTAATTGTGGGAAAATGTGATGTTTTTAAAGGGATGGATAGTCAAGGGACCAAATATTATAATAACCTATATTGTATTGAAGAATGTGATTTATTAAGATGCATCGAGAATGGTACTATAATTCTTCATAAATCATAATGATATGGAAATATCATATGCCTCACACCCATTGAATATTCCTGAGAAAAACTATAAAACTCGTGATTTGGAGTTAGATAATATAATTTATTTTAATTAAATGTATTTAGGAATTATTTTTATGGAGAGAGGTGTGATATATATACTTATCATAAATGATTAATGGGCATATTCACTGAGAAATAATTGAATATGTTCCTAAGAAATTGGTTGGATTGGATTAAAAGATTATGATTTCTCAACTCATTACCACTATTATAAAGTGAATTAGGTGGAAGATTCCTTGATTTGAAAGAACAATGATAAATTTTTTTTGATGTGGATCATAGGAGATCCAATAATTTTGATTTTAAAAAATATAGATATATGAATCTCCGAGGAAGGGAAAAATATTATCTTCGCGAAATGAGCGTCAAACCATCTATCCATTTGAGGATTAAAGAGGCACAAAAAGAATACATGTAACTACAGAAAGGTAATAAATATTCTCATGTTCTATATTTATTGTGGTGGAAATATATGATATAAGTATCATGGATGAATTGTTTCCATAACCTATTTGAAGATGGAGTTATGGGAGAAAACACATAGTTCATCATTATCTATTCATCCTGTAAGTAAAATGGTGTATAAATACATGAATTAGGATTTATAGTAAGAAGATTTGAGGATTGTTGTCCTAGAGAATGTATCTTGTTCCTTGCTATTTCAGTAATTAATGGATGAGGGACATATGTATAAGATGATGTTACAATCATTACCCAAACATGAATTGAAATGAGAAATCATCAACCATGATTTTTTTATTGGAATCCATAAAACTATTAATTGAAAAACATATTTTTGGTTTCTATTCAATCACCTTATGATGTCATTAAAATAAATTATATCAAATAAAATTTCCATATTGATCATCATTACATAATATACATTAAGGAAATTGTAAGGATTTGTGGTGTACCACATTCAATTGTATCTGATCGTGATTTGTGGTATACCGTGATGATCTGTTAATGTATTCAGCTGAGTTTTTATATAGATTATTGTTTCAATACTAATTTCCATCCAAATATAAATGGTAAGTCTGATAGAACCATTAAAAGCATACATTATATTCTTATATCAGTTTCTATATATTTAATATGATTTTGGGATCATCCCCGTTCCAATGTCGAGTTTTATAACAATAAAAAATATTACTCAAGAATTAAGATGGATCATTATAAGGACCACTTTTCTATTAATTTTAATCTGATGATGTTATGGGATGAATTTTGTGATTGAATGATACTGATAATTAAGATAACTGAGGAAATGAACGTGAATGTTATGTTTATTTACCATCTCATTAGGGAAACTTAATGGGATCCGAAATGTTTTTCAAAAAAGCATCTATGAAATATGGTATTCACAGTAGTTGAAAAGGTATATCTATGAATTTATACATGGATTAATGTAATGAGATTCAGAAATAATAGAAATATGATGTCTAGGTATATTTTTCCCTTTTAGAATCTTGATTGAGGATGGATTATAGCTTATCACATGTAAATTCCACCAAACCACACTCAAGTAAATGATGTGTCCAATGTATATCTCATGAGGAAGTATATAAATGTACTATTTGGTGCAGTAAACTCAAATTTAAAACCTTTTGATTATAATATTTGATATGACCAAAAAATAAATAAGTCATAGATCATATAGATAATGTCTTGGGTAAAAGAACATTTTATCGGGGCATTGTCATATCGAGGGGTCAAAAAATTGATTAATTTAAAGGGTATCCCGAGGATGCAATGAAATAGATATACCGTAATTTTTTTTGCTTTGGAGGGAAATATTTCATTGGATAAATTCTTTTTATGGTTTGTATAATATTACAACCCCTTATTTAAAGATATATTTCCTTTCAAATAAATTTATTTTCTTTTTTAGCTTCCAATACACATGACACCATGTTCAAAAAAACCATGATATTCAATTGAAATAGTATTATTTATTGTGACATTTAACTCTTAGAAATTTGATTTCTGTTTATTAAATGGAATAACTGAATTGTTAAAATTATATAGCACATAAATGTATAAAATTAATTTTTTGGTCATTTTTTTAAAATAAAATCAAATGAAAGAAAATGTAATATTGTATAGTAAAATACATTCTTATTTTCGTAATGTGTTTTTATCTAAATATATTTATTTAATAACTACATTTGAAGGATTATAATTATATATGTATATGCATGTTATATTAAATAAAATGTTTAAATATTCATATAATATTTTGTATAGGAATGGGAAAATAATATATATCCAGTTTTCTACTTAATTATCAACTTTTAAATAGTGTTGATCTTGTTTTTTGAACATATATTCAATTTCTTTTCATAAATTCAGAGAAATTTAATCATGTATTATGGGTTCCATATTTCGAATAAATAAGATCACAACTTTTAAATAAGTTACTTTTTTTTCAATATGAATAAAATCTATAATATAAAATTGACAACTCGATAAGGGTAAAACAGAAAATATATGATTAAAATAGTTGAATATGAAATTATATTTTATATAAAAATAGAATTTATAATAATGGATGATTTGAGTACAACCATGTCAAAAAAAATCTCAAATATATCAATAAAATTTTCAAATTCTCATTGATTATGACCATTATATTAATTTAAGAAATCGATTAATTAAAAATATCATTGTATTGACAAAAATAACTATAAATTATTTCAAAATGGAAAGAAATGAAAGAAGTTAGGCTGTAATTTTTTCCTCCAATAAAAATTATTTATTAATCATTGTACTTTATTACTAATTATTTGTGATTTCACAAATACCTTAATTTTTTACACAAAGACAAAATAATATTTAACCATTTAAAATAAAAAAATTTTAAATAATTTTAAAAATATTAGAAAGATTAATATCCGCATGAATTGTTGTTTTTCATGAATCATTTAAATTAATTTATGTTATTAGGGTTGTGTCAATGCTTTATATTCAAATTCCAATTTTTTTTTTCATATTCCCGTTAAAGTCAAATTAAATGACTAGTGTCAAAAATCACATTAATTATATTTTTGGAAATAATATATTTTACAAAATTATTCAAAAATCATAAAAATTGTAAAATATTACAATTTGGGTAAGAATTGGTATTAAAATTTCAACCCTTGGCTTGTTATGATCGAAATTTTACCATATTTGTAAAATTATAACCCTGTATTAATAAATAAATTCATTAACATAGATAAGATGTAAATTTATTAACAAATGTGTTAAATGGAAATATATTGTTTAAACTAACACGAAAACATTTAGAAATTTCAATGGATGGTGATATTTCAACCTTATCCTACTTTTTTGAATCTCCACACATTTTTAGTGAAATTTCTATATAATTTATTCATTATGTATCAATTGTTTTATAAATTCCATTTTATTCATTTCCTTAACCTATAAAAGGTCCCCTATCTCTCTTTTCGTTACACTAATATAAGCTATATATTTCATACTAAAACTTCAAAAATCCCTCACCAATATCCATGGACACATTTTAGAGGTTCTTTTCGTACCAAAAGACTATATTTAGTGTCATTAAAAAAAATTAAATAGATTTATTTCTATGAATGGAAGGTTAATGAACAAATTCAAGTAAGTTGATGTCATGATACAAGATTTATGATTAGAATCAAGGCACACATATGAACTGAGGAGTTAAGATCAATGATGGCATGGATGTTGGATGGATCATAAGTGAACATGACCCATTTAATTGGATTTGTGGACCAATTAAATGAGGGGGAATTAGTAATATTAAATATGATTTATGTGCCCTTATTTTCCAGTTACATGTGATGGCCTGACATAAATGAATGAGAAAAAAATGCAACTTTAACCAAACTTATTAAATAACATTATTGTTATTGATTTTATAACCCAAATTTTCCCACAAATAGTTTTCCAAATTCATTTATGAAATCATTAAACTCAAAAGAGGAGGTCCCACATGTATCCAATGTCATTTTGGGAATCTATATAGACATTATAGTGATGCTAAAAAAATTTCTTGGTAGATATATTGTCCCATTATGACTTAGAGATGTGTAATAAAATTCAAAATGGTGGGTTAGGATTTATGATTCGATGGGATAGGTATTTTTTCATGTATCCCTTTGACTTGGTTATAAATAGCCACCTCCTTTGACCTCCTCGTGGTTAATATCAAACATGATATTTATTTGGATTATTATAACTATGATTTTTATGTTATTAAGTGAATGATAGCAATTTTCATAAAATATGTAATAACTTTTTTCTTACTTTATAAATAGTTTTTAAGGGTAATGACACATTGGGGTCTTAATTGATGATCCCCATTACCCTTTTATTTTTCTTTTTACTGATTTTTGTTTCATTTTATCCAACATCGATCACCGGATTTTTTATAAATTTCACAATGAATATCACATGTCAATATGATATCATATATATTTGTATCTTATCATGGAAATGAAAACTAGGTTATTCCATTTTCATTTTTCTCCTATAATTTTCATCATTAACCATTTCCACCCCCACCAATTATATATTTAATTTTCTTGTCCATTTTGACAGCTTTCTCATCGAATTTATTGACATATGATATGTCATTATCATAGATTATAATCACATATTTCTTATTTATTTTGAGAAAAAATATTCCATTAATAATTTTTGATATATAAATGATTTAATTTGTTTTACACATTCACCATTTTGAAAAATATAAATTTTAAGGATTGAATTCTAATCGAGTTTTATGTTTTCATTTCAAGGTTAATTGTTTTACAAAATTGAGATATTACATTCCTCCTCATCTTGGAATAATATATATTGGATCTATGATTTTAAATAAGATCATATTTTTATTGTCCTAATAGAATCTTCAAATATTTTTAAAATCTGTAATGGTAGAATTATTTTGGAATAAAACAGAAAAAAAAACAAAACAATAATGATAACAATAACAAAAATACTACATATTTTTTTCAACATCTTATTCTCTCAATTTCACAAATTATATTGGTTTTATACACTAATACATCACTTATATCTTCATTAATTCATTAATACATATACTTTAAATATAAAAATATATCTAATTTTCTTATTCCACCCATTTGTCTTATACTATATTAATTCAAACCATTTTAAAAGTTATAATTTTTATAATTTTCAATGACTAAATTTATTTAAACTATTTATCATCATGATTATATTAAATAACACCTGTATGAACCATGTTTTTCGGAAATAATGTTGTAATAAACTTTTAAGGTATTAAAAAATAGATATAATGTGTGTGTGGGGAATAAAAAAATTGCAAACGAGGGAGAAATAATCAAGATTAACCTCATATTATTCATGAAAGCTATTGTTGACCAATTAAAAAGATTAATTTATTTTTTATATTATTATAAAAGTTCATCAACATGAAATGGTCAATTAGGGACTGATATTGATGATTTTTCTGAGGAGAAATCCAACATTGAAGATTCAATTAATAGTTGTGGGAAATAATGGTCGAGAATAAAAAGTCACTTTAGAAGAATCAAAATTAATTCTATATAATTTCAAGGAAAGAGTTACAAATTGATTTATTTGGAGTGGGAGCATAAGGTTATAAATGACTTTGGAATTCAAAACAACTTATAAGAGAAATAAATTTTTTCAGATCACATGACATTAATGAATATGAATGTATTTGGTGGGAACAATTACATGTAATTGAACAACGTAATTGAGAAGGATATTTTGACCTTCCTACGAAATGAATATAATAATGAAAAAAATGTAAATTTCTAGTCATTATTATAGATATTTTGATTTGAATTTACAAAATTTTGTGCAATGTTCCGTGTGTGTGGATGAATACGACATGGAAATTGAAATATTGATGATGCAATCTAATTTAGAAGAGGATGATAAAGATACCGAGGAATGGTATGTCAATTGATAGAATCTTGAAATTTGAGATGTTGTGTAACATAAAAACAAAAATGACATGAAGGTGTTTCTCAAAATCAATTAATGTCAAAAATTAATTACATTCCCAAAAGAAAATATAGTATGTTCAATCATTTTCTGTAAGGATAACTGGAAAGGTAAAAAATAAAATTCAATGTGTAAGGAATAAAAACCATGAGATCCACAATTTTCTCCAAAACAAATAATATAGGATAAGAATAATTTCTTCCCCACTGATTCAATAGGAAAAGTTGACATGAATTTTCATTATAAATCTAATGATATTATGGTTTTTAGTTTCATGTGAGTTTTAATATTGCTTCTCAATTCCCAAACAAAAGGACCCTGAATTCTTTGGATAACAGAGTCATCCTTATTGGTGAAAATATTTTTTTACTTCAATATATCATATATAATTTTTTGAAGATCAATAAATATTATATAAAATATATAAAATGAGAAAGCGAAATGAGGGGAAAATAATGAATGCAATATAAAAAATCGAATGATAACAATGAGTTTGATTAGTTTAAAAAACAATGAGTGAAAAAAATGACAAGAGTGGAAAACATAAGAGTGAAAAAGGATAATTGAGTTATATAATAGGAATTTCCCTATATAAATTAGATCAACAAAAGTGTTTTGAGTGAATAGAGTGTTTATATTCTGTAAATGGTGTCGTGAAATGTAATTTACTGATATTGAAATTGTTCTTAATCATTAATAATGATTCTTACCTTCTAATCAAAAATCATCTGTATACTTTAAAATAAGATATTTTACCATTTTTGAATGAATTTTGTAATTTTGTTCCCAAAATAACCCAAGACATATTACCCCTCTTTAATTAGTATTGAAAAAGGTATTGACTTTATATCTTGTTCTATAATTTATATGAGATTGGAATATAAATATAATTTGGATGATGCTAGAGAGATCTGGTGTTATGATGATGTACTCATGAAAAAATTATTGGCATGAAAAAGAATGTTTCTGTGTTCTATTCTATTGATCATTGTACCCAATAAAGGTTGAACATGGCAGATGTGTAAGGTTTTATTCCATAAACAATTAACGGTTATTTAAAATTATCACATCCCTTAAATTGATTATATAATTGATGAATAACATGATTATTCATTGTTTTTAGAAAATTATCATAAATGTGGATACCAAATCATTAAAATTAAATAACGGGTTGAATGAAAACATTCTTTTACAAAAATTTTCAGTCTATATGGGTAGAAATTTGTTCTATTTGGTTAAACTGATGAACCATGTACATTCATGAGATCAATGAACCATGACCATTATTCATATATAGGAAAATCTAGTGTTTTATATATTGAAGGTAGAACGGTGTATAAAATATCAATATAGAACCATGTAGAAAACATGTTTTTGGTGATTGAGACTCATATAGAAAACAATCATTGATACAATAATAAAAAATGTTTGGATTTCATGGATATTCTTGTCTTTTTATACTCAATTGTAGGGTAATAAAACATTATTATAATTCATGAAAAGTATAAGGAAATTTTGGAATTGACCAAACTGACAAACACGACTATGTTAAGATATTATTATGGATTGGAAAGCATCTAAAATTGTGGTTTTATAAATTTTTTATCCCACACTGTACTAATTAATGAACTAGTAAGGAAACATGTGGTCATTAAAATGGGTAAAAACTTGAAAAATAATATAATGAAATCAAATAAAAATGGACCAATACACCCAGTCTATGACCACTAAATTTCAAAAATGATATTGAAATTGAGTATGAAACTGCAAGATTTTGTATTGGAGATTTGTTGACTTAAGATAATTTTCCAATTTCATAATTTAGTGGGAAATTTAATAGGTAATTATTACTTTATTCAACTTATGATAATGATCTTTATGCATTGAATTGAACTATGAAATCATTGAAATAATAATTATGGCCTAAAGAGTTCATTATTCAGTCTGACCTAGAAATACATTAGTATTTAAAATCCAAGGGTACATTTACTAGGTGGTATACATCTTTTCTGGAATTAAATTATAAATTCACATATATATTAAATCACAAAAGGTATAGAAAATGTTGTAATAGATTCTATTTATTAAAGTTATTCAATTCTCAATTCTCTTCAATCTCAATTACATGCACATGAGTTAATATAGGGAATATATGAAACTTATGTAATTTTACAGTAATATGGATTTCTTGAATAAAACATTTCATCAAATACTATTACAAGAATAATGGGTTTCATTTAAAAATTGATAAATTATGAATTCCTAATTGTTCAACTATATAAATACTTATAAAACTAACATATGTGGGTAATTAGATGGGGAATTTCTCTATTGAATATCACTAGAAACTTTTCATGAATTTTTTATCAAACATAACAAAATATGTTATTGAAATTTCAACTAAATGAGATAATTTCATGTACGAAAATTACAAGGATCAATCTAGTGGATTATATTTACCTTGGATCATTCTATCCAAACCTTGGATCAAAATTTCTATGGATTTTGTGTTTGGATTGACTGGATCCCAGTTAAGAAATGATCAAATAATTATTTTTGTGGATTAATGTAGAAATATTTATCCTTTAGTTTCCTTATAAATAACCAATGATTCTATTAATATTGAATATTTTTTTAAAATAAATTTGAAGATTACAAGGACATGCCAAAACAATTATAATGTATAAGGATATGAAATTCTATATAATAATTTGGAAGAAATTTTTTAATAAATTGGGAACAAAATTATTGTTATCAACTGTTTCACATCATTACTCTAATGAGAATACTAAATTAGTTAGTAGGAATATTTATACCCTTCTATATGAAATAATACAAAAAAAATCTCAACATTTGGGGAAAATGTTTTCTATATATTGAGTTTTTATATAACTATGTAGTAAAATCCACTAATAATTTCCCACCATGTGAGATTTTTTATGGTTATTTTGAAAAGAATTAATGAAATATTATATCATTAACTACTAATGGGTTTTTTATTATGGGTGATGAGATAGAAAATTTATTTCATTAGTTACACGAAAACATGAAATCCATCATTGAATGAAGAAATGGATAATATGGTAAGAATTGAAACAAGGGTAGATCGATGGTTGTAACTAAGTCAGGAGATTTGATATAGGTGAATTTGAGGAAGGAGGGATTTTTATGTGAAGAAAATAAAAATAATTAACCACATAGAGATGTAACATTTCATGTTTTAGAAATGAAAAATGATAATTCATACAAGATTCCAATTATAAGTTGGTATATAATTGTGAGTTATACATTAAATTTTAAAAATCTCCCTCTGTTTAAAGAATTATATCCAAGGAAATAACCTTTTGAAGATGTAGGGGATGATTATAATCAAGCATAACATATAAAGTGAAGAGTCTAGAGATATAATATAACAAATGGTGGAAGGAGAATAAATGAACAAAACCCAATGCATGTGATTAGGGACCAATGAAAAAAGTAATAATGAGGGGGACGAAAGAGTATTTAAATGGACTTATTTTTAAATTATGATATTAGACCCAAAATGCACGCATGGGAGGGGAATATGATCCTTTAATAACACTTATTAAATCAAAAATGGGACCTTAACTGGACCACCATAATTAACCCACCAATTTATAGCTACTTTCCTTTGGGAAATCTCCAAATTCAAAAGTGGTGGGACCTCTTGTCTCTAAATTCATGATGGATTTATCCAATATCATTATTGTGATGCAATAAAATCTTTTTGGTGAATATATTATCCCATTAATCCATGGGATTTTTATAAATATATGGGCTAAGTATAATGACAAGTATCCCTCTGATTAGGTAATAAATTGCAATAACCATGTACCCATTAATGGTTAATTTATAATTATAAATCTTATAACATTATTATTTTTGTACATAATGTCCTATTAGGTATATTCATGTATTTATCATAAATATATTTATCGACAATTGAGTCACTTTATAATTATTTTTTAAGGGTAATGTCTCTGTGAGGTCCAAATTGATTATACAAATCCCCTTTTATATCCCAAATATTTCTTTTCATTTATATTATATCAATTCAATCACTTTCATTTATAATTTTTTCCAACGAATACCGCATGCCAATATGAAATCATATCATTTTACATAATAATATCAATATATTTTAGAATTTTTTATGATTATGTTTCTAATGTGGAAAATTTATGATATATATCACAAAACTATCATAAAATTTATTCTCCTATGGTTATTTATGAACATTTAAAATTCTACATTAGTTTTCCACTCTTTTTGTGCAACAGAGTCTAACGAAATATATTTAACAAAAAATGAATTTATTTTTCCACTCGAATGAAAATTATCTATCTTCCTGTATATATACTAAAAATTTTTGTCAACAATGTATTCACTATTTTATTAGGATTTAATTAATTCATTTTTAACCACGTTTTACTTGTCAAAATATTTATTAATGTAATCTTCTTGTAAATCTTTTTAATAGAATTATATTATAATTTTACTATATATGTCGAATGAATAATTGTTTTAAAATAAATTAAATAAATTAAAATTTTATCCATCATGAACATTTGACACATTGAAACTTATTTTACAAGTGTAAGGGTTCTTTTCAATGGAATTTTTTTTTAAAATTTTGGAAATTCATAGATTATAATATGTGATTTATGTATTAATAGTGTTATTTCCTCATGAAATATTCCATAGATATTTTGAAATAAAATTTTCATCTATGATAAAATTATTTTATTTGACATATTAATTACTGAATAAATGATACAATGATTCCATATTAATGGATTATATAGATATTTTATGTTTATGGTAATGAAATGTTGATGAAACCTATTTTATTCTCCATATATTATGATACGATGGATGTTTTGATGGGCTAGTGGTTTGTATATAAATGGATTTATGATGAAGTGACAATAAGGCTCAAAATTATGTAGCCATAAATGGTTAAATACTAATGTTATATGAGCACAAAGGGTACCAGAGTGGTTATCCAAACCCAATAATAATATGTTAAATGTGTAGCTTTCCTAATCTTGAAACAAGTGGGTGCATAATAGGTTATCCCGAGCATGAAATTTTAACATGTTTGATTATCCCAATCCTAGCATGTTATGAAGGTATTTGTGGTTTTCATTGAAATAACATTTAAAATATTATGAAAATTACTCTAATTGATTTCTTGTAATTATGAATATTTTATATTTTGAAGGCTCATATTCAATGGTTCCTTTATGATTCATTTCTTAAGAACTAACATGGTTAATTACATTATTCATTAGAGTGAACTACGATATGATATGTTTGATTTTCTTCTGTTATGCGCATGTACTCACTCATTGTGTTCATTTAATTATTATATTATTATTAATATCTCCCTTCTTACCCATTCTCATCATATGTGGACACCCTTTCAAATGATTCCTTTTGTGATGACATGAAGAACGGTGTCAAGTAGACTATATATATGAGGGGTTCTACTAATGAATAACTATATAGGTGACGATTTAGATATCTTATTAATTAATTATTTTTATGTTAATTCTTCCACAGATACTAAATCTGTATAGTTCAAGAGTTTATTATAATATTAAATGATTAATATATATATATATATCAAGATATAATATATATGTGTGAAAAATAGGGGATTCTATATAGAATCTTCTCTATGAACCATATGATGTTCTAATATCCTAGTCGAGTAGATTATCTAGAATATTACTTGGAAAAAAATTTAATATAGGAAATGAATTTTAATCAATTTTTATTATGTTAGTTTATAATAATAGAGTTAAAATGTAAATCTATGTTGATGGCATAATATTTAGTTCAACTAGAAAATCGAATGCAGATACTTTTTAATGAAATTATGAAAATTGTATTTGGGTTGAAAATTATGGATGAACATAATGTCATTCATGGTTTCAATATAAATTAATAGAGGAAGAATCTATCATAACTTGAAATAATTATATAAGACATTTACTTGATTATTTCATTTTCTATAATGATCTTTGTATATATATTCTTGTATGGTTAGGTTAGAGTAAAATAATATTGAATGGGGGGGGGGGTGAAAATCCGTTTAAATATTTGAAGGAAAAAAATCAATGTATATAAAATTCATTATATAATTTTCAATAAATTAAATACATCTCATGGGGTAAACATTTTAATAATTGAAAAAAGAGGAAAAATAATATAAAGTAGAATAATATTGTTATATGATTTAAAAAAATATATAATATAAATTCAATTTTTTTAAAAAAATATCCAATAAACTAATTTGAACAATCATAATAGATTCCAATTAATAGATTGCATCATATTAATAAAAGTACAAATACAAATTTTTAATTAAATGATGTAAAGAAACTGTTAAAAATTATAGCAAATATCACTAGAAATTTTGTAAAGATATAATTAATGAGAGGTAAATAAATATCAATATTTTAAACAGAGTACTCCAACATAATTTATGATTTACATCCATCCTAGTTAACTCTATAACCTGTATAAAAATAAAACTATAAAACAGATCCATGAAAAAATCTTTTAATGGTCAATGATAATATCAAAATAACCCATTAAATATGATAATAAATTATTGTTTCAATAAACAATGGATTTATTTTATATTCTCAATCTTGTTGTGCATTAGAGAACCACTGCTTGTTTATAGGACAAAGACCATGTTAATATCACAATTTACATTTTTTTTGGATTAAAACCTTTTAAAATCTAGGACAATTAAATATCAATATGATTTTATATCAGAAATTATGTTTTAATTTTATATTTAGAATTATTCAAAATTATTTAAATCATTGATTTTTCAAAATTATATTTTGATCTTTTGAAATATAATGTTATCAAAAACAATAAGTGATCATGCCTATGATATTCATAAAATAACAGATAATGATTTATAAATAATAAAATTTAAAAATAAAGCAATCAAAAAATTTTAAAAAAATATAAAGAAATGGGTTATTTTTTAGACTTCAATATAGAAAAAAATTCATAAAATATATGGAAATTAATTAATGGAATACCTGTGAATATGAACTATTAATCTCTTACTCCACATAATATATGATATGGTATTAAATTAAGAATAACTCCATCAAATATTAAAATAATCGAAATTAAGATTCCATTATTCATGTATACATATAATTAAAGATTGATAAAAGTATTATCAATGAATTATAAATGAATTCAAATGAATTATAAATAATTTTCAATTATTTAGAAAATATTTTAAATGAATCATAAATAAAGGATTTTAATAAATTTTAAAATATATATGATGAATTAAAAAATATAATGAAATTAATTTAAAAACATAATTAAATCATAAAAAAATTAAAAGAAAATTTAATTGACATTTAATGATAAATTAAAAATTAAAAACATAGAAAAATATAAAAAACATTATTTTAAAAACAAATATTATGGTTAAAAAAATAAAATAAATTTATTTAAAGATAAATGAAAACGGAAATTTAAAATAAATTTAAACTGAAATTAAAATTGAAATATAAAAAAATTAAAAAAAATAATGTTATAAATAATTTTTAAAAAATAATATTATTAAAATTCAACAGAAGCCTAAAAATATTTTACAACACAATTTAAATGTAAATTGAGAAATTAATATAAAATTCATGTCATTACATAATCATTAAAATCATTCTTTTTTATGGTAATACATTTTAATGATTACACATACATTTCATAATGGATATAAAATTATAACGTTCAATGATATAGGTGAGATATTAAAAAAAGTATCATTAAAATAATCCATATATAAAATAATTACATCATATACTATTAAAATTATTTATCAATTTTCATTCTAATATGTAGACCATGGATTTATTTTTCTTATAAAAAAAATTCATTATAGTTAGATCATCGATTTTGTTTCCTTTTTTATATAGATACCAAATAATATTTAAATATGGTTTAGTGGAATTTCCCTAGAAGATATCAAAAGGGAGTTCTTTTGAGTACCCTTATTTAGGGTCTACATAATTTTCATGATTACAAATTTAAAATTGAAATTTATTATGAACATGATTATCTTTTATAAACATGGTATATGAGATGAATGATTTTAGGTTTAACATATAAAACATTTTCATAATTACAGTCATAAAAAATATTACCAACAGTCATACATAAATTACAAAATTTATTTAGAGAAATTTTCTTTAAAAAATTAGGTCTTTTAGAATTAAGGGAATACTTGATTATTTTGAAAAACCAAAACCATATTAATTTTTAATATTTTTTTCATAACCAAAAAATAATATTCAACTACTCCAGATCATGGGTATAATTACAATATTATTTTTAGTATATGTAATATCAAATTCAAAATTTTCAACACTCAATTGTTCATTTTAATTTAAATTGATTTTCTATTTTTATTTTAAATGAATTTATTATTTTAAAAAAGAACTCTTTTTTCTTTTTGGGATATCAAAATCTCAAGATAAGATAATAAATACAATTTTGTGCCGCTTTTTTATTATAAAAACGTCATTTTTAATTAATTAGTTTAAGATTTATAATAGTAAAAAGAATAATCATGTAGAGAGTATAAAATATTAAGAATAACCACAAAGTACTCATTATCATGTTTCATGGGAAATGTGATAATTTATTTTATGATTCATATGTTGAATTGATCCCTCATTAGTACTCTAAGTTGAATCCTTTATATCTTTCTTACATTTATTTTCTTCCATTGAATTTTTCTTATAGGAAATCATCATTAATGTGACCCTTTTTTAGAATAAATGAATGTATCAAAAAATTCAATTATATTTCAAATTTTGGGGGATATATTGTGGTCATTTACTTTACTAGCATCTTGGTAAATTTGGGAACTTTGGTGTCATGCTTGAATATGTCATCATTTTTCTAAATGAACTTGATTATTATTTAATTTACAAGAATTTTTTAGACTCTATTTTATCATTAATATTCATGGTTATCTCCTTTATAAAGATAGATCCAATGATCTCCCCAAAATCTATATTTTTAGAATCATTATATTCTTGCACTGTAATGAATTTGGGTTTCTAGAAACTGGGTAAAATTGAAAAAAACTTGTTGAATAATTTCTTGGTTGAAATAGTTTCCCCACGAGATTTAATGAAACTACAAATATAAGATATTATAGTTCATATAGAAGTGACCCACTCATTATGAATCATATGAAAACAGTCAACATTATTATTATTTAACAAAATCCTTCAATTATTATCTTTATTTTTACCATCAGGTGTAATATCTAATAATTTCTATATTGAATGTGTTTTTTTTCATAAAAAATGAATGAACTCAATAACATCTAAACATAATTATGATGTGTTCATTTCCTTTTCATGATGTTAAACATGAGAAATATCACATGGTATTTTTTTCTTTTTTCTATTAAACGAGTATTTAGATGCACTATAATCATTTCAACTTGATAGCCAAAAATATATATGAAAATTTGTCATCATTCATTTCCAATAATAATAATTAATACCATAGAAACAAGATCATGACACAGTTACATTCCTTCAGCGCCACCATGGGTTTTTTAAAAATCAATTTATGAAAGAATTATTTTATACAAAAATGAAAAAAAAATATTTTTTATGTAAAAAATTTGATAACAATTATATTAAAAATTTCCAAGATACCTTTTATATTAAATTCATTTTATTTTTATGTAAAAGGGAAAAATGTGGGAGAATGGATTTCAATTTTAATAATTAATGGGAGATATTATTAATTTGAAACCAAATTTATAAAATGTTAATGAAATTAAACACAATTGAATAGATAAAAAATATTAAATATAGATTAATATTTAATTATAATGAATAATTATAGAAAAATTTGAAAACAATTATAGATTACTGAGTAAATTGATTAGATAAATTTGGTGTATTAAAAATGTAAAGAAAATAATTAAGGCATGATATATAAAAATGGAATTTTTTATGTTAAAATCATTCAATATTTAGTAAGGATGATCAAAAAATGATTGAAAATATAACCTACATTTTTCATTCCAAACACCCGATATTATAATGTATGACCCACTTAGATTTAATTGTGCCTTGTATACCCACAACTGACATTAATTTTAAGGTTTTATCATGAAACAATAATGCAATAGATATTATCTCATTAATAAGAATGATATAAATAAAATATATAATATTCCCTTTTCTTTTTGATGATTATGGAATAAAATATAATGACACACACTGTAACAGTATTAAGAATGAAAAATAGAAAAATGAGGAAGATGATAGGATTCATTAAATTTATAACTTTTTAGGGAAACTAGATTCTCTATAACGAATATGTAGAACACTAGGAGAAAATAAGAATAATAAATCGAGGGAAGATATATTATAACTTACACAAACTACATTATGGGAAAATTTTATTAAGAAAATTGATAACATTGAGAGATATGTTTCTATCAGAGTATTGTTTTCATTAGATACATGATGTGATCATATACTTAATTTTCCACTCTGGACTCTATATGTTAGAAGAAAATGATTTTGTAATATTCATGAAATTTGTATTTTTAATTACATTGTTAATGAAATGATTTGATGAATTTTAAACGTCATAAATTCTATGATCTGAGAAAGTGGCCTAAAATAATTGGATTCATTTGCTATTTCTCATATAATTTTTTAATAGGATCTATATTCTAGATAATAGCCATTTAAAATGAATTATAATTAAAATTATAAATAACATAAATAATTATTATTGTTTCAAGATACGATCCATATTAAAAAATTCTAGAACATTATATTATTTTTTTGAAGATGTACATTTAAAAACCATACCAAATTGAAAATATAATATTTAATTTCAAAATCAAATTCCATAAGAATATTATCCATGCAATTTTTATTTATAAAATTCATGGTCTAATCATTGATTTCCAACATTTAATTTTTTAACTATTTTACAATAAAATACTAATTCATATCTCGACAATAACACTATGTTTGGTCCAATACAAGACATTATTGATGTTATTTTTAGGTATTATAACAATTTAAAAATAAGTTTATAATTATTTAAACATTTCAAAAAATCAAAAATATTCTCATTCTAAATTTTGTGTCTACAAATATCATTAAACCATGGTATAAAATTTAATCTTAATATAGTAGAAAAATATTAATGAAACATTATAGCTAAATTATAACCATAAAATGAATTAATTATCCATATCTATATTGAAAGGAAATCTAGATTATTTTTTATATATATCTATATAAAAAATAATAAATCAATTATGAGTTCTGTACTTGAGATAATGATTACAATACAAAGAACAAACAAATTTTGAATCTAGAAGAACATTTCTTCTAAAAAAATGTTTATAAAGTTAATATTAATAACAAAAAATTATTCATTATTATGATTCTCTTATAAATAATAAAAATATTAATGGAAATATATAATATTGAAAATTATATTTTTCAATGATGGAAAATAAATATAATAATTGAAAACAATCCACTATCCCAACTTCAAATTTTTTTGATAATAATATAAAAAATATATTAGCTTTAAAGGCTCAATTATCATTTCAATGACACTTATAAAATATATATTTTGTATTAAATTAACGGGGAATATGCATAAAATGTTAATCAATTTTATTAATTACAAAACAAAGTGAGATATTTTTAAATTATAGTTTAGATTAATAATTATTAAAAAAAGGTGATTGTTAGTGTGACTCATCATCAATATATTTAATTTTATTTTTTATAAATACAAACATAATTTTTATTGGATAACTTTTATCATATTATTTAATAAATTTTATGTTAGATTATATGAATTATACATAATTTTTTTATATTTATGATCGCACATAAAGTTTTCTACAATAAATTTTTATCTAGTGTCTAATTTTGTTACCTGTCGTTATTATAGTGATAAACTAAGATAAATATCTCATAATTGAGTGATTATTAATGAAATGAATAGAAAATAATATTATATACATTTCATTTAAAGAAGTGTACATATAATTAAGTCATTTTAATGTACCCTTATCTCACAAAAGAATCAAAATGTTTTTAAAAACCGTTTCCAGATTTAATTTTTTTGTTTTTATTGATATCTAGAGCCAAAAAACATATTGAGATTATTTTTCATATTTTTTAAAGAAGATTTGTTTTGAATACTTTTGAACTGTAACTAATAAAAAAATTTATTTTTTTAATGTCCAATGTTTGACGAATCAATATTTAGGTAGTTGTTATGAATTTAATAATTATTTAGTATTTTAATATATAGATTATTAGACGTTGAGTTTTTATTTTCATTTTAAAACTAATTTATAATTAAGAATGTTATTATGCATACCTTCTTTAGAGATATTATTTCTATTTTTAATATATATTTTTTTAGATGTATTTTTTCATATTAATGTATTTTATAGAATGTTCTAACAAAGTTTACTATAGATCATATATGGAAACATCGATTGAAATTTAAGATATTTTAAATAATTGTTTTTTAATCAGTTTAAATAATTAATTTCTAAAATATGAATGAGAAATAAATTTTATTTGTAAAATTTATATTGATGCTAATGGTGTTGTTCCAGGATCTCTAAGCCTTGTTTTTATTATGGATAAAATTTTATAAATATAACCATTAGTTTATTAATTACCCCCCAAATTATTAATAATATAATAAACCAAATAAATACAATAAATAGATTTCATGATGGCAACAAAATTGTAAATTTTCATCAAAACACTAATGATAATCTTCTAAAAACACAAAATCTTTCCCAAAGTTCTATATTTTCATCATCATCTTTTCTCTAATATATATTGTGTTCAATGTTTAGTATCTATTCACTCCCTTTCTTATTTTCATTTTCATCTAGTATAATTTATATAATATTTTTATAATGTATCCATAATACTATTTTATTTCTTCACAGAAATCATATCTTCTTACTTATTCTAATTTTATATATTACTACAATGAATGTATGGTAAATTTATTTTCATTCCATTTATATTAAAAAAGAAAGGGGAAAATCTTTTGATATTCCACGATTTCTTTTTTAAATAGTAAATCAGTATTTTTCTAAATGTATTATAAAACCTAAATAAAAAAACATTATACTGTCTTCATTACCTATCAATCCATGATAAAAATACACTAAATCCATAACTGATTGAGGTGCTTGTCATAAGGTCTCTTTTAGATAAATTACCAAACTTCTTTATTAAAAATTATGTCTTTTTTCCTACATGAAATTTGAATTTTTATCATATTATTTAATTTTATAATTAAATCATTTCAACCATAAAATGAAAATGATATAGTTATTATATTATAAATCATTTTTTAATTCTTCATAATTTTATATTTTATTTAATCATATTTTTTAGATTTATATTTTTATTGTTTTATGTATATATTTTACATGATTCTATTTCATTTCTTTTAAAAAAATGTTTTTAAAATTGGATTTTGGTCTATTATTATTTAAATTTTAATTCATCACACTTTCCATTTTACAATATGTTGACAAAAATTAGATACCTCATGTAAAAAAGATCAAAATGAATGTTGTTAATCGGAAGATCATAAATAATTTATGGGATTTATAAGAGGACTGGTTTACATGATTACTAGTAATATAAAAATTAGTTACAATATATTATTTTCTATGAAATTTGAGGATTATGTGAACAAATACCTTCATAAATAAAATTAAATATTTCATCAACTTCTTTTATGTATCCAATAAACAAGTACTATATTATATTTTTGGCCCATTTTTTCACATAAGAGTTATTTATGTGCTTAATTTAGAGTTTTTTGGATGAATTATAAGTGTTATACAAAATATTATCACATGTTTGTAAAATTATTAGTATCCTTGACAATAAAGAATAAATAATCCGTTAAAATTTATTCTAGTAAAGATAAATATGTGGTACCTATATGTTGTTGTGTTCATTGTTTTATGATAGAGATCATAATCAATAATTATAAAATGAGGTCAATTTTATGTCAAGTTCATTGTGATTTCACCAATACTATTTTTATTCTTTTGAATCAAACACATAACTCGCATTACAGATAGAAAAATATAATTTTCCACTTCCTCTTAGACCACACACATATATAAGATATTTCTCATGAATTTTTATGAAAATAATAGAAGCTTTAAAATATTTTTACTAGAAAATAAAATTATGAAGATTAAAAAAAATAAACCAAAATATGGATATGAGAAATGTTTACTAACCATGTTAATTTTTTTCTTATCATGATAAAATTGAAGAAATACTATCAAAATTAGGAGAAAATTTCATTTTTTATTTAAAACTACTTTAATAATCTACATAGTTACATCATATTATAAAAGTGATTCTTCAATTGATATTAAATGTTTTATCATTGATTGTCTTTTAGAACATCTTAAAATATTAATGTTTTTAAGTGAACATGATGGGTATTTTAAAATCGAAAGGTACATTTCACATAATGAGGTTTTATTCTTAAATATTAATCATTTTTATGAAATATTATATTAATCCCAAATGTTTTTTAGGTTTTTTAAATTTATCTTAAATTTTCATCATATTTTTAGTGTTTCAATTTTGTATCCAAGAATTTAATATTACATATTGAAATACGTGTGATAGTACAATAGATTGTGGAAACCCAATCCTTAACAATCCTACAGTAATCCCATTAATGATCCCATATTCATGATATTTTTTAGAATAATAATTTTAAAACAAGGAATTGACCAAATTAAATTAAATTTTAAAATTGTCATATCTAAAGTTTATGTTTATGAATTTTTGATATTTTTTAGAAATGGATTAGTTTTAGTAAAAATCATGGTTTTCCATTTTATTTATTTATTTTATTTAATATTTTAAAATAATGACCTTTAAAATTATACATCATTTTAAATGTTAAAATATTAATTTTATAAATAAATTTATTTATTTTATTTATTTATTGAACAAAGAAAACATATGACGTATATTTTTATAATGGACTAAAATGTCACATTACTATAGAAATGGGCATTAGTTCATTGGATTTAATGATGTTTTATTATGGATATTTAGTATATCAATTTTTTTTAGCCATATATCATTTATTTATTCAATAATTAGTCAATTGATTCCATTACTTATAGCATCCAAAACATGTTTACATTAGATACATATTAAAAAATTTATAATTGTTATTCAATTATAAAAGTTCTTTACAAGTTTATGCATAATTATTTTAAAACTAGAATTTCAGAAACATAGAAATTTTACTTGATAATATTATTTTAAATTTTTTAATTTTTGGTATATATTTTTTTAAAATTTCAATCTTTTTTTCATAAAATTGATTAATAATGTTCTAAATTATTTAATAATGTAAAAGTAAAATAATGTATTTGAAAATAAAAAGATAAATCAATCATGATATATAAAAAAGGAGTGGTTTGGTTTGTTGGGTTCCAAATTTATTTTAATCTCCTATTTTTTACAATTTTGGGCCTTTAATATTGGAATAATAACATTACATTATAGAAAATATATGAGGTACTCAAAAAACGACTATTATTTTAGCATAAAAATGGGATATACCATTACAAGATTGATACTCAATTATATTTTGAATTCCCACATAATACTATTCCTTTATAATATTCTAATAACTATATCCCACAAACATACATTAATTTCCCCCCTTAGTTATTCTTACACAATCAAATTCAAGGATATATCCAACCAAAATACAAGCCCTAAATGTGAGTATTTTAATATATATATACTAATTCTTAATTATGTTCCATATAATTTATTTTATACAAATTATTATTATGATATTATAATAATTTAAAAATGTTAATTTTAATACAATAAAGTTATTATCATTTATTGTATATATACAGAATTCATTAAGAAAACCAATATAATTGTTCATGAATTGTGCATATTACTACATCAGCGATGTGAATTTATTGGTTTTCCTTCACCGAATATCATTGCTAAAGAAATGTTGGTATTAATGAATATATTATAATTTTATGACATTATTATTGTTCTGATAAAAAAAATTAGTGAACCTATTAATGATACGGTCAAACTATAGTCATAGTTAATATAGGATTTTGAAAGAAGACTATTGAGAAGATACTCTTTAATTAAAATTAAATAAGATATTCATTCCAATTATTTATTCTTATAATTACTTCAAATTATGTTATATAAAACTAATAAAAATTTAATAATATCTTTATTATTATGTTATAAATATATATTAAAAAATTTCTTAGTAATAAATTATTAAATCACGGTTTGTTTAAGTTTTGTTTGGTTTGACCACCCGCTAGAAAAAATATATGAATTTATATCATAGAAGACTATGAATACATATTTAATGGTAAAATAATATATAAATTTTTTATAATAATTAATTTTTATTTTGAAGCTAATATATCAATATCTAAATCATTAGTTAAAGAAACATCATTTGTTTGTTTGAAATGACAAAAAATTATTATTATAGACTTTATATTCATGGATAAGGTCTAAAATAATCCTGAAAGTAATTTTAATCACTGTAAATTGTTATGGATAATCTATATTTGTAACATTAATGTCATATAAGAAATAATATTTAGATTAATAATGAATATGGACACCACTAATATGAAACTAGAACAAATGAACAAAAATATAAAAAAAATGTGGGAAATTAGAATAATTTTGGTAGAGAATGAAAATTTGATAGTTAATATGAATAAAAATAGATATGAATAAGGATTTTAATAATTAATGAATATATTTTTATTATATGGTAGGATAAATTATATTATTTTTAATTCATGAGAGGTGGTATGGGTTTTTCATCTCAAATTATGCTCTTTAAGGGATGCTTCATATTATGAAACCAATTTAATTTCATGTTATATACCATGAATATTGGATGTGATTAATATGGAAATAAGTTTTTAGTATTTTAGGATCATGTCCAAGTATGATCATTTAAGTGGTTATGATTAAATTTCCACCAAAATCCTATGTGGGGTTTTGGTCTCAAGTTTTATTAAATAGTAATCATGTAAGATTCACCACCTATCAGTTTTTTTAGGTTCATACATTACACTAAGATATATTTACAATATTAAAAATGAAATAAATGGGATTTAAATTTTTCTATTGTTATCCCTCCCTCATGTACTTTTTATTGCATATCTACAAAAACTGTTCTAAAACTAAATTTCATATATGGTTAAAAAACCCTCATATTTTTGGTAATGTAGAAGTATGTGAAATTACCTAGAAATTACATCCCTATGTAGATATTTACAAGTGTATGTTTTTGTGGTATAGTTGAAACTTGGTGTAATCATCTAGAATGTTATTTGTTGATATGTGAATCATTCATTAATCTGATGCATGATGATTAGGCCCTATATAACAAACAAGGAAAAAATATGATTTCATATTCAAGGGAATATTTATATGCAATTTATGAATTAGGATGAAGGAATTTTCCATCCATTTCCCTAGACTCTTACCGATGTAATGTATTGAATGAAATTTCAATCTTCTATAGATAACCAAACATGTTCTATGTACCCCCTTCACTATATATAATTAGTAATATTATGTAATGTTTCTTTGATTATGGATCATGGATTCCTGGTTGATTAAAATATATTCTCAAAAATATAAACATTATTAAATATAAAAGGGAACTGTATAATTTTTTAACTTCCCATTAAATTAATAACATAGTTTAATACAGTATGAGGATCCTCTAAGAATGGTATAAAATTTCTTGTTCACTATTAATTGGAATGCATTATATGTAAGAAGATAGAAGGCATGGCATGGAATTATATAGCCCTATGATGAAATGAGATAACTCATTTGAAAAAATAGGTTGGGATTTGGGGTATACCACTTCCCAAGACAACATTATTTATTGACAGAAGGCATTTAAAAAATGTTTTTGATGTAAACCATTTTTCATTCCATACGTATGTGATAATAAATTTATATTATCTATGTTTTCATTTATTTTTCATGGATATAAAACTCTTCCATCATCAGTTCATTATGGTAACATGTTTCTCATTTATTTTTTCAACATCACAATTCCCATGTTTTTTCATGATTGATCACACTATATGTTAGCCATTACCGAGAATATTTTATCACCTTTATTTGTTTTCCATTCCCCATCTAGCCTAGAGATTGAAAAATTTTAATATTGAGGCATATAATGGAATAGATAATATTATTCTCCAAATATGTTTGGGTATTATATTATGTTTTCAATTATAATGTATGTATATATCTCATCATCTTGGATCACCATATTGATTTATTATTTCATAAACATATAAATTGTTTCTAATAATATAATATAACTACCGGGTCTGGGTTTCTAGAGTACGAAATGTTGCAATTATTATTAATGGATGTTTTGTTACAACCAAGTGGATTATATTTCGGTGAAACATGTAAGATACCATAAGTAATAAGAAAACCCCTCAATACATCTAATATTTTTTTTGAAAACAATGTTGTATTTTTATTTTACAACCAAATTTCATCTAACTGTTATATATAATTCTTTATTAAATTTTCACAAATAATAGGAGAAATTGAAATCATATCAATACCTATAGTAAATTATGGTATATTACTATTCAAAATCAAAATTAAACCATAGTTGAAGATAATAATTTAATAAAAATGTTTAAGCACATTACCTGGGTTACATCAAATAATCTCACTCATATAGAGTGTTTAACTGATCCACAAATTGTTATAACTAAATTAGATCACTTCCTTCAACAAAAAAACTCCCACAGTTAGAAGAACTACTAATCTATTCATATCCTAACAATAGACCATAACCTTAGAAAATGTTATTCTATCTTTTGTTAGTATTAAAATGGAAAATTTATCATGGTTATCTATAAACTAGAGGATGGGGCATAATAATGGGTGACTCTAATTCTAAAAAATAAAGAGGAAGATATGTCATTTTCCTGGAATGAATAACATTCATGTTGTTATTTGATATAATATAATTTCCACCTGAGAATGGGGAAGAAATGTAAATTTAGTTATTCAATATTAGACAAAAGGAGCCAGAAAATATTTTTGAAGGCGATGCTAACATGACTTGGATTATTAGAAATACTATGGAATATATACATATAGAGGGAAAATAGATTAAAAATTCATTTGATGGGGTAAATACAAGCTTATAATTGGCATTATTTCATAGAATTTTTACTCATACGATTATATAGTCATAATTTTAATGACGACCAAGAAGGAATTAAATAGGACTTCAAATACAATAGAAATCAACATAACAATAGGTTTATTGAGAATTAGGGAAAGAATAACGTGGCATATGGGAAAAAGGAAGGATGGGATTTCAGACACGTGATTACTATGTGAAGAGACAACCTAGTCTTACTGAAAGGGAAATAGAGTTTGTAACATGTATGTTTATAATAGACATCAATATCACCAATGTCGGGGTACAGTAGAATCTATTAATTGTTAATTATTTATATTCTGGGAGAACATATGTAACAGGAAACAAAAAAATGTGAATTTACCATATAAAAGGCCATGGTAGAAAAACCAAGCTTATTTTATCACAATATCTACGGTCCTATAATGTAATAGTGTGGTTAAATCTAGTTAGATTATTTTATGAATGTTAGATAGCGCTTTATTTTATTATTGATCATCACACTTATTTTTATCATCTATTTCATCCAAAAAAATCAAAAAATTATCTATAACCCACATATGGGAGTTTTCAATAAGGAATCCATGTTGCAGTCATATAGAAACAAATATATGTCAATACGTCTAATTACAATGCATCAATTTGAAAAATATCCAAATAAGGATATTATACTTTTTTCGTCTTTTATATGGTATTTTTTATGGATCATATTTCCATTTGATATGAAAATTTTTATTTCCAAGTGAAAGAGATCCAAGCTCATGAAGGTGAGAAGGAATATCATACCATTGGAGTGGAATCTTCATCCTTAAATACATGTCATGATCCTCAAAAAAATTGATATCTATAATGTAATTGTAGGTGAATAGGAAGATCAAGCATAATATATTAGTGAATATGGTATCATGTGAATATATTATTTCAAAATTTGTATATAATATTTTTTGTTGTTTTTCTAGAATAATTGCACATTCATACACTATAAGCTTAAGTATTTCTCCCCACATAACTCATTCCTATTTTAATGAATTATTTAAAACTTCTTATAGATATCCATTGGTGGAGTTTCTGGAGATGAAGAAATAGCTACAAGTTTAAATTGACATGGAATTAATATAACATAGTGTATCACCATGGTTTGTCCCTATTTTTTTGTGAAAAATAAGATTGCGTCCATGAGACTGATCATCGATTATAGGGTAAAAATTATATTACTATGATGAATATGTTTCACATAAAATGCATTGTATATTTAATTGATAAACATAAAGGATCACAATTATTTTCCAATGATAAATCCTCACCCATGTTATTATCAATTAATGGTGATTAAGGAATGTATAATAAAGAATACATTTCCTAACATTTATTGACATGATGAGTACAAAATATATTCATTTGGATTGAGTACTACACCATTTTTATTTATTGTTATGATGAATGAATTAGTCAAGGGGTGTCCAGATAATGGTTTGGTTCTATTCATTGATAATATTATGATATACTCTAAGAGATATTAAGGGAATGAGTTAAATATGAAAATTAGTATAGAGACCCTCAGATAGAGGATTTTGATTGATTTATAGTACGTGTGGATTTTGAAACAATGATGATTATTTTATCTACCATTCTTTCTCCATTTATGGAATATATATTGACCAAGGAAAAGATTTGTTGTTTCTGAATGGACCACATTGATGAACATAACCGGGATCCATATTTTCCTTGGATATGAATGTTATTATTTAAGGATAGTTTATGATTTTCCCCTATTGTACCACCTGTTAACCAATTCATCATGTAATCTCATAAAATCACATGGTCAAGGGAATGTGAGTAATTAATTCAAGATAAGATGTGTATATTAGGTGAGGATGGGTATTTTTAATTTATATTGATGCATGAGAGGAAAGAATTGTTTTAGTCCTTATATAAATTTGTTTGTGATTTACTATGAATCAGAGAAATTTAATATCCATGATCATAAATATCCAACTCCCGACCTTGAGAAGGTATATGTAATCTATTATGTGAAAATATTGATAAAATACACTTATTCTCAAACATCTGAGATATATATTAAGAATAAGTGTTTAAAATATATATTCTCTCAAAAATATATCAGTATGATTAAATGGAGGTTGTTGTGACAACACATAGATTATTATTTCGGAACACGGTACCATCATTGGATGGGAAATAAGGTAGTTGGTTCATTGATTAGAGAGACGAAAATTTTCAGTGCACAATGATGTCTAAAAAGAAACATATAAATATATATATATAGTATATATAAATATGGTGATATCTATGAAAGGGGAGGAATCATTATTTTAATAATTAATTGGAAAACCATCCTAACTAGAAATGATAGTGAGGTATGAGAAGGATGTTGGGAAATTTTAAAGTAAATTGAAGAAGTTAGTGATGGTAAATTGATAGAAATGTTCTATTAAGATATAGTGTAAATGTTTGGGAATATGTTATGTGTTAAATCAAGAAATATTTTTAAAGGGAACCACAAGATGAGTCATATAGATCAAATTTCATTATGAACAATAATATAATAGATTTCTGAGAACATTTCTTGTGGGAAGTTATTAAGTTTGAAATTGTGGACTATGTGTCTACATTTATAGTTTTGTAGGAGGTGAATACTAAAAAAACAAATTTATTCATTAATACTTTACCCATTCTTATATTGATGACGTATAATGTAACAATTCAATTTTCTAGTAGGTCATGAAATAAACCATGAATGAATGATTCTAACGTTCAATATTGATCAAACTAATATGAATTCTCATTTCATAATGATAATAAAATATGAACACATTGATATCATTTAATGAATATATATTAATAAAATAATAATGCCTCATGAGGAATACCTATTGGATATATTTGACCATGGCCTTATGTTCATATTAAAATTATGGAAGAGTTTTCAGAGGGATATCAAAATTACGATACATTAAAATCCCAATTATCATCCCTTGACTAGTTGGTAGATTGAGAGGACTACTGAGTGTTTAGAAGGAAAGTTAAGATCATATTGTATTGTCTTCCATGGTATGTGGGACCAGTATCAACCTTTACTCGAATTCAAAATACAATAATATCCTCTATTTGAGTATCCAGATGACTTTGAAGGAGACTTTGTATGAGAAGAGTTATTGTAATCTGTCCATTTTGGAATAAGTTTTAGAATTATTGTTACCTGGCCTAGAGCATTTAAAGGAGATGAATATTAATGTTAATTTAATTTAATAAAATATTAATGAATCTGGGAGTATTTAAATGAGTTATGTGGATAATAACATGATTACATGGAATTCTATGTTGGGGATCATGTATTTTAGAATGTTTGACCATGGAAGGGAGATGTATGGTTTGGTTAAATGTTTACGTTAAGCTCTAAGAACATTGTGATATTTTAATTTATAGAATGAATATGATATGTTTCATACCAATTTGTTATTACACTCAACCATTATTATGTACACAACATCTTCTATGCTTCATTATTTTGGAATTACATGCTTGATTAAATATAAGTTCTAAAATATAATTTTATAGATTTGGTGATTGAATTTAATTATAATGAAGAATCATTAAACATTCTTGACCCCAAAGAACATGTTTTTCATAATCAGACAACTCTTTTGGTCAAATACCATTGGATATGTCAAAAAATAAAATAGAAAAAATATGAACCCAGAGATATTATATGGAAGGAAAACATTTTTTTACTATATTTTTTAAAACCAAATTTTTTGGATTGAATTATTTATGGTGGAGGGAATTTAGTACTTGATAAACTACTATTATAGGTGAACACTATTTCATAGACAACCAAAAAATAAATAATTTAATGTGACATTATTCATAAAATTATTTGATAGATTAATTTAGTTTATTTAAATTTATTAAAATAACATCACTTTCAAACTAGTCATTACAAAATTAGCTTGGTTACAATTTTTCCACTTTCTCTAAAATGGTCAATTTTAATTAAAAATCATTAGTTTTCACAAATAAATTAAATTTAATGAAATTAAAAAAATATATGAATTACTTATATGATTATAAAAACTATTATATAAAAAAATATGAATTTTTAAATAATATTATATTTATTAAAATATTCTATAATCTTACAAAACCATTGAAAAATATTTTTCGAACAAATTAAAATGTAACAGTTATATAAAAATAAGTTTTATCCTTTTTAATGATTCAAATTTTTTCAAGAGAGATTGTTTTTCAGATTCCTCTTCATGTATCAAATAATTTTAATATTTTATAATAAATTTGTATTGGTAATTAATATCAACGTCCCAAAATAATTATAAGAAATATACATTTAAACCATAATAATATTCATTCTCTAAAATATATTTTACTTTATTAAGCATGTTTATTATTAAATTTTATATAATAACCATTATAAATTTTAGGTGATTAAATTATAAAAAAAATTTAACGTAGAATTATCAAACTCAGTAAAGTATCAATCATATTCCTTATCATTAAATGTTATTATTGATGTTAGAAATTAATTACCATGGTAAAAGAAATATAAAGTAAAAGTTAAAATATTTCAAAAACAAACTTCTTCTCAAATTTTACTAAAACTATTAGAGTACCCAGTAATTGGAAACAAAAACTCATTTTACTCTCCTACTTTTTCAATTTTTGGGTCCTTTGAAAATATTAAAAAAATCTAATTTTTTTTAAAATCATTGGGTAACACCCAAAACAATGCCTTCTATCACATATATAAGGGTAAACCCCTAAAAAATTTATTTCTTGGTAATATTTAGAAATACCTCTCGAAAATATTCTATATTACTATTAATTTAACCCTATCCTAGTAACATCAAACCCTATTCATCATATTTAGCCTAATAAATTAAAATTCAAGGTGACATCCATATAAAATTCAACTCTAATACATTAGTAATATCAATTACATAGTTTTCTTTTTTAATTACATTTTATAAAATGTATTTAATCTACAATAAAATAAATATATTAAAAGCTTTTTTATTATTTATTTTTATCTAATTATGTTTATTGTCATTATTTATTCGTATACCCCATCCATTAAAAATACAATACCACTATTTCTGAGTTGTGTGGACTACAAACTCCATTTTTTGAGGTTTATCTGTTTCATTCACCACCAAAATAGAATGGATATATGGATGGTATGAACAAAAAAAATTATTTTCATTGTATAATAAAATTCATGTTATATAATATTATTAAACCTATTAATGATATGATTATTAAACAATCTTCATTGATTAATTATTTTAAAAATTACGCATTGAGAATAAAATGTTATATCCAAATTGAGTATGATTATAATATCAATTAAATATTATTATAAATCTTTCCAATAATGATATGTAACACTAATATATATGAAATAATATCATACTTATTTTTTCATAATTTTATTAGTACAGAACCACTCCATAAGAATTCATTAAATTAGTGTATCTTCATGTTTGGTCGAGTTTCACAAAATACATGACCAATGATTTAAATTTAAATTTCATATGGATATTACAATTTATTTATAATTATAATATGATAAAATATTTTAATAATTTCTTTAGTTATGGATATTATATATAATTATAAAATGTATCAGTTAAGGAAACATACTTCATTCAATAAAAATCAAAAAAATAAAAAAATTCTAAACATTATATTCAAGATTGAGTTCAAAAATACTCATTAATAGAATTTGAAATAATATAAATTATTATAAAAATTCTTAATCATATCTTCAATTTTCTAGTATAAATTCTACTTTGGTGAAGAAAAAATACGAACTCTGCTACCATGATACTATTATAAGTAATCAAAACTAAAAATAAAAATGTGGAAAATTTGATGAATTTAAGAAGATAATGAATATTTATGATGTACATGAATGATAATATATATTATTATGGTTATTAATTACGTTTTAGGAATATATATTTTATTATAAACATATTTAAATCATGTTCATAGATTATAGGATTCGAGGTAATTTTGTTTGGCCTGAAAATATTATCATTGAGATTTATTTTGTATTGTGAACCTAATTTTTTTCTTTGGTGCATGTAGCATCTATCTGAGTTTGTTTGTGATGAAATAATTGTAGTCTTCATTTTCTAGAAAATTTTTAAGTCCTGTATTTAAATTTAATATTATTGAATTGCTTTAAATGTTGCATGTGTGGGTTTTTCCATATTAACATTAAATCTTTAGAACACTTGTAATATTCAACACGTATTAATTTATGTTTGGTTGTTTAATTTCAATGGAATAATATTACCTAGTACACATGAACTTTATGGGATTTTTTTTAAAATTTCCATTCCTCACCTACATTTTATAATTGAGCTTCCAAAATAGTTGTAAAACCCAACATTTTCTATAGTGAAAAAATATGTACAAATTATTTTGTACAAGTAAATGTTTATAAATTTTAATAGAAACTAAAATATAATCTCGTCAATATAATGTTTAAAAAACTATATCATTGTTTCACCTACAGGTTGTCACTCGAAAAATGGTTGGTTGATCATATGCATAATCATTACTCTGAATCACGAATAATGTGATTATGACTATATACATGGAATTTACTCCTATGGGATATGATTTGGAATATTCACACAATATTTTTGAATATTGATGATTCATTTTTTCAAACATTGGTATATTATTCTATCAATAAACTATATTAAATCCAATTTTTATCTTACATGGATAAAATAACATGTTTTATGATCCCTTGATGTTAGATTTTAATGATAAAGTTACACAATGTTACATTGATATTACCACATGGATTCCAAGTTGACTAAGAAATGAAGTCCTAGGAATCCACATTAATATATTGAGTGGGATGTATTTCATTTATCTTGTTGTCATTATACTTAAAGAGATTTTTTATATAGTATGAATTTCCTCATGAAATGGTTTTAAAGGAATTGATAAATCTTATGGGGAATTAATTTCAAAAATTATATTTATGGTATGGAACCATAGTATTATATCCCCTCGATGAATCAAAAAGTATAATGAGATTTTTTTTTGGGTTTTAGTTAATTCCTCTTACCATAAAAAGGATATGTGTCTTATAATAAGTCATTGATGAATTTTTTTGATGTATGTCATTATATATTCGATTACCACAACATCCTTGATTATTGGTAGAATTTTTTCACTTTTTATAATGGATAAAGAATTACCTCAATTTTAGTTCTTCATAACTTCAATTTTATCAGTTTTGATTTCTATATCAACGACGAGAAATTTATATTATATATTTATTTATGGTAAATTATCCCTTAATGAGTATTTTAGATCACCATAAATTTTATTCAATTCCCTTGGAACCCTTTAGGAGGACTATGTGTAATTTTTAGGGAAATAATGGAAGAGATAATCATTTTCCCTCAATGATATCCTGATGGAACATATGTTTTAAATTGTAATGTATGACTTTATATAGTTTTTAATCGAAAAAACTATTTGATACATTATGATCTCTTGGAATCTATACAATTAATTTAATACAACTATGATATCGTTGTTTCTAGAGTTTGTGAGGATACACATATCAATTAATTAAATATGAAAATGGATTTAATTTTCATTTACAAAATAATATATGAATTGTTATTTTATTTTCTACAATTTTTTATTCCTTTATTTGAATTGAAAATATTAAAAGTGGAGAATATATTATTTCTATTTTGTTGGAAAATATTTTCATCCAATGGTTGAAAATGTGTTTAAAAATTTGATTTTTTATTGGGTAGTGTATGTCAAATATGAATGTACAATGTCTTTTTGGATAATTTATAAAAAATTATATTTTATGTATGGGAGAGTAAAAAATTTTGTTATTCATTAGATATTATAATAAAGAGTAAATTTCTATGGATTTTGATGTATGTTACTATAGAATTTATTTTTTAATTTAATGAATCTTTCACTATGATTATATTAAAGTCTCCATATATTTATATAGAAGTTTTATAATGTTAATAAGGATGTTAAAAAAATTCGTAGTAATAATATATTTTTTGAAATATAACAGGAATATTATAACATAAGTATATTTTAATTAATTTTATAATATAACATATTTCCTAAACCTGATAAGTTCTCTAGGACCATTCATTAATATTTACCTTTTTAAAAATGAAAATGCGGTAGAATTTTAATACAATATTTGAGAAAATGTAGTGTTTGATGTTTTTGTAAAAATATTTCATTAATGGGAATATATTATTATAATAATTTATTTGAGGTATATTTTATTAAAGGTTGGAGATAATTGAGTTTTTCCATATAATGGAGTTTTTAATGATTTAAAATATTAAATATATTATATATTGATGGAGTTATATTTATCAAAAGTAATAGTGGATTTTTATTTAAATTTTATGTAGAAAATACATATTCTTTACCAATTATTCTTTTTTTTATTTTCTCAATGAGAGATGTTTTTGAGTTAATTTACTTATTTGTATAATAAGTTTTGAGAATAGAAATAATAAATTTTAATCTTGTGTTAACATCAATATGTTGTCAATTTCAATTTATGGGGACATTGAAATATGGTATTCTATTTTTCAATGAGTTTATTTTATCAACCTCAATTTCGAAACATTGTGAATTGAGATAAATTCATTTTAACTAAAAATCAAGTGTCAATTTTTTTTCTAATCTTTCTCTTATTATAACAAAAATATTTTATTATAGAATATTTTATCAGGATGTAGTTTGAAAAAATGAAATTTTGTATCATTTATAGATTACGATAATTCTAGAACATTTCATTGAGATTATAGTAATTCAAGGATGATAGATTCAATTTTACTAATTTAAGATGTGTTTTTGCATGATTATTTTATTACATGGTGTTTAATTTAAAATCATGTTTTTATAAAATTTACTTATAAAACATCATGGTAAAAGTTTTTACGGGGCTTTATCATAATATTTCAAACATGGGTCATAATATGATTTATATCTTAGGTATATCTCTTTGATGTGTTAATCAAAAATGGTATTATTAGTAGAGAAGGATATTTTTAATTGGGTTTTCAAAGAAGTAGTTTTTCTGGAACATAATATTCTGATAGGTATGTTGAGGAATATAATGATAAAGATATTATTTCACATGGATATGGGTATTGATCCTCCTATTTCCTAGGGATAAAGATTCATTGTTCCTTTATAATGGTACAATTTGTTAATAATTTAGTTTATAGTAGGTTTAAAATTGTAATGTAAAATATTTTTTTTAATTATGTTGATTTATTATTTTTATTTTTCAATTCAATATTTATTTATGTTTAGTTTCATAACATATGGATTGTTATTTCTGATGTAGGTACATTTTTTGAACAGTTTAATCAAATGTATTTAGTGTCCATAACTTTGAAATGATTACATTCTTGAGTGGGATAATATTGGATGTTGTCTTATAAATTCAATTTACTCCTTTTTTAATGCTTCCAAGCAATATTATATTAGGAAAACTAATCTAGGAGTTTTTTAGTGTAACCCCTCTTGGCCTCGGTTGAACTTTATAGTATGTGTCCCTCACTTTCCATTCGTATATTTATTGTCAACTATTAGTTGGAGAAAAACTATGACCATGAAATTATCTTATATATAATAAAATATCTTTTAGTAGTGATAAAATTACCAATGAAAATAATTAATTCACCCAATTTAAACTAAAAATAATTATTTTAACTCATTCATAAATTTTCTAATAATAATAGAAAATTTAATCTTTTAATAATCACACATAATAAGAATAAAATAACGATGCAAAATATGTACTTTTCCAAAAAAAAAACCATTATAATTATTACAACATTAAAATTATAGAAAACATATATTTTTAAACCTGCTAACCCTCTATAATCCCATTTTTAAAACAATTGAAACTAAAATTCCTCTTGGAATCATTTCAAAAATCACATAATATTAATAGAATACACTTTTTAAATAATATTTAATGTTTTTTGTTAATATTATCTTCTTTTCAAACTAAAACAGAAAGAAATACTAATAAACAACTATAAATAAGTAATAGGTTATCAATATAGGGACAAAACAATCACGAATATTATATTTATATTTCCTTAACATATGGTTTAATATAATCTATAAAGATATTAAATAAATCCATTATAATCTTGTTATATTAATCACATACGAAGTGACCAGGTTTAAAAAACCATTAATAAAAAATAAATTATTAAATTCATCATTAAAACCTACCCTTGCCAAGGAAACATTCACCATATATAAATAGGACAAAAAAATTACATTGTATTAGAAAACAAATAATGAAGAAAATAAGAAAAATAATGACGAAAAATAATATTACATTGCAAAAAGACACTAGAATTCTATAGAATCCCCAATGAGAAGTAGAAGAATGATGGCGTTGACTATGGAAGCCTTAAATTGGAGATGAATAAAAATGATGGGAAATAGTGTTAAAATTGAAAAATGGTATCTTGGATATTGAATGTTTATTTTTTTGGGAGACCATACTATTTAGACAATATTTTTGGAAACCACATGCTATCCTTAAAAAATCCACTAGAACCATCTACAATTTATTTAATTGGATTTCCATAATGTTAGAAAAACTTGTGACTAACCATTAAATATAAATCATAATTCTAATCCTCATCTGCAGGTTTGGGATGCCTTGTTCATATTAACCACATGCTAACTGTGAATCCTACTCTATCTTTATATTTTTGTATTTTCAATGACCCAAAATTCAAAACCATTTTATAATTAAATATAAAATATTATAAAAAACAATGATATACCAGTGATAATGTTTGATTCATTATTCTACCCACTAAGTGACTTTCTAACCCAAAAAATTGGTCAATGGTCTCTATATAAAAGTGGTTTTTTTCTATCATCATCACATACAACCCCCAGGTGTTTAGGATATACATACCATGTTACCATAATTACTAAAAATAGTTAATTGATTAACCACACAATTTTTTATTCATAAAATCGATGAAATGAATAGGCAAATCAATCATAGTTTCATCAGTTTATAAATCTAACTCATCCAACTCATCTATGTGGATTGGGTATGAATGATATTTCATGAATTAAAGAAATAGAATAAAGAAATAAAATATGTCATATTGGGAGACAAATATATATGATATTCCACTATCCTAAAGAATTATACAATCTCATATGTACAAAAATATTTTTTATTAACCCTACTCCAATTCCCCAAACCATGATAAAAAACTGAGGTGAAATTTTTACAATAACATGATCACAAACTATGACTTATAATGGATTAAATCAATGTTTGATATTTAATTTCGTGAGTCAATGAACATCAAAAATCGTATAATAATTAAATTATCATTAATCGTCTTTTCCTAGAAAACTAAAAGACTTAGTAGGAAGTAGTCCCATAGATTAGTCAAACAATATTGAGGTGGATGGATTTATATATAGGTATTTGAAGGGATCCAACATTACCAAATATTGATGATTATTATTTTAAAAAAATTTAATCAATGATTGATGATTTCCAACACCACCAAATTCATGAACATTAACATAAATATTTTCATTGATAATATAAATCTTTTACATTGTCTAACCACATATCTGAATGTTATAATACATGTTTATCATCAACATTAAATTCATTACATATTGAATACAATTTAAAAATTAGGAATATTATCATGCATCCTAATTTGAAATGTTATTCAAGGGAACCACATGGAGATTAAATAACTCTTAGATGTGTACAATTCATAGGACGTAGATGTTAGAAAACTCATTTGTATGGAGTAATTAAGTTGATTTTTCCAACCACATATTAGAATCAAAATTTTAATTCATTCAAGTGTGTGGGTGATGTAAGATAATAAAAAAATCAATCAATATCTCATAATATTTCTATACATGAATGGGATGTTACTAATGTTATAATTCAATACTCTAATTCTTTCAATCCACCTTTTTACATGTGATTCATTAAGACCCATAATTAATTATTTAGATGATCATAACATCACATGAATAACAACACCAGATATCATAGAACAACATAGTGATTGTTGGGTGATCTACCACTAACGTTTATATCAATCTTCCTTTGGTTTTTACCAGAATGAAATAAGAACCATCAAAATTATTCTGAATCAAATAGAACCATTGAGAGATTACGGAAATCACAATAGGAATCCTCATTATTTGGATTAATATTTTGACAAAAAAGAATTTTTTATAAGAATTAAATTACTAAATGAGATCATTTTACAATGATATTACTCTAAAACTATTATAAATCTCTTTCCATATTCATCTTATTCATACTTGTATAATTTATAAATGTGGTTGATCGAAATTACACTCCCCCATAAACTCCTTTATAGTATTATTTTAAAAATATATAGTACCCGTATCATTTACCATGTTCCCAATAGAAGGGGTAGAACAAATCAAAATAACACATCTAAAGGGACATTCCATAATATATATGTAATACTATTAAATCTATATTAGAGACTGCATAACATAGACATTTATAATCAATATTAATTGAAAAAAATTCTTTAAGGTTGTGGTCAAACAATATATTCTAGGAATTCATTACTACTACTAATGTGGGATCATGAGTGGGTAATTTCTATAAGGAGTCTGAAAATAGTGTGATCTATATACGAAAAATATTAATTATTTTTTAAGACACACAATAATCATATTTTCAGGGAATCATAATACAAATTATATACCTCACCATGAATGGGAATAATAAAACTTGGTATTTAAATCACTGTTTCCTTTAATTCATCATATGTACCTGATAATATTATATTACATTAATAGTGAGCCACATTTCATAATAACTCCATGAAAATAAATTAATGTTTAGAAAATTCATTAATTAAACACCAATAATGTCCTTCTAGACCCACGAATCACATGAAATAAAATAAATTTTTGTATCTCTCCAAATATTTCATGACATAAAATGTCTTGAGGTCCATAGAAATACATCTTTTAGATATATCATGACACATGAATATAAAAAAATTAATCTAGAATGAAATGTTATATAAATTTTATTATTATAATGTTCCATTGATATTTACTTAAATGATATGGAGAAAGTTTTAAAAATACAAATATGTTTTATATTAAACTAAAAAATATCCTCGATGATAATAATAAAGGTGTGGAGGTATCAATGGATGATAACATTAATCATGGACATAAAACATATTGGAGAATTTTTATTCTCAAATGTATGTAAGTGATACACATAATGAAAATAAATAATAATGAATGTGGTCAAATGAGTATATGATTCCATTACACACTTATATAGAAACATTAAATAGATGTCAAGTTTAGAAAAAAAATATTGATCCCCAAAGATGATAAATATATTATTAATCCATGGAAACGAATATTTCTTCTTCATTTTCTCATGGAACAGTTCACATAATCCATGTTATGTTAGAAAACACTTATCCATACTTTGATAGAGAATTCGTACCACCCCTATTGAAATGTTAGGACATATAAAAATATTTCCCGCAATATCATAATTCATGATCTTTAGTTCATTATTCATGACTAGATATATTTTATTTGATACATGAGATATGAGATTTGTTCATAGTTTTATATCAACAAATAACTGCATCTATTTATTATATAGTAACCTAGAGATATCATTATGTATGTATTTGAGATAGATGTATTATACCCATGAAATCCAATCAATCAATATCCCTTTTAGAAAATCTTAATTATGGTATATGTGACACTAAATCTACACAATAACTACAATGACAGGCCATAACTATCTTTATCATATATATAAATCACCTATGAAGACATGAGAATTTATATCTAGATAATGGAACACATACTTATGATGATTATAGTCAATATGTTATTCAGAACTAATCATCCAATCGATGGTAAATATAATATTAAAAATTTCTAGATCAATAATAAGAAGTTACCATTAAATATCAGCATCTAAAACCATCTCCCAACAAGATGGTCATTTTAATCATATATCTGTATTCATTATTAAGGGATTAAAATGAATTGTCATATATAATATATACGTACACTGAAACATAAGCTACTCAATTTATTTAATAGATATTTATAATGTTTTTTCTCTTATATTAAATAATGAAAAAACCTTTGAAGAAGAAATATACACCATATGAATAATAGTTTTTATCCCACATAAAAATTCTATAGTTTAATGATTTGAAAAATATTAGAACCCATTTTTTTAATATTTTATGAATTTTCAATAGTTTATGAAAATACATTATTATTTATACCTTATTATTTTCATATAGAATATGATCCTCCTCCCTATTATCTTTTAGACTTCACATAAAAGGCTCTAGCATATGACGAAATGACATTACAAAAAAATTTAATGTATTTATTGAAGTTTGAAATGTGAACTAAACAATAACATTGATGTAATTTATTCTAACATTCATATAAAATATTATTATAAAAACCATACCACCAAATTTGAAATAACATACTATATTTACTCCAAACTGTGTTAAGAGGAAAGAGGAAAAATGAGTTAATGAAGATTCCACTACTACCCCATAGAGATTTATCAAAATATATCTCAAAATTGAAAATTAAAACTATATTATTCCTATATTAATCAATGAACTGTCAAGAACATTATTACATTCCATGTAAGACAACAATATTTACCCCTTAATAACAAGAAAACATATGTCTGTACAGAAAATAAAATAAATGTTCATCAAATGTAATGTTTTGAGAATGTGTTAAATGAATAATTATTGTGATAGTCATCATAGATGCAATTAAATGAAAACTTAACCAACACATATAACATATTAGTATATTAAATAATATAATTATTCCTTATAAATAATTAAAGAACCCAATTCCTATACATTTTATGTCATCCTAGTGAATTAACTCTTTGAACATATTCTGGATCATGGAACAAGTGATGCCCTCGTATAGCTTAGAAATTATAGAAAACACCTAGATAAAAGTCTATTATGAAATTATGTTGTAAACCAAACTATATATGAATCATGTTTCTAAATTAAAACAACGATTTTTTCAATTATCTCAACACATTCATTATTGAGACACTCATTTTCCATGGAATGAAGGTGTGTTATGGTTAATTGAATGTTATGCATGATCCATAACTGAAAATATTTCTCCCACAAAATTTCATCATATATGATGAATAATGTGGATAATATACTCCATGAGGGCCATAATGATAGTATGAACAAATTGATGAAAATATTCCATAACCCCTCAATGAATCAATGTTATTCAGGGAGGTATAATATATAAACAATGAAAAATGAAAACTGATTTATTATGAAAATAAATTCCAATAAAATATATATAACATAAATCTGTATCAATTACTATAATGAAGTAATAAAAATCCATAACAATGATCATACAGTCCATGCAGTGAAAATTATAATATTTATAAATTTTATAACTGTGTGTGGTCTGTCTACCCTATTTGTAAGAGTGTGCACGACCCATGTGAGTAAAATTGAAAATTTTCTTGAATATATTTCATGAATTTATTTTTTTCTCCAAATTGTGAATCATTATTGTTAATCCCAATATTTCTTATTGTTTTCTGCACTAAAACCGAAATTTCCCATAATTATTCACGGGTTCAAATTAACCAACGACCAAAAACATGCATATTACATCATTTTTCATGAATATGCATCATAACTCAAAACAATCACACACAAAAACGTATCGATTATTTTATTTGGACATTATATGCATAAATTATTTTTTACTACAACATAAATATCACCCACTAATATTTTTAATAATTTTTTTAAAATTTATTCATATCTATTTTAATACCCCTTATAACAACCTTCGATATATAAACCCATAAGTGTTAGTTTTATAGAACTATTGGTAACGTTGAAATTAGACTATTATCACTTCCACCATTTACCTAAAAATTAAACATAGATCTCAAATAGTTATATTTGGGAAATAATGAAAAGGCTGATCACTAATTCATATTATTTAGTTTCATAATTTAAATTTTATCATAATATAAAGATTTAATTAGAGATATGGAATGAATAAATAAAAAACAGAGGTCATAATAAACATAAATAGAGGGTATTCTATATACTTAGTAGTAAATAAAAATGTAGATAATAATAATCATTGATCTTATAAAAATGAAATTCATAAGGACGAACAAAAAAATTTACTATTATGTCCTTATAGTACAAAATTAATCTAATATAGGGATATGTATACACCAAAACCAAAATATTTTTGTCTCAAGGGTCTTGTTGATTTATCAAGTAGCTATATAATTTCAAGCCACACCCATATACTTATAGAGTCCAATGCATTCTCCATGATTTTCAATAGAAATTCTCATACCCTTCCATAAATAGCATCTTGTTATATAAAACCATGAATTTCTATAAAATGTGAAATAATGAAATAATATACTTCCACGTTCAATATAATACCTTTTATGATTATAAGAACATTCCCTAATCAACATAGAATACTTTGAGTATTATCATAGTAATATGAATTACCTTTATCATATCGATATAGTGGAGATGGTGTATTTATTTTGTTGTGTTATCCATGGAAGATAATAATGAAGTTAAGTAATATTAAATGAAAGGAGTCTAGAGAAATGGATAGAAAAAAATAATGATGGGTCATAATTGGAATCTGAATTTTCCCAAGCATACCGCCAGGTGTGTCTGTCCAGGTGTATAGCCTTAAACCCACTCATCATTCATTATGCTGATCATTGAATTAATGATCATAAAACCCTTTTGGGTTTATATTCCTACAGTTTATTTACTCCATAGTTTAATAAAACATATAATATATATATTTAGATGTGTTTTTTAAGAAAATTTTCACATTTTTCAATTATTATAACATAGGATGGTTTTAGATAGTTTGGGAAATATTGACATTTAAAACAGTTCGTGTAACTATTGAATAAATAGAATATGAGGAAGGGAAAAATTTATAGATTTATAAATACATTAAATTTCATGTGTAATGTGTAATTAACTCATCAATGGTAATTTATTTACCAGGTAAAATGGTATAGGGGGTGAATATAACATGTTTCCCACAGAATGATTATTTAGAGAGAGATACACACATAGGGATTAGGTAGAAATTCAACCATAATGTCTTGAAATATATAGAGTAAAAATTGTATTTATAAAACATGAATAAATGAATATCATTATTTAAAATCTCAAATAGGTAGTATATATTACATATAAATGAAATAAAGTGCATATTAAAAAGAATTCTATTGGAGGAAAATTTGGATGGAGAACTCTTAACTATTATTTAGAATACCATATATGTAATTTAACCAAATATATGAAAAAAATTTTAATTATAATTGTTAGACCCAAAGGTTTTAAAAATAAATATAGAATTAAATTTTATAATCTATCCATTAAACACGTCTTTTCTTCTTCTATGTTTTGAATTTCGAAAAATGGTAATCTAGAGTTTTGTTCAGTAAGTCATTTGGATTCTAATAGAACAAACATGATTTTTGGTGAATAGTAACATCCCCTAATGAATAGTAATATGAATATTAATATGACCCTTATGAATAGTAAATAATATTATTATTTTATTTTCTTAAGGAAATAAGATAATGAGATCTTAATTAGTTTTTCAATGTCACATAAAACTAATTGTACTTCTAGATTGTTTTTTTTTCAAAATAACTATGACATTATTTAAAAATTATATTATTAATATTTAGAAAATTATTTTTGAAAAATTGATTTCACATTGAATTGTACATGTCGAAAAATGGTAGGGGTGAATTTTTGATATTTTTCTAAAATACATGAAATTTTCATGATTAGTAAAAATACAGTATTTTGTATTTGATAGTTTAATGACATCATAATGATGTAATAATTAAATATAAAAGTATGGTAGACTTTTTTATAAAAACTTCTGACATGAGGTGTCCCAAGTGGCTAAAACCATGGGAAAATATCATGGGCAAGCCCATGGTTTGGCGAAAACCACGAATGACGAGTCCCATTAAAATTATAAAAAAATACCTATGTTTTTCTATAAATACACACTCATCCATTCATTTTCGTTCATTCAAAATCCCTCATCCTCTATTATCTGGTGGTTTTACCTATCTATGTTTCCTCAAAATGTGTTCCTAATCCCCTATGGTCTCTTCCTTTAAGATCTAGGAGTTATTATACAAGGTAAGGGAATCATGCATTCGCTTCTTTAAGTCGACACTTCTTTTATGTTATCTTATTGAAAATAATTACTCATATTTTGAGGTTTTATTTTATTTATTATTCTTACTGTAATTTTAATTTCAATATGATAATATACCCTTTTGTTCTAATCATTTGATTTTATGAAATTTTACGTTATGTTGTTATGCTGCTGATTTTTCGTACTGGGTCTCTTAACTATTCATTTATTTTCAAATTCATATATTTTATTTTTCTCTATTCACATCAACTATCCAAATGATCATGATAAATACATTAATATCTATATATTGTATTTATATCATGTTAATGTAATAACCCTCATAAATATTCTTACTCCACCCATTTTATTTTTTATAAATGAAATCAACGTCCACGAGGTTCCAATTTATAGCCTTCGTGGACGATGAAGATTCGTTCATCAGTTTCTTCTTCATTACTTGTCATGAAACCATATTTATAGTTGAACTAGACTATAAAATATGTATAATAACATAATTAATATTCAGGTACCTGAATATGTAAATATATTTAAGTTATATGACAAAACTAGTTTATAAAAATCCAAATACCTTCGAATAATCGAAGTGGTTTTCATCTAAGGATTATTTCTCATTCCATGTAACCAAATGATAGAAATGACCATTAACAAATATTTATGATTATAAATAATATATAATTCCAATCCTGGAGATTTATAACCTTTCCACATGAACTCCATTACATAGAAACAAGTGAACCGAATAGGAAAATAAAGGAAATGAACAGTCCAGAACGACAAAATTCAATACAATAACTTGTCCATAAAGTCATAAATAAACTAATCATAAATATGGTAAAATATATGCATTTATAATAGGTTCTTATATAAGTTATTAACAAGTATAATTTCATATTCCAGGAGCTGAAGTTCAAGAGCGGAACATGTTTGGAGTTAAGTTAAGTAATTTTCACCCGAACTTCCATTTTCATTCGGCAAACTTTTATTGTCTAATTTCTTTGATGAAATTCTTATGTATTTTTACGTAAATCTCATATATTATGTGTGAGTATTATATATATGTACGCCAAATAGATTCCTTCCTTATATTATGGATAGTTACATGTTTTAAAAGGAACTTTCAAAATTGTTTCAAAAATACAAGCCCGAGTCAAGGGAATATTTGAAATTCTTACCTATTTTCAAGGGCACTCTATAATATGTTTTTAGAAACCATTATATTTATAAAATCCCTCATTTTATTATACCATGTCACTTCACTTCTGGTTTTATACAAATATTTTTCCAAAATAACTCTTTTTTCAAAATAAAAAAGTATTTATCTCTAGAATTGCTTAATGATTTTATAAGAGTGTTTTCATCTAATTCAACACTCTTTTTGATTCCATGGTATTATTGGGATTAATCATTTATTATGTCATATAACATATTTTATCGAATGGTGTATGACTAACTTTATTGTGGATGATTTATCCTAAAACAATTCACCAAATTATTTCTAATGGTTAGTGTTTATGCACAATAATTGAGGAATGTTAGTTACATTTCATATGATAGTTTCAATATGAATGTTTTGTTGTTTAGGGTTATCCACGATCATATGAGGAATTCATTGGAATTATTATGTGACTGGTAGGGCCCGCTATAGCCCCTTGATGCATTGGTTGGTCTCATGAGACAAACTATGCTCTTGGCACGAGGCCTTGACAAAATGATTATTTTATAGTCCTAGCACGAGGCAAGAATTTTATGGTTATGATGTTCGGCAAGTGCAATTCCCTCATTATGATGCGAGTTTTTGAAGTTTATGTTATTATTCGAGTAGTAGAATACCCATGATTATGTTTTATTATGGAATTATTTATTTAGCTCATATTTCTGCCATAATGTGTTCAAGTTCATTATTAAATGGATGTGTTTTCAATTATTCATCGTGTCTAATGTTTATATTAACATCGGCTGTATTGCAAATTCTTAATGAACATTTGTTCTCACCCCTTTCTTATGTTTTACTTTATCAGGTTATTAAGATGTAAATTATGAGTGAATTTCAAGAATAATCTAGGAGACGTGATGTTTCTAGTGGAATAAAATAGTGTTTTGATTCCCATAATGTTGTAATGATAATCCTATGTATGTAACATTGTCTAATATTACTAAATTACTCGGTCATTCGGGATTCATATTCCTTGTATGTTTTCCAACGTAATCAAATAAGGTACCGGTTCTGGGCAACTGGAGTCAGCTCCGTACAGTTGGTATCAGAAGAAGTTTAGTAGAATACATGGAATCTAGATTTAGAAAACATAGAATTAGGGAAGATTCCATAAGTTAGTCTTTGATGAAATATATACAATAATGTCATATTATTTTGTTAAGAAATATATTATGTGTATATTTCAAGAAATACATCCCCGTCTGGATACGAGCAGGTAGAGGCGGCTCTGGCACTGATGTATATAGGGGTAAAACCTAAAAACAACTCTTTGAGCTAGAATCGAACGGGAACTAGTGCATGAAAACGGGCCTTACTTCACTATTGGTTATGACACTTCTGGGGGATATGCTTAGGATAAATCACATTTTCTTTACAAGCCATTATGATGGATTTAAATCTAAAATATTCCTCAAAGAAACAATATTTGTGAATATGAGATTAGCCATTCGTTAGATCTCAAATTTTTTCTAATGAATTTTGTTAAGATAAGATTATACATTATGATTCATAACCTAATACTATGTATGCCATTATCTATAGATGGCTCCAAGTGGACAGAATGGAAATCGCATGAATGCGCTTGTCGTATGTAGGTATTTTCCTCCGATTCGAGATAATGATGTTGGCTCTGGTGCTGTGAGTGGATTTGTTCCACTCATAACTATACTGAGATAACTTACTCTGGTTCTGAATAATAAACTTACCCATATGGAGCATCTGGATCCACCATGTGGTAGAGCCATGCTAGATCGCTTTATGCGACAACAACCTCCATCATTCAACCGGACTACAAACCCTTTTGTAGAAGAGAAATGGCAATGTTCCCTTGATACGATATATATCACCTTGGGATGTAATGAAAGAGAGAAGGTTATCATGGACGTCTATCGTCTATTGGGATATGTGGATCAGTGGTGGTCCTTAATCCAAAAAACAAAGGAGGAGGAAGAGATAGAAGAGATTGAATGGAGGGATTTTAATGAAATCTCCTTTGAAAAATATTTCCCTCATGAGCCATGAGAAGATATGGAGAGAAAATTCTTGAATCTGAGGAAGAAGGAAGATAAAAATGTTTCAAGGTACTAAGCAATCATCACAAGATTAGAACGATATGTTGTAGACTACATACAAAATCCAATGAGAAAAATTGATCGATTCTTTGATAGCCTAATGAAATTCCTCTAGCGGGCACTGGTATCCCACAGTTTTTCATCATATAAGGAAATAGATTCATTTTCCATTAAGATTGAAAAATAATTCTCTTAGTCATATGACTTTAAGGGGAAGCAAGAAAAGGAGAAGGCTGCTGAAAACCTGGTAAAAGGAAATAAGGAAACGAGGAAGAAGGGAAGAGTTGAATTTCCACTATGTGATAATTGTCGAAAGAAACACACGGGTGCATGCTTAAGAGGAAAAGTATTAAGCTACAAATGTTGTCAGAAAGGCCATCTTACTGGTGATTACAAAGGGAATAATGAATCCAATGATGTTCAATGATATAGTTTTTGGTATATGGGAAACTATTCTAATGATTTTCCAAAACTTCAAGGAAATATGCAACAGATAAGGCCAAGGGATCAGAGACAAACTTGTGTAATCACAACTGCATAGGTTGAAGTTCCTAATGATGTGGTGGCATGTACTTTAATTATTTCCTAAAGTTTAGCCAATTATTTATTTGATTCTATATCATCACATTATTTCATATCTTCCCAGTTTGTTATGAAAATTAGATATTTCCAATTTGATTTAACAAGGGAGTTGTCAGTCAAAACTCATAAGGGATGTATCATTGCTATAATGTTCTATGAATCAGTTCCCATTAGGGAATATAAATTATCTTTATCTGCAGATATCATCATCATACCCATGATTGAATTTGATATAATCCTCGGTATGGATTGGCTATCGAACCATGATACAAAAATTTATTGTTAGAAGATGGAGGTTACAATTTTTTATTACGATGATAAACAACACCATATCTTTAGAGCACAGTTGTCATCACCTGATTCTTATCTAGATCCACCCAAAGTAGCTCAACTAAATTCAATTATTAGGGAGGAAGAGAATGAAATAACTGTTGGTGAGTAATGGAATGTTTAAATATAAAATGTACATATTGTGAGAGAATATGTTGTTGTGTTTACATAAAATTTACATAGATATCCTCTAGAACGAGAAATTGAGTTTTTCATTGATTTAATTCCATGTTCAAGACCAATATCGAAGTCCCCTTATAGAATGGCCACTGTGTAATTAAAGGAACTAAAGGAACAACTAGTGGAATTGAGTAATAAGGGATTTATTCGCCCTAGTGTTTCTCCCTGTGGAGCCCCATTCCTTTTTTTAAGAATAAAGATAGATATATGAGGTTATGTATCACCTACGGGGAGATCCATGCAATAATAATAATGAAAAATATCCCCTACCCCGCATTGATGATTTATTTGACCAACTGCATGAAGCTAAATACTTTTCGAAGATTTACCTTCGATCTGGATATCATCAGTTCAGTGTGAAGATGTAATACATTCCGAAAACAACGCTTCGAACCAGGTATGGGCATTACGAGTTTACAGTAATCCCTCTTTAATTCACTAATGCACTATTTTTATTGATGGATCTAATGAACCGTGTTTTCAAAAAAATTCTCGATGAATTTTTAGTGTTATTTATTGACGATATCTTGGTATACTCCAAAAGATATGAAGATCACAAAAATCACACGCGCATTTTCCAAATGACACTTAGAAGACATGAATTATATGGGATGTTTAGAAAGTGTGAATTCTGACTTTAGTAGATTTCTTTTCATGGCCATATTGTCTCTGTGGATGGAATCCTAGTTGATCCTGCAATGAAAAAGGAAATCCAAGATTTTCCCACGCCAACAAACATATCTGAGGTACACAATTTTATTGTCTTAGCATGTTATTATCGACGTTTCGTGCAGAATTTTTCGAGAATTGCTAACCCGCTAATGGATCTCATACGTAAAGGGGTTAAATTTTTTTGGACTAAAGACTGCGAAGATGTTTTGAAATAACTGAAGAGAATATTTGTCAATTCTCCTATATTTAATCTACCATTGGGGAATGATAGGTTTATTATTTATAGTGATGCTTCAAAGAAAGGACTTGGTTGTGTGCTTATGCAAAATGATAGGGTTATTGCATATGCATCACGACAACTAAAAATTCATGAGAAAAACAATCCTACTCATGATCTTTAGTTATCTAATGTAATCGTTTATTTGAAGATATGGAGGCATTTTATCTATGGTGAAAATTGTGAGATTTATACTGATCAAAAGAGTTTGAAGTATATATTTGTACATATAAAACTCAACATGAGGAAAAGGTGATAGCTTCAACTACTCAAGGATTATGATTGAATGATACACTACCTCCCGGGGAAGGAAAATAAGGTGGAAGATGCTTTGAGTAGAAAGGATCATGGAGTTTTGAAATAGATGAATGTTGAAAGGGATCATATTTTCAAGGATCTAGTAAATATGGATATGTGAATAACCATGGAAGGTAAAACATCAATGTTTTTTCAAATGTTGCCAAAACATATTTACTAGAATGGATAAAAAGTTCTTAGACTGAAGATAAGGAGTTTCAAAAGAATATTAATGCTCTGAATGATGGGATATTGAGTGACTTCGTATACAAAGATCATATTTTGAAATTTGGGAAGAGACTTTGTGTTCTCGATATATCTGATCTAAAAAGAGAATTGTTAGATGATTCTCATAGTTCCAATTTCTCTATACACCCTAGTAGCACTAATATTCATAGATATGTGAAGGAAAATATTTTGTGGGACAACATGAAGAGGGATATTGCTAATTTTGTGTCATGATGTACGGTTTGTCCACAAGTGAATGTAGGAAGGAAACATCCAGGGGGGTATTGAAAATTCTTCCCATACCTGAGTGGAAATGGGATAATTTCATGATGAGGGCATTATAAGAATTTATGAATGAAGGATGAATGTTGATGCCTCCACGGAGCAAGAAGTGTGGATAGACAAGAAAGACCGGATCACTGCCCGAGGTTTTAATCAAGCCAAAATCACCGTGGAGGAATTCATTCAGACTATGGATAGAATGATGACTCACCATGAAGATCTTATCAGTGTGGATCCAGACACTCAGGCTAGTAATTTACACTGGGAATTATATACTGTGTCTGATTCAAATAATCTTATCCTTGTGTTTAATCACTTTGTGAGTTCTTTTAGTACGTTGTGATTTCTGTTTTTCGAACTATGGTTTCCCTCTTTCCCTAAATTGGTTTAATAAAAAAAATTATATTTGGTTATGTCATGATGGACTTTTTCATGGGACTACCAAAGTCTTCTAGAAGTAACAATGCAATATGGGTCATTGTTGATCATCTTACCAAGTCAACACATTTCCATGCTATAATAGAAGATCTACCACTTGAACATCTAAAAAGACTATATATTAATGAAGTTGTGAGACTTCATAGAGTACTCCCATAAATATTTTCTCATCATGATCCATGTTTTACATCAAGATTATAGAAAATACTTCAGAAGGCTCTAGATAATGATCATAGTTTGAGCACTGCCTACCACCCACAAACTGATGTAAAATCAGAGCAGACAATTCAAACATTGGAAGACATGTTGAGGTATTATTCACATTATTTTCAAGGCATATGGTATCATTATTTTCCAATCGTATAATTTTATTACAACAATAACTTCCATTCAATCATTCATATGGCACCCTATGAAGCATTATATAGGAGGAGATTTCATACACCAACTTGCTGGGATGATGTTGGTGAAAGAATGATCGTGGGCCCAGAACATGTTGAAAAATCAATGGAGAAGGTGAATATTATCCAAAACCATATCAAAATAACTCAAATTAGGCAAAAGAGCTACACATATAACCGATGGAAGGATTTGGAGTTTCAAGAAGGTGATCATGTTTTCTTAAAGGTATCTCCATGTAAGGGTATTATACGATTCGGTAAGAAGAGAAAATTAAGTCCCAGATACATCGGGCCTTTTGAAATTCTTGACCAAATTGGAGCCATAGATTACCTTTTGGAAATGTCTCCATGTCTCTCCAAGGTTCACAATGTGTTCCACGTGTAAATGTTAAGAAAGTACATGCCAGACCCAACACATGTACTCCCTTATGAAGATTTAGAACTTGAGCTAGATCTATCATATTGTGATGAACCTATCACAATTCTTGATACTAGGGAACAAGTATTGAGAAATAAGATGACTCCTATGGTAAAGGTTATAGGGAGGAACCTTAAGTGGGAGGAAGCAACATGGGAGCCTGAGGAGCTTATGTTAAAGACATACCCAAATCTTTTTAGGTAATATTTTGTAAATTTTGCAGATGAAATTTTTGTAAGGAGGGGAGAATGTAACACCCCAAGGTTTAGATAATTAATATTGAATTCAATATTTAAATCTGTCAATTAAACACAATTTTGCCTCTTCTATGTTTTGAATTTTGAAAAATGGTCATCTAGAGTTGTGTTCAGTAAGTCAGTTGGGTCTGATAGAACAAACGTGATTTTTGGTGAATAGTAAAATACCCTAATGAACAATAATATGAATAGTTAAATGAATAGTAATATTAACTTTATGAATAGTAAATAAAAAAATTATTTTATTTACTTAAGACAATAAGATAATGAGATCATAATTAGTTTTTCAATGTCACATAAAACTAATTACACGTCAAGATTGTTATTTTTCGAATTAACTATAACATTATTTAAAAATTAAATTAATAATATTTATTTTTTTTTTGAAAAATGGATTTCACTTTTGAATTCTACATGTCAGAAAATGGTAGGGGTGAATTTTTGGGATTTTTCTAAAATACATGAATTTTTCATGAATAATAAAAATACAGTATTGAGTATTCGACAGTTTAATGACATCATAATGATGTAATAATTAAATATAAAAGTATGGTCGACTTTTTTATAGAAACATATGACATGAGGTGTCCCATGTGGATAAAACCATGGGTAAATACCATGGGAAAGCCCACGGTTTAACCAAAACCACTAATGAGGTGTCCCTTTGAAATTATTTAAAAATTACCTCTCTTTTTCTATAAATACCCACTCATCCATTCGTTTTAATTCATTTAAAATCCCTCATATTCAAATATCAGGTTTTTTACCTCTCTAAGAGTCCTAACAAGGTGTCCCTAAGCCCCCAATGTCACATCATCAAGATCTAGGATTTATTCTACAAGGTAAATGAATCCTTTATTCTCTACTTTAAGCCAACACTTCTTTTACGTTATCTATTTGAAATTCCATTCTCATATGTTGGGGTTTTATTACATTAATTATTATTATAGTCCTTTTAATCTAAATATTATTATCTACCCTTTTGTTCTCATTATTTGATTTTATAAAATTTTATGTGATGATATTTGGCTGCTGAATTTTCATAAGTGATCTCTTAATTTTTCTTTTATATTCAAATTCATATCTTTTATTTTTCTCTCCTCACCTCCTATATCCAAATGATCATGATAACTCTAGTTACATCTATATACATTATTTATATAATGTGAATGAAATAACCATCATAAATATTCTTACTCCCTCCCTTTTATTTTTGATAAACGAAGTCAAAGTCCATGAGGTTCTAATTTATAGCCTTCATGGACGACGAAGATTCCTTTTTCAGTTTAGTCTTCATTACTGGTCATGAAACCATATTTAAGGGTGAAAAAAACAATGAAATATGTATTATAATATTAATAATGATCTAGAAACAGAATATGTACATATAATTATTTTATATGACAAAACTAGTTTATAATAATCCAAATACCGGAGAATAATCGAAGTGGTTGTCATCTAAGGATTCTTCTTCATTCCATGTAACAAAATGATAGAAATGAGCATTACCAATTATTTATGATTATAAATAATATATAATTCCAATCCTGAAGATTTATAACCTTTCTATATAAACTCCCTTTGTAACACCCCAAGCTTCCACGGTACGTTTCTCTTCGAATAATGCAATAGCGTGTATTGTACGCAACCTCGAGCTCTAACACACACCACAACTAATTAAACTAGCTGTTGTGAATAGTAATACCTACTTTTTGAAATTTTATAAATTTTATTTATCAAAATGGACTTCATTTTTGAATTCGGAATATCAATTATAGCTTTGGGTGAAATTTTGGCCTTATTCTGAAAAACGTCCATTTTTGATGAATAGTGAAACCACTAAGTGGTTGTTAAAAACTGATTTTTTGTTAAAATGAAATATTACCACTTCTGTGATTTGGTTTTCAAAAATCTGACATACATGGTTGTCATTAATAAGTAAAATGTGGTTCAATGGGATTAAAATAATTTTTTGGTGAATAGTAACTTTTATGTTCTTAATCGCGATTAGAGGTAATTAGTGTAGTTTAAGGTAAAAATAATGTTTTAATAATATGAGATGAGCATGACACTTGTCCTACTCCTATTGGATGAGTCATGGCCGACCAAGACAACCCATGGGTCAACTTGGGGATCCCATGGAGCCACTTTGGTTGGAAAATGACATTAATATATATTTATTTAATGTTAAAATTAAATTGAAACAAACATGAGTTGTTTTACTAAAACTGTTTTTAAGTGGGGTTACACAAGTCAAAATTTTGACTATAAGTATTAATTAGAAATATAAAACAATTTCATAAATCATAGTATTTTTTTTATAATTTTTAGACATTAAATAAATTAAATTATTTATGACATCATTATGATGCAACGATGACCTCATTATTTAACGATTTTAATAAAATGAAAAGATAATGTAAAATCCAAGGCTTAAACTTGTCCAAAGACTATTGGATGGGTATATTTCGAACCCTTATCACCTTAGCCACGAATTATATAAGTGTGGGACCTTTAGAATCTGAAAAGAATTGTATAATAATGTAACATTTCAATCTTTCCAAAAGAGCCCCTCCTCTCCTATTATAAAAGGCCCCCACCTCTACCACCTTATTGACACTTTCGAGCCTTTTGGTTCGGCCAACCTCTTCCCAAATACTCTCCCAACTTCTATCCCTTCATCCTAGAAGCTTTACTTTAGTCAGAAATCCATCCTAAGGAGTACTTTTGATCAAATCAAAAGGAAGAACCCGAAGAAGAGGTAACATTTTCATCACCCTCTTTCAAGTTTCTTTCTTCTTCCACTCCCTCTTTGTTTATTATTTAAATTCTAAAATTATAAATCCAGTATCTTCTATATACTTTGATGTTATTATAAATATGGAACAACCATATTCAGTATTCTACCCATCATTTGAATGACAGGTCACCATACGTGCGTACGTACGGCTTACCGTCTCCACGTCGTGGTGTAATTGTTATTCAATATATTATTATTTAGATGGGTATAATAATGATATGAAATTAATGTAAATAAAAAATATAACTTGATAATGATTCTTTATATATTATATACTATCCAATTATATATTATTTTAATATCAAAATAATGATATTGTCGCTCGTGTGTACGTACGGACTACCGTCTCCACGAACGCGATGAGATTAACTCTCCGTCGTATCCATTCAAGTATAATTATTATTTGATGATTTACAAATAATGTTTAAGGACATGATATCATTCTGGATATGAATAAGATACAACATATCCCTGAAAAACACGACTTACGTAACAAAACATATAAAAGAAATCGAGTAAGTTAACACCCGAAACAACGATAAATCTAAGATATTGTTAACAAAGCAATGCTGAAAGATCATATATGATATCATATGATTGTATATGATTATTGTATAATTTAATAACAATTATTTCACCATTATACAGGAGTTTAACCTACCCCAACCAAGGAAAAGTACAAGTTAAGGGTTTACTTCACAACCTCTTCATTATCCAAGGTTGTTTATACATAATTATCTACTGGGACCTCGTTATCATCCACATCCATGTTTTTTAAAAATGTCTTTCAAAACATTTTTACTATTAAATGGAAAATGGGTTAAATTCATTTATACCCTTATACATTTTTGAAAGGAATCTTACCGTCGTTTTCCAAACAATATACTTTTTGACCTTTTTGACAAATTTAAGGTAAGAATGTTTTTTTAACTTATACGGCGGGTGAGGCTATTTTCCGCCATTATAACTTCGTCAAAGCTTCCCTTACAAGCTTATAATAATATATTAAAAGTAAATGTATTATTTTATAATTATGAGACTTTTAAATGATTTCAAAAAAGAGAGATATTTCTCTCAAATAGCTTTAATTTCATCCATGTCAACATCCTTTGACGGGTTTTAAGTTTATTGGAAATTGATTTATGATACAAAACTTCCATTGAGCATTTTGTGAAACATTTGACTGTGGATGTGTTACTGTTATACCATCCATAGTTTAGGGAGAAACTGTTGACATTTCGTATGCTAGTTTTAATACAAATATTTATGTTATGTTTAAACCTATTCATATGAAGAATGTATTGGACTTAGTAACTGACGGGTGGAGCCCGCTATAGATCCTCGATGCATCGGTAGGTCTCATGAGACAACTAGACGTGGAATTGGCTGAGGCCCTTACCCAATTTGATTTATGGTTTTAGCCGAGGCCTAAATCATTTTAGACGTCTTTGCCGAGGCCTTGACAAAAGGTTTCAGAATGTCTGGCATTATACATTCCCTCATTATGAAAGTGGTTATTGATATTTCAGGTGATTATTCGTCTAGTAGAATATCCATGTGAGTATGTAATGGCATTATTTTATTTTACTTTTGCCATATTATTCTGAAGTTCAAGTTCAATAAGGCTTTTGTTTTAGTTATACATTGCCTTAAATGCTTGTGTTTTCTTATGAAAGTTTCCACTATATTGAAATCCTTACGAAGCATTTGAGATCACCCCTTTCAATGTTTTATTTTTCCCATGATGTGAAGAAGTGTATTATGACTGACTTACAAGAATAGTCAGTGAGGATATGAGTGTGGACTAGGGAGACCATGTTATTGTAGTTTTCATTTTTATGCTGTAATGTAATGTTTATGAATGTATCTAGTGTTTCAAAGGCTACTAAAATAATCGGTCTTTCGAAACATGATCTTTTGTGATCATGCCAATGTTACGAAGTAATGCACCGACTCTGGGTAGCTGGGGTTGGGGCGTTACAGTTGGTATCAGAAGAAGTTTAGTACAAACTTTGGAAGCTAGATTTAAACAAACTCTGATTAGAGCACGTAGACCTAATATGAACTTTGAGGATTAGTATAGAAGAACTTCCTAAAATTTTGGTATTGTAGAGATTTTGTGAGTTTTCTGAGTAATACATCCACGTCTGGATACGAGTAGGTAGAGGCAGCTCTGGCACAGATGTACCTAGGGGTAAAACCTGAAAACACCGCTTTGAGCTAGACTCGAATGGGAACTGGTGCATGACAACGGGCCTTGCTGCACTCTTGGTTACGACACTCCCGGGGGATATGCTTAGGATAATTCCCATATTCTTTACAAACAACTATGAAGGGTTACGAGTATATACTTCCTCAAAGAAAACATTTTTATAATTCTGGATTTTATCCATAATTAGTTCAATTTATGTTAAGTGTTTTACAAGTATGGAATTATGTATTTTGATTCATAAACTAATCTAGTTTATGCCATTATTTAGAAATGACGCCTAGTGGAAGGAATGGAAACCTTATCAATGCATGCACTCCGTGTAGGGATTTCCCTCCTTCTCAAGATAATTATGGTGGAGCTAGTGATACAACTGGTGCTGATCAGCTTCTCACCGTACTGGGACAACTCACGCAGGTTATGAATAACAACCTTTCTCGTATGGAGCACCCTGATCCGCAACGTGGAGGATCAATGCTAGACCGTTTCATGAGGAAACAACCACCAACCTTCAATGGGAGTACAAATCCTACAGTAGCTGAGCAATGGATAAATTCCTTAGAGAAAATATTCCAAGCCTTGGTGAGTAGTGAAAGGGAGAAAGTTGTCATGGCAGTTTACCGCCTCACTGGAGATGCCGATCAATGGTGGTCACTAATTCAAAACACAAAGGAAGATGATGAATTAACAAACATGGAATGGTAGGAGTTCAAAGATCTGTTCTTAGAAAAATTCTTTCCTCGAGACCATCGAGCGGATATGGAAAGGCAATTTCTGAGTCTGAGGCAGAAGGAGGATGAGAATGTCGCAAAGTATGAGGCTAACCTTACAAGGTTAGCAAGGTATGCTGCAGATTACATACGTAACCCAAGAAGTAAGACCGATCGTTTCTTTGATGGGTTAAAACCATTTCTTCGTCGAGCTTTAGTGTCACAAACCTTCTCTTCATACGAAGGTATTGTCTCGTGCGCTATCAAGACAGAAAAGGAATTCTCTAAGTCTTATGACTTTAAATCAAAGAAAGATAAGAAGAGATCCGCTGAAAACTCTGGGAAAGGAAATAAGGAAACATGGAAGAAGGGTAGAAATGAATTTCCACCCTGTGATAATTGTTGTAGGAAGCACCCTGGTGCTTGTCTAAAAGGAAAAGGAGTATGTTACAAGTGTGGTGAAAAAGGCCACCAATCTCATGAATGCAAGGGAAATAAAGCGGCTGTCAATGTGGAATTCTATAATTGTAGAGAGAAGGGACCTTATGCAAATTAATGTCCTAAGCGTCAGGGGAACTTACCTCAGAAGAGGCCAAGGGATCAGGTCCAGGCTTATGCTATCACTACTGCTTAGGTGGAAGCTCTGAAATACGTGGTGGCATGTAATTTAATGGTTTCCTCAAGTTTAGCAAATGCATTATTTGATTCTGGATCATCGCATTGTTTCATATCTTCCCAGTTTTCTAAGAAAATTAGATATTTCCAATTTGATTTAACAAGGGAGTTGTCGGTCAAAACCCCAAAGGGAAGTATTGTTGCAACAAAGTTTTGTCGATTAGTTCCCATTAGAGCACCTAAATGTTCATTACCTGCTGATCTCATCGTCATACCCATGATTGAATTTGATATAATCCTTGGTATGGATTGGCTTTCGGACCATGATGAAAAAATTTATTGTAAGAGGAAAGAGGTTACGATTCTTGATGATGATGATAAGGAACACCTTATCTTTATAGCAAAATCGTCGCCACATAATTATTATCTAGATCCACCCCCAGTAGCTCAAATAAAATCAATTATTGGGGAGGAAGAGAAGGAACTTACTGAGGGTGAGGAAAGTAATATTCAAATAGAGGATGTACCTATTGTGATAGAATATGTTGATGTGTTTCCAGAAGATTTACCTGGACATCCTCCAGAACGAGAAGTTGAGTTTTCAATTTATTTAATTCCTGGATCAAGGCCCATATCGAAGACCCCTTATAGAATGGACACTGTGTAATTAGTTGAACTAAAGAAACAACTAGAGGAATTGAGTAATAAGGGATTTATTCTCCCTAGTGTTTCTCCTTGGGGAGCCCCTGTTATTTTTGTTAAGAAGAAAGATGGATCTATGAGGTTGTGCATCGAATATAGGGAGATCGATGCTATAACAATAATGAACAAGTATCCCCTACCTCTCATTGATGATTTGTTTGACCAACTGAATGGAGCTCAATACTTTTCAAAGATTGACCTTCGGTCTGGATACCATCAGTTGTGTGTGAAGAAGGAAGACGTTCCAAAGACAGCATTTCGAACAAGGTATGGGCATTACGAGTTTATAGTAATGCCTTTTGGATTGACTAATGCACCCTCTGTTTTCATGGATCTAATGAATAGAGTTTTCAAGGAATATCTTGATGACATTGTAGTGGTATTTATTGATGATATCTTGGTATACTCCAAATGCCACGAAGATCATGAAAATCACTTACGCATTATCCTGAAGACTCTTAGAAGACATGAATTATATGGGAAATTTAGCAAGTGTGAATTCTGGCTTCAGGAGATTTCTTTTCTTGGCCATATTTTCTCTAAGGAAGGAATTTCCGTTGATCCTTCTAAAACCAAGGAAATCCAAGAATGGCCAGCACCGACAAGTATAACTGAGGTACACAGTTTTATTGGTTTAGCAGGTTATTATCGACGTTTCGTCCAGAATTTTGCCAGATTGGCTAACCCATTGACAAAGCTCACACGTAAAGGGATTAAATTTGTCTGGAAAAAAGAGTGTGAAGAATATTTCGAAGAACTGAAGAGAATATTAGTCAACGCCCCTGTATTGACTCTACCATCGGGGAATGATGGGTTTGTTATTTATAGTGATGCATCGAAGAAAGGACTTGGTTGTGTCCTTATGAAGAATGATAAGGTTATTGCCTATGCATCACGACAGCTAAAAATTCATGAGAAAAACTATCCTACTCATGATTTTGAGTTATCAACTGTGGTCTTTGCTTTAAAGATATGGAGACATTACCTCTATGGTGAAAAATGTGAGATTTATACTGATCACAAGAGTTTGAAGTATATTTTCTCACAAAAAGAACTCAACATGAGGCAAATGCGATGGCTTGAACTACTCAAGGATTATGATTGAACGATACATTACCACCTGGGGAAGGCAAACAATGTGGCAGGTGCTTTGAGTAGAAAAGACCATGGAGTTTTGAATGTGATGAGAATTGAAAGGGATCCAATTTTCATGGATCTAGTGAATATGGACATGGGAATAACTAGGGAAGGTGAAACATCAATGCTTTTTCAAATGGTTGCCAAACCATCATTACTAGAAAGGATTAAGAGTTCTCAGACCAATGATGAATAATTTCAGAAGAAGATTAAAGATGTGAATGATGGAAGATTGAGAGACTTTGTGTATAAGGATGGAATTTTGAAATTCGAGAAGAGACTTTGTGTTCCCTATATACCTGATCTAAAAAGGGAATTGCTTGATGATGCTCATAGTTCCAATTTCTCTATACACCCTGGGAGCACCAAAATGTATAGAGATTTGATGGAACATTTTTGGTGGGACAATATGAAGAGGGAGATTGCTGATTTTGTGTCGAGGTGTATGGTTTGTCAACAAGTGAAAGCTGGAAGGCAACATCCTGGTGGAGTATTTCAACCTCTTCCCATACCTGAGTGGAAATGGGATAATATTACGATGGAATTTGTCATGGGACTACCAAAGACTCCTAGAAGGAATGATGCAACATGGGTCATTTTTGATCATCTTACTAAGTCATCACATTTTCTGGCTATACGGGAGGATCTACCACTTGAACGTCTAGCAAGACTATATATTAATGAAGTTGTAAAACTTCATGGAGTACCCCTATCGATTGTTTCTGATCGTGATCCTCGTTTTACTTCAAGATTTTGGAAAAGTCTTCAAAAGGCCTTGGATACTGAACATCATTTGAGTACTTCCTATCACCCTCAAATAGATGGACAATCAGAACGGACTATTCAAACCTTATAAGACATGTTGAGATCATGCTCTCTTGACTTTCAGGGTATGTGGGATCAATATTCACCAATGGTAGAATTTTCCTATAACAATAGCTTCCATTCAAGCATTCAGATGGCACCTTATGAAGAGTTATATGGAAAGAGATGTCGTACACCAACCTGTTGGGATGACGTTGGTGAAAGAAAACTTGTGGGACCAGAACTGGTGGAAGAAACAATGGAAAAGGTGAAGGTAATCCAAAACCACATCAAATCAGCTCAAAGTAGGCAGAAGAGATATGCCGATAACAGAAGAAATGTTTTGGAATTTCAGGTGGGAGATCATGTTTTCCTAAAGGTATCTCCATGGAAGGGATTTATACGTTTTGGTAAAAAGGGTATGTTGAGTCCCAGGTACATCGGACCTTTCGAAATTCTAGATCTAATTGGGGTTGTAGCTTATCGTTTGGCGATGCCGCCAAATCTCTCCAAAGTTCACGATGTTTTCCACATATCGCTATTGAGAAAATACATGCCCGACCCAACACATGTACTTACCTATGAGGAATTAGAACTGGAACCCGATCTATCTTATTGTGAAGAGCCCATCAGAATTCTTGATGTGAAGGAGCAGGTGCTGAGAAACCGGACGACTCGTCCGGTAAAGGTTTTGTGGAGAAATCATAAAATGGAAGAGGCAACGTGGGAACCTGAGGAACTTATGATGAAGAACCACCATAGTCTTTTTAAGCAGTAATACTCTAGAAATTGCGAGGACGCAATTAATTGAAATAGGGGAGAATGTAACACCCCAAGCTTCCAGGGTATGTTTCCCTTCGAATAATGCAATATCTTGTGTTGTACGCAACCTCGAGCTCTAACACACACCACAACTAATTAAACTAGCCATTGTGAATAGTAATACCTAATTTTTGAAATTTTATAAATTTTATTTTTCAAAATGGACTTCGTTTTTGAATTAGGAATATCAATTATAGCTTAGGGTGAAATTTTGGCCTTTTTCTGAAAAAATTCAATTTTTGATGAATAGTGAAACCACTAAGTGGTTGTTAAAAACTGATTTTTCGTTAAAATGAAATATTACCACTTCTGTGATTTGATTTTCAAAAATCCGACATACATGGTTGTCATTAAGAAGTAAAATGTGGTTCAATGAGATTAAAATAATTTTTTTTGGTGAATAGTAACTTTTAAGTTCTTAATCGCGATTAGAGGTAATTAGTGTACGTTAAGGTAAAAATAATGTTTTAATAATATGAGAGGAGCTTCACACTTGTCCTACTCCTATTGGATGAGTCATGGCCGACCAAGACAACCCATGGGTCAACTTGGGGACCGCATGGAGCCACTTTGGTTGGAAAATGACATTAATATATATTTATTTAATATTAAAATTAAAATGACACAAACATGAGTTGTTTTACTAAAACAGTTTTTAAGTGGGGTTACAAAAGTCCAAATTTTGACTATAAGTATTCATTAGAAATCTAAACAGATTTCCTACATCATAGTAGTTTTTTTATAATTTTTAGACATTAAATAAATTAAATTATTTATGACATCATTATGAGCAGCGATGACCTCATAATTTAACGATTTTAATAAAATGAAAAGATAATGTAAAATCTAAGGCTTACACTTGTCCAAAGACTATTGGATGGGTATATTTCGAACCCTTATCACCTTATCCACGAATTATATAATTGTGGGACCTTTAGAATCCGAAAAGCATTGTATAATAATGTAACATTTCAATCTTTCCAAAAGAGCCCCTCCTCTCCTCTTATAAAAGGCCCCCACCTCTACCACCTTATTCACACTTTCAAGCCTTTTGGTTCGACCAACCTCGGCCCAAATACTCTCCCAACATCTATCCATTCATCCTAGAAGCTTTACTTTAGTCTGAAAGCCATCCAAAAGAGTCATTTTGATCAAATCAAAAGGAAGAACATGAAGAAGAGGTAACATTTTCATCACCCTCTTTCAAGTTTCTTTCTTCTTCCGCTCCCTCTTTGTTTATTATTTCAATTCTAAAATTATAACTCCAGTATATTCTATATACTGTGATGTTATTATAAATATGGAAAAACCATATTCCGTATTCTACCCATCATTTGAATGACATGTCACCATACGTGTGTATGTACGACTTACCGTCTCCACGGCGTGGTGTAATTGTTATTCAATATATTATTATTTATATGGGTATAATAATGATATGTAATTCATGTAAATAATAAATATAACATGATAATGATTCTGTATATATGAAATACTATCCAATTATATATTATTTTAATATCAAAATAATGATATTGTCGCTCGTGCGTACGTACGGACTACCGTCTCCACGAACGCGATGAGATTCATTCTCCATCGTATCCATTCAAGTATAATTATCATTTTATGATTTAAAAATAATGTTTAAGGACATGATATCATTCTGGATATGAATAAGATACAACATATCCATGAAAAACACGACTTAAGTAACAAAACAAATAAAAGAAAACAAGTAAGTTAACACCCGAAATAACGATAAATCTAAGATATTGTTAACAAAGCAACGTTAAAAGATCATATATGATGTCATATGAATGTATATGATTCTTGTATAATTTAATAACAATTATTTCACCATTATATAGGTGGTTAACCTACCCCATCCAAGGAAAAGTTCAAGTTAAGGGTTTACTTCACAACCTCTTCATTATCCAAGGTTGTTTATACATAATTATCTACTGGGACCTCGTTATCATCCACATCCATGTTTCTTAAAAAAGTATTTCAAAACATTTTTACTATTAAATGGAAAATGGTTTAAAGTCATTTATACCCTTATACATTTTTGAAAGGAATCTTACTGTCGTTTTCCAAACAATATACTTTTTTACATTTTTGACAAATTTAAGGTAAAAATGTTTTCTTAAATTATACGGTGGGTGCGGATATTTTCCGCCATTATAACTTCATCGAAGATTCCCTTACAAGATTATAATAATATTTTAAAAGTAAATGTATTATTTTATAATTATGGGACTTTTAAATGATTTAAAAAAAAGAGATATTTCTCTCAAATAGCTTTGATTTCAACCATGTCAACATCCTTTGATGGGTTTTTAGTTTATTTGAAATTGATTTATGATACAAAACTTCCATTGAGCATTTTGTGAAACATTTGACTATGGATGTGTTATTTTTATACCATCCATAGTTTATGGAGAAACTGTTGACATTTCGTATGCTAGTTTTAATACGAATATTTAAGTTATGCTTAAACCTATTCATATGAGGAATGTATTGGACTTAATAAGTGACGGGTGGAGCCCGCTATATCTCCTCGATGCATCGGTAGGTCTCATGAGACAACTAGACGTGGAATTGGCCGAGGCCCTTTCCCAATTTGATTTATGGTTTTGGCTGAGGCCTTAATCATTTTAGACGTCTTGGTCGAGGCCTTGACAAAATGTTCTAGAATGTCTGGCATTATACATTCCCTCATTATGAAAGTGGTTATTGATATTTCATGTGATTATTCATCTAGAAGAATATCCATGTGAGTAAGTAATTGAATTATTTTATTTTACTTTTTCCATATTATGCTGAAGTTCAAGTTCAATAAGGCTTTTGTTTTAGTTATACATTGCCTTAAATGCTTATGTTTTCTTATGAAAGTTTCCGCTATATTGTTATCCTTACGGAGCATTTGAGCTCACCCCTTTCAATGTTTTATTTTTCCCAGGATGTAAAGAAGTGTATTATGACTGACTTGCAAGAATAGTCAGTGAGGATATGAGTGTGGACTAGGGAGACCATGTTATTGTAGTTTTCATTTTTATGATGTAATGTAATGTTTATGAATGTATCTAGTGTTTCCAAGGCTACTAAACTAATCAGTCTTTCGAGACTTGATCTTTTGTGATCATGCCAATGTTACGAAGTAATGCACCGACTCTGGGTAGCTGGGGTCGGGGCGTTACACCATTACTTAATAACAAGTGAACCAAATATGAAAATAACGGAAACGAACACTCCATAATGACAAAATTCAATACAATAACATGTCAATAATGACATAAACAAACTAACCAGAATTCTAGTAAACTAAATACATAGATAATAGGTTCTAAAATAATTTATTAACAAGTATAATTTCATATTCCAAGATCATAAGTACAAGAGTGGAAAAAGTTTAGAGTTATGGTATAGGTTTTTCACCTGAACTTCCATTTTCATTCGGGTTACTTTTATTATCTAATTTCATTGATGATATTATTATGTGTTGTTATGTACCTCTCATAAATTCTGTATGAGTATTATATATATGTACAAAAACCAGATTCCTTCCTTATTTTATGGATTGTTTCATGTTTTAAAAGTAACATTCAAAATTGTTTCAATAATAGAAGCCCGAGTCAAGGAAATTTATTAAATTCTTACCTATTTTCAAGGGAACTCTATAATATGTTTTTGGAAACCATTACCTTTATAAAATCACTCATTTTATTATACTATCATACTTAACTTCTGGTTTTATACAATTATTTTTCCAAAATAACTCCTCTTTTCAAAATAAAAGAGTATTTATCTCCAGAATTACTTAATTATTTTATAAGACCGTTTACATATAATTCAATACTCTTGTTGATTCCATGGTATTAGTTTGTTTAATCAATTTTTATGTCATATACCATATTTTATTGAATGGTTTATGACTAAATTTTTTGTGTATGATCTATCCAAAAACCATTCACCATATTATTCTGAATGGTTAGTGTTTATGCTCAATAATTGGGGAAAGTAAGTTACATTTCATATGATAGTTTTATTATGAATGTATATTTTGTTTATGTTCATCCCCACTCGTACGAGGAATTCATTGGACTTATTATGTGACGAGTGGGGCCTTCTATAGCCCCTCTATGCATCGATATGTCTCATGAGACAAACTATGATCTTGGCACGAGTCCTTGACAAAATGATTATTTTATGGTCCTAGCACGAGGCTTGGAAGTTAAGGTTATGATGTCTGAAGTATGCAATTCCATCATTACGATGCTAGTATTTTATGTTCATGTGGTTAATAGACTAGTAGAATACCTTTGATTATGTTTTATTATGTCATTATTTATTCAGCTCATATTTCTTCCATAATGTGTTCAAGTTCATTATTAAAGGCATGTGTTTTCAATTATTCACCATGTCTATTGTTTATATTATCTTCCACTGTATTGCTTACTCTTACTGAGCGTTTGAGCTCACCCCTTTCTTATATTTTATTTTCTCAGGTTATGAAGATGTAAATTATGAGTGACTTTCAAGAATAATCTAAGCGATGTGATGTTTCTTGTGGAATAAAATAGTGTTTTGATTCCCTTCATGTTGTAATGATAAACATATGTATGTCACTTGTTTCCAATAATAATAAACTACTTGGTCTTTCAGGATTCGTATTCATTGTATGTATGCCAACATAATCAAATAAGGCAATAGCTCTAGGAAACTTGGGTCGGGTTCTTACAATAATCATATAATTATCACCCATAACATTTTGTTTTCATTTTTACTCTTCATAAATAGTTATTCTCTATATAAATTATACCCAATTTCCACATTGAGTGTTTATAGTATTGATCATTCATACAGTTATCTCAGAATGGAGGTTAATATATTATTTCTAATTCCAATATTAATAATTTGTAGGTTTTAATGATACTGGTAAGGATGTTATATTATTATTAATTTTGATTCCAATTATTTTCATGAGTTTTTTTATTTATTATCCTTGAAGATGAAATCGCTATTAGGTATGTTTCTATGATTATTTCGAATAAAAAGGTGTTTTATTAATTGATTAATTCAATATTAACATAATATATATATAATTAATTACATAAACAGTTATATTATATTATACCATTATTTATGATTTTATATTAATTCATGATCCAAATTCATTGTATTTTTATTGTGGGTGGTTAAATACATCAATACATGAACACACCTTGATTTAATTTATGATTTTACTATGGTATTGTTATTATATAATTATTCCAAAATGAAAAAATAAAATATTTAGAATTTTCTAATGTGATATATCATAATTATTATAGAGTTAGTAGAATAATTAATTGATATGAAAATATTACATAATTCTTAAACAAATTACTCTTAGAACACTTAATTTAAATGATCAAATTAACAATATTTGAGTATTTGTCATATTATTGATATGATTTTTTAATAATCATACCTCGTACATGATTATGTTTAAAAACCATTTTAACTTAATAATTCCATTCCATGAACCATTAATGTTGTATGGTGATGAAAAATGAATGTTATTCCTTCTGATTGAAGGAGTATGTATGAATGCACGGATGTAAACTTTTTTCTTAATGGATTAAACTGATGAAAAAATTTATCACAAAATTACTATATTATCATTAAATGATATTATCTATAAAAATATAATTATATTAATTTCTATAAAATAACATTTAATAAATATATTAATATTACAAACGATGAAGTTTATAATACTCAACCAAAGGAATTGAATTTTCTGAGGAAATATCATTGTAAATTAAGGGCTCATTCAAAATAATGGTGAGAATAAAATTTAAATAATTGGGGAGGATTATAGGAAGATAAAATGGGATAGTTTCTGGAAAAAATTATAATGATACTTGAGGCGTGAAGTAGTTGATGTGTTATAGTATTACATGTAATGGGAAGGAGAGTTTTGTGAGGAATCCTAAATGTTAGAAAAAATATAATATTACTATTCAAGGATCAATAGAACAAAAATGTATGAAAGAGGATGGGAAGGTGAGTTTGGGTATAAAATAACGTAAAAATTACATTTTCAGAATAACTACAAGCTTTTATATTTTTTTAAATATGTATGAATTACTCTCATTTTATTATTTAGATATAAGTAATTATTAACTATAAAAAATAAATTTAATTACACAAAAAAATATTTTCAATTTTACTTAGTATTATACTTAATATTTTAATTTTGTAATGTATTTTATAATTTTTTTTGTAATGTATTGAAATGAAAATTTCAAATAATTACACTTAACCATGTAATAAATGTTAAAGAAACTTTTTAATGAATTAAAATTATATAGAATCTATAATTATAAATAATATTGATATTTAAAAAATATTATTTATTTTATAGAATTATTAAATGTTAATACTATTTCTAGGAATTTAAAAATAGAATCTTACATTGAATGTAGTCGATTAAAAAAAATCTGAAAAAAATGTTCATTAAAGTTTCAATTTGACAAGTTCAAAATATTTTGGAATTATTATTTTCATATTAAATGAATATATTATCATTGAGAAACAAATTTTATTACATATAGTTTTTTTTATTTTATATATTATTTATACATTGAATATATTTCAAAAGAGTTTGTGTATTAAAAAAAATTATTTTCTCTATTCACCATAAAATCGATAGTTTTGAATAAAATAATTTTAATCTTATGAAAATATGTTTATGATGAATTAAAAAAATGAAATTTGTTAATTTTTCAATTAATTATAAAAATTAAAAATTAAACATTTAAACTTTATCTTGAATAAATGATATTTATAGTGCACATTCTGTGCTAATTTAGGAAATGGTGTTTTCAAGATATAGTAGGATCTCATTTATTATATTCCTCTTGTTTATATTGGGAATATAAACATATATAATAGTGTTTTCAAATAATCAGTAAGGTAAAAATAAGAGGTATACATCAATGGAAATGAGTTAAAATAATTTGAGAATATATGATTGATCTCATAATTAATGATCATTTAAAAATTTTAAGAGAATCATAGGTAATAAAAAATATATCATATTTCATGTATCACAGAATAATGATTTGGAATAAAATTAAACACATGTTATGAGATTATAGACACATAATTAAATAATCATAATACATGAACACATTACACAAGAATATGAATGAAGAATAAGTCCGTGGAATAAATATAATTATAAAAACCCATTTCCATGTTTAAAGCTCATAACCAATACCAAAATCACATTATATAATAAATCCCACTGTGGGTTGTTTTATGTTGACATTCCATTTTTTCAGTAATGGGATGAATCCTATATTGGATTTGGTTCACTCTCTAGTACCTTACATGACATACAATAAGATATTAATCATTATTTAATGAATTTTATATCTTTAATGAACCTTCACATCCCATAATTATAAACTATACATATTTGTTCCACATGAACATGAAAAATTTAACCTAACCATCATAATATAATTAAAAATTGTGAACACAATTTGTTACTTGTAAACATTTTCATAACAATAAAATAATTCAACTAATGATATAATTGTTGTAGTATCATTAGAACATAAACCAATTGAAGCCTAAGAAATAATAAAGGTTATTAAAATTTTAGAAATCACTATAATAAAAACAGAAATATTTTCATTCAGAAATAAGAAGAAATATATTTCGATTTTGATAATGATTATTGTAAATTAAAAATATCCAAATAAACTGAATAGAAATTATATTTAGAAATCATGAAAATTTGTAGAGTGATGATTTTTTTTTAAAATGGGAAAAAATAATGAAATGGTATTCATATAGAAAACATTATAAATGAGATTATTTTCACACTATTGTCATGAAAGTCAGAAATTGCCCAAGACGTTATAAAATATATGATTCCATTTATTTTTTTATAAATAAATTCCATCTCAATATAAAATGAAATTAATAAATAATTAATTTTTTTAGAAAAAAATTAATAACAAATATAATGAATATAATTTTGAATGATAACTATTCCTGACCATAATGAAGAGATAAGGTCGGATCTACATATAATCATAATTTTGGTTAAATAAGGAACCAAGCTGAAAATATATGATATAAAGACAAATAAAACAAAGAAATAAACTTATTAAAATATTTAATATTGTGTTTTAAATATAAATAACAGGTGATTATATAAAATAGAATCATTAAAGAAAATTCTAATGAAGCTGTGATTAAAAAAAACCCTCTCCCAGACTTCCATATAGTAATAAAAATAGAAATGAATATTATATAATATTTATGATCATTTTTCATATATTATATGACCTTATTAAAATTTATTTTACAATAAACCAATCATTTATATCTATTTATTACCCATATATTAATTTTTTATTGTCAAAATTGATCTTCGGGTGTCAACTATTTTATTTTCCCATACATGATTCAGTGAGGGTAATCCAGTTCATAATAATTTTTTACAAGAACATTAAATCTATAATTTTAATGTGGATATATATTATTTGTTTTTGATATTTTTAATTAATCCACCATCATTTTATGACACTCAATTTAATGTTTTTAATGGAATTATTTACAGTTTCCCCTTCATTAATTTTGATTCAATAATAAGAATTTATTTTTTTATGAATATATTTATATATATTTCTACTATTTAATTATGGAAACAATTAAAACTAATTATTATTAAATAATATTAATATTATATTGGTTCTCAAAGCAATTAAATATGTAATGCTTATTATATTTTTCTTTTTTGTGGTTATACTAACGAAAAGAAGAATATGATATAATGATTGGATGTGTTAGAAAATGATATTGTATTATGATAATATAAACATTATATAATATTAAAAATTACCAGAAAAATTTTTAAATTGATAAATCATGGTCAATATAAGTTATATGAATAATATTTTGATGAATGATTGTGTAAACATTAAATCATACATTGAAGAGTTGAATATCCAGTTGGAGAGACTCTTGAAAATCTGTTGTTTAAATATCTTATTTGGTAATCATATTTTTAATAAATATAATACTATAATTTGTGGATATAATTTTCTCATGTGTTCAAGGGAATTTTTATAGAATGGTTTTAATCGGTATTTAAGAGGGTACATTATCAATGCGGAGTGCCATTTGTTTTAAATAATCTTATATTAAATAAAAATAATGTCATATTCAAGGAATGTGGATCCATATTACTAAATTATTTGGTATCATATAAGTTTATGTTGTTAAATAACATATAATATATATATATATATAATAATTTTTCATATTTGTTCAGTTATTAATAAATATAACTCATTTATATTATTTTAGGAATTATTTTGAAGTGTAACTGTTAACATAGTAACATAATTTTTTTGTTCTAAAAAAAAGATTTGACATATAAAAAACCTGAATATGAAGATTACAAACATTAAAATAACATTACTAGATTATAAACATTCGGTGTTAAAATTTAATTATAATATATGTACACATAAAAAATTAATGAAATATTTTTTCCAAACTTTATTTTTAATCCTAAAAATTAATTAATTCATATTTCATACTATGATATAATAAGTAAATGATTGTTAATTTTTTAAAATAATGAAATAAATAACTCATTTCATTAATGTCGATAAATAATATATTATTAATTTAAATTATAAGTAAAAATAATATAATATAAATTAAAAGTATCTATTTTAGACAATTGTATTGTTATCCATGAATAGTAATAGTAGTGCTTTTAATAACCTATTAATTATTTCGTGTATGTTTCAAATTTATTTTACTAACCATTCCTTGTGCTATATATATATATTATACTATTATCATTATAGAAAATTAATAAAATATGGAAAAAATATGTTATTAATAAAATAGTGTCCTTGCAAATAATGGGATTTTCTTATGTGAATATGAACCATTTTATTTGAATAAATTCAATTACATTAACAATTGTGTTTGTTTTAAAAATATTTTAATGTATTTTATATTGTATTATAATAAGGAATTTTTCCTTTTTATTCTCTTTTGTGGTTATCAAAACCTATTTACGAAAACTTATTTTTTAAAGGTAAATTTATAATAAAATCACATTGTGTTTCATTATTCCAACCCCATAAAATAATTCTTCAACTATTATTTTATTACTCAAGTGAATATAATGAAGAAAATTTAACCTTATTAAATCTATTTGTTTCAACAAAAATTACTCAAACAAATTATTCTTATAGACAAAATTAAAAAAATATTTTTCTTATTTCAAAAAACAATATCACCATATTTCTAAATTTCTTCCAATTGTTCATTATAGGATAGATTGTGATCCAGTTTTAAATCGCAAGAGTCCAGTATATGAAAATGGTTATGTATTCACATCATCAAATTTGTAACATAATATATATAATGTACATGAGGACGGTTAGGTCTAAGTTAAGGATGGTATTCTTCTATACCAACTTCATGAAGGATTTCATAAATGAAAATATATATTGGGATCAACATTTCCTTATTACAGTTTCTATATTCATACTATAAATCACAATGAAAACAAACATCATAGTTCTTATATGAGATTTAGGTAGTTTTAATTTTCCCCTAAATGTGTAGAACTATATAAAACATTACATTTTCAAGATATATTCCCAATATATTACAATGACAAACATCTTATAATTATTATGGAATTTGACTCCTCTTATCAAAGAGAACCTAATATGGTTCAATTTTAATACTATAATGGCATCTATTTTTATATGATATTTCTAGTTGGTGAATCCATTAATCTCATCCTCAATTTTAATCCATTTAATATATTCATAAAATATATTCAAACTTATAAGAAATCCATTCATATAGACCATTACTATGAGGTTGAATATAGTTATTAATCCTATCTCAGTATACAATGATTCTTAATGTTTCATCAAAAACATTTAGGTAATGATCATATACCTATATGATATAATTTAAAGGTGTAACCATTATAAAAATACCCCTTTTTTTATATTTATCTTGTAATGTATGTTAGGAAAAAAATCATTAAAAATATTTATTAAATTTTCTAACATCGCAAGGAGATCAAATCTGACACAAATTGAATTATAGTATTTAGATGCTTTGAGTGGATAGATAATAAAATAGAAGGTTATTTTCCACCATTTATTGATAGTTTTGGGTAAACCATTCATAATATCATTATAATTTTTTCTACCAAACATAACTAAATGGTAAATTTGACAGTTAGATACATATTATATAAAACATTTGTTCATACTACCCCACAAGAATTGATTCATGATATCTCTATTTTTTTATTTCATAGACTGATAGATATGAGTTCCTATATACTTGATAAAATAAATCATTCATCAATTATGATATTTATCGGTCACATATTCATTGACTGAATATTTTAGTAATATTATTACCATGGCATGACTTTGAAACATTATAATGCTTCTTATATTTTTATGTTATCCTTTTGTGCCTGATTAATCTTTACATGGAATTAGGGTGTTGTAGTCATTTGAAAAAATTTGATATCTCATATTCTACTATGATTTCAAGCGGTATTGGTTGGAAATAAGTGTGTATTGGGTGCCTTTAAATCCTCATAATAGACATGGTTGAATGATCATTCTTACTTAGAGAACCAACTACATTATTCTCCTTCTAGAAGTTATAATGTATTAATAATTTATAATCATTTATCAACTCCAACCATATCCATTGGAACATTTTGAACACCAAAAATTGAATATATACTTTATAATCATTTGATTAGTATATATACAGATATTACATTCTCTCAAAAAATGAATATACCTAATGTCTATTAATGAAATGTTTACTACTCCATGATGTAAATCATCTATTGGGAGATTTATCTTAGATTGAATTTATTTATGTGATTAATATTCTTCTACAATGGAATATTTCCTATGAAACAAATTAATAACTTATATTATGAGTTATTTTATATCATAAACCCTTCCCAACTGCATGGTAATGCGATTAAAGTTACAGTAAACAATCAAATCATAACATCCTTGACATTTTATTCACATACATTTATTAAAAGGAACATGTTTCCATTCTGGGTTAAATATGTTACAGTACATGAGAATAATGGCAAATTTAGACAAATAAATTATATAACACACTCAATTGAATAATAATATTGATCATAGTTATATTTTTCATCCTCAGACATTCTTCAATAACATTGGTTGTTTATGGATCTATAGGAATACGCTCAACTGTTATTATATTTTCCAATAATGGTACATTATACATAAAAAACAGACAATTAATAAATATGATATATAGTTACTCCATTTTCAAGGTCTTCACCATAATCATTAAATGGTCTTCATATTATTCATTTACTGTTTCAATGATTGTGAATATTATTTATAAATTCTACCCCAAATTTATCAATGTAATATCTAAGGACTCTTTTCATCATACCCATGATGATAACCAAGAATTTTTATGTCCGAATTGAATCACAAACTATTTATTATGACCATATATTATAAATAGGTATATCTTTTAAACACACCCTCAGTTAAACATTTATTGGTGATATAATGATAGAAGGTCCTTTTTAATAATATTAAGCACCTTGTAGTTGTTCAAACATTACATTAATATGTGGTAGAGAATAGATTTTCTTAATAAATTTTAATATTAATGATAATTAATTATGAAACACATTAATCTATATTTATTTTTAATAAAGTGGATTGGTCCACTCCACAATGATGAACATATTCATATAAAACACAAATCTAGAATCTCTTGGATTTTTCATATTTATTTCATCTATTTCAACCGAGAGAATAATATATAAATTATTTTTCATATACATAAAACGTTGATTATTTATAATAGAAAAATGAACCACAAAATCTTTTTATAATATAAAAAAATTTACAATAACATATTACCAAAAAATTGATATGTATTTAATATTGGGGTGTCTCAAATTAATTAGAGACAAATATCCATTATTTTTATGTAACAAGACACATACAAGGGAAGTATCTTTGATAGGATTTTCATGGTCCACACCAAATCAATATATGATTAGGGCTTGACAATAATTATAAATTTTGATTTCCAATCCCAAAAATTGATATCATATCTATGTATATTTATCCAATCCATCACAAATTGAATCAATCATTAACAAATGAAGAATATTATGAGTTTTAGGAAGCAAAATTACATAATAATTAATAAGATATGTACTCAACATTTGAGAGAAAATCATAACACCATTGAATGTTTTCATTAATAATTTAATTTCCAAAAATTGTGTGATGATATGATTATATTATAAAATTTTCTAATGTGACAGTGTCCACATAAATATAAAAATTAATTTTTTCAATTAATTAGTCGAAGATGAGTGTTCTTTTAAAGATTCAGTTAAATAAACCACCTCCACAATTCCAAATTAAAAATCATCCATCTTCCATAATGGTGGGTGTTTTAATTTTTTCGAGCTATTTTCATCCATATTAATGGTTATCATGATCATATTTCATTATTATTCAAGTTACGGATGGATTTTTATCCAAAATTGTAGCATTTTCTTGTCCTATTATGTTAATTTTTTCCTTTGGTTTCCCACACTTTCATCATGTATGAAGACAATTTTTCTTCAATCCACAGGGTTTATCATTTTAGATTCCTCAAAAATACATTTTTTCATTTCTTTCCCCCACGATGACGAGAATAATGGGATTTTATAATTTCCATTTCTACAATGAGATCACAATGATCTGTATCATTATAGCTCTAAATTACACTTATATACATCTCTTTCTAAATATAGTTTAATGAAAATAATAGATTATTGATATACCCTCCCAAAATTTTATTAATCTAAAAACAATCTTTAATTTGATCTGAGTTTTACGTCATCAGTCCCAAATAACTGATAATTTTTATGTTTCAGATCCAATAATTTCAACTCCATAATATTATGATGAGATCTCCAAATATATATAATAAAAAAATTTCTTATTTATACACCACCTAATCCACGAAGTTAATTTAATCTCCATAGAAGATATTCTAAATGAGTATCAGCATTGACCATAGTATACTTTATAATGATAAATGATGGAATCAATATTTTCATACTCATTACTCTATAGAATATATAATATCATTTTTCATTTTATTGATCCACGATTTCAAAATTGGTGGAACTAAATGTAACTATAGTAGGTTGGTTGTTTCCATACAAAGGGCTCAATGGTGATTTTTAACTTCCATTTGGTGTTTGAAATTTCACCAAAATTAATTTAGTTATTCATAGCTTAAGAGAGTTGGATGAGAAAATATTATATTTATTAAATTACAATTCCCATTCCCTTGGGTTTTTCGTAAATAAAAAAATTTAATTATTTATCTTACTAATTAATTTTTTGATTATTCCTTGTTCTATCCATTGACTAATTCCAAATTTGGATAGAATGATTATAATGAAATATGTAGAGAAAGAAATCATATTTTCGAGAAAAAAATCCTAATATGCCTATAATTATGACACATTTATTTCATCCCATGTCATTTTGGGTTCATCATTTATAAAATTATATTAAATATAAGTATTTTTAGGTAATTTCCCAATTTTCTTCATATGCTAAAACAAAAAATAACTATACATTACACTAATACAAAAATAGATGACCGAACTATGATATAAATGAATATTAAATCCTTTTAGAGGAATAATCATTATACATAACAAAACATGAGACCCTAAAACCAATCTATTTCATTTGAAATCAATAGAGAATAAGAATTTTTTTAATAAATCTTCACGTGCTCTCACATTTATTGATAACACATAGAATGATTCATGACATATCATACATGATAGACTTTTTCTAAAGTAGTGTAATAGAAACAAAATAAAGGGTGAGAAAAATGATCTATAAGGGTAAACATAAGATATATCTATAAATTATCATAAGTGAACATAAGATGATCATATGTGAATAATAATATAATAAATTTATAGGAAATTTCAAAAAATTATGATACTCATCAAAAAATTTAATACCAATGATTATTCATGGAACAAATCATTGAAATAACATAAAACATATGTTATAATGGTGTAGAAACAAAACTCATCAATCATGATCTATGAAAACATAACATAGCACTATGATTGTTAGACAAACATAATCATATAAAATCATTTCCTTTATCAGGGCGGACGACTTGGACTATCATCACATTGTGGATATTTTCTTTACTTGACTGGGATTACTCTCCATTCCCTTTAAAATAAAATGGATATTTTCCATTGAGTGAACATTTTATTTCATACGTAGATATTACATCTTTTTAGATTAATATTTAATACAATTCACAAGCACACACATGATTACCATAATAGATTTGTGTATAGTGGAGTAGTTAGAAAATATTTAAATTTAGTGAATGATTGTCAACATTTCTCATAATGTTCAGCCACATTATTTTTCTTCATAAAAAAATACTGCTGAAAATATTTCTCAGAACATGAAGATAAGATTCATAATAATGATTTATCATAGATTCTCTGTAATTGTAAACAAGGGAGATACTTAAACATATGTATTACATTGGGGTATGATAACATGACCATAAAATTTATTACCATACCCTTTAAACAAATGATAATAATAATGAGTCATATAATAAAAATTGGAAGATTATATTACATGAATCATAAAGAAATCAGTGAACGTGATTCCTAGGAGCATGGAAATTACATATGACATGTTAAGAAGACATACACTTAAGCAAAAAAATCATTCCCTAGTATTCAAGGATCATTGGAAAAACACATCAATGAAAACTATAGTAGGATTACACATAGAGGTGGGACTCGCCAATATTGCTAGTTGTATCCCTTTCTCTAATACAATAAATTTATTCATCGTATCTGTAACACCCGAGACTTTTATGTTATATAAATCATCAAAGGAATCTTTTTCTACACAACACTTGCTTGGCTTGCTTTACACGCAATCGCGACCTTCCTCGATAGCTTGCGTCGTACGCAATACCGAGTTTCACTAAACAACAATATGCTATTAAAACTAGCCGTTATGAATAGTAATAACCACTTTTTGAAATTTTAAAAATTTTATTTTTCAAAATGGACTTCATTTTTGGACTCAGAATATCAAAATTAGCCTAGGGTGAAATTTTGGTATTTTTCTGAAAACTTTCAATTTTTGATGAATAGTGAAACCACTAAGTGGTAGGTTAAAAACTGAATTTTGCATAAAACTTAATTTTACCGCTTCTGTGAATGGAATTTCAAAAATCCGATAGACACGGTTAATATCAAGTACTAAAATGTGGTTCAATGAGATGAAAATAATTTTTTGGTGAATAGTAACTTTTTACTATTTTTACCGCGGTTAATAGTAAATAGGGTAACTAAGGGTAAATATGATATTAATATTACCCTGACACATGTCCTAATTCTATTGGACAAGTGTAATTCGACCAAAAACAAACTTAGGAATAAAATATGACCATTTAGGCCCACTTGGATTAGATTTGGACATTTATTATTAATTTATTTAAAGAAGGGTTAAAATAGTTAAAATCAAAGTTTAATAAGTAAATCATTTTTAATATAGGGTTATACATAAGATAAATTCGATTGTAAATATTCCTAAGAAAGCTAAAAAGATTTCCTACATGATGGTATTTTATTTGTAATTTTTAGACATCAAATAATTTAATTTATTTATGACACAAAGATGATGCAGTAATTATCTTATTAATGAAATATTGACAAAATTGATAATATAAATACCAAAATAAATGTAATTTGAGGCTTTTTATGAATTCCACTAATTTTCTAGGTTACTATGATATATTAGTATTGATTTAATCAACTTGGTTCGAACATATAATTCTGTTATGACTTTCACAAAAATCATATATCAAATAGTGTCAAAATTGACACAAAATAGTTTTTAAATCAAATATTATATTATTAATTGTTATTTTATTCCTAAAAATCTAAGTCTCGGCCAAATGACTTAGATAAGGATATATATATTAATAATAAACAATTTGGGGTTCGTTTGGCATTTTATAGTAAGGGTATTAACCATATAGTGAAAGAAAACAAAAAGACATGGTAAAAGTTAAATTATTTAACTTAGAGTTAAATTTAATTGATAAGGTTAAAATAATATCCTAAACTTGTCTAAATTCTATTGGTTGATAGGATTTCGACCCATCCCCACTTTAGCTTCGAAATAAGACCCTTTGGAACCATTATAAACCGATTTTAACTTTAATATAAAATAATATTTTGAGATATTCCTAAGGTGCCCCTCTCCTCCCTTATAAAAGGGCACCTCCCCCCCCTCCTCCTCACACCAATTTGAGCACTCAAGCTCGGCCAACCCCTGCCATTTTCCCTTCTCCACTTCCCTAGAATAATCCTAGTGGTCCTGGTCTTCTCCAAAGACCAATCTTAGTTCCTTAAGTGAAGGATTCAAAAAGGCGTTCCAAAGAAGAGGTAATATTCATTACCGATCTTTTCAATTTCTTTCTTCTTCAACTTCTTCTTCTTTAGTTGTTTCATGATAAAGTAATAACATCAGTATTACTTACATACTGATATGTTATTTTAAATATGAAACAACCCTAATTCACCTTCTATCCATCCTACGGAAAAATGAAATCACCGCGCGTGCGTACGTACGGAATACCGTCTCCACGCCGTGGTGTAATCTATTTTCCACCATCACCTTACAAGGATGGGTATAATGGTGTAATGAGTAACTATATATGATTATTATTAAGTAATATTGATACTGAAATAATATATATATATACTCCAATACAATTCCACGATCATAGGAACGATATCATCACTCGTGCGTACGTACGGAATACCGTCTCCACGATGTGATGCGACTCGTTCTACATGATCTTCATTTCATAATGATTGTATAAATGAATTGAATGAATGAATATGGTATATACTACACTAATACCATTCCGGAAATGAATTATCTATAACCTAAAGATAAGAATAAGAATTTATTCGACAAAACACGCATAAGAACCAAAAGTTATAAAGACCCGAGTAACAAGTAACAATAAAATATTACTAACAAGAAGCTAATAATATGACCATATATGATCTCATATCAATATGTATGATTCTGGAATAAGTCAATAACATTATTTAAACCATTATACAGGAGCTTCGGACACGAACAAAGCAAATCGGACCTAAGGTAAGGGAAATATCACAATCTCATTTTTATCCGAGATTGTTTATTCGTAAGTATTTACTGGGGTGTATTTTATCATCCACATCCATGTTCCCTCAATATGTAATATTGTTTCCATCCACTTGAAATAGTTTAAATCCAATTTTACCCTTAGGTGAGTTTTTAGTAAAGAATATGAAAGGAATCTTTTGTTGTTTTTCCGTACGAGGTACTTTTTGACTTTTCCGACAAAAGTACGAAGAATGTTTTTTTTAACTTATACGGCATGAATGGATTTTTAAAAACATTACTTCAAAGAAGCTTCCTTTACAAGTTTTCATGTTTATTTTTAATCAACATCTTTTATTTTAAAGTTGTATGACATGTTATGAAAGGAAAAATGTTTTTGAAGAAGAAAGGATATTTTCCTCAAAAATTCAATTCAAGTGTTTTATCAAAATTATTTTCCATATAAGATAATAAAGGGTTCTGTTTCTATCCATATTTTTACATTGGTTTGACTATATTGTGATGGAATTATGTTTATGAATTCTTTTATCATATATGAATTGATTTATGATGTCATGATGTTTCAAGAATCCCATTTTTGTTATATGTGTTATGCGATGATGTATGTTTTATGATTATGTGGCACACATAAGAAAGGATTCATTATAAGATGGGTGGGACCTATATCTCCCTCCAATGCATTGGGTAATGATTTTATATCTCATGAGATAGACATGGCTGGAACGGAAGGTTATTTCGGTTCAGTGATACAGGACTGAAACGAGGAGTGAACACGGTTCAGAAAGGGACTTTGTCCACTAAGATAGTCTTGGCAATGAGTCATGACTAACAAGAAATGATTTTCCATGATTATGTGTGCATGCCACAAAGATTCAAGTTTTATGTTATCATTATGGGGATCTCATTTTCACTTCTATGATTTATTCCATGTTAAGATATTATGATCTCTTTTGCAGGTTTTGATTTTCATAAAGATATGATATGATTTTTATTTCCTTTATTGCCCTTGCTGAGCATTTGAGCTCACCCTTTTATGTTTTCTTTTCCCCAGGTCAGGAAGATGGATATTAAGTAGAATATGCTAAAAGGGACCCTAGATATGATGAAATAAATGGGAGACACTGTAGAAGATTTATGAACCAGTTGTTTATGTTTCCCAGTTTCTAAAGACACTATACCTATACGGTCCTTTGTGGTTTTGTCATATGTTGTAATAAGAGTGCTTCAATTTTGAAGTATTAACAATGTATGTAAAGTGTGGGTCGTTATAGTTGGTATCAGAGGAAAGGTATAGTCAACCTTTGGAAACTAGGATGTGAAAGCCTTAGTAAGAACCCTAAGGATAAGTCTAAGCATAGAACACAATCTTAGTGTTTTAGAAATGGCCTTGAATAACCTAGGATAAGACCTTAAGCATGAAAATTTTATTCTTGAATTATGTGGTTTCCTATTATAATTAGTGTTGCTCACACTATTCTTCTTGGTTTTAGTCAATGGCTGGAACCCGAAGGAACCGTGTTAATGCGGAATGCAATGGGCAATGCAATGATTGTCCCCCTGAGCAACCAAACGATATGGGAGCTGGAATGCAAAATCTTGTAGCCATGCTCACACAACTTTCTCAAGCTATGAATCATGCAGGATTTCCAAACGAACAAAGAAGGGAGCAACATTCTGTTGAATCCTTCATGAGGCAGCGTCCACCATCTTTCAGCGGGTCTACTGATCCATTAGTTGCTGAACAATGGATTAGTACTACTGAAAAGATATTTTCAGTTCTTCAATGTTCTGAGCATGATAAAGTCATCCTAGCAGTGTATCGTTTGGAAGGAGATGCGGATCAATGGTGGAATCTTGTTAAGAATACGAGGCAAAGGGATGAAATTGAGTCTATGGAATGGGACGAGTTCAAGAACTTATTTTTCAATAAGTACTTCCCTCGTATTCTCCGAACAAAGATGGAGAAAGAGTTCCTTGAACTGAAGCAAAGGGATGATGAATCTGTTAGTACCTATGAAGCAAATTTTACAAGACTTGCAAGGTACGCTTCTGGTATTATTATCCAACCTGAGAGTAAGATCGATCGATTCTTTAGTGGCTTAAAACCAAGTCTTCGAAGGGCGTTAGCCATAAGGGACTTCAATAGCTACGAGGAAATCGTTCGATGTGCTCTCAAAGTCGAGATGGAGATTGGAGTAACCCATCAGTCCCATGGGTTTGATAAGAAGAGGAAGATGGAATTCAAAGAAAAATCTAAAGAGCACACAGAAAAGAAGATGAACTTTCCCTTATGCTCAAAGTGTGGAAAGAAACATGGAGGGAGTTGTCTTAAAGGTACAAGTAAATGTTTTAAATGTGGAAAGGAAGGTCATCGGGCATTTGAATGCCGTGATAATGGGAAGAAGATATCTAATGATTCAAACAAAGGAAGGGATACACAGAATGAACCTGCTACACTTCAATGTTTCAAGTGCAAGGAGATGGGGCATTATGCCAATCAATGCCCAAATCCAAGGGTTGATGATGATGGTCGACGTCAACAAACTCTTAAGGCTAAAGACAAAGGAAAGTCACATTCAATTTCTATCAGCGATGTGGAGTACGATAACGATGTGGTGAAAGGTACACTTACCATCCACTCTAAAGTAGCAAATGTTTTATTTGATTCTGGATCCACCCACTCTTTTATTTCTGAAAAATTTTCTAAGGGTATCACCGTATTACCTCAACAATTAGATGTTGAGTTAGCTGTGACAACACCTAATGGCACATCAATCACATCAGAAGTTTATAATTCTTCTCCGATCGAAGTTTGTGGGAAAGTGCTTCCTGCAAATCTTGTGATCCTTCCTTTAGTGGAATTTGATGTGATTCTTGGCATGGATTGGCTTTCTCTACATGGAGCTCATATCAATTGCCAAAGAAGGGAAGTCACATTTCATATTCCAGATCAACCTACGATCGTCTATCAATGCAAGGATGAACATAACCTTCCAGTGGAAATTCCTTCCATCTTATGGGTCTTGATTCCACTAAATGAAGGTTATTTATCTCAAATGGTTGGTGAGAAACTCACGATTAAGAATATGCCCATTGTACGGGAGTTTGATGATGTCTTTCCGGAGGAATTGCCGGGTCTTCCACCAAATCGTGAAGTTGAGTTTTCAATAGAACTCGTACCGGGTGCTTTGCCTATTTCAAAGACACCTTATAGAATGGCCCCAATTGAGTTACAGGAATTGAAGAAGCAACTCCAAGAGAATCTTGATAAGGGATTCATACGCCCTAGTGCGTCACCTTGGGGAGCACCTGTTCTATTTGTTAAGAAGAAAGATGGATCAATGAGACTCTGCATTGATTATCGAGAACTTAACAAGATCACTATCAAGAACAAATATCCTCTCCCACGCATTGATGACTTATTTGACCAACTACGCGGAGCTCAATACTTTTCCAAGATTGATCTTCGTTCAGGGTATCATCAATTAAGGGTCAAAAGGGAGGATATACCAAAGACGGCTTTCCGTACAAGGTATGGACACTATGAATTTATAGTGATGCCATTTGGTCTTACTAATGCCCCTGCTATCTTCATGGATCTAATGAATAGAGTCTTTAGAGACTATCTTGATCAATTTGTGGTAGTCTTTATAGACGATATTCTTGTCTATTCAAAGAGCAAGGAAGAGAATGAAGATCACTTGAGAATTATATTGAAGACCCTGAGAAAGGAGAAGCTTTATGCCAAATTTACCAAGTGTGAATTTTGGCTTCAAAAAGTTGCATTTTTGGGTCATATAATCTCAAAAGAGGGGATATCTGTGGATCCAGCAAAAACAGAGGTTATCGAAAGATGGTCAAGACCAACAACAGTAACTGAGATCCGAAGTTTTCTTGGTTTGGCTGGATATTATCGACGTTTTGTAAAATATTTTTCACGATTATCTAATCCACTCACCAAGTTGACTCGGAAAGGAGTTAAGTTTGTCTGGACAGAGGAATGTGAAGAGAATTTCAAGGAGTTGAAAAGAAGGTTATCCAGTGCACCTGTGCTCACACTGCCTTGTAGTGGAGAAAGGTTTGTGATCTACAGTGATGCATCCAAGAAGGGATTGGGGTGTGTTCTTATGCAAAATGATATGGTGATAGCTTATGCCTCACGATAGTTGAAAATCCATGAGCAAAATTACCCAACACATGATTTGGAGTTGGCTGCGGTAATCTTTGCATTAAAGATTTGGAGGCATTACCTTTATGGTGAAAGGTGTGATATTTATACTGATCATAAAAGTTTAAAGTATATTTTCACACAAAAGGAGTTGAATATGCGCCAAAGAAGATGGTTGGAGCTGATTAAGGATTATGACTGCTCAATCCATTACCACCCTGGGAAAGCAAACAAGGTGGCAGATGCATTAAGTCGACAAGACCATGCTAGTTTATCCATGATGAGGATCACAAAAGATCCAATATTTATGGATTTACAAAGGATGGATCTGGGAATTATAATGGAAGGGGAAAAATCTTATCTTTCTCAAATGAATGTTCAACCATCTATACATGTGAAGATTAAAGAGGCACAGAAAGAAGATGTCGAGTTACAAAAGAAGGTGAGAAATGTTCCTGAATTCAACCTTGATTGTGATGGGATAATAAAGTTCAGGAATCGGGTTTGTGTTCCTCCCATCCCCGAATTAAAGAAGGAGCTGCTGGATGAGGCTCATAGTTCTTCATTCTCTATTCATCCTGGAAGCACGAAGATGTATAGGGACCTGAAAGAGTACTTCTGGTGGGATGGCATGAAAAGAGATGTTGCTGAATATGTCTCTCGATGCTTGGTTTGTCAACAAGTTAAAGCTGAGAGACAGAAGTCTAAGGGGATGTTACAACCATTACCCATACCCGAATGGAAATGGGAAAACATCACTATGGACTTTGTCACAGGACTTCCTAAAACATCCAAAGGCAATAATGCTATCTGGGTCATAGTTGATCGTCTTACAAAGTCTGCACACTTCATTGCTATTAGAGAGGATTTCTCTCTAGATCAGCTTGCCAGGATATATGTAAAGGAAGTGGTAAGATTGCATGGAGTACCACTTTCTATTATATCTGATCGGGATCCGAGATTTACCTCGAAGTTCTGGAGAAGTCTTCAGCATACTCTGGATACAGAGTTGAGTTTCAGCACTGCTTATCATCCCCAGACAGATGGTCAGTCTGAGAGAACAATTCAAACCCTAGAAGATATGTTGAGAGCTTGCTCTATGGATTTCAAAGGAGGTTGGGATCAACACCTACCTTTGGTAGAATTTTCTTATAATAATAGCTTTCACTCCAGTATTCAGATGGCTCCTTATGAAGCTCTCTATGGAAAGAAATGCAGGACTCCAACTTGCTGGGATGAAGTTGGGGAAAGAAAGCTATTAGGACCTGATCTTGTTGATGAAATGGTAGAAAAGGTCAGATCTATTCAACAACACATAAGAGCAGCTCAGAGTCGACAGAAAAGTTATGCCGACAACCGAAGAAAAGACCTAGAGTTTGAAGTGGGTGATAAAGTGTTCTTACGAATATCTCCCTGGAAGAGGGTTATGAGATTTGGAAAGAAGGGGAAGTTGAGCCCTAGATATATCGGTCCTTTTGAAATACTGGATCGTGTTGGGAAGGTAGCTTACCGATTGGCGCTTCCACCGAATCTCTCTCAAGTTCACGATGTGTTCCATGTATCTCTCCTGAGAAAGTACATACCAGATCCTTCACATGTACTCAGCTCAGAAGTTGTACCGCTGGAGCAAGATCTTTCTTATGAAGAACAGCCGATAGAGATTCTGGATCGTAGCGAAAAAGTCCTACGAAACAAAACCACTCGCTTGGTGAAAGTTTTATGGAGAAACCACCAACTTGAAGAAGCTACATGGGAGCTTGAGGATATGATGAGGGAGAATTATCCTCATTTGTTTGTTGCAAAGTGACGAATTTCGAGGGCGAAATTCTTTTTAAGGGGGGTAGAATGTAACACCCGAGACTTTTATGTTATATAAATCATCAAAGGAATCTTTTTCTACACAACACTTGCTTGGCTTGCTTTACACGCAATCGCGACCTTCCTCGATAGCTTGCGTCGTACGCAATACCGAGTTTCACTAAACAACAATATGCTATTAAAACTAGCCGTTATGAATAGTAATAACCACTTTTTGAAATTTTATAAATTTTATTTTTCAAAATGGACTTCATTTTTGGACTCAGAATATCGAAATTAGCCTAGGGTGAAATTTTGGTATTTTTCTGAAAACTTTCAATTTTTGATGAATAGTGAAACCACTAAGTGGTAGGTTAAAAACTGAATTTTGCATAAAACTTAATTTTACCGCTTCTGTGAATGGAATTTCAAAAATCCGAGAGACACGGTTAATATCAAGGACTAAAATGTGGTTCAATGAGATGAAAATAATTTTTTGGTGAATAGTAACTTTTTACTATTTTTACCGCGGTTAATAGTAAATAGGGTAACTAAGGGTAAATATGATATTAATATTACCCTGACACATGTCCTAATTCTATTGGACAAGTGTAATTCGACCAAAAAAAAACTTAGGAATAAAATATGACCATTTAGGCCCACTTGGATTAGATTAGGACATTTATTATTAATTTATTTAAAGAAGGGTTAAAATAGTTAAAATCAAAGTTTAATAAGTAAATCATTTTTAATACAGGGTTATACATAAGATAAATTCGATTGTAAATATTCATTAGAAAGCTAAAAAGATTTCCTACATGATGGTATTTTATTTGTAATTTTTAGACATCAAATAATTTAATTTATTTATGACACAAAGATGATGCAGTAATTATCTTATTAATGAAATATTGACAAAATTGATAATATAAATACCAAAATAAATGTAATTTGAGACTTTTTATGAATTCCACTAATTTTCTAGGTTACTATGATATATTAGTATTGATTTAATCAACTTGGTTCGAACATATAATTCTGTTATGACTTTCACAAAAATCATATATCAAATAGTGTCAAAATTGACACAAAATAGTTTTTAAATCAAATATTATATTATTAATTGTTATATTATTCCTAAAAATCTAAGGCTCGGCCAAATGACTTAGATAAGGATATATATATTAATAATAAACAATTTGGGGTTCGTTTGGCATTTTATAGTAAGGGTATTAACCATATAGTGAAAGAAAACAAAAAGACATGGTAAAAGTTAAATTATTTAACTTAGAGTTAAATTTAATTGATAAGGTTAAAATAATATCCTAAACTTGTCTAAATTCTATTGGTTGATAGGATTTCGACCCATCCCCACTTTAGCTTCGAAATAAGACCCTTTGGAACCATTATAAACCGATTTTAACTTTAATATAAAATAATATTTTGAGATATTCCTAAGGTGCCCCTCTCCTCCCTTATAAAAGGGCACCTCCTCCCCCTCCTCCTCACACCAATTTGAGCACTCAAGCTCGGCCAACCCCTACCATTTTCCCTTCTCCACTTCCCTAGAATAATCCTAGTGGTCCTGGTCTTCTCCAAAGACCAATCTTAGTTCCTTAAGTGAAGGATTCAAAAAGGCGTTCCAAAGAAGAGGTAATATTCATTACCGATCTTTTCAATTTCTTTCTTCTTCAACTTCTTCTTCTTTAGTTGTTTCATGATAAAGTAATAACATCAGTATTACTTACATACTGATATGTTATTTTAAATATGAAACAACCCTAATTCACCTTCTATCCATCCTACGGAAAAATGAAATCACCGCGCGTGCGTACGTACGGAATATCGTCTCCACGCCGTGGTGTAATCTATTTTCCACCATCACCTTACAAGGATGGGTATAATGGTGTAATGAGTAACTATATATGATTATTATTAAGTAATATTGATACTGAAATAATATATATATATACTCCAATACAATTCCACGATCATAGGAACGATATCATCACTCGTGCGTACGTACGGAATACCGTCTCCACGATGTGATGCGACTCGTTCTACATGATCTTCATTTCATAATGATTGTATAAATGAATTGAATGAATGAATATGGTATATACTACACTAATACCATTCTGGAAATGAATTATCTATAACCTAAAGATAATAATAAGAATTTATTCGACAAAACACGCATAAGAACAAAAAGTTATAAAGACCCGAGTAACAAGTAACAATGAAATATTACTAACAAGAAGCTAATAATATGACCATATATGATCTCATATCAATATGTATGATTCTGGAATAAGTCAATAACATTATTTAAACCATTATACAGGAGCTTCGGACACGAACAAAGCAAATCGGACCTAAGGTAAGGGAAATATCACAATCTCATTTTTATCCGAGATTGTTTATTCGTAAGTATTTACTGGGGTGTATTTTATCATCCACATCCATGTTCCCTCAATATGTAATATTGTTTCCATCCACTTGAAATAGTTTAAATCCAATTTTACCCTTAGGTGAGTTTTTAGTAAAGAATATGAAAGGAATCTTTTGTTGTTTTTCCGTACGAGGTACTTTTTGACTTTTCCGACAAAAGTACGAAGAATGTTTTTTTTAACTTATACGGCATGAATGGATTTTTAAAAACATTACTTCAAAGAAGCTTCCTTTACAAGTTTTCATGTTTATTTTTAATCAACATCTTTTATTTTAAAGTTGTATGACATGTTATGAAAGGAAAAATGTTTTTGAAGAAGAAAGGATATTTTCCTCAAGAATTCAATTCAAGTGTTTTATCAAAATTATTTTCCATCTAAGATAATAAAGGGTTCTGTTTCTATCCATATTTTTACATTGGTTTGACTATATTGTGAGGGAATTATGTTTATGAATTCCTTTATCATATATGAATTGATTTATGATGTCATGATGTTTCAAGAATCCCATTTTTGTTATATGTGTTATGCGATGATGTATGTTTTATGATTATGTGGCACACATAAGAAAGGATTCATTATAAGATGGGTGGGACCTATATCTCCCTCCAATGCATTGGGTAATGATTTTATATCTCATGAGATAGACATGGCTGGAACGGAAGGTTATTTCGGTTCAGTGATACAGGACTGAAACGAGGAGTGAACACGGTTCAGAAAGGGACTTTGTCCACTAAGATAGTCTTGGCAATGAGTCATGACTAACAAGAAATGATTTTCCATGATTATGTGTGCATGCCACAAAGATTCAAGTTTTATGTTATCATTATGGGGATCTCATTTTCACTTCTATGATTTATTCCATGTTAAGATATTATGATCTCTTTTGCAGGTTTTGATTTTCATAAAGATATGATATGATTTTTATTTCCTTTATTGCCCTTGCTGAGCATTTGAGCTCACCCTTTTATGTTTTCTTTTCCCCAGGTCAGGAAGATGGATATTAAGTAGAATATGCTAAAAGGGACCCTAGATATGATGAAATAAATGGGAGACACTGTAGAAGATTTATGAACCAGTTGTTTATGTTTCCCAGTTTCTAAAGACACTATACCTATACGGTCCTTTGTGGTTTTGTCATATGTTGTAATAAGAGTGCTTCAATTTTGAAGTATTAACAATGTATGTAAAGTGTGGGTCGTTATAGTATCCCCCTATAACGGGAAACTGCCTTTAGCGGTCCCAAGCCTAAAAAACACAATTTTTAATCCCCACACCTCATGAACTTCCTCCCTCGTAGAAAATAAACCACCCATTATCTACCTTGATGTATCCAACTCTTCCTTCATATCACCTCACTTGACCATCCTCTCCCTCTCCACTTCTATGCCGCTCCTGCCTCTGGCTACATCTCCCACCCTAACTCCACTCCACAACCCTTCTTCCACATCCCCCACCTCATCTCATTATTACCATGAATTGACTATCACCACTAAAGTCCCAAAGTAATCCACCACCTATCATCCCCCACAACCACCTATTGTTCGCATCTTTCATGTCATGTGGCTCCACCTATACAATTGCATGCATATGAATTTCACACTCCAATAGTTAGTAATTATTATCTATTTTGTGGTTTTGATTTTGTTCACATTAATCACTAAAATAGATAATTAGTTTGGTAAGATTTGTATGTTTAGACCCATCAATATAATGATGGTTCATTTGTTAGTATATATTCAAACTCCCATAATTTCTACCATATCCTATAGTGTATAATAATTAGAGATTTATTTATACTTTTTTTATAGAATAAAAATCATAGGATCATCCAAGAAATTTCATATAATATTTCATGTAAAATTTTAATGACTAATTGATCATCAATTTATATATTCAAAAGAATCTTTTTTAGGATCCTCAGATTTGTGGATAATAACTCGACATGATAAAATTAAAAATACATATTTATATATCTTTGATAATCAAATTTACTAAAATATTGAATTAGCTTCATGTGGTGTTGATAGATAATATGAAGATAATCAGTCTTTTAGTTTACAGTATTTGTTGTATATATTATATTTGATTATTGATGTGTATTTTGGACTAGAAAATGTCCATCCACACCTGTTTTGTATGTATAAAATACAATTTATTTTAGGATAACTAAATCATTGAATGTTAAGAATAATTATTTTTTAAAGAATATAATATGAAATAAATTCTCTTAACCTGAGTAAAAAATAACAAACACAATAGACACACACTCAGACATGTTTATTAACGAATTAAACGTGAAAATATTCCTGTCCTTAGATAATAATAGCAATATTTATGTAGAAACATCTATAAAAATGAAACCTTACATTGTTCATATATAACAATAAGTATTCTTGAAAAAATTGATTATCAAACCTATCACAACTCAGATACTAAAACTATATGATTCTTAAGGTTTTTAGGTGATCTATAGGAATGAGTTTAGATCATTATTGGGTGTGTTGAGTTAAGGGGGTTTTTTAACTTGATTGATTTACAAATTTTAATGAATATACGAATTTTCAATTATTGGATCCTAGAGAAAAAACATTGTATAAATATTGTTAAAAATAAATATTATTATATCAATATAAAAAATAGGAAATGAAGGAGTGTTTGCATATTATTGAGAGGAAGAAATTTTTCAATAAAACTATTTTTCTTCTACATGAAAAAATATTTTTTATATCTCTTTTTATGTATTTTTTATTTTATATTTCAAAACTATCATATTATAATTTTAATGTATTACCAATAAAGAATACGAATTTCTATATATCTGGTAAAAGCAATTGTTTTATTGAAGTAGAAATTAATATTTTAAGGATAGTATAATAGATTTTTTTAAACAATATTATCAATGTGAAACCTCGTTTTTTATTTTAAAAACCAATATTTATCTAAAAACATTCATTACATTATAAGATTTTAATCTAATTGATCTATATTAAATTATTTTTATGGATTTAAAATTAATGTCATTAAATAATAATCCATAAATGTTCAAATAATTTATTAAGATAATATCCTTTATTCTATTTAAAAAAAATCACGAATGTACTCTGTTATTTTTTGGTGATTATGTAGTGATATTGGGAACATAAATCATAATTAAAATAATTATAAATAAAGGTTTGTAGAATATTTTAATACATGAACTATGGATATTGATAATGATACAGAAAATTTTAGAATTTTGTATAATGCTATAATGTACAAGAGGAATCATTGTGATAGGACAAATTACTTGTTGACAATCGACCCTATTTACCTTTTGTGTAATTATTTGTTATTGAAGACATATCTATGTGCATAATTTTTTTTGTTTATTCATTTATCATATCAATTGTTTACTTATTTTTTATCATTTTGGGATAACCAACTATGAATTGTCTCTTTCACACAACCAATTTTATCTTAAGGTTTATAGAAATATATATTGTTTATTTACATAGAGGTATTATCTTAGTAAATAAGGTTGGTAGCCAAAGATTGGTTCTTGATGATTTTTTTTATGTACCAAAAATGAATGTAGGTTATTATGTATCTTTTTTTTGTGATTTTAATGTATTATTTCTATAATTATACTTTCCATATATGTTTTTGAATATAGTCTTTCAATATTTATTCATTTCACATTTTTTACGATATTATTGGATGAAATATTCCTTTTTTCCATGTTAGATCAATATGCTTATGTATACCCAAGAAAACATATTTTGTTTATTAGGATATATGATTTCTCCATCAATCTGATCCAATATGTGGAGTAATACCATTATATATATCCCCTGATATATCCAACTACATAAAACGAAGAAATATATATTTTTGGAAACTAATGAACATGTGTACAAGACTAGAATATGATATGTTTGTTGGGGAATAGGATACATCAACACACCAACACGATATTATTTTCACAATAACTCAACATAATGGAAAAATAGATTAAAAATAAAATTGATTTATTATATATGATGGGAAATAAAAATTAAAATATCTACATTAAATAAACATTGAGGCTTTTCCTACATTAAATAGATTAAATTTATTTCAATGGATGAAAAGATATTGTAAAAAAACTTCAATAGTAATAAAATAAATATTTTTAGTCATAATTTATATATTACATCATATTATAAAGGGTTAACTTCTATTTATAAAATTCATCATCTAAATTTATAAATATAGTATTTAGTGCCCTTCATCACCACCTACAATGTCCTCGACCATCCTACATGTGACATTTCTATGAAGGATTTATGTAATTTAGTTATGAACAAAGAATGTGGATTAATTTTTTCTCATAGTTGCATGTATGTAGGAGTCATTATTAGCTTCCCTCATAAATGGCCTTAAACAATTTCTTATAAACCTATATCGACTATATTTAAGAATACTTTCAATTTTAGAATCATCAAGGAGGCACTAGAGTTGTTGATTAACGGATAAGTGATAGAGAAGGTATATTATAGTGTAATTATGTATAGTTTATGATATATGGAATCATATTATAGATATGGATTTTTTTCAATGTAATAATCCTATATTCCACAATAATTAGTGGATATCATATGTAGTAGGAGGTATTTGTTAAGAATCATTTGAAATGATAAGTGTATTTTAGATGTCATTGGTTACCCTTTATTTTAAATTTATTTTGTGATATGAAATTCTAAAAATTCATGCAATATAAAATCTTGTGTAAATGCATATTATTTTTGTACTGATATTAAAATTAAAATGAGTTGTATTGATCTTATAAATAGAACAACTATAGAATATTTTGAAGGAATTATTAAATTTAGTGATTTCAATAGAGAATTTCAAAGTGACTATATCAGTTGTCCTTGTAAAAAATGGGGAAAAATATATCAATTCATATGAGATACCATGAGGAGAACCTGTTATTTAATGGGATTCTGAATAATTATATGTGATGGAATCCTCATGGGAAAATTATATTATTTTTATTCTTATAGATGTAGTTTAGAATGATTTTTACGCAAGGACAAATGATCCTAAGCATGGAATGCTTACTAAAAGGGTATTTTGGCTTGCTCTGGAAGGCATTAACACATAGAATGTTGATACTAGTGAGATAAATCTTTTATGTAGCACATATAATGATTTTTTTGAGTTTTTAGGAAATACGTTATGATAAAAAACTGAATTATATTTATGGTGTACTTATTATAGTAAATTTTCATTTACCGTGGAGTTTAATCACACGATTACGTTGAATCACTAGTTAGATACATAAATCTAAAAGCTACTGGTTTAATTTAAAAAGTACTCCCTACCGATTCAATGATTTTTAATTCGAATTATCATTATCATATGTTGATAGAGAACATAAGTTTTACAATTGATTTTGTAGATGATTTTTAGAAATGAAACAGTGCATTTGGATAATTTTATTGTTTTTTACTCCTCCTGGTGGAAAACTAAAAGTTGAAATCTGGATAATCAAAATTAGCCAATGAAATAGGGGAAACATAATTAAGTAATCAAAATGTGTTACATTCCACAAAACTTGATGTTGAACATATTATTTATATCATCTAATGTTTCTCAATTAATTATATGGAATGGGGAATTAAAAAAAAGAAATTGATATGCTAACCCATTGACCATCTATCTTTCATTGAAATATTTCAATTACAGACACCCTGACTTTTCTAAATATAATCCTAACGTTCGAATGTGATTTACAAAATAAATTTTCGATCCATTAAGGACTATGATGGGGGAAAACCGGAGAATGTGGGACATGGTGTTGGTTCTGAATAATATTCCTCTGTTTTTTTAGAGAACAACATTTTATGTTGTTTTGTACTCTTTCTTAAAACTGAACCTTGATGACTAAGAGATAAGATCAATGTTTTTGGTCTACAATCGATCGAATAGATGAAAGGATTTTTTAGAAATGGTTTCATGAATTACAATTGTGATACTAATGAAATGGTCATCATGCATGATGTATTATTGGGGAATATTAATGAATTAGCAGATTATGAAAATTTGGACAGTTGGAGTATAAAAGGGAAATTTTCTTTCAATTTATTCAATTTAAATAAAAATTATACCGAGTATGCGCGTTGAAAAAGGTGAACATACTTGAGTCATAGAATTTTTCATTCCCCTTTACACAACATCAGAATGGATAGAGTGGAATTTGATGGTACATGATAATTAAACCCAGTACCAACAATCATGATTGGTGTATAAATATTATCGCTGATTGAGGAAGAAAACATCCACATGATGGTAGATGAATTAGTCGATTTTCTAGCTCGTCAATTACCCATTATTCGTGGCGTATATAGGTAGTGCATTCAAAATTGGAAAAAGAAAATAATTTTATTTAATATACCTAACATGAAATAAGAAATTTGAAGGTATAATATGGATGTCATGAAAAATGAAAAAAAATGTATCTGGGAATATTTTTTTTACCATTTCAATTGCCTTTGTAAAATAAATGTATTATGTCATTTCACAAAACAATTTTGAGGAACTAGGTCTAAAGAAAAAATTGAATTTATAGCTGTCTAAGGGAAATAAGTGATATAAGACTGTTGCACAATTTTCGATGAGAAAAAAAGATAAAGAGACATTTATTTCCATTTTACAGAAGTTCAATGTTATTTATGGGTAGTTTCATAATATTTCCAAGCATGTTATTCTTATTATAGGTACATTGCAAAGGTTGAAATGTCATAACAATCACATTATACCTCAACTGTTGATTCCTATCTAAAATCATCATTGTTTATCACCCATTGTTGTTGAACTATTGATTAAGATGATTAAAATTTTTTTACATCATTTACTATGGTATCAATTAATGGGTTATTTAAAAATTTTGTACGATATAATTTTATATATGCTTTTTCATGTGGAGACACTATATCCACCATCATTTTTTGATGATATGGTTCAATAGGAATTGTATCTAATTGATGAAGTAATGATTACTTGTCTAGTGAAGTTCAATTTTATGTATCCTACTGATAAGTATCAGAAGACATTTAAATGGATCGTACATTTTAATGACCATTTAGATGAATTAATTGCCAATGGATATTTGATGGACAAGTGTTCTAATTTCTGGATAGAATATCTTATATAAGTTGATACCAAATAAAAAAATCACTCCCAAGGATAAGATTGTATAGTTTATGAAGGAACTATATTTAATATGGATGACCTCGAGTGGATACATGCTCATAGATACATATTTTTCAACACTCCATCTATTGCACCATTGATGCACTAAGTGTCTTATAAATGTTATTGTTTAACATTTTAATGTTCTCTTTACAAATTACAATTTCAACATTTAAAAATTCTGTATTCATTTTTAAGAAACACATTATTGAGCTAAAAATGTCTTTTCTTGTGTGTGTGATCATTAAATTCAAGAATCCCATTATGTAAAGGTTAATGATTGGTTCGTGTTTTTTATGTATAAATAGAATTCATTATGATTAAAGTATAACAATAATTTCCTTCTAAATAAGTTTTTAAAAAATCTATTAAATATATATTTCTATATTATACGGAAGGTAGGTGACCCTACAATAATAGAATAATTGAATGTACTAGCTAAGGTCCCATCAATAATGGATCATAGTTAAAAATCATTAGATTGTAATAGATTTCTGTTTCACCTTAATGATGCCGATGAATACCGAGTAACACAAAATTGTTGAATTGGTTGTCCATTTATCTAATCTAGTTATGACTATCGTCTATCGAAAGACATCATTAAAATTGTATATGAATGTGAGTTCAAATAAAATGTATAAAAGTGTAATTGGGATAATCGATTACATGAAAAAACTGTTTATCAATATTAGTTTGCGTGGGTTAATTTTAACAGTATTTTATTCAAATATGAATGATTTAGTAATGAACCTTTGAAATTGACATTAAAATAAGTAATAGTTCTATTCCTTACCTTTCTATATAATCAAAACTGGAAACATGCTATGAAAATTTCAATGTGAGTATTTTTTATTGTAAAAGATGAACCCAAAACTTTTTCATTGCTGTACAATAGATTGATCAAAACACTATAGTTCATAGTGAAGAATATTTTCATTAGGATAAAGAGAACACTGATGGAGAAACATTTGATTAGGATGTCTAACGTATGGTATGGTTATTTTAAAGCCCTTAAATTTAAATAATTTAAATAATTGTTTATATTTTTTGGGATATTTAACTATTTTTTGTGTATTTAATATATTTTTCCTTGATATATTCACAAATGAAAAATGAAACGAATTCAACTCAACCTATTTTTTTACAATATCTTAGGTGTCTCATCAAGGTTTGATTCATCATTGAAATACTTATTAGAATCTAAACATGGTTCATCATCATCTATGACCATCGTATATATGTTTTTAAATTGATTCTTAAAAGAAAAATCTAGGTTGTGGAGTAATGTCTCTTCATTTTTCATGTATAGGTTTGGGATCTATTCATAAATGTGGATCATTTTTAGTTCCATAATTTTAAAGGATAGATCTATAATGTAGATATATAGTGAAATGTTCGCGTGAGGCCAAATTGTAGTGTATTAATTCAATAATGAACAAAATAATACCATTTAATAAAAGGGAAAAAAGAGAAAAAACTACTAAAAAATAGAAAATAGTGTTGTGTGATATAGTTAAGAAAACCAAAATACATAAGTATTCAAGTAATATTAAAAAAATTAAATAAGTATGCTCTCAATATAATATACAATGAAAAAAATAATATTAACCAAAAAACATATAGAAATGTAAGTTACATCAAAGCACCAAAAAATAAAAATCTAACTGGAAGACCTCCCAATATAGAACCATTGTATATATTCTTAAAAGGATAAAATGAAAAACCAACATCCATACACATAGAATGGAAACCACATACCAAACCTCCTAAATTTTAATTTCTTATCCAAAAATCATGTAAACATAACCATTAAATTGAAATTTATCCACATATGATTTTAAAAACACCTACTGGGGTAAAATCATCAAATTAGATCCAATCCAATGTAGGATAGTGATGGTAAAATACCATTTAATTTATTTTCATGAAACAAACCATATACATGGATATTTACTTCCTCTTTTTTATATATTCTATTTATCTTCCTCTTTTCTAGTATATACATGCATATTTACTTCTTCTTGCCTAATATATGCATTTATACGAATGGGAAGTGAATGGACAATGACATCATATGGACTACCAATTATGTATATGATTCCTATATATCCATTTTTTGCAGTATATACATGCATATCACAATCATATTTTTTATATGATCCATATACAAGCATACTTACATTTCATACCAATTATTTCTGGGTATGGAGGCAAGTCAGGGGAGAATGAACCAGTTATACATCATTCTATATATCCATCTACATCTAAGGGTTGAAGTTTGTATTAATATAAATGTTTATTTTTTTATTAAGGGATAAAATTATATATTAACATCTATCTAATTGTCTAAGAAAGAGTATTCAATAGGATCAAACATTACAACATTTTCCTCTCATATGATGGGCCCTTGTTGTTGTGTTATATATTTTAATTTTGACACCACCTATGATGTATCGTTTTACGAGACATACTTTTCCTTGGGAGTGGGTGTCACTACATTTATATTATAGTTGGTTCATATCATATTTGACACAGATAGGTTTTCACAAACTACACATGATTGGGGCACATTCCCCCAGGATAAATTAGATTGGTCATATAGGGAAGTTCAGGTAAGATGACCTTAACTTTATTAGATATGTTTAAAAAATACTAACATGTGTGATATTTTCTTCTCCTAAATATAATAATCTAAGAGTGTTGCACAATTAGTTTCATCCCATATGTATGAAAAAATTTCATAAAATTTAGAAATATTAATAATGTAGTGTTAAGAGGGAGAACTAGGTATGAAATGCTAGTTCCCCAATCATTTTATACAGAGTCATGAGAGGTGTTCCCCTATATTTGAGGAGAGAGATGGATTCTTATTGGTCCACTGAGGTATAAAGAGTGAGACTATTTATTTTGTTTCAACCATTTCAAATACTAATCACCATTATATATTTTTGAAATTTTAGTTAATTGTATATGGGAGGTGGTAGTGTGTTATACCAAGAATCGTGCATTGCAAGGACTTACTCAATGGATGGGGTCTTTTCACTTGTCCCAGATTTGACAGGACATATATATCATTAACATTTTTAATTAATTATTTAATATTCTATTGTGTTGTCTATTTATATCTTATAGTTATGAGGTTATGAGTGCATGGTTAACTAAATAATAAAACATATGTGTGTGTGATGATGTGTGATCAAAATATTCACGAGGTTGCAGCTCTTATAGTAAGATCTTATAATAATTATAAATTTTTATATAAATCCATATATAGATAATTAGTTATATTTATATATTACATACATTAAATTTGACTTTGAGTTAGTTAATATTACAGAGGAAACGTGACAAAATACCATTCAATGGTATGAGATATTTCATCACATTATTGGTCATGATGGGAATATTATCAATTTGACTTATGGAAGAAGGATACCTTATTATTTAGTTTCACACATAGAGGATGTAGCTACAAATAAAATGGAACTCATCTTCAACTTCATTCCAAAATGTGTATCACATTTCTATAGAGACACAATAAGAATGTAATGATCACCTACCAAAAATGAAAAATTCATCCCTTGGATATCCGTATAAATTTTATTTCCACTCCAATATATACTCATGTGTTCATAAATCAAGTTTTATTTCTCTATCATTTCCTCTAACAACTCTGGTCATGCCAACATCCATTCTCTAACATCAACCCCGAAGCAAGTGCTAAACACTTTATTCCATAAAATGCATCAAATGATCCAGTTATAGACTATAATGGAATCAGTTATTTTATAAAAACTGAACCAAATAATGACGTTGATCCCAAAGTAAATAGTAATACGTAGTATAATATAGAAGTATATCCTCCAAGGATTTAATTTTCTTCTCTTACAATCCATAAAATTGAGGACGAAAATCCCTAAGAAAATGTAAATTCAGTACCGAATGAATTTCCAAAAGATGTATGTTATACTAGGATCATGATTAGATATAATGGAGTGTGGAACTCAATATAACATGGACACCTATTTAATATAAAATCGTGAAGGTTCTTATATCAATTGAGTGTCCCAAATAGGAAGTAAATTTGATGATTTAGTTAAAGAATCTACAATATACAAAATCCTATTACTATAATGAAATGTTTTTTTGGAAGAAAAAATCAAATTCAATTATATATTCTCCCATTTTCACACTAGTACTGGAATAAGTGGAAGCATCCCTTTCGGTAATGATCATACTACTTTAACCTTCTAAAAAATAAAACATTTCATTGAAATCTATAAATATCTCTTTTCAATCCATTCCAATATTAATACTTTGAATGGTCTCTGTACATATTACTACTTCCAGGATAATCTGTAATCTGTGAAATATTATATTCACTTAACCACACATACTCTTTCTAGGAATTTCAAGATACAGATAATATATACCTAAATATTAAAACACAGTTTTTAAAAATGATAAATTCATGAAAGAGGGGAAATATAACCAATTGAATATGTTTGTATAACACATGGTATTCATTATTAACAAGAATACTTCTTCCTTATTGAGATGATTACAATGAATTCTGATAGAACACATAGGATTTTGTGGCACCATCATCTTCCAAGAAAAAATTCATTATATCATTAACAAAGAGGCCTTGTTCCCAATGTATCATGGTAAATTTAGAATTACATTTATGACATAACGAATCATCCACATTTTTACTATGCATGATATTGATTAATCATTCATTCAAAATCCTTTAATAAATAATACATATAATTAATCTTAAGATAAAATTTTTCTTGGTGAATATATATTTTACACTTCTGTGGTTGGTATATATTCCCAAATTTAATCTATATAATTAATTACTCCAAATGAATAATATAATGACAAAATTAACTAATTCTAAATTATTGGTAGTGTAATTTTACAAATGACCTTTTAGCTAAAAATATAAAAAAAATAGATGATAATTATTCATTAGGACACAAACAATAACTTTTAATAAAGAATAAATTTAGATGATCAATTCCCTATTTCTGAATGGATGGGAAAAAATAGACCATATACCAATATTCTATCTAGCTCATGAAAAAAAATCACATTATATTGTCTAAATAAATTTAACTCCTTTTCATGTGAACATGTTTTCTAGTTTAGATAAGTGTGGAAGAAATCAAAAAAACATCAGTAATTGCCTATGAATCCAAGATAACCAGATACCATAGCAACATTTGTAGATCTATGTATTCATCAAAAAATATTATTTTTTTTGATCAGCTATTATACCATATCTAGAAAAATATGTACATGGAATAAAATTGGTTTCAACAAAAATATACTGTTATTAATCTTTACATATATATTATTTTGTTGTAAGGTTCTAAGAACTACCCATAAGTACCTATCATGTCCCTCATTTTTTTAATAAAAAAAATATAATTTGTAAAAAATTCCATGATCTGATCAAAAAACAAATCAATGAAAATATTTATATGATTCAAAAATAAAACTAAGACATTCATCTAAAACACTATCTTTTATTTTCAAATATATTTAATTAATGAAATTCATCATAGAACCATAGTTCTTTTTAACAAATAAAACAGGATATACCAATTAGAAGTGTTGGGTTGAATACCACAATTATATAGAAACTCCTATGATAATTTATTAAATTATTTAAATTCTGAATGAGCCATTTGACAAGGGCATTTCATAATTTTCATAGCATCGTGAATTAAGTAAATAGGGAATTCAACTTGTCGAACTTGTATAATATAAGGAAATCCATTGAATAAAATCATCCAAATACTCATTTACCATTGAAAAATCATTGATGAAAATAGTTCACTTGTTTTTACAAATAAGTTAAAGAGTACATTAAATTCCATATTTATATAATTTCTCATATTTATAATGTGTCATCAATGGTATGGTTTCATTATTGTGTATAAATTAGATTTATTTTTGAAATAAATCTTTTTTATTCCTACAATATGTATTATCATAGTTGAAAGATGGAGATTATATTCTTATAATAACATAAGACTCTACTAGGGGAAAACAACATGGTATGAATAAAAAATTCCTTCTATATAAAATGACATGTAGACTCAAAGAATATATATTTCCCTAAATATTCCCCTGAGATGTTTTTACTATATTCTCTTGATTCATTTATTAAAGAGTTATGTCTAATTTACTAAAAAATATCATAGAAATGAATGAATGTGTAGAACCCATGTCTATCAATTCATGAGTACGATCCGAATAAATAAAAAAATTTCCTATAACCAATTAATTTTATGGAACTATATTTTTTGTAGTTGAGAAGTATTTCACCATACCATTGTGTGTATAGTTTGGCTGCATGCCATCATATAGTTTTCTACTGGCACTCTTTTTTCATAATCTAGCATCTAATTACATTTAAAACATGTTTCAGATTCTATATTAGAAACATTCTTACCATTACCATTATCTTTTCTTCTTAACGAATGCCCTTATTCCTGAAATTTTGAAACACATTCCAGAAATCAAGAAGAATTACCTTTTATATTTTTCCATCATTTCACATAAAATAAAAAAAATGTTTCTTACCCTCAATCCTTATTAATGTTTTTCTCCCTGTTTCCCTCTACATCGACCACTTTTTCTACTAGTTTTCAAATAGTACATAATCCTCGAAAAAATGGTATTTCTACATTCTCTGCATAACTAACATATTTTTTGTAACCTCTACATTAACGAAAATATAATTCCCTTAAATATGTTCACATCAATCTTGGGAAAATTTATTTATTTTAATATCATTTTACATAATATAATTTGGAGCATACATTAATAATCACAGTAATTGTTTTTCTTATGAAGCCACTAAATTATATTCATTATAAATTTCTAATAACTGTTATCCATCATCCAGAAAATCATCCTTGAAATATATATATTATGAAAAATATACTTTATTTCATCCCTTTCCAAGGAATCAATTTCCTTACTGTCCCAAATAGTCATGGCCATTGTGCATTCCTTATCCACTTCACATTTAACTAATTATAAAAAAAGGATATCATTTTAATGGAATGAACTCCCATAAGATTTGAAACTAATTTATAAGGTTTAATCCTCTCTTAATCTATTACTGTTTCATATTATCCACTAAATAATGGGGGATGTAGTTTCATAATATTCTCCACTACAAATATATTCAACTTTGTTTTATTTGGATGATAATATGCATCAATTGCACGATTGTTTATAAATTATATGAAATGATCCATAACTGAAATAAAATATTCTATCCTAATTACAACCATCTTAATGAACATATTTTTAATGGTGTCTTCCTCTCACTTCCATCCCACAATAACTACCATCGTTTCCCTATATAAAACCATTAAGAACAGACATATCATAGATGAGGAAACAAGGTAATATTAAAATTCTATGTCATTTATACTTAAAAATAATGTAAATATCATTTATATGCCTTTTATAAAATTACTATAACCCATAATTTTCCCAGCCATGATTTGATACCAAATATATAAATCTATAATTATATCCATTGGACAATAATTTTTACCTATCAAAGAAGTATGTGGTTGGCTACACATCCTTTCAAAGACATGCCACTATCCCCGATGTTACGAATTCTTTCATGAATCCCTTGGAAGGAGATCCATTCTTCATCCTAAACTCACACATGAGAGTTTATATTGATAAAATTCCTTACATTTTACTAATGACAACTATAATATACCATCCAAAAAATTTACAAATTCTTGTAATATTATACTATAGTTCACATTATTTCATTCCCATGAATCATTTTGGCATGAGTGTCTTAGAGAATTAGGACATATTATTAAATAACCAATACATTACAGGAAGACACATGAACTATGTATCCATTCCCTTCACAAAATAAATATTATTAAATAAAAACATGGTTTATTTTCATGATCAAATCCTCTCAATTTTTCTATTGGTCTCGGTTATGCCTCTATTCTTTAATAAATCCTAGTAAAAACAATTTAAAACATTGGTTGAGCAACAATATATATATAACAGTCATAAAAGATTGTAAAATATTAGTATAAAGAAAATATACAATTTTTTTTTGAAAAAACATAAAATTTTATTTTAAAAAAGGAGTCATGTTTTCAAAAGATCAATATCTTACATTTTGAAAATCAAAGGATTTTTTTAAACTAAATTGCAATTTATTTAAAATATGGGTACATAACCTCAGTTATCATTTTACATACCACTATAAAAATATCATAGACTCTTATGATACATAGAGAGTTCCCATCATAGTTACATTTGGAAGAATCACCAATGTTTAATTCCTATAATATCTTAGGAGAAACCTAATCAGTTAACATTGTCTCATTACCCAATGCATTGGAGTGCTAGAATGGGATCAGCCACAATCAGTTTAGCCTGAAACCACCAATCATATTAAAAAATTACACTGAATGAAAACATAATCCTTATATCTAAATCTTTTATAAAGAAACATTATTTAAGAAAATAATTATTCCACTGTGAAATTACATTTTATTTTTACAATGTTACACACTCATAAATGTAAAAATATCATTTAATAATTAAATTTCAAACATTTAATGGAAAAATCAAAACATTTAAGTAACATGAAATCAAGAAATTCATTTCATTTCATATACATTTAAAATAATTTCTTTATTCTTTTAAAAAAGAGTTTAATGAGTATCTTTAAAAAGTGATTTTTTAATACAAAACCCCTTATAATTATCATATCAATAATGTTAGTGTTCATTAAATGATTTTATTATGTGAATTAATTGTAAAAAAACAATACTGTAATACTAATTTTTAATATATTAAAATTTTAATTGAAATATATGATTAACATGACATAATAAAGAAATGGATTTTTATCTCAAATAATGTAAATATGTTTATTAATTCTCTTACCTCATGATCAACATGATTCATATATGTTCAAAACACTTGTATAATTTTTTAATTAATGTTATTAATAATTTAAATTAAAATATAAATATTTATAATACATTACATGATGATTATATAACATATTATGACCCTTCTATTTGTAATATTTCATTAGAATCATTGTTCTAGGTGAGGTCATTTAATGGCTTCATTATCATTTCATTTGTTTATAATTATGGATATTATTATAAAATGGAAATAATACAATATATGAAGAATTAAATAATATTAATTCACTTCATTATGTTAACATAGTAAAATTTATAAGTTTTATTTTACCCATGAGGATGATCTAGTAGATATAATGTTAGTGAGACATGTTTAGATTATTTTGGTTGTTTTCCCGAACACTGTGAAATAAATTATTATTTTCTTATATATTATGTTAATATTAGTTATAGAAAATTAAATAGATATTAATACACCCATTTAATTTGGATTTAATAATGATCATTCTTCTATGACCATCCATGAAGTTAGTAATAAAAAATGAAAAATCATTATTCCGGGAGAATGTAAACCACTATAATTTGGAGAATCGTTTCATTTCATTAAATAAGAAGAGGTAATAAAAATTATGAATATAATATATTCTATTGTAATGATAAAAATATATTATATATAATATTATTGAGTTATCAAGACTTCATTGATGAAGGATTTTAGGAGAAAATAGATTTAGAAAATAAAATAAGAGAGGTGATTTGACATACTTACCTCTTGGATTTCATTATTTTGAAGGACCCCTTCAGGAATATGTATTTTGTATTTTATAGAGACCAGAAGAAATTTGTCATGTGGAGAGTGAGGAGTATATGAATTGGAATATATTTGGTGATATTCAAGGATTTATGAACAACCATGAATTTAGTAATGGAAAATGAACAATCATTATTCACGGAGACTACTAACCAACATACTATGGACAATAAATTTGACTCATTGAATAATTAGAGGTAATAAAAATGAGGAATATAATATATTACATAATAATTATAAGAAACTATTATATACATTATTTTGTAATAGTCGTGAATTTATTATGAATGATGTGAGGATAAAATAGAAGAAGAAAAGAAAATAATAGCGGGGTATTGAGAAAATTACCTCATGGTTTTCATCATTTTTATGGACCCCTTGGGGACCATGATTTTTTTTATTTCATGGGTAAAAGTTAAAAGTGGATATGGTGAGGGTGAGGAGGATATGATATGTACTATATTTTAGGATATTAAAGTATTTGAGGTGAAATAGTATTGTGAGGAGTTGTATTTATACAAGAGGAGGGGTTGTGTTTAATGAATAAATAATGACTGTTTTATATTTATGTCCAACAACAGTCATGCAGAATTAATTTATAATAAATTGGTAGAAATTAAATTTTTTAAAGTCTTGTTATAGTCACGAAAAATAATAAAACTCAATAAATTTTTAGTTTTTATGAATTTTAAGCTATTAAATTTTTTATTTTAACATTTTTCATTATTTTACCAATAGTGATGTACATTTTTTTAACAAGGTAATATTTTATGCATATAATGTAAAATGAACATAAATCTAAATTTAAAAAAAATTATTCGAAATAATAAATCCATTTTACCTAATAAAATTGGAATAATTGAAAATTTTATATTTAAAACTAATCCCATAAACATAATGGAATATAGGGATTTGTAAGTGAAAATGCACAAATATCTATAATGATTTAATATAAATTTTGAATGTCAAATTAGTTATAATGACATATATTTGATATATTGATGTATTATTTTAATAATTATATGTAAAAAACTTAACCATAATATAGGTATATAAATATATTATATGAATACACAATTTACTATTAAAATTAATCATTTTCATTATTAATTAAAAAATGAATCTTCTCCAAAAAATACTAATATTTCACCCCATGTTGATTTTTTAATTAATTTTTCAAAAAAAATATGTTTATTTGTTCATATAAAATTTAAAAAAATGCTGAATTTGTATTTAATATAGATGTGACATTAAAATGAGGAAAATTTTCCCATTATAAAAATATATTTTATTTATGCATAATGTTTGATTTATTCTTATCTTATTACTATTAATTTTTTTCGATGACCTGAAAAATTTAATGAATATATTACATACATATTTAATTATTTTATTCAGAAATATTTATTAATTTAATTCTTGAATATTAATAAATATGAAAATAATCTATTCTATATTTAAATTTGTAGTTATATATAGACTATATAAAGACAAATAATGTTGTGAATAATAACCTGAGGAAATTAAACATAAGAAAGGATGATTTCAGGTTATCACTAGGGGTATGAAAGGGAAATAAATTATAATAATTTTATGTCAACTATATGAGTACATGTACATAGCATTTGAAAACCATAAACTGCATATTGAAGATCATAATTATGAGTTGCGGAATAATTATTTGTAGTACATAATAAATTAATCACAAGGAAACCAAAAATCATGTCCCATGATAGAATTATATTTAAATACAACATGGAATTGTGGAATAAACATAAGAAAAAAAAATTTCATGAGTATTCATGGATCGTTGAAAATACATATTGGGGAACACCATGGGAGGCTACACATATGAGTCTGGACACAATAACATCCCAATTGGATTCCCTTTCCATATAGCAGAATGCATTCACTCACTAAAGCATTAAAATAGTAAGGATTCACTACCAAAACAATCGTAGAGTATAAGGACCCGTAATGAACTATGTACAATCTCTCTTCTAGTTTAGTCTATCTCATGAGATATATACATTTACCCAATTCATTGGGGATAAATATAGGTACCCCCCATCATTGGTTATAACGTAACCACCATCATTGTTAATAAGGTATCCTCTATACTTAGTTATAACATAACCACCTTAACATATTTAAATTTCTATATAGGTATTCCCCAAGATCATAAAATACTAATCATGCTACAACACATAAAAATAAATGGGTTTCATAAACATTTCAACACATCTTAACCTATAGAAAATAAATATGGTTCATAATTATTTCCTCATCAAATCATATCCTAGGAAAAAATAAGTGTGTTTCATTATTATTTTTTATGTTATTTCCCTTGGAAGATAAACAATAATCATAAACATCATCCCATTATAAGAATACACATTTCAGATAAATAACAAATATGATATCCACGGATCATAACCCCAATACGGTATAATTAACATTAATGGATGTTATCTTAGATTTATATTACAAAAGAACTTTTATTCCATTAAATGAAAAGAATAGACATTTTTCTCTGGAAAAAAACATTTTAAAAAATAAATCATGTTGAAAATCCTTCCATTTATTTTAATAATGAATGAATATAAAGAAATATTCATTGTAGTTAATGTTTATAATGGTTTACAATTCTATTCATTCTATAAATGTTATAGAAAATATTCATTTTCCATATTTTTTGAAATCATAAATTGAATTCATTTGGAAAAATAAATGAATAATATATTTAAAAAATTTAAAAACATTATTATATGTATAAAAATTTATTTAATAAATATTTTTATAATGCTAGAAAGATTTTTGAAATCATTTTTACAAATACTAGTTTTCGAAGAAAAATAGGTTTTCAAATAAATTGAGTAATAATAAAGATTTCCCTATGAAATATTTAGTTAAAATATTGAGTAACAAAATAGTGGAAAATTCAGAGGAAACATGAATTATAATCACATAATTAGAGAAGAATAATATTAATGTGTTTCTTGAGATGTGTGTAATAATATATAATCATTAGATGTATAATCATAACTAATACCAATAAAGGATGAGATTGTAACATAAAACACATACCACAATGGTGATATTTAATTATAAACCCAATGAAAGTATAAAATTAAAGGAATCATAAAATATATTTAATTGGAATAGATTCGTGATCTCACATGTCAATGGTAATGTATATAAATTTCATAAAAGGATATAGTGTCATAACATATCATATGTCTAAAAGATGGATTATTGTGAGAAAAATCCCCTACCACAATGGTAACTATGGAACTTTAAACCCAATAAAAGATTTAAAATCAATTGAATAGGTAAATAGAAATTAATTTCATTAGAATAATCAGAATATAAATTTATGGATATTATAAATACCAATTAAAATTTTTTTTCTTCCAATATAGAATGTGTCTAGAAATAAATAATTGTGTTATGTATATCCTTTACCGTAAGTCTAAACTCTCGTAGATCAGCTGTAATCCTCTTTTTTAATAAATAATTTCTTAACTATTTTATGTATCCGTTAATATTAATATATATCATATCATATATGATTTCAATAGGACCTTTTATTAACAATTTATTAAGAATTCAATGTAAAAATCATGTTTTCGGTAATAACTGCATTGTTTTTGTAGTATGATCGTTTTTTTTATTTTTTCCCATTAATTTGATCATGATAAAATAATCAGTAATATTTTATTCATGAAATAAATATCATATATATTATGTGTACATGAATATAGGGTAACATATAAAAGTTACATAATTAAAAAAATATCATTCATGAAGTTGGTACTTCGTACATATGCATTAATGTTGTATCCATTTTTCTCATAGAAATAACAAAAAAATGTGAATAATATATTAAAATTATTGAATTTTATTTATTTAATATATATATCCCATATTTTTGTTTAAACTTTTCATTATTACCTTACATATTATGTGTATATGAAGAATTTATCACACCGCTTTGCGCAGTGGTAGTCCACCATACACAAACGATTTTATCATATTCCCAAAAAATAGATATTATGGATTAAAAAGTGATATAATGATTATAAAAGAAAAATAATACCATTAATAACATATAGAAACAATAAATCCATTATTATCTATAACATGAAGGGTGTATTGACAAAACAAATGACATCTGCTCATGAGGGGGTACTCTACCGTATATATGAATGATGATTTTCTAGCCCATTTGATATAAAAAAGGATACATTTAGTTCATTAACTAAACAAAAAATTTAATATTCTTTTTTTCATAATAAATTTATATTTATTCATTTTTAATAATAATTTAATTAGGTAGACACGAGAATAAATTAATAACACTCATTGAATGTCATTTCCTTTTCATAAGTTTACCTCCATAGGTTGGGACCAAATTATTTCATATGTACTATTTATCTACAAAATAAGGATTATAATATGACATTAGTATGTTAGTTAATCTATTTATCATATTATTTAACAGATGGTCTTGGTTGTTGATACAGGATTTGAGATAGTGTGACGTTTTATAAGTGAAAATTGTGGGACATTTGTTATTTTTGAAAAGAAAAAGATGTACCCATGTTTTTATCATGATAAATGGAAAAAATTACCATGATATAAATAGAAATTATTTCTCAAAAACATTTTCATAAAATGGGGTTTGGAAATTTTTCAGGAAATCTTTAATGATTATCATATTAATTTTACCTTATTAAACTCATTTTCACTTTAACAAAAGTAAAATAAATTGTAATTTTTTTACAATTAAATACGTTGAAAAAAATTATTTTATACACCTTAGATAAAATATATTATTCTAATTCAAAATAATGATTTTTTTTTCAAATTCAATCTCATAGGTGAAAAAATTATTTTAAATATGATACCTCAAACATGACTACAATGTTTGTTTTTTAAGAGAAAATATTCAAATGTTTGAGATGTTTTTCTATGAAAAGTCAATATGAAATTGTCTTAAATTACCTAAATTTCAATAATAGATATATATGAGATATTATATTACCTTAAATTCTTTAATTAAATAGTAATTTTTTAAAACTATAATAAGAAATGAAAATTCATAAAAAAAATTACTTTTTTCATTCAGAAAAAAGTATAACATTTTTCAAAAATTAAAGAAAATAAACAGTATGAATATTTTGGCATGTAGATCAAGAAATGGAATTAATTTTATCAAATATACAGTCTAAAATTGGAAATATTTAATTTTAAAATAACTCCACCAATTTATAAAAATCATCTTTTTATGAAAATACAATTTTATGATTTAAATTGGATTTATAACTATCTCATATGTTTGAAATATATAAGATAACTAATATTAATTAAATTTAATATATAATATACAAATTTAATTAATACAATTCCCCAAAATCTATTTTCATGTTTTTTATTTAAATAATTTTTTCTCATAAAAACAGTTTTTTCATAAAAGGGTTTCCTTTTATTTTGAATCATTTTTTATTTTCATTTCTAATTAATTGGTCATCAAATATTTCATTATTAATACATATATAAATAATATTTAAATAATATATTTACTAATGCTCTTACACACCATTCCAACACATAGGTGATAACTACCACATTAAAAATAATATTTTCATAGTATGTCATGATTTCTTTTAAAATAAGGTGTTATTATAAATTCATGCCACACTAAATGATCCTCATATTTAATTCCAAAATCAGGGTTTCAAATAATAAAAAATTCAATGATATTAAATATATTATAGAAATATATTTTTCTCAAAATCTCAGGGTGTTACAACACTATATTGTTCTCCGTTTACTCCATGTACCCTTACATCTGATCAACAGAGATAATAATCCATACCTTATCCATTTTAAGTATATAAAGGCCCCACCCACCACATAATAATCAAAAATACATATTTATTCCACATAAACCAAAAAACATCCATCATTACAAAATATATTTATTAATCAATGATAATGGAATTATTTTTTATGAAGTCTTGCCCAAAACATTTTCATAAGGAATTTCATGAATGATGATAGATAATATAAGTAGATAATATCACTAGTGAATAATATGTAATATTGAAGGACCTTAACATACATAAAAACACAATTATAATATCCAAATTATATTTTTATGAAAACAAATAAAAATATCTATAAGCATTTATAATACACATCAAAAAAAGAAGAATTTACATAATAATGGGAAAATAAATTTGTGAAATGTCAAGATAACATGAAGAGGAGTTTTGATTATATTTTTTATATAATCAGGAAAAAAATTTAGATATAAAATATTATAAATAAAATTGTTTTCATAATATGGAAAATAATTTCAATAATGGTATGTGTATGTAAATTTAAGAATATTCCATTGATGTTTTTTTATTTTAAGTGAAATTAAATATAAAATAGACTTATATAATAATTTATTTATAATTAATAACTTTCATATAATAATATTAATAATATTTAAAAGGAAGGGAAATATTTCTTATCATTTATAATAGTAAAATCCAGTAACAATTAAAGAATCAATTTGGTTGAAATTTGATCAAAATGAATGGGAAATTATAACAAGACAAAAATGTTTTTGAGGTTAATAATACTTATGTTGTTTTGGGGAGATATAAAATATGATTTCATTAAATATAATCTTAGACACAAATAATCTAAAAATCAATGTGAGATTCTAAAATAAATCCTTACCATGGACATCCACTTCCTTATTTACGCTCTAACTCACTGTATAATAAATTTTTTTTTCAAATAATATACATAATATTATTATTGATTGTTATTTATCATGATAAAATTTTATAACTACTTATTACCTTTATAATATTTTTTCTTTGTTAAAATTGTTATTTGGGTTTCAATATTTCTATTTTCATATGCATGTTTTGATAAGGCAGTTTCGATCCTAGTTTCATATTCTTGGGATCATCACCTATGAATTATATATGATGATATAAAAACTTTGTTTCAATTTGTTGGGATGTACTTTAACATCCCAGTTTTTTTAAATAAATTAAAATGAATGAAACATTATTTTAAGTATATATTCAAAAACATCCTTTAAAACATCATTTTTCTAATTAAATGATTTTAATTTAAAGAAACTATCATCTACAATTGTGTTTACTATGTTATTTGGAGTCTAATGAAGGCAATTTGTTTTTTAGTGAATAGTAATATACCCTTATGAATAGTAATATGAAAAGTTATATGACACTAATGAATAGTAAATATTATTATTATTTTATTTTCTTAAGGATTTACGATAATAACATCTTGGTCAATTTTTCTTCGTGATATAGAAGTAGTTACAGAATTTGAATTGTTAATTTTTGGATTAAGTATTCTTTTATTTTAAAATTAAATTAATAATATTTAGAAATATATTTCCAAAAATGGAATTCATTTATATATTCTACACGTCAAAAAATGGATAGGGTTATTATATGGTATTTTTCTGAAATTTTTTATTTTCTGATCAATAATGAAATACCATAAAATACTGTATAAGCATATTATCCCTAAAATACACTACTTATCACATCATAAGTGATTCAAGACAACTAGATTCGAACTCAATGACAATATTACTATATTCAGCAACATGAACTATGAGTATTCCTAATATTGGTCCAAAATATTATAATAATGATTAAAATAATGAAAAATAAACCCAATCCTCTACTATAAATACCACCCTCACTACCCTATTCTTCCCACACATATCAAGCCTTGAAAATGCCATAGTTATGCCTAATACTCCCCCAAGGCTCCACCGCAAGTCATAGAGCATCAGGTCTCACCAAAAGTCCAAAACCAAAGCCCTTAAGAAGGATCCTAAGGAGAAGAGATCAAGAGGTAAACATCCTCTTTTATTTTATTTCTATTATTTAATTGTATGTTATTAACATATTTTACATTGTATTATGTTTGAATATTTCATTATGTATCCCCCCCTTACTTTCTATATTATGTAATATTGATGATATATCCCCTATCTATCATCAAACTGTTTTTATGAAATTTTAAGAGATGTCGTTTGGATGCAAATTTTTTGTGATTAATTTTTGAAGTTTTATTTTATTTCAAGATTATATTATTATATTCTTTCTTCCTCACCTCTTATTATCAAAGAGGAATGAATGATACAGAATAATGTATAATCTGTATGTTCTCATGCTCATTTAAAATTCATCATCCTTCTTTTTATTCTCTCCTCTTTATTCAAAGAATTAAAAACATTGTCCATGATGGGTTAACTTACTGACATCACCGATGATGTGATTCAATATTCATTAATTCCATCATGTCTGGTCATGAAACCATTTTTTTATTTACACCAGGTTAAAATGAAGGTATAATGTCTCATCAATTGTTTTGTAATCTTTTTGTACATGTGGTTTTAATTTACAATACAAAATGATGTCGTTATTATCAAAAAACCACTAAAATGATCTAAACGAACATAATTAATGTTTTATATTATGAATCATCATCTTGTACGAATAAGAAATGTTAAATGGGATAATTAAAGATATTATAAATATTTAAATACCTTTACATTCCAATTATGTAGTTTCATTTCCAATTGACAAGAACATCAATAATGAATCAATCTTGGAAATCATATAATGAACTCACCCAAAAATAGTTCAAGGAGAAAAATACTAACAATTATCGGGTGAAATGGTGTAATTAAATGATCATATAAGATGTTATTAAAATTAACATGTTTCTATAAAATACTAATTACACACTTTTAAATATTAGATAATAATTTTGAACAATTTTTATGTAAGACAAGACTGAGGTAAGGGGATTTTATCCCGATTTCCATTAATTGGGTAAACATTTTACTTCTTTATTTATGTGGTATTAAAATTGTTTGTGTGATGGGTTATGTTCATATTATGTTCAATTATGTGTATTTACAGTGTATATACAAATTATATTGACTCTATTATGTATTTCTTCAATTATATGAATTATATAAGGGTATTTTCTTTTAAAATCATCTTTTAAAATTCTATTTTACAAAATTATAAAGCAATGTTTTTATGCTATTATTAAAGATGTATGATTATGTTCTAGTTCTTGGGAATTGTTTATTATGATGGGTGGGACCTATTTTTCTTCTAATTCATTGGGTATGTGTACATTGGAAGTCAGTCATATAGTTACTCCATGTGTAACTGCGATGGTTACACAAATTGTAAGGTAGCCATGAGGGTTATAAATTATAGGGTAACCATGAGGGTTACAATATTATGTATGTAATTCCCTAAAGATACATTTATTATTATATTAATGTTTTCAAGTTTTTTGTGGATATTTTGTAAATTTAATTTCACACAATTTAAGTATATATGACTGACAAGAATGTTATTTAAAAAATTCTTTCACACGTTATGATTATTCATAGACTAATGTGCTCTTTCCTTCATTTTCATCCCTTACTGAGCTTTTGTAATCATACCAAGTTTTTAAATTATTTTCACCAGTTAATGGATGTGTAAGACAAAGATGTAATCCATGTTAATTGTTGAAAAAATTTCAAGGAGTCATGTTTATGTTTTAATGATTTATATTTTGAAAACATGGAAAATGTTTTTATAATATCCACTCTATAACAATGTGTAATGTTATGAATGTGTTATGTCCCAATTCTCTAAATCTATAAACATAAAAATATCTTGAATTTAAAATGAAGTGTTTTATTTACTAAATTTATGATTTTGTATGTAATATCATGGGGTCCTTATAGTTTGTATCAGAGTAATGTTTTAGACAACTTTATGGATTATGAGTTTTCGTTAAACATATGGTTAGTTTGTATTTCTATTTATTAAGATAAATACTTGATTTATAACATTTCTGATTAAGAAAAGTCAGTTACAAATTGAAGGAGGAGGTTCTCAAATGACATTATTATCTCTTCATGATGACTTTATTGAAATAACTATTTCAATGTCATGTCCAGACGACTTTGAAACATATTCTAACGTACAAATCACATGCAGGTAATTTTTTGAGATATCAGACACCACCACTATACCTTGATACCATCATAGATCTTGGGTCATATTTAATCAAATAATATTTTCTCAATATTCTCATATTTTGATGAAATTTAAATATTAAAATGGAAGTTTTAGATATTTTACCTTTTCAATAGATTTTGAAGAATATTATGATTTTGAAAGAGGTGCTCAAGAAGGAGATCGTTGTGAAACATATATATATTTGATTTTTCAATATACTCTTTTATCACATACTTATGTTATTTTAAAAGGAACATTGATTAATATTTTTCAATCAAAATCAGTCTAACTAATTTATAAAAATATAGTTTTATTAGATGTTTAGAAATTATATGTCACATATGATTATTTTCCAAAACTATTTTTCTGTGAACACTCATATTACCCAATTTGTACAAGGTGTATTTGGATAAAGTAAGAAAATGATTAATAAGGATCTCTGAATCATTTTTGTGATGCATGGACCTTCTATTTATGTGAACATGATGATGATGGGACTAGGTGGACAACATGATCAAGGAACCCTCACGTTTTTAATAAGTAAATAATATTGCAAGGATGCTATTTCGAAAAGCTGGGGATAATGTAACATCCCAGTTTTATTCAAAAAATAATTTGTAATGAATGAAACATTATTTTAAGTATATATTTATAATTAGCCTTTAAAACATAATTTTTCCACTTCTATGTTTTGAATTTCATGAAATTGTCATCTACAATTGTGTTTAATAAGTTATTTGGAGTCTGATGAAACCATTTTTTGTGTGTGAATAGTAACATACCCTTATGAATAGTAATATGAATAGTCATATGAACCTAATAAATAGAAAATTTTATTATTATTATATTTTATTAAGGATTCAAGATAATAACATATTGGTTTATTTTTCTTCGTTATATAGAAGTAGTTATACAATTAGAATTGTTAATTTTTGAATTAAGTATACAATTATTTATAAATTAAATTAATAATATCAAAAAAATTATTTTCAAAATATGGAAATTATTTTTTAATTCTACACATCGATAAATGGTCAGGGTAAATGTTAGGGATTTTTTTTTGAAATTCATGATTTTTTGAGGAATATTGAAATACGATAAAATACCGTATAATCAAATTATTAGTAAAATAAACAATTTATGACATCACCAGGGATGCAAAGCCCCTTGATTCAAACTTAAATGAAATAATTACTATTTTAGGTTGCATTAAATAAAAATATTCATAATATTGTGCAAAAACATTATAATAATGATTAAAATAATGAAAAATACACCTTCTCCTCCATTATAAATACCACCCTCAATCCCATATTCTTCCCACACCTCTCAAAAAATGATCCATGCATAATTAATGCCCAAAACTCTTTTCAAGGATCTTCCCCTGGTCCTAGAGCTTTTGGCCTCATCAAAATCCCAAAAATGAAGTCCTTAAGAAGGATCTCAAGGAGAAGAGATCAAGAGGTAACCATCATCTTTTGTTTTCTTTATTTTCTTTCATTTTATGTTATTCACTTCTATTAGAATTCTTATGTAGGGATATTTTATTTCATATCCCCCATTACTATCCATATTATTTAATATCAATGAGGTATCCCCTCTCTATCATCAAACCATTTTTATGAAATTTTAATAGACGTCGTTAGGCTGTCAAATTTTCGTAAGAAATTTCTGAAGTTTTCTTTTATTTCAAGATTCCTTTGTTTTATTCTTCCTTCCTCACCAACTCTTATCTAAAAAGAATTAAATCTACATAATAATGTATATAATGTATTTTCTCATGTTCATGGGAAATTCATCATCATTATTTTTCTCCTCGCCCACTTGTTCGATCAATTATAAACATTGCCTATGATGTGTCAAATTACAGACATCGTGGACGATATGATTTAAATTTTCATTAATTCGTTAAAGTTTGGTCATGAAAACATTTTTATTGTTTAACAAGGTTATAATATATATTTTATGTCTTATGAATGGTTCTGAAATTTTTTTACAGATGGTTTTATTTTATAAAACAAAAAGTGGTCGTTATTATCAAAACACCAATAATATGATATAAACGAACATCATTAATGCTTTAACATAAGAATCATCCTCATGAAAATAATTAAAAATGTCAAATGGTATAATTAATTATACTGAAAATATGTAAATACATCTACATTCCAATTATGGAGTTTCACTTCCAATCGACTAGAACATCCATCATGAACCAATATTGGAAATCATCTAAAAAACTCACCCAAAAATGGAGCAAGGAGAAAAATACTAACAATAAATTGGTAAAATGATCTAATGAAATTATTATATAAGATTTCAGAAACATGAAATCGTTCTATAAAATACTAATAAAAATATTTCAACCATTATAAAATAATTTAATACATGTTTAATGTAAGACTAGCCTAAGGTAACAGAATTCTTAACCCGATTTCCATTCATTATGTTATCACAATACGTCGTTATTTATGTGGTAATAAAACTTCTTTTGTGAGGAGTTATGTTTATATTATGTTAAATTGTGTGTATTTATAGTGTATATACAAATTAAATCCACTCTATTATGTATTTATTCAATTATATGAATTATGTAAGGGGATATTCTTTTAAAATCATCTTTTCCAATTCAGTATTACAAAATTCAAAAGCAATGTTTTTATTCTATAATTCAAGTTGTTAGATTATGTTTTGGTTCTTGTGAATTTTTTATGATGAAGGTTGGGACCTATATTTACTTCAAATTCATTGGGTATGTGTAATTCAGAGGTCGGCCGTATGGTTACACCATGTGTAACTATGATGGTTACACAAATTATAAGTTAGCCATAAGGGTAAAAAATTATGAGGTAGCTGTGATGGTTACAATATTAGGTAAGTAATGCCCCAAAGATAAAATTAGGATTATATTTATGTTCTCATGTTTAGTGTGGATTTTGTTTAAATACCATTTTACACAATGTAATAATATATCGGTGACAAGCTTGTTTTTTGAAAATGATTTCATAAGTTACGAGTATTCATGGACTAATGTGCTCTTTCCTTATTTTTATTCCCTTACTGAGATTTTGTGCCAATTAGTAGTTTTTAAATGATTTTCACAGGTTAATGGATGTGTAATACAGATAATTAAGCCATGTTAAATGTGGAAATTTATTTAATGAGTCATGTATATGTCTTAATGTTTTATATTTTGAAAAAAATGGAAACTTATTATATTGTATCCTCTCTGTAACAATGTGTAACATTATGAATGTGTTTTGTACCAATTCTATAAAGCTCTAAACTTGATAAAATAATCAATATAAATGGATGTTTTTTCTTGAAAAAATTAAATATTATGTATGTAATAAGTTCTGGTCCTCATATGGACAATATTCAATTTAAGGAACTCATGGTAATAATTTTCATGGAATACATAAAAATGCTATTTAATGTCAATTTGGATTTAATAATATGAATTTATTTTATTGATGAATGTAATTACATATATTAATAATAAATCATGATGATAATTTGTTTGATTAATTTTATTAAATAATGTTGTGATGATTTATGTTTCATTTTCATTCATGATTTAAAAGTAATAACTTCTTCTATTTGGGTGGTTAAAACATAACCAATTAGAACACAATTAAATGAACAAATTATTAAAAAATGTTATTTTATATTGATACTATCAATTTTTTATATTATTAGTAATTAGAAAATATAGTTTTTTAAGAGATAAATCTGATTTAGGAAGATATGTATGAAGAATACATAAAAGATTGATTAATGAAAATATTGTGGTTATGTTGAAGACTTGAATCTATCCTTTTAGAGATACATGGAAATGATGAGTCTGGGACACCTTTATTGGTGAAGAGGTTAAAAAGGTGACATAGCATTCTAGGGGAGATAATTTATGAGTGTTCAAGGGGGGATTAAAATAATTTCATTGGAAGATTATGCATTCATATTTTTTGAATGGTGGTCCATTTATTGGTGATCATGGGTGGTATTTTGGTAAATAACCATTAATTAACCCAATAGGAATGACATATACAAGGAAGGTGGAACCAAAATATTTTAAAATTGGGGAAAATGTATCGGCTATCTGAGAAACCCAACATATACCCATATAATAATAGGTAATGTGATATTGTGTGATAAAACCCTAACTTTGACTTTGTTAATTTATTTTATTAATTATGGTAGAGATTTAATTTTTTGAGGCAATTTATTTTCATATGCACAAATTAAATGTATGGTATTAAAAAAATTAGATGTGTTAAATCTATATTTTAATTTTTTTAACGATATTCATTTTCTAATGGTGATAAAAATTAATTTCAATATAAACACATATATTATAATTGAAAAATTTAATAATAAATAATTTTTTTGCATAAAAATTAATTTATACATATTCATTATCAAATTATAATCACTATGTTATTGTTAATTTATTTTAGTATAACAATTAATATTAATTTCATGAAATTTAATAATTAAAATATGAGAAATTTATCTTATAAATAATAATAAATTATATACAATAAAAGTACTATATTTTTTAAAAAAATCCATTAATATTTAATTTAATAAAACTCCTAGTTAATTGTTTCATTTAGTTTTAAAATTTATTTTAATAAAAATTCAATGAAAATAATTAATTTATATTTTCCAATAAAATTCTTCAAAAATATAGAAAATTAAAAAAATACATATTTCATAAAAATAAAATCTATAAAATTAATGGCGTATTCTTATGTTTATTTGATCATTTGATTTTAAAATTAATCTACAATACCTGTCATGTTTCATTTATCATTGAGTGTATTTTGTAATCTCTATAAATCATCGAATCATATTAAAAAGAATTAAAAATGTAAATGTTTCTATAAAAAATCCAAAATGAGAAAAATAATAACAAACTCTACATGGTAATTTAAGGTGACATAGAAATAAGTGATGGAAAATAAACTTCATCAACTTACTTCTGGATCTTTTATGGTCTTATATCATATCTACCATTACCCACCTAATTATACAAGGAAAATGATACCATTTTCCAATGAATAACATGGATACACCTTCAAGGTAATCCAATTCATATAAATAAATAACCTAAACAGAATTCCTAATATCCATAGTATGGTGATAGGAATTAATGGTACTTAACATTCCAACTAGGAAACATTTATACTCTATACTGGTAAGTAATGTTTTGGGTTCCACTAAGGATAAAATCCTAATGTTTCCATATATTGGATTACAATTCCAAAAATATAATTATTTTTTTAATTAAAAAACTAAACATGGAATAAATGACTATGATCCATAAAAATTTGTAATAATACTTTATCAACTAACCAAAGTGTTGTAACTTGATAAGTAAAATAAATTGATTAAAAAGTTATAAACCGATCAATGTGTCCAAAATAAAAAACTAGAAATGATCACTAGTGAGGCATAAACTCAATAACATTAACTAAATCCCTATGTGCCGTATTCAACACTTAGACGTCATACTTAAATTAATGAAGTAATCAGTTTTTCTACACCATCAAAAGAAGAGACAATTTAAGGTTTTATATATCAATAAACAAATGTTAAATATATACTTAATGGGTGATTATAGGGTTTTAGTAAACGTAATTAAGGATACCAGCAAAAATCCATACAACTCATCAAATAATGAAAACTTTTAGAACAAGTTTCAAAATAAAAATATAAAACACCTTTTAATTTTATTAATATGAGTTGATAAATCATGTATCATTTTTCATAAAAAAAATAAATTATTTTTTTTAAAAAGTCTATGGAACATGTAAACAATTTTATTGAAAATATAGGCATAACAGAATATAAATAACTTGAGATAAATAATTAAAAACATAATAAAAATGTGTATTAAACTTGAAAAACATGGGGATCAATCCATGGGTTCAATAAATGGGAAAAAATACATTTCTTTAGTAAGACCAATTATAATACAGTGAGGAAAACTGACATAGATGTGAATTACGTATGGATTTATCAAGTGGTAACCACTAGTGTTAGATAAATCATTATTTTTTAGAAGTCCTTGAATATTATATAGCATTGTATAAGTAACGAAAATTTCCATGAAACTACCAATGTAACCCATGTTATCTTCTTGAATAATAAATATTATAATGAGATAATAAATATTTCATTGAAATTTACAAATTTTTTCAATAAATGCACATATATAATAAATATAATTAATATTAATTTTAAATATTCATTTATCCAAAAACGTTTTTATTATTATCATTACAACAAAATTCATGTTAATATTTTTTAAGATACCATAGAACAATTTAAAATACCATTTAAAAAGTTTCTTGATAATAGGAAATACCATTGAATAAAGTAAGAAAACACATTGTTTTCATGAAAACATGTGTCAAAAAAATAAATATTGGAATCTATTGAAATTACCTATATATAAAATAAAATGACAAGATAATTTAAATAATTCTAAATTAATCAAATATATTTAATACAAGAACAGAAATTCTAGTAATTTTATTCCCCACATTTATATAATATTGGTATTCTAAAATTAAACTGTATAGGTATTGAAGCCTAACTGAAATCATTAAACCCATTTTTTCATTTTAAAATATTTAAATATTAGAGACAATGGACCTCATAAATACCCTAGAAAATATGAAATTTAAGATTATATCCTACCCTATCTATGATAACAACCGACATAGATAATTATGGAATGAAGGGATGAAAACATAGATGGATAATATAAAGAAGAAATTGTAGATGGGAAAATGAATAAGAAAAATATGATTTACATTTAGAAGTCACTTCAATTTAAGAGATGATAACTTTGCATTTTTTTGGGAAGGATGGATTTAGTGTAAGTGTAGTGACCCCCTCCACACACAAACAATGTGTAACCCTCATTTGTTGGAAATGTGAGAATGGGGATATTAACACCGGAGTCTTTCCAACATTAGGCCTTGGTTTGGAGACTAGAATCAGGGGTAATAGAAAAATAGAATTGGGAGGAATTAAACTCTAAGGTAATGCATGCGAAAGAATGTGATAAGACTGAAACCAACCAAATCCAACCTAGAATTTATGTACCAAAATAGTGTAAAACAAAAGAAACCACATAGCCCAAATAGATCATGAAAACACAAAGGTAATACTGACCTCCCTAGTATCCAACCTGCTCCATGTGACCTGAAAAATATATTATAAAATGTAGGGTGATAATTACAACATAATTAGTAGGATCCTCCCTAGATCCTCTTGTGAAGATGAAATGAGTGCATGTCAATATACAGTGAAGTACATGTGAATCTAACGGTTCACCTAAACAAGTATGATATGATCCCAAACTCACCATGGTTACTCTCACCAAGTATCTTATAAAAGACTATATAATATAGTAATGAATATCAAGGGTACATTTCTACAACTTCACCACTTCTTTTCCTCTTTTACCCAATGGTTCACATGGAAATCATCAATCTATAAAAATTGTAGCTTGAAGACCTCATGGAGATCACCAAAAAATTCACCTCATACAAAAAAATGATTTCCCGCATACACCTGTGTGAAGCACAAAACCATCATCACAACCCAATTTAACTTGATAGTTTGTAGGACCACCAAAACATGACCAAAATTTATCTTAGATCGAGTATTATACCTTAATCCACTACATCTCATGCACTGAGTATGTATACTCAAGACATCACAAACTATACATGATACACTTATCTTTTTATATATGAAAATATATCCAAAATATATGTTGGTAAATAACCACTAACAATTATAAACCCGCTACATTGATATATGGGAAAACATAACTATCTAGACTACCAGTATAAGTAAATAAAAATAGAATAGAGTGGATCCATCGGGGGTATTCATCCATGAATCCTCCCACTTGGATGAAGGGGAAAACAACCCCAGGGCTCAGAACCCCTACAGTGTCAGTTTCTCTAACCGTCAGTGTAGGGTAGCGAATAGAAACCCAATGAGAACTTAATATAATATATCACACAAATACAATTTTTGGATAACCTAGTCTTATAATCAACTGTAGCTAACGTCTTTCGGAATCCCTTATGCCACTACTACGACTGGGTATTGTATAAACCCAAAACCATTTAAACAGCTCCATTATGTTACTTTATCCCTTTTTAATAGTTTCACAAGAATATAATTAATAAGTAATAATTAGTTAACTATTATCAGTCCACATTACATTTCATTAGCATCACACCCAATGTTCCTGGCCCTCCATGCATAACCCAACTAGGTTTATAGCTTCACTAAATTATAACTTCACAACTGCATCCTTGTAAGATCCAACTCCATGGGTTATCATCATTTATTAAAGAATTTATTAATTGAATTATAACTTTTCCACAATTCCCGGTATTCATGAAAATTCATACTATGCCTCGAAACATAAAGGGGCTCAACACGGTGAGTACATGAACTACCCATAGATTAATTTCCACCTATAGATGGAGCCCAGGGCCATCCATCCTTAAGATTCTAAACATAGAAAGAACATGGAATAACTTGTTTATCATCACCTATTTTGGAAGGAATGTAAGAAAAACCATCATCATAATGTAGTTAAGAAATTAAAGAAGATAATAAAACATCAAGATTCAAGAAGCATCCAATATTCATATCCAACTTTTTTAAATAACTCTGATGTCATCCATGATAACCAGATGCATAAACTAATGCATCATGCATCTCTAGGAATCAACTACTACCACAAAATCAGGGTCTCCATGCCCCAAATAACACAATAGCATTCCAGGAACGCATCACATCACAAGCATCATGAAACTATATGAAAATGAGATCTTGGACCCCAATAAGGCATTCAACCATCACCAATAAGATGAAATTACGTCTCTAAATGAGAAGGCTATTGGAAATTACATGCAATATGGTAACTCAAAACCCTATCATACATTATCCTTTATAAAAAAATCAGTTCATTAAACCATATTTAATTAAATGATTCATTATTATTATGTATCAACTATATAAAGCCTAACCAGAAAACTTCCATAGCAATCACAAATAGATTAAATAATATTACTGCATTAATTTGATTGCCATCAAATTTAAAACACAACCAAATTCATTTACATGTTTCTTTATTATGGTCCTATTAATTTACAATTAATCCGAAATATATGATCCTCACCTACTTCCATCGGTATCTAAATGCTAAAAAGTAATGAATAGATATAACACTAACTATAAAATCAAGAGGAAACAATATATGATAGAAATCAACTCTTCAACTTAGTTCATGTATTTATTATGTCAATTCCATTATGATCTTGTGGGGAAAGAATGATAAATATACTAATGCACAAAAATAGAATAGATTAGACACAAATCCCCTAGCTTATAACATTTCCAACATTCTTGAGTGATAATGGGCCGACACTACAGATCTTGAAAACACATCACATAACTACATCCACTTAAAGATGTTGTGGATTGGATACATCATCTGGTACCAATGAAATATCTATTAGTAACATGGATTTCACATTCCATCTTGTGTAAAACAGAAATAGGGAGAAACATATCCAGGAATGATAAATAATTGTTGTTTCACTTACCTTATCAAAGATCTATTACCACTTTTTATTTCAACCAACTCATGGGGAGCATATTAGCAATATGAAAAAAAATCCTGGTGAATAAATCCAATGATGAATGTTTTATTTCATGACACATAGGGGATATAAAGGTTTAATAATCTCATACTATGTTAAAAAAGAACAAAGGATAATGCAAAGGGTAGCTTGTCTATGGAATGATCTAAACAGAGTAGCTGTTTATACACGTTTTAGATTTTCCATTTAAAGGGGATCAAATTAAACCATGTGGTTTGACGAATTAAAAGTCTATGAATATTAATAAAATAAATTATTTGATTTATATCCAATTAAAGGGATTCAAATCAACATAAATATGAAATTTAACTCATTTTACGTTAGTGAATGATGTTAAAATGGGAAAATTGGGAAATCATTAAAAAATATGGGAATTTTCGAAACATTTGGAAATTTCTCACCATTATGTATAAACTATTCATGACATTAATGGATATATCAATGTTTTGGAAACATTGTTCATGAAACCATTCAGTAAACTTGGAAAAATAATTGACTCACAATTCTGGAAACTCTATTCATGACACCATTGGATGTCTCACCATTAGGGAAGCATAGTTCAGGACACCATTACAAAAATTTAGAAAAGGAAATGACTAACCATTCTGAAAACTTATTTTATGACATTCATCCAAAATTTTGAAGGAGAAAATATCTCACCATTTTGGAAACACTGTTCACAAAAATGAAAATTTGGAAAAAGTTTGGGTATAAGTCACCTTATCCTCATAGAAAACCTCAAGGACTAGATATCAACAAATTAATGGACGAGGGATTTTCTATCCTTTAAATCAGATACCTCTTAAAAAAAATTATTCCTTGAAAATCCAAAACCTTCCTAGATAGGAATAACAAATAAAAATTCCAATCAACCACCCTTTGAGAAAACTCTCAATTATCTCGCCACATAATTGAGCTCATCCACATCCTTAAATGAACAACGCGAACCACATAGAAACCAAAACCATATAGTAAACACTCTTAAAAGAGAGATACCTCTCAAAAAAGTCCAAGACCCCCATAACATGGTGGTTGAACTTCACCTTTTGGATGACCAAACATTGAGGAAAAAACATGAATCCACTCACTTCAACCCAGGACACCAAAACATACTCCTCAAAGCTCGGTACATTATTTTCAACACAAGATGTTCCGCTAAAGGCTAATTATGGAAATATTTGACACCAATCTTAGGAATTACAAATGGATCTAAAATAATTCCATGAAAAAAAACTTAGTGTTATTCATCCCCTAACCATCATTCAAGGGCCTCTCCACATATAACTTAGTCTCTCCATAACTCCACCTAATGATCCCCCAACTAGGAATTTTCCACCTACTAAACCAAGATGACTACACTATCAACTAGTTAAAACATCCTCTTCCCCCACCCACTACCATATCATGATTTAATATTGAATTTTCTTCCATCACTATCTCAGATTAACCAAATTCACACACAGAATCACTACTTGTCTTTCTACATTGAAAATTAGCAACAACATTCCATTTACTAGTTATATACAAGATATCGAATCTATAATCTTGTAAGATCTCCACCACCGACTTTGTCACAAGATCATGTCACGTTGAAGGAAAAAGCATAGGATTTTATAATCTATAAAAACAAAAAAGATCTTGTTGATATATAATGTCTCGAGAAAATCAGAGAAAAATCCACTTTCACCATGTCATGATCATGGGTGTAATAGCTACATTAAATGTGAAAAAACTACTGAGACCCATATGAATGTACAAATCTATTCTGTATCAGAATGTAGTATAACTCTAGACATAAAGCATCAATGGAAACCTCAAACTGATTTCCTTCTACTAGCTGACCTAGAACCGAAGCACTCACAACTTCTCTTTCAGATACCAGAAAGCTTCCTAACAATGATCTGTCAACATGAAGGAAATATCCTTCCATGTCAATGATATCCTAAGAGTCATAATCTGAGAGAAAATATACATGATATTCCTATAATATCCAATGAGACCAAAAAATTGTCACACTTCTACCACACTATTGGAGAATTCCCAATACACAACTAATTATTTCATTGATGGATCCACTACTAATTCTTACTGAGATATAACATGACCTAAAAAGAAGACATTTTGAGGCAAAAAATCACACATCAAAAACATCCCAAATAGCTTCTAGTGATGATGAATTCCCAAAATTGAATGTAGAATACCTACATGCTCCTCCTCATACGTATATTATACAAGGATGTTATAAATAATCACCAAAACAAACATATCTAGGAACTCACAGAACACAGCTTTCATTAACCCCATGAATACAGCAGGAACATTTTTCAATGTAAATGTTGAAATCATATGGATGTATCCATAAATATAGGAAATATTCAAAAATCAATGTTGTCATAGAACTAGGTCACAGTCCCTGCATACATCATAAAAAGTGAGCTTGACCTCCAACTATCATAGACAACACCAAGGTCCCTAGAATTTTCTATACCTGAAGTCCCAATGAATGGAAAAGGTTAGGTTATATAAAGGGGTGCTTCTACCCTAAATCAAAAAGGGAATACACCCAAGTAGATAGTAATATAAGTGTCCATCAAATGACTTCTTGCTCACCTTGCACTGACAACGCTAAAGAATGAAGCTACTAAGGACCTTCTCTATTTCCTATATAAAACTGATGAAGGACACCCACATAGACTAAGTCTACCTTATAAGGATATGGATCATCTTGGCCATATCATATTAATGACACATATGCTCTCTTCGAATCCAAATATTTTGTTTCTAGTTCCTACTTCCTCGAATGGAACAACCTCAACAGATGAACATGGAACAAAAAACATGGTACTTGATGACTGCTCTAAGTATCTAGGCACTCATTCTGCTGATGACCTCTATCTCCACAAGAAAAAAAGGCACCCAATACCTTTGAATAGTTTTTAGAGCTTCCCCCAAAAAGAAATGATATGATAAGGGTTGGGTCCTACCACTCGCTGAAGAGAAAGTCATCTGCCCTAAAAACTAGGAACCCTTGCCCACCAATCAACTTCATGATGAATCATGATGACTTCCTTATCATGGTGATCCAATTAAATATAAATACCTCTCGATGATATCTTCCTTCACCAGTAGATCATGATATGTCATGATCATAAATATGGTGACCTGGGGATGAATCTCAATACAAAAAGCCTCCTCAAAATACCTTGACCTGGAATCCTTATCCTTGGACATGTCTGAAGCATATCGCATAAGGATCCTAAAATAAATCCAAAACTCTTATACTCTGGATCTTCCCTAATGAAGGGTAAACAACTATCGATGACTTCCCACCATTGGGGTGGAATAATGTAACTCGTATTTGAATTGCTCTCTAAACATCTTTTATGAGACGACTGAATCATCATGATCCTTGAAGAACAAGAACCTTCACTACCTTGAGGTACCATGAAAAATACTCATAAACAATGACCCCCCAATTATCCTTCCATGCACAGATCTAATTGAACTCTATCTAAACATTATACAATCAATCTTCGGTGATTGCATATAAAATAGAGCCCCCATACATCTACAGACTCTAATGCTCAAACTATTGGAATGCCATCCTCCATCAGTCTTCATTGACCTCTTCTCCATGGTGATCTAATGGAACAACCATCATGACATCATCTATGCTAACATGACGATGACTCAATCCTATAACCATACATGAATAATATAAAACAATTAAAACTCCTAAACCAGGAATATGGATTACTCAACATTAATTAAATGGTTGGTTTAATTCATTTAGGGATAATATATCCAATGTTCTACCCATTTAAACACATGAAATAACAATAATGATGAATGATCCATTACTAGGTCTCTTCCCTACAACCAACATCAATTCATTTAGTGTCTAGTTACATCTTAATGATCTGAACCTCAGATCAGAGGGGGCCTAAAAATTTGTCTCTGCCTGTCTCCAGTGTTCACAATGCTTTCTAGTCTCAGCTTATACTATTTCCCTACCCACCCATGAAACATAATATATTCATAACTCCACACTTCATTATATCCATCAACCAGATCTCTGATACCACATTATCATGACCCCCTCCCCATAATGTGCACCATCCATGGACAGAAATTTGAGAAGGGAGATGGTTACACCTGAGTCCCGCCTATTGAAGGCATCAGGTTGGAGACTGTAATATAGTGTACAGTAAACACACAAATGGGTTTACTTATTGTATTTGAGAGAACATGTGAATGATATTGATAATATAGACACAAACCAATTCCAACTCAGACAGAAATTACTAAAAGAATGTAAAATAGTAGCAACCATGAAGCACAATAAAATCTGATAAACCACAATCTAGGTGAAACCAGACTAATCTACAAACTTCTCCATTTGACATAAAAGATATCTTATATAATATAGGGTTATTATAATAATATACTCACTAGGATCAACCCAGGAGCATCTCAGGAAAATGTAAAGTGAGCATGCTAAAGTATAATGAACAAGAAGTGAAACAAAATCATCTCCTAAATTGGCATGTCATATTCCCAACCTCATTATGGTAACTCTCACCAAGTATCATATACAAGAATATATAATATAATAAATTATATCAAGGATACCTCACTACCACTTCCTCACTGGTTTTCTGTTTTTCCACACCATCGCACGTCCAAAGAATCTCTCTCCTAAAAGGCTATCCTGATGAAAACTAGGCGAGCCCCACATCATGCACCTCATGAAACAAAAAGGATTTCTCAAAAACACTGGGTTGAAGCTCCTAAAAATACTCACAACCTATATAATAACCATGTTGTTTTGGGAGGCACCACATATTTCATAATGTTTACCATTCATTGGGTATTATACCATAATAAATTACAGCCCATATATTGAGTAAGGACCCAAAATCTCTCACAGCCTATAGACGTTACAGTTATAGTTGTACATAGGGAACTATATCCATAATATATTTGTGTGAATAACTAGAAACGATTAAAACCCTCTACACACCTATATGGGGAAAACAACCATTGTTCCTACCATCACAAATATCGAAAAATAGAAGGGAAAAATTCCAAAGGGGGTAGACGTCCATCCATCATCCCACCAAGAGGTTTGGGAAAACACATCTACGTCTCAGAACCCCCAGGGTGTCTATTTCCCTGATAAAAAGGGTGGGGTAACTTATTGACAAAGATTAATGATAGAATATACTATTTCTAACAACTACACTATGGGAATAACCTCGTATTAGACTCAACTATAGCTAACGTCTCTTATATCCCCAACATCTAATACTAAGAAAATGTATTATATAAGCACACAACCATTTAAAGATATTCATTAGATTAATTTCACCCTTTTAATTAGTTTTACATTATGTTAATTAATTAGCTAACTACTAATCAACCATTATCATTCCAGAAAACATTTCATTATCATCAACCCCTACATACCATGCCTTCTATGCATAACCAATCGTAGTGTATATTTCCTTTAAATTGTACCCTTGATATTGCATCACAACAAACATCAACTCCATGGGTTTAAATAATGTATTCAATCATTTTTTAACATAATTATCACATTTTTTTAATTCTAGGTATTGTTGAAAAATAATTATATGCATCCAAACTAAAGGGCTCAACACAATGAGTATATTAACTACCCATTGAGTATTTTCCACCTTTATTTGAAGTGAATGCCCATGTATATTAATGAATATAAAAAGAAAAATAATGTGGCATAACCCATGTTTCATCACCTATTTTGGATGGTGGGTAGGCAAGACAATCTACCTCAAGCAGTTGATAAATTATAGATGATAAAAACAAGATTCAACATTAATCTAACATTCCCATCTAAACCATTTCTATATCTTTAGTGTCCTCCCTAATAGAAACATACATAAATCAAATCATCTTGCCAATTTAAGAATCAACTTCACCCACAACCATAAGACCTCCCTACCCCCACATACCACAAAATCCTTATAGGACCATATCACATCACAATTAGTTAGAAACAATAGGAAACTGGTCCCTTGGGCCGATATAAGTCATTCATCATTCACCCATAATGTGCACTCACACATTTACATAAAAAGGTACTTGGATTTTTAAAACAAGTGGGCATGTCAGAACCGTATGAGGAATTATCCATTGTCCAAAAACAATTATTTAATCCATCAAGAATTTACTAATTCATTATTAGTATTTTCAAACTACGGGAAACCTAACCAAACAAGATATCATTGCTATCAAAAATTAATTAAACATTGTTTCTGCATTGATTTGATGATCATCAAATTACAAAAACAACCAGATTCATTAACACGCCTTCCTGATTTTGGAAAATTAATTTACAATTATTCCCATTATTAAAATCATTACTAGTTTCTATCAAGAAAAACATGCTAAAAAGGCAAAAATAGATATCACACTATTTAGAAAATCCGGATGCAACAACATATGATTGAAACAAATTCCTCAACCCTATTCAATTATTTATTATGACTATTCCAATATAATATATAGGTTAAAACAAGATAACTCTACTTCTACATATAAATATAATAGAAAATCCATGAATTCCCAACCTCAAAAGATTAGTAATATTCTTTCATTAGAACAGTCCAACATAATGGATCAAGATCACCCCTCCCGTAATGACTACATCTACCTGAAGATTACAATGAACAACAACATCATCCAATACTGTTGACAAATCCATTAGAAATATGGAGATCACATCCATAAATTGGAAAAGAGAAAATGGATGAAACCTATATGGGATCCCAGAATAACAGTGGTATCACATACTATATCGAAGACTGATCAAACCATATTGGTTGCACCAAAATATGGGTTGAGCAGTAGAAAAAACGATAAGGAAATAAATCCAAGGATGAATGATTTATTTCACTAATCCTATGGGAAATAAATATTTCGACGTTTCTGCTAGGTGAAAACAAAGAATGAATAACAAGCCGAATTATATCTCATCCTTGAATGGATCACAACATAGCAATTGTATAGTTAAGTTTTAGATTCTCTATTAAAAGTACATCACAATAATCCATATGTTTTGAACAATTAAAGGCCAACAGTTTTTCAAAAAATCATGGATATGACATATATCACTTAAAATAGCATAAAACCTACTTATTTATGTCATTTAGCTCAATTTATATCAAATAAAGATGTCAATAGCAAAAAATTGTAAAATATGGAAAAATATAGGAATTTTACAAACTATTAGAAATGTCTCACCATTCTGAAATATTTATTTATGACACTGTTGTTTGTCTCAACATTTAGGGAACCACGATTATATAACTTTTCTGGAAATTTGGTAATGGAAATGAATCACCATTTGGGAAACATTACTCATGACACCGTTGGATGTCTCGCCATTCTCAGAACATTCTTCATGACATAGTTCTACAAAACTGGAAATGGAAATGACACCTCATTCTAGAAAAATTGTTCACATAAATGGAAATTTGGAAAAGGGTTGGGGATAATTCACCATGAAATTCTAGAAAACCTTAAACACCATATTTCTGTAATGGAATGGACCAGAGTGTTCTAGGCCACTACATTACAAATAATCTCAATGTAGTCGAAGAACAATTTTATTGAGGGGATGTGGATAATATTTTTGAGGGTATATTAGTATATTTAATTTATAGTATTTTGATTTGACTATGAAACATTAGAATCTATGAGAAAACCATGTAAAATCTTATAAAATAATATATACAATATTTCATGTTTTGGACGCCTACTAATGAAAAATATTTTCCAAATATGACAAATCCAATGGATAATCCTCCTCTTTTAGATGTCCGTGATACACATTTCATACAAACCAATTAGTAATAATTCATCCTTCCCAATATACGAATTCTTTTTGTAAACAGCTAAAAACGAAAAAAAGTTAGTGAAATAACAAATGAATGATAAGAAAAGAAATTACTTTCTAATGAAATAGGGAATGTCATAGATATATTAATCCCCCATTACTCAATTGAATTCCATTCCCATTAAAAAATTATGTAACATCATATATCATAAAATGGGAAAATGATGAATCCCACAGAGGGGGTTGTTATACATTCCCACATAAGATCTATTTCAATGAATATAAAACCCCTTAATTAATTAAATATTATATTCCTCTTTAATATCTCCATTTATTCTTATTGACATGAAATCCATTTGATAATATCTAAAGACACATTATATAAAAATTAAAATAATTTCAATAGTATTTTAATTTATGAAATTATAGTAAAAGTCTTATTTAGGTAAATACTATTAATTTTAGTGTATCCTTTTTAAATTAAATGGGGCATGTTCAAAGATACAACTCAACAATCTTAGTGTTTATTGCATTAATACATAGAATTATTCTCAATGGGATATGGCCATATTTTAAGTGTATTTGTATTCTTAAAATAAATTTTCTCATAATATATAACAACAATACACTACTTTTATTTAAAAACATAATCAATCAATTTTTTTGAACCAATTATATACAATTGTGTGATTGGAATTAGTCCATGTTGTTTTATTTTGAACACATTTTTTTAAATTTATATGAAATTTCTTAGACACCACATGTTTTAAAATTTCATTGATATTGGATGCACCATTTTCTATGTTTTCATTCTTAAAATAATCTTTTTAATTATCTGGTACATTTTTTAAAATTTCATTTAGAATTTTATTTTTAACTATTAGATCCTAACCTCATATTTAATATATGGCAATATCAGCATTAAATAAGAATAATTTTTTTGTTGTTCCATGATCCTCAATAACAATAACATTTTACGTGATAAATATAATTTCATTTAGATACATTTTATTGAATAACTAACTCTATACCTAAGTTTTATAGAAAATAAATATTTTTTTACCGAATTGATAATAATATTTACCTATGATTCAATTTTTGGTCTTCATAATATATAATAAATAATACATATTGAATATCACAACATATGGGTTGTTATCATACGACAAATCATATATCATGTTGACTGGATTTGGTTAATGATAGCATTGATTAAGAATATAGAAAGGCAGTTTTATTGACTAACTCAAAAAATAATTTGTCATATGTTTTTGAAAAATATTTGATATTATTATTTAACAAATATTTATTAATAACATTAAATATATCATTATAATTGATGTATTTGTATATCCATTATAATCATTATATATTTCATTGTTTTTAGCATATGTAATATAATCTTTATTGGGGAATATAAAATCAATTTTGGATAAAAATATTTTGATATCAAAACCGATTTGACTTTTAGAAACATTGAAAAGGGATTTAAACCCATAATTATCATGTGAACCACTCCCCATGAAATCATAGTAATTAATATAATTAAATACATTATAACAAGTAATCACATATTAATATTCCTTGGTTTATTTAAGTCTCATCAAAGACTAGAAATTTAGATGAATTAGTTTAACGATTCATCTATTTTTTATGACTTATAGATTTGGAATTTTTTCCTCAATATATCATTTTTAAATATACATCACCAGTGTAACTTGTATTATGGTTGATATTTTTAATGATTCATATATAATAATCATTTCTATGAATATTGATGTCCTTTTATCAAAGTTTATCATTTCATCTATACTATTTTTTATTATATTCCTTCAAACTCAGATAGAAATAACGTCAATTATTAAATGATTGAAATGAATTACTAAAGTACCATTAATTGTTTTATTATAATTTACTATCCATAAATATTGTTATCCGACATCTTATTTTCAATAAAATAACATAATTTACATTTTTAAAAATATATGATATGTAAAAGGGATAATGCTTTAATTCATCAAAAAATATAGCATCACATGAAGGGATCTCCATCATAAAAAAATTTATAATATCAATGTCCTTGAAACATAATTAACTAGAATAACTAGAGGAAAAAACATAAAAATAATACTATTTAATACCTTATTAAAGATTGGTTTACTATCATTTGGGATCAAAAACCATTGTCTTGGATCCATATATTTTTAATTTTTTATTCACTATATTAATTATTACAAATAATCGTACATTATTTATGAATCCACCTATTATAATACTTTTTTTACAATTTTTATTAATTACCCAAGTAGAATTTTATGAAATTTACTATTGTAATTTATATATAGATCACACCCACCACATGTTTCTTTATGATTGCAAATGTTGTTTTATACTTTAATGTTATTTCATTGGATGTTTCTTGGGTTTGTTGTTGTAATTAATTTATTATTCATATGTAAAATAAAATAATCTATCGTATTGATAGAGAGTTCCATGTTTTAATGAAATAATATATATATATTTTTTCCATAAAATATATTATACCATTATATTTATTGAAATCTGAAGCATCATAAATACTAGTAATTAATTTTATCAAAAACCTTTCATCACTATTTTATTTTCTTTAAATGTATTGATCATATTAAAAATTATTTTTTATGATTTCAATTAAAATTTTTCTTCCAACATCATTACAATGAATATATATAATTTTCTCATATAAACAACATACTTTTTTATTTTTTGATATATAATTTTAATGTAAAAATAGTTCTGTCACCCTTTCATTGTCAATAAAAACAATACTTACTTTATATTCATAACATTATTTTATTTTTTAATATTTAGTATCCAATACTAATGTAATTTATTTAATTGTATAATGAAAAAGACTATTTGTAGAATTGTTAACTATATTTGGTGACATTAATGAATATATAAATTTGGTATCAAATTTATATATTCACATTATATTTTTTACATGAATTATAAAAGGAATGAAAATTCATCATAAGAGATATAATAAAATATGGATTTAACATCAATTAATCTATTATTATATTCTGAATACTTTATAGTTTAATAATAATGGTAATTAGATCATAATTATTTCTGATGAACTCTTATTCGTTTTCAGTATCATCTTTGAATTTGTATTTTCATCAATGTATTTATTAAATAATATAGACACTCTTATGTATAATACTAATATATTCATAATCTGCAAATTTAAATATATGTAATGAAAATATTAGTGTAATTTCCCCATAATCAACCTATTCAATAAATACTTTATCAAATGAAAAAGCGTTTCAGTGAATTTATATTTCCATTATTTCATCATTTTTTTTAGTTTTCAAAACACACTTTTAGGTTTTGTGTGAACCTAACAAGGAATTGATTAATTATTACAATATTACCCACTTCAAACAACACCACATCATACACACATAAAAATCCACATTCAATTTTGAAATTCTAATTCAAAAAATAAAAAACCTATTTGCATGAACAATGTGATTGGTCGAGGAATCCACAGAGTGGAAACCCATGTTGTTGAGCAACCATAATCACATCGCAGTACAGATTGACATAACACCATCGCCACTGTCACATCATCACATATCCTTCATCATTAAACTATCATCATGAATCCTTAAGCCACACGTGAACACCTTTATATCAATATAGTTGTAGAAGAAACTCAACCACGATGACCACATGAATTTTGATAGATTAAGACTCTATAAGAATCACACCCAAAAACCCCAAATGCAATCATCCCCAAAACATCATGTCATTGGTGATGTATTATATGACCCCCAAAACCATCCAATAATAGTGAGAAATTATCTTCAAGAGGACACCATCCTTGAAAAATAGTGAGTGGCCTAAATAACTCAAAAATGCATCCACCAATAACCACCAGGAACCACACCACCACAAAATATCTCTGGTCAATGTACTAACGAAGCAAATCTATCTCTTCCATTCTCATGTGAATAATAAATATGAAACCACAATGATTCAAGACCCCTCAAACATACATTCTGATGCACCAGGGAGACCACAGTATAAATCCACATCAGATAGAGTGGTGGATTCAACTTGTTACTCACTCTTTTAGATATAATATGAACAATCATACATCGATAGAAAATTCAACTTATTTTATGAGTTAAATGGTCTATTTTTATGAGTTTCCATGCAATTTTAAATATTTCAATGTTGGTAATGCATAATGATGTTCATATTGATCATTATCTTATTAATCATCATTTTACTAATGAAAACACTAAAAAAGTGATTTATATTTTCATAAAAAAATTAAAAGGTAATTTACGTTAATAATAAAATTCAACTCATTTTATTAATTCATTAGTCTAGAAAATAAATTAATTTATGTTCATTAAAAATAATTATATTGGTTTTATTTTCTCTTCCATGAATTATCATAGTACAATCTAGTTGGGGAATGACTTGACTTTTGTAACTCATGGTCATTTTTTCCTAAAAAGGGAAATATTTTTTGTGTACCATCATATTCATGGTGTTGCTGTATAAAATCAAAAAAACATAAAAACCCCAAAATTATAATGTTGGAGGGATTTGTTTCGTACATATAACCTTATACTCCATGAATATAATGGCCACGACGTACTCTTTGAACTCACCTCCCCATCCTAGGGTAACCCTGACATGTCATGGTGCGATGAGACACCACTATAAAAAAAACTCATCTTATAATCATATCCAATATATAAAACAAAATAAATTTATAAAAACATAATTTATAATATGTTTCACCAAAAAATAATAATTTTCACTTTAACGAAACTATTTTTTATCACATATTTTTAATTATCAGACATGAATATTACATTTAAATAAGCTATTAAAAATATAGTCAGAGCTGTAATAATGGATTCATAAAAAAACCATTACTAATTAAGAGAAGAGAAAAGTGAAGAATATGATGATATACTTATTATAAATAACATAATAGATAATATAATACTATAATAAAATAATAAATGTTATAATACATCTACAAAATATATAGAAATTTTATCTCTTTAGGCATCTAAATAATAATTTTTTTTTCTTATAACCCCACATTTTATGGGGTTTGATGGATAAAACGCAAATAATAAAATGATCTAGAGGCCCAAAATTATAATTTTATGTCTTATATGTACAATGTAATGTTCACATTACATTTTTAGTGACATTAATAATCTTGAGAAACCCCAACCCAACACCTCTCTTTGTATTCATCATTATAATCAAATAAAAATTATAATGTATTGAAGTGCCCTTTATGTTGAGCATTTAGTTCCATAAACATGGTCATCTACCTCATTCAATCATAGGATTTGTTTTCTCTACATGGTGTATTCTTATACATTTGACAATAAACTTAAACCCACTCGAGTTAGTAAAATGTTTTATATTTTAGACCGTATATGAATTTTCACAAAAATGGTAGATTTTTTTGGCTCGAGTGCCTATATATAACCCAGAGTCCCTTGGAACAAATGGCCTAATTTTCTATCTTAATGGCAAATCTTGGGTGAATATTGAGGTTAATATATTACTTCTATAAAAATTACTACAATATTGGAATTTTAACATAAAAATTATACACCAAATAGATATGGATCATAGAATCATGTACTGTGATAGATTTTACTTACAACTTGATCAAAACCAAAAAACTGAATATGGTCCATTTAAAGAATCATTTTATTTTTTAAATTGTTCCACTTTGATAAATTTGTTTAAGAAATAGACATTTTAGTTGATTATTATTTAATCAAAATACTAAATGATGTCTGTACTTTAATATCTGAGTTTATTAAATGACAATTTATTGAGAAAACATAGTTTTTATTAGTTAGTTATGATATTGAGATAACATTACATAAAAAATTATTAATGTCAATTACAAGTAGTAAATATTTTAAATCCAACGAACAAACCTTACTAAATCAAATAAAATTATTATTTACGTGTTAAGCATTGGTGATCAAATGTGAGAAAAAAATTTAGATAAAAAAATATACAATGAAATGTTTTATGCATTGAAGGAAGTCAATATTGTTAAGGATTCTGATTTGGATTTTGAGGAGAAATTAATAAATTATCATTAAATGTTGTATATAATAAAATACTCAATTTTATGAAAATATTGTTAAGATGATAATAAATAAGTTTTGAGGTAGACTAGTATCTATTGAAGATATAATATTATTAAAATAGTGTGTCTTCTGCAAGATGATAATTTTAGACACATAAATGCAACTCAAGATGAATCATCATATATAGGTGATAGTTGAATCATTTCCATAAATGATTATAATGAGATATGTTACTCATAAAAAAAATACATATACATAAAAAAAGTATAAATAATAAAGTTATCAATCCACTAAAATATAAAGGATTTTTATATACAGTTTCCCTAAAAAATTCATCATACCGATAGTATTTTACTATAGCAAATTCATGATATGTTTTGTGGGATGAAAATTATAAAAACCCCACTAGTAAATTAATCATTTGGTTGATTCATAGAAGTTAATGTACTTCCAAAAAATAATATTAATGGAACGGTTGTTAAATTCAATAAAATGGAAAAAAATATAGTCATATGGATTTAAAATGAACATTATGATGTTTTATTAGTCACAGCTTCTGTTTTGGATGATTTTGATACCATACCAATAACTATTGTTATAATTTTTCTATTGATAAACATTATGGAGGGATTAGATTAATGGGGAGTAAATTTGATGTCAAAATAAAATTTTCTAGAATGAGGAATGGCATATATAAGATTATGAACATGTCATTCAATGATAATTATATAAGAATACAGATCATTTTTTGTGTAACATTCAAATGATGATTTAAATGAAATTTTATAGATTGTATGATAAATCATCCATGCGGTGAAATAAAGGGAATATAATTGTTTAAAAAAACACATCCTAATTAAATGTAGACAATTATAAACTGAAATTGAGGATATGAATCATCTATTTCAGAATAAGGAAATAAAATTAAAAATTATTAATAATTTATAAACATCAAGTAATTAAGTAATAAGTGGAGAAAACATTCCGTTAAATGTATTAGATGATCAAATTTACTGTAATTCATCAATGAAGTCAAATGCATTGAATTGTTCAATAATGTTTTCCTTACTCTTATATTATTCATCACATAGAATCTATACTAGAATAATATGATCAAAAATGGGTGTAGAAATTAAATACATGATGGGAAACATTTTGATATGGGCATGTTTCAGAAGAATCAATTATCAAATTTCTATCTTAATTAGATAAGGAATAAATTCTAATCAATATATAAAATAATGACTGTTATTTTTCTGTTAATGTGAATACAAAATATTATATAATAATATTATTTTAAATAAAATGATAGAAATACTTCATTATTTAACTAGGATTTTAAAATCAAATGGGAATATGAATAAATATTTTTTCTAATTGTTATGCTATAGAAAATCGATTTTGGGTGAAGTAGCAGGCGTGAAAGATATTACTCTCATTAAAGAAAAATGCAGATCAAATTTATTCCCATAAAATTTATTTTTTACCTTATAGGGAATTGGAGTTTATAAATACTTTCGGATAAATTTAATTACATTAATTCTTAGTAAAAATAAAATATATCCATTATGCAGATTTCTATAAAAGAAAATTTGATACCTTATTTCATTATTTCAACTTTTTACAACTGTGATGGTGAATGATGGAGTGAATCTCTTGAGCAGGAGTTGGGAAAATGATCACGACGATAAAAAGTACAAAAAATAACAATAGTAATTGGATAATGATATTTTTTGATGTTTGACAATATATTCTTCAAATTTTTTATTGAATTAAACTAAATATAAAAATTAAGAAGGGGTTTATGTAAATAATGAACATAATTTTTATAGAGATTAATATGTTATAAATTTAATTTTTTATGTTTTTATAATGATCTGAATATGTAGAAATGTTAAAATTGTTATTTTAATTTGCAAATGAAAAATTAAAATTACTTCATATTAGAAATAAAATTAATTTTTGATATTTTTGGTGGTTTCATTAATCTCTGTTGTTTTCTAGAATGATGTAAGTGACATTGTTATAATGATGAATATTTTATTATTGTTTTTAAATATATTTTCTGATTACACTCTTCTCTTTTATTACATATACTATAAATTTAAATAAATTTATAATGAATGGGAGAAGATGATATTTAAATTCATTCTTGAATTATAATATGATTAGGACTTACCCTCACAAAAACACTATTTTATTTTTGTTAGTGAGTATATATTTTTATTTGGTTATCAAAACAAAATTTTATAACATGTTAATCAGTTTTGACAACAAATCCAAAGGAGATAACTAATGCACCCAAATTGATTATGATATAATTAGTAGTGTCACCTATATTTTTTCAATAAGTTAATGAGAATTTTATTAAATATAGGTGAAAATTTGGGGACGAATAAGATGCCATAGAGTTAATATATTTTTGAGATACAGTTGGTGTTGTAGTGTAATAAATAAATTTCTATCTGATATTTGGTCTTCAAGAACCATTCATTTTTTGTCAAATGTTGTAAGGGAAGACAATAAAATAGAATATTTTCAATTATTGATGATGTTGGTACTTTTAAAATAAACAGATTCAAGGAAACACCACATTATAAAATTTATTGTTATTGTGTTGATTTTTTTTAATCAATGTCCTGTGAGGATGGATGATTAAAGTAGTATATATAATACATTCCATAATTGGAATGATATGGATCATTGTGTTGGATATGAATAAAGATAACAAGATGTGTTAGTGACATTACTTGGATTAATAATAATGATGGTTGTTTAATTAATTAGAGAATATCACATGGATGATAATTTGATAAATCTATTTTTAAAGTTAAATTGATAGGGTAATGAATTTTTACAAAACATACTAAATTAACTATATCCAAATAATATAACATTGATTGGTAATTGTGATGAGTTTTCCATTGAATATATGATAAATTCCAAAAGTCACATAAATAGTTATCTAATTAATTAAAGTTAATGGAGATACATAGAGAAGGATTAATGGTATTTTAGGTGCATTATAGAAGTTCCAGATTTATTAGTTTTAGGTTAAAATTTTGATTTGGCATTCAATATATTCCTTTGAAAATTATATTTTAGAAGGGATTGAGTTCAATAAAAAATTACATTCACTAGATAATATATAAGGAAGTGTGGGAGTGAAGTGGTTGTATGAAATTAATATTATATATAATATAAGATATTTTTACGATATATAATATATCATTGAGAATGAAAAACACACACACACACATATATATATATATATATATTGATGTTTATGTTTAATTTTTGAAAAGGAAATATCATATGTGATACAAGAGATATTTTCAAATAATATGGATGATATTTTACTATATTCTTTAATGAAATATGTAGATGTAAAAAAGTAATCTTTGATATGTAATATTGATGAGGAACATGTTATATATCACAAATTACATAAAAATCCTTTTTTGTTAAATTAGAAATGTATAAAAGTCATAGTGATATATAATATTTTATATTTTTTACAAAACACAATAAAAAGAATATAGAATATTTTCCAAGGGTAATCCATATATTTTTTTCTTTTACATATGTGATTTTATGAGTTATAGATTTAGAATTTTTATGTTTATTGAGTTTCCAATTGATATGTCTAATAATTTAAAAATGTGCAATGCACTAAAAGCATTCATTGAATCTTACATAAGAAGCACATGAATATTTAAAATTATCTATATGGGTTACCTAAATACTACAAAGATTAAGGTTCCCAAATTTGTTTCAATAGATATATACGAGTTAATATATGATATGTAATGTTCAACATCCAATATCTGTAAGTGATATGTTGTGTAGAAACATGGTTTTTTCATTTTAAGACATTGATTTATTTCTACATATATTTTTTCAACTAGGCATTGAAACATTGTCCAATTCAGAGTCATGGTGTGTTGAAATTAATTAAATAAAATTATGAAATATATTTTATATTTAGAGCACATTGTTTCTTAATGAAAATAGAAGAACTATTAAACAAAATCTCTTTTCAGAAATCCAAAACCACATTCGAGTCATGAACATTTTGTTTTCACGAGGTGAAACCTATAATATGTTGGAGAAATTAATTTAGATACGGTTACCATTATTGGTGCATTAAATTAGTTAAATAAATAACATTATTATATTAATTGATTAATTTGTAATAAATAAAACATATACAAATACACTAATTAGGTTAATCCTCAAGGTTTATCCACATAATCACTAGCATAATTATAGTTTATTCTTCCTATAATCATTGGTTGAAGCATGTTTTAATAAAAATTGTCCAATTTTAAGATAGGACTCATAAATTCAAGGTTGATATCCTTGATGACTAAATTGATCGATTAGAATCATCGATTTTATGATATTTTCCAATTTTTTTACAAAATTTCATATTCCTGTGTATCAAAATTCAATTGGATATTCTTGTTTTCTAATCCTGGATGTCCTCTTTCTTGATCATTGTCCATTAACTCTAGTCTATGAATGTTATAAATTTTATTTATTCCTTTCTCACCCAATAACATTGTGTTAGTAATCTGTTAACCAGATTACCGTTATTAAGTATTGGAATGTGGTACAAAACCTGATTAGAATCCCAGATTCACAATTATCTCCCTGATAATGGAGAAATTGGTGATCTATGGATTATTTGGGGATGCATTTTCTGAAAATATATATATTTTTAATATTTCTCATATAGGGATGAGGGGAAAATTTTAGAGGAATGAATGATGTGCGATAAACCTCCTATGTCAACTGGGAATAATGTTTTGGCTAATGTATGGCAAAAAACTACGATCAATGGCCAGAGCCACTATTTTGGGAAAGAAAAAAGACCAAAATTGATGTTTAAATGCTGGATCTGCAGCTTATTTTTAACATTTTAGAAACTGATATAAACAAGAATACATTCTTTTTTACTTTGATTAACACATGTTGTGACTACCATATGTTGCAGTGTCTATCGATTAAGGGATTTATAATTTTTTTATACCATTTAGAAAACCTACATGACCTGTACCTATTCCCCAATGCATGAGAATTGTGGTTGAGTACATGGTCATGTACCTTTCATGAACCCGAGTACACACACATGGACAGAGACACGAGGAACACCTCATGTGCAGCAAAACATTTTGTACCAAGGAAGACTTATTTTTCATTAGTATAAAGGCATGGATATAAACATTGGTGGGACCTCGGGATTTATAGGAACACTTTGGGAATCCCATATATGTTGTGTACGACTACAATATTGAAAATATGTGTACCTACCGGGAATACCCTGGTAATAGAGATGGAAAAAATTCTTTGTCTGTCCCCTCACATGTTTTTTACCCATTTGTTTTTAGGAAATATCAATCTATCACATCTCTTCCAATTTCAGTTGATTTCAATCCTCAAGAAGTCCATCCATAGTGTTTTTTCATGTTGAGAAAGATGATTATAGTAGTTGTGGATTTTTGGATACGATGTGAGATTTTCCAAGAGTGAGGCTTTTCTATTAGATGTGTGATGATGAGTGTGATCTAAAAGGACCACCATAGGATTCCCATATAGTGGAACACAATAGTAAATTGGGAAGGAATACTCTACCTATTGAGTGGAACCCCATAATTGATAAGATGTGACGCCTTGATTATCATAGTGGAACCCCCTATCATACCATGGCGTGTATCCTTAACCTTCAAAGAGGAACCCACCCTCAGCTTGTGTGTAGGACCTCTACTTATAGATTAGAAACCCTATTAGATATTGCACAAGTTTTTGATGACTATATTAGAACCCCTATCACTCTAGGGAATATTTCCTCGACCTATACAGTGCTATATCCAATTATATTTGGTAGAGGTCCTCTACTTATCAATTGTAACACCAATCAGATATTGTGTATGAATTTAATGACTAGAGAAGAACCCCCTAGAACACTAGGGTGATGGTCCTTGACCTATGGAGTGGAACCCCCCTCAACATGGGTGTGGGTCCTCTAACAACCTAGTGGAACCCATTATTGGATAATGTGAGCGTCCCCGTGACACTAAATTGGAACCCCCAAAAGTAGAAATTTGGGTTATAGCCTTGGAATGAAACTATAGATAAATGGGTATATTATTTTTCTATAATATATAATAATAGTTATAGACATATTTGGATGGTATATGAGTGGATGTAGAAAAAAAAATTTCCACATGTTTGTTGGATGGTTCCACAGTTTTCCTCCATTGATATTGTGTCTATTATCAGAGTTTGGACAAATATGAAAATAGATATGATAGTTTTCAACTATAAAAGATGAGATATAGACCTGGATCAAACCATGACTATAGTTTTTGTTTCCATGGTGGACTAATGTAGAAATATCCCCATTAAACCACAGAAATAACCCAAAAATAGTATGATCCTAATGGATTCTGATCTCTGTACCTCTACTAGGGGATTCAACTACCTAACCACTACACCATATGAATTCATTTGGTATATGTGTGTATATACATATATATTATATTATGAAAAACCATCTACATAGAGTGTAATATGGGGATATTGGGTTTTCATCCCTTTTGTTAATGGGAAATTGTTTCTTAGAACAAGAATTTGAGGACTATAGCCACGATGTCTCATAATTAAGGATACATAAAAAATTTATACAAATGGTTCTATTGAATATACATATCATATATGAATAACCACATATAGACATTTTTTTTTGAAAATTGTGGCTATTGAGATAATTTGTAGTAGAAATCACATCAGTTTCTGTGTATGTCATCTATAGATACTTATAGAGTGGAACCCCACTAAAACACTATGGCGCATGTCCTAACATGGAGATTTCCCCTAGATTATTTTTCATAATTGATTGGTGTGGGACTTCACATTGATGCTTTTGGGAGGTCACGTGAGAAGATGGGAATCATTGATGGAATTATGGTACCGATGGATTCTCTTTTCTAAGGATGATATGTGAGAATAAGATGCCATTTCTCACCCATTTAGTCTTAATTTGATGAGAATGTGTATATATATATATATTTTTTACTTCTGTGTCCATACCTTTTTATGTGGTTACTGTCCTATAAAGGGTTGGAAGATGTGTGGGGTATGTTGTGTGTGTTTTGTTTTTATATTCTAAATGATGGATGTGATTTTCCCCCAATAATGGGAGGAAATTACATGATATATTGTCTATATACACACTATAGTAATCCCATTAATCAGGGAATTGGTTAATATTTGTCTTCACATGGGATGGTCTTTATTTGGTTTACTATCTAGTATCATGATATTTAAATTGTGTACCTTAAAGCTCCCAATTTTCAACATTTTGGGCATTCTATAGGGTTTGTATATACTCACCTATGGATGCTATTTTCATGCTTATGTCATGTCTTATATAGGGAATGGATAGGTCGATTGTGAGTTTAGAATACTATATGGATACTGGGTGCCTGGGACCATGTATAATGGTCATATCATATAGATACATAGTTGTTAGCCCTCAGTAGTTTACATTCTTGTTAATTATGTTGGGACATATTTCTAGTTGGGTGTGCATGCTTCCCATTTTAATTCATGATTTCACAATAATACTCATTTAATAAAATTTTGTTTTTCATTCTTCTATTACATTCAACTTGTATCATGTACTTATTATTATTCAACTTCACATCAATGTTTTAATGATCTGGATTTTTCGTGTTGTTTCATTAGAAAAATACCCTACTTTTAGGATATGAATTTCAGCCCATATTTCCACCCCATAAAATATCGAGGTGTGGCTAGGGTAGTTGCAGCTCAGTCTGGGCTAGGGTCGGGTTGTGAAATATTTTATCAGAGTAATACATTCTTGGAGACATTTTTTGGATTAGTCACCTTATAGGTATTTTGGTTGGGATTTTGGGAATCATTATGAATGTGTTTGAGTGTGGCTCATAGATTATAGAATCAAGTGATAATATAATTGTTCGACGTATCCATTCACCAGGACATTGACTACATTCTTTTCAACTAGTCACACAAAGACATTGGTTGAAGGGATAAATGGTATATTCAATGACATATACGATTGATTATTTGAATATACTTCATGATTTAGCTCCACAATTATATATATATATATGTAAACTCATATGACTATAGTATATCTTAATTTAACTGTTATGATGCCTCCATGATGAAAACCAACAATTATACAAGTTCTAGATCATAATGAAAATTGGTTGAGTGGTGAGGGATTTGTTTTGGGTCCATCCTATGAGATTCATCATCCATGTGGTTAGGTAGTACATTCACATGTTGAACTATAGATCATCCTCGCAAAGAGGGATGAGGATTCACACAAGCATAGCACATTGTGTGGGTTTCAGCATCAGATGCAACTAAACTACCATAGGGAGCTATATCCATATGTTTAAGATGATTGTATATAGGTTTTGGTATATATCATTATATATATATATATATATATATATATATAATTTTGGATCACTTGGGTTCTCCAGCATATAGAGTTTTCCATAGAGCATTTGGGCGATGGTGGAGTCTTTTTTTCCAAATGAATGATGATTTGATACTCTCATAGACTGACATTCATCAGTTATTTTGTGATGACTACTACCCTCATTTTTTATTGGAATGGATTTAGGGTCTTATAGAGATACATACAGGTGTGACAATGTTGTATGTCTACACAACGATGTTAAAATAACATACATCGTACAGAATTGATATGATATGAGTTGTATACATCTAAAGTAAGAATTTTTTAGTGACCCTAAAGTGATATTTTTCCTAGTGTGTTCCCCTTTTTAACCCCTCCAATGATGGGTTATGTGGTTTGTGAACTGATGAAAAATATATCTCTCTAAGAGGGATGTATTGAAGCTAGATCCAGAATTTGAAGTTATAGTGCCGAGTCATCTACAACAACGAGCAAGCGTCAGCCAACAAGATATCAGTGTAGGGGATAACCCTTTGACTTGTCCCAATTATGTTTCTAGGGAATATAGAATGGAATAGTGATGACCTGAGAGGGGTGGTGATATGCTTGTGAAGGGAGATGATACATGTAATGTGACTACCCAACCAAGCATGTTAGGGAGTGTAGCAGGTAGATAATAGACATCCACAATAGGGATAACAATGTGAATATGAATCTAATTGGACCAAAAATGAAGGGCGCTGGGGAGGTAGATGTAGAAGTTCATGAGGTGGTGAAGTGGGTGGTGGGTGATTCTATGATATCCTTCCACCACAACCTCTAGGCATCCCATGTCATACTCATTGTGTTAGTGGCTGGGGTATCGAATAGATGTAGGCATTGATGGAATACAACCCCACATGGAATAAGATGATTATATGTAGGATCTATGTATTCTCAACTATGGTCCAGTATTCCTAAAATTAATTTTCATTCAATCCTCTATATCTATACACATTGTGAAATATTTGGACCTCCCATTTGAGGTGCTAGCGCTACAAGATTCATCTTGAGGTTTCTACAGAGAATGCTTCTTCAATATCATTTATCTCCTAGAAGTGCCAGAAATTTCGTGGTGGTGAGGGGTTCATATATGATATTTTGGTCATCATTAAAGAACACTATGAATTCTTATTTTGAATGGATCATCTATCTATGTTATCATGCAAGATTAAATTACACTACATATGAGTTAGATTGTTTCCCACTAATTGGATGTGATTCATCTTTATTGGAATGATAGATATCATGATGGGAATTGTAGGATCTGAGAGCTGGAGGATGTATCTAATCACCCATTAGATTTCGTGTATACCTCATGGTGAAACATTCTCTTAACGAATGTAGATTCATTATATGTTGGAGTATTTCATGGGATTATTCCTTGAGGAATTTTTTAGGGTACCTTGGAGGATGGAAATGGTGTTTTTCACTAACTTGAATAATGGGTTATCAAAGATATAATCTTACAACATGTTGGATGACCCTCACAAAGATCTAGTATCTATTGTTATAGTTGTTGGACCCTAAATAGAAGGGCCTCATCAACCCTAGTGGGTACCCTTGGGTAGCTCCAATGTTATTATAATCAAATTGAATGGGTGATTACGAAATTGTGTGGCTAATCATCGGATGAACCTATACATGATAGTGAACATATAATGAGTTATAAGGATTGATAAACCATTCAAATTATTGTTAAGTGCGACATTATTATCGAATATCGATCTTAGGTTTGGAAAACAAAGGTTTAGGGGTTTCATGTTTGATATTCCCATGATGGAATTCTGATTATTCTATAGACACTATGATTTCCTATTGATTCCAATTTTTTGATTAATTCTCCACCTATGATTATGGATTTTGTGAAAAATCTATTACAGCCACACATTTACTAGTTTTTGGATTCGTCATCATAAAATACTCATAAACTCGGTATAAGATAAATAGCATAATTTTAACATGATTATGGTTCTTGATTTTATATAGCGAATCCATAATTATTGAAATATAATGATGTTCTTGTTTTTCGCAAATGAGGTTCGCATTTTGTGGCATGTCACCTATTATCATGGTTTAGTGGTAGACCAAACTGTGTTCGATTAATTGATTCCTTTTGAGTTTCTGAATAGTTTTTTCAATGTATGGGTGATTTCATGGTTTGGAAGGGTAATACAAGATGAATTTGGAAAACTTATCCATGATTAAATCACCTTTGACTTCTGTCATGAATAAAGGGAAATTTTTTTCCTAGAATTATCCGGGAAAAAGGTATGTTGATGAGCTGTGGCTGAGGATGATGTTTTCACCTCTTTTGATACTACAAGGGGAGGGGTAGAGTATATAGTGTATTTGTGTTTTTCATGTGATAGAATCATTTCATGATGATGAAGTGGTAGATAGTTATCAAATACAGGTCGATGCATTTTTTACCCCATGAGAAAAACTAAATGACTTGTGACATGGAGTTAGAATTTGTTCTTATACTAGAAGGTTTTGAGGAACAATCATCCAAGAGAGAGATTCATGATTTACTCAGAGCATCAATGCCCCAATTACATCATCACATAGAGAAACATGATCTAGAGACAAAAGATCTTGTTGGAGTTCATGTAGGACTATGACATTGGGATTTTAAATACACTAGGTAAGCACAACCTAATCTCAAATTCCAATAACAGGATGTCCAGATATAGATTTTTGAGGAATCCTTAAAGAATCTACCTTCTATCCTATTTAACTGGTGTAATAGGAGAGTAAATTTTTTTATGTTAATAGAGCTGACTCTCCCTATTCTTGATCATGTGTTAGAGTCATTTTTTATACATTGAAAATGTGTATTTCATGACCATATATCCATAAGGGATTCAATATAGTGATATTATCTTGGAGGATATTATGTCATTTTTAAGGGACATACAGTGTTCCAGCCATGATTCACTATGTTGTGTTGCGAGATTCCCTCAGTACTCCATTAGCTACTCATCATAGTGTGGGGAATATGTACAATTTACATCAGAGATATTATTGGTCATATTAAATGAGATGGAATGTTTCCATGTTCATGTCTTGTTACCTAACCTATAATTAGGTGAAATATGAGAAACATATTCCTATATGATTATTACAACCCATTGAGATACTAGAGATTGTGTGGGACAAAATATACATGAATATTGTTATAGGGATTCAGTAGACAACTATGGGATATGATTCCCTCTATCCGATATTTTACCAACTCATGAAGTCAAACGTTTTACTTTCAACCAGGGAATAGATTATTGTTGATAGTTTTGGGATGTTTTACATACATGAGATTGTTCAAATTTAGGAGAATCTCATGATGATTTTCTTGAAATGTGATTTCAGGTTCATGTCATGATTATGGATAATCATATATCAGGAACTTAGAACACATAATTTTAAGAGTATATCCTTTCACCCTAAGAAATATTTGATTAATGATCACACTATCTGGGTCATGTAGGATATACTGAGGTATTTCATTATTTTCTTTGGTTGGTTATTGGATGATCGTTTCCCCATATTTGAGCTTGTGGAAAACAAAAAATACCACTCTAAAATCAATGTGGCTCTTTTATAGGACATTTATGGGAGATCCTAATGGGAACACATATGTTGGGAAGAAATTTCTGAAGCATATCTTGTGGGTTCGCTGATGGTGTAGGTGATATTGGTGAAGGTTGATGTCATCTTTGAGTAGATGAGTATATCTCAGTGTAGTATGAAATATTACATAGGTCACTATCATAGACCCTAGATGTTTGAGTTGGGATACCATGTTTTTATGACCATTATTTTATTATGAGAATTTTTGAGGTTCAGCTAGGTTAGTAAGCTATTCCCAAGGTCCTTCAAGATGATCAAGATCATGAAGAGGGTTGGTGAGGTTTCTTAAGAAATCAACTGAGCATATTATTTGGAGTAGTTTTGAAACATCTTCTATGTGTTTTATCTGAGGAGATAGGATCATGACCGCATTCACATCATAAAATTTGGTGAGATAGACATCATGGAAGGATCCCCCATTTTGTAGCACAAGGTTGAGATCATGGAATTATAGAAGATGACTCTATATGGAAGATCCATCCCCTTAGGTGATTTTTTATAGAAGAACAATAACATTTCATAGAGATTTTGGGAGTGGGAGAGTCAAATTAATGTAAATTATCTATAGTTTTTTGTTCACATTTACATTTTGATGATGAAAATATTGAATAAGTCAATGATGTAGTTACATAGATTTATCATAGTAATACATTAAAATAATTTCACATGTACTTTCAGATCATTGTTATATGATGGCATGTGATTCCAAGGCCTGCTATTCCAGGAATTTATATAATAAATATATTAATATTATTTTATACTTTTTACACAAAAGTTCATAACAAACATGGATAAATTTCAAAAATAAACTCAGATAAAAAAATGAGACCATAGTTGAGTCGAGAACATGATGTTTACCAAAGGAATGACCTAAAATAGGTCAACATGGAAAATTCATATATGATGACCATTGGTGGTGCCTTAAATTGGTTATTTAGTTATATTAATTTAGATAATTTATTAATCTAACGTAACTAAATGGTCACTAAGTCCACCAATATAGTGAATCTTTTAGTTTTAGCCACATTAACCCTGTGATAATAGGAATTATTTATTTATTTATTTATTGTTGGGAGATTTTATTGATGAACAACAATCCAATTTTTTTCTAGGACTCCAAAATTCATTTTAATTTCTTTTCTATCTAAATCTATTTAAACATTCTTCTTTTTTATGATCTATATACATTATTGTAGACTTCACATGTTCCCTCATTGTCAAAATTACATTAATAATTAGTATTTTCTAAAAATGGATAGTTCGCTTCTGGATTATTGGTCAATAATTATTTAAATATAACAAATAAGATTTATTTTCTTTCTCTTTTAATTATTTGATTCGTTTTGGTCCTCATTGGACACTGAGGTCGTGTGTTGAAATTTCTGGGTAGTACCAACCTCAATCCGACCCCCATATTCACACCGATATTGTAGAAGAAATAGAAATTGGTGATAAATGATGTATATGGGGATGAATTATCATAGATATGGGGTTTTATATCATTTATTTTATATTTAGGACTGAGCATAAAATTGAATAGTTTTGTGAGACAAGTGTTGAAACACCAAAGACAAATATGTACCATTTTTCTAGAAATGGATGGCTGGAAATTATGATAAATAACAACATACACTAATACCGTGTAGGAAAAAGTCTTCAATTGAAGTGGAAATCCCTGATCAATAGCATCAAATTTTAATATATGAAATTTTGAACGACACCACTACATGTTGTGTACTATGTGGATTACCCAAAATGTATCCCCTATGCTGCGAAGGCAAGGGTTTTGGGGATTTATAAGTATGGAATTCCATTAAGACATTATAAACGTCGTTTATATATTTATCATGTATAGAAGCCCTTTGGATGAGTAAATGGGAGGAAACACACCTTTTCATGAGTACATGGAAATGTACCAAGACACGGTTAGCATCATATGTGAAGTAACACACCGTGTACCAAGGTCCACAGACAGTACATAAGTACATTGACATGAATTAATACATAGGGCGGACCACAAATGGCATGGCCAGACTATGTAGATCCCATAAACATCATGTATCACTACTTTTTTGGTGACCCATTTACCTCAACAGACACAACCATGTGATGTAGTGGGACCGCATGACATGATGATCCCCTTACATGCCACATTCCACTTGGTTCCTTGTTAGGAAACTAAATCATGTGGTATTTCCTTTATTTTCAATTCAACTATTATTGAATGTTTCTTATCCTGTGATTTGATTCATTTCATATGTGTTGGTTCCATTGATTTTGAAATTTGGGATAAGATATGAGTTGTTCTGCACTTGGATTTTGTCTAGGCGATGCTCAATAGTTGTATTGATTGTGAATAATAACCCAATGATTTCTTCAGATTGGAATCCCCATAATATTGTGAATATTTCCCTCACTACTTATTGGAACAAATTTCAATTTTGTAGGGGGTCATTGATTACTACTGTGGAACCCCCTTTTCGTAACAAGGAATGAGTCCTTGTCTTACTGAGTGTGACCCCCATCAGCTTTGGATGGATCCTATAACTACTGAGTGGAACCCATTGTCAAATATGGAATGATTCATCAACGAAAGGAGTTAAAAACCATGTATCCATTTGGAAAAAGTCCTATAACTATATATTGGACCCCCTCATCATGGTAATGGGTACAATACCTACTAAGTGGAACCACATATTAGATAGAGAGCATGTCATGAATTTTTATAGTGGACCTCCCCAACAACACCATGGAGAGGTTTATTAACGTAAATAACGGTACCCCAATCATTTTAGTCCCATGTTCCTTACCAACGGTTTGGAAACCCCATATTAGGAACTCGTTTTCATGACACTAATGTGGAATAAACTATTAGATTTAGCATTATTTTTCTATTGATTCATATAGAGTGGAATCCCGATTCACAAAATCGGGAATGGTTCCTCTACTTGGATATTGTGCTCCCTTGATAATGTGGCATAATGGAATGGTTTGGGCCTTCACATAGTTACTTCTGTGAAGACAGGTGAGATGCTAGAGGAATAATGGTAACACATTTCATGGCATTAGCTGTGAGTTAGAGATCCCCTTTTATAATCCTCTGAGATTTTTTTAGAATATATATATATATATGTACTTATATATCTATATCAATGGTTTTGGTTACTCTCCTACCAGGGGTTACCAAGTCATGTGATGTATTCCCTGGGATTTTTGTATTTAATATCTAGTTGTTAGATGATGTAACTCTCCATCTATGTAGTATTAGACTAAATGTGTAGTATATCTAGAAAAATTTTAGGTCCCCCTTTCTTGGTTGAGTTTATTTTATCTCATTCCATGGTCTGAGATTCATCCAGTTTACAGTATAATAAATTTATATTCCTATTGTTTTTATTACTAATCCACCTTTTTATCTTTTAAGGGGTTCAACATAGTATGTATATACACATCCCATCAAGGGAATTTCCTACACGTTTCATCTCATATGTATATGAATTACTTGTCATCTTTGATATCAATTGATATTAGTGATACTAGGTGATTGGGGCCGTGTATAGTGTTCATAGATTTGATACCATGAGATAGAATCTCTCTATAGTTTATATTCAATTTTAGTTTGGTTGAGTCATATTTTATGTTGGGTGTGTATTTTTCCTCACTACATTTTAGTTTTCTCTATGATACTATTTTACATACATGATATTTTCATTATTGTTTTATTTGTACCTATTTCATCATTTAATTATTATTCCAATTAAATTCTATATTGAGATGGTAATGTCTATGCGTACAAGTAAATTAGGAAAATTCCTCCCATTTAGGATATTAAGTTAATCACTTTTCGTCACAGGTAGCATATGGAGGTGGGATTAGGGTAGTTATGGATAGAGTCCCAATAAGGTTCAGGTCATGAAATTTTAGTTTAATGTATATATAACAGTGTCCTAATAGATTATGGTGATTTTTAGGGGTTCACTATTTGAGAAGATTATATTTATATATCTATAGGACTTCCTAAGACAATTTTAGTCTATCAATCAACACATTAATATCATGATACAGGTTATTAATATGTGATTGAATCCAATATTAGTAGATAATTAATTTTTGATTTTATTTTAGAAAACATCATTATAATTTAATTATTTTGAAATAACATTATATGAAAATAGTTAATGATGACCAAATATGGAGTAATTGGTAATATAAATTCTTTACTACTGTCAATGAGATTATATGTGTTTGATGAATACTAATTGAGAAAAGAAATATTTTGAAATCATTGGATATAGAAATAGACGATTATTTGAATACAATAGAGTATATGAAAATATAGATTAGTTTAGTGTGGGTGAAAAATGACATTTCATTCTACTGAATATTCAAAGTATCGAAGAGGGAAATATGGAGTTAGAGGATATGATTAATCATAGATATAGAAAATCACCTTTATCAATGTATTATAAGAAATATGAAGAAAAAGGAAGAAGACTATATGATATTGGAAGGAATGTCATTAGATCTTCCTTGTTAATGTTATGTGTGTTGAGGAATTTTAACAATAAGATGAATATTGAGGGTGAAAAATTAGTTTTATATATCTCAAAAGATATTTGTACAATATCATATTGGATTTATAAATATCCATGGGAAGGGTTATTTAAAAATGGACATATGATTATTAGAAGGCCTAATACTAAGTGAAAAGATATTCTGTACTAGAATTTTGATATCCTAGAGTAGAAGAATAATATTTTTTGATAGGGTGTTTGGATGTAATATTTGACATTGGTGTGAGTTTGTATAAATAAAAAGTGGATAGGTAATAAATTGGGGGAGTTCTTATATAAATAAACTAGTAATATATTATTATTTTCCAATGGATGTGGATATGTCCAATACCATGATGCTCATTAAGAGTAAAGAATGTAATGTAGGTTTTGACTAATGGGTGAAATTTTCTTTCACATTATAATCAAATTCTACACTGTCTATTAAATCACTTTTATAGGATTTAAACCAAACATAAGATTTATTATCTTTTTAAAATGCATTTGATCATGTTAAATAATATATATTTCTATCTCTAATTATTTAATTTTTTGAATGTCATATCATGTGTTTGAAAAGTATAATAATATCTATTCATGTCAATAATAGTAGAGGTAAAAGTGTAAGAGTTGTAATAATAAGAGTTAAATAAAATTAAAAAACATGATAAAAAATCACTCCTACTCATTGTGACATTTCTATCCAACATGTTCATTTTTTTTTGAAATTAATTACTTTTTTGTAAAAAAAACTAGATTCTAGTAAAAATGCGGAAATATAGTGAAATATAGTGAAATATAAATCATTTATGTGTAATCATTATTATAGTTTAACAATATAGTGATATTTTTCAAATTTTAGAACTACCCATTATTATGGGGTTTTAAATTTTGTATGTATGATTTGTGAAGTTTAATATGTCACGCACGATATTGGAAAAATAAAATATTCTTTACATTATCCAATCAGTTTCAAATTACAAAATAAATAATTTCTCATCAATGTTCTCATTTATCTGAAATCAATTATCTTAATTATATCTTTGTATATCTCATAGTGAACATGTATGATAGTAATGTTCTAAATAATGAGTAGTTTTTTTGGTTCAATGTGTCGATAGTACACAACTAAACTCAAAGGAGGTATTAGATATTTTCTTCCTATTTTCAATTAAAATTGAATTTCTATAGTTTTTTCTATTTTACCTTAAAATTTATCATTCCATTATTTTTTTACTATCAATTAATTTAATATTATTATGTCATATTATACATGTGAAACCGAATTAAATTCGGATTAGACTCTATTCATAGGCTATATAATGCGAATAATCTCACAAAAATTTATATGTCCCCCTGACAAAAGTCCATTCATATTCTAAATATTTTTACTATTTTTTATTTAATATTCCTAATAGGGGTCCTTTTTTATGGAATTATAAAGGAGATATCACTGGTAAAGCCTCTATCAGTTCCAAATTTGATTAAACCAGACATTGGAGAATTGTAAATTTTCAATTGTTTTATATAGATAATTAGGATTTTCCTCAATGAAATCATATATCTTTAATTCTCAACTATGTTTGTGAGTACATATTTATAAATATTTCAAAGATGTAAAAACAAAATAATTTGGTATCCTACTTTTTCCCTGACAAATATTCAACCAACAAAATATATCAATCTACATAATCATTATATATAATTGAAAAACATTATTCTATATTTATATATATATGACTATACTTATTATTGTAATGTGATACCTTAATTAATTCTATGAAATTAAATGCGGATTTATATTGGCATTATTTTTTATTCAGTTTCTAAGGAATTATATTTTCATGTTTTTATAATTCTTTTTTATATTATGGAATATATAATAAGATATTAATCTTTAAATAATTATTCTTTGTATATTTAAATTTCTTTTTATAAAAAAGAATCACATATATTCCATTTGATCATTAAAAATATAATTGAATATATTTCACATTTATTTAAAGGATGGGACCTAAAATAATATATCCCCTAATTATAATTTTAGGTCTCTTTAGAAAACTAATATAAGATAAATAGGTCATCCGTAAAAAAATTGTACGATGTTTTGGAATTAGGCATAAATAGTATGGTAATGATATCCATCAGTATACTTTTCCAAACATTTAATCATTAATAGATCATTTAATATTTTCCAGGTGATTGTTTATTTCTTTATTAATACTTGGATTATAATACAATTATACATTCAATACTATGAAATCATTTTTTATATTCCCTTTATACTGATGTTTTCATTATTATTACATTTTAGTATCTACCATATGATTTCCCTCACTAGGAGTCTGAGCTCACACTTATTTTTTTCCCATTTATCTATGCAATGAAGTTGAATATTGCGTGTGATCAGATATATATATATATATAACAATACGTAATAATTATTTATAGTCAAACAATGTAACATGAGATTATATAATGTATGGTTACATATATAATATCTGAATGAAAAAATCACATTGATAATGGGAATGTAATTTCATGTAAAATTATTACTATATAATAAATTACACACTATCTCAATGTGACTGGGACTAATGGAGCTTTATTTCAAAAATGTCTAGTTCAAAATAGAATTTGATATATTATTTATTTCATGAGGTAACATTATTAGTTTAATGTTTTATATTTGTTTAATATGGTATACATGATCCATTGAGATATTCCAAATATTTTACCTTTTATATTTTTCTCGTCCCTCCTTTATTTAATGTGGTGTCTATATCAGTAAGATGATTCCATAAGAGTCATTAATTTTTTATACTTTATCAATTCAATGAATATTATATATATCAATTGTGGTACTAATAAATGAATATCATATGAGGATAGTGATTTGAAGGAATAATTTTATCCTCTTCTATATTATCTATTTAGTACACTATATAATTCCATTATATTCAATTATAATTTTAGTAGGATAAGATATATAATTTAATATTAAAATTTTTTATTTACCATATATATTTTTATTAACTCTTTAATATTATTCATCTATTATTCATTTGTCTTGACTACTTCTGTTACATATTATATTCATATTGTACTCTTTGGTTGGGTTTTTCGAAAAAAATGATTTACATGAAAACATTAAAAGAAATCTGTTAGGTGTATTTGAATTGTGATATATGTATGATGGACCCAATCTCATATGTTATTGTGTTATCTATTTTTTTATATGTGATTGAAACCAGTGTTAGTAGGGATAAAAAAATTTGATGTAGAGTATTAGTTTGAGATCACATTTTTCATGGAGAATGAAAAAATGTAGTAAACTCATCAAGAATGATGATCTGTAGTTATGTTACAAGAGAAGTGAGTGATGAATTGAAATACTAGATCAACTCATGGAAATTTTATTTATACAATATAAGGTTAGTAATGATGATATTTTTATTTGATGGTTCATTAAACATTTTTAGTATACCTGAAATAATATTAGCTGAGATATCCAAAAGAATGAAGTATAATGAGGCCAACATCAATGGTGTTTCTTCAAATAAGATGAAAAAAGTTGAGGAACAAAATTTTTTTTTTATTTAATGATTATTTATATATATATATATATCATAAAATATGAGTGCACTCTATTTTTAATTTATATAGCTGTCAATTTATATTATATTTCAGTTTCGTAATAATGCAACAAATATAAATGTGAAAGGATTAATTATTAGTAACAAAATAGTCAATGCTAGAGTTTATGTCTATATATCTTGTATCCCAACTGGTGAATGATAATATTATGGTTTCAAAGACATTTTTAGATCCATTAAGAGTACCATATTTGAAATAGGGGATAAATAATTTTATTTTTTTGATTTAATTAAGTAAAAAATTTAGTGGAAATGATTCAATATGGGAAATTTTTCAAAAATTTAAAACTAATGGTCATAAATTATCTAGAATGTTATTCTGTAGAGATGATAATATATTAATGATTTATTAGTATTATATAATTAGACATAGAATTTCGTTGAAATTATTTTTGAATATGATTATCAATTTAGAAAATGTATGTTGTGGGGATTACAACATGGTTTTATTACAAAATTGTTCATTACAATTTAATTACATCCCAATAATGATGGTAAAAATTAATGTAGAAAATAGATATTAGTGGGAATATTGATGATTTATATTTTTTAATATAATTTATCATATGTTGTGTATTATATATTGGTTAAATTTGAATATATGAATAATTTTCCGTCCACTATAATAATTATAGTTCTTTTAATTTTATGGATGATCCTGTTTATAATTAATATTTATTGTTGATATTAATGGACTAATATTTATTAAACAAGAATGGATCAAAATTATTTTCTTAATTTGATTTTGTGTAATCGTGAAATCTTATTTGATATTACATCTACTGCGGGAATTATAATTAAATTGATAGGAATAATGGGATGAATAAATTTTGGCATTATGCTAGGGTAGCTGTGGAGGTTGACTTGAGCTCAATCATGATCCTTAATATTGTGTTGGTAGCACTAGATGATGATATTTCTTTGAAATTAAATGATGAAAGAGTTTCATAAATTTGTTTGCAGTGTCAAATTATTAATCATGAAAAAGATAAATGTCACAGGAATGTGGAATAATCTTTTTGTATAGAAAAAGGGATCCATATATCCTCATGTTGGAATAAATCAGTGATGCATCAAATCAATTTATACACATTGGGTGGTAGACAACCCACTATTGACATAGAAGATATGTAGGTTAGGGAGGGTTCATCACAATTTACTTTGGAATTGACACCATAGATTCATCGTTCTTGGGATATGGCCCGGATGTTTATGCATGAACACATAGAGTTTTCTCATGTGGATGAGGATGTCCTTATAACAAATATGACATTGGAATAAGGAAAAAACCAGAGTGTGGAATGGAATCTTTCACCAATTCCAGGGGGAATTAATAAATTAAGGAAAACCCAGTGCATTTATTGAAGGTGGGATTATATTGGGGTAGATTCCAAAAAAACATTATCTTATTCTTATGTATTATCCAAAGGGATTTTTTTTTGGAAAATTTATTTTTCAACATTTTCCACCCAGGAAAGTGAGATCCAGGAAAGACTATTCATATCTAAGAAAAACTATGGTTACAAGGTCTCATGGTCCCTTAAAATCTGATTCAAAATCCTATAGGGATTACGTAGATTCCTATTAGTTTAAATATGATATTTGATACAATTTTTTATCTTCTATCATGAGGTCATGATGCTTGTATTACCACATCCATTCCCATTTTGTAAATTCGTTTTTCATCAACAAATGTGATCCCATTGAACCTTCCATATGAGAAATTTCTTAATTTATTATACTAGAAATAGTTTGTTGTATGATAGTTATTATGTGTATGATCTATTAATGGATTAATAAAATATATATTAGGTATATTCCTACAATTTCAAGAGGTTATGATAATTAACGATTGAGGGTATTGATCATGTATTCATGAATGTTTCACCATGTTGTAGATAACATAGATTATGAAATGAATTAAAAAATATCAGTAATATTAGTAGGTTCATTCAATAAGTTGGAGTGTATTGGTAATTTTTTATATCTATTATTATTTTTATGCGAAATTGGGTGGCCTGATTCTTGGTTTTGAGGGGCCATGTGTAACAACATAATCATCACATAAGGTCACTAAAAATGTGTGACCTATTTTCCCATGTGGTTTATTCATCAAATAGAAAAATATGACTCGTACATCCATTACAAGTGTAAATTATTTGGACGATGTTTCAAATGTTAGGTGGCCATGTATGACCCCTTAAATTAGACATAATAACTCTCGTTGGCCGAATGAATGGGAGTTGTGGTTAATCCTGAAATATATTGCAGAAGTAATGAATTGTAAAGGACTCTCTTATAGATTTAATTTATCTATTTGAATGATTCCCAAATACCAGTACAATATTGGTCACTTTATATATATAAAGTGGTTAATTTATATAGATATTAGAATATATGAACATATTTGGGGTCTCTAAATGATGTGAAAATTTATCGGTATTATAAATTCTCCATAAATGATTCAATCTATTTGTCACAGGTTCTCTATATTTAATTTATTTTTACATAACTATGGTGTACTATCAGTATATTTTTTTCAAAAAAAATGAATGGGAACTCAATATCTTATAAAAAATCCAGAAGGTGACAGATTTTTTTGTCTCATGATCAGACCGACAAACAGAACTTCACAAGTATCCTTCTGAATGAAAATAAAACATAGGTTGTTTGATGTAATTTTATAGGTATCCTTATATTTTTTTTTCTTGTAAAATAAAAAATTTAGTTTATTGTTGAAACGTGATTTATATATGAACATGATAAATATTCTTATAAATTTATTGTGTGGGGCATTCACATTTGTGAAAATTAATGCTTTCCCATGAAGGGAATACAGCCCATGATCACTTGTTGATATAATATGGGATGTGGAACTATGATGATGACCCCACATGGAAAATATCTAGAAAAATATGATATGATGTGATCCAAAAAGAATATATATCTCTAGGATGGTTCATGTCACTATCCAAAATGTATCTTGAGATTAGGATTGTCTATATGGAATATGCCCTTTAGAAATAAGATTCCTAGACTCATGGTAGAATATTAAGGTTACAGATGGTAGTATGTGTTCTCATTTGGAATATAGATCAATGGGGACAAAAAATATAATATTGGAAATATTTTACATGAGCCTCAAGGAGGATTCCTATGAATCTTGTTGAAATAAGAATCACATATAACAAATTTTGGAATGGAATTTTATAGTCACGTGACATGTTTTTACTATTCATGTATTGTATCATCATTTTAGGATATTTTAATTAAACATAACAAAATATGACTATGATTTATTCCACATATTTTAATATAATGTAGTAGGGAGGTTATAATGTTATTTAATATCATGTTTTGAAGATTTTTATGTCCCGAAATTTTAAATAATATAGAATTTTGAGGGATTATTCATATGAGGGTTTCTTTTTTCTACTTATAAGTTGGGGAGATGGTTTTGAATTATTTATCCTTGACAATTCTTGTTGATAGGGATAACATATCCTTTTGGTTAGAAAGAACATGGTCAAGACACTACATGTTTATGGCAGCATATAGAGGTCCTTTACACAGTTAGAGGACTAGATGTGTACAAGTAGATGTTAGACTAGTTTTGTTCCATTTATCACTTAGTGAAAATGTGAATACATTGTGTTTTTAGGAAAATATAACTAATAAATTGGTAAACAATGTCTCTCAATATATATTATATGGGAATTTTCATAAATTCAATGAAGATTTAGATCAATTATTTCAAGGGAATTCATGATCACATGTCCATTATTCTACATATTAGATAATTAATAAATTAAGGATATACGATTTAAAAATAGAATTCAGGAATGAAGAATTCCCTCACCGGTGTTCATTCACAGTTCATTGCTTTTAGGGTCTTCATAGAATCTCCAAATAATTTTATATACAAATATATATACTAGTAAAAGTTATTCCTTGATTTATCGAAAATAGAGGTCATGATATCAATATATGATGACCAACAAATCATATCTCCCAATAAGAGGGCCAGGGAGATAATTAACTATTTTGAGGGGTTAGGAGTAGTATATTTAATAGTTTAGGGCCCAAGATATATTTCCTGCTTGTGTAGGGACTTGTGAAAAATATTACATTAGTAAAGAGTATCCCAACTATGTGGTGTCCCTGATGGAGTTTGTCACCAACAGAGGGTTTACCAAGTAGATGGTCTCCCTAGTAACGGGTTTCTCTAGTAGTGGGATTCCCTAATAGTTGGTTAACCTAAGTGGGTATTCCTACCATAAGGTTTATCTATTGTTTTTATACCAAATAGAGTCTCTCTATAGTAGATAGTCACCCTAGTGTAGGGTTTTAAGAGTTGTGGGTCACCCTTGTTGGGGTCATCTTAAAGGGTAGTCAGTGTTAATCAAGTGATTAACCATTGAATATGGATTCCCCTTATGAATGTGGTGAAGTGGAACATTCAACAATGTTTATGAGGACAAGGGATAAAGTAGATATTCATGAATGTTTTCCCATTTGGATGGAACTGTGACTAAATTTTGTAATATCCATAGGTATTAGAGTGCCATATGGTACTAATAAGAGGCTCATGAGACATAGGAAAAGTGGCTAAGAGAGGCCCTATATATCTTCCTAAATTGGGAAACTAATTATCTAGTTAATTATTAGTTCGTATATATATATATATATATATTATCACAGAATCCTAGTAAAATAGGGCTTTGGTGGGAAAGGTTGTTTGTGTAGGTGGAATCAGACATGTCGCCTAGTTGACTAGAGGATAATATGTGTACCAAAAAGATTGGGTGACCAAGGGATACCAATTGTGAGTTAAAATATGTAACCAAGGGATTCCATGGGTTATCTAATGTGAAAATAACCAAGGATTATCCACCTTCTTCTCTACAACCATTTGTTCTAAATAGCTTCATGTAAAATTATGACTCCCTTGGTTGATGTGAAATTATATTGTTTGTAATTATTTTTATATTTAAAAGTACATAAATGATATTTATAATTTAATTTAATATGGTGAAATTTATATTTGTGAATATGTAATATTATTTGGGTGATTTATGAAAATTGAATATTTTGTTGAGATGTTATTTAATTGAAATTTTATATTATTATTATGTGTTTTTATAGAACTACCATGTGAAGTATACAAGTATGTGACTGTATAATGTATGTCTTCAGTATTACATATTGTTTTTATAAATAATTTTATGATATTTAGGATTTTTAGTTTCAATAGTAAAGTGATTAATGTTTAATGACTTTTATTTTCTCCTAGATTATTTTTCTGTATGGTTCTGAATTATAAATAATGATATATATATATATAAAGGTATTATAATTTGGAGAAATAATATCATATTAATTATATATGTGAAATGTTAAGGAGAATTTTATATCATTAAATGAGAAAATGATGTGTGGTGTGTTATATGATCACATAATTTAATTTATAGTGGAATGTTGGGATCATAATAGAGTGTTATCCATGGGGTATATTTTTTGTGGAAAAAAATATTTTTGATGGATGTTGTTTGAGGTTTTACCATAAGAATGCCTTAAGGGGGTATATTACCCAAATAATTAATTCTAAAATTGTATGTTTAATAATATTGGGTCATTGTTAATAATTTTTTTTGATACACATTTCCAAATGATGTTTTACAATGTTTCAATGTTTTCTTTTTTTTGGTGGAATATGGCACACACAGTTTGTATGATATTGAATTATACTCATGAATGTGATAAAAAACATAGTGAAATCAATATAAATAATTAAAATTCATAATTGACCATCATAAATCCTCTTAGAATCATTTTCAATTCCCTTATTATATTTTAGTTTTATTTCATGATTTTCTTCAAAAAAAATTATTGACATTATTTGTGGATGAAACACAATATAGAATGTATAAACTCATTAGATATTTTTAAGTGGATACTTTATTTGTTTCTCATATATCACTCTTACAATAATGATACTAGACTAGAGGAAATATTTTAATTTTATATGGATCATGAAAGGTTTTTTCCATTTTTAGGATATCTCTATATTTATGTGTGAGATTTATAATCCTAGATTTATAGGAATTAGATTTAGTAATTCGTGATTTATGAATTTTTGTAGGATTTTTTGAGGCAGGTGGCTCAAAATTATTATTATTATTTTTCATTTATTTTAATAATGATTTAGTGATCATAAGTGAATATTTATTGCCAATTTCATATATATGATATTTTAACCATATTATTTATGATATTTATTATAGTGTTGAATTATTTTATTGAATTTGTGAATTTGATTTTATGTAATATTTAGGAATAAAACTTACCATTCATGTAATATAGTTAAAATATAGTTTAATGGAAAGATGAATGTATGTTATAATTGAAGTATGAAGTAAATGATATTTATAATAATAATAACGATATTGTATATACCTCAAAAGTGGATTATCCATCACCATTAATAAAGTGGGTACTATGTAAATAAATTTTAATTAATGAATAAAACATTGTAGTAGTTTAGATCATGTGGTTGTAGACTTTATTCTTATATTAATGTGACAATGGATCCCCATTCACTATCTTCGACAATCACAGGACAACATCCATTGAATGTTTCGGTTTTTTAATATAAAAATGTACGTTTCTCCATTAATCAATGATATACATTTTTACCGAATGTCAAAGCAACACACCACTTTTTATATACATCTGCCTTCTTAAATACTGTACCAAAATCCCACATGTAAACCCAAGGGACATGGGGACCTGGGATTGGGATCTTACAATATTTTTCCTTCTCACTTGGTATTTTGTATCTTCAAATCCAAATGTGTCTTCAATATTTATTTAAGACACTGTCACATCCCCCTTTAATATGGGAAACAAAAAAAAATTCAAATTCATCCCATTCCACAAAAAGGAACACACATCAATTTACCATATAATATATTCATATTCAAAGATGTTTTTAATAATGGGTTTATGGAAAAAAAATCAAATTGATGTTATAAGAAACCATTCGTCTATTTCGTAACCCATAATAGATGCTTATCCCTACCAACCTCGAACAATGTTGTCACAACTCTTTAAACTCATGTGTTACAATATATATCACCAAACATGTAATTAAAACACAAATTCATATAAAATATTTCCCAACCATATACCCCTTTCATAGAAGATATTCTAGACACCAAAAAATATCACCTCTATATAAAACCACTTCGTTAAAATATATCAAATGTTTGGGTACATCATATACTAATTTTAAAATAATAATAAATTATCTTGAATATATCATAGCATAACTAATATCCACACATCGTTGAAATTCTATTGATGTAAGTATATTCTTTTGGGAATTCATTTATTTCATAATTCCATGTTACATAATGGATTGGGTCAACCTACAACATTATGATTTTTGGCTGCTAAAAATGATGATGTACATTCTTGATCACTATTGGATAGATACAATTTCAATATAATGAACCACATTTTTATAGGTTAGTAAAATTAGTATAATTTTTAATTTTTTATCTTGGTTTCATTGAGATGGGAAACAACGGTAATTTATCATTTTATATTAATTAAAATCAATTTATAACAACATCATTGGTCATTTAATAGAATGTTCGCCCAATGATGGGTATTTGGTAGAAATTTGAGTTGTCTAGTTATTTTTGAATATTTAATATTTGATAAAGAAAATTATAAATTATACTAACATGATAATACAGTGATATATTTTGAATTGATATTCATATTAATATTATTTCTCTATTTTTGAGAACAATCTATGTTGTTTCCCTAGGAAATGAATAACCGCATGTTAGACACTACAATTGGGGCCATATCACCTCTAATTTTTCATTCATTTTCCATTAGATCACACATTTTTTCATGTTATTTTATCATATAATATCTTTTCGTTTCATGTACACTACCCTTAGATTTTACCATTATCACGGAAGATAGGGAGAGAGATACATTGAGAGATTATGAAAGATATTTATATACATGGATAGTGAAGGTGGATTCATTGTGTATCTCAATTCATTTTTAATCAATAAATGGTAGTAGTGGTATGATGATCAGACGAATGAATTAGCAGATTCCCCTAGAGGTATGTCTTATATGTTTTTTTTGTAATCAAATTCAATTTATTTTTTTATTTATTATTATTCATATATGAATTTATTGGGAACCCATGTGGTTTAATTTTTCTTTTCTGGGACGAATAGTGGTTTTATGGGGATCATAGGTATTTATAATTCAGATACCCCCATCACTTCCTATTTCGTTTAATGAATGAAAAAAAGGAATTCTTCCTAGTTTTTAGAAGAACTGAATTTTAGTAATACAATACATGTGGGACCTAAAAAAATGTGTATATGGATTTTAGGATTATGGTCAAGTACTGCTCTATATGTAATATGTCAGAGTACATGCCAATTTAGGGTACTTGACTAGTCTCTGTGTGGGATACACAACATATATGAGTACAATAAAAGGGGAATTACATAGAAAAAAAATGTGTAGTAAATGGGTAGAGGCCCATGTAGGGTACATTCTATGTTTTGTGAGGATATAACATGTACTTGTGTTTTAAATTAGATGTACTACTTAGGTAAAGTCCAATGTGACTATTTGAAAGTAAACAGTATTTATAAGAATGATATTTTTTTTACTTTTACCATTTATTTGTGTGTGTGGGTTTCACCCCAGATCCATAATTGAACATAATATGAAGGTTTTATTGATATTATTCTCCCATGGAACATATTTTCGATACTATAGGGTATTTTTAGTTCTTCTAGGAGTTGATTTAATGAGACTGTCCTATTATGAAGAGCCTCTTCAACTTGTAATTGTATTTTTTGGTCTTAGGTGGACTACATGTTACCTAACCCATTTACGGATAAATAGAATGATGGGAGAGAGTTGAATGTGATTGTAATTGACTTCATTTGTTTCATCCATGGTATTTTCATGAATCGTTAGACTGGGTTGCAACATGAGATGGATGATATATTAATTGTTCTGACCAGCCCAGAGTGGAATGGAAAGGGGAAAAGATTGAGTCCTTGTACCTTGTGATATGTCCTCATTAGGCCTTACATTTATGAGGATCTAAAGAGTATTCCTCTTCATAACTACCAACCATGCGCATCGAATGTGGGATTCCATTTCTTTATATATTACATAGGGAAACCCTTTGGGTTTATATCAATGATATGACTATGATATGGTGTATATGTATTAGTATAGATAAGGTAGTGTGTATCAACTAAAACAAATACCAAACAAGCCAGCTTAAAGGGATTTTTAAAATGGGGTGGATATGGTTCTTTTGATAACCATTATTGTTGATTTTCTTATACAATAACACATTTTATTTCTAAATATGTATGGGAGTTATAAATTTTCCTTCGTACAAATGTGATTGTATATGAATCAATTGTTGACATGGATGATTCCTTGGAATTATAGATATGGTTTTGATCTAGATTAACATCACATTGGGTGTGGATTCTTATATGAGATTATATACAATGATCTTGTTTATTAGGGTGTTGATACCAAGCTGTGGAACATACTATCCTATAAAATTGTTTTTTGGATGAATATAAACATGATTTATCATGATCGTATTGATTCCAATGATATTATAATAACATTATGAGTTTTATGGTGTAGATAGTTGAATAGAGATATAGGTAGAATTTTTTTTGATTCCCATGATTCCAATGATTTTAATGAAATTATGCGTTCATAGGGGGGTTTATATCCATCATCATGATTGAAAATGATTATAAGGTAGTTTTTTTTTCATCTTCATTAATGCATTAAATAGACTGACTGGATCAAATAGAAACATTTGTGAATCATAAAATGTGGATCCACAAGATATTTTATTATTGGGATACTGAAAATTGTATCTGAGATTAGAATTCTATTTTATTTCCGTAAAATCATAAGATGCCTCCAGGAAAAAATATATATTATTTTCTTGGTAACATTAATCATTCATTTGCATAAAACTAAAAAATTCCATGTATTCCCATGATGTCCTGTGTTTTGGATTGAGGATGTGGGATTCAAGGTGTTTCCTTATGATCTGAAACCCATCAGTGGAGGATTGATACTAGTATAAAAAAAAGATAGGTCATGGGTACCCATGAGGTAACTATCATGATTAGGGACATTGAAATATCAGGGTGATTCATGAATGGTTGATAATGGTCTTAAACATAAGGTTCAATAATGGGTATTAGGCTTGCCTCGGGTAATATATGGATTCCCTTGGGGAATGAATTTACATTGAATGGAATTATCCATATGATGTGATCATAGTCATTATCACACTGTCCAAATTAGGATTGAGTCAATCTGGGTCATGAGTATGTGTAATATAAAGGTATTGGTCTATTTTCATTAATTTAGATATTTATCAATTAGTTATTCAATATTACATGAGTAAAAAATAATGATTACTGGTTATATGAAAATTATAGTATATGAATCACTAAAATTATCTTTTAACCTTATATTAACCCCATAATATCTTTATAGAACTTATTTCTTCTTATAAAATGAGAAGAAATGAATGATAGATGTAACAAATTCAATGTTTCGGATGATTTATCATTGATTCTCATGCCATAGTCTAGTGATTGGGGCAGAGTAGTTCAATAGGGTTTATAAAATCATGTATGTGCAACAACGTAGAGATTAATATAGTGAATGATTTATTTATATTCCTTTTTAACTTTATACATGACTGGAATAGTGGGTGGTTATTTATGGTATGTGCATATTAGTATTCATGTTTGGATGCAATGTTTCATTTTATAATATCTTGTTCAATATTTTATTATTATCCGAAATTTTATGTCAATGATTATTGGATATTTTTTCTATTACTACTAACGTTGATATGGGGATATTGTCTCTTAATAGTACTAACTTATACCCCCTACTTCTAGTTGTCTGCCTTTAACACAAGAGGACGGGCACATGATTTCTTGTTTCAATCATGTCATAGAAACAAGTCGAGGGCCAACGAACCAATATATTGTACAGTTGTATCAAATGTTTTTATTCATTATAATATATCATATATTGTATCATATATGTTAAGAAATGCCTATAATATTTTTATGGATATCAGGATGGTGAATCAAGAAGACCTACAGTACTTAGAAGTTATTATTATTTGGTATGGAATTAATGTTATAGGATATTTGATTTTATTTTAGATATATTTTCACCCTAAGTAACAATAAATGATGTTTTATCTTTTTGATTTATGATGGAATATTTGGATCTTGAACCATGGTAATGGGACCAAATTTGAATTGGATCATGTCTTGTAGGGGCATGATCTCTCTCTAGAATCGTGAGTTGGAATATAGGGCTTATATTACATGTTTGTTAGTTCAATTTCTCTTTTTTTAACGATGAGATAATTATACATTTAAAATTTTTAGAAATTATCATATGATATTTTCATATATAAGTAAATGTCTTAATTTTACTTTGCTTTGAATTTTTATATATGTATTTAGTTTTTATAGTAAATCATTTAAATCTATGGATATTTCATTCAATAATTAAATAGTTACTTGGTGAATGGGTCTTCAGTTTACCCTTGTAGGAAATTAATGCACATAGCTATTTTTTGGATAAACCCATGGGATTTATTTTTTAGTTTAGGTTATTTAATTTTCTAATAAATCCCTTGTAGTGTTTTTTGTATATATTAGAATAGTATGATACTTAACTAAATCATGTGCCAATGTTTTTGTATATAAATTCACTTAGGGAAATGGTAGTTAATTATTCCAAGGAAATTTTTTAAAATTTTATTAGTGATAATATCTATAGAGTTTTCCTGTAAATATTGTAAAGGAATTATATCTAACTAGAAATAATGTTTTTATTATCCATGGTATAAATAACTAGTGAAAAATTCTAATTAAATGAGTATAAATATATGACTTGAAAAAATTATAGTCTATTTAATGTTCTAGTAACTACTTATAAGGTTTTTTCCCGTTCAACATTGAATGGAATTTTTCTTATCGATGCAAGTAGTTTTTGTTTCTAATTGTACAAATCATATATGATGATGTTTTTGTAAGTGATATTAGTAATAAAGGACGAGTTTCAATTCTCGAAGGAGTAGTCTTGGTGTTGGATACTCAATAAGGATCAATTCCCCTATTGTGTACTTAGTTTGGAATGGGAAGATATTGTCGATATAGGACACTCAAAAAGATGCTCAAAATGTAAGATTTCAGGGATGGTTGAGAATGATTCATATATTACTTCATGTGAGTTGTGACTGTTAATAGAACATGAATTATTTACAGGATAAGATATACCGATACATTTATATTTGAATCAGTTTTTGGAGAAACAATGAATTTAAGCTGATCAGTGGAAAATCATGAAAGATGATAACCTATGATTGTCGGATCCATCATAGAAGGATGCTGGTCTATATGGTATGTCTTATGATTGATTTAATGGAGTTTTAGGAATTTCAATGCAAAAGGATTGGGTATGCATTGGAATGTAAGGAACTAGGAGTGACTTGGTATAATTGTGAAATTTTTAGTTTAGGATAAGTAGGGTTCATGGTCCAATATTTGGGATGTATTTTAGTAGGTGGGAGGGAGTTTGGATTAGCACTCCTGGTATGACTTGGAACTATATAGAGGACAATCATGTTTTAATGTTTGGAATATAAGTAAATCACATTTTCAAAGTGGTTTGTTTTGGGTGACTAGGATTTCATTAAATTACATGCATTAAGAGAAATGTTAGGTGTTTATGTGAATCATCCAAGGCTATCGGTTCCGGGATCAAGTGAGAAGTATATCTTGTAAGTGGTTCCATGGGAATCACACTTACATGAAGAGGAGATTGATGTTTAATATTTAATTTTAGGATAAATATCAATCTTGTGAATTCATATGTACATGGTTTATGAGTAAATCCCACTAGGCCATATGTGGGTTTTTTTTCTGTTTGGTAAGAAATCGGGGACATGAATTATCCTTGGATGTCTATATAAAATTACAAGAATTGTTATACTTTTTGGTTACTTGAGGATTTTGAATGTGTGAGGGGGTTATATTAGGGGAGATGGAATATGTTCATGTATAAATTCTAATAGGAGGTTTGTATGGATGTGTTGAATGTGTTACACTTTTATAAGTGAAGGAAAGGGTAGTTCTGGGTGTTACCCTTACATTTTAAATAATTTTATGTCACTATTCAAACTTCAAAGTGAAAAAATGGTAAAATGTGTGAATGAAATGTATTTTTCCCAAACACTCGCCTAATAAAATCATTTTTGAGTTAAATTTATTTGGAAAATAGAATTTTTTAATCTTTTCTCATTCTATACAATCATACTTTTAAAATGCAAATTATTTCTTAAAACCTCGTAATTATGGTTAATGCAAAATATTTAAATTTTTATTTGAATAATTTTTTAAATATATTTTAAATATCTAAATTAATTTATATCAAATAAAATTTCAATGGAGTTTTTAAGATAACTTAAAAATAATTAAACTCTATCAGATTAACAATTTTAAGAAAAACTATATTTTTAATGTAATAAATTTATATATAATATAACATAATAGTTGAGAATAATATCGATGAAATTATTTGAATTGTTTTACATTGTTTAATTTTTATGAGGCTTCCAAATCATGTGAACATGTAATCTCTCTTTTAAATAAACTACATAAATAAAATGAAAAAATATATTTTATATTAATGTAACATCTTAATATTTTTAAAAATTATATTTTATAGGTTTTATATGGACAAATAAAATGTTAAAATTAATAATGTAATACCAAATATTCATACATTACTAAATATAAGGTATTATTTGTAAATATGTCATTACTATATAATGGTAAAGTCGTATGATTTAGAATTTTCATTTAAACTTTACTTTTTTATTCCATTTAAAAATTTCATTAATAATTATACTAAGAAAATATTTAAATGATAGATTCAAAAAATAATTATATTTTTAATAATTTAAAAATTCAAAATTTATTATTTCCATTTTTCAATAAATATGTGAATTTAATTAATGCTTTTTAATTAGAAAGTTACACTTTGAAATATAATATATTAACATTTTTATTTCATATCATTTACCAACTATATTGGAATTATTCAATTATTAATAAAATATGAATTTTTCATTAATAATAAGATTTTTTATATATAAATTTATATGTCACAATTGTCAATTTTTTAGAAAGATACTTATTTAAATAATTTATTATCATATTAATCACATCCGAAAAACTAATTGAGTTTCATTAATATTAATAAAATGCATCTTTTTTATATACAAATAATTAAAAAATAGGGTTCTCTTATTAATTTATTCTATTTTAATGGGAATTTGTTAATAGTTATACATAACCATTAAAATTTTATATAAATTTATCATATCTTTATTTATGCTCAATGTTTAATATAGGGAAAACTATAGATTTAATTGACTTTTTTAATGTTAATCATAAATTAGAATTTAATGGTATTAAATCCCACCCACCATTAATGAATCTTGACCACTCATTTTGACTCGTAAGATCAAATTATTTTAACTAAGGAACTCATAATTAACAATACATCACTAGATTATCATGGGTCTAATTTGTACGTGGAATAAGATTTAACTATAAGAAAAGTTATTATAAGTTCTTCATGAGGTTGGTAACCGATTCTTAATTTGACATAGAATTATTATAATATATATATATATAAATATCTATAAGTAATTGATTCCCGAAATCAATGAAAGTTCATTATATTATAATAACCAAAATTGGGGTTTTTTCATTAAAACTCATCATCAAGTAGTGGTGAAATCATACATCAGATAGGACACAAGAAACTAAATAATGAAAAAACCAATTTATTAGTAGTAGTTGCCTACTATTTTCCTTATTCACAAGGTCATTAGTTGGTTTCTAACATGGTGTACCATTGATTGGTACATTGAGTCATGTAATTCCAAACACTCATCAAATTTTTTTACATATTTTTAAGCTTGTATCTTTCCTATTCGCTTGTGATTTTGTTGAACTTCACCACTATATATATATATATTTTCCCTTTGTAACATTTTAACATATATCATTAAAATTTAGACCTATGTTACTTTGATATTGGTTCTCTCATACTTCTTAATAAAATATATAAAATACGTAAACTAAAACTACAATAAACGTTCATAAAAAATTTTAAAACCAACAATCATTGATAAAATGACCTCAAAGTGAAACATATATGTAATTAAAGACTATTAATAATTCATACATTCTTATACTCAGGTTTGTATGAAACAAGATAATAAACTCATAATAATAGACTTTTCCTAAAACCATTCCAAAAAATCATGTAATTAATTCATAATTATATTATATATTATAATAAAAATTAAATCTATCTCTAACCCATCAAAATGTATTATCCACTAGTTAAATAGGACCTTCAATTTACACTCTATATCATAATACATAATATTATTGTAATAACACAAAAAATATCATTAATTAATTATCAGTCTCACGGTTACTATTTAAATTAAAACTTACATCATTAAAATCGAAAAATCTTTTAGTATTTCAAAATAATGCGAATAAAAAACATAATCATTAACTATACCTCCATAATTTATTATCCAATAGGTATATTAAATAATATTTCCTTTAGAAAATACATTCCAAGGATATTAATAAAGATTTAAAATTTGTTTTCATACCATTAATTTAAATAAACAGAAGAATAATCCATAATTGTTTCACATAGTGCTCTTATATTTTAGAATATACCAGGATGTCATCGATAAATAGAACTCAATTTGAGAATTAATAAACCATTAAAATTATTTAGATATAAATTTATCTAATATATGTAGGACTATGAATTCCACTATTTTCATTAATATTGGAAAATAATAAATTTCTACAATTTTTATATATGTTCCCTTATTTGTTAATAATATATTGTCGTTTCTAAGAACAAACTATTCTCAACATAATTTTATAGGTCATATTTATTAAAAATAAATAATCCAAAATTGTTATTATATTATCAAAAATATTAATATAAAATCCTAAAAATGAAATTTTATTCTATTTTTATCCAATTTCTTTAACATATGTAACATTCTGATCAATATATGACTCTCGTAGTTCAATCCTTGGATATCCATGATGATCATTCTATTTCATACCATACAAAAATTAATTAATATAATTATAATTTCTTTTATTATGGTTCATAAAGATAATGTCATTTATAAAATCGTATCCCCCCATTTTGCCTCATTGGGTGAAAAGTATTAAGCCCACTCATTAGTTATAAGAGTGCTGATCGAGTCAATGCTAATACAATCCTTTTTTATGCGATGAAAAATATTTTTATCATTACCACATCTTCTTAAAATTTGAAATATCCATAATGGAATTTATATATCAGTATCACTACGTAAGGTATTATTTACCAAAACATTTTGATTTTATCCCACACTTGTACTTATTCTTAGTGTTTTGAGAAACCTTTTTTAATCTGAGTACTTAAATAATTATTTCATTAATAAATTTTGATTAAAAAATACACCATTACAAATGGTTATTATATAAATATTAAACAATGATGATAATTATCTTTTCAATGATTAAAATATCATTGAAAAATTTATAATCATCAATATTATAAAAAAATTCCATCTGATACAAAATATGATTCCATGGAACTGCACACCATGATTCTGTTATCATAGAAAAATATTCTACATATTAAATTTTAAATGGAATATAAAATCCTAGATATAAAAATTTATAATTGGAAAATGAGTATTGAATACGTTATCTATTGTATATAATGTATCTTTTTCAGTTTAAAGATTTAAATAATTATGTAACATCTTAAACTAAAAATAGCCCACCTACTTTGTAACTAGTAGATTTTTTTCATTATATGTTTTATCAAAAATATAATTCATTATATTTCATAAAGATATCAATTAAATCATTTTTCATGTGATTTAATACAATTATTTCATGTGTATTACATTCCTTCACTACTAGGGGATTTGAGTAATAAGAAATTGGTGAGCTCAAATTTTGTGTTACTGAAACATATAATAGAAGAAATCTGAAGATAAACATTTTATAAATATTAAGGTAGTATTAGGTAATCCACATGATTCCTTAAGAATCATGAAACATAGAGCTTATTCTACCCAAGAAAATAATATAAAGCACATATATGTAAAATATAGACATCATACTAATGGAATTCATAATTTCGAACATCAAAAAATAGAAACCAACTACTTATTCATAGAAAAATAAATTCTAATTAATATTATAATCAATACATATTGCTAAATTGGGTTTACATACACAAAATACCCAAAACTATTTTTTATATTGACTCTAAGTAATTCATTGAGTTTTTATATATTCTTATACCACCAATCACGTTATTATGTCTAATGTGATCAACATAAGATAAATCTAGAACATTTTTCATATTAAATTTGGAATTTATTACTCTATAAAAACATAATTTCCATTTATTAAAGAATATAGAATTTAAATAAACCATCATCCTGAATTAGTATTCAATATTCAAAAATAATTCAAACACATTTCCCAATGCCAATAAAATGGAGAACTTGATCATATACCATCTAGAGAAATAAGTTCTATGGTTTAAAATTACATTTTAAACTATCCAAAAATAATTCATATATTTATTGAAATATATATAACATATATACAATTTCCCACATCAATAAAATAGCATACATTTTAGGGAAACATCAAAAAAATTGAATTTTTGTAAAAAGTGATTTTTACACCGAATAAATGACTAGGTATAAGAATATGTCCCTAATGAAATAAGATGATCACAAGGTATCAAATGAAAGAATGTAGATGGTTTTAAAATAAAATAACCCTAACAACTAAGGAATATTCATCTATGGTATTCTGTGGTATGAATGTATATCCATTGAATAAAACTATAGAGTACAAAATAATAATTTCAATGGGTAAAATAAAACTGAATTATAAAAAATATGTTAACAAACTATCAAAAACCAATGAAATTAGAATGAGCTACACATAATTCATCCTACTTGGGAAAGAGGTTAACATTGACTGTTTTAATAAGGTAAAATTATTTGGATAATGAATCACATGAAATATACTAAGTATGATAAAAATATACCAATGTGTATTTAATACACAACATCAAGAAAGCATGGTTGGAAAAATTTATAATGTCTTAGTAAGATGTAATTGAGATAAAGAATGTCATTAAAAATATAGATTTATTTTAATGAAAACCCATTAAATTATAGTAATTTTAATTTAATTGAAAATATCATGATTGAATTATAATTAATGATATTATATATAAAATAGGATGTATATTAACAATAAAAATAAAATTAGGTGATACTAAAATATGTGTCTCAAATAATAAAATTCTACCTAATATCCTTACCGCTTATATTGACATAGAAAAATAATTATCTCCATTAAAAGTAAATAAAAATTTTAATAACTAAATAAAAAAACATAATAATATATATTTTTATTTTTACACTTCGTAAATAGTAATTCTCTATACTAATTCTTCTGATTTTCCGGATTGGGTGTTTATAGTCTCGCTTGTTTTTATTACTTCCATAATAGCGTGTATGAATTTATTCTTTTCCAAAATATCATAATATATGAACACTAAAAAACTATGTATTTTCTTTTATAATTAATTAACACATTTCAAATTCTGTTTAAGAGTATTGTCATCTTTATCCTTCAAGAAGATGTTAATAAAAAATATTTTGGTGATTTCCACATAATCTAGTGTGTTTTCTTACATACTAAATTAGATATTAATATATACTATATAAATCAAGAAATACATAATTTATATATTTATATCAAATTATAATGGTATGTTTGTATTCATATTCATTAATGTTGTAAATATATAGTATTTTTTATGTTGGATGTGAACCGAGTCGAAACCTGAAAATATAATGATTTAATGAATGATTTTGATACAGTTTATTTGTAATATCATAATACCAAAACCATAATGAACATATTTAGTGATTATTGTATTGATATATGAAAATTTTATGTACTTGGTAGAATAACTAATTTTTTTTAAATATTTCGTTGTTTTAATAAAATGTTATCCTCTTATTACACTTATTTTAAATGATTAAAATAAAAACGAGAATTTGTAGATCATAAAATTCTATGTTTATATTACATGTCATATCATAACCATAATGATATAATAAATATAATATATAACCTTTTATACTATCGTCAGATCCATCCATGTATGTTATTTATGGGAAAAAATATATCCTGCATCAGGGAGGCGATGAGACGCAAAAATATAGATATAATGATTTTTTATTCATAATGGATGGCCTATTTGAATAAAAAATCATTGTAACAATAATAAAATAAAATTATATAATATAAAGGATTCAAATATTTTTATATTAGTGTGGTTAATAAAAATTTGAATGATGATAAGTATGAATAAAAACAATGTTATTGATACTCTTCAAGTGGGGGACTAGAAATGTTTTTTGATGCCTATAATGAAATATAGTCCTTGTGATAGCTAATGGTAAACATAATTCATTTAATATGGGATAAAAGAAAATACGATATAAATTTTTGAGTTTTGGGTTGAAATATGAATTAATGGGGTTTTCATTATGTAGTGAAAAAGTTTCCCTTTTATAAGTTAAGAAACGTTAGTTATGAGAGTAACCATTTCTAATTCAATAATGTAATGTTAATATTCTAGTATCAAAGGAAATAAAATGAAAAAAAGTGGAGAGGAAAAAATAATGGGTCAAAAATCAACTAAGAATATCTATTTTTATAATACATTGACTGTTTTATAGAAATTTTCAACAGTTGTTTTTTTCCCAAAATAATATTTAACCTTGTAATTAATTTTAAATTCTTAGTAATAAATTTGAATGAAAAAATTTATGATTTTTTTACATAATTTATAATTCTTATTTTCGATATAAATATTATTTTATAAAATCATATTCTCTGGGGGTGATATGTATATTTTAAAATAATTCATTTTATTAATGTAAAAACTTTTTCTAGAAGAATAAATATTTGTATTATTTAAAATTATATATATGGAATAAAATTAACAAATTGAATATCATTGATATAAATTAATTTATTATAAAATGAATAATTGGTATGAGGCTTTGAAAATATTAAAAAAGAAAATCTCCCATGAAATTAATATATTCAATGAAAATGATGAAAATAGTTTTCTATATTAAAAAATTGTATAAAATAATTTTAAAAATATTTTATATTTGTTATATAGGTTCAAATAATATTTTAAAATTAATATTTATCTTCATTAAATTCATATATTATAATATAATATTTTTCATATATTTGTAGGTCATTCATATATAATTATAAATTCATAATAATTACATGTTTTGTAAATTTATTTTTTTATAAAAATAGTTTTCTGAAATAGTTTAACTATTCCTCAAAATTCATAATTGATATTAGGAATTACCAAATTTGGTTTATTTTATTTAATTCATCATTACATAATTAATGAATTTGATTTTGAATTTAATCATAAAATATAAATTACAATCATTTTTAATTATAAAATATCATTTTCAAATATTATCTGATATTAATTTTATTTATCAATATTTACTGACTAAACCAGATCTGTCCAATTATAAATATAAATAATAATTTTTCATTAATAATATTTATCCTAAAATAGACGTACATATCACATAAACGGTAATATTTTATGAAAAATAATTAAATAAACATAAAATTATCATATTATAAATTATATGTAATCTAACTGAATTTCATATACATTAAAATCATCCACTATGTAATATATACATATAAGTCATAAATATGATTCTATTTTTCAATAATTATAATTAAATTTCATGGTTATGAAATTCATAATAAATAATTTATAATTCTTCAAAATATATAATGGTTTTTTTTAGGATTATTGCTTATTCCATTAAATGCTATCAAACAAATTTACTTATTAATAGATAATTATATATTAAATTTCAGGGTATTGAATCTTGCCCATGTGGAACATATGTCTAGACTAGGTGTGGTAAATGGTTAGGTACCTAGTCTAGGTTACACACTATAAATACTTATGAGACATAATTTACATGGGTTTCACATGTCAAGTCTTGCTAAAGTACACACAAATGATGGTATTTGAGGGTAAAAAATGTGTAAACTAATGTACATGACGATTAATATTCCCTCATAGGGTATTGGGAATTTTAGTTCCATGGATAAATAATTTTACATAATAGGAGTCCATTTGGATTAATTTTCATGTTTCATGTGATGGTGAAACCATTGAAGTGATTTAAAGACATTTAAGAGTTAATTTTTGTAAAGGAAGAAATGATGGAGTGGTTCATCCTCTATTTAATGTATTTTATGTTATCCAATGAAAGTTGTTATATGAATTATTAATAATGATCTATATAATGAATGGATTATATGGAATAGGATTTCCATGGTCCACATATTGTATAACTCTAGATAGTCCCAAACTAGCTGGAATGGTTTGTAAATTTAATTGGTTGACAGGTGAGGAGTTTGGGCATACAGATAGTGACATAAAAGGTGGTATATTTGAGTCCATATTCCTTATGATATTTTTTCAAATATCTATTTGAGTAATTAAGGAATTAATGGTTGAGTTGAGTGATGTTACACCACAGAGAGACGAGAATTAACATAAGAAATTAGTTCTGAAAGTGATCCCTAAATGGGATGTGTCCACCTTTGTTTTGACCCAGTGGAACCCAAAATGGTTGAATCAACTAGATTAACATTTCCACAAGTAGTGTCCTTGAATCGGGAGCCACCTAAAGTGTTCTTCGAGCTGGGTTAGAAATGTGAAATCTAGTGTAACTCCTTGAATGATAGAGGTTTCCAACTATGAGTGAGGTCCTTTTTAACAAGTCTGTGGGGGAGATAATGCCTCATAGGTAACAGGTAATACACAATAGAAGAAACAAATATTTATATGTAATAGATTAATAATATAAATAAAAAACTATAGTAGAACCGAATAAATAATCCCAATTGAATAAATAATAATTACAGAAGATGGTAAATAAAACCAAATACCAAGGGATATCATGTAATGATGTATGTACTAATGTAAAGGGTCAAAACATCAGAATAAAATCATTTTTTCAATGGTGTAACGAAATCAATATAATGCAACAACATCATCCTGAGAAAAGGCTCTGTCCTCTTCTCCCAATCTATATCCTACTCAGAAAGCAACTCCCAAACAATCAAAGCAGCATGCTCCCTTCTATCCATTCATTCGAACATACATTATACATGGGAAACAAACAGTTCCAAATAAGGGAGTGAGATAAAATCTCAATAGACCATCACCCACTTTGCATTGGACTTTTCATTTCATGATGTAAACAATAGTAGTGTTCCAATGTATTTTAAATTTATGCTGCTAAATAAATATAATAAAATAAATATATCATGGTCTGAGATCCCAACGACAGCAGTCCTATACCAACTGCTTCGTCCTAATATGATAATATGAAAAAGGTACCTTTGATAAGAAGAATGTAGATATATATATATATATTCAAAGTTTGATTCATAGCACTAGAAGATATCACAACCCACACATAACTCAAATAGTGAAAAAATAACCTTTCAAACATTATCGTTATTATAATATTCAATATAATTGATGGAGTCTGAGATCATCATAAAGGTACTTCTATGGTACATCCTTCAATTTATTCAATACCACTGATCTCTTCCAAGTCAATCTTTTAAAAGACCAAGTATCCCATGAGGCACTGATTTATCATGATTCAGTCCAGGTAATGCACATATGGGGTCATGTATCACCCAAGGCATGGGGTCACCACTTTTCTAACAGGACATTCCTTGACCATCCCTTTGGGAACAAGTATTACTCATTAGTTTATAGAATTCATTGGGATGCCCTCTTCTAGAGAATACCATGGAATCACCCCCAGAATGTAATGGTAACTAATAAGGAATAGAGAGTCTATGCCTGATTCCGTAATATAGAACCCACATTATCACTCTTCAATGAATATAATTAGGTTTTAAAAAAACAAATATCACACGGTAAGAATTTATAATTGAATCAAAACAATATAATCAACATAATCACACATATTAATGATCATTCCCTCCAAGAAGATACATATGAAAGCAATTTTATAGTGAAAGTAGACAAAGTAGAAATATCAAACTTATAATGGCATTGCGGGATAATATCATGACAAGTAACAAAAACCATTAAGTATAAAAACACTAGTTTCATGGTTCATTATTATCCTAAAAAAATTATCTAATTAAAACACACACAAAAAATGGATCACACAACACATGAAATTAATGAATTTAATTATTTAGGGTAATGGATAATATACTAATAACATAAGCAAACCCAAAGCGGTATCCAATTATGTTGCGACATTTTAAATTAGATGGATTAATTCAAAAAAGGGTGAAATGGTTAAGAAATGAAGTTTAATTAATATAGAAATAGTAAAATTAAATATCATTGGAAGGCACTGTTTATTGACAAAGCTTGTGTTCTCAAAAATTCAATTAAATGAAGGTAAAGATAGTAGATTCCCTAACATAAAATTATAGACGACTACAAGATCTATAAAAATAATTTATTATACCTAAAATAGATGAAAACATATCATTTTATAAAAATCCAAGTTTAGGTAAAAAAAATTCCATCAAAGACTGAATTATGGATAGTGGATGAGATCCTATGATTCGTTTTGTGTAATGTTAGCCTTACCGAGAGCGTTATTGTGCAACTGGTGAAGAAGAAAATAGATGAAAAATAGAGTCATAGTGGGCTTCTGATGTGGGAGAGGAAAAGGAGGTACACCACATGGGGGGATCAATAGGGGGTGACACACCAAGGGAGGGGGATGAGAGAATGATAGGAAAACGTAATAAAAAAAGAAAAGGTAAATGTAATGAAATTAGAAAAACAAAACAACCAAAATAATAAAAAGAAAAATGTAAAAATGAAATTAATAAGAATAAAATAAAAATGTTATATAATGAAAATGAATATAAATAATAAAAATAATATTATACCCATGTTATTTATTTATAATTTTCTTGTAACCCCCTTCATATTTTATTTTTCAATTTCAATTAATCCCTTTTAAATATCTTTTAATTTTCATTAACACCAAATACATGCTAGGGAATGATGAAATAGTTTACATAAAACTCATGCAATAATTTAAATAATTTTAATAGTTATTGGGGTCCCGTAATAAGGTGCGCAAGCACACGTTTTGGGTCACCTAAAGGATTTTTATTAAAATAAATTAATGGTTTGTACCCTAGAATAAGTAGAGATGATAAGCGCATTTATATAGGAATATAATAATTTTTTATCTAACCTAAAATTAAATCTTCCAGCCTTATATAGATACATATTATATATACACGTTTTTATATACGTATATATAAATATGCCTTTGTAGATATATACATATATATTTAATCCACACACAAACACGCAAATATATATATATATATATGTATATAAATTATATATATACTTTAATGTTTATGTCCCAATATAGTATTATTAATAATAATTAATAATATTATTATTTAATACAACCCTTAAATGACACCATTAGTATTTTTTTTATGATAACACATAAAAATAGATAACACATACTAAATAAATATTGATTGCACATTTGAATATAATTTTCATAAATAATAATATCAAAATGATTCTAATTTTCCACTAATTATTTACATCACAACACAATTTATTAATCGTGGAAGTACATTTTGTTATTATTTACTTTAGAAAAAAAATATATTAATAAAAAAATTATTATTATTTCGATCAACCAATTAAATATACATAAACCAATTAAAAAATATTTATTTGTATCTTGACCAATCATATGACACTCACAATGGTTATACCCCTCATAGGGTAAACCCAACGTTCTGGACCTAACAGTGGCATCATATATATCATTTTATGCACCGTTTTTGAGAAAAATTATAATTTATTATATAATAAATTGAAAAAAAATTAATTTTAAATAATGATGGTACTATCACGTCTAAGGTTCACAAACACTCGATGTGCATCAATGTTATACCCTACATAGGGTAAACCTGGCATTCCAGACCTAATGGTTGTCTCAAAGTTCTCATACAGCACACTATTTGAGAGTTATTTAATTTTTTTTAAATGAAACACACACAAATATGAATAAATATATTTAATAATTTTATTCTATCAATGACGATGGTGTATTGGTATGAAATTCTTTTTCTAACATAATTTATAACTATAAATGTATTTCATAAAATATTTCAAATTTCTAAAGAAAGAGTTCACCCTTCATATAATTTATTTTCATTTTAATTTTAATATAATTAAAATAATAAATTTTTATTAAAATACACATTGTAGTGTGAACTATTGGAAATTAATATTCTTGATGATCAGTTTTAAAACTGGCTTACCCATCAAACAGAAAAATTTTGGGTAATGAGAACCTATGGATAATGCTCGTGGTTCAATTCCACATAAACATAATGAATCATTATTTACCCTTACATGTTGGTCTTAAATAGGGGACTCCACTAGAGGTTTTATTTCAAAGCCATGTACATTAAAACACATTTCATAGTACAACATGTACATGTTCAACAATCCAGTCTTTTTGGTGGACATTTACCATTCAATAAATCACCCATACACATTACATGAGTAATTTTTCTCCCATTTAATTGATACTAAATAAATTTAGGAATATAATCCAATTTCATATCAATCCATGGAGCATGTCACTAAAATATTCTAAGAGAGATAAAAATACAAAAATCCAAGAAGAAAAACATTTTAGTCATAGAGACATGCTAATAAACATAGAAGAATAGTACAAGGAAAATATTCTAGTAAACATAATTCATGGAAATAGGATGTCATGAAAAATATATCCCTGAAACATTGTATCTAAATAGTCATGCCAAATAAATACAAGGCATGGAATAAAATTCAATGTACTCAATCATATCAGCAGGAATCCTATGCGTACAACTACATGGTATGGAATTGACATGGAATGTGAGTCCTTATGTTCCTATTATTATGAATGTAATGATTTTTATATACCTTAATTTTCCAAGGATAAAATACCAAAAACTCAACAAATAAATAAGTAGTTGAAATTATAACAATCACATAAGTTGAAATCCTATAAATGTTAATATCAAAAATCATGAACATCAATTCCAAGCCCTAGCCACATGGTCATTTCCAATATGTGGGGTGATCAGTCTCAGGTATGATAATTAACCAACCACAGAAACATTCCTAGTCTCTTTTATTCCAACCCAAAATAATAATAAATTTGAATATAACCACACCTGATTCCACATTGTTTCTTCTACAACTAGATATCCACTAAATGGGTGCTTCTTGTAGGGTTGATCATGTAACCTCAAGCACATCTCCCTAGAAGCCAAAGGATACCGACTATAAACAAGGTACTTTTTAAAGTGTTAATGGGGGAGGCTGTACTGTCATAGGTAATAGATAATACTCAGTGGAAGAAAAAAAAATTATATGGAATAACAAATGAAAATATAGAAGTGAATAATTAATCCCAGTTGAATAAATAATAAATGCGGAAACTGATAAATAAAACCATATACAAAAATATGTCATGATTTGATATATGTACTAATGTAAATAATTGTAAATTAGTAATATAAGAATCTAATCAAATATATATAAAGAAATATATAGGTAAATATCATCATCATGATTTACAAGTTAGTCCTCTGCCCCCAATATTCATCATACACACCAAGAAAAACTCAATCAATGATAGCATAATGCTTCCATATATTCATACCTATGTGAAAAAAGTCTACATGGGTACCAAATGACGCATGAGAAAGGAGTGAGATATTATCTAAGTAGGACAACACCCATGTTGTATAGGCCTTTCCATTTCATGCTGTAATAATAACTAATGTGCCAATTTATGATAAATGTAAATAATTAAATAAACATAATAATATAAATATAACTTGGTCCGGGTTCTCAATGACACCCATACCCTATCACCTACATGATCCTATGAAATTGATTTTGAACAAGGTATATGTGATGTGTAGAATTTATATATATATATATGTCTAAAAAACAGTATGCTGAAAAAAGGAACATACCTCCAATACTGTGCTTTAGCATGGGGTGTAGTTTATTTCCCCATTAATTGTGCTTCAAATCACAAAAATATATAACAATTCACACAGAACTCATGTATTATAAATAATAACCTTTTTATAAATATCATTATTAATAGGTTTATTTTGATAGTTGGAGTCTGAGCCCATCCTGAAGGTATCTCTATAGTACAACCTTCAATTTATCCAATACCACCGAGCCCATCCAAGGAATTCTTTTGAAAAACCATGTATCTCTAGAGGCATGTATTTATCATGTATTAGTCCTAGTATCACACCTAAGGGTCATGTATCACCCGAGGCTTGGTGTAGCCACTTTGTGAACTGGCCTGTCCTCGAATGTCAATTTTGGAATCGGTATAACTTATAAATATATAGAATGCTTGGGGAAGCCCTCATTAGCCAAAGCCTACGATATCTCGCATAGCGCATAAGGGTTACTAGTCAGTTGGAGGAGATTCCATGCATCTTTCCTCAATAAAGAACCAATGTTATCTCACTGCCCAAATTTTAATTCTTTTTCAAAGAAGCATATATCACAGGGTATACATTTATAATCAAAAAAAGCAATAAATGAAGCATAAAGCCACATACTAATGATTGTTTCATCCAAGCAGTTATAACCCAAAAAAATTTATCAGCAAAAGACAAAAAACACTCAAATCACCTTTATAATGGAATAACAGGATAACAGCATAACAAGGTAGAAAAATCATTAGGCATAGATTATCCAAAAAACTCACTGTTAATGGTTCATAATTATCCTAAAAATTGTTTTAATTAAAATTCACCAAAATGGGATCACAAAACACATGCAATTAAAGAATATAATTATTCAGGGTTAACAAGAAAATAGAATAAGAATTTCAACACATCAAAAGGGGATTCCCATGATTTTGAAACAAATTAGATGGGATGGATTATTTTAGAAGAGCGTTGAATGGTTATATTTGGTAGTTTAATTAATTTAGAAAAGATAACATTAAATATATCTGGTAGGCACTGATGATCGAAACAACATGTGATATCAGTGATGAAAGGAAACATGGGGAGATAGAGTAGACTCTCTACCTCATAATAGTAGAAAATCATACACTATACAATGATATTTTATTTGACCTAAAAAAGAATATAACGATTGATTTTTGAAAACCCTGAAATTCATATAAAAATCATTTGTGGAATACTATGAAATGATGATTGGAAGAGATACTACAATTCTTAGTGTGTAGTGATAACCTTAATGAGAGATTTCCTACGCACCTTACGATGAATAAAATAGATGAGAAATGGAATCACTATGGGAATATGAATGAGGTGTGGAGGAAGAGGTGCACCACATGGGGGTGATATAGGAGGTGCGATGCACCAATGGAGAGGTAAGAGAGAATCCAAGAGCAATACATTAATATAAATAATATAGGAACATAAAAAAGAAAAAAAGGAAAATAGAAAAAGTAAATATATATGTATAAAATAAATTAAATGGGATGTAATAAAAAGGAATAGAAATAATAAAAATGGAAAAAATACACATTTTAATTATTTATTATTTCCTTGTAACTTCATTCTTATTTTATTTTACAAATTTCTTTTTATCCATTTTTACATTATTTTAATTTAATTTAACCCCATCATCACCCTATTTCACACTATATGATTTTAAATAAAACTCATGCATTTATTTATATAACATTATTAGTTTCTTGAGACATGTAGTATGTGTATTAGATGTGTTCCATATATCAATTTACTGATTTGTATAAAAAATAATTAAATTATCCATACCTTGGATAAAAACGAGGCGTTCAAGCGTTTATGTGTGAAAATAATAATTTTTTATCTAACCCAAAAATAATTATCCATCCATATATACATGTTACATATATATACACATCTCTATATACATATATAAATCATCATATGTGTATATATACATATATATTCAATCCACACCCACACACACACAAACGCAGACACACACACACACACACATTCAATCTAAATATATACTCCTATATTTTTGTTCCAATCAATCAATATTAAGAATAAATAAAATATTTATTACTTACTAAAAAAATAAATGAAACCATTTTTAAATTGACGACAACAACCATTAAAAATGTAGAACTCCTAATAATTTAATATTAATTGTACATATTCATTTAATTTTAATAATTATTAATATAAATATTATTACATTGTTCTCTGATTATTTACACTGTCACACAATTTATTGAATTTCTAAATACATTTCCTTTTTTTCTCATCAATAAATATAATAATATAAATATATAAATTATTATTATTGTTTCTAAGATCAAATAATATATTGATAACCCAATTAAAATATTTTCAGCTGCGATCTTACCAATCATCTGATGCTCATAATGATCATAACCAACCTGTAGTATTCCCTACATTCCAAAACAAAAAATGGTATCTGATTTCTCATACGACACAACCATAGTGTGAAAAATAATTATTTATAATATAAAAAACGGATAATTAATTAATTAAATATCAAGAGTTAGATATCATGGGTGAGGTTTTCAAACCCCCAATTCACATTAATGTTATGTCCATCCTAGGGTAAAACCAGCATTCCAAACCTACTAGTGTTCTCTGATTTCTCATAAGCCACACCTATTTATAGTTTTTTCAATTTTTTAAAAGAATAACAGAAGAGTATGAATTATTATATTTAATATTTTTATTCTATCAATATCAACGGTCTATTGGTATCAAAATCCCATAAAGACTCAGCGTCTATCAATTAAAATATTTTATAGAATGTTTCATGGTCATAAAAATGATTATTAACTTCATTTAATTTATATTAATATTAATTTATATTTAATTGACTTCATTAATCTTATTTTAAATACACAGTGTTGTTTAATCTATCTGAAATAAAAATTTCCAACATTTAGTTTTGAAATCGGTCTACCGAGCAAATGGAATATTTTAATTTCCTCCCCTTTTTTGTTCTATTCAAAATGAGGGACATCACCCCAAGAATCCATTTGATGGATTCCCATTCATACATGATAACATTATGGATCCTATGGGGTTAGTGGATTGTTATAATGACCTATGGATCCAATGTGGATACTTGTTAGTGTGAAGACCTGAAGTGAGTGTATATGGATTCGGGTAGAGATTGTACCCTGTGTCACTTATAACTCATAAAAACTCGTGATCACTTGGGGGTATTAAAAGTGTGATAGGAATGGGGACCTAGAAAACAATTATTGTTTAGTAATTTATGGTTGATGGTATGTGATCCGCTAGGGATTTTAATGAATAAACATTTGGTCCTAGAATAGATGTTATTTCATTGGATCCTTAATTTAAAATGGATAAGACATTACGTTTCCTGATATAGATGGGATCCAGTCTCACAGTAAAATTGGGTTAGATTCCCAACATGGATATAATGTACTATATGTTTGATATGGGATTTTATTTCAATATGTGGTACACATGATCCAGCATTAGAGAGCATGATCCTTGGTATATACATTGATTCATGGAATTTTTGGGATTCATGTGGTACTGTGATACCCTTATGAATGACATGGTTCAACGAATAGAATAGAGATACATGTAAATCATAGTGGATGACAATGATTCATGGGATTTTAATGGTGGAATGAGGTGATGGGTGGATGTATGTCACATAGAACAGATGTTGGAAATCGCATGGGTGACAACTGGATCCCCTTCATCAATTCCTGGGATACCACATTAAAAAACTATGGATGAAATAGTGTTGGTTTTGATGAGGTTATGTGATATATTAGACTCCAATTATGTTGAAAATGGGATATTGGGTGGGAATTTCAATTGATTCAATTGGTTTCAAAGGACTCATTCATTCCTAGATGATTAGTATTTCATAGGGTCTCTACCTACTGGGATGTAGTTGTTTTCCTCACATGGGAACATCTAAGTATTGTCACGGGGTTAATCTAGATGGTTTCAGAATAAGGGATGATTGGTGGTGCCCCACGATTTTATACTCATCTCGGGAAATATTAGGATAAGGTCCCAAGAGATAATATATAGATCACATTGGAGTGTTCCCCATGTTTAGAGATATTCTGTCATCTGGTTTATGTTGGTATGGTCGTTAAAAATAGTGGACCCAAGGATATAATACGAGTATTGGGATTGGCCAAATTGATATTATTATTCCCCTAGGGTGTTGATGTTTGTGTGGTTCGCACAATTTGAAAAATATGCTCAGAGACATCCCCTGACAAGAAAAACCATTTTTTAGTTCATCAAGTTCTTGGGAAAAATTATTGATCATAAATATTTTTTCCTAGTTTAATTTATGTTATTTCAATGCTATGATACATATATTTCATGAGCATGATCTAATAGTAATATCTCATAGGTTCAGTATTGAGGTAAGACTAATAAAACAAAATTATCAGCTATATTATGTTCATCTTAGTGTGTATTCAAGCCTTATGTACTCCTTCACATTATGAATAGATGCATGGAAGATCATGAAGAGGACTAGTGTTGCCTAATTTTGTAGAGCCCTTAATGTGGAGTCCTTTGGTCATGATTGATCAAAAAATAGGTTTTAAGATATCACATATGTGGAACTATTCACAAAACAAAAATTTCATCGGCTCTGTTTATTTTCTTTCTCATACATTTTATATGTGGTTTCACTAGTATAGAATTATTTATTGTATTTGACAATTAATGTTCTTCTATGTATGATACATTTCAATTTATTATTTCATTTTATATCTATTTAGTATTCTATATACTTGGTTGTGTCTCATTCGTTGTTATTTTAACCATTACAACACACTATGAAATAGAGGCATTGTCTCATCACAATATCACCTCATACCCCCACTACAAAAAAACATCCTTTTTCATACGAGTAGGCATGTTTGAGGGATTTTGGAGAACCATGATGGGTAAGCAATTTAATGTCCTATTGATTAATACATTATATTCTATGGATATATATCACAATGAAACCTAATAATACAAAATCATAGTTAAATATAACAAAAAATAAATAAGAATATGTCATGATTGAATCATATATTGGATAATCATGAAAAATGAAAATATAAATTTAAAATGTTTCTCAATTAGACCTGGAAATAAAACAAAAAATAACAATAAATCCCCACTAAAACCTTTTATATAATAAAAGGGAGAAAATATATAAGGTAATATAATAAAAAAAGATCAATAAATAGCGGTCTTATTAGGCTAATACATGTACATCTTAGAAATGATAACCAGAGGGTAACGAAAATGATCCACATGAACCAAATCCTTAATAAAATTAATCTATAACCAATAATCACAACACTAAATGGATAAATAATTAATAATGGAACATTACCAAAAAAGGAACCCCTTATCCTACCAGTATCATAAATAACAAGGTATATGTACAATTTAATGGTTTCTATTGGTTTTGTGAAATCACCGAGTAGTATACCGCTATGAATCTACTATTATCATTTCACTAGTGGATATCTTGGACATAGTTTAAATAATTATAAAAACCCTTTTTATCATTTTATTATATTATTTATAAACAGAAAAATAATTTTTTTTATTGAAACCATACTAATTAGAAATATAAACACAAACAATGAATATGGAGTCATTTATAATGATACTTATAAGGAAAAAAAGTAAAAACAATCCAATGAAAATACTAAGATTCAAGGAATATAAAAAATAAAAGGATTCAAAATTTGATTTAGATAAGGGTAGCATAATACCTTTGATGACAAAAAATAGTAATGAAATATTGTAGATGATAATCCAAGACCCTAAGTTACCCATATCTCCATTGAGTGTGTACCCTTCAGTGAGAGTGAATTCATTTATTGGGGAGTTGGCTAGAGAAAAATAATCTCTAATATATAAGTCATCGTATTTTCTCATACATTAATCAAATGACCCCATTTTTATCCAATCTTTATCTAATGTATCATTAAATAACAATCAATATGAATGTATATAAAAATAATGTAAATTTTATTTAGGCATGTATATAATTAAAATAGTAAATATATATATGTAATAATAACCTATCTAAATATGTATAAATCTACAATATCACAACATTCTTCATAAAAAAAATTATTTTTAAATCACACACATCTCTAAAAAACATTTATTACCCCATTACAAGAAAAATAAAATATTAGAAAGATTTAATATAACACCTTATAGGAATTTGTTTTTAATTCAAATATGGATGTGTTGGATTACCCCACACAGTCAAATAAATTCGTATTAAACATGAATAATGAATCTACAAGATTAATGTATTTTATTATTGTAATTATAAGATAAATAATTATACATTGAAAATATATGTTCCAAAATCATACCAAATGAAGGACGATTATATAGAGAAACCTACCAAAATTCTATGTAAGCTAGTCACATCCTTCTATTAGTAGTATATTAGGTTTCACGAGACTCTTAATGATCACTAGTAATTAAAAATATCTCTAATAAGAAATCTTATCATTAATAATTCAACACAAAAAACAACTTAGAGACTAGGATGATGATGAAAAAGGAATAATGAAAAAATAATAATTGAATAATAGAGTATAAAATTTATTTAGAATTAGATATTACATTTTATAAATAAAATAAATCCATTAATATTCACATTATATAAGTGGATGAAGCCTCTTGTTGATAATAGGAATAAGAGAAATTGTATAATCACCCAGGCCTTAATCATTACTTATTATTGAATTAAATGAATAATTCACATAGAGTATCTTTTCAGGTTTTTAGTTTTAGAGAATTAGGACGTAACTATTACATCTCAAAAGATTACAAAGTAGACACTTCTACTATGTTTCCAAAAAATAAAAACTCCTAAAAAGAAACTTGTCTAGTTCCATTTTTTATATAGCATGTCTTTCCATGATCCCATCCTTTACCTTATTCATCTTTAAGTCATGTGGAAAACATTTCAAAAACATGGGATGATCAAAAAAGCCCAGTTAAAGATACACAAAGAAGGATAACTATTATTTTTTCAAAACAACAAGTAAACCAAGAATACATTATCAAAGTAATAATTTTCACCCTTATGAAGTAGTAAAAAAAACTCTTCACTAAATTAAAGATCATTAATTACCCCTTTTGTAACCAAAATATTACCATAGAACCCATATAAAGAACTCATAACATATAAAGGTAACTTGGTACATAAACATACATAAATGGAATGACCATACGGTCGACTTCCACACATACTTAATATAATAGCCATACGGCTGAATTCCATACCCAATGCATTGGAGGTTATAACGTAACCCCCCGTCCTGGTATTCATGGCACCACCCATCATATGGTTTATCACGTAACCACCCGTCAAATGTCCAAGTACCATTATAAAATCATAACACATAATACAATTACAATGGAAAGAAAAAATTTCCACATTTCAAGCACAATATTTCACATAAATATATTGACATAACAAATCCATTATCAAAACCAATTTAAATACCAATAAATAGTATATGGAATTTATTTACTTTTAAAAAATATAACATCTTGTTGAGGAAGCCAAAGATCAAATAATACTCGCGGCGGCGAAATGGTCATTGTCACCGCGTATGTTAAAAAGAAACATACTTTTTATCATTTAGTAAAATGATTCGTATAGAAAATATTACTCTCAAATAAAAGTATAAGTAAAAGGGGTTTATAAACCATATAAAAGAAAGACTTGTTTTAGAACAAAAATATTCCTTAATGAAAGGAGATCGAGGCGAAGTCCCTTACAAAGACGGTATCCTTGGATTATGGATAAATCAATTACATAATTAAGTGTGACAAAAGAATACTCCGAATATAAGTGGATATTATGTGTAAAACAATCAGAGGATATTCACACATATTCATAGAATGACACATTAAAACAATTCAAGTTTATCCTAAAGAATCAAAATTGGGTTAAGAAGTTGATTTGCAAAAATTTGACAGCCTAACGATATCTCTTAAAAATTCAGAAATTGAGTTGATGAGAGATAAAAAGGGTATCTAATTACATGGACATAAAATTTCACATCAATAAGGATACATAAGAACATATCCCAACATAACAATATTTAAATTAAAATACCCAATAAAAATAAGTCTTTTGAAAAGAGGAGGGTGAAAGGTTCCAATACTGACTTGGGTATCTTTCGAATCATAAACCCCATGAAAGAAGGAAAATAAAACATTGATGTAAATACTCATAAACAAAATTATATTATACAAAGAGTAGAATAATGGAATGTACATATACCACTCAATGTTAATTGTGGCAAATGTAGCGTAAATGTCACTGGAATAAAAGTGAGATGAAAAATCCCTTACGAAAACTCAGCAGCCTAACGACGCCACATAAACATTCCAAAAATGAATTGATGAGATGAAATAGGGTCTCTCATCATATTAACATAAAATTTACATCAATAGGAATATAAAATAACATCCCCCAATATAACAAATAGGAGATTAAAACAAGTGACATAAAGGAGAGTACTTAAAAAGAAAGAGAGAGGTTGGATCTCTTACGAAAATTGGCAACCTAACGGCACCAATAAAAACATCCAAAATGGATTGATGAGAGAAAATTGGGTCTCTCATCATATTAACATAAAAACTACAGTAAGATTAATATAAAATAACATCCCAATCATAATAAATATGAGCTTAAAAGAAATTACATATAAGAGTGTACTTAAAAAGAAAGAGAGGGGTATGATCCCTTACCTCAAATCTGACTTGTCTTGTTTGATTCATTATTTTCCTGAATAATAATCTTTGGTCAATTTATAATTTATTAAGGACCTAATTTAAATATTATTATTCATTTCATATCACATATTATAATGTTATAATAATTCTTTAATAATGTTAGTTCATATCAGACGTTTTTGTCGATGTTTGGTACATGTGTAAAAATATGAACTTGTTTGAAAATGATTGACCATGAAGTTATAAGTAAATAATTTCTAGAATAGTATTAATGATTAATATATCATATATATACATTACATATTCATTTTATACTATTCCATAACATTTGGTGATAAGAAATGAAAAACACCGTTCATTGAGACGGTAGGCCGTACGTACGCATGAATACTACTTCCATTTTTTCACATTAATGGAATTAAAAATATATGAGATATATATATATTATAATTAAAGTATAATATATATGTTATATAGTTAACATATTTTATTTAATTTAATTATTTATACATTCCATGTATTGCATGAACGAGTCACATCACTTGAGGGGCGGTAGTCCACACTTCCTCATATAAAATTATCGCATTTGCACAACATGGAAAGAATAAACGTAGGTCTTAAATATAAAATAAAGAATAATATTGTAAAAATAAATATCATAAATATCATATATAAAATACAGTGACATCATAATGGCCACCTTTAAATGTGTTGAACGAATATTGAACAATAGTCGTTTCGTGAGACAGAAAATCGCCAACCACAAAAACGGTATGTTCATTAACCATTAGACGAAGGTGTGTGTAGGTGTAGCCCTAATCCTTCTCAAAAAAACATAATAGTATATTTACTATACTTTTTTTGTTACAAAATAATGGAATAAAAAGTGTTTTTGAGGGTTGGAGAAGAAAAATAAAACATAAGAACACAAGAAAAGACACTACCTTTAAATCGGGTAACTCTTTTTGATTTGAGCTCAAAGGCTTCCTTGGAAAGACTTCTGCCCAAATTGAGACTTATAGGAGTAATATATGGATGTGGAGAGACATAATGGCCAGGGGTTGTCCGAGCCAAAGGCTTGAGAGGTGGGGTTAAGGTGGTAGGGGTGGGGGCCTTTTATAAGAGGAGAGGAGTGGAACTATTGGAAAGTTATAAAAGGTTACTTTATTATAAAATGATTTTCGGATTTTAAAGGTCCCAAAATTATATATTTCAAGGATAAGGTTATAAGAGTTCAGAATCCACCCATCCAATATGTTTTTGACATGTTTAGGTCTTAGAATTTTCTTTATCTATTCATTTTATTTAAATCATTAGATAATGAGGTAATCAATGCATCATCATGGTGTCATAAAAAATTTTATTTATTTAATGTCTAAAAATTTTAAAAAATACTATGATGTAGGAAATATTTTTAACTTTCCTATTACTATTTATAGTCAAAAGTATGACTTGTATAACCACATGTAAAAACTGTTTTAGTAAAACAATACATGTTTGGGACATTTTTACTTTTACTTTAAATAAAAGGAATTAATTTCATTATCATACCCAAGTGGCTCCATGGTGTCCAAAAAAGCGACCCATGGGTTGTCTTGGAATTACATGACACAATCCATAAGGGTAGGACATGTGTCAAGATCATTTCATATTATTAAAACATTATTTTTACCTTAATCAACACTAATTACCTCTAATCGTGATTTAAACAGAAAAGATACTATTCACCAAAATATTCTTCTAATCCCATTGAACCACATTTTACATCTTAATGAAAACCATATATGTCAGATTTCTGAAATTCATATCAAAGAGGTGGTAAAATTTTATTTAAACGAAAATTCAGTTTTTTAAGTACCACTTAGTGGTTTCACTGTTCATTAAAAATTGATGTTTTTTTAGAAAAATACCAAAACATCACCCTAAGCTATATTTGATACTCCGAATTCAAAAATGATGTCTATTTTAAAAAATTAAAATCATATAGGTTACATTAATTTATTTAATAATTAATTCCCGCTGTCAGAACAAATAGTGTTTTTTTAAGAAATAATATATATCAAATGATTGACACTAGTTTAAGTCCAATTTCAAAGTAAAATTAATTCCAACAACAAATATTAGATTAAATGGTAAAAATATATTCTAATTTTACTTTAAAACAAATTCAAAAGATAATCTAATCATATAAATAAATTATATTAAAAAGTGGTTTTGAATTAAAATACATCATTTTTCACTATTCATTAAAAAATGGACTTTATCGGAAAAATACAAAAAATCACACAAATTAAATTTTGATGTCCCGATTCTAAAGAAGAATTTTATTTTGTCAAATATAACACATAAAATTGTCAAAAAGTGGATTTAAAAGATGTTCTCCATCAAAAGGTGGTTAATCGACCTTTTAAAGAATATTATAATGTTTACGCTTATAATTGGATTCATTCTCATTTTAATCCTCTAAATTTTTTTGTAAAAAGTAAAAATATTTGACAAACATATATAATCATTTTGTAGTTAGTTATTTTCATTCCTGTCTTTACAATGGCTTGGTGTTAACTACCATTTAAAATAAAATTATTTTATTATTAGAGTGCAACATAAGATTTTAAAGGAACTCGTTGTTGTGTATTAGGTAACCCATCGAGCATAGCGTTACCTTTAAATTATTATTATTATTTTATACACAAATAGGGATAAATATAAAAATTTAATATTCTTTATTTACCTGGGGTGTTACATCCTTCCCCCCTTTTGGGAATTGTGTCCTCACAATTTTAAAATTGGGCTCGGAAACATCATTGAAAGTCCCACATTGGGACAAGAGTCGGTAAAACAATAACATTAAAAGAAATAAAGAGAAGAACAGACGTCACCAGAGTTAGACCATACTAAGATTCGATGTTGGAAAACATGGATATTGATGAAAAATCAAAGGATCATGTTCTAAGGGATATGGATAGAAAACTTTTTTAGGAGAAAGTTAACCACAAGAAAATCACAAACTTGTGGTGGGTTAAACGATATTCAATTCCCCAGTAGGAAAAGTTAATAGACAACATTTTTGTATTAAGTTACTTTTCATTGAAGAATCTATTTTTTAACTTATGTAAACATACTTACTTGTCATGTTGACTTTCAACTTTTAATAGATTTCTTACAAAAAATTATACTTTCTCCCAAAGATGAGTATTTAGGAAGACTTGTTCACATTAAGAGCACTATAATCAACTTTTAGTAAATAACCTAATCCAAAAAAGAGAACTATATGATCCCCAAGTATTTATACCCTTACCAAAACCAAAACCAAAAAGGTTAGAACAAGATCAAATAATCCAGAAAAGGATAACCCTTTATAAAAAGAAAATATATTCTTAATCTCCAAAATATGTCCAACAAAACCCAAAGTTCAACAAAGACCATTTGATAATAAATTTTCCATAAAATTTTTCAAGGTAAACCAAACTAATATTGAAACCCAAATATTTGAAAGATTTAATCACATAGTCTTCCAAGGTACAAATTAACATTTATCTCCAAATAACATCAGTTGCTCTTAAAGTCTCATATTGAAAAGTAATTAACCTAATCACATATCCTCCATGATAGGATAATCATTTCCAATGATATCACAAAATCAACATAATCTTAATTCATAAAACCATTTAACTAAAAAAAATTAGTCAAACTAACCAGGGACTTCACGTAGTCCAGTTGTAGGTGATAAATACCAGTCGCACATTGGTTGTGGGTTCGATTCCCGCAGTTTTGTCCGACGCGACGGGTTGTCACATGGTCTGTGTGTTTTCCTTTTTCCAAACTATATAATTCTTAAAAAATTCCCCAAAATGAGATAAAATCTTCATAAATAATCATAACATATTTTAACCTCAAGTTTATCTCATACCTTTCATTTTCCATCATAATATATAGTAACCCATGATTACCTCAAAAGTAAGGATCATATAAAACCTAATGGTTACCATTATAATTATTACCTGAACTTCCACATCGATTGGTCATCTCGTACATGATGCATTACAGAAATTACCAAGGTTCAAGTGGTTGATCATGACTCCTTGATAGTTGGTTTAGAACAACCACGCGTTTCTTCATTGAATCCCCCATTTCATCCATTCTCTTAATCAGGAACCACCATTGTTTCCTTCAAACCCATTATCAGCTTGGTGCCTGGTAGATCCATAAATTTACTAAATCCAAAAAGGCCAGTGTGAGTATATCAACTAAATTATCATGTACTAATGAGGAATACAAACACTAAGATATACTTACTCATTCACTTTATCTAAAAACTATGACTCTTTCTGAAATCCTAGCCATTATGGTAAAGCCACTTATGCTTAAAGAATACCCTAACCTCTAAATTTATCTAAACTGACCTCTGATACCAACAATAAAGACCACAACCTTAAACATTACTTATTATTTAATTAAATGAATAATTCACAAAGAGGATCTTTTTTGGATTAGAGTTTTAGAAAATTAGGACGTAACTATTACATCTCAAAATATTACAAAGTAGACACTTCTACTAAGTTTCCATAAAATAAAAAATCCTAAAAAGAAACATGACTAGTTCCATGTTTTAGATAGAATGTCTTTCCTTGATCACATCCTTGACCTTATTCATCTTTAAGTCCTGTGAAAAACATTTCAAAATCATGGGATGAGCATAAAAAGCCTAGTAAAGGATACACAAAGAAAGAAAACTTTTAGTTTTTCAAAATAACAAGTAAACCAAGAATACTTTATCAAAGTAATACTTTTCACCCTTATGAAGTAGTAAAAAAACTCTTCTCTGAATTAAAGATCATTACATACCCCTTTTGAAACCAAAAGATTACCATAAAACCCATATAAAGAACTCATAACATATAAAGGTAACTTGGGATAGAAACATATTTAAATGGAATAACCATACGGTCAACTTCCACACATATTTAATTGAATAGCCATATGGATGACTTCTATACCCAATGCATTGGAGGTTATAACATAACCACCTATCCTGGTATTCACGACACCACTAGTCACATGGTTTATCACGTAACCACCAGTCAAATGTCCACGTACCATTATAAAATCATAACACATAAATCAATTATAAAGGAAAGAAAACATTTCCACACTTCAAGCACAATATGTCACATAAATATATTTACATAACAAATCCATTATCAAAACCATTTTAAAAACCAAAAAATAGTATATGGTATTTATTTACTTTTAAAAAATATAACGACTTGTTGACGAATCCAAAGATCAATGAATACTCGCGATGGGGGAAAGGTCATTGTCACCACATATGTTAAAAAGAAACATACTTTTTATCATTTAGTAAAACGCTTCGTATAAGAAATATTACATTCGAATAAAAGTATAATTCAAAGGGGTTTATACACCATATAAAAGAAAGCATTATATTAGAACAAAAATATGGCTTAATGAAAGGAGATCGAGACGAAGTCCCTTACAAAGATGGTATCCTTGGATTAAGGATAAATCAATTACATAATTATTCGTGACAAACGAATACACCAAATATAAGTGGATATTAAGTGTAAAACAATCAGAGGTTATTCACACAAATTCATAGAACGACATATTCAAGGAGTACAAGTTTATCCCAAGGAATCAAAATTGGGTTAAGAAGTTCCCTAGAAAAAATTTGACAGCCCAATGACGTCACTTCAAAATTCAGAAAATGAGATGATGAGAGATAAAAAGGGTATCTCATCACTTGGACATAAAATTTACATCAATAAGGATATAGAAGAACATATCCCAACATAAAAATATGTAAATTAAAAGATCCAACACTAGTGCAGAAATTGTTTTTTACGTCACCATTTTTTACGTCAGTTATATATAACCGACGTAATAATGCGGCGAGTAGATTTTTAACGTCGGTTATTTTAATAACCGACGTTACAAATCACGCATGTTGGGTTTTTACGTCGGTTATCTTATATCCGACGTAAAAAACCAATGCGCGGGGGGTTTTGTACGTCGGTTATTTTGTAACTGACGTAAAAAACCCGATATCGACGCGTTTTTTACGTCGATTATCAAATAACCGACGTAAAAATCCAAAGCACGGTGTTTTTTACGTCGGTTATTTGATAACTGACATACAAAACCAAAGCAGGGGAGCCTATTTACGTCGGTTTTAAGATAACCGACGTAAAAAAGCTAAAAAAATAGTTTATAACGTCGGTTATTATATAAGCGACGTTATAAAGCATTTAAAAAATTTAAATCCCATGTTCTGTCATTTACGATTTTTTCGATTGACAGTCACCGGCTCGTCTCTCTCTCGCGCGATAAACTCTAATCAGCTCGTCGATCACCTGCATTACACTCATTTTGGCTTCATTGTTTATCTTCTTCACTGCTCTCGGATCTATCATCTCAACTCGCGACATTCAAGTAATCCTTCCACGAATTTATTTCGTTCGTTTTTGTTTCGATTCTTGATGTGCTTTTCATTCGTTTTTGAATCTCGTGGTATTTTTTTATTGCAAATGGTTATTATGTTCATTAAACTCGAAACATTCAACTCGCAAATGGTTATTAAAACATTGAGGATTAGATTCAGCAATATCTGAAAAATAATGGGTGGTACTGTAACGTTCCATTCTTCCAGCAACATTATTATTTCCTACTTAGCTGGAATGTGTCTTTCTGGATGAATATTGGTAGTACTTATTTTCTTAAAATCATATTTTCAATATGATTGTCTAGAAAATTATTTTCATGGATGAAATTGGACCAGGTACAATCGGTAATACCTATCCTTAAAATTTCATTCAACATTCTTACATCATAATATTTTTTCATAAAATTATGATTTTTAGAACTCCTAGATCAGAAAACCATCATCTGTTTTCATCTGCATTCATAAAAATATCAATTCATACCTATTACAATCAAATATTTCATTCTGGACTCATGGTGAGTCTGATAATACATTTCTTCTTTCAGTCATCTCCTAAAAATGATGGACCTTTTCATGCAAAGTGTATCTGATTTCTCGAATACGATTGTATGTCCGATTTTCAACAAAACCAAGTGAGGTGATTTCTTTTATTATTAATAATTCATAAAAAATTATAATACCTAAATATTATTATCATCCTTTTCAGATTTTCTCATTATAAAAAAGGTAAACTGTACTTTCTTTTCATTCTCAAGTTAAATTATATTTTTTATAAAGGTCTTTTCTATCTAGGTAGAAATAATTTAATGATAATTAGATTGAATTAGGTATATTATCTTATCATACCATCCAAACACATTTTTATGTATTAATAATTATTATGTTTTGTAAAAACGATTATGACCCCCATTTCATTTTTGTTAGTTAATTGATCTATGAAAGTGTTATAAATGATTTGATGATCACGATTCACCCATATATATGGTTAGTCATTATGTGACATTTGGGTCCATAATATCCTTCTAATGCATTCGACAATGCATTATATATCATAGATCAATATGGGATACAGATGGTTATATCATGTCCAATGTGTTATGTGATGTGCCTGGTAATAAATATTATAATAAATTATAGGAAAGCTGATTAACATATCCAAATATGAGGTGAATGAAACTATGTTTTCCCTTGACATATGTTATGACTTATATGATTATTTGTGTGCCACACTCTTATGTTATTCCACATACCAATGTTGTGATCTTGTGAATAATGTTTTTCAAATCATGTTCCCACTATCATATAAATCATTTTTACCATCTTGACCATCTTGACCATCTTGACCATCTTTTCCATTGTTTAACATGCTTACCATATTACCAATGTTTACTATTATGTAACTTAGTACAGTTTTCTATTTTCTGATTACAGTAGTATTAAAATATTTGAATTTGTATATTTGTTCACTGACAATTACTTTACCATGTTTACAATGTTTACCAGGTTTACCATTTTTTCCAATTTTTTACCATCTTGACCATCTTGACCATGTTGACAATCTTTGTCATCTTTACCATTGTTTAACATGCTTACCATATTACCAATGATTAATATTATGTAAGCTAGTACACTTTTCTATTTTCTGATTACAGTAGTATTAAAATATTTGAATTTGTATATTTGTGAACTGACGTTTGTTTTTTTTTTGATGTGAAGGATAATGACAGATCATTCAGATGATCAACCACATGATTCTGGGGAGGAGCATATTGCTGGTCATACCTCTGGGGATGAACATTCACATGATCCTATTATGACAAAGTGTTCAAAGGTTGGTAAACGTGGTTGCACATGTTTACCAAAATTATCACTTTCCCGTACGCAAGATCAGAGGATAGTAGTTGAGTTTGATGATGATGATATTCTTAGAGGTCCGAATGCCAAAGATTTTAAGAGTTTTGTTGCAACTCAGGCTAAGAACAAAGTAAGAATTATGTATGATGATTGGAGAGGTGTGGATAAAGCGATTATCTCTCAGTTGTGGGAGACGATTTTGGTAATATCTTTTGTCATTGTTTGACCATTCATTTAATGTTTCTGGTATATATAATATGTTTAACCTCTTCTTTATCAGATGACATTTGATATTCCTGACACTGGAGGAGTCAGGAAGAAATGATTATTGTTGGCTGCCAGGAGATGGAGGGATTTCAAATCAACCCTCACATCTGATTTAATTTATGGTCATAGGAGTCATGACAATCCATGTCGTATATATCCTTTTATATATGAAGACACATGGAGACAATTTTTTGAAAGTAGAAAAAAAGAGTCATTTCTGGTAAGGGCAATGTAAAATTTTATATACTTTCTTATATAAATGATTTTATTAATGTATTGTTAATGATTTCTTCTTCTTAAATTACAGCAAATAAGGAAATCTCATCAGGAGATCCAATCTAAAAATGTATACCCTCATAGTTTATCTCGGGGAGGGTATACATTATTGGAAGAAAAAATGATAGCGGAAAAATTTCAACAACTAAGAGCTGAGTCTTCAAGCATTGGAGAGGTGGCCCCTCCATCCCCTCCATCTAGACATGAAAACTGGAAGAGAGCTCGGAAGGGAAAAAAGGGCAATATCTTTCGGAAGAATCGAGAATCGTAGCTGAGAGGATTGTAAGATATCTATTTAATTTATTTAAGTTAACTTTTTTCTTCATATAAGTTTCAATCATTACAGAAATGTTAAATTAATTAATACATGACTCTCTTGAGGTGCAAAGTTCAGAGGGGACATTTACAGCTACTGGGAGGGAAGATATTTTATTTTCAGCATTGGGAAGGCCCGAACATCTTGGTCGTGTAAGAGGATATCTGACAGGTGTATCAGTAAGAAAAGTGTTTCCACGTTCTTCAACTTCTAACACTGAGGGGGTTTAAAAAAAATAGAATCCATGGAGGCTGAAGTTCAAAATATTAATGCGACCATGGAAGACAAGATTAGAGATTCGGTGCAGTCTATGTTTGCAGAAATGCAATGACAATTTCAGACTGCAGCACCCACTCCTCCACCTCCCCATGCAGACCCCATTATTTATCCTCCACCTCCACCAGTAGCTCCCACTCCCCCACCTCAGCCTGCAGTCCCCATTTTTTATCCTACACCTCCGCCACAGCTTCCTACATATTGCGAGTTGTATGTTGATGATTCTCAACATCATATAGTAGCATACGGGTTGGTATATTGTATAGGAGATGCAGTTCATCATCAAAAATTAGAGGTAGAGAATCAGAGGGTCACTGTACATGATATTATAGATAGATCAGCTAGGGTACCAATACCTACAGATGAGGTGGTGACAGTTAGACAAAGTATCGGCCATTTTTTAGTTTGGCCATCCAGACTTCTTCGACTCATTACCATAGTGGTATGAATGTTATATCTTTTATTTTATTTTTTTATTAAAGTTGGTTTATCATTTGAAAACTACTATAATTCTCAATTTTTTTTTCACAGGAATACTTCAAAGGTAAAGAAATACTGTATAGACAACAACAAAGACAAAAGGCTATGACATCAGATACAGATTCCAGTGGTCTTGACAGATTGTCAAGATATTCAAATTTGTTGTTGGGTTTTTATGATTTTCCAATGGAATATCATGTTTGTGGACGTGAAATAAGTGTGGGGATTACAAAATCTGATATCATGGAGCTTGTTACTGGAGATAAGTTGGGCATCAACGTGGTGAAAATTTTTCCCATGTAAGTCTTAACACTGTTTCCCTGCGTTATATTTATTAAAAATGTATACTTATATATGTTTTGTATTAGGTATCTTAAAAAATTTGTGAGAGGAATGAACTGACAGAAGTATATGGATTCATGGACCCGCAATTGATTTCCCCTGAAGCATGTGCATTGACTGAGGAACAAAGAATATTTTATATTGCTAAAAGATTTGAAAATAATATAATCCAACAATGTTGGATGATGCCTTTTTGTGAGAGGTATGAAACACATTTCTCTCAAATAGATAATTATCTTTTAACATAAAAAACCACTAACATTAAATTTCCTTTTATCAGTAATCATTGGATGTTAGGGATTTTTTGCCCAAGGGAGAAAGCTCTTTATTGGATATGCTCTGTTCATGGTGATGTGCGGGCAAGTTTTAAGAATATATTGGAAGAGTAAGTTTCAATTTCTCAATAGTTTTATATATTATAAAAAATTTTAAATTTAACCCATTCGTATTATTTTCTAATAGTGCATGGGCCTACTTTCGAAAAAACACAAAGAAAAGAAATGCAAAGATCAAATATGTAAAGGCGAAGGTAAATTTCCATTTATAATTTGTACTTTTTGATTTATTACATAAAAATAATATATTGAATTTACACTCATTCAAAACAGAATTGTCATGAACAACAAGGCCTCATCGAATGCATATATTATATGTTAAGATTTATGTATGAAATAATAACAACTGGGACAGTTGTGAATTTTGACCTGGTATGATTTCCTCTTAAACTTTGCCATCATATTTCAATTTGATTTATTCATTATACACGTTAACTATCTTCTTTTTCATTTGTAGCTTTTTGATGACCCTCAACCCTATACTGCTAAAGACATCAAACACGTACAAGTGGAGTGGTCAAATTATTTTACAGGATTGATTGAATTTTAGTTGTTTGTAATGTAAAATGTAATTTTGAATATAGTCGTTTTAATTGTCTATTTAGTAGTTGTTTCGGTTTGATTTAGTTTTTTTTTGAAGTTGACAGTGTAAGTTTTGAATGTTATATAAGTGAATGTTTATTTTTGCTCTACTTCTTGTTTTGGTCTACTTTTGATGGTTCTTCTGGTATGGATTTGGCTCTGTGGGGGAGGGGTTCCTAGGGTGTGGGGGTGTGTTTAGTGTGGTTGGGGGTGTCCAGCGGTCTGGGAGGGCTGTCCGGTGGGGTGGGGGGACAGTCTTGGGGGGTGGCAGGGATGTCCAGGGGTGTGGGAAGCCGGTCCAGGGGTGTGGGAGTGCTGTCCAGGGGTGGGGGGGTTGTCCAGGGGTGTGGTGGGGGCTGTGAAGTTGGGTGAGGGGGTGAGGAGGTGCTGTTCAGGCGGGTGGGGGGTTGTCGAGGGGTGTTTGGGGGTGTCTGGGGGTCGGCGGGCAGTCCAGAACTGTGGTGGGGGATCCAATGGGGTGGGGGAGGGTTGTCCAAGGGGTATACATGAGGGTGGGAGATCCAATGGGGTGGGGGAGGGCTGTCCAGGGGGTATACATGAGGGTGAGGGCTCCAACGGGGTGGGGTAGGGCTGTCCATGGGGTATAAATGAGGGTGGATGCTGTCTAGTGGGTAAGTTTTATATGTTATCTATTTACATGCTTATTTTTGATGTACTTCTATTTTTGTGGTATGATTTCTTGATTTATTTTCTGGTTGATTCTGGTGGAGAGAAGATCACTGCATTCTGTTTAAAAAAAATAGGGTTTATCACGTCGGTTATTTAATAACTGACGTGATAAAATGCCTGGAAAATAGGTTATCACATCGGTTATTTAATAATCGACGTTATAAAAGGCCTGGAAAATAGTTTATCACGTCAGTTATTTAATAACCGACGTGATAAAAGGCCTGGAAAATGGTTTATCATGTCGGTTATTTAATAACCGACGTGATAAAAGGCCTGGAGAATGGTTTATCATGTCGGTTCTTTAATAACCGACGTGATAAAGGGCCTGGAGAATGGTTTATAACGTCGGTTATTGAATAACGAACGTGCTAAACGGCCTAGACAATGGTTTATCACGTCGGTTATTGACTAACTGACGTGATAAACCCCCTCCCACCGGTTTATCACGTCGGTTATAGAATAACCGACGTGATAAACCCCCTCCCCCGATTTTCACGTCGGTTTTATATGAACCGACGTGATAAACCACGCTCAGCCCGGTTTATCACGTCGGTTCTTATAGAACGGACGTGATAAACCACCCTCACCCCAGTTTAACACGTCGGTTCTATATGAACCGACGTGATAAACCCCCTCACCCCCTGTTTATCACGTCGGCTGTTTAAGAACGGACGTGATAAACCATTGTCCAAGCCGTTTATCACGTCGTTTATTCGATTACCGACGTGATAAACCATTCTCCAGGCCTTTTATCACGTCGGTTCTAAAATAACCTACGTGATAAAACATTCTCCAGGCCCTTTATCACGTTGGTTCTAAAATAACCGACGTGATAAACATCGCGATTTTATGCTTTTTGACGTCAGTTTTTAAATAACCGACGTCAAAAACCTTATTTATAACGTCGCACGTATTAACGTCGGCTAGAAACCGACGTAAAAAATTAAAAATAACCGATGTAAAAGACGTTTTCTGCACTAGTGCAACAAAAATAATTCTTTTAAAAAGAGGAGGGTGAAAGGTTCCCTTACCGACTTGGGTATCTTTCGAAACATACACCCCATGAAAGAATGAAAATACAACATTAATGTAAATAATCATAAATGAAAGTCTATTACACAGATATTAGAATAATTGGTAGTACATATACCACTCAAAGGATATTCTAGAGAATGTAGCATAAATCTCACGGGAATAAAAGTGAGATGAAAAATCCCTTACAAAAACCCGCCAGCCTAACAGCACCACTTAATCCTTCCAAATATGGATTGATGATATCAAATAGGGTCTCTCATCATATTAACATAAAATTTACAGTAATAGAAATATAAAAGAACATCCCCCAACATAACAAAGTGTAGCTTAAAAGAAGTGACATAAAGGAGAGTAGTTGAAAAGAAAGAGAGAGGTTGGATGTCTTATGAAAATTCGGCAGCATAACGGCGCATATCAAAACTCCCAAAATGGATTGATGAGAGAAAATAGGGTCTCTCATCATATGAATATAAAAAAGTACAGTAATATTAAAATAAAATAACATCACAATCATAAGAAAGATGAGCAAAAAAGGAATGACATAAAAGAGTCTACTTAAAAAGAAAGAGAGGGGTAGGATCCCTTACCTCAAGTCCGACTTGTCTTGTTTGTTTCTTTATATTACTGAATAATAAACATTGGTTAATTTTTAATTGCTTAATTACCTCCTTTAAAGTATATTATTCAGTTCATATGACATATTATAATGTTATAATAAATTATTAAAAATGTTAGTTCATATCAGATGTTTTTGTCGATGTTTGGTACATGAATAAAAAAATGAACTTGTTTGAAAATGATTTCCCATGTAGTTATAAGTAAATAATTTACAGAATATTATTAATGAATAAAATATCATATATATCCAGTAAATATTCATTTTAAAATATTCCATAACATTTGGAGATAAAAAATGAAAAACACCGTTCATAGTGACGGTAGGACGTACGTACGCATGAACACCACTTTCAGTTTTTTATTCATATTAATGGAATTAAAAATAAAAGATATATATATATATATATATATATATTATTTACAATATAATATATATTTTATATAGTTCACATATGTTCATTAATTACATTATTTATACATTCCATGTATTGCATGAACGAGTCACATCACTTGAGGGGGCGGTAGTCCGCACTTCCTCATATGAAATTATCACATTTTCACAACATGCAATAAATAAAGGTATGTTTTAAATATACAATAAAGAAGAATATAGTAAACATAAATACCATATATTTCATATATAAAATACAGTGACATCATAATTCCCACCATTAAAGGTGTTGAAAGAATATTTAACAATCATCGCTTCGTGAGGCAGAAAATCGCCAACTAGAGAAACAATATGTTCTTTTACCATTAGAAGAAGGTTTGTGTAGGTGTAGCTCTAATAATTCTCATAACAACATAATATTATATTTAATATAATGTTTTTTATAAAATAAAGGAATAAAAAGATTTTATGGTGTTGGAGAAGAAAAATAAAACATTAGAACACAAGAAAAGACACTACCATTAAATCAGGTAACTCTTTTTGATTTGAGCTCAAAGGCTTCCTTGGAAATACTTCTGCCCAACGTGAGGATTATAGGAGTAATATAGGGATGTGTAGAGACATAATGGGTAGGTTTTGGCTGAGGCAATGGCTTGAGAGGTGTGGGTAGGGTGGTAGAGTTGGGGGCCTTTTATAAGAGGAGAGGAGGGGCACTCTTGGAAAGTTATAAAAGGTTTCATTATTATAAAATGATTTTCGGATTTTAAAGGTCTCAAAATTATATATTTCGAGTATAAGGTGATAAGAGTTCAAAATACACCCATCCAACAGGTTTTTGAAAAGTTTAGGTCTTAGATTTTACTTTATCTTTTCATATTATTTAAATTGTTAAATAATGAGGTAATCGCTGCATCATCAGGGTGACATAAATAATTTAATTTATATAATGTCTAAAAATTATTAAAAAAATACAATGTCATAGGAAATAATTTTATATTTCCAATTACTTTTTATAGTCAAGAATTGGACTTGTATAACCCCATGTAAAAACTGTTTTAGTAAAACAATACATGTTTGTGTCATTTTTACCTTTACTTTAAATAAAAGGAATTCATGTCATTATCTTACCCATGTGGCTCCATGGGGTCCCAAAAATCGACCCATGGGTTTTAGGGGTCTTCCATGACACATCCAATAATGGTAGGACATGTTTCAAGGTCATTTCATATTATTACAACATTATTTTTACCTTAAACTACACTAATTACCTCTAATCGCGATTAAAACATAAAAGTTACTATTTACCAAAATATAATTTTAATCCCATTGAACCACATTTTACTTTATAATGACAACCATGTATGTTGGAATTTTGAAACGCAAAACACAGAGGTGGTAAAATTTCCTTTAAACGAAAAATCATTTTATTAAGTACCACTTAGTGGTTTCACTATTCATTAAAAATTGAAGTTTTATAGAAAAATACCAAAACTTCACCCTAATCTATATTTGATATTCATAATTCAAAAATGATGTCTATTTTACAAAATTAAAATCATATAAGTTACATTAATTAATTTAATAATTAATTCCCGCTGTCAGAACTAATAGCGTGTTTTTATGAAATAATATATATCAAAAGATTGACACTAGTTTAAGTCCGATTTCAAAGTGAAATTAATTACAACAACAACTATTGGATTAAATGGTAAAAATATATTCTAATTTTACTTTAAAACCAATTCAAAATATAATCTAATCATATAAATAAATTATATTAAAAAGAGGTTTTGAATTAAAATAAAACATTTTTCACTATTCATTAAAAAATGGACTTTATCGGAAAAATACCAAAAATTTACACAAAGTAAATTTTGATGTCCCGATTCTAAAGAAGAGTTTTAGTTTTTCAAATATAACACATAAAATTTTAAAATGGTGGATTTAAAAGAGGTTCGCCATTAAAAGGCAGTTAATCAACCTTTTAAAAAATATTAGAATGTTTACGCTTAAAATTGGATTCATTTGCATTTTAATCCTATAACATTGATTATAAAAAATAAAAATATTTGACAAAAATATATAATCATTTTGTAGTTTGTTCTGTTCATTCCTGCCATTACAACAACTAGGTGTTAAATACCATTTAAAATAAAATTATTTTATTATTAGAGTGCAACGTAAGATTTCAATGGAACTCGATGTTGTGTATTGGGTAAGTCATCAAGCATAGCATTACCTTTAAATTAATATTAATTTTTTTTTTTCAGAAATAGGGATAAATATAAAAATGTCATATTCTTTATTTACCTGGGGTGTTACAAATTTGTTGAAAGTTTTTTTAATTTATAGTTTTGGAAACCATATGAAAATAATGTGATGAAATTTGAAATGGATAGGGGAAGCTAAATCATTTTATCTCATAGTTTGGGTTTCAATGTACAAATTATATATATCTAAACAAAAGACCATTCCATATATGGATGAAATTTATTATTAATATTAACTACATGAAAAATAACCATTGTTTAAATTTATCAATGTTTTATTGATTATGAATTTATATACATGAACAATCTAAAATTACTTTAAATTATTTGAATAAGGAAAATTAATAATTTAGAAATGAAATAAATGATTAAATAATTACTACAAGCATGCCACATTCCTTCCCAAGAAATTCCATAGCACTCCTGATTAATGAGTAAGAGAATCCAATATATTTTAGCATGGACTGATACTCCAAATTTATAAGGCTATAATTTCTATTCTTCTTTAGAACATACACCCAAAAAAATTATTTTTTCTAAATGCTTCTTGTTATGATAAAAATTTATACACTACTAATTGAATAATGACATTTTTATTAGGTTCAGGATCTGGGTCTTCCTTCTGAACAACATCATATGGGACTTGTTGTTATTATTTAATTTGTAAACATGGAAATAATCAAGAATATATATAATATTTGGTGATAAAGATATATGTTTTTTCACATATTAAAGTAATTCAAAATCCTAAAATATTCAAACCAACCATTGAATAACCGAGGATATATTAGAGGAAACATATAATTACCAATTACAAATTCAAATTGAAGAATTAATAAAAAACCCTAAGATCTCATAAAACATCGATCATCACCACTAATTATTTGATAAAATGTACTTTTTAGATATATGATAAATATTACGTATCCATGGAGTGTAAATCTCACCAAAACTTTCTTAATGAATATGGGGGGGGGTATGAAATTCTATAAATATCCTCTATAAAAGCCATATATTTTGATATATGATATATTTTGCTGGAAGAGAACTCAATCAATGATAGATGATTCTAATATAAATATTTAAGGTCAAGTATTTATGTATGAATCATATTTTGAAGAGTAATAATATATAGTTTTCTATGACTATTTGTATGTGGGTGATAATATTTATTAAACATATATAGATATCCCACATCATTCGAGAGACCATTCCATTACTAGTAAGTACCTCATTGTAACACCCCACCCCTACCTTATTGTCTTGAGGAGGCGGTGAGGGTTACATGGCCTTAAGCAACGTTCCCAGGGCACCAAAGGCTGGAAATAAATGTTGAGGGATTCAAAGAAAAGTGGGGAACGGTTTTCCCTTAATAATATTACCCAACTCAACCAACCACAATAAAATATGCATTCACTATCAAACCCATCCATATGATACTAACAATGACATCACATACCCCAGTAACGTTCAACTAGACATGTCCACAAAACATAATATTACATAGTAGAAAGTAAACCAAAAAACACAACGAGCCATGACACCACCACAGCTCCACAACAAGCTCCAAGCTCCAAGATCCACCAACACGTCACACGCATCTCCACGAACCACTAGAAATGACATGACTTACCTTTTCCTATATCTCGGTACACGACATCTGTAAAGACACCATAGTGCCAATTCATGGGTGAGTACAATTACTCAGTAGGTTTTCCCCAAATGACTTTCCAACACACGCCACTATGATAAAACTATTAGCACATTTATATAAAGCAGTTTATATAAAATAATCAAAAATGAATCCATTACCATAATCCAAACACACATTTACGAATCCATCATGGTCTATCCAAGTAAAACCAAGAAAGCCAAAAAATCATTTGATAATCTATTTCACCCTTTCAAATTAGCACATCAAATTTTCATTTTTGCAAATCAATGTGCAATAAACAATCATTACGGTGGGACTTCCACCCATCTCGTTCAACACATTTTCAGCTAATGACACATACCGACCACTACTTGACAACCAAAATGGTGGGACATCTCTCCCATCCTATTCACCTTTATAGAGAGACTTCCCTCCCACTTCCACACCACCAACACAAGCTATAATGCTCAAAAAACCAACAAGAACAAAACACCATGGTCTCACAATAATCAAACCACCACTACCCACTCCTTCCAATTCACATCATTAAATCACCCATTTATTGAAACCACCCTTTAATAGTTTTTCATGCCAAACATCATTTCAATAAAAGAACACAATTATTTAATACCATTTTTCATCATCTATTTTCTCAAATAAATCTCATCAACCCATTTCAAAATCTTCATTTTAAATTCCACAATAAGAGAATTTCAGCACAACACCCTTATTACCCAAAAGTCCCCAATACATCACCAAATAATTTCCAAAATAAAAATTCACATCACAACACAATTAATTTTTTTATGCAAAAAAAATTAATTTTAACCATCAACCACTACTTCTATCCAAGAGGAGTTGAGAGAGATACCCCCTACATTTAATGTTCCTGAGAAATCGACCACAATAAATTGCACCTCAATCCGGAGAACACACCACCAAAACCTCTCATTATCCCCTTCCCTAACATCCATACGTCTTATTATTAACATCCAAGGCAATAAAAACTCTATATCAACTCACAACAAGAGAAGATCTAGAAAAAAATGAGAGAGGGAGATGTAGATCTATAAAAACCACATGAAGCAAAGCGGAGTGGCTTAACCTTGAGAAACCTCCTTCAAACAACCAAGAAACCTCTTCAAAATGCATCCCAAATGAGTGGGAGATCACATTTAACCTATGAGAACCCAATATCTTGAGTGAGGATCAAGTGGGAGAGGGTATAGAGAGGAATGAGGATAGACCTAGAGAAACCAAGTTTTAATACTTTATTTTTAAGTTGAAGCACTGTTAGCCAGTGTGGTTTGGAAAACAATGTGCTAAACATGCACATGCTACTGTAATGGGAGAACAGGACCACCTGGATGCCTCACACGGTTTGGCAAACCATTCGCATGCCATGTGAAACCTACTGTCTCTCCCTACGCGGTTTCTTGGAGAACACGCATGGTTTCCACTAACAGTGCTAAATTTGTGCTCCCTTAGAAAATCCCCCAATGTTATTTGAAACCATACCAAACTCACCCAACCACTTCTCAATGGATACCATGATAATTAAACACATAAATAAGTATAAAAAAGGAAACATACCTCAAACCAGGGGGTGATACATTCTCCACACCATTGAACATTCCGCCCTCAGAATGTAGTGAACCCATCATTTGCTGAAAGAGCTCGGGCCGTTGCTTGACCATCTCTTTCTCTTGCTCCCATGATTTCTCTTGTATATGGACACGCTGCCACAAAACCTGAACCAAATTGATGCTTTTAACCCGCAAGACATTATCTTGCCTATTAACAACCTGCATTGGCATGTGCACCAATGAAGCATGCAACTCTTTCTCAACATAATCCCCTTGAATAAAATGGCCCAGATCCGGCTGAATCTTTTTAAACTGCGACATAGGAAACAGATTGTGCACTACACTAATCCCTGGTGGTAAAAAAAAATAATGATACACCTCACCAACCCACTCAATATTCTCAAAATGTTTAATATTACTTGGAGATAACCTTACCTACTTCTCAAACCGACTATGTCCCAACCTAGGGGAGATCCTCAAGAAAACATGATCACTCACCTCGAACAACAATGGCCGTCGACGATGATCCACATACAATTTCTGATGACTCTAAGCCATCTCCATTCTCTTCATGATTAACTTGATCTCCTCCACAGTCTCTTGGATAAGGCTCGGACAAACCATTGACAACTCACCTGTTTCCACCCAGCATATTGGAGAATGACATGACCACCCATGCAACGCTTCTAACGGTGCGATATGTATGGATTCCTAATAAATGTTACTATACTAGAACTCTACCAATGACAAGTGATCCTCCCATGACCAACAAAAATTTATGTAACAAGCCCACAACATATCCTCCATGTTTTTTATCGTCCTCTCAGATTGACAATCCGTCTAAGGGTGATATGCCATGCTAATTGTCAATTGTTTCCCACTGGCTTGCTTCAAGGATTTCTAAAATGAGATGCTAACCTTGGATCTCTGTCTGATACAATCAAAACTGGAACACCATGCATATTTACCACCTCCTGGATATAGATTTTTGACAGATCCTCCTCTGTAAGAGATTCATGAATTGGAATGAAATGGGCCGACTTCGTTAGAGAATCCACTATCTCCCATATGGCATCAAGGTTTTAGACCATTCTTGGGAGACATGTAACAAAATCCTTCAATATTTTCTCCCACTTAAAAACAGGGATTGGTAAAGACTACAACATTTCCACTGGCCTTTGATGCTCTGCCTTGACCTACTTTCAAGTCAATAATAACAAAACAAACTCGACCAATCTTTCTTTCATACCAGCCCACCAAAACGACACATTCAATAATTTATACATTTTTATGTATTCTAGGATAAATAACCCACCTGGAATGATGATACACCCTAAGAAGATCATCCTAACAAGCAACTGGTACAACCATCTGACTCCGAAAACACAAAACTGAATCTCCAATCAGTTTCCAACCATCAATGGTCTCCCAACCATTGAATTTAGAATGCATGGTCACACACTTAGAATCAGATATCTATGACTCATTAACCAGGCCATCCAAGTCATGAATCAACCAAATTGGAAAAAAACTGCTCTATCACCTCATCCCTCACATTCCAACCGCATATCAGCTAAAACTGACATCAACTGCGAGTGGTCTGATTCATATTTCACCATCTGATCATATGATTTTCTATTTAATGCATCTGCCACCAAATTTCCCATACCCTGTGGGTAAATCAACTCACAATTAAACATCTATAGATATTCTATCCATCTCCTTTGCCTCATGTTCAAATCCATTTGTGAGAAAATGTTCTTCAAGCTCCTATGATCTGTATATACCATGAATTTCTCACTGAAGAGACAATGACGCAACACATTGAATGCATGGACCACTGATATCAATTCCAAATCATGAGTTGGGTAGTTCTTCTCATGAACCCTCAAATTCCGTTAGCCATACGCATCCACATGATTCCCATGCATGTGAACACACCTCAAACCTAATCCCGAAGCAGCGCAATACACCACGTACCATTTTCCAGGTTTTTGAAAAACCAAGAATGGTGCTGATGTAAGGGGACCCATTAGCACATCGAAACAATGTTGATATTGGTCATTCCACTAGAATGGAACATTATTTCTTGACAAAGCTTTAAACGGTGAATCCAAATGTGAAAAATCACTAAAAAATGCCGATAATACCCAGCTAAACCAATGTAAACCTGTAATTCAAAAACATTCTTTGTCATTTACCACGAGATAATAGCCTCTATAATTTCCGGATCCACTAAAAAGCCCCTTTCAGAAATCACATAGCCAAGAAAATGGACCTCATGTATCCCAAAGTCACACATTGACAATTAGGCAGACAATCGATGATCCCTTAGGATCCTCAACACTATCAACATGTGCTGCTCATGCTCTACCCTTGTCTTTGAATACACTGGAATATCAACTACAAACACCACCACAAATGAATCCATATATATCTAAAATATTTGATTCATCAATTCCATGAACATCGCTGGTGAATTCATTAGACCAAAGGGCATAACCAAATATTCACAATGGCCATATCTTCTACTGAAAGAATTTTTAGGAATATCTTCATTCCTCACCCGAAATTGATGATATCCCAACCTCAGGTTGATCTTGGAGAACCATTGTTCTCCCCTCAACTAGTCGAAAAAATAATTATTTCGATGAAGTGGATATCTGTTCTTTGTCGTAAAATGGTTAAGTCGATGATAATCAACACTAATCCTCAATGTTCCACCCACCTTTTTCACCAAAAACACCAACGCTGCCCACAGAGATGTGTTAGTCTGGGTAAACCCTTTGTTTTCTAACTCTTCCAACTAGACATTCAATTCACTCTATTCATTAGGTGCCATCCTGTAATACGGAGGTGAGATAGGATTGGTACCCAAAAGAAGATCAATCGTAAACTTCATTTCGCATACAAGAGGTAACCCAAATAATTCTTAAGTAAAAACATCCATGAAATTATCCACCAATGCCGGAAGAAAACATTGTTCAACACACTCCACCGATTCAAATAAAAACATCGCCAACTAATATGATAATGTTCCCATTGATAGTGCCAACAAACCTATTGCACCCTGCCTATCATGCCCCTATCCTCTAAAGATATGTCTAACACCATCGTGTGTTATAAAAGCCATTGTCCTCACATTAAAATCGATGTGGGCCTTAAACGTCACCAGCCAATCCATTCCTAGGATTACATTATACCCATCTATCTCAAGCACTGTGATATTCCACATTAGCTCAGCCTCACCCACAATGATACACTATAATCTACACAAGAATGGTAGACACTATCTTTGTCCTAAATGAGTTTCATGTTTCAAAACCGAAGGAATCATTTCTACCCTTACACCCAAAAACTCAAACACTCATGCAAATATTAATGAGTGTGAAGTGCCCGTATCAAACAACACTTCCATCAAGGATGAATTTAAAAGAAGTGTACCTTGCACCGTGGATGGTTCCGACTGATCATCTACCACAACCCGCTCGGCTCTAAACAACCCCTTGGTTTCCACACTCTACACTTTATTTCCCTTCTGACGAGTTGTGGTGTTTCAAGATTCACCATAACTGACATTTCTCTACTGATGAGGGGTATGCTATTGTCCCCATCCCGTCGAAGCATACGACGTCTGCGGTCACTGAGGGTGTTACGCACACCCGACCCTAGAGAATTCCGACAATAGTGCTGAAGATTCCCTATATTCTTACAATTGCGACATGATCAAGGCTATGTCGTACATTCTCTCTTGATGTGTTCCATAGAGACACACTGAAAACATCCTTGTTTTCTATGGGGATTCCGAAGAAGATTTACCGATCCTTCCATTGGAATATGTTCCATACTCTCACTATAAAAATAAGTGTCCCTCCTTCACTTAAACCTAGTGTTAGAGTTCCAACAATTCCCCTTGGGTACCACCATGCTTCCTTCGTCTAGAGCTCCCAACAGATCCCGCTAATCCACCAATGCTCGATTCACCATCTCCGGGTAATCACCAATACACGACACAACTATCTAAGAACGAATCGCTTTCCATAACTTTACTTCGATGATCCTTTCCTTCAACAGCGTACTACCTACCACCTCAAGGGAAAACCACACTGAGCTCATAAACATAGCTGAATATTCCGTCACAAACATATGATCGTACTTCAGAATGAATAAATGAGTTGTGCGTTAAATTATGAACATATGTGGGTTTAATTGTTTTTAAAAAAGTCCTCAAAGCCTTCCCACGTCATACCCTGGTCTTTCCCCACGAGTACTACCAACTCCCACCACTTAAGAGTAAGACCATGTAGCTTATACGTTACTAGCATTACATTCAGCTCTACCAGCATACCCAAGAATTTAAAAATTCTGTTCATTCTGGACAGCCACGTCTCCACCCTTTCTGGGTCCGAATCACCCCTAATGACGGATTGATCCTGCTTTTGAAACTGAGCCACATAATCAACATGCTTTGTCTCTTCAACACTATTCACACTTCCCAAAACCTAGAATGCTTTCACTATGCTCTGGACTAACTACTGGTTAACCTGGGACTCAGGTGAAACCACGTTCTCATCGGCCACTTCCTGTTGGTCTCTACGACGCCTACCTAGTGCCATTCCGATAAATAGAAAAACAAACAACCATGAGTCTCACTTAAAATGACATCAAGAATTTCCATTTCACATTTCATTAAACAACACTATCACAATGAGGCTTTCCACCTTTCCAAATTTTCCATGTTTCACCATTTTTGAAAATCAAACCATTTTCAAAATACCAAATTTATTCACATTACAATTTCACACATTTTAAAAAACAATTTCTAAAATCAGCCCATAAATCATTATGCCCAATGAAATTTGATTCCTATAGGGAAGTCATTTATACCATATATTCCATGCACATGTCAATGGATACACCCATGACAATGAGAATCCAATACCTATATGCGTCTCCAAAGCAATTATGTACCCAAAATTCCAGGTAACATGAATTTCAACATTAAAGGGTTAGCTACGTCCTTTTATGTTATACATTCCTTTTTTCAACAGTCCTATTCGTTGCTACCATCCCGAATCAAGGAATATTCCACAAAAAAATGTCAAATCCAAATATGAGAATCAACTCCCAAGGACTGATAAAGTTGATACCACTTGTAACACCCCACCCCTACCTAATTCGCTTGGGGAGGTGGTGATGGATACTTGGCCTTAAGCAATGTTTCCAGGGCTCCAAAGGTTGGAAATAAATGCCGAGGGCTTCATGGAAGTGTGTGGAACAATATTATTTTAAGGATATCAGCCAACTCAACCAACCAACTATGAATGATTCATTCACTATCAAACCCAACCATATGATACTAACAATGACATCACATACCCCAAAACCATTCAACTATACATGTCCACAAAACATCAGATTACAATGTGGAATCTAATCAACAAAACACCACGTTCCACGACACCACCACAACTCCACCACAAGATCTATGCTCCATGATCCAAGATCACATCACAAGCATCACAATGAACCACTAGCAATGAGATGCCTTAACTTTACCTGTATCTAGGTAGATGACATCTGCAAAGACACCAAAGTTCCAAAGAAAGGGGAGAGTAAAACTACTATGACAGTTTACTCCAAATTACATCTCTTCACACGCCAGTAGGATAAAACTTTTAGAAAATTTATATAAAGCATTTTATAAAAAACAATCACTAGTGCATCCATTACCATAAGCAAAACACGCCCTTACCAAGCCATCTTTCCCAAACCAAGTAAACTCGAAGAAAGCCAAACAATCATTGCATAATCCATTTTAACATTTTCCATTAACACGAAAACATTCCATCATGTAAATCAATGCACAACAAACAATCATTACAGTATGACTTCTGCTCATCTCGTTCAACCCATTTTTAGCTAAGAGCACATCCCGACCACTACTTGACAACCAAAATGGTGGGAATTAGCACCCATCACATTCACCTATTATAGTGAGACCTCCTTCCCACATCCACTTATCCAACATAAGAAATAATGCTCAAACAACCAACAAGCCCAAAACACTATGTTCTCAAAATATGCACACCACCATTTCCAACACATTCCAATTCACATAAATAAATCACCCATTTATTAAAACCACCCTCTAATATTTTTTCACACCAAAGAACATTTAAATAAAACAACATATTTATTGAATACAATTTTTAATCATCCCTTTTCCAAAATCATTCTCAACAACCCATTTTAAAATCTTCATTTTAAAATCCACAATAAGAGCATTGCACCATAACACCTTTATTTCCCAAAAATCCCCAACACATCACCAAAGAATTTCCAACCAATTTCTCTCATCCAAACAAAATTACTTTTTTAAATAAAAAATCTTAATTATAATCAACAACCTCTAGTTCAATACAAGTGGATTTGAGAGGGAAACCACCAACCAGTAGGGTTCCTGAGAAACCAACCCCAAACAACCACACCATAATCCGGAAAACGCACCACCAAAACCACTCTAGATCGCCTTCCCTAACATTCATAAGCCTTAAAATTAACATCGAAGTCAACCAAAACTCTAAATATACACACAACACCAGTAGATCTAGAAAAAATAGAGGGAGGGAGATGTAGATATAGATGAAACCACAAGATTCCAGGTGGAGAGACTTACTTGGGAAAACCACCTTCAAAAAACCAAGAAACCTCATCAAAATGATTCCAAAAAGAGAGGGATATCACCATATTCATTTGAGAACCCAAAATATCGAGTGAGTCATGAGTGGGATAGGTTTTGGAGAGGAATGATGCAATCCTATATGAAATTGGGTTTTAAAACCCTATTTTTATGTGGTCGCATGGTTAGCCCACAGAGTTGGGAAAACCGTTCGCTAACCATGCGCATTGTACTATCTTAGGAGAAAGGGTCTACATGGTTTCCTCACACAGTTTGTAAAACCATGTTCAGGTCGTGTGAATCCTACTGCCTCCCCCTGCACAGTTTCCTGGATAACCCGCACGGTTTCCCCAAACCATGCTGAAACCGTACATTGTTAGAAAAGCCTCCAAACTTATAAAAAACCATTCCAAACTCTCTCAACCACTTCTCAACTCATCCCTTGCACATTAAACACATAAAGAAGCATAAAAAGGCTACATACCACAGACTGGGGGTGCTATAATGATGGATAACAAATAGAATCAACAAGAATTAAAACTCTGTGAAATTTAATAATCTCATGGAATAGTTGTTTCAATGAAATAAAACCATTTTACATTTTATTATGGGAAGGAATTTGGATGAATTTATCAACAGATCAATAATTACATAAAATAAATTCTTCCCCATAGAACACCAATGATTATTATCTACAAAATCCATTGATATATCATATAATTTATAAATAGTAGAGGGAAGTGATTTCAAATTTCCTATAAAATTTGTTACTCATCAATTATTTTTTATATGGTAGGTAATGAGATATATAGTCTGAAATTAATGACTTTTTCACTTTCCACCAATGCTATTTTACGACGTTATAAATTTTTGTGGAGTTCATGGGTGAGAGGTCGTACTAGAATAATGCCATTTCTTTATCACATCTTGTATTAATGAAATAAGGATACCATTCATCTTATTAATACAAATTTCACCATTAAAAGACTAGGACTAATCACACATGGTGCCTCCACCAATAATGATTTCACTCTTTATATATTAACATTCATTTGGTGAGTTCTCATAAAATACACAATCATGCAATAAAGGTATGATTTTACACTAGATTTGAAACATATATCATCCTATATATTTCAATTAATATGAAACAATGGATAAAAATAATCATTTTCCACACATACATAGACTCATTCATAAATTCAATTAGAATTTTAACATATAGATAATCTGTGACAGAATTTCCCTTTAATTATGATTTAATATAGATGAATGTAAGATATTTTTAGATATTCCACCCTATATCCTAGAATGATATACTATTAATTATAAGATAAGATGTATTTCATTCATTATTAGTATAATATACTATAAATAGCTATCAAAATATATAGTTTCACCATGTCATTAGTATGTGAATTACAAATATTAATTTCATCTCATGATTGTGGTGACTATTTTCATGAGGGAAAAAATGTAATGAACCATATTCCTCAACATTGACCTTTATCATTAGATCAAACAATAATCCAATACTTGAGGAATCACATTTAATGGCGCATCCACTACCAGACACAAAATGATTAAGAAATGTGTTATTTTCATCTCACAATTAACTAATCAAAAGAATTATTATATAGATCAGTCAATTATTATTTCTATCCCTTTACAGTCAAATACATTTTGGGAGTTGGTAATTTAGAAAATTCATGAACAAAAATCATGTAATATCATATTAAAACTAGAAATCTAATACTATGGAATACATTAACTGTTCTCAAAAACTACACAACCCTTATGAGAACTCAAAGAGAAACATTTTTTGTAAATAACATGATGAATATATGTAATATTAAAAAGTTTCATTGCAACCCAAACATATATGTATGGAAACATATGATTCATCACACACCATGTGATTCTACACTATTTTATTGCACTATCACAGCTTTATTAAACGATGAATACATACTAAGGATGAATGGAGAGTGGGAGAGTGGGACTAGTGAATCATATATTCCCGCACTAATAAGGATGTTGGGGAACATTATCAATATAAATTCTAGACATCATTTACCATACCAACTTATATTTTAATGTTTATGAAATCAAAAAAATATGAGGGAGTATCATGCACAACCAGAATAATGGAAACTACCCATACATAGACTCATACTATAGTTAATATCCCAATCAGTTACTACTACTAATTTTTATAGGACTATACATCATATATGCGCACATGAACCAATATTAAAAATCATTTTAAATATTTAAAAAATATATTATAATTTTTCCATCATTAATTATAGTTTTATTATTCCATTCATCATATGAAAAAATACTATCATGAACGAAACAACAATTCTAAATTCAATACCCAATAAATTCATTTATTTAAATAAAACCATTTCATAGATAAATTAATATAAAAATAATTTTTAATTAATTCTATAAATAATAATGCATCCCCCGATTTCATTATTAATACATTTATTAATTCATAGCATTCAGGTATACATGCACTCATCCAATAATATCTTAACAAATTACTGACATCCAGTTAATTATACTCACTATAACCAGAATTTGAGAATCATGATGATAAAATATAAAATAATAAATCCATAAAAAGGGAAAGAAATACATAAATAGTGATATTCCATCTCTCAAATCATCTTAAATGGCTCGGTGTTTTTCCTTTTAGCCTTTAGAAAAATCACATATTATACCATTGTCACTAACATCAAGTCACCGCATGATGCCTAAAAAATCACACCTTTATTCTCAAAAATAACTACCATATTAGATTCACAATAAATCACTTAAAGGATATACCATCCTAGAGAACACATATATGAAAATGGAAATTACTTTTTTACATTACATATTCATGGGGAAACTAATCCAGAAGGCCCAGGTATTAAAAAAATCACAAACAAGAAGAATCTAACATAGCTAAAGAATATTATATTCAATAATATTCCATTTCAATTCTATCATTAATTCAGTAGTATATTGTGAAAAAATATCAACTATAATAAGCTAATATTAATCAATATATATCTGTCTCTAATGGATAGTGATATACATTCTTCAATCATAACATGAATATTTCACCAATTTCATGTAATAAATGTAATAAATATTCATAAATCCATAATTATTCACTTTTTACTCGCATATTTACATTATGTGTCAAATTTATTTCATATTATTCATCATAAACATCAACACGATCACCTCAATTAGATACCACTATATCTATAATAATAATTGTGATAAATAATATAGAATCTCCCTAAATGATCATTAAAACCCATTTGTTTTCCATTAATTTCATTTATTATTTTAATTATGTTCATTTAGACACTACCAAAAAATATAAACCATGATAGTTTCAAACATACACCTAAAAACGGGATATTCACCCAATCTACTATGTAACAAAATAATCAGAGAATTACAATAGTTCATGATTATAATAATCTAAGATGAAACACTACAAAAACTGATGGAAATATCATAAGAATATGCCTTTAACATGAAAAAATTATGGGTATATTGGATATCAACCCAAATTATCCTTACCATAGAAATAATCTATAAAAATTATATCAATTTGAATGAGGGGAAGATGGTAGGCATAAAAACCCTAACCAGATACATTGAATACATTATCAATGGTTCGTATAATCTCTAGGAGGTTACTAGAGAGAGGTGAGAGTGATATAATTAGAAAGAGAATAATATAAAATATAAAAATATAATAAAATGGGATCTAGACCCTCTATCTATATGTTAATCCAAGAAGTACCCCTTCGTGTTGTAGTGTCATGAAAGATTCCTATGGCGTGTCTTAGAAAATTTAGATCATATACTTACATCTATTAAACTCATTAACATCGTATTACATTAATTCACATTTGAAATAGATGACTAAAACAATTATATGCATGATATAACGATGGAAGTTGATTTAGATACCCAAAAGGACATTATAGGAATCAGAAATATTAATCAGTATTCTGACCCACCATTCAAAGGATATAAATATGGAGAGATCCAACTCACCATTCCCTCCTCACTTGAATTATCCACCAAACCGCCACATTTCAAACCAACACAACCAACTACCAGGGTGATTCCATAGACCACTTTCGAATATAGATTACCCAAAATTCATTAGGCCTTTAATAACATTGTAGTGGTTTCTCAATTTTCCATAAGATTGCCTAAATCACACAATTCCCATCACATTACTAATAATGTTCCACAAAATCCTAACACTTGGAATGGTCATAATTCCCATTTGAAAAAAATTCTACACTTACGACACACTCAATAAATTTTTTTTAGAAACCTATTGCCAATGGGGAGAAACCCAGTGAATCATTTCCTTTGAAAAGACCCCCATTAACATTTCACTCATAATCATACACTATATGGAACACAATCAACCTAAAAACGATTTTTCCAGTCAAATTACACCAAATAATATTTAATACAACTTAAAATCACTGAAAACAACATGAACTCATGAAAATAAACAACACACCTAATGCGATGACATTGGGAAATTGAAAATGGCATGAACACACATATATTCTACAAATACACTCTTAACTTCTTAATTAGACCACAAAAAATATAAAATATATAGAGTTAGGGTTTATGATATTTGGTCACTAATATTAGATACTAATTAAAAAATTTTAATCATGATGAATTAAAATAAAACCTCAAAAAGTAAAAAAATAGATTCGTAAGACCATCATGTTACATTCCACTGAAGAATAGTTATAAAACAGAATACCCCCAACACTAAATGGGGAGAGGGTTCATAAAAAATGTACAAAAATGAAATTATTATGAAGCAATCTAGTGTCTTATTGAAAATCACAAAAAGTATCAAACATTAAAAATTATAGATATTTAATGTGCATAAATTACTCTCACATCCATGTTTGGTCTAACAAGGAATCATGATTTCATATGGCATAATGAAATGGAATAAAACATCCATGAGCAACATACTCTATATCTATTGAGATATATATATACAATTCCATTAAATTTTCATCATTTATATCATCAATATCAAAATGTATGATGGTGTTATAATCATCAAGAGTATTCACATAAAGCTATTACACATGAATGATTTCAAAAATGAAGAACATCATCTAGGGATGTGAAATATAATATTCAACAGCATTAAGATGTGCCAAGATGTCCAAAGGTCCAAAAAACAAGGGATAAATCTAATTTCAAGGGGTTATGATTTAGAACCAATGATGAGGAGAAATAATCAGGAAATAATTATCTCTAATTTTTAACTCTAGATTCCCCCCTTGACGGACATTGGGTTTCTAATGATCCTTAATTTTACTAATTATCTCACATATATCCCCTATTATCATTGTTAGGTCTTACTGTAGTTCCATTACCAAAACAAATGATTATATGAGTTTTGCCTAACACAATGGAGATTAGTATGGTCGGATATAAAAATGATCCAAACACATGGTATAGTTATAAAATTATACATTTTAGATTACTAAATTGGGTTAGGTGAATGACCCATTTACATAAAAAATACTATGTTTATATACATGCTATAAATTTTAGACTATGGATAGCCGGCTATGTGATAAATACATATACATATATATATCAAATGTATTGAAAATGACTAATTGGTAGCCAAAAAAATTAAGGAAATATCCAAATCCTTGTGATAAATAAGATAATAAAAAAATATGGTCTTCTTAAAAACCACATGATTCCTCAACAACTTCTATAGGTAATACATCAAAAAAATCCAATGATCTCAACTAATTAATCACTAAGTGATATGATTATTCCATTTGATATATTATTACCCATATTAAATTATATATTTTATGATAATTAGAAATTATACATATCACGACCATCATGATATTATACTATAACTATTGTGGAACACCATGTAGTTGAAGGCACTACAGAGGAGCATGGTTTTTATCCATCCCCATATAGTAAAAAATTCATGATACAAACTATAAAATAGTTCATTTCATACTAGACCACTAAAAAATCCTCTGAAGTTATCATAAATTATCCCAAAACAGGAGGTATAGCCAGTAGAGAACATTGAAAGATACGGAGGACCACAACATGCATCATCGAAATACAGAACATCTAATGAAACAATTCCCCATGATAATCACCCACAAACACTCCATCATTGAAATATAAAAAAACACTGAATTCTTGAAAGGCATGTAACACAAAATCCTTTATATGGGGATCTTCAACAAAGTATACTGAATATGGAATTAAATTCATCTTGTAATTAAATACACATTTATCCATTATTCCCGTGTCAATTTTCATCATAAAAAATCTCCCATCAGTCTTAATGATTGTCAAGAAAAACTCACACCACCACTATATGGGTTCTTGCTCTAGGAATTATTCCAAAAATTAAATTTCCATAGTTTTTATGTAATTTATAATCTATAATTACAAAATAATTCATTGTGATGTTATTATATTTAATTTATATCTTTTTTGGAATGAACATACCTTGATCTCATATGATCAATGAAGACAACGAATCTCTCACCAATGTGGTAATGCGGCCACAAACTCATTGAAAAAAAACCATAAATGATCAATATAATGGTATAGATAATTATATAAAATATTATATAACTATCAATCCCTATATGAAATAACCACTCCATGCAATATCAACACACAACCCAAACTAAGAGGAGAAGAGTCAAAATAAAACATGAACGCAACACCCTCTCCTATAAACCAATAATCTTGAATACTATCCATGTATTCATATTAATATATAATTTTATCTTTGAATTATACATCACACATGATATCTCAATCATTTATAATCAATTAATTCATTGGAGTCTCAATACAAGAGGGGAAGAGTGTAAAAATCCAATAATGTCTATGAAAATAAGAAAATCCCATAGCCTTGAAACATTATTCGGGGATACATAAGAAAAGAACAGCATTTTATAATGGATTGAAACATAATATATATTTGTACACAACATTTGACATGAAATATAACTCCTCGGAAAAGAAAATACCCTTAGACACTTTATAAAATAGCTAATAAAGATAAATAACTTCAAAAATAGTTCACAAATTATCTTCTTACACAGTCCAAAACACCTAAAACCAGAGGGTTTCATCAATAAAATAAAAAATAATGATGACTATAAATTCATATAATACTAAATTAATCTGTTCCATGAACATATATCAGGTGTTTTCAACACTGAATGTCATCATAATGAGTTCATTATTCCCATAATGACATAAAATCATAGTGTTCTGGATAACTTCATCCTTCGCTCAAATCAGAAGATATACTGACCAAAAACAAAACTTCTAGAACTATAATGACCTCAATAATTGTTCAAATAAACATTAAATCTATAATAGGGGATATAGGTTCTTATCTATAACCTAATACAAGAGACAATTATTGATGCACATATAATGAATTCTGCCAACTAGTTTTAATAATATAACATGTGAAACATTAAGAGACACAAAAGGCAAAATGAATGGTCTTAGAATATTGTAATCATTATATATTTTTTATCTCTCATATGTTATAAGGATTAATACCCTATGGAAAATTTTATACAAGAGAAATCCCTAACCAAAACACTTTTCTAAAATCAATCTCGTCGTGATGTGGAATCATCTCGACATACTCTAGAAAGATATCAATATACGGTTACATAACCGTAGTAAATAGAATTATATGATCATATTCAGAATTCATCATCTACTCAGTAATCAGAAAATACATTGAGTTAATGTAGTTTTTCCTATCTTAGGGTCTACCATTCAAACAAAAACCACTTAATTTCCATTAAAATAATAGAGTATTACTCTAAACCTGATGAAATTTACATAAATATCATCAAATATTGGAAGTCATTTTAGAGTTTTATTTCAAATAGATATATTCATAAATATAGAAATAATCTAAAATAGTGATAAATCCTCAATATCATCTCATAGTTCCTTGAGACAACATTTTATAAAGTGATTATTTCAATGACCGTAGTGAATACTAAGGGATCTGGATGGATATCCACCATATGTATAATAATTTGGTGTAGGATGGGTGAAAAAAATGTCTGCATCTCAAAAAAATCATAGGATACGTCCCTGTAGAAAAAATAAATATAATAAATTTATGTAAATCTCCATCATAAAAAACTAGAAAATATATTACAGTCATATAACAATAGTTTTCTCTAAAACCATTATGCCAGGGATATGAACCACCACTATGGACATTCTATAATAATTATAGGAAATAAGGTAGGGTATCACAGTTATATTAGATTCTTAATAATTACCATATCGACTAATAAAATATTGGAGATCCCTATATGATCGATTGCCTCAAATAATACTGATGAATGGATAGTCATGATGAGGGATAAAAATGAATATTAACTACTATAGGTTGTTTAATTATATATCTTAATATAGTGAAAAAATCCACATTGATAAATAAATACACATGATCTAATCGATGTAATCTAATAACAAATATATTTGCATAAAAATGAATGGAGATAGATGGAAATGTTGTCTTGTTGTCAAAAACATCACATGAAAAGGAAAAAAACTTATTGAAACATTTACACTCAAAAAAGGTTCATGGAAGCCCACTCAAATAATTAACCATCCATGAATAGAACCCAACCAAAATTATATATCCTCTCCAGCATCTCAATATATATCCTTGATGTAAATGAGGTTGCGGAGAAAAGGACCTTGGGAAAAAACAATCCTCCTAAAAATACCAATCCCCTACTACATAATATTGAAGAAGATTCTAAGAATAATATAAGAGGGTATAATAACATATATAATACTAAAAAACTCAAGAACTCCCCTTATAAATTATATCAATATCCTAAAAATAATATACCGTCATAGTAGAAGAAACAAAAATTGTCTGGAACTGATCATGATGCTTCGCCCGTAAAACAGGTTCCTCCTCGTTAACCCTAAGGAATAATAACAACAAATGTTTAGCTTCCTGACATCACCTCATCATAAGAATCAAAACTCAGTTCCCTTTTTGAGGTTGAATTAAACTAAATGAAATATCAAGATCCTACAACATGCCTCATTCTCCAAAAAAACATTATACTAATTTATATAATGGTTATGAAACTATTATATATTCCTCCAATAATAATCACCATCATTGAAATCAACACAAAAGTTATTTTCATCACATATTTCTAAACACGGTCATAGTGAACAAGCATTGACATCTACTTGGATCCATTTTTAATGAAGTAAAACATCTGGATTACATAAAAATATGTAGGTATTATTTAATGATAATTAAATAACATGGTTAAAATTAACATAATACACTTTTTATTCCCATACTCAATTATTGAAATACAAATTTTTTATTCGAAATACAAAAATTATTCTACATATTGAAATAAAAATAACATTGATTATAATTTTTCATAAATATACACATCGTATAATTTTATTACATGGGGCTCGTAGTTTCTATTTCCTAGAAAATATCCAATATCTCCATCTTATATATAGTCTGATTTCAATATCTACATCCAAACCCATCAATAATCAATAACTTTGATATCTAATCTCCATAATATCTCTCAACCATTATCTTTGATAAAACTATGTGTTGACCACCCTCAAATTTTAACCGTATTACTATAATATTGAACATAGGGATGATGAACCCAAAATAATTCCTCTAATAGGACATTGGTTGGAGACTAACACCGATGTCATATAAACTATCTAATGGGATACAATAAGTTTATATTAATATTGAAGAATTAGATATATGATGAATTCCTAAAACCAATTCCATTTGGAAAATAAGATAGTCAATCCTTATACCTAAAATGTGACCATGCATGATAATAAATAAAATATTATATAGTGACCCTGATCCCAAAAAACTATAGAAGTAACCCATAATATAATGTTACCGATCAAAATAACTAATAATCCCACATATATTTGAATAATATTTTCTATATATTGGGATAGTATACAACTATAATCAATACGAAACTCCCTATAATGTCTCATTAAAAATGTGAAAGAATTATACTAAATTAAAATGATTAAGTAATTAAAACACAATGATACCTATATAGGTAAAAATAAAACCCATCCTCACAATGGATCACTCACCATGTAATAAATCTGTATTTTAATGTCCTTATAATTTCATATATATATATATATATACATTTCGATATAGATATGATAATTCTAATTCTACTCTGATGTGTCACTATGACACACCAAAGGCTCATGTCCTTCGGTCATCACTCCCACATGTCATCCTTACATAACCGAATATAAAATATCATGAATGTAAATATATACAACAAATCCACATTATCAACATTATCATCTCATTTATAAGCCATTTTAATTATAAAACACACTAAAAATATATATATTATGTAACAACATGGTTCACTATAAATTATGCATATACATTTGTGGTAAACCATAGTGACCCGAACGATATACCAGTATGTTCTATACTAAAAATAAATTTCCATTTACACTTAAATTTATAGTAAAATAAGATCCATCACATCCTTTTGGTATCTACTTTTCATACCTTATATATCCAATACATATGAATAGCCACATAATACACTACAACTGATGTGTGTGTGTTCTTGTGTGTGTGGTGGGGAGTAGTAAGACTTCCATTCACTCAATAACATGGATTTTTGAGTGATAAACCCTGGAAAAAAAATTTATTGTCAATTCCCCTATTAAGATGAGGTATAAATAATATGATACCAAAAAATAAAATACAGTTTCACGCACAAGAAGACTATGAACAACAACCTATCCTTGTATTAAAATTGTATATATAACCACTCATGATGCCTAAATAAGACAACCTTGGTCTAGGATCTATATATCATAGAATAACTGTAGAACGTGTATTTAACGTCAGTAAAATTATTCAATTAGTAATTTTTCATTCAATAATAATTCATTCAATAATCATTCAATTACTCATCATTAATTTTTAAATTATTAACTATTGTTTAACCATTTATTTCATCACAAGACATCATGTTTTCATAAAATAGAATAAAATTAAAAATTTAATAATTTTTATAATCAATTATTTAATTTCAACCTTCAAATTGTTATATTTCAGAAATAATTAATTTCATGTCACTTCCATCAGTAACTCTCCTTCCCATGAGTTTACTATGAATAATTTTTCCATTCAATAATTTCCATGCACTCAAGAAATCATCAAAAAAGATACCACAAACAAATATATATTTGCAATGAACAAAACCAACTAGTGCAAGAATTTTTGAATCCTAACAATAAACCATATATAAATATTTGAATAAAAATTTAAATTTTAAAATATATTTTAAATATAATTATTAAATTAAACTCAATCGAACCACACAAGTTTAATCCCCAATAGTATTTCATGTATCACATACCAACCCACAATAATTAATATTTATCCACAACTAGATACCCCATCATATAATAACATAATTCTCCAATATACTATCCATTGTAGGTTCTCAAAAATCACACCAAGTATATACCCTCTGATTAAAATCATATAAGGAAATATGCACTATTTCAATTGTGACACATTCATAGAAAATCCATGGTTGTAGAACTAAGACACTCAATACTTTCACAACAATAACTACCTTTATAATCCCACAAAAATATTTATTAGGAGATCCCATTTCCATATAGAAATAAATTAAATAAATTATTATATATAGTTTAAATAAAATTAATCCCTAAATAATCAATATAAATCTATAGCTGCAAAAAAATTTAAATGTCCTTGAATAATTAATTATGTATTTGATAATATTAAAGGTAAAATTGTAATCATGATTCATTACTCTTTCAATAATTACATCATAAATAATGATATTTTGTATTTTAATTTTTTAAATATATTAATCATGATAAAAAAACATAACTAAATAAAAATAGATAACATTAATTTTATAAAATCAAGAAGAATAAATATAAAATAATCACCACATTCGATAAAAACATATCAATCAATTTAACCTTTGATTTTGGTTGTTATATTTTTTTATGATGATTACAACATTAACCAAATAATATAAATTTATATAGATTAAATCATACTGAAAATGTAATAAAATATATAATTTATCTTTTATCACGATTTGAAACATTAATGAATAATCAACATCCATTAATGGGGAATCATGGATGAAATATCACAAATAATGAATATAAATATCATTAGAACCTCGAAATCGAATCCCAATTACCTGTAAATGTTTTACGTAAAATTTAATAATTCGACTACATGAAATGATACATTCACAAAAAAATGATTTGTTGTATCCCTATTTCTAACTAATAGTTACACTCAGTATCTTTTCCCATACCGCCTCATTCTTGTACAATCATGCAATTTACCTTAGGTTCATCAACACTCAATATTTCCAATAGGTAATCTTCAACACACCTCAATCCTAGACTGTAATTCATTTCAATATCCCTATTTCTAATGTAGAATACCTATATGGAAATACAGCCACCCAAATAGGATGCCAGATCATTTCACATTTTGTGGTGAACCCAGTGCAGCACTACTAAACTGAAAACACAATAACCAATGTTCTTATTTCAAAAAAGTCTTGAAAATGTTTTTCAATTTGTCAATAATCCAAAATACTCAATATTCGTTGAACTATTACCATTTTCATTTCATTTTTCTCCTAAAGACATAAAAAACACAAATCTAGAATCTAGAATACTTTTGGCATACTCATATCATGTATAGTCTTATTAAAAATTTAATGGGGTGGATTATAGATTCATGACCTTTCACAGAATCAAAAAAACAGAGTATTGATTTTTTTAATAATTTATTCTTTATCAATATCAAAATATTATCCAAATTATTCCCATTATCATCCTTTATATAATATTAATCATAGATGTCATTCATTAACAAAAAACCAAAAAAAAATTACAAAGATAAAATTCATCAAATCCATAAATACTATAATTGAATTATTCATCCCAAAAGGAATAATAAAATATATGTACTACCTATACATACTATTGAATATAGTATTAATTTAATTATATTTCATTACTCTTAGGTGATGGTATCCAAACTAGTGGTATATTTTAGAAAAACATATTAGGCCATATTTTAATTTTAAAAAAACTGTAATACAGGAAAATAGAAATTTAGTGTTGGTATCTTGGTTAAACTTCATATAAATAATTTAAAGATAGAGGATCTCATTATCCTTACACTCAACGAAAAGTGATCCCCCAGATAGTGACATCATAGGAGATATTAAACCCTATATATCAAGATCATCATAATGGATATTCCATTTATTCAACTTCATTAGAGGGACTAAATATAAAGGAAAGGACATTAGACTCTTATAAGTAATGAAATTGATATAAAATTAAACATCAAACTTAATGGAAGTATTTATAAATCATCGTTAATTTCATTAGTATAATTTTCCAAAACCATAAGAATCGAATTACCAAAATTCTATTCAATTAACTAGCATATAAAAATTGACATCAAACATGATTTCGACATAATATTTAGGATAAAAGATTCTATTCAATGAAACATAGGTTCCATCTCAAATTTGAAAACTTGTGTTTCAACCTCGTGTAATAAAACTGATACCCTCTAGTAATGGAAATAATTTTGATAATAAATTTTTATCATCCTTTCCATACTAATGTTGTGATAAAATATAAATACATTATGAATAATAAAATCATGAATTTAAGCAACATCATTTACTTCCACTATGTAGATACATGAAAATATTCTATTTAAAAAAATATAGTAGAAATGACCATCATTTAAATAATGAAATCAAATAAAAAATAATATGAATTAAATTGACTATAAGATATTTTGGAACATAATGCATGTATTCCCACAATTATAGGGACCTATATGGGTCATTGTTTACCAGAGCACAAATAAATATCATTCATCATTTAAACTATATACTCCTATGCATCACTACGTATAAATTCCATGTATCAGGAAAAACTATGGTTTCATCATAGGACTAAAATTACCCTTATTTTGAATACAATATACATGAAATTGGGATTCATACCCTACAACAAAGGGTATATCAAAAAATACATGATATCATTTCTTATTATAAAAACTAATATTTATACTCTAAGAAGGGTTTAAATAAATGAATTGAATTTTAATGAATAAGTCAATTATTTGCGGCATTTAGAGGAATCTTATAGATTGTCTTGGATTACTAAACCATCCCCTAATAGATGTTTATGAATGATAAATGTCATAACAATTCTAAAGATGTTCGGTTAGATAGACATTGAACACAACATCTATAATCCCTAAAATATTCTATATAATTGCAACTTTTAAATGATGAAGAATAAAGAATTACACCAATCGAAATTGATACCCCACCAAAAATAATCAACCCTCTAATGTTTTCACAAACCACCTAGGGTAAACCTTGAACATGATACCCAAGATGGTCCATGATAAGGCCTAAGAGGCATTACTATTCTTCCCTAGATAGAGATAAGTGAAAAGATAATCGAAGTGAAACAATGGGAATGATTTCATCAAATAAAAATAAATTTTAACAATTGAAATAAATAGAGTAACACTAAAATGAATAAATAAACCAATTCAACAAAATCTACACATAAACTAAAAATAATCAATGTTGAATATAAATTCCGAACCGAGCAAGAAAATTAATAAACCTCCATGTAACCTCAACAACCACTCACTGATCTCATATCCCATAGATATCAAACCCACGTTGGAACCCACACTAGAAGATAAAAACATGAAACATTTATAGACTTTATTATTAAAACATAGTAGGAATTCATGATCACTATTAGAGATTTTGAGTATGTTAATGATGTGGTGGAATGATTTAGTATTTATGTAATGAGATTATATAAAAATTTTGTAGAAGTACTTTTATGGTATTATGGAATAAAGAAATATCTATTTATTATTACACTATAGTTTTCCCCTACAGATTTAATAGTATATGATGAATGGTACTAGTAACCATGATAAGTGACTTTGTAATAATGGGATATTATTAGAAATCATATTATTTTGTTATGGGTAACCCTTAATAAGAACATTATGTAGAGATAATGTTATTTTTCTAAAGATGTTTTGATTATGAATAAGTAAATTTAATAGTTCTGATTTCCTTGGAAAATATTTGTTTTAAATTTTTTTATGATATCATGGATGAAGGTATTCACATGATTGGAATCTGAAATCCAAGACATATTTTTTATTATATGGTCCATAAATGATATACTCATTTTTTATACCTCATTCTAAGGTTTTTGTTTTTCATTTTATGGAAGGGTTATGAGGTTAAACATTTATGGGATGGTTAATGTTTGGAATGATATATGGTTTTATATATTAAAGTGTTTAGTTCCAAATTAGTAATTATGAATAATGTATAACATTTAGAAACTTTTTGATTTGATGGAATTATTTATCAAGATATGTCATGATATTTTAATTCTTCAGGAATGAAAAATTCACTATATTTCATTGAATATGAGGTGATGTTGAATTTTATCAATGCAAAACAAATGGATGAGATTATACTAAATCAAATATGTGTTTCATATAATTAATCAACTCTAGGGAAATCATCATGAACCCAAAAATGATATCATAATACCCTCTTTCCCAATGAATTGAATGGATACCTAGATCACCATAGAATTATGGATTTATGGTTGTTTACTTTTTCATAACCATTTTATCTATCTTTCTCCATCAGATCATGATGTTTAGATTTCTTTTCTATGTCCATGTTTTCAACAAGAACAATTGTCAACAGTTACATTATGTAACCCTTATGATTCCAACATTCCATTATAAAAGGATATTTTTATACACATTTTTATGATGTGTGTTTCCAGGAAAAGAGCTAGGTAGTATAACTTTTTTGATAAACCCAATGAATTTATAGTTTTAAATTCTTTCTATGGGTTATATAATGTAAAAACTAGATATTTTTATGAGATAAATTTTTTAATTATATTTTATTGAAGTCTTATGTTTCACCTAACACTCTCTAATCTTGCATTAGACTCAACACTATGTTTCTATGGAAATTCATTTCATAATAAGATAATAAAGTAATCATTATAATACAGATAATAGATAGTGTTAACTAACTTATAAAAATACTTTTTTCAGAATATGAATTCATTATTTACAAAATACATAGAACCAAAATTAAATACAAATTGATTATATATGAAATATTTTTCGTTCGATACATCCAATTGAATTTTTCATTTATAAAAAAAATTATTATAATTATTAACTATAATAAATATATAAATATGTAATATATTTGATCAAATATTTTTGAAATTTATTGGAAAAATTAAAGTTTAAATCTTATCCTATGAATAAACTGATATAATTTTCAAAAGGTAATTTTACTATATTTCAATTTAGAAACCATATTAAATCCTTTTTTTTAAATTTTATAATCAGTATATGATGATGTAAACTTATTATTTTAATTTGGTCTTTCAAAATTTACATTGGTACTTTTTGTCATTTTTTTGTATGATTTATGAATACTGAAAATAATTATTTTTATTAAAAATATTTTTTATTTTAAGGTTATTGTTTGGTAAAATTATTGTCTACATTAGTTATAAATTTTTATTAGTACAATTTTTTAAATAATTTTTAGTAAAGGATTTTATGGATTATTTTATTGTAAAAACTTTTTATTTTTTTATAGGGCATTTTTCTAGAATTTATTTTTCATTGAATTTTATCGACATTATAATAAATTAAATTATATATCATATATGTTTTGAATATTGAAAAATTTATTCCAAATTTATATTAATATGTTCAAAATTCATTAAATATTTTTATTTTATATTTGTACAATATGCATTGTTACCAAAGTAAATTTATTTTCCACAGTAATGGGTAAATGTAGTAATTTAGTATAATAAATGATAACATCATTTAAATAACATCAAAACCTTAAATACATCATTGTAAGATCAAAAAATGACCCATAATACTAGATGAGAAAATTTAAGTCAATTATTGGATAATTTTCCCTTCAAATGATTTAAATAATATTTAAATCAAAGAATGATACTGAATGTAATTGTTATTGTCTTTAATATATATTATGTGTTCACATTGGGAAAAATTGTAATGCCCCAACCCCAGTTACCCAGAGTCGGTGCATTATCACATAACATTGGAATGATCACAAGAAAGAACAAATCTCGACAGACCGATTAGTTTAGTATCCTTGGAAACACTAGATGTATTCATAATGTTTTACATTACATAATAAAAATGAAAACTACAACAACATTGTCTCCATTGTCCACACTCTTATCCCCTCATACTATCCCTGCATGTCATTCATAATTTACTTCTTTACATCCTAGGAAAAATAAAACATAGAAAAGGGGTGAGCTCAAATGCCCAGTAAGGATAACAATATAGAGGAATCATTCATAAATAAGAATAATCATTTAAGGCAATGTATAACTAAAACAAAAGCCTTTTAAACATGAACTTCAACATAGTATGGACAAAAATAAAATGAAATAATTCCATTTACTTATTTACATGGATATTCTATTATCGAATAATCACATGCAATATCAATAACCACTTTCATAATGAGGGAATGAATATTGCTTGACTATCATAACCACATAGTCCAGGCCACGTTCCAAGACTACAAATAAGATTTTGCCAAGGCCTTGTACCAAGACAGTAGTTTGTCTCATGAAACCTACCGATGCATCGAGGAGCTATTGCGGGCTCCACCCGTCACATATTAAGTCCAATGCATTCCCATATGAATAGTTTTAAACATAACATAAACATTCCTATTAAAACTAGCATATGAAATGTAAATACTTCATCCATAAACAACAAATGGTATAAAAATAACACATCCACCGTCAAACATATCACAAAACCTTCAATACAATATAGATGTTTTGAATCATAATAAATCAACATAAAATAAACTTAAAATCCATCAAAGGATGTTGAAATAGATGAAATCAAAACTCTTTTAGATAAATATCTATTTCTATTTTGAAATCAGTTAAGAGTCATATATTTATAAAATAAAACATTTTCTTTGAAAATATTTTTATAATATTGTAAGGCAATATTCGACGATTTTATAACAGTGGAAAATAGACGCACCCGCCGTATAAGTTAAAAAAAACACTCTTACCTTAATTCTGTCAAAAAGGTTAAAAGGGACCTTGATTGGAAAACGGAGGAAAGATTACATTATAAATGTCTTATAAAAATTCAAACAATGGTATAAATGAGTTTAAACCATATTCTTGTAAATAGTAAAAAAATTTGAAATACATTTTGAAAAAACATGGATGTGGATGATAATGAAATTCCTGTGGATTATTACGTACAAACAACCTCGGATAATAAAGACATTGAGAAATAAACCCTTACCATGTACTTTTCCTTGGTTGGGGGTAGGTTAACCTCCTTTATAATGGGGAAATAATTTTTTCTAAATTATCCAACAATCATATACATTATTATTTTATCATATATGATCTTTTAACATTGCTTTGCTAGTAATATCTTAGTATTATTGTTGTTTCAGGTGTTAACTTACTCATTTTCTTTTATATGTTTTCTTACATAAGAAGTGTTTGTCATGGATAGGTTTTATCTTATACATATAAATAATGATATCAATTCCTTAAAAATTATTTTTAAATCATCAAATGATAAATATACATGGATGGATATGATGGAGAATGAATCTCATCGCGTTCGTGGAGACAATAGTCTGTACGTACGCAGGAGCGACAATATCATTCTTTTGATATTGAAATAATATATAATTGGTTGGTATATCATATATATACAGAATAATTATCATGTTATATTTATTATTTACATGAATAAATAATCATTATTATACCCATCCAAATAATAATATATTGAATAATAATTACCCCACGACGTGGAGACGGTAAGCCGTACGTACGCACGTATGGTGATATGTCATTGAAAGGATGGATAGAATACTTAATATGGTTGTACCATATTAATAATAATATTAAATTATATAGGAGATACCAGATTCATTATTTTAGAATGGGAATAAAAAATATCGAAGATGTTGATGAAGAAATGAATTTGAAAAATTGTGGTGAAAAAACATTACCTCTTCTTCGGGTTCTTCCTTTTTATTTGATCAAAAGGCATCCATAGGTTGTCTTTATGAGCAAAATAAGGCCTCTATGTTGTATTTAGAGAAGTTGATAGAGTATTTGGGCAGGGTTTGGCCGATCCAAAAGGCTTTGAAGGTGTGAATTAATGAGAAGGGGGAGTTCCCTTTTATAAGAGGGGTGAGGGGCAATTTTGGAAAAGCTAGAAATATTATTTTATAATAAATTTATATTTGGTTTCTAATGGATAAAAAGTAGATTATTTAAATGTTAAGATGAGTATGGGTCTAAGAACACTCAACCAATAGAATTTAGACCGGTTTGGGTCATTATATTAACCTTACCTTTTAGTTTTAACTCTTAGTTAATTAGTTTGACACTTACCATGTCACTTTGTATTTTTATAATATATATTTAATAAACATACGATATACCTCCAAGAGACCCCCAAGTGGTCCAATAATGATACACCTATCATGATATATAAGACTCTTGGCTGATATTTATATTTTTTGTAATTGAATATCAATTAATAATATAATATTTGTATTAAAAACTCTTTTATGTCAATTTTGACACAATTTGGAAAATTGATTTTTGTGAAACTCATAACAGAATGATTACTTCGAAAAAAGTTAATTAAATAAATCCTATCATGTCATATTAACCTATAAAATTACTTCAATTCATAAAAAGTATCATATTATATTTATTTGGGTATTTATAATATAAATTATTTTAATTTTTTACTATTATGGTAATTACTGCATTATCATTGTGTCATATATAAAATAAATTATTTAAAGTCTCAAAATTATAAATAAAATTTCATTATGTAGGAAATATTTTTAGATTTATAATTAATATTAATAGTCGAAAATCCAACATATATAACCCTATGTAAAATTTTTTTTTCTAAAAGATATATGCTTATGTCATTTTTGTATTTTTTAACTTAATTAATATAAAGTGTCATTATCACTTAAAAGTGGCACAATGGGGTCCAATAATTGACCCAAATATGCCCATGGTCGGACATGTATCCAAAAATAATGATAAGACACGTTTTATGGTAATTTAGTATTATTATAATATTATTTTTTTACTCTTATTTACCGGATTAACCCTTTAGCCAGGGTAAATAAAATATTTACCGAAGTAATTATTCAAAATGACTAAAAATAAAAGTTAGCTATTTACACAATTTGGACATCATGATTCCAAATATGGAATCCATTTTTTAAATTCAACACACCGAATTGGAAGAAATTAATTTAAAATTAATTCCCGCTGTCAAAACAAAAAGCGTGTTTTTAAGATATAATAACTATCGAATGCTTGATACTTGTTTATGTCCGGTTTAATTGTGAAATTATGTCCAATGAACAAAATTGTATTACATTGTTAAAATATGTTCTAAATATACTTTAAAACCACTCAAATTCATAATTTATCACTATTAATTATTTTGATTAAAAAAGTTGTTTTTAATTAAAATTTAGTAATTTTCACTATTCATCAAAATATTAATGTTATCCAAAAAGTACAAAAATTTCACCTTAGGCTAAAATCGATAATCCAAATACAGAAATGAAGTCCATTTCGAGAGATAAAATTTCTAAAATTTTAAAAAGTAGGAATGACTATTCATAATGCCTAGTTTGATTGGTTGTGGTCCGTGTTAGAACTCGATGTTGCGTACAACACACGCTATCGCATTATTCAAAGAGAAGTGTACCGTAAAATCTTGGGGTGTCACATTCTCCCCTCTTTCAAATATTTTCATCCTAAATATTTCTATAATACTACTGCATGAAAATACTTGGGTGGTTCTTCATAATAAGTTCCTCGGGTTCCCACATTGCCTCTTCCATCTTATGGTTTCTCCACAAGACATTTACCAGACGAGTCATCCGGTTTCTCAGTACTTGTTCTCTCGTATCAAGAATCCTGGCAAGCTCTTCACAATAAGATAGATCTGGTTCGAGTTCTAATTCCTCATAGGTGAGTACATGCATTGGTTCAGGCATCTATTTCCTCAACAGAGATACGTGGAACACATCGTGATCTTTGGAGAGACTTGGAGGCATTGCCAATCAGTAAGCTACAACCCCAATTCGTTCTAGAATTTCGAAAGGTCTGATGTACATGGGACTCAATTTACCTTTCTTACGAAAACGTATGACTTCCTTCAATGGAGATACCTTTACGAAAACATGATCACAGACTTGAAATTTCAAATCCTTCCTTCGATTATCGGCATAGCTCTTCTGCCTACTTTGAACTGCTTTGATGTGATTTTGGATTACCTTCACCTTTTCCATCATTTTCCTCCACCAGTTCTGGACCTACAAGTTTTCTTTCACCAACATCATCCAAACAGGTTGGTGTGGGACATCTCTTTCCATATAACGATTAATATGGTTCCATCTAAATACTCTAATGGAAGCTATCGTTATAGGAAAATTATTCCAGAGGTAAATATTGATCCCACATACCCTGAAAGTCATGTGAGCAGGATCTCAACATGACTTATAAGGTTTGACTAGTTCGTTCTGATTTTCTATCTGTTTGAGAGTGGCAGGCAGTGCTCAAATGAAGTTCAGCATCCAATGATTTCTAAAGACTTTTCTAGAATCTTGAAGTAAAACAGGGATCACGATCAGAAACAATGGATAGGGGTACTCCATGAAGTCTCACCACTTCATAAATATATAGTCTTGCTAGACGTTCGAGTTGTAGATTTTATCTTATAGCAAGAAAATGTGCTGACTTGGTAAGATTATCAACAATAACCCATATTGCATCATTCCTTATAGGATTCTTTGGTAACCGCATGAAAAGGTCAATTGTAATATTGTCCCATTTCCACTCTGGTATGGGAAGAGGTTGCATGACTCCTCCAGGATGTTGCATTCCAGCATTCACTTGTTGACAAACCATACATCTTGACAAAAATCATCAATCTCCCTCTTCATGTCGTCCGACCAAAAATGTTCCTTCAAATCTATATACATTTTGGTGATCCCAGGGTGTATAGAGAAATTGGAACTATGAGCATCATCCAACAATTCCATTTTATGATCAGGTATATCGGGAATACAAAGCTTTTTCCCGAATTTCAAAATTCCTTCTTTATACACAAAGTATCTCAATATCCAATCATTCACAGCATTAATATTCTTTTGAAATTATTCATCATCGGTCTGAGAACTCTTAATCCTTTCTAGTAAATATGGTTTAGAAACCATTTGAAAAAGCATTGATGTTTCACCTTTCTTGGTTATTCCCATGTCCATTTTTACTAGATCCATGAAAATTGGATCCCTTTCAATTCTCATATTGTTCAAAACTCCATGATCATTTCCGCTCAAAGCATCTGCCACTTTGATTTCATTCCCTGGGAGGTAGTGTATCGTAAAATCATAATCCTTGAGTAATTCAAGCCATCTCTTTTTCCTCATGTTGAGTTCTTTTTGTGAGAAAATATACTTCAAACTCTTGTGATAAGTATAAATATCACATTTTTCACCATAGAGGTAGTGCCTCCATATCATCAAAGAAAATATCACAGCTGCTAACTCGAGATCATGCGTAGGATAGTTTTTTTCCTGAATTTTCAACTGTCGTGATGCATAGGAAATAACCCTATCATTCTACATAAGGAAACAAACAAGTCCTTTCTTTGATGCAACACAATAAATAACAAACCCATCATTCCCCGATGGTAGAGTCAATATAGGATCATTGACTAATCTTCTCTTCATCTCTTCGAAACAGTCCTAACACTCTGTTGTCCAAAAAATTTAACCCCTTTACGTGTGACCTTTGTTAATGGGTAAGCCAACCAGGAAACATTCTGGACGAAACGTCGATAATATCCTACTAAACCAAAAAAACTACGTACCATAGGTATGATCGTTGGTGTAGGACATTCATTTATTGCCTTTATCATGGAAGGATCAATCGAGATTCCATATTTAGAGACAATATGGACAAGAAAAGAAATCTCCTGAAGCCAGAATTCACACTTGCTGAACTTCCCATATAATTCATTCCTTTTCAGAGTCTTCAGGATAATGCGCAAGTGATTTTCACGATCTTCGTCATTTTTGGAGTATACAATGATATCATCAATAAATACCACCACGAATTCATTGAGGTATTCATTGAAAACTCTATTCATCAGATCCATGAATAAAGAGGGATCATTAGTCAATCCAATATGAATTAATGTAAACTCGTAATGCCCGTACCTGGTTCGAAATGTTGTCTTCAGAATGTCTTCCATATTCACACATAACTGATGGTATCCAGATCGAAGGTCAATCTTTGAAATGTATTGAGCTCCATGCAGTTGGTCAAATAAATCATCTATGCGAGGTAGGGGATACTTTTTATTTATTGTTATAGCATTGATCTCCATGTAGTCAATACATAACCTCATAGATCCATCTTTCTTTTTAACAAAAAGAACAGGGGCTCCCCATGGATAAACAGTAGGGAGAATAAATCTCTTATTACTCAATTCCTCTATTTGCTTCTTTAGTTCGACTTAGTCCACAATGGCCATTCTATAAGGGGTCTTCGATATATGCCATGATCCAGGAATTAAATCAATGGAAAACTCAACTTCTCGGTCAGGAGGATGTCCAGGTAAATCATCCGGAATCACATCAACATATTCATTCACAGTAGGTAAATCCTCTATTTGAGCATTCCTTTCCTCACCCACAGTTATTTCATTCTCTTCCTCCCCAATAATTGAATTTAGTTGAGCTACTGGGGGTGGATCTAGATAAGAATTAGGTGGTGAAGATTCAGCTCTAAAGATAAGGTGTTCCTTATCATCATCATCAAAAATTGTAACCTCCTTCCTCTTACAATAAATCTTCGCATCATGGTCCGAAAGCCAGTCTATACCGAGGATTATATCAATCTCAATCATAGGTATGACGATTATATCAGCAGATAAGGAACATTTATGTGCTCTAATGGGGACTGATTCAAAAAACATTGTTGCAATGATACTTCCTTTAAAAGTTTTAAGTGACAACTCCCTTGTTAAATAAAAATGTAAATATCGAATTTTATTAGAAAACTGGGAAGATATGAAATAATCCGATGATCCAGAATCAAATAATTCATTTGGTAAACTTGAGGAAACTATTAAATTACCTACCACCACGTCTTTCGGAGCATCTACCTCAGCAGTAGTGATAGCATACGCATGGACTGGATCCCTGGGCCTTTTCGGAGTAAAGATCCCCTGATGCTTAGGACATTCTTTATCATAATGTTCCATCTCCCTACAATTGTAGCATTGGACATCGGTAGCTTCCTTCTTCCCCTTGTAATCATGATCTTGGTGGCCTTTTTCACCACACTTATAACAGAATCTCGTTCCTTTTAAGCAAGTACCGGGGTTTTTCTTCCCACATTTACTGTAGGATGGATATTCTACTTTTCCCTTATTCCCTTTATTTCCATTCCCAGATTGATCAACATGTCTCTTCTTTTATTTCTTTACTTTAAATTCATATTTCTTAGATAATTATTTCTATATCTTGATAGCACATGAGACAATGTCTTCCTATGACGAGAAGGATTGGGAGACTAATACTCGATGGAGAAATGGTTTTAACCCATCAAAGAAATGATCAATATTACTTCTTGCGTTATGTATATAATCTCCATCATACCTTTCTAACCTTGTAAATATAGCCTCATACTTTGAGACATTCTCATCCTCCTTTTGTTTCAAACTCTTAAATTGCCTTTCCATATCTGCTCGATGGCCACGAGGAAAGTATTTTTCTAAAAACATATCTTTGAACTCCCTCCATTACATAGTTTAAAATTCATCATCTTCCTTCGTGTTTTGAATCAATGAACACCATTGATCAGAATCTCTATTGAGGGGTAAAATGCCATGATAACTTTTTCCCTTTGACTACTTCTCAAAGCATGAAATATTTTCTCTAGGGAACATATCCATTTCTCAGCTACTAATGGATTTGTACTCCCATTGAATGTTGGTGGTTGCTGCCTCATGAAGCGATCTAACATTGAATCTCCACGCTGTGGATCCGGGTGCTCTATACGGGTAAAGTTATTAGTCATAACTTGAGTGAGTTGTCCTAGTATGGTGATAAGTTGATCAACACCAGTTGCATCACCAGCTCCACTATAATTATCATAAGCTGGAGGGTAATCCCTACATGAAGTGCATTCATTGATACAATTTCCATTTCTACCACTAGGTTCTATTTCTAAACAATGGCATAAAATAGATTAGTTTATGAATAAAAATACATAATTCCATACTTATAAAACACTTAAAATAAATTGAACTATTTATGGATATAATCCATAATCATAAAAATGTGTTATTTGAGGAAGTATATACTCATAAACCCTTCATAATTATTTTTAAAGAAAATGATAGTTATCCTATGCATATACCCCAGGAGTGTCGTAACCAAGAGTGCAGCAAGGCCTGTTGTCGTGCACCAGTTCCCGTTCGAGTCTATCTCAAAGCATTGTTTTCAGGTTTTACCCCTAGGTACATCTGTGCCAGAGTCACCTCTACCTGCTCGTATCCAGACAGGGATGTATTGCTCAGAAAACTCACAAAATCTCTACAATACCAAAATTGTAATAAGTTCTTCTATTCTAATCCTCAAATCGCATCTTAGGTCTATGTGCTCTAATCAGTGTTTATCTAAATCTAGCTTCCATGGTTTGTACTAAACATCCTATGATACAAACTGTAACGCCTCCACAGCAGTTACCCAGAGTCGGTGCATTATTACATACCATTGGCATCATAACATGAAAGATCAAATCTCGAAATACCGATTAGTATAGTAGCCTTGGAAACACTAGATATATTCATAAAATTTTACATTACATCATAAAAATGAAAGCTACAACAACATTGTGTACATAGTCCACACTCATATCCCCTCATACTATCCCTGTATGTTATTCATAATTTACTTCTTCACATCCCAGGAAAAATAAAACATAGAAAAGGGATGAGCTCAAATTCCCATTAAGGAAAAAAATATAGCAGAAACATTCATAAATAAGAATAAACATTAAAGGCGATGTATAACTAAAACAAAATCCTTTTAAACTTGAACTTCAACATAGTATGGAAAAATCAATAACCACTTTCATAATAATGGAATGCATAATGTCAGACAAGCATAACCACATAGCCAAGGCCTCGTGCCAAGACTAAAAATATGATTTTTCCAATGCCTTGTGCCAAGACACTAGTTTGTACCATGAGACCTACCGATGCATCGAGGAGCTATAGTGGGCTCCACCCGTCACATATTAAGTCCAATTCATTCCCATAAAAAAAGGTTTATACATAACATAAACAATCGTATTAAAACTAGCATACGAAATGTAAACACTTTATCCATAAACCACAAATGGTATAAAAATAACACATCCATATTCAAACATATCACAAAACATTCTATACAATATATAAGTTTTGTATCATAATAAATCAACTTAAAAAAAATTAGAATCCATCAAAGGATGTTGACATAGAAGAAATCAAAACTCTTTTTAGAGAAATATCACTTTCTATTTTGAAATCATTTAAGAGTCATATATTTATAAAATAAAACGTTTTCTTTGAATGTATTATTTTATGACTGTAAGGGAGGCTTCGACGATTTTATAATGGCGGAAAATAGCCGCACCCTCCATATAAGTTAAAAAAACATTCTTACCTTAATTCTGTTGAAAAGGTTAAAAAGGAACTTGTTTGGAAAACAACCAAATGATTCTTTTATAAACATCTTATAATAAGGAAAACAAGGGTATAAATGACTTTAAACCATATTCATGTAAATAGTAAAAAAAATTTGAAAACAATTTTGAAGAAACATGCATGTGGATGATAAAGAAATCCTTGTAGATTATTACGTATAAAAAATCTCGGATAATGAAGAGATTGTGAAATAAACCCTTACCTTGTACATTTCCTTGTTTAGGGGTAGGTTAACCTCATATATAATGGGGAAATTATTGTTATTAGATTATAAAAGAATCGTATAAATTATTATGTTATCATATATGATCTTTTAACATTGCATTGTTAATAATATCTTAGTATTATCGTTGTTTCCGGTGTTAACATAGTTGTTTTCTTTTATATGTTTTGTCACGTAGTCCAGGTTTGTCATGGATAGGTTGTATCTTATTCATATCCAGAATTATATCAAGTCCATAAAAATTATTTTTAAATCATCAAATGATAATTATACATGAATGGATACGATGGATAATGAATCTCATCGTGTTCGTGGAGACGGTAGTCCGTACGTACGCACGAGCGACAATATCATTCTTTTTATATTAAAATATTATATAATTTGATGTTATATCATATATAAAGATTTATTATCATGTTATATTTATTATTTACATGAATTAAAAAAAATTATTATACCCAACCAAATAATAATATATTGAATAACAATTACACCACGACGTTGAGACGGTAAGCCGTACGTACACATGTATGGTAACATGTCATTCAAAGGATGGATAGAATACTGAATATGGTTTTACCATATTTATAATAATATTACAGTATATAAGATATACTTGATTCATTATTTTATAATGGGAATAACAAATAAATAAGAAGTTGAAGAGAAATGAATTTTGAAAAGGGTGGTGAAAACATTACCTATTTTTTTGGGTTCTTCCTTTTGATTTGATCAAAAGCGCTCCTTTGGTTGGAATTATGATCAAACTAAGGACTCTAGTTTGTAGTAAGGGAAGTTTAGAGAGTATTTTGGCAGGGGTTTGATGAACCAAAAGGCTTTGAAGGTGTTAATTAATGAGAAGTGGGAGTGCCCTTTTATAAGAGGGGTGAGAGGCACCTTTGGACAAGCTAGAAATATTATTTTATAATAAGTTCATATTCGGTTTTTAAAGGCTCCAAAGTGTATTTTTTAGAGGTTAAGGTGGGGATGGATCTAAAACCACTCAAACAATAGAATTTAGAAATGTTTGGGTCATTATATTAACCTTATCGTTTAGTTTAAACTCTTAGTTAATTAGTTCGACACTTACCATGTAACTTTGTATTTTTATAATATATAGTTAATAAACATACTATATACCTCCAAGAGACCCTCAGGTGCTCAATTAATGATACACCTATCAGGATATAAGTCTCTTTGACAAACCTTAGATTTTTAAGAATTGAATATCAATTGATAATATAATATTTGTTTTAAAAAATCTTTTATGTCAATTTTGACACTATTTGGAAAATTGATTTTTGTGAAAATCTTAACAGAATGATTACATTGATCAAAGCTAATTAAATAAATCCTAACATGTCATATTAACCTAGAAAATTATTGTAATTCATAAAAATTCTCAAATTATATTTATTTGGGTTTTCAATAAGTTATTGACATTATTTAAACCATTATACATGTGTTAGGGATACAAATAATTGAAATTCGACAGAAGGTAAAATTATAATTCAAAATTTCATTATTATATGACATTGCTTATATATATGTATTTAGTAGGGTTTAACAACCATCCATTGTAACATATCATTAAAATGAATATATAACGATTCTTACCACTACTCAATCATTTTGTAAATCTATAATCACCCATTTGTATGTTTCTTTAAAAGATGTCTGGAATGAAGGATATGTTATTTTACCTATGAGGTACTTTTTGACATATCCTGAACAAGTATGAGAACAATAATTGTCATTTCTCTTTTATTGAATGAATTGAATTTAGAACATTCATGTCACATTATTTCATTGATTCTTTCCTTAAAAGTTAATAATTTTGTTTTTAGTGAATTTTTTTTTGATTTAAATTACATGACATTTTAACCAAATAAAATGTATTCAAAGAGGAAAAGATATTTTCATCAACATTTATTTTCAATTGACCACTCAAAATTATTCTCCTTCCAAAATTAGTTTATTTGTTATTACTTATTATTAAGGGGGATTTGATTCAATTCCACAATTCTGGTTACTTATACAAATTGATTATTTTTTACATAGAATGATATTTTTTATACTTATTTAAATTCAATGAGATATTATATGATCAAATTAATTTTATGAAACCCATTTCATTCCATATGTTCTGAAATGATGAATGATTTATTTTCATGTGTCACACATATGTATAGTAATAATTATGTGACTTGTGGGACATGTATCTCCCATTAATGCATTGGGTAATGATGGATAACTTATGAGGTATATATGCTATCCGTGAACTAAATTTCATACTCACAATTCTATTCATGGAGAAGGGTTTCAAGTCAATAATATTATGTGTTCAACCAGTTTCAATGTCCATGTGATTTTGAAAGGGACTTATTTGATGCCACTAAATTAGTGAGTGAACCTATTAATATTTATACATGTTCATAATTTTATATCTGTATGTGTATTCCCCAATTTCGTTTCATATGTTAACAATATGATTTAATGGACTACATTATTTATTTCAATAAGTTTCAATTCATATGAACATTCAATCATTATTCAATGATTCCTTTTTATTATCATTGATTTGAATTATAAGATATGAAATTTTAATTTTCTTGTTCTATTCCCATTATTCTCATGATTATGATTACATATATACATTGTTTATCATTATTGGGCATTTGATCTCACCCTTTTCATAGGTTTTGTTTTCACCATGTTATAAAGAATGGTTTTAGGTAGGATTACTAAAGAGAGAGATATCTTTTGTAACCATTAATTATATTTAATGATACATGAATTTAATTTTCAAATATTCCATATGAAAAAAATGGTATTTGGGATTGTTTTGGTTTATTGTGTGTGTATTATGAAAAGAAGATGTAAAATCCCTATATCTCATGCTTGGTTTGTTATATAAAATATTGCAATATAGTAGTTATAGTTCTTTTAGCCATGGGGGTTGAGGCAATAAAAACAGTACGTCTGGGAAAGAGTTCCCATCTCTGTAGAGTGGTTCTGCCAAGGAAGACTTAGACTACATCATAATAAAGAGGTATGAATAGATGGTTTCTATTCAACTTACACATATGAATTACAGGGAATGCTCATATATAGATACATGTAATATGTTTAATTATTTTACAAATTATAGAAATTTATATGATATTGGTTCCACTTATTCATTTATATATGAACAAATTTTGAATGAATTGATCTTACGGTATATTTTTTGGGAGGGGTAATGATGATCGATACATCTTGGTAGTATAATAAACAGACATTTGTATATCCAAAGGGGTTTCTTCATGGTATGTGAGTATTTTATATTTTGGTCAATGTTTTATTATGAATATTTCCATATTTTACCTAAATATGGGTATGGACTGGTTAGTTGTGTACTGATCCGTCAAGGATTTAAACCATAAGAGAGTGAGTTTTACATCTCATATGGGTGATAATAATATTCACAGTGGATAGTGGGATATCTATATTGGTCGTGCAAGTCTTGTTGATAAAAAATGGGGATATCACTTCCTAAATTTATTGTATGATTTTAGAAGATGATGATATAGAAAATGATGCTTTTCCTCCAATATATAATAGGTCCCAAGATATTCCTCTTGAGTTCTTCTTAAGGCTTCCACCTAAGGGAGGTGTGGAATTTTTGATTGACCTATGATAAAGTATGAGGCCTTCTGAACAATGTTCATGATGAATCAATGACATGATGGAAGAATTTAAGACTCTCATGGTATGATATTATAATCATTCTTTGTTTCCACCATACGAACAATAACTTCATCTTCTTATCAAAGGATTTTTTTCTCAATTGGATATGGTTTAATCATAGGTTTTAATTAATGCTGATATGTTCAATCTTGATTCTGGTAATAGGTTATAGATCATGTTATTCCTAATATTAATGATTATTATAGGTCGATTGGGGATTTTGTTGGGGAATTCTCCCCAATGATTACAAGATAGGTTTTCTAAATTTAAAATCTCATTGTCCTTATTTAATTATGCGTTTAATATTATGCAAATTAAATGTCCATAATTGGGTAATTTCATATAGAATTAAATTTTATTAAATTTTGTTTCCATGGGCTAATATAATTGGATTGATTTAGTTCAATATTAATATAGTTTTATTTTATTAGTTAATTAGTTAATTATTTAATTGAATAATGTGATTTGAGATATTATGGCATATTGAAATTATGGAATTGGTAAATTAAATGGGTTTATTTAATTGAATAATTTTAGGTATATGGAATTGAGTGATAAAGTGAATATATGTGTGTTTTGTTTTACATTGAATGATTACCGGGTTAGGTTATAAAATGTTGATAAAAAGTTTAATGATGTATTCTTAGTATTGTTACATGTGATTAAATTGTTGAAATATACATATTTTGGTACCTAAAATATTATAACGTGTTATTTATATTTGATAATAATGCAAATGATGATTATACTTGTTAATCGTGGAATGTTTTATTTATTTTTATTGTAAGATAAATGTTTTTTGGGACTTGGAAGAATACTTCATATTCCCATGGTGTCCTAGCCATGGTTTTATAGGCCAAAATGATTTCATCGGATAATGGGTGTGGGACTGAGACTGAGGCTTTAACTGCCATCATGATTGATTGATTGATCATTATCCCAGGCTGTGGACTAATTTACAAAATCCCACATGAGTTATTTAAAGATAGAGGATTCTGGGACATGGAATGATGCTTCAAATTCAAATACAATCTTTGGCATTGTTAGAACAAAATGATTACATTTGTCGGTGGTTCCAATTTTCTGTGATATGAATGGTAAATAATGGAAAATTAAAAATAATCTATTAATGAATTGTGATTTTATATTTCATAAGTGATATCCCATTAGGGTATTTCATACATTGTAATGTTAAAAATAACGCATTTATCATATGGGTTTCTTCACGAACTAGGGAAATTATGTGGAAAATTAAATAACAATGTAAGGTTAAAACAATTTAATTTATTAATTTTAATTTATTTTTAATAAAACTGCATTCAATAATATTGAAATTATAGTGTTATAGGTGTCCATAGTGATTTCCTACTGAAATGTACTACCACCCTACTCATGCTTCTTGATCATTACCAATATATATTTTATGCTTGAATGAAATGATAAGGGATTGAGGACTATATTAGACTGTTGAGTATAGAAATATCATAGATGTGGGAACTAATCATGGTATCAGGAATGACATTGGGGTTTGGGGGTCAGTGCCCATATTTAAGGTTTTTAAATTGACACATGACAATTATTTGGAATGGCATATCAACTATTTAATTATAGATATTTTTTTCAGTTTTGTTTCATTATGTTATACTAGTTGGTTCAGTTTATTATTTAATTCAGGATGACTTTTATGGTATATTGGTTATTTTTCACTAATTACCAATATTTTTCTACTTTGTAATAATGATATAATTTTCCTATGTTATATATATTTTTCCCAATGATTTAGTTGGAGCCTCTTCAAAATGAGGATGTGTGCATATTGTCATGTACCTTACCACCATCATTAACATGAATGTATAACCTAAGTCATTACATTACATGATTTATAGATGTTACAGACACATTAACTGGGGGTGATAATCATTAATGAAGTAGTAGTGGACTTTGATTTGATTAATTCTATATAAATGAGTTCTTTTAAGGGATTAACTATTATTGGTGGGGATAAATTTAAAATAATCCACGAAACATTATTGTTATATATATTGTATATATTATCTACTTTGAAGTACTAATGGATTTTGGGAGTTCTGGGGGAAAATATTTGACTACATGGAGAAATATTTATAGGTGGATTTTCTTTTCAATGTTCATATTCACCATGTGGTAAATATATAAAATTTAATTATTGGTTACAGTTCCCTTTATTATAGATTTTAAGACAATAAGTGTAAGATTGAAATATTTATTGTTGTTTGGATGTCCTTCTAGATGAAATATATTTTGTTGAGCATGATCATTCAAACAGATATATTTTCCCAAGTAATTTTTTCATTCAGTTTTGATTGGGACAAAGTGGGCACATTTTTATACAACTGTTTCTCTAACAATGACACTTGTGGTACTTAATATTAGTAATTTACCAGAACATTCTAGGTTTTTATTCATTAATACTATCCTAATATCTAGTTACATTAAAATAAATTCTCTTTGATTATATATTGGGTTATCTCAATTAATCTTTTGTGATATTCCTTTTTTCTTTTTGGATATATTTAAAGTATTATCCATTTTTAATTTATTCCCATATGCTCATTCTATATCCATCCATGATCACATATTCCCTTAAACCATTAGTAACGAATTTTTTTTGTAATTATTATATCTATATTACCTCATGGGGAATTGATTCTATTTATTTTGGTTCCAGGCTTACTAGTATCGTATCCCATAATTTTCAATCTCTTTATTCAAATGAAACATGTTTTTCTGAGTTTTTATGGTAGTTGTGTCTTTAAAATAACGCTAATTCATGATTCAATCAACGAACATTTGAATTCCTTAATTTTTACTTGTGAGGATGTTTCTTTAAATAAATGGGGTATGATCTATGGATGATTATCATTTTTCGAATGAATAATAATTTCCTAATGGTTTTTTCTTTATAATAATTTCGATCATTATGTTTTTTTGAAGTCCTCGAAGAATATATTATATTAAAAACGTATGTTCAAGAAACAGAATATTGATTATATGCTATGAAATAGAATTATTAAATTTTTATCATGGTTTACTTGTTTTTTATGAAGACAGAGTGCATCAGAAAACCTGGGTGCATTAGGTTGTGTATATATTGAAACATTTGATTCTGTTGTAACACTACGGTATATTCTTGTTAAATATACTCAATATGAAGAAATTAATATCAGTACAATTCATGGTAAGCCAGTAATAGTATTTTATTATATGGAATAATTTATCCCATATACTATAATTCAACTTGTTCTTGGTATTATATAACTTTTTATTATTTCATGTTTTATTTTTAACACATTCTACTTTTTTGGAATTTATTTCATTACAAACCATTTTTAATCACAAATATCCATATTCATATTCCATTAGATTAAAATTAGTATTAGAAATAATAAAACCAAAAGTTTTTTTATGTAAAATTATTTAAAAGTAACTTTCATTATAAACCGGTGTTGTTATAATGATATAACTAATGGTTTCATGATGATAGACATTGTATATATTCCTGGTTGTATAATATTGGGATTTTTCTTCACCCACTATGTATTCCATTTGGTGTATGAATATATTGGTTTTCAAGACATATTTAATGGGATGGTAATCTATGAATTCACTAGTTACACTTGGATAGTGTCTCCATATTAGTTAGATGGTTCATTTACAGAATATTGTCAAAATGAAACAGGGTTTTTTTCTCATATAGTTTTTATTTCTGGTTAATCATTCGCGGACATTCTAAGTATTTATCATATATTTTGACAAAAATTCAACATTATAGTTCATTTTTTATCTTTTTTTATCATGATACATGTTTTATTTTTTCTTGATCTCTATCATGTTGCAGGTCATCTCGGGTGACATATAATTTTGAGAATCTTTTTTTTGATAAAATTAATTAATCAGATAAATATTTGAAAATGTATATATTAATGAATTAAACTCATATTAGTTTAAATTAATGTGTTTCTAAACATAATTGGCATTCTAAGGTAATTTTTTTGTCATACAGATTACATGTTTCATGAAAACTTTATAAATTGACCTAAAACCTCTCTTTTTAGAAGAAGATAAATGATTATTGTTATTATAATTTTCTAGTGAATAAATCAAAAAATAATTTATGGATGATTAGAATAAAATAACGTTTAATTTAAAATAATTTCATTAATAATGTATATTTAGAGTGTTTTTGTGAGTTATATATATGATATGTAGTTTTAGTACATTAATAGGGTCTCATGTGTTACATTAGAGTTATAAAAATTGTTAACTAGACTACTAATAATAACCATATTCCCATTATTTCCTCTTAAATCATATTACAAACACAAAACTACAAGAAATAATTCATGGAACATTTATAAATCTCATAATTATTACTAATCATGTTATAATATCTCTAAAACAATAAATGTTGAAGCTCAAATTCATTTCATAATCCCAAAAAACATAATGTTAGTCAGGGTTGGACATGATAATAAATTGTCAAGAAACACTCGAATACTTACCTCTAGGGATTATATAGTATTATCACCATTCTAAAATCATTATCCAAATAAATTTTGTTTTTTGAAACAAACTTTTCTAAATAAATAATTTTATCTTGACATCCCTCTTGAGATGTTACAAGACGCGACTGGAAGCATGTTCTAGATCACCATGTATTAGATACATAACATCGATGGGGTCAAGAATAGTTATTGAAAATGGTTTCACACTATAAAGGAAATATCCTCATAAAAAATAACAATTAATTTTTAATTAAGTATCAATACATTATATTGTAAATGAAAATTATTTATAAATTTTAGAATAAATAACATCTAAACATGTATGTAGTATAATGATGTAAAATTATTAAACAACTACGATCTACAAAATATTATAGGGGAATAAATTTAAATGTAATATAAAATTACTCAATATGGAGATGGATTGGAATGTCAATATATACACATACCAATAATTATACCAAGATGTTCCAAAACATTATCTACATGAGCAATTTCCATAGCACCTATGGTTATAAATATATTATTACTCCACCCAAACTATGAAGTATGTGTCATGGTATGTACAAATTTAATGGTATCCCTTAAAATTACCTATATTTTATATCACAAGGTAAACATATTGTTACATCAAAAAATGGTTCAAGAATGATATAAGCTTTTGAGGATGGGGGATGGAGGGGGGTGATAATAATCATTAAAATAATTATATTTGTGAAAAACAATTATAATTTTCAATAATAATGGAAAATATTAGAACATAAAATATATGGTCCTAGGGTCATTTTAAAAGTGTATATTTAAATATAATGAATAAAACAGAATAAGTTTTATAGTTGCATATTTTTAAATGATCCAACATCTTCTCCTAACACTTTCAACCCAAGAGTATGAACATCTTCTACTGATATTCAAAATTACAATATGTGAATAAAAAAACAGTCCTTTGAAGTGGGTAAAGACCTAATTTTTTTTAAAACATGATAATCCATAACCTAGAATTTTATAAGGAAAATTATAATTAAAACATTTTATTTTCCCAATATGTTTACAAAAAAACCACCATCAATAATGAATTTGAAACCAAACAACTGTTTCTAAAAGAGTATCCTTAACAATGAATATTTTCAATATGATCACACAGAACCAGAAAAAAATGACAATTTGTAAGGTGGAAGATTAATTCAGTATATTTTAATGGTGTTAAAATCAATATAAGTGATATAGTTATGTGTATAAAAAATCAAAAACATAATCAAATAGAATTAAAATTCGAAATTTGTTTTCATGGTGTTGGTGTAGTAATAGCATTTTTAAAAACATAAAAATGATCAAAAAGTTTTACTTTGGAGTTATAATAGTGACTCATCTTGTTAGTGTCATGTTTTATCTAGGACTATTCAATATTAAACAATAATTTATATCCTAAAAAGGTGATCTTAGTGTAATTCTCTATTACATTGACTAAAAGTTCTTAAAATTGTTTAATTTATAATGGGTATTTCTCTTAAAAATTTTCATGAATATCAATGATGATCTATACTTGAAAAATCATGTATTGAATGATTATAATAATTTAGATAATCATTTATAATAGAATAAAAATACTCCCATATGTATCCAAAAATAACAACATCATATGCCATTAGGATATACTCTGAGAATATCCAGGGATAATATAATTTGAATAATAATAATTAATATTATTTTCCCATTCTATATGTTAATTCAATTTTTATATATAGTAAATAATTATTCATTCAAAAACTAATTAATACATATAATAAATATTTTAAAAATAATATCATCTACAAATCATAACTGTTCAACAATTCAAAAGAATCAAATTTTTTATAGGTAACACTCCATTATATTGTGTAATGTTAATAACAACTAATCTTATTCAAATTTTCTAAAATAAATCTGAGAATCAATCCTTGTTTGCAGGAATACAAGCATTTTTAAAAAACATGACATCTAAAAGTAAACATGAACATTTCAGTGAAAATTTAAGAATCAGACATATAATAAATATCTTAACATCTGTAACTAACTAATTACCTATGAGTCAAACAAGTAAATATAATGTAATATAATTTCTAAAATAATAGAATAAATAATTTTTATTAAAAATTCTTCTTGTATACATAAATGCAATACACTTAACAAAATTTCAGTATAAAACACATATAAAGGTAAATACCAGGTCCCCCAATAATTAATAAGTTTAATGACTTAGCCAAATTTCAAAACATAACTAATAAATACTTTTAATATTAAATTTTTTTTCCCATCATATGAGAAGGTATTTACTTTGTTAAAATTTTATCCATAAAAGTCTATATTTTGTATGTTAGATTATTTACAAGACTAAAAATATAACCCTAAAAGTGTCATATGTGCATAAAATTTGATTGTTATTGCATATGTAAGTTTAATTATGATTCTCATAATAATTATATTCCTATAAATAATACTCCAAACATAAAATGTAAGAATAAAAATATAATAAATTTTATAAAAGAAAATAATGAAATAATAATAACTGACGAAATTCTTTATATATTGTGATGAAAACAATTTTATAACGAATAATAAAAAAGATATCTTAAAATTATAAAATAATTATGTTAATATTAATTTCTAAAACACAATAATAAAAGGATGTTAATGAAACCCAACTCATACAACTATATGTTATATATCATGGTCGAGAAAATTAATACAGGGAAACAATCATTAACATAAAAAATTACATTTATATTAAATACCTAATCCCAAATTCGAAAAAAATTAGAAAAAAACATCAATATTTCCTTTTTATTGATTTAATAAAAAATAATCAAATTTAAATTGTGTAGTGAAACCCAACTAATTTGAAAAATAATCCTTAAAAAGATAATATAGGTATTTCTAAAGATACATAAACCAATGAAAAGTGTAATCATCCCAAATAACAATCAAAAGACACAGTATTAGATCCATGGGTAATAATGGATTAGATTGGAACATTATTCATGGATAATTAAATTTCTTATATAGATCATGAAATACTGAAACCTATATTTATCGAAGGGAACACAAGGTTAAGGCCCCCTTATATTGGGAATATCATAACTCGGTCCATGATCAATAGTGAAATCATAGAACCTATAACACTCATCCCATTAACCAATATATGTACTAAGGTGTAACAAATATATCATATCACAATACAAAATATCATTAAAAATATCATCATGCCAATCCCAACCATCAATTAAATGTATAATGAAATTTAAGAAACAAAAGTAAAAAAAGAATAATGTAATGTATTCACCATCATAAAAAGGTATTAATCAATTCGATCAAAACATATTTCATCGATAAATTCTATATAAATCATACACTACCCTAAATATTAAGAAAAAATCTATTGGAATAAAAAGGACCATTTCATGAATTAGTAAACGTCATGTAAGAAAGAAAATATATTATATGTAAAATTACTATATTAACTCAAAAATAGATCAAATTTTCCAAATTAAAATTAAAAAACTATATATTAACTATATCCAATCCATGTACTTAAATATATATACATTTGACAAGAAATAATAATAATTCAAAAATTTATACGTCAAAAATATTTTAAACGGAATATGGTTACATTGAAATCAATGAATACATGTTCTATCATTATTTCTTATATTTATGTCTAACATATAATCTATTAAGTGACCTTTATGGATATGTAGGAATGAAAAATTTATACTACCCCAAAAAAATATCAATACAAGGAATCCATAATAGGTTTGGGAAATGGATAATGTTGAACATTGAATTTGAAGAGAAGAATATAATGTGATATAATAAAATGGAAGGAGAAGAATATATTTCATTGAATAAATAAAATTAAACAATGAATAACCAGAAAAATAGATTAGGAAGGTAACATGATCTTGGAGGAGTGGGAGTGTCAATAAATAGAATCTTTCAATAATGGTTGAATTAAAAGATATAAAAAATGATATAAAATAACCATTGTAAACAATTAAAGTTTCAAATTCTAATTGATGTGAATATAATATTGTGTAAGAAATTACATGAAAATGATGTGAAATTTTATAGGCTGGATTTTGACTGATAATGTGTTTACAAAAATTTCGAAAATGTGCATAAACCACGACTTTATTACTGTACCTTGTCCCTTTCCCACATGGCATAGATGCAGGGATTGTAATAGTAACGTTTTAATAGTTCATCGTTCTCTATCCTACCGATATTTTTTTTCAAAATAATGAAGAAATGTAATATCTAGAAATATAATAATTAAATATAATAAATAGGTTTTAATAATTTTTTCTGATATTGAGGATTTTAATACCAGACACTTCCACATAGCTCATATCTAAATCAAATTTCATCCATTCAGTATAAGAAAAATTTGTTTGAACTATAAATCTAAATATCTGATGCAGGTACCATGATGTTATTATATTCATGAATCATGTTGGTATTCCTTTATACATTTTTATCTATATTTTTCATTCATATGATCTGTTTAGTTCAATTATACCAATAAATCATAGAACTATTTGCCTTAATCATTACCAAACAATCATCATTTTATTCAACCTTCATGGTATTAACATCATAACAAAGCCTATATTGTAAAATTTCTTGTTAAAATATAGAATCATTATGAAGTTATCTAACATAAATGTCATTTTTTCAATCATTCACCTTGGTTTACAATATTCATAAACATAAACCACTGACATAATGATATTTGATACATGGCCATAAAAGACCACAATTGTCCTCAATTTCAATCCTAATTTTATTTGTTTCATATAATTATAAATGTATTGAAATTTTTCATACTCGTTATGTCTTGAACAAAAAGTATTGGTTTTTTTTCTCTATTAGATATTGTATTCCATTCACACATGCATGTTAGACAACATCAAATGGATCTATCATATTACATAAAATTATGTGGGATTTTATTCAACAAAATAGGGATATGGAGAATTCCACATTTGGGGTTTGTTCTATTACAATGCCGTAGTTAAATCAATATGAAGACCTTGTGTATTTGTGCACATCATGAGACTCTTTGAAAACTATTTATATACTATTAACATATCATAATTCCTTGATTTGTAATTAATTATTCCCTTAAAAAAAGAGACTAAGACATAACTATTTTGTACATACGATGATAAATTTAATCAAATGCTATCCATAAATTCTTCATAGACTATATAAAACTATAGATTAATCCCTTAGGTATTTCAATGATACCTAAACTAATAGAATAAACCATTTTTCAATACATGATTTCATAAATGTTTTAATTAAATCATTAATCATTCATGGTTACAACTTAACACAATTGTAACACACTATTTATTAATGGACTGCAAAAATTATGATTTATTAATCTAAAGAATCATAAGAGACCCTAATTTCTAAATTTACCAATTAATGATTTTTAGGTGGCATGAATAATCAATATTTTCCTTTACATTTTCCCATATGACCTCAAATCCTGGTGCAAAAATTAATCCATTCTATATGGAATATAACAATAACATAACTCTTTATGGATTATAAGGAGACCTGAAAAGCTAGTGTAAAACCTTAGGTCTACTTGGAATAAAATATAGAATATCAATTTCAGTCTTCTTAGTTAATTATAAATAAAATTTTGATAATCACATTATATTTTGAGGATCTATTGATTCAAATAAACATATACCCCATGATTATACACATAAAAAATTTCATGATTCTCCATATATATTGAAATTACATAATTTTATCAAAAAAACAAGCTTGATGACGTCAATATCTATATTGAAAACCAATAAATTTTTAAAATATAAATTGTGTATTGAAACATCCGACAATTTATGATGATGTTATCCCTTATTCTTTGTACATTGGTAGATTTTTATACATATAGTGTCCTTTAAAAATCGTATTAGTTAGATAATACAATTTTATTAGGTTTTCACCCCACATAGGTAGCATGCTATGAAAACTAAATTTTTATAGTTATTAAGAAAAATTAAAAAAACTAGAATGAAATAGAAAATATAATTCTGAACAACACCATAAGAAACTTCATAGGTTTATGTTTTCTCACATCCTCTATATTATTGAATGTTTCCACCAATACACATATTTTTACCTTCATTAAAATGAATGAGAATGTTCAATAAATATATTTTTGGGATGTAATTTTTTAAATTTAAAAACATGTGATCATAATATAAAATAATCAAACTATATATCATATTTATGGATAGTGAATTGTTTTAATATAATATTTTAGTATTATATTTTTGTTTTGAATACTGCATAGTATTAAATAGATGTCATTGGTGGACAACATTGTACTATGATTTTTGATTAGTGAGTGGGAACCCTAATGGATACTATTGATCTAATAACCTAAATTTACCATACTACCAATCCATACGTGGATAAATTTACTATACAAGAATTATATGATTTGAATCCTTAAATGATTATATATAATTATAAATTTTTTGGGAAACCATTCTTTAATACTTTTGTTTTTAAGGAAGATACAATGTTCCAACCTTATTTAATGGTTCGGTACATATTTCGTAAACATCAATTATGATGTGCATTTCTATAATAATTTCACTAACATTAATTGTGGATTAATATTAACCAAAACTCTATATCTATGAACTATTATTTCTTGTAAAATATAAATATTTCTTATATTTATTTTCCTATTCTCTATTTAATAATATTTTAATATCTTATCATTTTGTTTTGAGACAATATTATATAACCTATTTCATACTCATTGGTTCATCCAAAGACTATAACTAAATTATTATATATTCATTTTAAAAACAATCATGTACATGTTATGATTTTAATGATTGGAATATAATTATATATCTATATGATATATTGTGTAATTATTTCATCTCATGAGTCAGTAGGTAACGTGCACAAGCAGTTATCCTTATATAAATTTTTACATTTACATTGTATAGATTCACATCACATGCTTATTATGTAATGTTTTATGTTGTATCCACATTCATATAAATCCAATGCACTTGATATTTGTTAATATATTAAATTATTCCATATCACTAACTATTGTCTCTTTATTTTATGATATAATGTTATTCTACTAATCATATATGTTATAAATCATTAAAATGTTTAGTCACATACAAGGATTTATCGTTGAACATTTTACTTTATACATTTTCACAAAGAAATATTATATTGTAATAAGAGTTTAAAGAAGTATTAGATAATATTATATAGTATTTAATATATAAATAGTTGTTTATTTCCATATAAATTATATATATTTAATAACTATTAGCATGATCTCCATCACTCCACCTAATATGTAGGGATTGTTTTCCCATGGATTATTTTATGTAAACCACATTTTAACCCACACCTTCATGTGAGTTAAAAATCATATGTAATGGATGGAACTCCCATGATCATGTAGGTGGTCAAGGCTAGATCCAAGATGAAACCAATCCCAAATGTTACAAAAGTAGACTGTTGGAAATCCTTAAACCTGATCCCAAAAGGATCAATGTGTTTAATCATTTGGTTTGGGTAATTTTATCAAATCCCAGATAAATTATCCATTATAAAATCTCATTAATATTCCTCTTACTTTGATTTATTCCTATCAGTTTCTTTGTTTTTTCATTGTGGATTTGTAGTTTCGATCACATAATTAATGAACGTACAACCATTCAATATGGAAATAAAATAAACTAGGACTATGTTTAAATATAATCACTACAAGGTTAATCACATAAGTAACTTTCACTTAATACTAAAAAGTGTGTGATAATGATAATAAGTAATTTAAGCATAATAGATAAAAAACATCATATAAATATTAAGTCAATCTAGGACTTCCATTACATGATTAAGGGCAAGACTCAATAAAAATATGTGTTTTACCAACCCTTGTTGGGACACTTACTTTTATACAGGAATAACTTATGTATTTTTTTGGGTTGACTTTTCCATATTGCATCACGAATTGTATCCCATTCATGACTTGTTATAATATTGGAGGCCAGAGTTATAGAAATCTAATTGATGATTTCAAGAATTGTGATTCCACTCAGCAGATCAAGGAGCAGCAAGTTCATTATTTAATAAGACATACCTACATAAATACCTTTAATTATCTTGACTATACCTTTTGGGGTTATGTGAAGGGGGAATATGGATCCCTACCACTTTAATGTCATAGAAACTAGAAATTCACAATTTAATGGTGAGGGCCATTGTGACATTATAAAATACAAATATATCTTACAAAATTAATTTATTATATCACATTAAATGTAATCAAGAATGTACTAATGTTATTTTCTTTTAATTTTTTTTAAAAAATGACAACCTCATCCACCACACTATCCCTGTAATTAATTCTTGATTGAGATAACATCTTTATCAGTAGTAACTTTCATGAATGATTTAGATGCCATCTAGTTATTTTATTCCATCTACAAAAGTATTACGTGCTGGAGTCAACATTATTTGATCTCCCTACCCTAGAGGCAAGTGATCATTATTTCATTGCACATGGTCAACACATGAAATATGCGGTCGAAATTAAATGTTTTATTCTATCATCAATATGTAGTGATCTCAGGAAGTCTCACGATATCATGGATCCCTATAGAATGATCAGTTACCTCCATGGTATTTACCATGAGATAGAAAGAAATGAAAGGTTTGTAATTTTCAGGGATCCCTTTTAGAGTATTCTTGGAGAAGGTGACATAATTGGGCCTCAAGTAGTCAAGTTCATTGGAAACATTGAGTTACTATAGGTTCTATGGTTTAATCTCCATTAAGAACATGGAAGAGATCTCATTCCTGCTTCAACCCATCAGAGCATCTCTATATTTGATGTTAATTTCAATATGAACAGCATTGCGAAGCCTCTATCTGGTCTTCTTATCATCATTCGCCTAATGGACAGAGATATGATGTGTGACCAGGATTATGTACTTATGGTGAATAATTGGAAAGGGAAGGCAAAGATCATTATGCCGTAGTGCTTCTAAATGACCTTATATGAAAAATAATATCATAGGGGAGGCATGGGAAAATGTGTTTGTTTTATTCAAATGTGGAAAGAAGGGACATTGTAAGAAAAAATGCACCCCTAAAAATAATATATGGGTAGCATCAGCTGTGTTTGTTATCAATTTATATTTATATGTTTCAAAAATTTGTGTATTAGATACAACTTATGGTTTTCAAATATTTATTCAAATATATAAACAATGTATATACTAGAATATTAACTGAGGGGAGGTACATCTATGAGAAGTCAACGAAGCCAGACATGATGTTGTAGCTATTGGGGACTACAGCTTGACATTGCCAATTGGGATGATCTTAGTGTTATAGAGTGGTTTTTATGTTCCTTATGTAACCAAAATCATTATTTATGTATCTATATTAGATATAGATGGATTTTGTTTCACATTTAGAAATGTATATTGATTCTTTTATAAAGATAATATTTTCATAGTATAAAATATATTTACAACTCCCTTTACATTTGGGATCACACAAACCATGTAATGGAAATATATAACAATGATATTTCACATGAATCATATCACACACAAAAATTTCATCACCAGCATGGTCATGTAAACAATAAAAACTAGAGAAAGATACATCATGATGGGTACTTTGATTCTTTTGAACTAAAACCACATGGCATATGTTATGCGTTTTTACAAGGAAAATGGAGAAATCCTCATTTTGTTGGAAATTTTAATGGGACATATAGTTTCTCGAATTGTTCATACAAATGTGTATGGTCCATTTTCAATTGAATAAAGGGGTGGGGACACATACTTTATAATTTTTACTGATGATTTTAGTGTATATTGATATATCTTCTTAATATGGTATATTGGATTAATTTGATAAGTTCAAAAAATATGAGAATGAAGATGGGAACTAGCTTGGTAAGAAGATTATGATACTCCTCTCATTACAATGTGGAGAGTATCTTAATCAATACTTCATTGAATATGTACAAGTGTTTGGGTTCTCATACCAACTGAATCCTCCGTACACTCCTCAGGGGAAAGGATTTACATAATGGAAAAACCATACCTTTATGGACATGGTGAGATCAATGATGAGTCATGCAAGTCTTCCATCATCCTTTTGGTTATATGTGTTATAATCATTGAAACACATAAGAAACCACATAACAATTATTTAAGAAATAGTATTCCATATGATATTTTTAGTGGATGAAAATCCATGTTATCAAATTCACATGTGTGGGGTTTTGAACAGTATTATTTCCACATTAGTTAAAAAACATACACCATGAGGCAGAAGGTGTACCTTTATAGGATACCCCAAGGATGCAAAGGGATATTACCTATATAATCCCCCAGAAATAAATATTACAGTGGAAAGACATTGCATATTCATTGAGAGGGAAAACTTCTCCAAAATAGATAGAGGGGGCAACATAGAATTTGAAGAAAATGAGGTTCAAGGTACACAAGTATTGGTACATGAAGAGATTCCAAAAAAGCATGTGGAAGAAGAATGTATTCCAGAGACACAAGTACTCTGTATGAGTAAAAGAGAGGATAGAGAAGTGGAATAGTACTATTTTGAAGTTACATAGGATTGTGAAACAATATTGGTTGATATTAATGATCCTCTAACCTAAAAAGAAATTATTTAGTCGAACAAACATTCCATATAGAAAGAATCTCTAAATTCTAAAATTGATTCCATGTACCAAAACCAAGTTCGGATCGTGGTAGATCCTTCAGTTGATGTAAATATTTTTGGTTTAAAATTGGTATTCATGAAGAAACTAGACATGAAAAGACAACTTAGTACCTATAAGGAACGAATGGTTGCCAAAGGGTTTAAGCAACATCGAGGAATTGACTACAATGAAACATTTTGTCCAATTGCGATGTTGAAATACAATACTATTCTATTCTCCATTACTACTTACCAATCCAATGAGATTTGGATAATGGATATCAAACCCACCTTCCATAATGGGAACCTTCATAAAGATGTATACATAACATAACTTGAAGGTTTTGTGAACACAAAGGATGCCAAAATGGTATGGAATTTGCAGAAATGCATTTATGGATTAATGAAAGCATGTTGTCCATTGAATATTTGTTTTTATGAGTCCATAATTTAATTTTTTAAAGAATGAATGCGAGCCTTGTGTACAAAATTGGTTTAGGGGGAGTGAGGTCATTTTTTAATAGTGTATTGTGATAACATATTACTTATTCAAAATGAGATACCAGTCTTACAGTATTTTTAGGAATGGTTGAATCAATGCTTCAATATTAAAAATATTTAGAAAATACGCATATATTATTTTGACCAAGATCCATTGTGATATATCTAAGTGAATTTGTGGACTATTTCAATATGAAGTCATTAATAAGAAAATGATGAAATTAAGTATGGACCAATCCAATAGGATATTATTTATACCATCACATTGAATTCATATTTCTATGAAAATATGTCTTCAATCGCACGAGGAAAGAGAGATAATGGCAAGGACTCCATGTGTATCAGTGATTGAGTCAGTCATGTATGATATTCTATGTACTAGGATATATTTTTCCTACAAATTTAGTGTGGTAGGTAGACATAAAGAGAACCTAGGTGACCTCTAGTGGATAGAAATCAAGACTATCCTTAAGTATCTGACGTGTAATGTGGATATGTTTTGGGTTTATGGAGGAGATTTTGAACAAATAATTAGAGGATATGCATATGCTAGACTCAAGACTGATTAGGACAGAATGAAGTTGAAAATGGGATACATTGTCATTTTTAATGGAGGTGTTGTGAGCTCGAGGAGCTCAGAGCGTAGTGTGTTCAAATATTCTACTGTATAGTTTATGTATATCACAACTTATATGAATGATAAATAATCAACTTGGATTCAATGCTTCATCTAGGTGCTGGATGTGGTATCTAATAGTAATGTCTTGAACACACTCTGTTGTGAAAATAATACAGCGGTGGATCTTGCAAAAGGGGAAAGGTCACATCAGCTGACAAAGCACATACTTCAGAAGTATCATCTCTTGAGGTATTTGTCATAGATAGGTGACATTATAATGAGAATTATATCCACGGAAGACAAAATGTTGGAAACTAGGACTAAATCCTTAACTCATTATAAACATGATCATCATGTTTGGTCTAGCAGATTGAGAGTCGTAGGTTGTTGGCTCTAGTCCATGTGGGAGTTTATTATAGTTGGTGTCTTAGAACCATCTCATTGTACTTTGATTACATGGATATTTAATTTATTTAAATATTAAACATCTTATTACAAATTTTTCATTGTTCTTTATGGCTATGATTTAAAAATTCCCTAGAGTATTTGTTGCATTGATAAGGTCATTGATGTTCCTCACTATGATGAAATCCTTGAAATGAAATAATGATATTCTTAAATATATTTCTATTGGTGAATGAAATTTTATGATTGGAAACATAGTATACAGATCATCATGTGAGAATACTTTAAGAAGATGAGACTTCCTCTCGTGATGTTCACACATAGTAATCTCCATGATAAGAAATTATAAAAATAAACCTACCTATAGGAATTCCACATGGTTTGGTTTCATCGTATATTCCAATATGTGAGTGTGTGTAATGGTCCTTAGACATTATCATTATCATAAATATGTTCAATGAATCACGCACATTGATTTACTAATGAATCATTTTACACCATATATTGGTGGGAATTATGGTATGTTTGGTGCATCACGAGTGGTAGGTTATTAATGGATAACTAGATAATGGATTTGTCCCGTCCATTTAAAGAATATGATATCTCGAACCTTTCATTGAAATAGAACCATTGTGTGAAATTCAATGGAAATGTTGTAACAATGAGTTTATTTGTGGTAGTTAAACCATGATTAATTAATAAAAAAGGTTGATGACAATATCATGATACCTGTTTGATGAGATATTATGGAAAATAAATTATATTACAAAGTGATTGTACACATGTGGTTGTCATTTTTGGGATTTTATGCTCTTTCTCTTGGGTTCCATGACCTATTTATAGATAGAACTATTGGACATTAGGGAAGCCTACATAATCTGAATGATAAATAATCCTAGAGGATCACAAAATAAGTGTTTGTGGTGGTCGCCTGTAAATTCTATTTGAATTTAATTATTTAATTTAATATTATACCCAGGACCATGGAATAATTTTATTTGTGATATAATGATCACATAAATTAAATAAATATCTATTCGCTTGATTAAGAGTAAAATATATAAATTTATTTTTCTGATCACATAATATATATTAATTTACACATTTAAAAATAAGATATTTATTTAAGGGAAAAATTATTAATTTATTTATTAGGATTTGTAATAAATTAATGCGGAGTTTTAGTGGGCCAAGGCTGGTCCAGTAGTACAATAATTATTTTCAAGTTGGTAAATGATTGTTTAACTAGTTGGAAAAAGTTAAAATATTAATAATGATGATACTATTTTGTGACATATAATTTTACTTATAATTCCATTTTTAGAATGACGGAGCACCATAAATAATGTTGCAGTATTTTTATTAATAATATGGATTTTCTCTAACGTTATGAATGTATTTAATTGTAGTTATTCAATTAAATATTGTAATTGAATCCCCAGGTCTATAAATAGAAATGTATGTCTATTGTGTCATGTTACAAACAAAATTCCCTAGGAATTATGATATGATGATCCAAACAATTTCTCTATCAAATCATCTTCCCTACACATTAAAAAACGAGAGATGATGTTCACGATTGATGAAAAAGTGATAAAGAACCTCTAGCACAGAACACTCACTTCACCAAACTAGCACATAGTGAATGAGTGGTGTCGTCCAGAGGCCATTATATATTGTATGGATCACTACTAGAAATATTCTACTTTGGATCCTTAGAAGAATAATGATACAATATGAACGGATCATTTTGGACAGTCTACATCACCAACAATGAATGTAACGATGATCCATGTATACATTTCATTATGAAATTAACTAAATAAATTATAAACATCATGTGAAAGATCCTATATCTCATCGATCCATCATCATTCTTCTTTTGTCTAAATATTTGAATTTAAACTGTGGATATTGGTGGTCAAATCCGTATTGATCACGTATAGGTTAGCGATTACGGAAAAGGATATGTTAGTCCCCACCCAACGTTGTGCTTTCAATGTGTCTGGATCCTACTTAATTATTCCTTTGTTGAAGAATCACATATTAATTCCACTAATAATATATTATTTTCCCTTATTTATTCTGATAAAGAGATTGTTTTATACTATCAATATATTATTTAGAAGGATAATCCAATCTGTGGTGTGCATGAATCATGTACAAAAAACAAGGAAAAAATCAATTTTGTTGAAAGGAATCATGAGAATATTTTAAAATAAATATTTTCTACTAGTATCTATTAAAATAGTGGGAGGGTTTTTCATGGAATAATGTAATAGGAGGATGAATATGTTGAATCTTATTTCGAAAATAGTAGTTTTTTAATGATATGATTACATATATTTTATTGAACACAAATGTAAGGGTGGCCATAAATTTCAGTTAGAAATTTGATTTCCCCAAAAGGCTTCGGTGAATTGAGGATTTCGAAAAAGTGATGAAATTTTTTAATATGGCCTAAAATTTGTGATAGGGATTAGTGTTTCATATTATATTCACCATGATGGATAAAAAATGATGAGAATATATTTTTAGTATTGAAGATCAATGAAAAAAAATCTTATGGAGGGATGAAAACACCATTAAATACATTTCATATATAGGGGAAGAAGAATCTTGGTATGTGAGAAAATATAAAAAAAAAGACCATTCATATGATGAATGGCTGGAAGAATGGTAAAAATTTTATGGGTTATGAATAATCTCATTAATATGAAAGAGGAAAAGTAGGTTCCAATCCATCATAAACATATGGCCTAATATTTCAATTGAATATTAAATATATACTATGAAAAATTAGTATAATATCCAAATTTTCATTGATTATTATAATTAAAAACATCATTTAAGGCCAATATATAAATTATGATGTTATTTAACAGCTATTTCAACAGTAGATCATAGAAATTATGTAGTGATATATACATTATTTTTTCATTAAATATTATATAATTCCATATTTTATACTAATTTTACTCATTCATCAATATCATACCGAATTAGTAAAAATATTCAAATAATAATTGAAAACATAGAGGTTTAATTAATGGTGGATAAACAAGGTGTTGTAATTATTACATCTCATGTATACAACACTTTCAAATTTAACATTTGTTGGATGAATCTCCATGTAAACCTTGTTATTCCCCATATAGTTGAATTTATAATTATTATGGGAATGGATTTTTTATCTCTATATATATCCAACATCAAAATCATATAATTGGAAGTCACATTCCAAATCCAAAATTATCCTTTGTTTCTTTGCAAGATAAATTATGAAGATAAATCATCATCAAAAAAAAATTCTCAAAAATAAATTTCAATTCCATTTTTCAAGAATATAATTTACAAATGACAGAGAAAAAAAAGTTCTAAGAAATTGTTTCAATTATATGGAAATATGATTATGTATTTCTTGAATAGTTTCATGATCATCATAGTAATCAATAGGATGACATTAAAATGTATGTTTTACATATATCATTCCAAAAGTGTCCGTAAAAAATTCTCCATCAAGGAACATGATTAACTAAATAAGAAATAATTAGAATATCTAGATTTGATTTTTATACAAAAAAATAATTCTCCTTGGGTTGTCACAACCTAAATATTCAAGAAGAAGAATTTTTAAATGTGTCTCAACATAGATTATCATTAACTCAACATGTCTCTGATAAATAAATGATATCATTTTTCATATATTGATGAAATATTAGATCAGTATATAGTAGATAAATTCTTTTGTAATGTGGATCTTCGATATATATTACATCAATTAAGGGATATTAGAGACGATTTTACCAATATAACCTACATCCCCATATATGGAAATTAGGAATTAATAGTGAATCCGTTCACACATACAATTTATGTTGTAATATTCAAGTATCATATGAATAAAATGTTGAAACATTACCTTGGTAAATTTTTGATATTTTTTGTTCATGACTTTTCATGATATTCAAAATTAAATAGTAAAAATAAATATTATTTTATTTTTGTGATATTGAACATATAAATGATAAAACTGTATTCGTTGTTTGAAATGATTTATTTTTGGAATATAAATAGTATGCATATTGGTTCATAAAATCATAAGAGGTATAATATTTGATGATTCATAACAGATTGATGTTATATGATTTTGGACCAAACATACCATTATGATAAATAGATTTAGTTTTCAATAGTAGACTAATATCGTTGATTATTTTAATGAAAAATTTCAAAATTATATAATCCTCTATAAAAATTAATGCTAAATGGAATGAAGATACATTTTACTGATGAATGTGAATAAATAATTATTTATATAAATAATAGGTTTTTCGCAACATCTATACTAACCTTATTATATGTTTTAAATGGGGTTTTCCTATACAATAATTGTTTATGAAATGAAATGGGATGTGTTTCCATTCATAATGATAATTTAATAACTTATTACACCTCTAAATTAATAATTTATATGAAAAAATTCCCTACAAATGATATGAAGCTTGTAGGAGTAATATTTTAATTAATTGTAAATCATAATTTTATCTTTAGTAATTTTTATTAATATATATCCCAATCATAAAATCATAATGTATTTATTCACTGAAATGGATATTAACATTCTATAAATAGGATGACTACAATAAATAAAATACAATGATTACATCATTCAATAACATTATGTGATGGAAAAAATAGTTGAAGATGATCGATGAATAAATGATTTGGGTATATTGTCCTTATTAAGGATTTAAATGGACACAATCATTATTTATATTTAATGGTAATATATGTTAATAAAAAATTATTATATGAAATCAAAATATTAACAAAAAATTAGAAAACTACTTTTCCATATTATGTTATTCAATGAATATATATATGGTATGAAGATATAGAAAATATATTACACAATACATTGTACAATTTTGATAATATAAGAGTAATAAAATATGAGAAAAAATTATTCCCACTTTGAAACTACAGTTCAATAAGGGTTTGTTAGATAATGTGAATAGCTAATCCATATACACTCATCAAGTAATCACAATGTTTTATAGTAATCTTGAGCAATATTTATGCGATGAAAACATGTATTTTGGAATTAAAGATATATTATCCTAATTATAAGTATTCTAGTAAATAATGGCTGAAAACAAATAATATAATTTGATGATACAACTACTGCCAATACTAATATAGAAATGATAAATAATAAGCAACAAATTTTGTACAAATATTCTTGAAAATTCTTAATAAAATAATTATATCCTAATATTAGTAGATGAAGATAAAAATTTATAGTAAATAATAAATTTTTAAGGAATTTTCCACAATATATACTTTTGAAATTATATTATATGAAGTTATTAGGAAACATGGTGCACAAAATTCAATTATATCTGATAATGTTATTAAGATAATATAATAATTATAGGGAAAACCACATCATGAAATAGATAAATAACTTGATATAATCAACAAATATTATCCTCAAATAGATGGTTATTATGAAATTTCTATTCAAACTCATGAATATGTACTATTATATTTCTAAATAGAATTTATAGATTTTGCGATAAAAATCATCCATCTATTTAGTTATCATATAATTAATTATTACACTTTATTATCGAAGTGGGCCATATGAGATACTATAGTTGAATATAAAAAAATATAAAATATATTGGCATAATTTCTAGTTAAGGAATCAATTAGGTCCTTATCATACTTGTGAAATGGATGATAATTTTAAAATCATTAATATTAATATAAAATCAATGTAGATTGAAAAAATGCATAAATTTTGATAATAATAATGGAGATATACAATTTTATGTCTGTCAAAATTTATATCTTAGAATATCTCCTTGGAATGTGATAATAATAACTAAGATGAAGGAAAAAATTATCCCTTGTTATATCCATCCTTTCGAAATTCTTAACGATATAGGGGGCATTTATTATCACATATATCTTCTATAAAAACCATTAATAAGTAAAATATATGATCCACGTTTTTATTTTATGGATTAACATACTATATCAATCAAATGTTCAGAATACATCGCATTTCAAATTGAAGCATATGCTTTATAACGAGGAAAAACATTGAAGATCATAGATCAAAGAGATTATGTATATAAAAACAAGACTAGACACCTAGTGAATGTTTTTTGGGTAAATAAAATAATTTAGACTCCCTATGAGAACCTAATGATGTTAGGGAAAAAATTTACCCCCACTTTTTTTAGTCAATGTGAAATAATTTCATTAGATAAATACTCCTTAAGGGGAGAATAACATAACAAACCAAAAATTAATATATGGAATTATTGTTCTAACATAACTAATTTAACATTTAGTAATAGGGTATAAGATAAAAAATTAAATATAGAGAGGAAAATAATATTTCCATGCAAGATCACAATAAAAGTGGTTAATAGGAAAAAATAATTACATGATATAATAAAATAACACTTGTATGTTTGTATAAAATATATATATTTTATTTTACATAAAATATAATTTTATAATAATTTTAATATCTATAAACCAAAAGAAAATATTATAAAAAAATTATAAAAAACTATATATTTTAAATTAAATAATAAATTTATTTACTAAAATCATATGTACTTTATCAAGGGGGAAGATATTTGGTCCTCTTAAGAATATCTGTATTTTTAAATAAATAATTATTTTATTTTAAAATTAAATCAATTAAATTAATAAAATTATTATTACGAAATTATTTTTATTTTTCAATCATCATTTTAAATTATTATTTGGGATAATTTCACTTAATTTTCAAAAAAAACTGTGAAAATTACAAGGTACAAATTATTAAAATATTGAATCTTTTATGGCATCAAAATTATATAACCGTGAATTAAAATTGTAGAAATATATTTCCTAAAAAATATTATATATTTTATTTTTTAATTTATAAATATACTTATGAGATTATATACATATATTTTACATTTTTTAAAATAAATATATGTTACTGGAAGAAACAAAAATAATCATTACATAAAATTGATTTTGTATAAAGTGACATTTTATTTTGGATTAATCTAAATGTAAAATAGCCCTCAATTTCTTTAATAAAAAACTTAATTACATTTAAACTATAAACATTAATTTCATTTAAAATAAAAGATAATATAATCAACATTTCAAATTAAATTTTCCCCCTCCTCAAGTTGAAATATCCCATATCTATTATATTTAAATCCAAAATCCCATTAAATTCTTAATCCACAAGATATACTTATTTCCCATCTTATAGTTATTGTATCTCCCTAACAGATGTTATATTTATTCTAAACCAAAATGCATAAGGTAATTTTCGATAGAGTAAATATTCAACAATTTTGTAACCTATATTCAATTTAATTAATTTAATTTTCTTATTCTTTCTAATATTCAATCATTTTTTATTTTTCATAGATAATAAAAAATTTATATAATTTTATATAACATATCAGTATTAATATAATAATTTTATTAATATTTCAATCCATTTATAGTATAGTTTGCCTCCCTCTCCCTTGAGAGGACTTGATAATGGCTGGTTCTATCTACCAATGAAGAAGTTATAAATATCTTACTTGTCACCTACTACATGGTTTGTTTGGTTTTATTATTTAAAATATAATTATTTTTATATAAAATAATCGTTTTACATAATTTTTTAAAAAATAACACAAAAATAAAAAATAATAAATCCAAAAAACAGTGAAAATTTATATGAAATTGTATCTTCATGTGAGTGTCCTTTAAGATGACTATGTTTAAAAAATACCAATATTTTAGCTAATAAAAAATGAAAACAGAAATGTATTTATTTTATGTATATATATTTTACTAAAAATATAATGTATTATATAGGAGATGTAAATTTAATTTACTATTTTGAAATAAAAAGAAAGTGAGATTCTAAACCACCTGTTATTATTCATGTTATCTGTTCTGTATATACGTCTCACATTATCTATCTAAAATTCTTAGTAGGGTTTTGACATATATAACTATCATATTTTTCCTTTCATTGAACAAGATATACATGTTTTTCAATAAAACCTCTCAATCTCTCGATTGTAATTTAATATTTAAAAGGAACATTTATATTCAATATTATATATAAAGTTCTATTAATATGTTGTCTGTGTCCCTAAAAAAATTCATTAAATGATGAAAAATTTATGGGAAACCATTATATATTATTTAATTTTTTATGGAAAATAAAATTTACTCACACTGTTTAAATATTTATTACGCATTTCTTAAAAAAACATTTAATAGTGGTGTTTATCTACCTATTTCTCCTCCCGTTAATATGGATTCTTATTATCAAGAAGACTATATTTTAGACCATTATTTTATATTTGAAATTTTAATATAGTGATTATTTTTTACATTATTATCTTATTAATCATTATGAAATTTTATTTGATTACATTTAGAGATACGATTATGGAATCCATTTAATTTTCATAGGTTGTTCTTAGGATTATTATTTCTATGTAACATTCACATGATGAAATATATTAATGTTGAAATTATAATATAAGAGGTGGGTCTAATATTATATTTCCATCCAATGAGATATGTCATATTATCATTTCAAGATGTGGTGCATGGAGGTCAACTTAGAAAGGTTCATGGGTGCTTAGACTAGCACATTGTGTTTTGATGTCTTGTATACGTTCATTGACTTATGGTAATGATTTCATGATTTATATCGTTTCCAAATTCTTATAATTCAATATACCAAAATATCCATTTTCAATTTTTCATTCTTATATAGGATTTAATAAGACCTTCATCATTTATCATACCATGTTATACCTCTTCTCATTGATGTTAGACATAATTATAATGTATATTCCCTTATTTGGATTTATAAATTAATTATTCTCTTTAATGTATTTCAACACTATATTGTTAATCATAATAATAGTTTTAATTTATTTTACTGGATATATTATTTTATCAAATAATTATATTTTATTTTATTTAAAAATGATGTTTTATGAATCTAATCTCCCAAAGACACTAGACCTCTTGTTATTCAGAAATTTTCTGGACATGTATGTTAAAAATAATGTTATATTTCATTTACAATGCTGAAGATTCTCTATGATTAAAAAAACATAGAAGCTTATCATTATTATTTGATTTTTGTAATGTAATACACATTCCTGTAAAAATATTAATTAGAAATTTTAATTTCATCATACATTATTACTCATGATTTTATTCATGGAATGTACTTGGGTCCTTTGGTTGTGGGTGTTATGTGATATGGGTGTTATGATCAATAAAACCATGAAAAGATACATGAATGAAATAATGATTATGAATACATGTCAACCACTGGTATATAGAATGTGTGGGAAAATGTTATGTAGACTTTGTTAGTTGATTATAGTAACCATGTAAGTTCTTGAAAATTTAGCATGGATGATCTAGAATGTGTTGGCTGAACATAAAAATATTACCTATGTAAGTTATGATGAGACACTGATATGGGATGACTTTGGTTTAATGCCAACTTCCAATGAGATTTGTTATATGTTGGATAATATTTCTGATCACATATATACATAATGTATGAGTTGTGTGTCATGAAAATATTTCATGATAGTTGATTTAATTATTTATCATTCTAATTGAGTGGGAGATCAAATTTTGAATTTAGTGAGCTTTTATAAGTTATCAATTGCGGTTCTTGAGATGTTTTTATTAGTGGAATTATTTCAAATAATTTCTACGGTAATGTGATATTTGTAAACATCACTAAATAATTATCAAAATTGGAAATTCCCTTATATCATTATTTAACTATAGTATCAAAAATGTTAATTTTTTTAATGATTTTATTTTATATATCAAGTAATATAAGAATGAACTATTAAAAATTGGTTACATTTAAGGAAACTCTTTTTTTTGTATCAGATGTACTCAAACTAATTTTTTTAATTATAGATTTCTATTAAGATTTCACAAATATAGAGGTAGATGAGGGAATAATACATTTGATTGATGGATGAGTTGGGTAGTTGAGTAAATGGTAGAAGTTGGTACCTGTCCAAAACATGTGACCAATTATTTTGTGATGTCATTTTTTTATTTAGGATTATTTTTGGATATTTCATATATGTCATGAAAAAACAGTATTATTATTGTTAGTGTCTCTTATATGACATTCTAAATTTTTTTATTGTTATATCATAGGTTATGATGTATAATTTCCCATGTATATCCCAATTAATTCAATATTATGGGAATTATATTTTAATAAAAATTATTATTTTGAGACCCATTGTATTTATGGATATCTACAAATGATGGAATAAAATCATAATGTTTACACATATAACGTGGATACTAGTGGGAATCCTATAACATTAGGACAGATATGCTTGAGGGAATTCCAACCCAGTATAATTATATTTGGTATGGTATTGTGAATTTAGAAACCCCTTTCAGTATCATACATGAATTGTTTTTCATAGGGATAACAAAACTCTCTATCATTGTGTGCAGTATGGTAGTATTTCAATATGAGTTTATAGAAATGAAATATTTTGGAATTTTGGTCATTATTCCTACATTGTGTTCATATTAACTATAATTTATATATTAGGTGACAAATAATTATAGGTTACTGGGTTATGCAATTATGTGACCTTGGGTATATAATTTAACAACCGTCATTTGATTATGGTGATATTCTATTAATCAAAACTGATATTTTATAAATAATGTATAGTAATTAACTGAGAAAATTTTGTATTTCAGAAATATAGAAAAGATTTTTTAATTATATTTATTATTTTCACTATACATTGTGAATAATCTCTCACAAAATTAGTATTCATTTTTTTTGTTTTTTTTTTGTGTCCTCCTTGTTATTTTCTCACCACGCACATGAACCTTGGTGGTTGTGGAGACAATATGATCAAGAATATATGTATATGTAGGATAAATTTGGTCAATTGATAAGATTTATGTACTGGGGTAATGGTATATGGGTCATTTTAGATCTATATACTTCTAAATTAAGATATATAAATATATATATATATAATTTTTCAGGTTTTGGAAAATTATTCAAATATAATAAACTTACTAACCAATCCAAAACATATTTTTTTTATATTCAATTATCATGTGTTTATAATTTGTTATTTGATTTGAAATTTTTCTTTTAGTTTTCATATTTGATTAATGTAAATATTTTAGAGATATTATGGATCATTTTTTATTATTTCGTTATTAGTAATGGTTGTCTGAGAGAGGTTGTTTTCACTCGATGAAATCGATAGTCCCATGCATCTCGTTTGAAAAATGTAGTGTATGTGGTTTTGTTCATAAGTCCATATAGTGCTCCTAGATTAACATTGTTCATTTTTTAAGGTTTTCATTTTTACAATGAAAAAAATTAAAAAAAACATATAATAATATTAATATTTATGACATGGTAGGTATAGAAAACATTTGAATAGTCATAAAATGTGACCAATAATTATATATATATTATTAATTTTGAAGGGATGTTAATGACACAATGCAATGATATATTTTTATTGGTTTTTTGGAGATAGAATGGTTTTTTTTGGAAATTCTTGTGTGAGTTATTATTTATTAGTTTACACTTTTTAAGGTTGATTTATGGGATGTATGGAGGTGTTATATTTGGAATATACGTTTCATGTAAGTTTTTTTATGTTTTTTTGTGTTTGATTACTGAGTTATCGAGTTTTTTTTCAGTCATTTAATACATATTAAATATGTTATAATATATTTTAATTTATATATACCTCTTGAAACATTACATAATTTAACATTTTAATATTATTTCATGTGTTTTTAGGAAATTATGACTCGTTGTGGGACACTCAACATTATATATCAATCCCTCAAAATTGTATATCCATGATAATATACTATTGAGCTATACGAGATCTCCTGGTTATTAATGATCACAATAAAAACATTGTGAAATAATGGATATGATCTGTTAAAATTTTATCATCAGTCCAACATCATAATGTCTTCCTCGATGATACACTACAAATTGTTATAACCAAATATTCTGGTGTGATAGGAATTAAGCATGAAAATTAAATGAAATAATCACATCATTCAATTTGTTTAGGAAAACATGTTTCCATCATGTTTAATGATATTGTTTCTATAGAACTAACACAAAATACTTCTCGATCATCCAAACACACTTCGTATTCATTTTGATCATCAACCATCAATCACTGAGAGTTATCTTGAGGAAAATGAATAAAACACTGATGACGTCACAATTTTGGGATCACATTTTCTTTAACCTAGATGAGTAAAATCATATCTATTTGATCTTACAAAATATTGTCTCCCTAAAACTAGTAGGATAGATTGAGTGGGTTAACAATTTGTGTTCATGATTAATCTACTAGGATTTATTATTATTATTATATTAATATGTATTTTATAATTAATAAAATTTCACCATGGAAATAAAAATAATAAAACTGGGTAAATTAATAAATATTTGATACATATGACATGTTTTACATGTGATTAATATTTTAAATATTTTTTCACATACATTAAACATCTAAAAGGCGCTGAATGATATTATATGATTTATTATCTTATCCTTTCTCAATGGAAAATATTAAGTTAATATTGATAAAAAATTCAGGAATACTATATTAATTTTCATATCCAATGTAAAAAGATGAATACATTGAAACTATAAATTCAATTCCAATTATTCTATAATTGAGTAATGGGGATTCTCTTAATTTAGTTTGGTCATTCAATGCTATTTATATCCCAACCCCTAACATGGAGCCCACAATGTCAAAAATAATTATTCACTATTAATTTCAAATTCTCTAATTGTACTATATATATAACCCTATAAGACCTTATATAAATATTAGTGACTATACATAGTACTCGTGATATGTATAATAACAAATATTATCCCTTAAAGACGCATGGTTATTGATATCAATCAAAACCACTCGTATAAACCCACATTGTGATACATAATCTATTCTTCATATGATATCTCATAAATCCTAATTCACACCCTATGTTACCATTCTTACATGAATTATATATTCAATACTATAATATAAAAATATAAGTTATTATAGAATGGACATAGATTTATGAAATGTACAAATATTCTGGTAAACTAGCTTAGTATATCAATTTCATTTGAACGTGAAAAATAATGTCTCGATAATTCAACAAAATGAAAAACCCAAATAACACATCCATTAAAATATACGTCCCCAAAATATAATAATCATAGTTTTCATTTAACTTCAATGAATGAAATTAAATGGTACACAATGATATTGATATCAATTCAAGAGACCAAAAGACATGATTTTATATATTAACAACCAATGAAATAAGATACATGTTGTTTTCTTATTAGTGAATTAATCCCCATGATCACATATACTAAGGATCAGTAGGATAACGTATCTTGAGAAGAATTATCAATGCTTATGTGCCCCCAACAATGGATTTTATAGCATCATAATTATCCTAAGAACATATTGTATATTTAACATAGGGAATATCAGAATGAATACTTTCAAAGTGTCTCAAGTATCTTATTATATTTGGAAAATACATCATATATTTGATACAACATTTAGTATATAGACAATACCTTGAGAGTTCTTGACAGCGATGTTTAAACACTATTATTGTATGATAAAATCATGTATATATCAAAATATATAGATGTAATAGTATCAATTGTACATATTGGAGTTGGTTCTATGAAGACCACTCAGAAAATAAAAACATGCACTAGATCAAACTACTAACAACTCTCAACCTATTAGCACTCTCATGGGAATCATTCTTCTAATAAGACCTTCATTAGATTGGGGGTCTACCATGTTATCCTCCTTAGATACTCTGTTTTCTTGGACTTCACATTTATGAAAAAAATACACTATGATATGGGTCCTGTCAGGTATATTATTTAGGCATTGGTGTGACTTGGGTGTTTTGTTAAGTAACACTATTGTTTTATTCCCACATAAAACTATAACATTGTTTACATTTATAGGATTAACATGAATATTTGAGATTATTATTCATATCCCTGTTGTGTCCATAACATCATCAATGGACACTTTATACTCATATTTTCTAGAAGATTCATGGAACATGGGTTTTGTTATGATTCTACAGATCACTTAACCACCAATTTAGAAGAAATAACTTTCTTGGTTATGATTTCATGTCATCATGTTCTATTTTAAAATTATCATTAATATATGGCCTCATTACTATCTTCATATGTGTTCTATAAACTATGTATAATTACTTTATATTTATTTATTTCATGAAGATATTTTTTATAGTTTTATTATATGTATCTTCATCATTATCTTGACATGTTTCTACCATTCATAATGTAATGGAAACAACAACAAAAATACTTGGCATAGAATAGAAGATATACCCTAATTACGAATACAAATGAATCATAATCAGTAATTCAGTATTATCTTTTTTTAGACATGTCACAACGCGTCCCTTAGGGCCTGGACGTGACTACCACATGCCCGCCTTCCATAGGCCATGGTTTGGTGACTAGCATTTGAAGGATTTTCTCGAACATGGAAGGCACTGCCTTAGAGAGCTGTACTCACTAAAAAGGGGAAACTGAAGTATGATATCAACAAACATATTTTATAACCATTATTGTAAAGTACAACCACATGTAAACGTGATAATTGAAAACAATGGGCCAGAATACAAGCCCTAGAAGCAAACAAAAAACTAAAATGCTAATATATATACCTTGTAGCTCTACTTGGAGGTTAGTGGTTGTATGTCTGAAGTCGAAGAAGTGGATCTTGACTAATCCTATCAGACCAAGCTCCACTAACTCTAAAAGCACTAATGTCTACCTCAGAGCATCAGTAGTCTATACTAGAAACACTCGTGTGGGCAGAGCCCATGCCGAGGTAAGTATAAAAATACCCAGAAGGGACCCCGAGAACCACACAGGTCTCTCAGAAATCCACAAAGAAAAAACATCATAAAATAACACAAATGTAATACAACAAGAATGATCTATATCCTGAAGCACAAAGCATTGGAGACAGCTCACTCGAACTGTATAACATCAATGTTACTGGGATAGGGATGACTAGTCATAAATCCTGACCATCCAATCTGTAGTAACTCTACTGCTGACCTGTATAGATAACTATATGCTGATGCATATTGGTCACTGGATGCTGGAATATATTGTCCGCTGGGGTTGACCCGCATTGGTCACTGGTGCTGAACCGTATTGTTCATTGATGTTGACCACTATTGGTCCCTAGTGCTGACCTGTATTGGTCGCTATTATAGAGGAAGGAAAGATTAGTCGTACATATAGATCATCCCACTCTGGAGTTTCTAATGCTAACCCGCATTGGTCGCTCTTCTTCTTCATGTCATAACCAGCTGCCAGATTCCCGCAAAAAGCATACCTGATTTTCGGAAGGCTCTTCCTCTCAACCCATCTGTCATACTTCAATCGGCCAAAAGATTCCATATGAAGTAACCCGATGTTCTATCTTGTCATGAGGGTTTTAACGCAACATATGGCACCTCAACCGGACGCTCGGTCAGTAAGTTATTGGAATTTTTGTTATGAGGGTCCAGTAGGATTTGGACTTTATTGAACCAATAAGATCTCCAACATTATCCAAAACCCATATAGGGTATGTCACAAGGACCATCCCATTCAAATGATCCCAGCAATACTGATGGTCATTCAAACAGACATTCGGTTTGCATGATATGGACCTTTAAGTGTTTTGTGCCCGAGAGAGGTCCGAGACTAGGTTCGGTCTGACACGGTTGGGCCAACCCGACCCCACCCAGCCTGGGCCATGGTCAGCCAGGGCCATTGGGCCATGGACCGACCCGGCCCGTCGGGCGACGCGACCCTACCTTCTGATGCACCCCATGCGGGGTGTGCCGTTTGCCTCCCAAACGGCTCATTGAGACAATTGGTTTCACCTAAGGTTAATGACAGGTGGTGTCACCTTGTCCCCCACAGGACCCGCATGAGGCGGTTCTCGACCTTCTCCACGGTCGTAGTTTAATCTTGTGACCCTTCAACTTGGCGTGTGACTGTGTACTGCCTCGGCCTCCGCGGTCGGCTACTACCGGCTTCCTATATGACAAATGCAGTACCGAGTGGCACATCTTTTCCACCGCGGTTGATAGTTTCTTGCCACCACCCCTTCTGACTATGCTGGTCACCGACGCCACACCAGTATTTCATGTGCGGACCACCGGGTGAGCCCCGATGGTCCGTTCTTCCTCCCGGACGCGCCTACAGTCCACTCGGGATGTCGTCGTCATTTCTCATAGCTCAGAAATAATTTGTCTTCACGTTCCTTATTACTCCATGACGAACTCCCCAAATACATGTATAGAAGAGGGTCCAAACTGTGTTAGTTTTGGCTCCTCCCTTCCGCGTTAGCATTTTAAACATGAGGAACTATTCATAATAAACAAAAGGAATAATAATACCAAAATTTAGTATCATGCAACAACCTCCCACATGATTTTATAAGACACGAATCTAACCACTAGTGAGTTGGTTCATGGTCATTATATTTTTCAATAATTTAAAGAGAGTGAACATCAAAGCACATTAAAACCCTCCCTCGAGATTCGTTGGAGGTTTCGTGGTTGCGGTGGGTGGAGAGACCACATTTAATAGATTCTTCTGGGTTCTTCAATTCAAGATTGTTGCTTCTTGTGTAGCAGCCCTCCGTTGGTGGATGTTGTCATAAGACATTGCTGGAGTTTCATCGCTTGAAGAAGCCATTCCAAAACCCCACACTATGCTCCATCTAAATAGGAGAGGGAAAGGTGAGAAACTCATTGAGGAATTAATGTGGATCATTAATTGATATAACAAATTTATCTCATTTATTGACATAATTAAAGTTCCTCATTAATTGATGTAATTAAAGTGCCTCATTAATTGACGTAATTAAAGTTACTCATTAATTACATTAGGGGTGGTAGACAACCAAATTCTATCCATGCAATTAACACCCCATAATTATTTGTCTCACAACCTCTATGGTCCCCACCCCGCCTCATAATAGGTGGTAGAAAAAAAAGAAATAAACTAAATATTACACGTTATTTTTCATTTCATTAAAAAATAAAAAATTTATGTTTTTCTGCCAACATACTACAGTTGAACTGAATCTTCCCTTAAGGGATTCCCAACACTGCAGATTCAATAATACTTTCAGATTTTTAATCCAATCACCGGTTCAAAAGATATAAAATACCACCAGTCTGTTTACTGAACATACCTGGAAAAAGTTTAAAAATTCATTCCATGTACACTGGGCCTCATAATCATGAAATGTAAATTTTTTAAAATTCATAAAAATAAAAAATATAAGGAACAATTATTTTGAATTTTATGATCTTTACATAATCCCCACCTTGGGGCTTTACATCCCCATAATCCAAACAAGGCTACACAATCATTGAAGTGCACTGGGCACGCATAGGAGCCTCTCACTCCCATGTTCCCTCTTGGATATTCACATTCTACCACATAATGTGAAAAAGTGGAATAGACCACCCACGATGGATCCTCTCATGTTGATCCTCTATCTATACATGGTACTTTACTAAAGTCACCCCATCATCAATCTCTATCATTCCATGGTTGATGATGTGAGATGGTCATTCACGTATCCTCTATGTTGGAATATTTGGAAGTCATTCTGTACCTTCCCCAACTGTGGTGGATGTGTTAAGTGGTATTCTACCATTTTGATCCTCATAAGCATCAGGAACGGTCTATGAAATCTCGGTGAGAGTTTTCCACCTTGACTGAATCATTGCAGTCCCTATCGAAGGGAGACTCTTGATAATTTGTGGTCCACCTCTTAAGACAATAGTTGTCTCAGTAGACTATAATCATATGACTTATTTTGGATCTGTGAAGCCTTTATCATCTGTTAGATGACCTTCACATTTTTAGTGGTATCATGTACCATCTATGGGCCGATGAGTGATGGCTCTCCTGGATTTGTCCATCTCAAGGGTGATCTGTACTGTCATCCGTAAAATTCCTCAAAAGGGGCAATATCAATGGTGGAGTGATAGCTGTTTTTGTACACAAACTTCACCAAGGAGAGGAGGTCCGCCCAATTGTTGCCATCATCTCATACACATGCATGAAGAATATCTTCCATGTTCTGGATTGTTCATTTAGTCTGACCATCTATCTATGGGTGAAATGATATGCTCAAGAGAAGCTGAGTCCTTAAATCCTTATGCAATCCATTACAAAACTGGGATATGAACCGTGAGCCATAGTATGAGACTATCGACAAAGGCACCCCATGAAGTTGCACAATCTCTTGAATGAAAAGACATCCCAATCTCTCTACCAATCCCTTCTTGCGAATAGAAAAAAAGTGGGTTGACTTGGTTTGTTGGATAACAATAACCAAGATGGAATTGTACCCTCTAGACATACGTGGTAACTCTGTCATGAATTCTATTATCATCCCTTCCCACTTACACTCTGTTATCTCGAGTGGTTGGGTCAATCCTGCTAGTACCAGCTGCTCGGCTATCACATTATGGAAAGTAAAGAATCTAGAAACAAACTCTTCCACAACTTTATCATTCCCTGGACACCAATACTGACACTTGAGGACATGACAAATATTTCGCAGACCTGGATGTACTTCCAAGGGGGCTATATAGAACTCCTTTAGCACCTCACCTCGTAGAAACACTGGTTTAATTCTACATCCTCTAAAAAGAATAGTGTGCTCCCCATATTCAGAATATCTATCATGTTCATGGCCTGAGTATATTGGAGCATGTGTAATCTCATTGATTCTGTCTCTAAGGTGCACCTCTCTGACCTGCTAAGGCAGTGGAGGGGAAACAACAATCGAGTGGAGGTAGACAATCATATCTCTATCCAGAGCAGATATTTGAAGCGAGGATAACTTCTCTGAATCCTTGTTCCTTTCATGTGTACTCGACCATTGGATATGTGCATATGCCTCTAAGTTCCACTTCCTAGGAGTATATACTATCTCAGAGTCATATTCATAGAGAAACTCTAGCCAAATATGGTCTCTCAAATTCAGACCGTTCTGTTTGACGATATATCTGAGAAACTTGTTGTCTGAGTAAACAATGATCCACTCTCCCATCATATAGTGTCACCACATAATCAATGAAAATACGAATACTTAAAACACCAAGTAACGAGTCACATAATTATGCCCAGAGTTCTCACCATTCTTGATCTATTAGCAATCATTTCATCCTCCTACATCAGGAAGAAACCGATTCAAGTCCCTAATTCATCATAGTAAAACACATAGTCAGTGCCCTCCTCCTACAACCTCACGATGGGAGTGATGGTGAAACTATTCCACATCTATTGAAAGCTCTCATAGAATGTATTTGACCACAATAATGGATTCCCCTTCATCACAAGGCCTTCATAGGTACTGATACTCGGGAGAAATAAGGTAAAAACCTCCAATAGTACCCTGACTATCCAGGGTAGCACCGCACCTCAGTAACACTCTTGGGAGGATCCCAATCAAGTACTACCTCTATCTTCAGTGGATCCACTGAAACACTAGCCTCTAAAATTACGTGTCCCCTAAAGTGGACCTTCCGTTTCAAGATTATACACTTTGAGAAATTCCCATATAATGGGTCCACCCATAGTGTGTCTAGAACTATCCAAAAGTGTGCATCGTTTTCTTCTTTGGATGCAGAGTACACCAAGATGTCATTGATGAATACCAATACTAACAAGACTAATTAGGTCTGGAAGATCCTATTCATGTGACCCATGAACACTGTAGGGGAATTCGTCACACCAAACGACATCACAAGGTATTTTTAATGTATATACTGACGTCTAAAGCATATCTTTGGGATGTCCTCATCCCGAAAATGATGATGGAGGTAGCCTGATGTAAAGTCTATCTCTGAGAACCACTTCACTCCTTTTAGCTGATTAAACAGATCATCGATCCTCGGAAGAGGATACTAGTACTTCATGGTCACCTGGTTTAGGCACCAGAATTCCACACATAGCCTCTAAATCCCATCTACCTACATGGAAAATTACAATGGGGATTCCCTTAGAGAATCACTAGGCCATATGAATCCCATCCCTTTAAGCACTCCAATAGTACCATTAGATCTCGGAGCTCTGTTGGCACCATCCAATATGATGGTGTTGATAATGGTGATGTGCATGGGTACAAGTCTATGCAGAATACTACCTCTCTACGATTATGTAGTCTTGGGAAATCTTCTATAAATACATACTCATACTCATCCATCACCACTTTGAACTATGGACTCGCCTCATCCACCATGTCGAAGTTCATTCGAGCTAGTTTATATGCAATCGACCTCACCCACATGAGCACAATTCCATCTCACGCTGCACTATTTCCCTTCTCACCAAAAATGGATAACAATCATTCATCTATGTGCATAAATCACATTGTATGTCTCAAGAATTCAATCTGTTAATGAATAATAGATAGCCACCACATGCCTAGAATAACATCATTGGGCTACAACACCACTACAAGAAGATCTGATATGAAATTCAATCCTCAGAGAGTATTAACACACTGTTGGCACAAGTGTGTGAAAATAGAATCTCCCCCATTTGGAGTATCCAAACACAATGTTTGAGCTAGAAGCTCATTCGGAATCTCATATTCTCAATCTACGTTCACTATAAGGAATGAATGGCTAGCACCTATGTCAACAAGAACTGCTGCTACTGTAGAGAATATGTAGATCATATCTCATATCATCTCAGTGATGTTAGGATCAAGATTTATTACTGTCTGTATTTGGGTCTTTCCCCACACAACTGCTCCGTGAGCTCATGCTGACATCCTAGAAATTATGGTGGTAGTGCCTGGTGACCCTGACCACCACCAGCTACATGTCCTGCTCCCCTGCCCCATCTACCGCCTACCTGCACTCATGTTCATGCTACTGTTGTAGCCTCAGTGACCCCTCCATCATCTTCCAATCATCGCCACTGGGAGTCACACAGTCACAATCTATGTTACCCTATCCCCCACCGGAAAAATAGATCATGCCTCACTGGTGGCTTCATCAGCCTCTCGATATTTTCACCACTAAACCTACATTCCTCAGTCGCCCTCTAGAAGGTCTATTCCACTATGTCTTCTATACAACTTATCTTCTACCAGCTATACATTTATCTGCTACCTGTCACCCAGTCAGGGCATCCACTTTCAGTGCCTACTCGGTAAGGATGATCTTCGTCAACAAAACCCACTCCACCACCTAGCGCATGTCAGCATGATGAGAGAAACAATCGCAGCTCTGATCTCTTATTAGAGCCCATGATCAAAGGCCCATGCCCCGGATTTAAGAGTTTGACACCATGTCAGTGGTGTATCGGGAAAGGTCACTAAATCTCACTAAGTACGGGGAATAATCTTGTAACCCTTCTACAAATGCAATAGCTCCAAAATACACACAGATTGTAGTGTCACTGGGATAAACTCTACCCTGAAAAGGATATCAAAGTATGGCTAGGTGAGGGTCATATTCTTATGAACCTAGATCATGGAGATCCACCATCGGCCTACTAAGCACGAAAGAATGCTAGCTGCCAAGATCACCATCTACTCAGTGGGTGACTGTACCAAGGGAAGGATCCACGAAACCACCTCAAGCTAGTATTCTACTTCCTTGGGGTTCATATCACCTCAAAACATAGGAGGAATCTATCTTGGAATCAAATTCAACATTCTAAACTGGTGTGCAAGATCCACTAGTATCATCATCTTCTCAAATGGTGGGGTTGCTGCTAGTACACCACCATATGGTTCCATCACTATGAATGGTCCATGAACTGACTCCTCGACACATGGTGGGCCACTATCATGACCTCTAACTGGAATCCTGAATTCCATTCATTGGGGAGGCATTCTGAAAGAAATATATGTTCCATGGTCAATAAGTTATACCTTGTGACATCACCCAAGAATGAAAATGAAAACATTACAAAACACAAACAACTAGTGTTTTCATTTACCGATTTGGAAAACAGAATTCACAAACCTCATGTATGGATACGTCAACCGCCGCAACAATACTAGACTCTCTATATAGAAAACCAGATGTAAGACACTTCACACCATTTCCTCACTAAAAGTAGACTCTTAGTTCCTCTTGTAGAACTGACTGCCCTCTAATAAGACATTGTCACAACCCTTCACACGAGGGCTCAGACGTGATTAACCGAATCCTGCATTTCATAGGTTAGTGGATGGTGACTAGCACCTGAAGGATTTTCCCAAATAGTGAAGGAATTTACCTAGAGATCTGTAGACTCATAAAAGGGGAATCTGAAGTAAAAAATAAACAAAATTTTGGTATAACCATGAGACTAGAGTAAAACCACAAGTAAAACTATAAACTGAAAACAGTGGGATGGGAAAAAATCCCTATAAATTGAAAAAAAAAGTAAATAGTAGTCACATCTACCCTAGGACTCTACCTAGAGGGTAGTGGATATATTTCTGACATCGAAGAAGAGGATATCGAATGCTCATGTCAAACAAAGCTCCACCAAGTCCAAAACCTCCAATGTCATCCTCTGAATATTAATAGTCTTCACAAGACACACACGTCCAGGCGGAGCCGGTGCAGGGGTGAGTGTAACAATTTATGTTAGGGACCCCAAGACCCCCGAAGGACTCTCAATAATCTGTAATGGAAAAAATCATAAGATATACCCTAATGGTAATATCACATGCATGATCTACAACAAGACGCACAAAGAAAAAGAGATAACTCACTCTAACAAGATTATTTCAATTTTACTAAGATATGGTTGACTAGTCACAAATCTAGATCATCCTATCCATAGTAACACTGTAGATGACTTGTATATGGTATGGTATGCTGACCAATACTGGTCGCTAGATGCTGACCCATATTGGTTGATGGTGTTGACCCGTATTGGTCACTTGTGCTATCTAGTATTGGTCACTGGTACTAACCCTTATTGGTCGTTGGTGCTGACCTATATTGGTCACTAGTGTTGACCCATATTGGTCTCTAGTATAAATGTACTGATTATTAGTCGTACAGATAGATCATCCAACAATAGAGTTTTTTTGGTAACCCAAATTGGTCACTTTCTTCTTCATGTCACATCTATTCACTACTGTAATGTCCCGTAATTATCCATGTAATTTTTTTTATTTATATAGAATTATTTATATTCTGAAAAAATTGATAGGGTATGATTCTGAGGTCTAGTGTGCCTGAAATGAATTTCTGAACATTAATTCAGGTACGTTCTATAAATGCAGAGCTGTGTTTTGTAACTTTTGAAATGATTCTCAGAATTGAAATTTGAGGACACTGTTGTACTAACATTTCCTATATTTTCTTAAGGATAACTTCACCTCGACCATAGTTGGTCTAGGGTGGGAGTTAGTTTTTCAGCTTTTTCTTGGAAACTTAAATAAAATTTAAAAAAATAAAACAACTAATTTTATCTTATTTATTTGAAACATCTCATTTAAATTTAGTGGAGGTGACCACTCAAACATGAAACATATTTTTTTAATGCTAGGTAACTATTGGTATTCCCCAAAATAATGAGCCAAAAATAAAATTAATTAAGTTAGCTTCTCACCTCTTGTGGTTCAGGTATCGTTGGAAAAATCATCTGTGGAAGAACTATTAGTGGAAAAAACTATGAAGCCTCCACGAAGAATGAAAAACTCTCTAGATCATGAATGTGGAACCAAAATTGGAGTTTGGTTCAGAAGCGTGTTGAGGGAGAGACGATCATTGACGTGTTCATCGTCTTTGTCTTCTTTATCATGCCACCTACAATGATCAAACAAGGTAGTGATTGTTTACAATTGTTCTACTTTAATATACATTGAATCATTGTTCTTGGGCAGCATTATATCGTTCTAACATAGAGTGTGTGAGCCAAACAAACATATAATGATACCTCCACAACTTCTTCATATGGTGTGTTCTTCACGAACGGACACCGAGATGAGTGGAAGCCCGCTGGTGCGACCGCATCGGCAACCAGTGCTAAAAGGGTGAAAGGTGGCGATGGAACACCGGCTAGACACGATGACGGGGGAGTCACAACCGAACCACCAGTAGCGAGGGAGGCCACACCCCGTTGGCCGTAGTGGTGGAAGGAGGCGGCTGACACCCCGGACGACCACGTGGAACCGAAGCAGCATGCATTTTTGTCGCCGACTGAGGAGGATGCTGGTGATGAGACGTGGTAGTGCAATAGGGAGGTAAGAAACTGGCCTGCCGTGGGAGGACAGAAGCACTGTCACTTCGCTAGAAGGGGAAGCCGGCCAGGATTTTGGTCAACCGCATCACCCCGAGCAGGGCCGCTCAGGTGTGTCTCGTGTGCCAGCGAGCGGCACAATGTGGCACCAACGGGATTGAAAAAAACTGAATCTCCATCTTGGTGTTCAGGAATCTGGGAGGCACCTCCCTCTAGGTGTCGTCTAGAGAGGACCTCACCTTGGGAGGCCACCCCTGCCGCGGGCAGCACCGCAACATACCTAGCGGGCCACGCCAAGCAAGACGTGCCCAGAGGGTCAGACCGCCCCCATTGTGGACTATGCCAGACCATGGCCCATCTAGTTAGACTCGAGCTAGGTCCGGTCGACCCGAAACTGGTTGAGTTGTCCCATGCCGGATCGGGTCAGGTTGGTCCTACCGGGTCGAACCACACCCGGGCCCTTCTGGACCCAGATACGCCTTTTTGACCATATTCTATGAACTGAGTATCCGTTTGATAAACCATCTATGGAGGTAGATTCCTTGGACTAAGACAGTCCTTTTGGTATACTCAAATTGACTTTTAGATAATGCTAGAGTAGGGATGGGTTGGATCAAACCCGAATTTAATCGGGCCCTTAGAACAAAAACACCTATAACTTATAGATTGGGCGTCCGATTGACGCACATTCTATTGTTTTGGGTCCTTTATTAATTGGAGGTCTTTTGAGATACTACTTCGTGGGACTTTGTGGTAGTTTAAGTATCAACCTATGGCTTGAGGAGATGATCCTCTTGGAATCATGCTTGCTTAGTGTGGGATCTGTGGGGCTGGTTTTACTTGAAGAACATACAGATCCTATGTGGTACATCTTCAGATCATGGGAGGGTCATCTACATATCCTGTGTGGTTTATCTAGATAACATGTATGGTTTAGCATCATCATATCCTATGTGTGTCATCTTTAGATCTTTTTTTGGTCATCTACGATCCTGTGAGGGTCAACAAACAAAGCTTCCCAAAGAAGTCAGATGATTTAGCAACATAGCTAATCATCTATACTTTTGTACATAAGTTATTCCTAGTGTGATATGAGTTTTTACCATTGTGGTACACTTTTTTGTGGTTACATCTTTGTTGTATTATTCTGTGTGGTGATACCTTTGTGGTACATACCATCATGGTGTTACATGTGTGTTACTTCAGTCTTCATGGTGTTAACTGTTTGGTACTTCTACCTTTGTGGTGTTACCTTTGTGTTATTCTTCCCTCATGTGTGAGATTAGTATATATTGATAACATATGTATATGTATGGGAATATACATAAGTATTGTTGATGACTTTTGATTCTCCCTTTGAGATATAGGTGTTGAATTATGGATTGTCCTTTGTGGATTCTAGGAGACCTTCGGGGGGTCTTGGGGTCCCTACTATATATTGTTACACTCAACCCTACCGGGGCTATGCTCGCACCTTGTTGTGTCTTGTTCAGATGAAATACTAAATTGGTTGAGGCTAAGGGTGCCAGGATAGGATGATACTCTGAGGTGGACCATTAGAAGAGACTTACGTCATCGATTATTTTTGGAGATTTGTACCTACCCTTCTGGTAGGTTCCTTGGCGGGTGTTCATAGGAGTTGTTTTCAGTTTTACGTGGACTTTCCAGTTGAGCGTGTATTTTGGCCCCCTTTTCCTACAGTACTCACCCTTACTACTAAATATTTTATTAGTGTTTTTATAATTTTCTATTCTAGGATGTGTGAGTTTGCAAGTTAAAATGAAATCCCTCTCCAGTTTTAGGGATATGCTTTTGTTGAGAAATTAACCAGCACCTGACCTATTGAAGGTGAGATTGGGGTAGTCACGACACAAGATCTAGTGGATGGGTCATGAAAAATTGGAATCAGAGGAGTCAGTTCTACCAAAGAACATGGAATCTGTTCTTATTATCGATAATATTGTTAAGTGTAATGAGTGTATTTAACAGTTTGGAAAATCCAGTGTTGTTGTGGCGGTCGACGTATCCATACACCCAGACCCTGACTTCTGATTTTCGACACAGTGCACAATAACCCTGATTAAGTGTGTTTTTGTTTTGAAAAGTTTTATATGTGCTCTCTTTATTTCTACTCCCCAGTTATAACTTATTAACCGTGGTGCACCTATTTCTTTGTAGGATTCCTACATGAAGACAAACAGCCAGGGTTCCTTGTAGTGTATGCGAGGACTTCCCACCGAGTGATGAGGCTTCGATGCAGGTCCCATTTTTGGTAGTTGTACCATTAGGTGGTGTACCAGCAACACCTCTACTTGTTGTGTGGGAAATTCCACCAACCCCTACAGTAGAGGGTGAACACCACTTGAGCACATTTCATGAGTTTCAGAGCTAGATGCTATTGGGGATCTAGGGAGAGATGGATGCACAACCGGCTGATGACTGGCTGGACGCCGTGGGTAGAGTTTTCTAACTGGTAGGGACACCATCCGATCTCATGGTGATCCTTGCCACCAGTCATCATCAAAAAGAACTGGGAAGTTAGTGGAGAACCATGCTCTAGTTTCATGATGGGGTCACCCTCATCTGGGCGGATTTCGAGAGCCTTTTCATGGAAATCTTAATCTTTGAAACCTTATGCTCTGTGCATATACAGGATCTTCTACACATATAGTAGGGTAGCATTGAAGGACCCCGGGACACCCTGAGAGGGGAGGGGTGAATCAGGGTGACCACTTTTTCTTTTAATTTGTTGGATCTTGTTCCCACGTTGGTAGGAACTTGTTGAACCTGTATGATGATTACGATCAAAATGAAAACATTCACATGCACAGAGAAGACACAATCATTTTTACTTGGTTTACCACTAAGGGCTACGTCCAAGGAGCATACGCCGACAGGTTGCCGGTCGTACCTAAATCCACTATGATTCACTAGCTGCGGATACAAAAGTTCGGGTACAGACACTCTGTCCCAGGCTCACTGCCTTTACAATAGTTCAGGGATAACTCACTGCGTCCCTCGGGTCACTCTCGTTGACTCCCCCTGTCTCACTGTCGTTGGTGAAGTCCCACTCAGTTTATAGACGTGTAGGTCTCTTCTTCATTTGCATAAGAGTGCATCCTTTGTTGAATGTAGATGCTCTATTGAAGTCCGATTCTCACCAGAAGAAGAATATCACTTTTCCTCGAATGAACCGAGTAGATTCTCGGCTTTCGTGCAGCTCCAGCAAGGCAGGCGTGCTTCAATAATGTCTAGGTCTCCTTTTCATGCCCGGCGCGCAAGTCTCCCGGCGGCGCGCAAGTCTCAGGCGCGCAAGACTAAACTGGCGCGCAAGTGTCACTGAAGCACCTGCGCGACACTGCCTTCTTGAACTAAATACTTGCGCGATCCACTTCCTTTCTCTTCCAAACTGCCTTGGGAGAACAGCCAAACACCGGCGCGCAAGCTCTACTTGCGCGACAAAACAACCACCTGCGCGACTCAACCACCTGCGCGACGAGAGCTCGAACAATCTCTCGGCCTTGAACTCCGTTTTTAAATGAGGAGGGGTGGTCCAGTATTTATAGGCAAACTGGACCCCCTGCGCGGCGGCGCGCACGTCCCTCGACGGCGCGCAAGTCCTGTCTCCAGATCCTCTGTTCGCGCAAGTTACTTGCGCGACCCAACCAACACTTGCGCGACCTTCTTTCCTTAGCCAAATTGTGATGTTCTGATCCTCAAAAACATATGGCGCGCAAGTCTTTCATCGTCCAAGAGCTCGGCGCGCAAGTATCTTTGCCAAAAACACTTTACTTTATTTACGGATTTTCAGGCCCAAAAATTTGGCAAACACTGGGAAACAGCGCCACCTTCACTACTATTTTCTTCCTGAACGGTATGATCGCTTTGTTGGTTCACACCCTGAACTTCCACTGAGGATTGACAACAAACACAAACCATACACCAAATCATGCTTTGAAGAACCTGTTTCCAACAATCTCCCCCTTTGGGTTTGTTGTCAATCAGAATAAATTCAATAGATCTCCAACCATGAGCAAATCCAAAATGCAAGAATCAACTCAGCTAACACTCTAAGTCTACGTGAGCAATGCTCGGTGTAGAAAACAAGAGAGAAATATTGAATTGGGTCTTAGTGTGTTGAAATCGTACACGAAATTCTCCATCCCGATATTATCCTTATTAAACTTCTCATCACAATCTTACACTTCTCATCACAGAAGAATTTCTTGCCTTGAATTTATTCCTTTCTCCCCCATTGACAATAAAACCAAAGACCGAAAAGTTTGTTCAACGTTCAGCTCAAGCCATACTCCCCCTGGATAGTATCTCCCCCATAAACCTGCATCACAGCCATAAACAGATAAAAACAGTTAAAACAAACGGGGAGAGGGGACTTCCGGAGCCTCCTTATGCAGTAGGAGGTGGTCGAACACCGAGGTTCAACCGATGCTTCTCGAACACAGCCGCGGACAATGGCTTGGTTAGGATATCAGCCACTTGATCATTAGTTCCAACATGATCCATTTTAATCACGCCTTGTTCAACCTTTTCTTTGATCAAATGATACCGTATTTCAATATGTTTTGTACGAGAATGCTGAACCGGATTCTTCGTAAGATCAATTGCACTTTTGTTATCACAATAAATCACCATTGGTTGCTGCACCTTATCACCAATATCTGTTAGCTGCTGCTTCATCCAAAGAAGTTGAGTGCATGCTTTTGTGGCGGAGATATATTCAGCTTCAGCAGTACTAAGAGAAGTACTTTCTTGCTTCTTTCTCAACCAGCCAACACATTTATTCCCAATATAGAAAGCTCCACCACTAGTGGACTTTCTGTCTACTACATCCCCAGCCCAGTCAGCATCAGAAAACGCTGATAATTCACTATCCCTGCCTGCAGCAAAAAATAACCCGAAGTTATGTGTGCCTTGAATATACCTCATGATTCTTTTTACTGCTGACATATGTTCCTCCTTTGGATTACTCTGAAAGCGGGCCGCAAGGCATGTTGCAAAGACAATATCTGGCCTTGTCGCTGTCAGATATAGTAGGCTTCCAATGATCCTCCTGTACATGGTGGGATCAACAGAGTTCCCATCCTCATGCTTTCCAAGTTTAGTTCCAACAGGAATCGGAGTTTACATTGGTTTGGAGTCTTGCATATTGAACTTCTTCAGCAACTCTCTTGCATATTTTTCCTGAGAAATGAAAGTGTATTCCTTCTTTTGAATTACTTGCAACCCCACGAAATATGTGAGCTCCCCAATCATAGACATTTCAAATTCTGATTTCATGTGGTTGGAAAATTCATCCACTGATTTCTGCCTGCTGCCACCAAAAATGATATCATCAACGTAGACAAGAACCATGAACTGATCTTTTGGAGAATTATTCACATAGAGATTGTGATCGAATCCTCCTCTTTTGAATTCCATCTTCTTGAGATATGAATCTAGCCGTGAGTACCATGCCCGTGGTGCCTGCTTCAAACCATATAGAGATTTCTTTAGTTTGCAGACCTTTGTTTCATCGGTACCCAAGACAAACCCCACCGGTTGTTCAATGTAGACTTCTTCTTCGAGTACACCATTCAAGAATGTTGTCTTAACATCCATTTGATATACTTTATATCTTCTTTAGAGTGCCATGGAAAGGAAAAGCCTGATTGATTCCAGTCTAGCAACTGGAGCAAAGGTTTCTTCAACATCAATACCTTCAATCTGGGAGTATCCTTTACATACCAGTCGTGCCTTGTTTCTGATAACACTTCCATGCTCATCAAACTTATTTTTGAAAATCCATTTGGTACCAATCACATTGTGACCTTCAGGTCTCTGGACAAGATCCCATGTCTGATTCTTATCAATCTGATCTAATTCATCATTCATGGCTTTCACCCAAGATTCATCTTTTGCAGCTTCTTCGAATGAGGATGGCTCTACAACTGATAGAAATGCAGATTGCGTGGTATTCCTCATCCTTCTGGTTTGTGTGGGTGCACTCCTATCCCCAATTATGTTGGATGGATCAATCTCAGCTCTTCTATTTCTCCTGCGAGGTTCAGTAGTATTCTCTTCAGCCATAGTTTCTTCTTCAGATTCTTCTTCTGAGTCAACATCATTATGTGATTGATGAGTGTTTTGAACAGCTTCCTCTATTTCTGCATTTGTAGTTTCTTCATGTCCACATTCTTCATGACTTTCTATCACATCAGCATATGACGTCCGTGAAGCATTTGTGGCTTTCTCTTCAATTATTTTAACATCATTGCTTTCCACAATCCTTCCCAACCGATTGTTGAAACATTTGTAGGCTTTGCTGTTCATTGAGTAACCGAGGAAGATTCCTTCATCTGCGTTGTCACCATATTTCCCCTGATTTCCTTCTTTGTTCCTGATGAAGCACTTACTTCCAAAAACACAGAAGTATTTTAGAGAAGGCTTCCGTCCATGCCACAATTCATATGGTGTCTTCGTCTCACCCATATAAAGTCCTATTCGATTCTGAATGTAAACTGCAGCTTGAACAGCTTCTTTCCAGTAATGTCGTGGAATACGACTCTCAATCAGCATAGTTCGTGCCATGTTGTTCACCTGTCGATTCCTTCGTTCAACAACTCCATTTTGTTGTGGAGTTCTCACAGCAGCTACCTCATGTTGTATCCCATGCTTCTCCAGATAATTTTCAAATTCAATGGACGTGTATTCTCCTCCATTGTCATATTGCAACACTTTGATTGTTCGTCCAGTATCATTCTCAGCGATTCGCCGATATGTTTTCATGCAGTCAAGGACCTGTCGTTTCCAGTGAATGACCATCACACATGCCATTCGACTGTAATCATCTATGAAAAGGACAAAGTACCTTTCTCCATGAGTTCCGGCAACATTTATTGGACCACAAACATCTTTATGAATCAGATCAAGAAGGTGAGATGCCTTTTTCTTCTTTGGCCGATATGAACTGCATACCAACTTCCCACGAATACAAGCATCACAGGATTTTTCATGCTCATGCTTCAGGTTGGGAATGTCCATGACAATTCTCAATTTTGATATTTTCTCCATGTCTTGTTGATTGATGTGTCCCAATCTCTGATGCCACAGATTGTTTTCTTCTTCAACAGTCATGTAACATACATTCTCTTCACTATAAACCTGATACAAGTTTCCTTCTGTTCTGCATCCCTTCATGAGAGAATTGCCAGTTTTTCCCTTGATAGTGCAGCCTTTCTGATTAAAAGTAACAACAAGTCCTGAGTCACAGAGTTGACTCACGCTGAGGAGATTATGACGTAGGCCATCTACGTAAAGGACTTCAGTCTTCTTTAGTTCTCCATTAGCTAATTTGATACTTCCACTCCCTTTGATTTTCAGAGCCCCATCATTACCAAATCTTACTGTACCGTCAACATTCTTTATGATATTTGTTAGTAGACCAGCATTACCTGTCATATGAGATGAGCAACCGCTATCTAGAATCCAGGTACTGTTGTTCTTTGTAGCTTTGAGAGCTACCTCTGCAAGGTTTGATTTCTCAATCTTCCTCCTTTCCTTCCATGAGACATTAGATTGAGTATATAGAACTGATGTCCTTTCAACTATCTCTTCTGCAAACCCAGGTTCTTCATAGTCAAAGTCTTCTTTAAGAGGTGAGAACCTGTTTGAAAGAGAAACATCGTCTTGCTGACGAGACTTGACATGTCTGGAACTTCTGTATGAAGTGTCAATGTCCCTTCTCTGCCTGCAATTAATGGCCTTATGACCAAAGTTAGAACAATGAAAACAATATCCATAGAAATTATTTCTTCTATAAGAATTAGGATATGAAATTGTTCTCCTTTGTTGAGCATCTATATCTTCTCCATTCAGATAGCTTATTGCCTCTTCACAATAGGACATGGTATGGCCCAGATAGCCACAGAACTGACACTTCATGAGAAGAAATGTCTTCTCACTTGAATTTTTCCTTATAGCTTCTTCCTTGGGAGAATAGTAAGACTGTCTGCCATTTTTGAAAGTATGAGGATAATTTTCAGGTCTCCTTTTAGTTTGGATTGAGGGTTCCTTTTTCAGCACTCTAGGTAATATTTCAACATGTTCAACTTTCATCTTATCTTTCTTTTGGATCTTTGCACTTCCAGCATTTGATGACTCAGCCTCACAGCCAATTCCACTCTTTCCCATACAAGCAGGTCTTTGATCACTCAAGACTTTTCCAACCCCATCTGAACGACACATGGCTCTTGCAAGTAATTCTTCATCTGAGAATCTTCCGAACTGTATTTTCTTCCTCGATTCTTTTGGAACTGATTCTGTCTCCATTTTACTCCTCAGAGTAACTACTTCCTCCTCAAGACCCTCAACAGTATTGGATTTTTCATCCAGTCTGGATGTGAGGTCATTGATGACCTTTGCTTGTTCTTCAATTCTCAGCTTCAGATCAACTGCATCATCATTGCTTTCAATTATTTTAGACTGTACCTTCACAAATTCTTCCAGTCGTTCAATTTCAGCTTCAAGTTGATCAACATATTCAGTTGATTCTTCTACAATTGATTTCCACTTATTGCAGCTCTTACATTTAACCTTATGCTTACTAACTGCATCCTTAAGTTGCACCTCATGATCTACACAAGTTCTCAGTTGTTTTTCACCATCAGTATCTTCTGACTTTTCAACAGTGGCCATCATAGAAGCATGGTTCCCAGTTTTGAATTCTGGTTCTTCTTCATCACAGAATTAATTGTCATCTTCTTCCTCTTCATAGACAAAACTCTTCCTTTGCATTTTCTTACCAGATTTGAAGTCTCCCTTTTTGAAGAACCTTCTTTGAGGCTTCTTGAAGTTTTCATCTTCACTGTCATCATCATTGATATTCTTCAAGCACTGAGAGGCAATATGCCCAACTTTTCCACAACAGAAGCATGCGAGAGGTAACTTCCCTTTGAATTTCCCTTTCCCCTTCTGGAACTTCTTTGCAATGAGATAAAGAATTTATTTCTCTTCGTCATCATCACCGCTACTATCCTTTGATATTATCAATTTATCCATGGCCCTGAATGCCATTTTCTTGCTCACTCGAGTCGTAGCATCTTCTGGTTTGACTCTCATTTCATATGCTACCAAACTGCTCAGTAAGTCATCTAGAGAAAGTTTGGAAAGATCTCTTTCCTCAAGATCTGACACCTTCGCATTATACAGAGGTGGAAGTCTTTTTAATATTTTCTTTACAATATCAATGTCTGTGATTTCTTCGCCTAGACCCCAAATTGCTCCAACCACTTCAGTAATTCGATTGAAGAAAGAGTCTGCATTCTCGTCTGGATGCATCTTCAGATCATCAAACCGATTGTGTAGAACTTGTAGTTTCGCCTCCTTCACTTTGCTATCACCTTCATAAATATTCTCAAGTTTATCCCACATAGATTTTTCTGAGGTGCAATTCATCACCTTCAGGTAAATCTGATCAGAAAGGGCAGCAGTGAGAGCATTCTGTGCTTTGGCATCTGCATCAAGAAGTTTCCTGTCTGTTTCAGTCATAGCCAGACCTGTTGGATCAGTGACATGTATTCCTTGCACAGTAGAAAAAAGAACTTCCATTCCAAGAGATCTTAGATGAGATCTCATTCTGTTCTTCCAGATCTGGAAATTGCTTCCATCGAAGTGAGGGACTCCCCTGACATTGATCGCGTTTTCCATGACGAAGAAGGTCAGATTCAACGCCAGCAACCTTTTCCCTCTGATACCACTTGAAGGACCCCGAGACACCCTGAGAGGGGAGGGGTGAATCAGGGTGACCACTTTTTCTTTTAATTTGTTGGATCTTGTTCCCACGTTGGTAGGAACTTGTTGAACCTGTATGATGATTACGATCAAAATGAAAACATTCACATGCACAGAGAAGACACAGTCATTTTTACTTGGTTCACCACTAAGGGCTACGTCCAAGGAGCATACGCCGACAGGTTGCTGGTCGTACCTAAATCCACTATGCTTCACTAGCTGCGGATACAAAAGTTCGGGTACAGACACTCTGTCCCAGGCTCACTGCCTTTACAATAGTTCAGGGATAACTCACTGTGTCCCTCGGGTCACTCCCGTTGACTCCCCTTGTCTCACTGTCGTTGGTGAAGTCCCACTCAGTTTATAGACGTGTAGGTCTCTTCTTCATTTGCATAAGAGTGCATCCTTTGTTGAATGTAGATGCTCTATTGAAGTCCGATTCTCACCAGAAGAAGAATATCACTTTTCCTCGAATGAACCGAGTAGATTCTCGGCTTTCGTGCAGCTCCAGCAAGGCAGACGTGCTTCAATAGTGTCTAGGTCTCCTTTTCAATCCCGGCGCGCAAGTCTCCCGGCGGCGCGCAAGTCTCAGGCGCGCAAGACTAAACTGGCGCGCACGTGTCACTGAAGCACCTGCGCGACACTGCCTTCTTGAACTAAATACTTGCGCGATCCACTTCCTTTCTCTTCCAAACTGCCTTGGGAGAACAGCCAAACACCGGCGCGCAAACTCTACTTGCGCGACAAAACATCCACCTGCGCGACTCAACCACCTGCGCGACGAGAGCTCGAACAATCTCTCGGCCTTGAACTCCGTTTTTAAATGAGGAGGGGTGGTCCAGTATTTATAGGCAAACTGGACCCCCTGCGCGGCGGCGCGCAAGTCCCTCGACGGCGTGCAAGTCCTGTCTCCAGATCCTCTGTTCGCGCAAGTTACTTGCGCGACCCAACCAACACTTGCGCGACCTTCTTTCCTTAGCCAAATTGGGATGTTCTGATCCTCAAAAACATATGGCGCGCAAGTCTTTCATCCTCCAAGAGCTCGGCGTGCAAGTATCTTTGCCAAAAACACTTTACTTTATTTACGGATTTTCAGGCCCAAAAATTTGGCAAACACTGGGAAACAGCGCCACCTTCACTACTGTTTTCTTCCTGAACGGTATGATCGCTTTGTTGATTCACACCCTGAACTTCCACTGAGGATTGACAACAAACACAAACCATACACCAAATCATGCTTTGAAGAACCTGGTTCCAACAAACATGACCATGGCTCAATATTCAGCTAGATTCACCGACCTCTCGCACTACTCAACTGACATATTGTGAGACCATTTCTTTAGGGCACATTCCTTTGAGCAGGTTCTCAGACGGGAGATTAGAGCGTCGATGATTTATCTTAGCATCTCGACGCAGGCTGTTATGATAGAGCGAGCACTATTAGTTGAGAGATTCTATGATGAGAAGTCCCGAGCATTGAGACCCACCACAAGACATCATGTAGCAGACTCATCTGCAGCTAGCAGCATAGAGATGATGTATAGGTCCAAGGGGACCAAAACTATAGGTGGATGACCGCAGGATACATGGCCGGTTGTGTGAGGCTCTCATGACAAAGCAGGTCATGCAAGGAGTATCCAGTGTTACTCGTGTAGCGGGCAGGGTCACATGTCTCGCAACATCCCAACCCACTATAAGGATGACCAAAAGATAGTTGAAGGACCATCTAGGCAGTGGCGAATATTAAATCGAGGAGGTCCATAGGTAGCAGGAGGACGTGGAAGAGGAGCTGGTCGTGCAGGAGGTTGTGGATGATGATTTGATGTTCTACTGCCACCACCTCTAGGTGGTCCACCCCGACCACAGGGAGCATGTGGACAGGGACGAGATCAGCTCCATGTAGCTCAGACCTATAACCACGGTTCTTCGGGGATTATTTTAGGTACGATCGGTTTCTACACCACAATAGCTGCAGTACTTTCAGACATAGGTTCTAGTCATTTTTTTATTACCACGACACTAGTTCGGAGAACAGAGTTTCTAGTGTAGATGTTGGATCAATACTTATGGCTAGAGAATCCTATGTGAGAGGATTCGATGATAACACATTGGTTCCAGTAGTGTGAGCATACTCTAGGAGGTGAGAGATTCGGTTGGGATCATCTAGTAGCAGCATCGAGGCCTTACGACATAATCTTGGGTATGGATTCGTTATCTAAAGTCAATTCTTAAATCGACTGTATTAGGCCCAATGTGTGGTGTGTTAAAGAGGATGGGACCATGTTTTCCTTCACCGATGATAAGGAACCCTTTACAGAATAGAATGGACTTACTCGATGGAGGGTGTATCCGATCACACATCAGTTTTCTAGCCTTACCATTGGTGTAGTTGATGTTGAGAGTCTGAGCTACCCTGTAGTTGTGGACTAGTACATTGATGTTTTCCCTGATTATATTTCGGGTCTACTTTATAATAGAGAGGTGGAATTTTACATCGACTTATACCCCTGGATGACAGCGATAACTACACTAGCATATTAGATGGATCCGGTGGAGCTTTGAGAGATGTGAGTACAGCTAGAGGACATACAGAGCAAGGAGCTCATTACGTACAATGTTTCATCATGGCCAACCCCAATTTTTTCCACCAAGAAGGCAGATGGAAGTTAAATAATCTATGTAGGCTATCAACCCCTGAGGTAGGTGACCATGAAGATCTAGTACCCATTACTGAGGATTGATTCTCTTTTTGACCAGCTGAAGGGAGGTCGGTGGTTTTCGATGATAGACCTCAGAACAGTCTATCCTCAGCTCAGGTTAAGAGACGGTGATGTGGAGAAGACAACCTTCAAATGTCGGTATGGACATTATGAATTCTTGGTTATTCCATTCGGCATGAACAACACCCCAGTACTGTTCATGGGACTCATGAACAGAATCATCTAGACATTCCTCAATTGCATTGTGGTAGTTTCCAATGATGACTTCTTGATATACTGAGCTACAGAGGATGAGCATTCATATCATCTATAGATAGTTCCGGATACACTGTGATAGAACCATATTTATTGTAAGCACTCAAAGATCATGTACTAGAAACCAAGAGGTTCACTCTATGGGACTCATCATCTTGGAGGCTAGATTTGTAGTTGATTCAGTGAATATTTATGTGGTGCTTGCTTGGGATCCACCCCGGAGTGTGACAGAGGTGCATAGTTTCTTGGGTTTGGAAAGTTACTATTGTAGGTTTCTTCCTTACTATTCCAATGTTTTGGCACCCTTTTCAGCATTGAAGAAGAAGGGGAAACAATTTGTGTGGTTGTAAAAATTCTAGCAGAGTTTTCAATAGCTTAGGCAGAGAATAGAGAGTGCCCCCATCTTGTGGTTACAGAAAGAGGGCATTGGATACGTAGTCTACTGCGACATGTCAAGCACTAGGAATGGATGTGTCCTATTGTAGGATTGGGCAGTGATCATGTATGATTCTTAGTATTTGAGACAACATGAGAAGAACTACGCTACCCAAGAGATAGAGTTACCAGCAGTGGTCTTCGCATTGATGATGTGGCGACATTACATGATTGGAAAACATTTTACAGTCTACTCTGATCACAGGAGTCTTTGGTATATATTCTTTCAGAAGGACCTGAACATTGGATAGCGTTGTTGGATTGAGTTCCTCTAGGACTATGAATTTGAGATATTCTATAATTCTGGTAAGGGGATCACGGTAGTTGATTCACTCATCAGGATATCTGTATACATTTCTTGAGTGAGGCAATAGAGCAGCTAGCCGCTTTGAGGATATCCAACGTGGATCGAGATGGAGCATCTTACCTTCAGTCTCTAACAGTAACGTCCCCACCCCTGTAGTGGGTCAAGAAGGTACAAATTGGGGACACTGACTACATGGATCGACGTGCTCAGATATCCAGAGGATAGTCAATTGATTGATTTTTGGAAGGTGGTGAGCACATTAACATTTTTAGAGGATGTACTATGGTAGTAGGGTCACTATGGGTGGATTTGTTGAGGGGGTTTCATATGTCCCCTATAGCAGTACATCTAGGAGTGGTGAACATGTAACAAGACCTCTGGATTTCGTATTGGTGGCTGGGAATATTGAATGCAGTGGAAGAGTTTGTCTCACGGTGCCTCACTTATTAGCAAGTGAAACAAGAGCATCAGGTTCCAGCGGGATAAGTTCAGCCACTAGAGGTGCCAGAGTGGAAGTGGGATGGAATCTCCATGGACATTGTGACACGACTTCCACGCACATCCAAGAGACTTGATTCCATCTGGATGATCATTTATCAACTCACCAAGTAATCCCATATTCTACTTATCAGAGAGAAGGGTTCAATAGAGGTATTGGGAAACCACTATGTTCAGAAGATTATATGTATTTATTGAGTGACTTTGATTATTGTCTCGGATCATGATGAATATTTTACTTCCAGGATATTGATGGGGTTGTAGGAGGAATTCATGTCTTATCTTCGATTGGGCACCACCTTTAATCCTCACATGGATGGTCAGACAGAGAAGACCATTCAAACCCCTGAAGACATGCTGTGTGATTGCGTCCTTGATTTCATTTGCAGCTGGTAGGATCACTTTCCCTTAGTGGAGATTACCAATAACAATAGCTACCACTCCACCATCGGTATAGCACAATTTGAGGTATTGTATGGATGACCTTGTAGATCACCTCTGTGTTGGACTGAAACAGGGGAGTCAACACTCATGGGACCAGAGATGGTACGAGCTACCATGAAGAAGGTGTAGATCATATAGGGGAGGGTGAAGACTGGACATAGTAGGAAAAAGTTGTATGATGAAAGGGGAAAAATTCCGATAGAATTTGAGGATGGTGACCATGTATTTCTACGGGCCTCACCTCAACGTGGTTTGACAAGATTTGGATGGGTCATAATGTTTTCTCTGAGGTTCATCGGGCCCTTTCATGTCCCTAGGATAGTTGGAGAGGTTTCATACCACTTAGCTCTTACTCATTAGTTTCACCGAGTACATGACGTTTTCCATTTATCCCATATGAAGAGATATGTACATTATACTTCACACATCATTGATTGGGGAGAGATGTACATCGGTGATGGGGTGACATTTTCAGAGGTTCCAGTGGAGATTGAGGATTGGCAAGAGAGACTACTTTGTGGGAGATCAATAACTCTAATACACGTATGATGGAAGCAAGGGAACCTCCTAAAGATCTCATGGAAGCGGGAGGCTCAGATTCATGCTCAGTATCCCCACTTGTTTCCCACGTTTGTGTTGTGGCTTCTGTGGATGCAATGTATGGAGGTGGGGAGAATATAAAGACCAGAATTTTCCTTGTAATGTTTTTAATTATATGGAACTATTAAAAGTCTCAGAAAATTTAAGGTGCGTGATTCCGAGGACCAATGTTCCCGAAATGAATTTCTAAACTTTTTTTGGGTAGGATGTGTAAACGTGTAGGTGGACTTTTGTAACTTTTGATCCGGTGCATAGAATTTAAATTTGAGGACATCATTGAACTCGCATCCCTAATATTCAACTAACGATAGTTTTACCTAGACCATAATAGGTTGTGGCCGGGAGTTAGTATTTTGGATTTTTGTGGAAGAGTTGAAAGAAAAATAACAAAATAAAACAATAACTATTATTTTATTTATTTTAAACTTTTTATTTTATTTTGGAGGTGGGGACCACCCGACCATGATTTTTTTTAAATTTGAGGTAAATTTTGGAATTCTCCCAATTAATGAGCCATCATTAAAGTAAATTAAGTTGGATCCTCACATCTTGTAGTTGGTGGAATTTTGGAAAAAGCTTGTGTGTAAGAACACTTGGTGGAAAATACAGGGAACCTCCAATGAAGAATGAACTACTCTCCAGATCAAGAACATTGAACCAACTTTGGAGCATTGTTCTGAAGCATATTGTGGGAGCGATGAATGATATCGTCTTCATCATCTTTGTCTTCCTCCTCACGCCACCTTCAACGATGAATTGAGTTAGGGTTTTTATTATTTTTCTTTGTTAATTTACATTGAATCATTATTCTCAATCCACATTATATCGATCTAACATGGATGGTGCATCCAAACAAACATGACCCAATCTGTCTGCAACATCGTCATTTGACGCGTTCTTCATGGACGAACTCTAGGATGAGCAGAAGCCAGCCGGGGCAACGGAATTGGAGACTAGCATAGTTAGGGTGAAAGGTGGAAGTCGACACACTGGACGATCAAGATGATGGCGATGGTGAAACCGCGCCGCTGGTAGTGAGGGAGGCCACGACCCGTCGGCCACGGTCAGGGAAGGAAGCAGCCGGCACCCCGGTCAGCCACATGGAACTGAGGAGGCATGTATCTGTGCTACTGGATGAGGAAGGGGTCGTAGTTATTGATCAATGGCGGCACAACTAGGAGGCTAGAGACCAGCTGGTCATGGGAGGACATTAGTGCCATCACTCCGCTAAAAGGGGAACCCAGCTGAGATTCCAGTCGGCCGTGTCATGCTGAGCGGGACCACTCCGGTGTGTCTCGCATGCCAGAAGGCATAACCACGTGGCATCGATGGAATTTCGAAAACCAAATGGCCACATTCCAATCGAGAATCCAGGGGGGGATCCACAGGTGTTCTCTAGGGCAGACACCGCCTTGGTGGGCCACCCCGGCCTCGGGCTGTCCCAGTGGGCCATGTCTTGTGGGCCGTATCTGGCGTGCTGGGCCGCCCCCTCTGTGGGCCATACTGGACATCAATCCGGCAAGTCCGGCCCACTACAGCCCAGCAGGCCGGGCCTGCCACCGCGCAGCCTTTCCGGTGGGACCCGAGCCGGGTCGGGTCGACCCGGGCTATCTGGACCTAGATAAACCTTTTTGGCCATAACATCAGAACTGAGTGGCTATTTGATGAACCATATATGGCACTAGATTCCTTGGATCGAGACAGCCCATTGGATATACTCCACATTAGTTTTGAATAAATTTGGAGTACGGTTGGGTTTGATGGATCCTGAATCCATCTAGGTCCTCGAAACCGAAACACTAATAACTTAGAGACTGGTCGTCCGATTGATGGGTCGTCGGTTTCATTGGGACCATTATGATGTGGAGGTCCATTGAGATACTTTTTCATGGGACTTTGTGGAGTTTGAAGTATCAATAAGTGGCTTGAGGAGCGGATCCTACTGAAAACAAGAACAATTAGTGTAGGAACCCTATAGCTGGGTGTACTTAAAAAATCTACAGATCCCGTGTGGGTCATCTTCAGATCCTGTTTAGGTCATCCTCAGATCCTCTGTGGGTCATCATTGGATCCTATGTGGGTCAGCCTCTTTAGATCCTCTATGGGTCATCCTCAAATCCTTTGTGGTTCATCTACGATCCTGTGTGGGTCAACAATAGAGGTTCCCGAAGAAGAAATATGATATAGTTACATAGATAATCATCTATACATATTTTCATAAGTAATACCTTGTGTGAGAAGAGTCTTTACCCTTATGGTACACTTCATTATTGTTATACCTTCATGGTACTCTCTTGTGTGGCATTACCTTTGTGGTATATACATTTGTGGTGTTACTTGTGTGGTACTTCAATATTTGTGGTGTTACCTGTGTATTACTTCTACCTTCATGGAGATACCATTGTGGTATTATTCCTTCACGTGTGACATTAGTATATATTGATAACATAGGTATATGTATGTTCATATACCTAAGTAGTGTTGATGAATATTAATTTATTTTTTGAGATTGATTTATTTCTTTGTGGTTTATCCTTTGTGGATTCTAGGAGACATTCAGGGGTCTCGGGGTCCCTACTGAGTATTATTATACTCACCCCTTCTTGTGCTACGCCATCACCTTTCTATATCTTGTTATGATGATGTAAATCATTGATCGAGGTTGGGGGTTCTAGGACTAGAGGTTTCTCAGAGGTGGACCATTTGATGAGATGTACCGCGAAGACGACCGTTCGAGGGTTGCATGTACCGTTAAGGTAGGATCCTTGGCAGGTGTTCACGAGAGTTGTTTTTAGTTTTACTTGTACATTCCAATTGGTATTGTCTTATGGAACCCTTTTCATAATGTACTCACCTTTATTACTATATAGTTTACATTATGCTTTTATCTAGATTTGTGCTTGGATGTGTCAGTTTTAAGGTAAAATTCAATTCCTTCCCAGTTTTAGGGATACCACTTTCCTGTGCTAGTCGCCAGCCCCGAGCCAGTGGAAGGCGGGATTGGGGTAGTCATGACATGGGCCCTATGGTACGTGTCTTGACTACTAGATTCCCACAAGAATCACAATAAATCTCTAGAATACTCTTCTTCTAAATCCTTTATCCATAATTCAACCAGAATGAAGTCCCACGTTGATGTAACCTGATGATCAGTCACATTATAAGGGATATAATGTAATAGAAGTCATGTCAACCATATTATTGGTTTGTAGGTTATTGTCATTTTAGTTCCAAGGGACCGGTTGGATTTGTAGTCTATCCAACCTGGTGGTACTCCAACATTCTCCCAAACCAAAGTGGAGTATTCCAAAAGGACTATCTCACTCAAAAGATCATAGTGCCATAGATGGTCCGTCAAATGGATGTCTTGTTCTCAAGATATGTCCCTTTAAGCACTTCTGGGTCAGAGAGGGTCTTGGTCTGGGTGCGGTCATACCCGATCATACCTAACCGGCCCAACCTAGCCGGAGCTTCTCGACCCGGTTCGGGTCGGCCCAACCCAATTCAAACCAGCATGGGTTTGCCCAGCAGGCCTGGGCCACTAGGCGACGTGGCCCGACTTACTGGCTTGCCCCGTGCGGGGCGCACGGTCTGCCTCCCAAAAATCTCATAGATCAGTTCTGTTTCACAAAAGGGTGGCGCCATGTGGTGTCGACTTGTAACCCATGGGACCCACAGAGGATGGGTCCTAACCTTCGCCACCGCCGCGTCCATTAAACGCTGCATGTGATGATGCGCTGCCTCCGTCTCCATGGTCTATCGGTGTCAGCCGCTATTTCGAACCCCACGGTGCAGAGCGGCACAGATCTACAACCATGGATGGTGGTTGTTGGCCACTACATTCATCCATTAGTGCTGGTGCCAGGTCGATGATTCTTTCAATGGCTTCCAAGTGAGCCTCAGTGATCCATTCTTCCTCATGAAAATGCCTACGATCTTCTTGGGATGCAGCCATCGTTTCGCTGCCCGAAAAAAGGCAGTGATGATGCATTTTTTATTTATCCATGAATAACACACCATGGACATGTTTGGGGGAGGGTTCATGCCTTGTTGGTTTTGGAACGTTCTATTCACGTTAGTGTTTTAAACATGTGGATAAATTATTAATAACAAAATAATGAATAATCCCCACATTTATGATCCTACAACAACCACCCACATACTTTGACAAGACGCTCATCAACATGTTATATGGTTGGTTTGTGTTCATTATATTTTTTAGGAACATGAAGAGAGGGAACATCAAAGAATGTAAAAACCCTACAATGAGATTCGTTGGAGGTTTCATGGTTACAGTGGGAGGAGAATCCCCGTTGGATGGAGTCATCATCATTCATCGATTTTGGATCATTTATACCCATGCATCCATCCTCTATTGGTGGATGTGTCATAATACTATCCCATTGTTTCTCACTTGAAGAATTTGTTCCAATACCACACCCCAATATCCATTTATATATGAGGTGGATAGGTGAACATAGACTTAATTAAATAATGATGTTCATTAATTGACGTAATAAATTTCACTCATTAATTGACGTAATAAAAGATCCTAATTAATTGACGTAATTAAAATGCCTAATTAATGGATGTAATTAAAGTGTCTCATTAATTACATGAGGGGTGGTTATACAACCAATGTGTAACCATGCCTTCATCGCCCTATTATTAATGATATGACCACCTCTGTGGTCCCTACCACCCACTCTCAAAATGTTGTACGAAAAAGAAAATGTAACAAAATAACAGTTTCAAGTATTTTACTTTTATTTAAAATGTCGAAAATTTAACTTTTTCTCTCGACATGTTGTGGTTGAAGTGAAGATTCCCTTAAGAGGATCCCAACACTACAGATTCAACAGTTCCCATAGATTTTTAATCCGAGCACCATTTCAAGAGATAGAAAATGCTTCCCACACGTTTGCTGAACGTAGAATAAAAAATTTCCAAAATTAATTTAGGTCACACCAGACCTCGAAATCATGCATCATTAGATTTTGCTAACTTGTTAAAATCCTAAATAATAAAAAAATACATTGAATATTCTGATTATTTAAAAGACATGTCCTAATAGAGATATTGAGACCATTACATTATCAACAATTCAATCTTGGATTGTTCCATATTTTACTTATTGAATACCTTATTAATATTTTAACATTGAAAAATCCCAAGAATACTTGGATATATTTCTTAATAGATCATTATCATTTGTATGTTTACTATTTCACAAAGTATTTCATAAGGATGAATTCAATTTACCATGTATTTACTATCTGAATGATTGGAACGGCATGTCCCATCATTTATATTTCATCATCAACTGATATTTTCATAACAAAATATATATACTTATCTTCTTATAGTAATATGGTTAAATTTCAATATGAATGAAGTGAAATTATATTATGGTTTTATCAAAATAAACATTCCAAGAAAATGGTGACTTTTTAAATACATCAATGGATCTTTATTTTTGGAATTCATTATTCTCACTCATTGATGAAATGAACCCTTCACGTTTAGTCATGTAGACAACCTCCTCCCAATTTAGTTATTCAAATAAGGATTCACATCAAATATAGTAATCATTGAAGGATAATATTTGAACTAATATTATAATTTATTTCAATAATGAGGCTTGTGATATGTTTACATCATACACGTTGAATTAACACATCCTATAACCCTTATAAATAAGTACTAATTTATAGGTAATTTCATTACACTCCTTTTATAGTATTTTATGATTTAACCATTTTTTTCAAAAAAAATTATATTATTTGGACGTTCTACCAAAATCAAAACATGATTTTGATAGATGGACTATATACCAAAAATCATGGATTGTTTCCATTTTTCATCATCCTTGTTCCTACTATGTCATTATGGGTTATAATATTATCATTATTTAAATATAATGTCTCTCATAAAATAGTTGATATAATACTATATCTATATGATTCTCTAATATATCTACTAGAAATATGTCGTACCATTATCCTTGGAACTTCTTCATCAAGAACATCCTCATATGAATATTCCTCATTTACCAACTATTATGCATCTAAAGATTTAACTTGATTGAATTTTTTCTTACATCCCTTATTCCCATATTTTTTTTTTCATTTTGTATAAATATGGAATATATCACCCAAAATTTTTTTCCTAAATGTTTATATAATTAATATAATTTTATTTATTTATTATATCATATATTGAGTCCCTTTAGGCATCAGGATGCCTAATTTTTAGTATGATTTGTTTTGAACAAATCCTTGAATAATAATACACAAAAATGAGATATAATGTGGTTCATATTCAAAAATAACTAATATAGAATCCCATAAAAAAATTTAGTTTGCGATTAGTTTCATGTATAGGGTTTTATCTATATAGTCTATCCCAAAAAGGATAAAGGTAGTGTTGTATGACTAATCATTAATATTTCAAGTACACAAAAGGTAAAATTCAATGCTTCATAGATACCATTCCACTGTGTTGAATAATGAAGATTGTGTTTGGAGAACATCCAACACACCAAGAAATAGTTGAAATATTGGATCAATTATTCATCACCAATGTATGTGAGGATTTTAAATATGTATTCTCCTAGGAGTATTCAGAATCGTTTTTATATTCCATAAAAAAAATTATCTAGTTATCTTTATACCTTGAGTTTTATATATATCTATAACAAGTGTTTTCATTGGTAAACAATACATTTTTTTTGAAAATAATCCCTTTTACCTTATAGTAAATTTACCTCATAAATTAATATACATCAATTCTTATAAATATATTCCCCATTATAATTTACTTATGATTATTTATTCGATCATATCCCTTTTAAATTATTTTTAACTACATGTTAGTCTTTCAAAACAATAGATTATAAATAACCATCTTGAAAAACGTTTTTTATATTCATTTTGTTTCAATGAGCATTCGTAGTGGACTATAGGTGGGAATAGTATAATTTTTTTTCACTTTTTAATTCATTGAATTCCACAAATTTTATTTCTTATTCAATATTATGAAATACACACTTATGATTTTACTATATATTAAAATATGTTATCTATATAAAATAATGAACATATACATCAAACTATAAACCAAAACCCCTTAGTTTTAAAACACAACAATGAGATTATGTCTCTAGAAAAAACAATATATAAAACTTTTGTTTTAATTAATGAACTATACCACTGGGAAATATCATATTATAATCTTCCACTTCAATGGATTCCAACATCACACCAATTGATGCCTTGTCTCCACATTTCCATTATCTATCGTCTAAAATTTAATTTCCTCTTGTTTGTGAAGAATAATTTTTGAACCACAATCCCTATCCAATACCCACATTGTTGAAATATCTATATTGCATTCAAGGAAAAATATAAACCATGAAGAAGAATTATATTACATTTTCATCCATTTAAGACATTAATATTTATACATCACCCAAAATCTATAAGAAATTTGGAAAAACACATTATCAATTTCAGGATAAAGACTAAAGGGTTAGTATTCATCATTTAAATATCATCTTATTGAAATAATAAAATATATTCAATGCTAAATTTACCAAGTTATTCCGATTATAAGTAACATAAAAATTTAAGTATCTCATTTGTAAATTTTAATGAATGTGATTAGTTTCATTTTTCTGATTAAGCATGAAATCATTGAACTGAATTATCACCTAGTACATAATCATCTTGAGTATAAGTATGATATCAACAATACCTTATATAATTAGAAAACTATATAATGATATCATTATATCATATATTTATTGTTTGTCTCTTTAATTATAGGGATACTAGAGATTAGAAAACATATTATCAGTATCTTCATCCTAATGAATTTTTGGTATCTTATCAAACATATATGAAAATACGATATATTTCACACCTATCACATCATCAAAATTCATCATATGCATCAATTTATCCACAGTGATTTCCCCCGTGGGAGATAAGTGGGAATATCATATTCTAGCACTTGGAGGTTTCACTTTTGGCATAATAATATTCCAAAGATCATGTACAATTAATTGATGTTATTAGTGAATTGGATATTATATTTATAGATCATTAATGTTAATAGTAATGAAATAATAGTGGTATTATTAATTTTATATTGATAAAATATATTTTATCTATTAGTACATTATATTTATTACAATTATACAAGAATGACTACTTAATGATTATATGTCTCCAATAACATTATATAATTGTAGTCGCATGAATGTATTTGAATTAAATTGTTTGATGTATTAAGGAATCTAGTGGGATGAATCCATTAAATATCCCATAATATTCCGTGGAAATTCTACTCCCCTACTAAGATATAAACAAGGTAGTATATTGGCTAGCTAACCACATTTACCCTTATATCTAAGAAAATTTGAGTGAAGTCTATGAAAATTAAATAGTAATGGTGATTTAAAAAACATATTAGATCTAATGTGAGAAAAATATATTTATAACTACAACTTCTCTACCAAAATTATCTTTGTCATGAAACATCATTCAATTGAAACCCATAATTTTATAAGGCATTGTTCACTAGTTATTATGTGATCCACATGTATATTTTGTCAACAAATTCATTTTATAGATGATGTTAATGATAGAAAATTTTATAGAAGAATTTTAATAATTCATGAGGAATGAAAATAGTTTCTATGTGTCATATATATTCTATGTCATCATGGTCACAACTTGAAAATGAATTTAATAGAAAATATTCATTTCATATTTATTCATATTTCATGGAAAAATATTTTATTAATCTACATTATTTTATAAAATACTGAAGTGATTAATAATAATAAACCACGAGTAAATAATTAAATAATGTGTCTAATCGTGAGTAGTAATTAAAATACATTCAATGGGTGAATAATTGATCAACCAATAATATAATGGTATTTAAATTTGTAACTTGTAACACATACCACAATTATCACCAATTGTAGGGGTCTAAATATCATCTGATGCTTCCCCAAATCTTATTATGGTCTACATCCTAAATCACCCTCACCAATATACCTAAATTATCAATCATAGGTGAAGGGGTGTCAATGATGAGATATGTATACAAGGAAATTTTATCATGGACACACATTCAATTATTCATATATTTTTATTGAGAGGATGCACATCCCATTTTATAAAATGACTTATTGATAAAAACAACCATTTCATTGTATAATAGAGGTAAATAAACAAAATAAATGACAGGAATTGGAATGTTACACTCATTATTAGTCAATATGAATTATATTTGTATTAAATAAATGAATTTAAAATTAATTATCCTTGATGGAATTAATAATGATTAATAAAATAAATTTCTATTATAAATCATTATTTATTAATAACATGGTTCAATTTTTTTTATAAATTACAAATAATTTTATGAAATTATTATGAAGATTTGGTATTTTCATAGGGAAACAAGGATTCAATGATAACCAGTAGGGTATCTAAGACATAGTGTGACCATGATAGGATGTGAGGATGAGGAGGAGAATAAATGTATAAGCCATTTGATGGGACAACTCGTCTGAAATGTACATCGACTAGAATAAAAAAACTCAATAGGTGGGTTTCTTACATTGGGATGGTGACACATAAAGGGCATGGTTTCAGCTTATTTATAGATGTATTCATATGATGAGAGTTGACCGAGAAAGATAGTTCATGAAAATGCACTATTATTTTTATCTCTATTATCATTCCATTGATGTTTCTCAATGTAACAATAGCAGATATTGTAACCGTACTGGTAGCTCTATTGCATGCCATCAATGTGGAAGGAATGGGTGTCTGAAGCATCAGTGTGATTGAGAAAGGATATAATGTCATTATTAGATTGAAATGTTTAATATTCATATATTATAACAATCAATTCCAACTACTTATATTAGAATAGGAACTGTACAAGCTCCACCATTAGGGGTACATTCTTTTATACATTGTTAGGAAGGAGGGTTGACTAGCATTGATAGAACATTCCCAGGAGGAAGTTATTAAAGTAGTTTATATAATTAATATTATTTTTACCAGTAGAGTATCCATACTCATGGTAGTCCAGTAATCACATAGTGTCTTGGATCAAGTCATATTCTTGATTTACATCCAACACTTTTGGATTACAATGCATTATTGTCAATGGTACGAGGTACTATTATAGTATCTTCAACAACATTTTATTATTTATTTGATATAGGTGTTTAAACATCAATCATCTCATTATCTATAATATAATATATAAGGACATAAATTCATTATTATTCTTCTATTGTGACCCTAGATACATCATTTGGTGTATGGTCCAAAGGAATATTCCAATTTAGGGATAGTCTCCATGAGGTCAGTAGTTACCCATTCTTATGGGACCCCATTATTCTCAAGATGAATGGATTTTTTGTCATTCTAGAGAATATTTGTCGGTCCCATAGCATGCCTTTTTATATTTATATCACTGTAGGACATCATTTATACAGACATCGAGAAGATTTTATCTACAAAAGGGTGTGTGGAATTTTCCAGCCAGTAGAGCTGGAAAAAAAGCATTATTGGCAAGGTGGAGTGACCTACCGTATTTATATTATATTAGTAGAGGGTAATGATTAAAAATGATTGATTATCCTCCATTAAAAGATCATTTTTTGGAAGCATTTCTCGATGATTTTTATTGATTAACACATGAAGGATAGGTAGGGTATATAATCAATCTTGTTCCAGGAGTATCACTATTGCATGTTACTATAGAATTATAGAACATACTATACACCCTAAGATCAAGAAGTAATTATAGGATCTAGAGACTGAAGGATTCATCAATCCCAGTACATTTTCTTGGGGTTCAACCATGATATATTCCAATAGGGATGTTTGGACTATTAAATTATGCATGAATTACTGAAAGTTGAACCAAATTTTAGTCATGAGCGAGTATCATCTAACTTATATAGATTATATATTTGAACCAACTCTAAGGATTTAGGTAAGTCATGATAATCTAAATGTGAGAGGGTTATCATTAGGTGTTGGTCATGGATTTAGATGTTTCACATAAATATTCTCAATGAAGGAATTGTATGTAATAAAAAATTATTATTAACTTTTTTCTTACAATCATACTTGTCTTTTTCATGGTCATAAAAATTTCATTTTTAAAAACTATCCGGATTTAACATTCACGTTATTCTTGGATGAAATCTTGGTGTATTCTCACCCACACAGTGTCCATGATTAACACACTAATATCATACTCTATAAACTAACAGAGAACCATTAGTATTATATTCTATTAATGTTCAACTTCTAGATGAAATAATTTTACTACATAAGTCATATTATATCATAATACCGAGAATTGGTTGACCCATCAATGGCGAGTGTTTTTATTTACAAGGACCATCCCATGAATGTGTTTTATATATGCAGTTTCATGGGGATGGATGGATATGACATGTATTTCATACATAACATTTAAGGAATGTTTTCACATCATACTAGTCATCCATTGATGGTGTTTATATTCATATAGTCTGAGCATTCAAGAAATCCTTTAACCGTATGAAAGAAAGGATTAGCTCAACGCTAGTTCTGATTCTACCATTGCTTGGAAGAGTAAGTAAAATGTTTTTTTGAAATATTGAATTGAAATTTGTGTAGTGGTGATGTAGAAGTATATGATTTTTTTGGATCTCTACATTTTTATAATCATTAGTGAAATTACCAAGCACATGGTCTTGATCTAGAAATTGTGGTCAATACCTTACGTAGATGAAGGTATTATCTAATTGGTAAACTCATTGTGTATCGTATAGAAAAAAGACCCTAAAACATATATTTTCAAATCTTTACAAGAATGTGAGTCAATGATTATTTTTTAAATAACTTTTCTCATTTTATTTTTTTTCTTATAAGCTTGGAAAGGGAAATGTGGTTATGAACGCCCAGAGTCAGATAACATAAGAAGATGCTAAAAATTAATCCATTAATAAATGGAAAATGATGTCACTATTTTCTGAGAATAACATAGAGGTTTATGATACTTACAAGTAGTCTTATCTCACATCCTTGATAATTACCTACTACCACCATGATAATGAGACTTTATATGATCATGAGGGCTTGTTTCTCCTAGACTATATTTCAGAAGAGGACCCACCTATAGATTTTTATGTGGATGTAGAAACCATCATATGTATATATTTTAATGTTTTGGTTTCAATAGATATTAGTGAGAAACATATTTTTGAGTTTATGATTCCCTATGGTGATTTCGTCCCAGAATCATCATGATGAATTGTGGCATGTGATGCCAGTAATACTATCCTTGGATAAAGTTTATGATATTAGTTTTTATCATTAGAGGTTCAAATTTTCTATAGGTCAGGATAGTAAAACATTGAAATATTGGATTGTTACATCATCATTCAATTTCCATGAAGTAACTTTCATGTTGTTTATATATATTTTGTAGTTTCCTTTCTGTATTCTCCTTGATGTACCAACATAGTTTGGGAAGTTGTGGATCGATTGTTGAAATAATAATACTTTTTTCCTAAATGCGAGAAATTATTAATCTTTGAGCTAGGAAAACTATATGTTAGTGATATCATATGGATAAATATCATCAATCAAACTATCATTTCAGATATAGACTCTTCTTTCACATCACTTTATTATAAGGGTTTGAAACATCTATGAGTACATACGTGATTATAATAACAACCTTTCACAATAGACTGATGTCCAATAAGAATAAAAAAAAAAGAGGATTTAGAGGAAATGTGTTGAGAATGAATCCTTTGTTTAATTGGTTCTAGGTATAATCATGTACGTATCCTTGATCATTCCAATAATAATTGAATTCATGTGACGATTCAGATTGAATCTTTTGAGTCATTATTTGGTAAGCTATGTAGTATACCCCCATACAACATAGATACTAGAGAGTCATCCCTATTAGGTCCTCATCTCATGTAGGAGAATTCAAGGAATGTTCAAATAATCGTAATTTATATATGTACTACTATGTATTGATCAAAATCATATAAAAATTTTCATTATTGACCTCTGGAGTTTGATATGGGGGATTATGTATTCATGTTGGTATCCACTAGGCATGTTCGTAGAATAATACAAATGAAAATGAGGATATAACCTCATTGTTTATGGAAATTTAATATTTTGGATAGATTAAGTCATGCAGATTATCTATATCTATTACTTTATTGGTACCATACCAGGTTTGAAATCTTATATGTTTCACTGATTCATGGATATCCTATAATTTATTGTCATGAATTATATCCCAAGGTTGTTGAGTTAGATTATTGTGATTCATTTGGGTAGTAAACTATACACATAGTTGACTGATATAAGTGGTTCGTAGAATATTTTTTATCCCATTATCATATTTCCTATGGGAGAATGGCTATGTTTAGGATTTAATATGGAAATATTTGGTCGATGTACATGCTTAGTAGACATAGTTGTTCTCATATAATATAATACAACCCTCAGATTGGAATGATCTTATGAACCATAATTCTATTTCTAGTATTGGTCGTTTAAATTTTGGGTTTTTTATTTAGTTACTACCTATTATGGATTCCTAATATGTTCTATAATCTGTTGTTGGTGTCTAGGGATTGTTTGGAGTTCTGAACCCCGACTACCAGGAAAAATGGAAAGCTGAATGATTAAGAGAAAAAATGGGGGGACCACTTCCTGGATATCGCTAACACCGTGGGGCACGATAGTGAGAAGTATAGATCCTCATTTTATGAGTGAACCATGAAATTTGATCCACACTCCCATTCGATAGGTCAATAATTTTTAGCATAGGTTAATCATAAAGTTGGAACATAGTTTACTGAATTGTGCAAAAAAATGTTTTGGGTCCCCACATGAGGCAGTAATCTATGCATGGTGGGTTCATAGTTTGGAAAACCGTTTGGAAAATCCCGATACCCATAATGTTATTGATTTAAATGGAAATATTTCCATAAATTATTTAATATCTTACACATTGTTTTAATTTTTCGTATTCCAACAAATGAATCCCCCTTTGTTCAGGTTTAATCTCCCAAAATACCTTATTCATAGATTTTGATCATATTTATTAATACGATTTCCAATAAAATAAATTTTATTCTAATTATATCCATCCATGAATGATCTTTTAACATGTAGTTCACTTAATTTTCCTTCTTTCCCTCTAAAAAATATTTACATGTACTCTCATATGATTTATTTTGTAGGTTGTTTATTAGTTCATCATTTTTTTTGATTGTGGACCATATGACATTTGATATGTTATGAGGATAGTTGTATGTTCTTAAGGTTGGTTTCCTATGACTCATCCCTCAGGTATAATAGTTTTATAAATTTCCTTTCTTGTGTGAACATTGATCTCATTAGGCGTTTCTGGCTTAATTTATCTTCCATTCTTACAAAAAATGTAGTCATGTTCTAATACTCTTGGTATATATGTTATCCATTATTGGATGATATAACCTCAACATAGACCATCCAATGTAGGTTGTTTCCATAATCATTCATTCAGTGGGTTCTTATATACATCCTCACCACCATTCTCATATGCTATCGTGTCACCCTTCTAATGGAAAGGCTTACCTTAATAAAATAAATTAGTAAATAGGAATATTTTCCCTTTTATATGATTATATTTGTTGAAACTTTTAGCAAATGTGTTCAAAATTAATTAATTTTTCTATTAAATTTAATTTGAATAAATAATATTTAAATCAATTATTCTATAAAAATGTAATTAAATGGGATAGTTAGAGGTTTGTAACACCCATTTCCTTTATAATGGATGTTTGATCAGTGAACAGAGTGAATTAATTATAACTTATTTAAACTAATGGATGATTGCACGTACCTTTATATGTGTCAATTGTATGAAAGGTAATTCAAAGGAAAAAATGGATTATTTAACATAATGTCGATTACATTATATAATTCATTGAATGAATTATGTATATGATACCTACTGCCTATGTACATATTAATTAGTATAGTAGTGGTCATACTCAATCTATCATGGTATTCTTTAAAGAGTATCTTGAGCATTCATGGAGGTCATTTGGAATCAAGGATTTTAGTTTCCAATGGTGAGACCGATTAGGGAACCCAATAATAGTCAAACATTTGATGCCTAAAACTATACCATATGTTCCCTACTTTATAATTATCGGATTCCAAGGAATCACTCCTTGGATCCATCAAAATGTCTACAGACATGTGGATAATACATAGACACATTGAGCCAATAATTTCTCACCCATATAAAACATGACAAGTTCTATAGAGTAGTGTAGAATGATATTATAGTGGAATGACGTGGTTGATGCCCCGTGGATTGAATGAAAACCCATTATATCCATGACACTGGTTATCACTGAGTAGGATCAAAACCTAAGGTCGTGTATTCCCCAATTAATAACTTGGATCATCTCCATTATTTTCGTCAGTACAAGATGTCATCTAACATCATGGATCCTTTATTATTATAATTATGATATGATTTCAATGATATTTATACCATAAATGAATTATTCTATAAACATTATATAATTGAATTAATTATATTATCAAATGTTCTGATACATTAATAGCTATTCATGAAATAGATATCTATGTATTTACATTACTATAATTCCATATATATATATATATATATATATATATATATCTATAAACAATCACTTTATATTTCTACGATTGGATGGTATGTATGTCATTGATTTTTTCCTATAGAGATTTATCAAATACACTATTTGGTCTACCATTGTTACATAAGTTAATTACATGTATGCTAGTATTGAAATTGGATGTTTCATACATTGGACACATGATATTTCTAGCTTTATTAGGATGGATCTTAGTAAGAGATTACTGAGATGGAGCTCAAGATGCTGGGATAGTTTAAAATTATTAATTGTAGCATAGTATTGTTTCCTATTGATCTATATATTTGGTTTACAACATTATTTATACAAAACATTAATTGTCATTATCTTTTGAGTATTATTATCAGATTATCAGGTTATTTATTATTCATGTTCCCCTCGTCTATGGTTTGTTATTGGTTTAGTGTTTATTGTGTTTGTTATCTTCTCTTCCATAGGATTAGTATAATGATTCAATTTGATATATATAATTATATTTTTCTTCTATGATATATTCTTATAATGAGGGAATATTGTCCCCATTAATACATTATTTTTCGTCACTTCTAGTTTCTAATCTTTCGAATTTAGGGAGATGCGCAAGTGGCCATGTGTCCAACCATGCTCATGGAACCTCTGAGTTGCATCTATGTTTGGGATGAGAAAAATTATGACCTCAATTTAGGAGACCAATACACAAGATCACATACAGTTTCTTCCTATGACTGTAGTAACATGAGGGGTTCATATTTCTAGTTGCATACTCATGATCTTATATGATAAGGAAAACCATGTGAGGATATAACTATAAGATGGATTCATGAGTATGTTCCCCCATCAACCAATAGAAAAATATTCCTTCTGTCCTTTAAGAATGATGTATCTAGAACATATGAAATATATTTAATACAACAGTTGTAGTATCTCACAATTCTCATTATAGCTGAGAGATGCTACAATATTTTTATATAATAAGAAATATAAAAAAAATTACCATGAAAAGAGTGGAAATAAAAGTCTCAACTCTATGTGGTCAGATTAACACATCTATATATCAAAATAAATGAAATAGTAATCATATTATTTACATGAATATTTATTGTGGAAACCATTTTCTACATATAAAATTTTAATAAATTACTAGAACATGTAAGATTAATATTTTTATATTAATATACAACATAATAAAGTATTATAGTTCTGGAAAAATCCATGAGTCTAGAATTTTAGTAATTTTCCTATTTGAAAATGACTAGTCAGTGTTGGGACTCTAGAGGGGGTGGAAAAAGGATGATCATTCCTCCTTGGTTAGGGAAAATGTACATATAATAGTCACAAGTCTTACTATAAATAAGAATAATAGTGTATGTATAAAATTGTTTATTAAATTTATTGACCATTGACCTATCATATCTAATATATTTATGTCATTTATTATTTTGGAGATTTAGATTTGGAATCCACCAATCATCAAAGGGTAGTGTAAGATAAAACATGTTGATTCTATGATACAGTTAGTATAGATTATCATTAATTATATAGGAACTCCCCTGGAAGGGAGGTATTAAAAATATTAGTCTAGAATGAAGTAATATCCTTGAATGAATTCTAAGATATTTTTTTAGAATTTATTCATCCATGCCCTGAATAAGGTCTAATTCTGGTGTTTCAATGATATATTTAGATATTGTATAAATGGTCTTGAAATCAAAATTTACAAGATTTATTTTTTAAATTTCATTAAAACCATAACTAATATCTAATAGGATCCTAGTTAATGAATGTGAATCATAGATTTTTGTTCCCTATTTTTGGACTAGATGTGTATCTATAATATGTAATGAATAATATGATAGGAATATATATTAAGGGTTCTGATTTATATCATAGAGAAAGTAATAGTTTACATCATCATCATTGATGGAGGATTCCAATTATGTAGTAATAAAATGAATGGAGTTTTTTACTTCCTATCTGATTTATTTTATAATATCCTATGTTCGTATGAATATAAAATTTTATATGGAATTATAATTTCCAAATACTTATTGGACAAATTATTATAATTGAATCATAATAGAATTATTAATGATGGTAAGTCATAAAAAATAATTTTTTTATTTATTATTTGTCTTGGAGGTTAGATCTTATTTTGTGGAGATTCTATGAGGTTTCATGTTTTTCTTCTTATTTTTTCGTAGGATTTACCCCAGAATAAAGGTTTTTGTTATATGATTTTTGGGGAACCATGAGACACCTTGAAACACAAAAAACATTATATTAATTTGTTATGGGTAATTATTAAATTATATATAAAATACTTGGTTATGTTAAAACACTTCATGTATAAGATAAACAAATTTGTATTAGTATAGTCTTGGTGTAATGGTGGACAACTTTTTCATATTTTTAGAAAAACTATGAGAATTATTGTAGAGATTTTTTATTAGAAGAATGTGGTTTGGAGAATAAAAAGAACAACAGTGTGAGTTGAGCTTGCATTGATGATAAGTGTTTCAAGGTTAGATAATTTATTGGACAACTAATCTTCCAAAATGCGTGTCTAATTTTATATGGTAAATAATGGTTTCACATCCAAATATCTTTGGAGTGGAACCCATTGTTATTCATTATGTATAATTCATGGTTAATGGTAATCCCACAATTATCTGCATTATTTCATCCTCATAAAGGGTGGTCCTCCATGAGGGTTTTAATGACAATCCAAATTATTTATCTACCTCTACTGACCTATATTTCGTCCATATTCCTCCTAAAATAGCATTTATTTTATATTGTTAGGATTTCATTCTATTTTTTGTAGAACATGTTAAATAAACCTATCCTTATGGTTATTTCATGAAAAATAGTATAAGGGCCTCCTGAGAGTCCATAGAAACATTTTTTTCATTGATTCAGAAATGTATGTTATTGAATGGTTGTTTTATTAGGTTCTTAGTCAATATTAATTAAATTAAACAGGGAAAACATGATTCATGTTATTAGTTTTTCTTTTATTATTTCTAGGTCACAACATTGGTAATTAGAATATTATTTGTTCTTTTTCCGATGTGATAGGGCTCTCCATATAATTTTGGTGTATTATTACCTTTTAGAATATAATTTACAAATTTTGTTAAATGTGAAAATAAAATATTTTTATATTAATTGATTTATATTGGGAAATTACAATTTTTTGTGAGATTATATTGTATATGTTTTAAATTATGTATTCCATGGAAGCTTCTTCCACCCCATGGATGAAAATAGAAGGATTCAAATAATAAGTAAGTTTTCTATGTACGTTTATTTATTATATTTACATATTTCGAAAAATGCTAGTGTAATATTGTAAATCTAATGTGGAGATAGATGTCATTATTTATATGAATTTTATAATTTAAACATATATATATATATATATATATATATATATTAATTACTTAAATTGAAATTTTGTGACATGGATTCATCAAGTCCCAACGCCCTGATAGCATATGGAATTGAATGGTTTCCCTCATCCACCAATGGGCGAGGACATAGATTAGAATGTATGTGTGATAGGATATTATACAATAGGACATGAATGATTATTTTGGAGAATATCGACATTATGATATATTGAGGACTATGTTTGGCAATGTGTTGTCCATTAAATATTAATTATGTCATATAAATTGTATAGATGTTGAGGTCATGCTATCTTGGGGAATAGTATTTCTATTATAATCGATTAAAAAAATGAGACGACATCATTACTAAGAACCCATGTGAGGGTACCTCTACTATGTTGTGACATAGGCGATGCCAGTGTGTTCCCTACTAGTTGACTTACCCAGATTGGGTATATATTATACTAGGTAGATATGGTAGAGGGAGTCTCCTTAAAAACCACATTGAACATGTATCTATACAAGGATTGGAATCACAATGATGGTTTTATGTTTTTAAAAAACCCTTTTGATTATATTTACACATTCATGTAATTTTTATACATGTATTTATTGTGTCGACATGTGCTTCATTGAACCCATAATGTGGGCCTTATGTGGTGATGATAGGAAGATTGAGATTATTATAGGTTCTTAATAGTATATATAATTGAGGATATTTTGATATAATATTGATATTTAATAGATTATGATTCCACCGTGGAGTGCATGTTCATTCTGGGATACTCATATTTATCGAACAAGATGAATTACAGGAACTTTGGTTTTCAATCAAAGGTCTACATGGGTCTCCATGGATGCCACATGTCCATAGGGTTCCATTCATGAATATGATCTAGCAGTGTAGAGATGAGAATTATTTTTATTCTAATTGTATTCATTATGATATACCATATATAAAACTTGGTTATAGCTAGCTAATATAGATGATTTACAAATTATATAAAGGAATGACTTTGATACTTGGGAAATATCAATTTATCTTGATAACTTGATCGGTATTTTGGATTCAATGATTTTATTGGATTATTATAATCTTCTTTTTTCCATTAGATATACATGGTGTTAGTAGAAATTCATAGGACTCTATGAATATTATTATGGAACTATTCTAGATGATCAATTGGGTGATTTTTTCCTGAGAAAAAGGGACTACTGGGATTTACCAAGAACTTGTATTTATATTTTTGGATCAATGTCATCACATTTTATTAGTCCCCCAAACACTAACAGATGGATGTATGGTATGGAATGGACTTGGGCTTATGGATTAACAATGGTATGTATTTTTATATGGGTCAAAAATTCCCACACTATGGCTTTGAGAAATTGTAACATAATATAAAAGTATGTATTTTTTCATTATTTTATTTATTATTCAATAGTTTATTTTCATAAAGTTATAATCTCACACGAACATATAAATACATATTCTGGTTAGTATATGAAAAAGATGGGGGTTCCATCTCAGTTTACCACTCGCATCATTCTCTGCATACAATTTCATATGGGTCAATGAGCATGTCTCACATTGTAATTGTAGGTTCAGGTTTTGGAGGAGGGATGATATAACCAGATCAAAAATATTACTTAGATATTCATAGAGATATAGATTAGATAAGGCTCAGTGTTATTATGTTTGTATAAATTATTATCTCTTTTGTATGAGTAATTTTTTGAGAATGTCCTAGTGGGTGGTCTTCTATGGTATGTTGTAAACTTTAAGGCCATTTTTCTATTCTTTCACTATAATTAATATTTTTTTTTAATTTTTTTTCATCCTAGTTTCTCTAATGCGTGAAATTTATTTATTTATTATTATATTTATCACTCTTATATATAAGATATATACTCCCAATAATACCTCCATAGAACCCAAATTCTAGTCACCAATGTATGGAAATCATGGAGGTGTGCCTAAGGTCCTCTTGGTGATAGAGTTGGGGAACTAGTTGAGTTGCCTCTAGAATAAGAAGTTTCATCATCAAACATTAATGGATAAATATTCTTTTTAGAAAATGGGTCTTATTATTTATTTTATTTTGGTGATCTCTAGATGCAATAGAAATTTTTATTCTCGTGTTCAGTAAACATTTGTTAATGTTGTTTCTAGGATTTATCTCTTCATTCAATACAAGAAGTATACTATTTTTCATGGGTATTATAGAAGTAGAGAAACAATCACGGACCATATCATGTAATTCATTGGATAACAGACCAAGTCATGTGATCAGGAAGAATGATAAAATTTCCTATAGAAGGTTCCACTCTATAATGGAGAGGGAACAACCACCATAAAAGTTATGATTATTATGAAATATTCCCAATAATATGTTTTATTTGTTTCATATATTGAATAATAAATCAATATGACTTTGTATTACTACTATTTTGTGTAATTTAATGGGTTTTATATGGGGTTGATGAGCATCATAAAACCAATTAAAATGTTATTCAAGGATATTTAGTGGTATCTTAGATAAACCATTAGGATTTACTGCAACATGTATCAATGAGACATAATTTTTCTAATATATTCATAGAACCCTTGTGATCCATAGGATGGATTGAAAAATTAATTTCATTGTATTCATAAATTTCAACTAAATTTATAATTCATTCAAATAAAATTTGGTTGGTTTAAAGAAATTTTTAGCTCAATGGTAATGTAGATCGACCATTTAGGACATGAAAACCATCACATTGATTGGTCTACAATTACCTTTAGATATACATATTAAGCGAAGAATAAATGTTTCAGCAACTATTATTTCTACATTTGGTAGAGATGTATAGGATTAATTTTTTCCTGTTAAATTTTCAAGGATAACAATGAGGGGTGATTCATGTTTAGGATTTTACCTAGTCTATGGTTTAGAGAAATTTTTTACTAGGACCATATAAATTTTTACAAACAAAACTAGTAGTGATAGATTTATGACCAGAGGATCTAGTTTAATTTTTTTTCACTATAACACCACACCTTAGTGTGATATGATTTTGTTAATAAGAACAATGAGTACTATTTCTATTTCAATTAAATTATCCGTTGGAATAAATATTTAAAATTAAGAATAAATATTTGATCCATCACATTCATATCTTATTTGATCAACCAATGGTGATAAATAGTTCTCAAGGTGAAATTTAATAAAATGTTACCACCATTTTATGTGAGGCTAAATAAAAATCTAATTATTTTTTTGTTTAAATACAACATATATGAGTTAACTTGAATAATATTTGTTCTATAAAACATACCAATAATTTTCATTATAGTAATGAAAGTGATATTGATAAAATATGATAACTAATCTAGGGTTGTATTCATTGTTGAAAATGTCCAATTCATTTTGACAAGAGAGGATCATGGAAAATAACTAGGGATTTATTATCTATAATAAATGTGAATTGGATTCATTTCATGATAAAAATGATTCAATTGTTGATATGATATTTAGGATCATTGTGTATCATGATACTTTATTAGTGTATATCCATAGAACATAAGAAGTTCACTGATAAATTTTTCTAATAGTAGCATGGTAATGTGATTTATATCGATATATTCTATGAATTGGTAGGATAATATTAGATATCTATTGGTGGAATTTCATTACTAACATAACCTAGTATGACCCTGAATGAAAATGTAGAAAATTATATCGATGTCTGGTCTTTATGAAAGAAATTTTCAAATGAAAAAGGGATGGTTGATGATCATGCTAATTATGACCATATAACAACATGTTAAATAGTAATATTTAACTATGATACACTATGAGTTAAAATAGTGGTAGTAATATAATATTTCAAGATAGTAGTAACATGATGGTCTAGGAAAGAAAACCTTATATTTTTTCTTTATATATTTTTTAAATCATTTCTCTTGAAAAAACATATTGTTCTAATTAGGAATTTTATACCACCTTAAGTGTGCCACATAGTACAGTAGTAGTTAATGATAATTTGGTAGGTACATTGACAATCATTGATGACGCACTAATATTAGTATCATTACTAAAAAAAATTATAAGTAACCATTGAAAATATAATAGAAAATCATTGTATCTATAATACGAATCATATATAAATGAGTTCTATAATATATTGAACATATTGATATGAAATAAATGACTATTAAAAACGATATATAATTCATATAACCATGTTGATTTCACCAAAAAATGATCACATATGAAAATGAAAATTAAGAATTATATATAAGAGGATCTAGAAGAATATTTGATCCCCAAATCACATACGTGTCTCTAATATTATTAGAGGTAAAATGAATCAATAATTGAAAAAAATTATTCTTTAAACTATATATTAAAAAGGTGTTTTTCAAGAAAACCATTGTCTGAGGTCAATTTTTTAATAATAAATATTAGTTGGGTCATACTATGATAGACAATAAAATTTAAAGTTATGTGAGTGTATTCATGGAAAGATAGGCTTAAATCAGACTACAAAAAATTAACCATTCCATATAATTCTGTGAAAAATATTCCGCAATGACTATCATATCAATATACAATATAAAATTATAGAAAATAAAGTTATAATTCATTAAATAAAACTATGAATATATTATAATTTAGTGTAATATCCCATAACTAGACCTCACTACATCACCCAGTCATTTAGGGATAGTTCTCCCAAGAATGTTTTATATAAACATGTTATCATTCTAGGTGTGACATCAATCACATCACATAACATAAACCACTCACTTTATTTGTTTTCATAAAATATGAATCACACCAAACCCTTATAACATAATGTTTGTCTCGGTAACCAAATATCAATTGTTACCATTTAATACGACGTTCCAATCCAATCCAAAACATTAACATGACCACCTTACTCAGGGCAGGTTCTCATAGCTGATTATGATATCTTCCCTATATGTCAGGTTATAATATCCTTGTTTTCACAACCCAAATATCATGTATTGTTATAATGACATGAAATGAAATAATAAAATTTTAATATATATTTCTCAAAATCACATATCAAGTTGTCATAATTTTGCACTCTTGAGATTTTACCTCTAATCAGTTACATATGGTATAAACACACTGATTCCATCAACTATTCTTTAGTGTATAACATGTGATCCACTAGAGGATAATGTATAAGGGAAAAAACAATAACTATCCCTGACCAATCACATTATTCCACCAATACTCATAGGATAACCTTTCTATTCTCACATAATGAAGGTATCAAATAGGCAACTTATCGAAATAATCTACTATATACCAATTGATACAAAACCATATCCAAGACCATCATATGGATATATTAGAACTATCCTGTCTTCTAATGCATTATCAATATTTTTGTCAAAATAAATTCTTGTTTCCCATAAAAACATATTCAATAATAATCCAATGGTGAGAGTAATCCACCACAATATTGGGGTAAATTATTTAATAAACTAAAAAAATTACACACAATCAATGTATATATGTCACCAATGACTCGTAAATGAATCATCAATGTTTATAAAATCACAATACTATGAATAATTAATAAGAAACATAACATTCCTTAAAATACATGTTTAATATACTCTTGTAGTAAATCAACTGATATTCATTGTGTAGTAGTCTTAATCCCACAATCCCTTGTTATAAGTTGATTGCTGTAAAATAATGGAAATTATTATGGAGAGAAAAATGAGCACCCATCTACACTAAAAAAATTACTATCAATTAAATGAAGAATATATATTTTCTTCACATTAGGTGACTCTAATATTTATGTCATATATGAACCCTCATTTTTCTACAAAAATATAAGATAAAATTTTCTATGAACTCTCATTGAATTATGTTTTGGCTAACAATTTTTTTCTAAAAAAATATCTCACTCCATGTTGTGGGATAAAACAACTTATATTTAAAGAAAATAATTTCAATATAAAGTGGCATAATTCTACATGTTTATATGGGAGATCGAATAGAAATTCAATGTGTCTCTGGAAGATCGGTGATCATCAAGGATGTGAATCCCACTTACTAGAGAAAATGGTTTTTTATCTAATCCTGTATAACAGTACTCATGGAAGACCTCTAATAGTGGGACTACAATGCATGTGGTGTGGAAAAAATGACTCTTAATTCTAATGAGGCATGTAAATCTCAAAATCATGGATATCATTTCTTGATCAAATCCATTTATTAATTATTTTTTGGACACAATTTTTAGGAAAATTAATCATAATGTAGTGAAAAAATTATTTTTCATGGCCAATGTATTGTGAAAAAATATCCATTGAATAACACCTTCTATTGTTCCAACATAGATCAACCAACTTATTTATAGAATGTAACTTAAAAATTTACTTTTTTTTAGATTTAGTTAAACATTATATGAGTAATATTATATAATTTTTATTTCATTCATGACACAACCAACAATCCATAATATATTTCCAAATAAAACTGCGTATATTTTAAATAACATCAATTTATACCATATTTTATCATTTGTAGCATTATTTTTACACTTATTCATGATTTTTTGTGGTTTTGTAACATACATTTCAATATTTGATTCAATTTATGATGGTAAAATTCACCTCTTGTATGTGTTCACTCAACTATAAATGACCACCACTTTATTTTTTATGATCCAATAAATAAATAAAATATGAAAACAATTCCATGACTCAAAAATTAATTTCTTCATGAGTATAGTCATTGAATTCATCCAACGTGAAAGTAATATACATTATAAATTATAAGTTAAAATTATTATTATGATATTTCAATAATTCTTAATGTATGAATGATATAAAAATAACTATGCATCAATTATAATAAAATAATATCTCCTCTTAATAGATTCACCATATGAGGGGGTTTAGTAAACTATAACACTCAATAATTCACCTATAATCATCGTGACATGTTTTTCTAGGTTTGGATAAAAATTAATCATACGATCAGAAAAATTTTAATCCCACTTATACAAGATCTCAATAGAGGAAATATAAATTAACATAAATAAGAAATTAATAACTACCATAATCATATATAGAAGTCACTGTTGAATACAATGTATCATTCTTGATATTCATATGATGTGTTTGAAGGAAATCATTATTGTAGTTTAAAAAATACTCACACCTCTAATAGACCCCAATGATATTCATATTAATTCTTCATATTAATGAGATCTTCATATTCTCTATGTTATTCTAGAACCAATATGTGAAAAGGATTTTGAAAAGGGTTGCTTCAGTCATTTAGGAGATTTTTCCTAGTATCACGATGACACACAAAAATAACATTATAATCAAATGACAATTATTTATATAATTGAAAAATTATCAATATGGATTATGATTCACATATCTATTTGTTATAATTCATGTATATATACAATTTCATGTTAATGATTCCATTTTTTTTAACTAAACACCTCCCTTAATTTTTATCATATGAATTGGATAAATAAATGACACCTTTGGTGAAGTATTTATTGATTTTTCAACCAAATTACTAAATGTAGTGGAATAATATTCCATGAAATATGATATTACCATGAATAACATATAGGTCCTGGAATTGTTTTATATATCTTATTCAATCTCACATGTGAACTATATACAGACATTATCTTTTCAATTTCATATCAAATTTCTACATATACAACAAAATGATTATTAATACCCAAAATTAATTTTTAATGCCTATGATTTTTCGGAAATATATATCTTCTTACAACTCATGTAACATAAGATGTAAGACCATTCAACTACCTATCATAAACCCCATTTTGTTAACTATAAAAATCATTTAGTATATCTATAATTGGAATATCTATCCACATTCAATCAATCACAATGTGCAACCTGACATTCCATTATTACATTAAAAAAAATATGTATTAATAGATCAATATGTGTGAGTAAAGAGTGTCATATAGAAATGGTTCATCTCTACTTATGATATAATGGTTTATGAAACAATACCCTACAAAGACATTTATATATACATATGTTTCCACAGTCTGCAACACATAATATCATGAATTCCCATTCATCAAATATTTCAAGACATTAATCTAAAATGGTATATATAGTATATTAATCCAATACTTGCTACGTATATATTTTAAAATATTTATGCATAGTCAGACATCATCATTGAATAAATCACATGTCATTCATCTACATGGATGTTAATATCACATGTCACCCAACCAAATATATAATCACATAATAAATAATTTGTTGACCCTACCACACACTATATTTTTAATCTCAATTTATATCCTAGATGTTACCCTTTTTATATTTGAAGATATTTCCTATATCTAATTGCATGAAAACCAATCACATGATAAAAAACATTCCCAACCACCCCTAGAAATGATAAGTCATTATGTTAGCTTGTGAAAGTAGATATTAAATGTATGATAGTTCTTATATCAAGTATATATACAACCATAGGTAGTGGGAAATCAAATATGATACATGAACCTATATAATATTGATGACATCCCCATGATACTATATGTGGTCTTCATAGTGTGTCATCTAATTCACATAAAAACTTGTTATGTTTTTCCTTTGTGCTCATATTCCACATCTCTATACAGTAATACAACTCAATCTAAAATTAAAAATTAGTCATTACATATAATAATTATTGATAAATATGTAATATGGATAACAAAATGTATTAATTTTAATTGTTATTTGTCATTACATTTTAGAATATATACATACATACAGACACATTAAATGTGAATGATTAAAAAATTGGACACATTTTTTATCTATTATTATTATTTTCATTTAAATAAAAAATGTATGAATATATAACAAAACCAACATAATAACCTCTCAATCATGATATATAAAATAAACATCTAGATTATCCTTCTGTATGTTAGTATTTTTTGGGGTTTCTAACTAATTATATCTTATGTAATCTCTTCAACATGTTTATATTTCCATATGATAAAACCCCCAACTTTCTATTTTGTAGGATACATTTATTAAATATGAAATATTTAATAATGGCATGACTTATTAATTATATCCTAAACACATCAAATCATAGATCATTTTTAATATTCCTATTTATGATGTTAACAACTTTGAACTAAATATAATTCATTATAAGATCATCACCATCATCTAAAATCTATTATATCAAACATTTTCTCTTTAAAACTCTAACTACATAAAAAATTATTTACCATGAAATCCAAAAAAATTTAGAATAAAATTCCATTTAATTTGTTACATTAACAAATATAAAAATTTAATTTTTTTACTTTGGTCCAATATTATAAAATATTTTTGGATATGAATTATAAATTACAATATATTTTTACTTGTACAATATCATTATAAATATATCCATTCACATTTTATTGTAATTAAATGCAAATATTATCATTTTTTATGATTAATAAATATCCTAAAATTATTAATACATTTAATAGAAATCGCAATATATTTAGATAGATACAGTAATTTATTTACGATAACGAACATCTATATATCCTATCATACTCTAAAAAACATCATATCACTATACACGTATGAAAATACTTGGATAATGAATAACACAAACACAATTATGTTTTGTATGTAACACATATTTATTCCTATTGAGGATGTTTATCAAATTAAAAATTGATTTCATATTAAATATGTCATTCCATGGGATTTAATTTTTTTCCCTTTCTGAATGGAAGTTATTGTTAATATATACCACTTATGGGATGTGGGAACACATTCCACTATATTAGATCAAATATATTTAAAACACATCATCTTAAATAATATAATTATATCCATATCTTTTCATAATGATTTCTATATATTCCAACTCAATCATAATACACATGTTTGTAATTAATCCTCTCAGGTTGATTGTTATGAATACTTATATACTAAAATAATACCTTAACATACATGAGAAAAATATAATTATTAAAATCTATTACATAGATTTTTCAGAGCTTTTTACATACGTTTAAATTCCAAATATTGTTTCAATTTTATCATTAGTTTAATTAAATATATAATCACACTCACTTATTCATTTTTATTATTTACGCATATATATTTACAATAATTTATAAAAAATACATTGTATATCACATACACGTCAAAATTGAATAATTAATTTCATTAACCTTATATCTAACATGTATATTCTATTAAATTCCTAATCTCTAATATGTATTTTGAATAATATTTTTATGTATAATTATTATTCCCCATTGAAAAAACCCATATGATTCAGTGTCCATGATTGGATAGTTGAAGAAAAATAATTTAACACATTAACTAATATTTTTCCTATAACAGTTTGATCATTGAACCATAATCATTTTCTATATAGTACTAAAAAATATGCATCACAACCCTAGTTCATTTACCTTCATAACATTTATAATATAAGGTATCATTTTTTTGAATTCCGTCATACTATTAAAAATTTTACCGAAATTAAAAAAAAATGAATGATAACAAGCCATTTATATTCTCCAATGAATCATGATATATATTTGAAAAAATAAAAAACAATGTATATCATAATCCTGATATAATTTCATTTAAACAACAATTATTTTAATACCTCACACAATCCAAATATCATAAAATGATCATCTTGGGATATATTTGCCTATGAATGAAGTTTTTATGTCTTCAATGTAGTAAAATCTTTTCCCTTACAACGTCAATGTTGGTCATTGATTTAATTTTTTTCTACTTAGGATTTCATATATTTGAAAAAAAATAATAAAATATATTATTGGTTCCAAAAATCATTGGATGGATGAAATGTAGTATATTAAATTATTACATGAGGTGGATTTTTTAAATTTATTATGGTATCCTTTTAGTTTATTTGATCATTTTTTATCTAGGGGATCATCTTTTCATCAATAGATGAATATTCGTATTTACTCTACATTGGTGTAGCTGATGTTGTGGTATATTGAAAACCTCAATAATGTCACCGTAGGAAAAAACCATTGATATTATATTATTATATCATCAATATTGTGTGTCGCCTTAGAATATCCATGTAATTACCAATAATCCTCATAATATTTTTGGATATCATGTAATTAAGTATAGAATTTAATCATTAAGTAATTCAAAAAAGTGTAGTATCCTTCCTTATAATTATTAAAGAGTGAATGAAGTATCCAACCAGAGCTCATGTGTATGTCCTTGTAATACCCAATACTAATTTTTTATGGTGGTGTTTTATTAATTATTTAGAAAATAGAGTACATAAAATTACATTCCATAAATTAGGGTTTATTTTTCATCACAAGAATAGATACATAAGATAACAATTTTACCAAATAATTTTAAAAATAATTTTTCAAATTTTTTTCCTAGTTTAATCATTGTGTTCCACTTAATAACCTATGTAAATGGGGAATCAATATAATTTTGTTTAATTTAAATTCTAATTAATGGGAAAACAAAGTATATAATCTACTAAATGATAAATATGCAATAAATAATAGAGTTTTTATAATTGACATCGTAATAATGATTACATATATGTTATACATTCACGAAATGGTACAAAATTATCACATGGGACCTAAAATAATCATAAAGATTGAATTTCATCATACTGGTCATTATAATCATATAACAGAGGCCTCATAAAAAGTCATTTCACATAAAGGTTATGTATGCACCCATTAACATATCATTGTTTCCCCATGAAACATTCATGTTCATTGAGGGGATATATAAATTTGGGCCTCTCCCATAACATAAAATTATAATGTATTTAATCATATAAAAATTTGGTTTATTATATACCTTGGAAAATTTTCCAAAATGAACAACATAAAAATTCATGGAATAGTTCTCCAATGGAACATATGATTCACCATCATACAATATTGAATAATAGATTATATTGGTCATAAATATATTTACCCTGATATTCAATAAATATCAATTTATATGTGTTGTTCATGACCACATTATGGGATACAAATGTTTCAAAAGGTTCCCCACAACCAAAAACTTATATGAAATTGCAACTAACATGTACGCATCATGATTAAGATTTTTCCTTTTGATAATGATGTTATATATCAAATTTTAGGATACCAAAGTATCAAATGAATAATAAAACTCCATATAAATTATATGTTATTATATATACAAATGTATGATAATTATTCATATAAAATCCCTAGAGAGTGTTAATCATGGAGAACAGTTAGGGCCCACCCTCTATGCCCATGGAAAATGACTTGGATATACGTAACCAACTTTTTTCAGAGTTATCATCCCCATATTTTTCTTCTCCAAAACCATGTACACATGTATTATATATGCTATGATGAATATTATTTAAGGATTAAGAAATTATTACACAACAAAATTATTGCATGTTAATGGAATGGAGGAGGTTTAACCATAGTAAGGGCTTATGAGTTTCAAAATTGTGATTAAAAGGAATTATCACATGGGTTATATTTGATATGAATGAAACATAAGATGAAATAAATATAATAATGGGATCATAAATTGTTGATTAAAAATAGTATGACAATGGTTTTTTAATATTTAATTGAAAACAGTGAAAAAATCAGCTCTTTCTTTGAAATTTTATCTTCTAACAAACAATGTATAGTGTAAATTGTATGGGTAATTTTACATTGATAATTGATCAAAGGGGACATAAGAAAATTGATTCCTAATAAGGAATAATATAAATGTATATTTAAAAATGTTTAGAAAGAAATTATCTCAATTTGGAATTAAAGTGTGGAAAATATGACACATTACCCTTCTAGAGCTGCTTTGATTTGAACCTGGCTATAGAATTATCCAAATAGTTCAATAATGAATTGATAGATATCGGAGAGTATCCTTGAGAGGATAATTATGTGGTCCCAGAGAAATTGGGGGGCAATAATTTTATAATAGGTGAATATTTATAGTATTTGTAAGTGGAATTTCATTGAATAATTTATTAATTATACTATTATTTCACATTCTTATAGTGACCCACTATAATCATTTATCTCCACTATAATCCGTAATTACACACTATAGTTAATAGTTCCAATAACAATGAAATATAACATACTTGTCTAAAATTATTCAAATTAAATAAATATGCGTTCATATATACCACATTTATTGTATATTACAATATTTTTCCATTTTTACCATATATTACTATTATAATAAAAAACCTAAATTTTACCCAATTGATAATTTTAATTTCATAATAATAAATATGAAATTAAATTTTAAAAATATGGTTTATATTATATAAAATTTTACCATTTAGATTTTTTTGATATAATCAAAAAAATGATCTCTAAAGTATGTATCCATAAAATTTTGTAAATTATACATATTATAAAAAATAACAACCATTTAATACATAACCTAAAATAATACTATAAAATTATCTAATATTAATGAATCAATTGGATGTACCTTCTTGGGTTGCATGAGCTAACATTGATTTTTTGGTGATCTCCATGAACACAAAATCCCCTTAGATAATTTTCAACTCAAATATTATTTTTCAGACTTATAGTTACATGTGACTTTTATATATATTAATTGATGATGATTTACATAAAAATCTATTAAATACAACATAATTAATTTGTGGTCTAGTTACATTTAATGAGTAGGTGAATAATGAAACAATGTGAGGCTCAACAATGTTATAACATTATATAATAAAATATATGACTCAACGGTATCTACACATGATAATATAATAACGAACAAGGTAACATATGATCATGTCATGATAGTAAATGTAAAAATTAAATATAAAATGAATTAAATATAAGAAAATTAAAACTATTTTGATTGTTTGAAATAGTGAAAAAAGAGAAATAATGGATTATTTTTACTCATTTATCCCATATAAGACATCTAATGACACTCAAACATTACCTAATGCATTGGATATCCATTTGGGAGCACCCATTATATAAGATATTTCAGGCTCACTTGATGTAAAATAGGCACACCCATCATACCTTGTTCGTGATTTTTGTTTAATATAAAGGAATTCAATCATCAGAAAATATATATGAACAACCTATGTACAGAAATGAATTTTATAATATTTTCTCATATAATATTCAAGAGAAAGTTCATAATGAATCAATTTGTAATATGAACATAAGTCATATATTAATCCATCAATACAATCGATAACAAAAAAAATCAAAATAGTGAGAGACATATATACAAAATTTCAAAGTTATCCATGAACTCAAAAGTCATCATCATTGATGAAAATATGAATTACAGATCCCCAGTAATATTTCATTAGGAAAATAGAATTTTCCACACAAAAATCACATATTAGAAAAAACATTATATTTTTTAGTACATTTTATTTTATATTTTACTTGTAAATTATTATTTCTAACTTTAAATTATCTAGAGTTCATGATGGAGTGTAATTATGGTCATATATAATAAATATGAAATCATTCCATTCAAAATATTGTAAAAAATTCATGAAACACATTTAAAATAAATATGAAATTATATTTATTTTAATACCTTTTTTTAAAAGTTAAAAAATATTACAAATAATTAATAATTTTTTTACCAATGTAAAATACATTCCTGAATATATTTTCAAGAAATATTTATATGGTATGAAAAGAGTATTTTCCCGAAGGGATTAAATGGAAAAAATTATCTCAGTTGTTTTTAATATAAAAGAGAAGAAAATGATACTATTACTTGAAAATGTAATTAATAAAAAAATGATATTTAAATAGACATTTTTTACTTCTAACTGATATAATAATTTCCCTTAATTAAAATTCATACATAAACAATTAAAATTAAAATGAGAATGAACGATAATCCCTAACATCCATAGAAGCATTTGAATTAATACTGATATAAATAATGAAAATAAAATCTATCATAGAATAAAATGATATGTTGAGGAGTCATGGTATAATAAAAAAATTGGAATTATACTCATCATATGATGAAAATTATATGCATAAAAAACATGAGTCTAAAAGAAAAATGTTTTGAGATGAAAATCCTTACATCGAGTCTCAAATAGGTTTGTATGAAATTTATATCAATTAAAATAAACATACATCAAATATTTTTATATTAGAAACCACGTAATATTTAATAAAAATTCCATAAATCATTTACATCTTCTATTTTAATGAAATTTTTAATTACATAATAATTTATACCTATGTCGAGTGTTTTGAGGACACTTGGTTCATTATTTCCAAATGTCATCAGTGTGTTGACCATGTTAAATTGGGTCATTATTCCCTTGTTTACATAATAATAATAATTAAATAATTATTTTTTTATTCATATATTATTCTTCTATAAATAACCATGAAACAAGGTTACAAAAAATCAACTATGTTACACTCATGGAGGCGGTATGTGCTACATAAACATGTCTAACATATCTATATTTCAAAGATGATAATGGGAATTAAATAAATAATATTTTTTAATTGTGTATTTTTAATTATACCATAAATATAGTATTATTACATCAAAATCCCTTCCATATATCATCAATGTGACATGGTAATAAAAAATGATTCAAATTGACTTGTCAGCTGGTAGTCTGTCGAACACATGTACAATGTTAATATTTTTCAAAGGATGGTATATTATAAGAGTATATGATATATTAAATTTTTAATGTGTATGCCATGTCATTAAAACCATATATGAAAATTAAATATATCTTCACTAATATAAAGGAGTGGAAATTTTGGAAAAAAATTAAACCATTTTTCTTATGGGTAGTCAATAAAAACAATAATGATGGTTTCATTTACTATTAGATGGAATTGTAATGGAATTATGTAATTAAATTATCATTATAAACTCATAGTATACAGTGGATATATATTTTATTATATCCGTTTTATTGAGAATTATTTTAAGAATGTGGAAGATGAAATAAAATAACAATTCTCGGTTTTGAATGATACCTCTACATTGAACGACCCCATATGGTTTTAAACTATATCATCCCAATATTGTATTTGATATAAAAAGTCCATGTAGGATGTGGTATTGAAATTAATTAAGGTATTTGTAATAGTAGTGGATGAAATAATTTTATTTAGTAGATTGTAAAGGTGAGGAGAGGGTTTCAATTTTATGAGTGTGGAAGAGTTGCATTCTTTTATATACCGAAAACTATTGTAAAATTATAATTCACTCGCAAGACAAGTGATAAAAAAATAAAAAAATAATGTATTATAAAAGATATATGGATGAAAAAAACATGTATATTTCAAAAGAATTATCTTTTAAATTTTTTATTCTATTTCACTATTTATTTTATCCACTTTATTCATATAATTATATTAACCACAAGAAAATATTTTAACTATATCTTTTATTAATTATGAAAAATAATTAATTATTTTGTATTATGTAATATTTTATTTTTTTATATAAAAATTAAAATTAAAATTAATAAAAATCTATTAATATATATAATATAATTTAATTGTAAATTATATATGCAGGTATATCAAAAAATTCACAACATTCATTTTTCAATCATATGATGGTTATATAACAACAATAGGAAAATTAATCATAATTAGATGAATTTAATTTAATATATATATAAATATATATAATCTATAAATATCATTCAAATATTCTAAATTATTATTTATTTTACGAAATTAAAATGTAGTAATTTTTTTCACATTATGGAAACATTATGAAAAATTGTGTTTTGGGGCATATGTATGGAGATATAATAATCTAGTTTTTAAATTTCATTTTAATATAATTATGTGTATGAAATATAACTGTGGAATATTTATTTAAATTTTAAATTATAAAAAATAATTATATGACCAATAAATTACAAAAAAATTTTAAAAAAATTACCATTTTCCAAAAAAAGTGTACTATTCACTAGTTAATATAAAACAAATATTTTTTGAATAAATAAAAAAAAAAGTAATTTAGAAAAAGAAATGGAATTTAAAATTTTTATATCAATTTTATATAATAAAAGCTATAAAATTTCCAAAAAATTATTATAATATTAATTTCAATGAAGTACTTAAATCATTTTTGATAATAACTATTTTTTTAAATAAAATATCATTATTACAAATAGTTTAATTTTTTCATATGAATTTTTTAATACATTAAATTTGAATAGTGCCTTTATATATATTACATTAATTAGTTAATAATATGTTTTCCATCCAACATAATTTCTAGGTTATATCGACCAGGTTGTAATGACAAAATTTTAATTGTATATCATGGTTTGTTTAAACTGAGTGTTGTAGGTTATTTAAACCCTCAAATGTCATGCTATTTTAAACTCCCAGGTTGTAAAATTTTACCCAATAAAATAAATTTCTTCCGCATTAATTGAAATTGTGTTATCTAATCAAGATCTTGCAATTTGACAATTCCTGTGTAGAAAACCCACTTCACAAAAGGGTAAATAATGATTATTCGTATAAATAAGGAAAGGTAAAAATGATGTAAATCACATAACTATTTGTATATATTGATCAAAATAAATGGGAAACTAAAAAATATATTTTAAAATATGATACATATAGGATATCATGTAATACATATTTTTTTATGAGAGATGGGATAACTGATTTATCAAAAATGAATAACATTTTTATTCCTCTATAGATGTCGTGATGTTGAGGGATCCATTTACCATCTAGAATAATGAAATAAAGAAATATTCATAACCTAAATGTATAATTTCTTAATATAATAAATTTTCACTAAAATTTAATTTGATTCTGTATGTGACGATTATCAACGATGAAATTTTTTTCCCAAATCACTAACATTTTATTTTAATGGAATGCATGATTCCAAAAATGGATATATAGATATTTTTTATGCCATTATACATTACCCAAAATCATAAATGGTTAGAAAAGGGTATGATAATTCCAAAAATTATTTGAATATATCATTCACCAAAATTAATAAAAAAACCAAATCTGTTCCATTGATAATTATTTAAATACCTAAGACCCTATCAGAAAGATATAAATAACCTCAACCTAAAATAAGTATTTATCTTCCAAGGTTATTTTATATCCATTAATTTTCATATCCTTAAACAGAAACAAATTCTTACCATATATTCAATTGTAATAATAATAATATTTATGTAAATATATTAACCTATTAAAGGTTTCAAAAATATCACAACTCACATAAAAAAATTATAAATTAAAAAAATAAGTTTTCCTAAATTCTTTTCCAAATTAAAATTATAATGTAAGAAGAAAATTAATTTAGTAAAAATAGTATCATAGAAACCATTATATTTTTATACATTGTTGTAGTAATTGTACACCTGTCTCCCTTAAATTGTGTATTCAACCCCCGTAATCTTTCCAGATACATTGAGTTATCAGTTGACTTGTGTGTTTTATATTTTCAAATACTAATTAAATATAATTGATTTAAAATTATAAAAAAATTATAAAAAAATTTAAAATATATTTAATAATAAAATCAATTTGTATACAATATGGTCATTTGAATAGTCAATAAATACCCAAATTCAGATAATATTAGTTTAATATTATTTCCTTGAAATCGAACATAGAAAAAACCTAAAAGATACAAATAAAATTAATTTTTTGTCACAAATTATATTTTCCTAATTTTTAAAACAACTATATTTTTTATAACTAATAAAAAGAAACATGCTATATTAAAATATAGTTCTCCAAAACCACTCTTAATCATATGATAATTCTATAACATAAGACCACACAATGCATCATCATACCATTATACTTATGATCATAAATAGAAATATCAACCCAATATAGTTTATAATTAACCTCATTAGATCAGGATAATAATTTATCAAAGTCCATTATGATGATTCTTGTTGATTTTGATAATTATCAAAATATTTCCCCATAGGGTTTAGACTCATTTGTGTAGAATAAAACATTGATGTGCTCTAGGACACGATTGAATTCATCTCAACATACATTTTTCAATGATGATACTCAGATGTTCAACTGTTCTAGGGCAGCATCAACATGTATTACTATTATTGAGATTAACATATTCACGACCTACTCACTCTACATATGGAAAAAATTGTATTATATTATTATTAAAAATACATGGTGTTTTTATTATAAGTGTCCATAGGTTAATATATAGGGTTTTTAATAAATTATTCTCCTTATACATTCTAATTTTTTACTAATGTATTTTTATTGTGATGGTTATATCAACCTATGCAATTGAAACTTATTGCTAAATTATTTTTAACACTGAGATATATTAATTAAAAACCTATCATGATCCCTTTTGTGTTTAAATACTTGATTCATAATACATGAATGTGTGGATGCAATAAAAATGATACTATATTTATGATATAATTAAAAATACATAATTAAAAAATAGCAGTTATTTAATTTCCATTATCATCATTGAAAAATAGATATGTTAGACATGTTTATGTAGCACATACCCCCTTCATGACTGTAACATAGTTCATTTTTTTGTACCCTATTTTCATTTTTTTATATAGAAGAATAATATATTAATAAAATTTATAATTATTTAATTAGTATTATTCTGTAGACAAGGGAACAAGAAAAATGATTCTAATTGATTTGTGAGGAGGTAGTCTGTCGAACACATAAACAATGTCAATATTTTTCCAAGGATAGTATTTTATAAAACTATATGATATATTAAATTTCCATTTTGTTTGACATGTTAGTAAAACCATATATAAAAATTTAATATATCATCACTAATATAATGGAGTGGAGATTTGGGGAAAAAATTAAACCATTTTTCTCAGGGGTAGTCCATAAACACAATAATGATGGTTTCATTTTCTATCAGTTGGAATTGTAAAGGATATAGTTAATTAAATAATCAATATAAAATCTTATTATACGATGGATACATATTTTATTATATCAGTTTCATTGATAAGTATTTTAAGAATGTGGAAGATGAAATAAAATAACAATACTCGGTTGTGAACGATACCTCTACATTGAACGACCCCATATATTTTTAAACTATATCCTCCCGATGTTTTATTTTTGATAAAAAGACCTTATAAGACGTGATATGGAAATTAAAGAAGGTATTTGTTAAGATAATGGTTAAAATAATTTAATTTGTATGTTTGTAATGGTGTGGAGAGGATATCCATTTTATGAGAGCGGAAGAGTTGCATTCTTGTAAATACCCATAACTATTCTATAATTATAATTCACTCTCAAGACATGTGCCAAAAAAATAAAAAAATAATGTATTATAAATGATATATGGATAAAAAAACATCTATAATTCAAAATAATCATGTTTTAAAATTTTTATTCTATTTCACTATTTATTTTAACCACTTGTAATGATATAATTAAATTAACCACAAGAAAATATTTTAACTATTTGTTTCTATGAATTATGACCAAAAATTAATTATTTTGCATTATGTAATATTTAATTTTGTTAATAAAAATTTATAAATAATTATTATATTATTCTACTCATATATATAACATAATATAATTTTAAATTAAATATGCAGGTATTTCAAAAAAAAATTCAAGAAATTTATTTTCCACTCAAAATATGCTAATATAATAACTATAAGGAAACTAATCATAATTAAATGAATTTAAATTAGTATATATAATCTATAAATCTCATGAAAATATTCCAATTTTTTATTTATTTTAATAAATTAAAATGTAGTAATTTTTTCACATTATGGAAACATTATGCAAATTTTGTTTTGAGGAATAAGTACAAACATATATTAATGTAGTTTATAATAAGATTTTAATATAATTATGTGCATAAAATATAACTAAGGAATATTTATTTTAATTCATATTTATAATAAATAATTATATGAAATTAAATTACAGAAATGTTTAAAATGAAATAATTATTTTCCCAATAAAATTGTATGATTCTCAAGTTAATATAAAAACAATATTTTTTTTGAATAATTAAAAAATAATAATTTAGTAAAAATGCCATTTAAAATTTTTCTATCAAAATTATATAATAAAATTTATAAAATTTCCAAAAAGGGGTTATAATATTTACTTCAATGATGTACTTAAATCATTTAGGACAATAACGAATTTTTTTAAAATAAAATATCCTTATTATAAATCATGTAATTATTTCCTATGATTTTTTTAAAACATTTATTTTCAATTTTACCTTTATATATATTACATTAATTAGTTAATATTATGTTTTCCATCCAACATAATTTCAAGGTTATATCGACCAAGTTTTAATGAAAAATTTTTAATTGTGTATCACGGTTCATTTAAACGGAGTGTTGTAGGTTATATACACTCTCAAATGTCATGATATTTTAAATTCCAAGGTTGTAAAATTGTTCCATAATTAAATAAATTTCTTTCGCATTATTTAATTTTGTTGTCTTATCAACTGCTTGAAATTTGACAATTCGTTTGTTGAAAATCCACATCATAAAAGGGTAAATAAGGATTATTCATATAAATAAAAAAAGATAAAAATCAAGGAAATCACATAGATAGGTGTATATATTGAATAAAATTATTGGGATACAAAAATTATATTTTAAAAGATGATACATATAAGATATCATGTTATACATATTTTTTTACGAGAGATGGGATAACTGATTCATCAAAAATGACTACCATTTTTATTCCTCATTCCATTTCGTGATGTTTAGGGATCCATTTACCATCAAGAAAAAGGAAATAAATAAATATTAATAATTCAAATTTATAATTTCACAATTTAATAATTTTCACTAAAATTTAATTTGATTCTGTAAATGATGATACTCCAAGATGAATTTTTTTCCCAATACACTCACATTTTCATTTAATGGATTGCATGATTCAAAAAATGGATATATAGATATTTCTATTGCCTTTATACATTAACCAAAATCATAAATGGTTAGAAGGAGGTATGATAATACCCAAAATGATTTTAATATATCATTCAATGAAATTTAATAAGAAAACCAAATGTTTTCCATTGATCATTCATTTAATAAATAAGACCCTATCAGAAAAATATAAATAACCTCAAACTAAAAGAAACATTTATCCTCAATGGTTATTTAATATCCATCAAATTTCATATCCATAAACATGAATAAATTCATACCATATATTCCATCACATTAAAAATAATGGATATGTTAATATATTAACCCATTAATGGATTATAAAATATCACAAATCACATAAAAATATTATAAATTAAAAAAAATATGTTTTCTTACATTCTATTCCAAAATAAAATTTTAATGTAACCCCAAAATAATTATAGTAAAAATATTATCAAAGAAACCATTATCTTCATATATGTAGTTGTAGGAATTGTACAATTATCTCCCTTAAATTGTGGATTCAATCCCCGCAGTCTTACCAATGACATGTGTGTTGTATATTTTCTAATACGAATTAAATATAATTCATATTAAATTATAAAAAATTTAAGAAAACATTTAAAATTTAATTAATATTAAAAACAAATTCTAATCAATATGGTCATTTGAATAGTCTATAAATATAAAAATTCAAATAATATAATTTTAATATTATTAAATTTACATCAAAGATATGAAAAACATAAAATATACAAATAAATTTTTTTTTCACAATTTATATATTCCATATTTTTAAAATAACTATACTTTTTTTATAACCAATAACAAGAATCATGTTATATTAAAATTTAGTTCTCCAAAAATACTCTATGTCATATTACACTTCTTTAACAAAAGACCTCACAATGCAGCGGTATACTATTAAAATTATGAACAGAAATAAATATATCAACCCAATACAGTTTATAATTAACCTCAGTATATCATGATTATAATTTATCAATGTCCATCATGACGATTCATAAATATTTTTATAATTATAAAAACTTTTCCCCATAGGGTTTAACCCCATATGTGTAGAATAGAACATTGATGTGCTCTAGGTCATGATTGACTTCATATCAACATACCATTTTCAATGATGTAACTCAAAGGATCAAGAGTTCTAGAGCCCCATCAACATGTATTACCATGATTGAGAATAAATTTCTCATAACCCAGTCACTCTATACATTGATAAAATTGTATTTTATATTTATTATCAATACTTGGTGTTTTTATTATAAGTTTCCATTTTCAAATATATAGGGTTTTTAATATTTTTTTTCTCATTATATATTCAATGGTTTAACAAATGCATTTTTATGATGCTGATTTTATCAAACTATACATTTCATATTTATTATTATATTATTTTTAACACTATGATATGTTAATTAAAAACCAAATATCATAAGCACTTTTGTGGTTAAATACAAACTTCATAATACATCAATTTTTGGATGCAAAAAATTTATTGTTTTATTTTTCTGAATGAGCTTTTAAATCACATAGATCCTATAAAACTACATTGGATAACTAGGGGATTACAAGGGCAAATATGGTAAGATAAATAGTCTAGTGTGTGAATATACATGATTATGAAACGTTACATGGTAGTTTAAAGAGTAACAAGATGTGTACAAAGATAAGGATCAAGGGTAATCAAATTAAAACATAACATAAAAAACATAGAAATATTTAAAAAATTTATTATAGGAAATATTGAATAATATTATATCATGTTTCAAAATTATATTAATGATTACTTAATAGACAATATGAAATTAGTAAATATGACATATAATGGATTTGGTTTACTCTTTAACCCCATTAATGAAGTATCAATATACTAAAACACAATCACTCGATTGGAGTGATATTTGGGAGGACAAATTGTATAAGTTATATGGGGCTCAACCGACACTATCTGGGGTCACCATTAATAACATGTTCATAATTTATATTTTTCTCAAAAAATCAATCATATATAATAATGATAGAATTTCATATGAAAAGAAATGGGTTTCATAATAAAATTTCATACCATAATCATATGAAATTTCATAATATGTAAATTTAAGAGACTTATATAAGTCTCGTATTACCCCATAAAAGAAATTGAAAAAAATAAATAAATATTTTTGAGATATATATATTTATTATGGGTAAGAAATCTATAACATCAATTATTATCACCATTGATTTAAATTTATTTAAAATATCAAATGGATTATTTAATTTCAAAAATATAATTGTTCACATTTAAATAAATTAATTAAAACAATAAAATTAAACATTATATTATAAATAGTTTTATGGAAAATCATCATGAATGATTGTGAATTATTCATAAAAGTACTGAGTTATCATGATTGTGGTTTTGGGATAAAAATCCATAATTTCTCTCAATAAATGTTGTCTATGCCCATTATCTTCTCTTTAATAAACAAAATTAATTTATTTCCTAATTAGAATTTAAAGGTTAAATAACAGATAAAAAACCATTTACATTATTTATCTTTTTGACGTTTTTAATAACATAATCAGTTATGTCTACATTTGGTGTTTTAATGACACTCAGTTAATAATTTTAATGTTTCATTAGTGTGTTGATCATGGTCAATGGTGAAAATTGAAGGACCCCGGGACACCCTGAGAGGGGAGGGGTGAATCAGGGTGACCACTTTTTCTTCTACTTTGTTGGATCTTGTTCCCACGTTGGTAGGAACTTGTTGAACCTGTATGATGATTACGATCAAAATGAAAACATTCACATGCACAGAGAAGACACAGTCATTTTTACTTGGTTCACCACTAAGGGCTACGTCCAAGGAGCATACGCCGACAGGTTGCCGGTCGTACCTAAATCCACTATGCTTCACTAGCTGCGGATACAAAAGTTCGGGTACAGACACTCTGTCCCAGGCTGACTGCCTTTACATAAGGTTTAGGGATAGCTCACTGCTTCCCTCGGGTCACTCCCGTTGACTCCCCCTGGCTCACTGCCGTTGGTGAAGTCTCACTCAGTTTATAGACGTGTAGGTCTCTTCAATAAATTTGCATTGAAGTCTTTGCCTCTGCTCAGCACGAGACTCTGCTTGCATCGAAGTCCGGAAGAGATGCACTAGAACGCACAGAACCACTGAACTGGATAACCAAAATGTGCAGACAAACCTTATTGAGAAATTTGCGAGACATCAACCATTTGCGCGCAAAATCATCCTATTGCGCGCAACATTTTCTTTTGGTGCAGAAAAATATTTCGCGCAAAAATCCCCTTTTTCGCGCAACTCCAAATATTTCGCGCAAACTCCTTTACGCGATCCTTTTCGCGCATCAGACCTCGGATCTTCTCTAAGTCTTCCAACCAACCGAATGAAGGGGGTCACCTCATATTTATAGGCGACTGAGACCACTGCGCGCAAAATCCCCTTCGGCGCGGAAAATCTCTCATCTGGCGCGTAATCTTTCCCCCAGCTTATGTATTTCGCGCACAACCCTTATTTTCCGCGCAGCTCATGCCTTTGCCATCTTTCACCAAACTGATTCTGAAACAGCATTTGCGCGAAAAAACTATTTCGCGCATCCCGCTGTTTTTCGCGCCCAACTTAAGTATTTCGCGCACATCCCTGATTTTCCGCGCAGCCCATGCCTTTGCCATTTTTCACCTCTCTGAATTCGAAACACAGTTTGCGCGAAAAAACTATTTCGCGCATCTCGCTGTTTTCCGCGCCTAACTTAAGTTTTTCGCGCAAGCCTCTTATATTTCGCGCACCACTTCCGTTTTCTGCGAAGCTCCTTTTGCAGACAATCCATGTCTTCATTTTCCGATTTTGAGGCCCAAAAATTTGGCAAACACTGGGAAACAGCGCCACCTTCAAAACTGTTGTCTGCTTGAACTGTATGATCACTTTGCTGGAACACATTCGGAACTTCCACTGAGGATTGACAACAAACACAAACCATACACCAAATCATGCTTTGAAAAACCTGGTTCCAACAATCTCCCCCTTTGGGTTTGTTGGCAATCAGAATAAATTCAATAGATCTCCAACCATGAGCAAATCCAAAACGCAAGAATCAACTCAGCCAACACTCTAAGTCTACGTGAGCAATGCTCGGTGTAGAAAACAAGAGAGGAAGCTTGAATTGGGTCTTAGTGTTTTGAAATTCTCCATGACGCCCGATGTTATCCTTATTAAACTTCTCATCACAATCTTACACTTCCATCACAGATGAATTTCTTGCCGTGAATTTCTTGCCGTGAATTTCTTGCCTTGAATTCTCTTGCCGTGAATTTCTTGCCTTGAATTCTCTTGCCGTGAATTTCTCGCCTTGAATTCTCTTGCCTTGAATTTATTCCTTTCTCCCCCATTGACAATAAAACCAAAGACCGAAAAGTTTGTTCAACGTTCAGCTCAAGCCATACTCCCCCTGGATAGTATCTCCCCCATAAACCTGCATCACAGCCATAAATAGATAAAAACAGTCAAAACACACGGGGAGAGGGGACTTCCGGAGCCTCCTTATGCAGTAGGAGGTGGTCGAACACCGAGGTTCAACCGATGCTTCTCGAACACAGCCGCGGACAATGGCTTGGTTAGGATATCAGCCACTTGCTCATTTGTTCCAACATGATCCATTTTAATCACGCCTTGTTCAACCTTTTCTTTGATAAAATGATACCGTATTTCAATATGTTTTGTACGAGAATGCTGAACCGGATTCTTCGTAAGATCAATTGCACTTTTGTTATCACAATAAATCACCATTGGTTGCTGCACCTTATCACCAATATCTGTTAGCTGCTGCTTCATCCAAAGAAGTTGAGTGCATGCTTTTGTGGCGGAGATATATTCAGCTTCAGCAGTACTAAGAGAAGTACTTTCTTGTTTCTTGCTCAACCAGCCAACACATTTCTGCCCAATATAGAAAGCTCCACCACTTGTGGACTTTCTATCTACAACATCACCAGCCCAGTCAGCATCAGAAAATGCTGATAATTCACTGTCTCTGCCTGCAACAAAAAATAACCCGAAGTTATGTGTACCTTGAATGTACCTCATGATTCTTTTTACTGCTGCTATATGTTCCTCCTTTGGATTACTCTGAAACCGGGCCGCAAGGCATGTTGCAAAGACAATATCTGGCCTTGTCGCTGTCAGGTACAGTAGGCTGCCAATGATCCTCCTGTACATGGTGGGATCAACAGAGTTCCCATCCTCATGCTTTCCAAGTTTAGTTCCAACTGCAATCGGAGTTGACATTGGTTTGGAGTCTTGCATATTGAACTTCTTCAGCAGCTCTCTTGCATATTTTTCCTGAGAAATGAATGTGTATTCCTTCTTTTGAATAACTTGCAGCCCCAAGAAATATGTGAGCTCCCCAATCATAGACATTTCAAATTCTGATTTCATGTGGTTGGCAAATTCATCCACTGATTTCTTCCTACTGCCACCAAATATGATAACATCAACGTAGACAAGAACCATGAATTGATCTTTTGGAGAATTCTTCACATAGAGATTGTGATCAACTCCTCCTCTTTTGAATTCCAACTTCTTGAGATATGAATCTAGCCGTGAGTACCACGCCCGTGGTGCCTGCTTCAAACCATATAGAGTTTTCTTTAGTTTGCAGACCTTTGTTTCATCGGTACCCAAGACAAAGCCCACTGGTTGTTCAATGTAGACTTCTTCTTCGAGTACACCATTCAAGAATGCCGTCTTGACATCCATTTGATATACTTTATATCCTCTTTGGAGTGCCATGGCAAGGAAAAGCCTTATTGACTCCAGTCTAGCCACTGGAGCAAAGGTTTCTTCAACATCAATGCCTTCAATCTGAGAGTATCCTTTACATACCAGTCGTGCCTTGTTTCTGATGACACTTCCATGCTCATCAAACTTATTTTTGAAGATCCATTTGGTACCAATCACATTGTGACCTTCGGGTCTCTGGACAAGATCCCATGTCTGATTCTTATCAATCTGATCTAATTCATCATTCATGGCTTTCACCCAAGATTCATCTTTTGCAGCTTCTTCGAAGGAGGATGGCTCTACAACTGATAGAAATGCAGATTGTGTGGTATTCCTCATCCTTCTGGTTTGAGTGGGTGCACTCCTATCCCCAATTATGTTGGATGGATCAATCTCAGCTCTTCGATTTCTCCTGCGAGGTTCAGTAGTATTCTCTTCAGCCATAGTTTCTTCTTCAGATTCTTCTTCTGAGTCAACATCATCATGTGATTGATGAGTGTTTTGAACAGCTTCCTCTATTTCTGCATTTGTAGGTTCTTCATGTTCAAATTCTTCATGACTTTCGATCACATCAGCATACGACGTCCGTGAAGCATTTGTGGTTTTCTCTTCAATTATCTTAACATCATTGCTTTCCACAATCCTTCCCAAACGATTGTTGAAACATTTGTAGGCTTTGCTGTTCATTGAGTAACCGAGGAAGATTCCTTCATCTGCATTGTCACCATATTTCCCCTGATTTCCTTCTTTGTTCCTGATGAAGCACTTACTTCCAAAGACACGAAAGTATTTTAGAGAAGGCTTCCGTCCATGCCACAATTCATATGGTGTCTTTGTCTCACCCATATAAAGTCCTGTTCGATTCTGAATGAACACTGCAGCTTGAACAGCCTCTTTCCAGTAATGTCGTGGAATACGACTCTCAATCAGCATAGTTCGTGCCATGTTGTTCACCTGTCGATTCCTTCGTTCAACAACTCCATTTTGTTGTGGAGTTCTCACAGAAGCTACCTCATGTTGTATCCCATGCTTCTCCAGATAATTTTCAAATTCAATGGACGTGTATTCTCCTCCATTGTCAGATCGCAGCACTTTGATTGTTCGTCCAGTATCATTCTCGGCGATTCGCCGATATGTTTTCATGCAGTCAAGGACCTGTCGTTTCCGGTGAATGACCATCACACATGCCATTCGACTGTAATCATCTATGAAAAGGACAAAGTACCTTTCTCCATGAGTTCCGGCAACATTTATTGGACCACAAACATCTGTATGAATCAGATCAAGAAGGTGAGATGCCTTTTTCTTCTTTGGCCGATATGAACTGCAGACCAGCTTCCCACGAATACAAGCATCACAGGATTTTTCACGCTCACGCTTCAGGTTGGGAATGTCCATGACAATTCTCAATTTTGATATTTTCTCCATGTCTTGTTGATTGATGTGTCCCAATCTCCGATGCCACAGATTGTTTTCTTCTTCAACAGTCATGTAACATACATTCTCTTCACTATCAACCTGATACAAGTTTCCTTCTGTTCTGCATCCCTTCATGAGAGAATTGCCAGTTTTTCCCTTGATAGTTCAGCCTTTCTGATTAAAAGTAACAACAAGTCCTGAGTCACAGAGTTGACTCACGCTGAGGAGATTATGACGTAGGCCATCTACGTAAAGGACTTCAGTCTTCTTTAGTTCTCCATTAGCTAATTTGGTACTTCCACTCCCTTTGATTTTCAGAGCCCCATCATTACCAAATCTTACTGTACCATCAACATTCTTTATGATATTTGTAAGTAGACCGGCATTACCTGTCATATGAGATGAGCAACCGCTATCGAGAATCCAGGTACTGTTGTTCTTTGTGGATTTGAGAGCTACCTCTGCAAGGTTTGATTTCTCAATCTTCCTCCTTTCCTTCCATGAGACATTAGATTGAGTATATAGAACTGATGGCCTTTCAACTATCTCTTCCGCAAACCCAGGTTCTTCATAGTCAAAGTCTTCTTTAAGAGGTGATAACCTGTTTGAAAGAGAAACATCGTCTTGCTGACGAGACTTGACATGTCTGGAACTTCTGTATGAGGTGTCAATGTCCCTTCTCTGCCTGCAATTAATGGCCTTATGACCAAAGTTAGAACAATGAAAACAATATCCATAGAAATTATTTCTTCTATAAGAATTAGGATATGAAATTATTCTCCTTTGTTGAGCATCTATATCTTCTCCATTCAGATAGCTTCTTGCCTCTTCACAATAGGACATGGTATGGCCCAGATAGCCACAGAACTGACACTTCATGAGAAGAAATGTCTTCTCACTTGAATTTTTCCTCATAGCTTCTTCCTTGGGAGAATAGCAAGACTGTCTGCCATTTTTGAAAGTTTGAGGATAATTTTCAGGTCTCCTTTTAGTTTGGATTGAGGGTTCCTTTTTCAGCACTCTAGGTAACATTTCAACATGTTCAACTTCCATCTTATCTTTCTTTTGGATCTTTGCACTTCCAGCAGTTGATGACTCAGCCTCACAACCAATTCCACTCTTTCCCATGCAAGCAGGTCTTTGATCACTCAAGACTTTTCCAACCCCATCTGAACCACACTTGGCTCTTGCAAGTAATTCTGCATCTGAGAATCTTCCGAACTGTATTTTCTTCCTCGATTCTTTTGGAACTAATTCTGTCTCCATTTTACTCCTCAGAGTAACTACTTCCACCTCAAGACCCTCAATAGTCTTGGATTTTTCATCCAGTCTGGATGTGAGGTCATTGATGACCTTTTCTTGCTCTTCAACTCTCAGCTTCAGATCAACTGCATCATCATTGCTTTCAATTATTTTAGACTGTACCTTCACAAATTCTTCCAGTCGTTCAATTTCAGCTTCAAGTTGATCAACATATTCAGTTGATTCTTCTACAATTGATTTCCACTTATTGCAGCTCTTACATTTAATCTTAAGATTACTAACTGCATCCTTAAGTTCCACCTCAAGATCTACACAAGTTCTCAGTTGTTTTTCACCATCAGTATCTTCTGACTTTTCAACAGTGGCCATCATAGAAGCATGGTTCCCAGTTTTGAATTCTGGTTCTTCTTCATCACAGAATTCATTGTCATCTTCTTCCTCTTCACAGACAAAACTCTTCCTTTGCATTTTCTTACCAGATTTGAAGTCTCCCTTTTTGAAGAACCTTCTTTGAGGCTTCTTGAAGTTTTCATCTTCACTGTCATCATCATTGATATTCTTCAAGCACTGAGAGGCAATATGCCCAACTTTTCCACAACGAAAGCATGCGAGAGGTAACTTCCCTTTGAATTTCCCTTTCCCCTTCTGGAACTTCTTTGCAATGAGAGAAAGAATTTCTTTCTCTTCGTCATCATCACCGCTACTATCCTTTGAGATTTTCAATTTATCCATGGCCTTGAATGCCATTTCCTTGCTCACCCGAGTCGTAGCATCTTCTGGTTTGACTCTCATTTCATATGCTACCAAACTGCTCAGTAAGTCATCTAAAGAAAGTTTGGAAAGATCTCTTTCCTCAAGAGCTGACACCTTCGCATTATACAGAGGTGGAAGTCTTCTTAATATTTTCTTTACAATATCAATGTCTTTGATTTCTTCGCCTAGACCCCGAATTGCTCCAACCACTTCAGTAATTCGATTGAAGAAAGAGTCTGCATTCTCGTCTGGATGCATCTTCAGATCATCAAACCGATTGTGTAGCACTTGTAGTTTCGCCTCCTTCACTTTGCTATCACCTTCATAAATATTCTCAAGTTTATCCCACATAGATTTTGCTGAGGTGCAATTCATCACCTTCAGGTAAATCTGATCAGAAAGGGCAGCAGTGAGAGCATTCTGTGCTTTAGCATCTGCATCAAGAAGTTTCCTGTCTGTTTCAGTCATAGCCAGACCTGTTGGATCAGTGACATGTATTCCTTGCATGGTAGAAAAAAGAACTTCTATTCCAAGAGATCTTAGATGAGATCTCATTCTGTTCTTCCAGATCTGGAAATTGCTTCCATCGAAGTGAGGGACTCCCCTGACATTGACGGCGTTTTCCATGATGAAGAAGGTCAGATTCAACACCAGCAACCTTTACCCTCTGATACCACTTGAAGGACCCCGGGACACCCTGAGAGGGGAGGGGTGAATCAGGGTGACCACTTTTTCTTCTACTTTGTTGGATCTTGTTCCCACGTTGGTAGGAACTTGTTGAACCTGTATGATGATTACGATCAAAATGAAAACATTCACATGCACAGAGAAGACACAGTCATTTTTACTTGGTTCACCACTAAGGGCTACGTCCAAGGAGCATACGCCGACAGGTTGCCGGTCGTACCTAAATCCACTATGCTTCACTAGCTGCGGATACAAAAGTTCGGGTACAGACACTCTGTCCCAGGCTGACTGCCTTTACATAAGGTTTAGGGATAGCTCACTGCTTCCCTCGGGTCACTCCCGTTGACTCCCCCTGGATCACTGCCGTTGGTGAAGTCTCACTCAGTTTATAGACGTGTAGGTCTCTTCAATAAATTTGCATTGAAGTCTTTGCCTCTGCTCAGCACGAGACTCTGCTTGCATCGAAGTCCGGAAGAGATGCACTAGAACGCACAGAACCACTGAAATGGATAACCAAAATGTGCAGACAAACCTTATTGAGAAATATGCGAGACATCAACCATTTGCGCGCAAAATCATCCTATTGCGCGCAACATTTTCTTTTGGTGCGGAAAAATATTTCGCGCAAAAATCCCCTTTTTCGCGCAACTCCAAATATTTCGCGCAAACTCCTTTACGCGATCCTTTTCGCGCATCAGACCTCGGATCTTCTCTAAGTCTTCCAACCAACCGAATGAAGGGGGTCACCTCATATTTATAGGCGACTGAGACCACTGCGCGCAAAATCCCCTTCGGCGCGGAAAATCTCTCATCTGGCGCGTAATCTTTCCCCCAGCTTATGTATTTCGCGCACAACCCTTATTTCCCGCGCAGCTCATGCCTTTGCCATCTTTCACCAAACTGATTCTGAAACAGCATTTGCGCGAAAAAACTATTTCGCGCATCCCGCTGTTTTTCGCGCCCAACTTAAGTATTTCGCGCACATCCCTGATTTTCCGCGCAGCCCATGCCTTTGCCATTTTTCACCTCTCTGAATTCGAAACACAGTTTGCGCGAAAAAACTATTTCGCGCATCCCGCTGTTTTCCGCGCCTAACTTAAGTTTTTCGCGCAAGCCTCTTATATTTCGCGCACCACTTCCATTTTCTGCGAAGCTCCTTTTGCAGACAATCCATGTCTTCATTTTCCGATTTTGAGGCCCAAAAATTTGGAAAACACTGGGAAACAGCGCCACCTTCAAAACTGTTGTCTGCTTGAACTGTATGATCACTTTGCTGGAACACATTCGGAACTTCCACTGAGGATTGACAACAAACACAAACCATACACCAAATCATGCTTTGAAAAACCTGGTTCCAACAAAAATCATCAATCATATCAAGAATAATAATCATGAAATTATTATAATTAATTTTCAGAAATTATTATTATATATATAATCATAAATTATGATAAATAAAAATAAACTGTGTGACAAGCAAAGAGATTGCAGGTTGGATGTACACATTTGTAAATTTCCATAGTTCAATGTTCATTATGGAATTAAAATAAGTGTTATTTTATCATTAGATATTTATAATAATATCATAAATATATTATTAATTATATAAGTACACAAATATATATATCTTCCATTTGAAGTGGAAAAAATAAACTAATCACATCACTTTATGAAGAAGTAGACCATCATACACATGAATGAAATTACCATAATTCAATGGATGTTAATGTAAAAAATTAGTTAATGTTTTATATTTTTAAAATGATTAATATTTCATAAATATAATATATAAAAAATGTATACATAATCATAACCATATATGGAATGTGATTATGGAAAACTAATAACATTGGTTCATGATGCAGTAGTCCACTGTACAAAGAAACGATGGATTCGTTTTCCATTTGACAGTAGTTGAGAATCAATTTCATAAATAAATAAACATAATAAAACTCTATTATATATTATATAATTATATTATGATATAATAATGTATTGTAATAATTTATATGATATGTATAATGAAATAAATCAATGATTCTTGATAACAATGTTACCTCCTCATCAGACAACATTAGGTTTCTTCCTAAATTATCCCATGACTAGAAATTATGATAAAAAAATAACACTAGGATGTGGTAAAAAAATTATTTCTTGTATTTTTGTAGGTATGGAACTACCCTATTATTTTTTTGATTTCTAGAAAATAGAGGATTGTGGGTTACCTTTTATGGCATTGGGAGTGACAATCTTGTAAATACGAAAACCTATTAAATATAGAGAAGTCAATATAATGAGAACTACCTCCAAAATTTAAAAATATATAAGTAAAGTATATTTATTTGTTTTGATAAACCTATAAAATAGAAAAAGATTTTTAATATAAAATTAGATTTATCTTATTAGTTTAAAAGCCGTAGAAAATTATTCTGAACAATTACTATTCATAGAAAATTTAATTGATTTTACTATTAAATTTGTATTATTTTCAGAGAAATATAATATTATTTTAAATATAATGATCTATAATATAGAATACATTTAATTAAATTTAATTAATATATGATAATTAATTTAATTTAATGTAAATAATAGATATTAGTAGAAAACAATATTTTCCCCACAAAATGCATTTTTCTAGTGTAGGATCATATTATAATGAGTATATGAAAATAAATACTAATGAAATGGATTTAAATTGATATTTATATATAAATAATTTATAAATTTAATTAAATTCATTTATAATTTTAATTTATATTAGTTATTTAAAATTAGAAAACATGTTGAACATTAAAAAATTATTCACCAAAATCTCTTATAAAGAATAAATATAAATGTAAATTTATATTCACAGAAAATTAAATAAATGTTACTATTTCATTTAAATATAACTAAATAGTTGATTTTTTACTTTTAAATCTTATTAAAATAGTAATTTTAGTTTTAGAATTTTTAATTTCTTATAACAAATTGATTGTTTTACCAAAAATATGTATTTAAACCTGTCATTGATATGTACATTTTTTCGGAAGAATAAATAAACTTATCCATTTAATTATATAAATATATATAAACTTAAAAATATATATTCATTTTATAAAAAAAATTATAATTGTTCCAAACCTGATTATAATATTTTCTGATAAAAAGAAAAAAAAATCATTTCTTAGAGAAAAAATATTTTTTTAATAACAAATGTCATTAATCAAAACATAGCAACTTCTTCATAATAAATTTAACAATAAATTTATATAAATTATTTTCTTATATATATATATTTATAAATTTAATTAATAAAATTATTACATTCCAAATAGAAAGTATATTATGGTCATGATTTAATAATAATATTTTATTTGTATATCATAGTTCTTCTATACTTAGTGTTTCATGTTGAATATGAGATAAAATATAAAATAATTTTAAAATCATTAGCCGCTACATGATTTGGTCTTTGTATTGGTCAATGGAGAACCCCATTGACCCTAACACCTTCCCATGTTTTGATAAATGAACTTTATAAGGTATGTTCCAACTGGTCGAGGCAATATTTCCTTCACTGTATAATAGTTAGTATTCACCACTACCCTTAATATAGTCTTGCCAAAAGACAATTATGTTATTCATTATATAAAAAACTCATAATTGGGAATAGAAAATATAAATTTTTTGATGTTGTCCAATTATCACAATATAAAATGAAAAAATGTAAATATTTCACAAAATCCCAAACAATCATATTAATTATTATATTTATGCACACAAATATATAAATCCATTTATATAATTTTAAATGTTTATACACAATGTTAACTTCAATTTTATTGTTATCTACTTAATTATAATTTATAATTAATAACTTTCATTATATTCATTATTATGACCCATTGGAGGAAAATATTGCACTATTTCCCCAGATTGTCTCATTCTTTATGGTACTGATTTTAGCATTGTTTAGAAATATTTATTTTATTGTTTTTATTATCATTAGTTTTTTTTACTATTATAATGAAATTATACAGTGTGTATTGTAAAATAATGTTATGTGGAAATGTTTTTATACTATTATAGAATCTACGGTATTACATTATCCCACATCAAAATTTTCATCCTTGAAATTATATATTTATCTTCAAAATTATATGGATATGGAATTATCAATTAATCCTTTAGCTCCCATGATTATTTTCTAGATAACTATTCCTTAAATGAGCCTTCAATTATTTAATTGTTCAATTTAACAGTTATTATTTACTTATGTCATGTTTTTGAATAGAATCTTTCACATATGATAAGTATGGCTCTAACAGAATATGATCAAAATTTAGTTTCATTGTTGGTTTTTGACATATACATCATCAGAAGTGATATAAATAATACATAATGGCCATTGGACAGGTATATTTGAATGTAAAATTTTTATTTCAGTAGACCTATCCATATAATAACTAAAATTTCCTATTATATCTAGTTTATAGATTTCCTCTCATTAAAAATCATAAAACCCCTTTCTATGGAGATATCATCCAAAATACATAAATAAATCATATAATTCATGATCATTCCTTTTATTGGAAGAATAATTTTTTTTCAAATATTTTAATGAGTTGGAAAGATTTGGATGGATATTACATTCATAACTATCACTTCCCCATGTTCTTACACCGAGAATATCCTTTATAAGACATTATCCTAGAACAACATAGATTAAAACCACTTCATAAACATGGATTTAGTATGTGATGGTGTGGTAAATTTAATTTTAATAAAATAAACAACTGGTAAAAAAATCCTAATTTCCATGAAAGCCATAAAATCATAAAATTATAATTTCATTCAATGACTATAAGGTTCATTCATAATTCCCATCTGTTAGAGGTTGGAAGGTTTATTTACGATTATTCTCTATATTTATAACCTTATAAAAACTATTACAATATTTTTATTTGAACCCCAAGATATGATTACTGAATATAATTAATGTTCTTCCATTGTGTCTCATAACATCATTTATATATAATCATGAATGATAGTCTAGATAAAAGTATACTCAAATTTCATGGAAATGTGATGAATTTGTGTCATGATCATCAATGTATCATATAAAATTAATCCTTTTATAAGTATTCATATATATATGGTGAAATACCTAGTAATATTGACCCACATCTATTCTAGTATATGTACGGGAAACATCACTCAATTGAGAAGCTCTCTATCGATCATAACATGCATGAATACAATGAATCCTGTAATATAATTTACTAATTTTCATCATATTATACCAGTAAAAGTGGTCAGGGATATCAATATACATCATTATACTATTAGGATGTGTAGATAATATTGGTATAGACACATCATACAATAGATCCTTCCTAATGTCTAGTAAAAATGGTACACATAACCTCTTACCAAAATATTAAACCCCACCACCACCAATGTTGAAAACTATTAATATTTAATTTGTCACATATTCCATTTTATTTAATATCAACTATACCCAATTTGATATTCCATAACCCTCCATAACATACATGGCTATGTAATGACATATAATATGAAGGATTATTACACATCCATTATAATTTCCATCTAAATCATTTCAAGGATATTTACAATTGAATACTTCATCACCATCCACATGTATATGGGTCCATGTTATTTTCTTTCCAAATAATCAAATTGAATGTTATATTTTATTTAATAATAATGGATAGCACAATCATAATAATTAAGTAGTTCTAACCATATTGATTACTAAGAATTATGATATATTCGAGTAAAACTCTTATGGTCTTTGAATAGAAGACATTTCTATATATAAATTTAATGTCTTAATGTCTATAGAGAATATATTACTTACATAAATTCAAAATCACGAGTCAAATAGTTATATCATAGTGTTTCAACTCTCTTGATACGTAGGTAACAACTCTACCATTTTCATTAAAACACATTCGTCAACGTTCCGTGATGCACCACTTTAGATAAAAAATCATATATTACATGGGGAATAGACAAACATGAGTATTCACTAATCAAATATTTATTTCTTCAAAAAAATTATCAAACGGGTTATTTCAATTTGAATATTACCCACATAAATTTTATCATAGTTAACATATTATCCAATAGAGTAATGTTAACAATAAAATGTGGACAAAATCCCACTAACCCATGAAAAAAAAATATTTCAGTTGTGTTTGTGGGTCTTGTGTATTTAATTAAATACATTTTTTTAATGGTTGATCATATATAATATAATTGGATAAAATATCTCTAAGGAATAAATAATTTTGATGAAATATTTCACATTTACTAAATTTCACATATAATAATATTTTCCTCATCACAACATGTATTGTGATCGAGTACTATCTAGTCATAAATCATAGTTTATATATGAATCTCATTATTAAATACTACCACAATATTATCAATGTAGTCTTCGAATAAACTATTCATCAAACTTGAAAACATATATGGGTAATTTTTTATCCCAAATTGAATTACTATGGAAAAAATGTCTATACCTCACATGAGAAACATTTTTTAGAATATAATCTTTATAAAATATTAATTTTTGGTAGCCATAATGAATATAAATCCATGAAAATAATAAATCATCATGAAGATGATAAAACAAGTCATCAATATAAGGATTGCGATTATTTTTCTGTACATAAATTCCATTGATTTTCAATAATTAATGTATAATCTCATTGTCTCATCCTTAATCTTTATAACAAAACATAGGTTCTCCCCGTAGTAAAATAGTTTCCAAGTGGATCATTTATTACATTACCCTTTTTTTACTTCATCAACACAATTTTCTATATTGGAGATGTCCACTAATTTTTATTAGATATTATAATCGCATCCTAGATTTGATCTGTAAGGAATAAAAAATTTAGTTTTGAGCTAAACCTAGTAATTTTACATGAAATAAATTAATATATTCTAAAACAAGTGGAACAATATATATTCTAAAATAATTAATACCATTCAGAAATTGGATTCCATCCATATCATCAATAGGGATTTTATTATGTTGATATACTAGGTTGATCAATGATACTATTCAATGGAGATCATCATTAGTTTGATAGAATCGAGGGATGCCATAGGTGATGCGTCGATCTGGTTTTCGTACATTCAGTACGCAATGGCGATATATGGAATGTACATTGTTTAACAATTTATATAAAATTAAATGTGAAATGATTATTTTATACTCATATAGGCCATCGAACATCCTGATATTATTGTGTTTGATGTTTATAAAAGGATTTAAAAAGATCATTTTACTGGGGAGAATATATGTGTTAGCTAGAAAAATATTGTGGTAATTAATTTTTTATTAGATATAAAATTCATAGTAAATAATATTTTAACTATTTTAATATTTAATTGAAATTTTGGTATTCATATGTGTTTGTGACTTCAATGACATGAGATGTGTGTCAGGATGATACCAAAGATATGAAAACCAAGGCGACAAAATTTAATGATGCAACATAGATACAAGAGACTCATCATGCCTTCAAGAATGGACGAGTTAATGGTATCAACTCTAGATTGACACCTTGGAGTTTTTATGTTACCACTGATATGTCAATGTCTAGCCAGAGTGTTTCTCATGTTGATTCATAATCATTTTATTCATTGTATTAGGAGTAGCTATGATCTCATGGTGAGCTTATATATACCATGGGTAGGGAGCATGAGGATCTTTATTAACATCATTAAGAGTTGGAGGGGGATAAGCGTCTATGGAAGGCATAGCAACAATAGACGACTCTGAAGTAAATGAGACATCTAACTCAAGGTCTATGGATAGTGTACTGTAATCCACCTCGTCCAGATGAACCCCACCCATTTGAAATGGCTCATTGAAAATATTTTTATATTAAGGTGAGTTAAGGGTACATACCCATTTTTTGTGCTCTCCAGTGGTAGGTGGAAACCAATGACTGATTTTCACATACAATTTCTTAGAAGTAATCTTTCAACACCCATATAAAAACATTCAATATATCTTACAGGTTTTGAATCAATATATAACATGTACTCAGTCCGCTACCAACAACCTAGTTTAGTTCTGTTGGATATCAAATAATGTTCTATAGGGATACTATATCATAGAGATAGTAAAATAGATACCTGATTCCCATTATTATGTACATTGTATCTAGAGGTCCAGTATAATATAGTCGAAGGTCCAACTCCATCCTACCCTACACGTCAACCACAAAACAAAACACTCACGAACAAGAAAAATATGGTATAGGTACAACATATATATTTAACAACGCTTAAAAACCATATATGATTCCAAATTTATAAAACAACCTCTAATAAAAGACAAAAATATAAATTTCCCAACAATTATAAGACTCATAATGAAATAGGTCATTAGAAAATTTAAATTTTATATATTAAAAAAAATGTAAAAAATTAACTAAAATGAATAATGATGTATATTTTAGGGTATAATATTTAAAAAATAAATCATATAATCCTTGATATGATAAAAATCAATATGGAATTTAATTTTGAAATTCTAGTAAGAAATATTTTTCCATGTATAAAAATCAGTATTCTTGAAGTATTATTCCTCGTTGTATCAAAATAAAATCCTAGCACTGAGTATAAATAAACTATGGAAGGAAAAAAAGATGAAATATTAGATGTATTTCATGAAATTAATGAATTAATTACCAGACATATTATCATATAATTATTACGTTTTATAAAATTTATTGGAAATTGATAATATTACATCTATCTAGTGCTTTGGTACTTTTATTTACATTAAGAACACTTATACATAGATGGATTTATCGAAACTGTTATTACCGGAATATAATAATTCTAAATTAGTTGATATTGTTTTAAATTTTATATATTTATCCTTTTCACAATGAATTATGAATTAATTTAATATTTATATAATTCAAATAAGATGAATAGAATCAATCACTACATCTGAAATTATTTTCATTAATGAAAAAATAAGTATTAATTAATATTTAATTTTATTGACTATTAAATTATTCATAATTAGTGATTGAATTTTATTAAATGTATTTAATATTCATATCTAGGTTTTAAAATTATTTATTATTTCATATTTCATATTTTTTGAAAAGATAAATAATTATGATGAAATGTGAAATATATTTCTAAATACTGAATGTGTTAAAATAATTTTTATCGTTAAAAATTTGTATTAATTGATATAAAACCTAAAAAAAATTGTTAGTGATTAATTCATCATCCAAAATTATTTTCTCCAATGATGAGTCACTTTAAAACATTATGTGATATTTAATTTCCAAAATGATATGGGTAATTTGAAATATTCTACTCAATCTTATATGTAGTGTTCCATTTCTATAATCATTCTAAACGAAACCTATTTTTTAGTTTCTTCTCCAATATATACCATAATAAATTTTTATGTTGTTTTATATCATTTTTGGGATCTTGTGAACATAATATTGTGTCATAATTCCTTCATTACAGTGAAACATTTTTCAAGAAGAATGGGACTTATTAATTTAATGAGTTTTTATATGTTTTTTATCTCCATAAATTTACTCATATGAATATTATTTGAACATAAATATCATGTAATTAATATCAATTTAGTTTTTTTCCAATGTAATAATGATTAAATATGGATGTGTTATAATAATCCCTTATTTTTTATATTTCTCTATTTTGGTCGATTCATCCACAAGTAAAATAAAAAGACTCATTTTTCATAATTTTAATATAAATGAATTAAATAAATTTGTATAATAAATATTTCGTTTGTGTTATATTTTCAATTATAAAATTTTAATATTAAAATTTATATTATTATTAAAATAACTTCTTATGTTTTATAATGTTACTAAAAAATAGCAATCTCAATTTTTTCCATGCGAACCATACATGTAAATTCCAATAAATCAAAACTTTATATTAAAAAAATATATTAAAATATGATTCTTTTATCTTGAATACTATTTTTATTGTGAGATTTTGATCATTGAACTACTATCAATAATTTTTTTCTAAAACAATACTTGAACAATCGAAGGATGTAGAATTTTATTATCTAAAAAAGACTAAATAATATATACTTAATAATCATATTTTATTTATTAACATGAATGTTATTTAATATTAATAATAATTTAAATCATATTATTATAAATAACTAGTCTACATTCAGGGTGGTTTTGAATATTAAAGAATGTCAACATTTATGGGATGGTAATGGCCACTATAACACTTTTTGGTTAGGATCCTTCTCTTTCATGTAAATAAAAATATAAATTTTTGGTAATTTATTCCATATAATTCCCTCTATTTCAAAGATTTTATAAGTAATATTTTATTTTATTATGACAAATATTAGGATGTTTGAAGATATATTATCTCTCAATATTTCATTATTTTCCTCACTTAGTCACTTCGGCACACCTCAAGAATAGATTTTTTTATTAGTACTGTTATAGATGTCTTTGAAATCAAATATTCAATAACATATATTTTATTACACTTTTTCAAATGTAATAAATTATTTAAAAATTCATTATTTGAAAAAAAACATTACAAATTAATACATGTATTAAATTCATGTTTTTAGAATTTATTAACATTCATTTATAATTTTTTAAATTATATCAATACACACTTATTTAATAATCCTAAGATATTTACTATGTTTCATTTTGAGGACATGTATGTGGTATCATTTACGTAATTTATCATGGAATTTATTTAATAACTCTTTTAAATTTCTAGATAACTCATTTTTTTTCTTAGATTAATAATGATATTTATTATGATGGATTTTTTATTGTTTACATTCTTCATATGGAACAAATATAAAAGGATGTATTTAATTAATAAGTGGTTATAGAATAATTTACCTAAAATTTATTAGGTAAGGAATGAAATTACAAGATAAAATTATGTTAACAAATGTGGTGAGAGATGTTTTCAACTATTTTATAGAAAATGGATGGCTATCTAAGTACATTTTTCTATGATGGTCTTAGAGGATAGTCACAACATATTCATATTTTATAATTTGGTTATGTATGAAAAATATTATCATATCATTCCACATATTTACATTATTATTCTGGTTTATCATCCAATATATTCGATTAAAATAATTTTGAGGAATCAATTCAATGGTCGAGTACTATGATTATGTTTTCTTAACAATACGTTAATTTTATTCACAATGTTACTAAATTTTTAAGATATCATATATATATATATATATATATTTGTTTGGTATCTCATATATTATACACCATATAGATTTGAATTGATGATCATAATATCTTATTTCCCTTTATCAATTTAACAGAGATGTATCATATATATGATTAGTCCTATATGGAATCATGTTTGGGAAATATAATTGATGAAATTCAGGTTTTATGATTTAATAAACAGAATATATAGTTAGTAATTTATGTTAAAAATATATCTTTTTTGAAGGTTAATTTTTTAGTAATGTGATTTAATATATATTTCTTCATAGATTCGGTCATCAAATTTCTTCGTATTTTGGTGTTTTGTTGAGTTTTTTAAATTTGTTAATAATAATTGGATAATTGCACTGGAATCGACCATTGTTAAATTTAATGATTCATAGGTTAAAATAAAAATTTAATTGGATAAAACATCACACGTATAACGTTTTCAATTAAAATATTATTTAATAATTATTTAATTTCATACTAACATTACTAAAAATAATAATTTAGTAGATGGCTATAATTTGGAAGAACCTTGTGAACAATGAATGTGAATGAAATTATAGTTATACATCCATAATGTAACTAAAACTCATTGTATTTATTATAAAAATGACTTGTAATTGATTATAAATAAATCATAAGTCATAAAAAAAATATCCCATGTCAATCTCAAAAATTCACCAATGATGGAAAATTAAGCAAGTGAGTACTTCGCGACACAATAATCACCATCTGTTAGAGGTTCTTCCATATCAAAGATACTAATATATATAAATATAACATAAAAATTAAATTCTATTATTAATTATTTATATCACGGGGATTTGTATTATTTATATTTTGTATGATTAATATGATCAATGGTAAAATCAAATAAAGAACACTTTGGAGATAATGACCCAATGAAAGATGTTGAGTGTATGATATTTTTTTCAAATCAACTATTATCATGAAATATTTGTATCAAAATGAATTTGGAATTCCAAATTATTATGATTACGGAGAAAATATATATTCATCCATATAAATGTAACATTAGGATTATTTTTGTCTATTGAAAAAAATTAAAACAATTATGCCAAAAGATGAAGTATCTAAAATTAAACAATGTTATGTGAGATGCACGAGATGGACCGATCTTCATGACGTAGGTCGGTGGTTGAAGGATGTGGTTCGAGGCTATGTGGAAGATGATGGGTATGGATAGTGTATGCAAGTAGTCAATCAATGCTATAAGGAGAACAACATACTATTCGGACAACACACTCAAAAAATTGATGTGATTGCCAATCCACACAGCAACACACTTGGTTTGAGGCACAAAATTGGTGGATTTGTGATATTGGAACACCAATATTACTTGTAGATTGAAAAGTCAATAATTTACTAGAGCAAGGGAGAAATCTGAGACAATTCTCACACATAGAGATAAACAAAGCATACGATCTTAATTAATTCTTGAATGAAAATACAATTCCTTGGGTTGTCTATTTATAGCCAATGGGGTGATACAATGGTCAAGGGTCGAATAAAATAATGTCATAGAGTCTAAACCCTCCATTTCCCCATAAAATTCAAAAGATAATTTCTAACAGAGACAATTATAAAAGTAGCACAATACATTCCAACTATAGCCCACAAGATTTGAATTTTCTGTCCAAAGATGTCAATTATAGAATCCTCCGTGTGGGAAAGGATTCCAGATTCTTGCAACCTTGTGGAGTAAGATTTAAACATCAATTTTTTCATTGAATAAGTGATATTAAAGGAAAATTTTCTCCATCCACGTAAGGCAAGACCCAATGTTCCCACAATGAAGTAAGATGGATTCCAATGGTCGCATTCAAAAACTTTAATCTCACATGGATCATCAGGAATTGAAAATTCATGTCCTCTACTTGGGTAATCAACATGGTGCCTTTAACATGGTTCACATCATCCTCACCCTCTTTAAATGGAGTGTTCCTAAACATTTTATTCTCTACACCAAAAAAGGAGAATGATCAGAGACAATGAATGTGGAACTTACACCATACTCACCTGGGAAAGCTATCATGTAAGCATTGTTGTTAATCTTCTCGTGAAATCGGAATGGTCAATCACCTCGTGGCATGAGTTTTGATTTCTTATTGTCAGGAAATAATTACTTTTGTATATGAACCGAAACTAGTTCACTGGGCTCAAACTTCATTTTTTTGTGACCCTTGTTTGCACGATTAATGTATTTCTAGGTCATCTACTCGATATTTATCCTTTCCTTTTCCAGTATTTTCTTGAAAAAAATTTCATGTCCTATCACAACCATATTAGCTACTTCTAGAAAAGGAAAATGAACTAGGTAGATAAGGACAAGGGGGTTAAATCTAGAACAAATTTCAAATTGAGAATATTGAGTAGTGGAATTATTGGCCCTATTATATTAAAATTCCACATGTGGTAGACACTCATCCCAAATCATGATTTTCTTCTTCACAATGGATCACAGAAGGGATGATATTGTCTGATTCACCACCTCATTTTTTCCGTCGGTGTGTGGAAGAAAAGTGGCGGAAATAGTAAATTCATTCCTAGTTTACTCCATAATGTCTTCCAAAATTAGCAGATGAATTTTGTGTCTCGATCCAACACAATCATCCTTGGCATTCCATAACTTTTGAATACTTATGGAAAGAAAACTGTTGCATTGTTAGTGGGATCATCAGTATTTTGACATGGAATAAAATGTTCCATTTTTTTAAAGTCGATCCACCCCAAAAAAATGGAATCTCTCTCCCTCTCGGTCCATGGTAACCCCACAATAATGTTCATTGATATGTCCTCCCAAGGGGTGTTGGGGATAGGCAGAGGAAGATATATTCCACGTGGGTTCAGTTTTGATTTCTCTTTATGGAAGACAATTCACTTTCCCATAAATATCTCAACATCTTTAGATATTCTATTCTAATAAAAATGATCACTAAGAACACATGGAGTTTTTGCAACACCAAATTCCCCATTAACCCACCCGAATGTGTCTACTTTAGTAAAAGTTAATGGATATAGAAATTGGGAAAGCAAATCTTATCAATCCAGAATAAGAATCCATCATTTGTATTGAACTTTTACCAAATAAATATAGGTTTAAAATTTTCATAAGGTTCTCTAAAATCGATATTAGTGGCATATAAATATTTAATGCATTCAAAACCATGGAGTTTTGAATCCATAAAGGATAAAAGAGAATGTCTTTGTGAATGTGAATCAGCCACAATATTTTATTTAATCTTTTTATTATTAATGACATATAGAAATGAGTCGGTGAATTCCATCCATCTAGCTTGTCTTCTATGTTGTCTATTTTGGCTCCAAAGGTATTTAAAATCCTCATGATCAGAATGGATCACAATTTCTTTAGGACAATCATACTGTTTACATATTTCTAGAATTATAACCAATACATACTAATCATTATCATATGTATCATATTTTAGTGTTTCTCAATTTAACTTCTCACTAAATAAAGACATAGTCTTACCTTCGTGCATGAATACTCCTCCTATGCCAATTCTTCTTACCACAAATTCAATTTTAAAAGTCTTACTAATGACCGGAATTTCAAGTAGAGGGGTGTGTGTGAGTATCTCCTTATGTTCATGGAAGGAATTCTCTTGAGTTATCCCCAATTTGAAAGGAACATTCTTCTTTTTCAACTCATTCAATGGTGCTACCAATTTTTTGAGGTACTTCACAAATCGTCTTAAAAAACTAGCATGTCCCTGAAAATTTCTTACCTATCCAATGGATGTTGGAGCTAGTCCTTCTAGAATTTCTTTGATCTTATTAGTTTCGACATAAACTCCATCACTAATAAAAATGAGTCCAATAAAAACGATATTATGGAGACTAAATTCACACTTATTAAATTTTCAAATCATATATCCCTTTTTAACACCCCTAGGACTTTTCTTAAGTGATATACATGTTCATGAAATGTCCAACAATAAACCCAAATGTCCTTAAAGTAAAATACTCTAAATTTTCAAATATATGCTTATAAAACAAGATTCATTAACCACATAAATGTGAAAGGTGCATTGGTGAGACCAAATGGCATGACTAACTATTCATAAAGTCCATGTTTTGTATTAAATGCAGTTTTCCACTCATATAATTCTTTCATACTTTTTTGATGTTATCTACTTATTAAATAAATTTTTTAGAAAATAGTTGAACCATTTAATTCATCTAGCAAATCATCTGACCTATGGATAGGATGGTGATACCTAAATGTGATGTTGTTGATGGATCTGAATTCAATGCACATTCTCCATGTTCCATCCTTCTTCAGTACATGAAGCACATGTATAAAAAAGTTCTAAGACTCTCTCAACATATACCACATCCAACAGATATTGAACATGAATTTGAATTTCTTATAACTCTTCTAGGTTGGTAGGATATGCAGGGCAGTTCTATAGTGACGATCTAGGGTTGAGGTCAATTTGATGCTCAATACCTATAATGGGTGGAAAACCAAGTGGCACCTCTTTGGGAAACACATCATCAAATTCAGTAATCAATTATTCAACAACATGTGGCAATGTAGATGTTAATTTGTTAGTGTTCAACTCACCTCTTTATATATAAGAACTAAGGGATTTTGTTGATAAATCAAAGATTACATAACCTCACTCTTTCATTCTTACATCACACATTTCTAAACTCTCAAATATGTTTCCCCTCTTTATTTTTCATTGCCCGCGATTTCTTTTCTTCTCTCATTTTTTATTTTCCCCTCATTATCTCATTTTTCATTTTCTCTCTATTTTTCCTCATCACTATTTTTTATCTTTTCTCTCAAAATATGATCATTGGAAATTTTCTTGGGGCACATGGGGTTGAGGTTTTTAGGTTCCCCATGGAGTACCAAATAGTGACGATTCATGAAACCATCATGAGTAACATGCCGATCGTACTGTTAGGGTCATCCCAATAACAAATGTCAAGCCTAAATCAAAACAACATCACAGAAAAACAAATCTATGAACTTAATGATGGTGAAAAATATGTTCAATTGATTAGTTCCCTTTATCTCACTACAATCATTCATCCACTAAAGCCGGTACGGATTTGGATACCTTAATGTTGGGTGTCCAAACATCTCCACCAAGTCATTGCTCGCCACATTGCTACAACTTCCCCCATCAATAATAACAGCACATACAATACTATTGTTCTTAAATCATGTATGGAAATGGTTAACTCACTGATCCTTTTATCCAACAACCTTTTGTTCACATAAAACTCTCCTAGTGACTAGAATCTCACAGTCTACCTTAAATTATCCATTATCAATTTCTGGAGATTCTCCATCCTCCTCTTACAAGTTCTCTCCATCAGTTTCCCATTCACAATACTTGTTGATGGTCATGGTATGCCAGTTTGGGCACTAACTAGCAATGCGACCCATTTATTAACATCTGTAACATCGAATACCCCGATTCCTATTTTTTTATCCATAAATGTATGTTTCTTAGGTTAAAGAATTACCATGTCACTTCTGCGGTCAACCTCCTCTTTTTTCCATTGATGGTTCTCCAATATCGTTCCACGGATTTCTCCATTGCATGAATGGGTTTGCGTGAATCCTTATATTTCACCTCCTTTTGATTTGTTGCTTGATCTTGGTGTATTAGTGAGTCATATCTTGTATTTCAATGTGATGGTACACCTCCACTTGATCAGAAATCTATTGATTAAGCCCATGTAAAAGCCTGGACATGGTTGCCTCTGGATCCTCCTCAATATTTTCTCAAATCATGTATTATTGCATCTCTTTATAGTACTCTTCCACACTCTTACTCCCATGAGTTAGCTGCTAATGATTGTTGTGGATATCTTTATGGTAATGTGTGGGAACAAACCGAACCTTCAGGGTGAACTTCATGTCATCCAAAGTGTTGATGGGATGTCCACCGTATATTGTCATGTCCTTTTGCATCTGATCCCACAAAATTAATTCATAATAATAAAATTTAAGGGAAGTAGGTTTGACCTTTTTCTCCTTGGAATATGCATGGAATGAAATGACCTCCTTGATCTGCATCTACCACTCCATGTTTGCTTCGTGTTCACTTATACCTTGAAAGAGGGACCCTTCACCTTGATCCCTCCATGTAGGCCATCATCTTGTTGTCTCATTATTCCACCACTAGGTTGTTAGTAAAGCATAATACTTTGTGGGACATCATCAAGATCATCTTCAAAGTTCACCATCTCTCCACTATGATGTGGGGAAGACATGGTTCTGGAGCACGTCGTGGGTTATCATAGATCATCCATAGGCTTGGTTTATTCCCTAATTCATCATTCCTCTCATGTAGCCCTTCCAATATCATAGAAATAAGCTTATGGAAGTGTCCCACCAAAGCATGCATTTAGAGTTGTGTAGCTTCAGTTTTGACAGATCTACTTCGACGTCCTTCATAGCTAATATGCGCAATTTTCATCTCACGATCTTCTGCCATGATATGTAATGAAAACACAAACACACACTCGGGGGGGGGGGGGACACACACAATGATACAAAATCACTCCCTCATTGGAGATGTACACACACACACACACAAAATGTACACACTCACACATACAAGGATACATAGTGATGCACACAGGATATACACACTCAAAAAAACAAGATGGACACAATCACACAACAAGATACACATACTCACACACACAATATATTTTCTTTTCTTATTTCTCTCCACTCTCATCACTCAATTAAAATTATTATATCTTATGAAATATAATACAATGTTTATGGTGATCACTTTACACAATTATTTCATGAAACATGATTGTGTCGGGGGTGGGATTAACACAACCCGCATGAGTGGTAAAGGATAAAGGGTGAAAATGGGTAGAAAATAGAAAAGTGTTGGTGAAAAAGTGGGTAGAAATGTGGTATTTGTGTTTTTCATGATTGTGAAAGATAATAATAATTAATTACTATATGAGCCAAAAATAATATTGGGATTAAGTATAATGGTGGTGAATGTGATTTATGGAAATGGAAAGTTCTAATAATATAATGCAAGATGATGAAGTAATTCTATCCACTTTCTTACTTTTTCTCTTTTTCGGTCAAATATACCTAAAAAGAGTTGTGGTTGGAGTTTTAAATCACAAGATGATTGAAGGGAGAGTGAGAAATATTTATTAAATCTATTGAAAAATGATGTGAATAATTTTGAAAGTCACAAAAAGATGATTGAGATTATTTGAATTTTTTATTTTTATTTTTTGGATACAAATCACATATAGATAATTAATGTAAAAAAGATGATAGGATAATAAATGAATCAAGGTAAAAATATTTCAATCTTGCACAAAAAGGACAATTATTATGGTTTTAAAATAAAATTAATGATAAGAAGGGTAATGGTAAAAAGTAAATTAAATAAAGGGATAGATGCCATCCGTGTTAACTGGAGCTCTGATACCAACTAATGTGAGACACACGAGGTGGCCCGATCATCATTACGTAGGGTTGATGTTGAAAGATGTTGTTCGTGACTTTATGGAGAATGATGGATATGGATTTTGGATAAAAGTAATCAATCCATACTATAATGAGCATGACATACTAATTTAACAACACACTCAAATGAGGGATGTGATAGCCAATCGCCACAAAAATGCATGTGGGTTGAGTCACGAAATTGGGGACTTTGTGATCATGGATAACAAATCTAACTTGCAGGATGTCAAGGCAATAATGCACAAGGGCATGGGTAAAAAAATGGACAATCCTCACACAACAGAGAGAAACATAGCGTAATCTCTCAATTAACTATTGAATTAAAATACAATGCAATGGGATGGCTATTTATAGCCAAGGGGGTGATATAATGGTCAATGGACTAATACCATAAATTCATAGAGGCTGAACCTACATTTTCCACTTAAAAGTCAAAAGATAAAGTCTAACATAGAATTTTGGAAAAGTATCACACAACTTTCCAACTATAGCCCACCGGATTTGGCTTTGGTGTCTAATGATGCCATTTATAGAATCCTCCATGTGGGAAAGGCGTCCAAATTCATGGAACCATGTGGACTATCATTTAAAAATAAAATTTGGGATTGAATAATTGATATTATAGGCCCATATTCTCCATCTGTGCCAGGAAATTTCCATTAGGCCCTTAATGAAGTGAGATGGGAGACCACTGTTTCATTCATCCTCTTTAATCATCCACATGTTATAGGGCCTTGCAAATCCAAATCCTCCTCTAGGGTAATCGACTTGGTTCCTTCAACATGGATTTTGTCACAATGATAAGATAATTTGTAGCTATAATTAATCTATATTTTTTTAACCAATGGTAGAAATAAACAATGGATACACTTATTATACTTATTTGTTTTGGGATAAGAAACTGAAAGAGATTTTTTAAAATGATGAATGATAATGATCATAGAGTTAATTAAATTCCACATCCTATATAATTGAAAAAAAATTAGTAATTTCCAAGATAATTACATTAATTAAAGTAGAAAATATTTCATTTATAAAAAAGTGGCCAAAAATAACATTAATATAAAATATATATAAATATATTTATCAGTAATATAAATGATAATATAGTTCCAAAATAATCATCACATGTAATTTATTGTCATAATTTTATAGAGGTCAATATTTTTTCCAATCTATGAACAATTTAAATGGTTATTGATGAAAATACACATAATAAAATATTTAAACAAAGTAATCAACGAAAATTTTATACAAAAAACACTATGGAAGTGTATTATGTAAATTAAATAGTTATTGGTACCCTTTTATTCATTATAAGACTAAAAGGAATATTTTTTTTGTTATATAAACTCTATCCAATAGTATATTTTTAATGACTATTCAATAGTTATAAAACTGATTTTGATTTATTGATGAGAAATTTAATTGTTTTATGATTACATCAGATGTTTATAACACATTTCTGATTAATATATATTGTTCGATACTTTCTATAAATTTATTATTCCCCATACATTAATGTTTTATTAAATTTTTGGGAATTGATTGGATAACTCAACATAGAGGTCATATCAGTATCTATTAAACATATATCTAATTCCATATCCCAATTCATTCCAAAATAATATACAATTTAATGGATCTTTATGAACATCTTATAAGAAATAATTCATTAATATATTTGTTATTACCCAATAATATGGTATATTTAGATAAAATTGTTATGGGGAATCTCAATATTAGAATTATAGAAATTTCATAGTAATATATAGGTGTGTTCCTTCATGTATTTTGTAGAAATATTTTAGATCATGAGGTTAAAATTTTAAATTGATCTCACACTTGTTTAGTGTGTATATATATGTGTCCTTATAGATTGGACCTTAGTAAATTGAAAAAATAAAACTCACAACTATAATATATTTAAGAGCTGTTTTCAAACACTAATGTGATTCCCCGTGAGGTGAATCATTCCACTATATTAAAATAATTTATAATTCATTAAATATATTCATTTATTACTATAGTCGTCACATAAAATGATCAGGAAGAAATATCATTCACCTTATGTTGATGTCCTCTATGATCATGATTTATTGGATGAATATTTCTCGAAGGTGGATGTTTGTTTTGGATATCTCTAACAATTGGTCAATATGGATGATATACCTATGTTATCCTTATATACATGGGAGTAGACTTATGAATTCATATATATTAATTTTTGGAAAAAAAATTCCATAACTATTTCTATAATACGAATTGATAATGTCTTTAGAAATTATCTTGATATATTTTCAATTGACAGCATTAATCATATTCATATTTAAAGAATCTGATTGAATAACATGAAGAGAATTTTCTAATCTTGTTGAATAGAATATGAAAGGGGAAATTCAATTCCACAGTAAATAAGTATGAATTTTTAATGATAAATTTTATTTTTTGGTATTATTGGAGATTTAGCTTGGTGTTACAATAACGGTGTTGGTCCCTATTAGGGAGGACATGATTACCCTAAATCAGAGGTGGATAAGTATAATGAAACAGATTAAATTGTTGTTTTTATACATCAGTACACCAATAATCATTTTAATGGTGAATGGTAACAATCATGGGAAGAAAAAATTATGAGGGTCTATTTTTACCAATAGTATAATGTAACTTGTCATCGAGAGGATAAATAAGATAAATCATAACTCCCCTAAGTTTTTTTAACATAAAACATTTATCCAATTTTAATTTATTTTTTAATTTTTATTTTATTTCATAATTTTCAAATTTTTTATTTTTATTAGTTTTCAAATGGAATTTTATAACATTAAAAAATTCATAATTAAGACACAACAGAACACGATGAGGTAGTTGTGTGTAATTCCATAGCCTCGGGAGACATCAGAACATATAGACATGGGAATAAGATTTTGGTTTAAACATGAGTGAGGAAAATGTTATAGACATGGGGATTCATAATGTGAGAAAATTTAGGGGATATTGAAATGGATATTTCACCGACATATAAGGTAACCATTTTATATGTGTTACATTCAAATGAAGTGGAACATGTGCGTAATGGTCCTAGACATGGAGAAAGATTGAAGGAGGAGATTCATGCTATGTATAGGGTAATCCCGATTTGATAAATATATCAGACAACCAATTGTTGGAAATGTCACAATACGTAAATACCATTGGTTATTCATACATATGGATAACATCAAGTATAAATTTTCTATATAGTAAAAATAAATTGACGTGGAGGTTATATTTTGACTGGTGGGGATGACCTAACCATATTTTGGGTATGTACTACAACTTTTTTGTGAACATTTTGTGTTGGTTTACCAATGATTTTAAAGTTTAATTTATGAAATAATAAATAGATCAAGGGTGTGTGCCATTATAGTGCAACCTGGGTAGTGAGTTAAAATTCTATTGAGGCAAGATGTGTCACAATAAAAAATTGGTCGTCACACCATAACCATTGAATACACAAGTATTTGTAATTGAAAATAATTTATATAATAATATTTGAAAATATAGATTTATTTCTAAAATATTTCTCCTAAAATATATCTACCATGAGTTATATGACATGAATGAAACACCATCCATTAATATTTAACTCTAACTAAATTTTAGGGGGGGGGGGGGGGTTAATAATTATGGTATAAGGAAACATCGAATATGTTATTTTCTTTTTTCTTGTGATTCTAATATTCTATCATTCGTTGATCACTTTCTATCAAATTAACAGGTAATAATAAAAATTCTAATTACTTATCTAATTAATGTGATTCTATATGTTAGAGTGAATCCTATGTTTTTATAGTCTATTATCATAATCAACTTGATCACAATTTCTTTAGGACAAAGATAATGTTTACATATTTCTAGAATTCTAACCAATATGTACTAATCTATATAATATGTATCATAGTTTAAGGTTGGTCCATTTAACATCTCACTAAAGAAAGACATAGTCTTACCTTTGTGCATGAATACTCCTCCTATGCCAATTCTTCTTACCACACATTCAATTTTAAAAGTCTTACTGATGACCAGAATTTCATTAGAGGGGTGTGGGTGAGTATTTCCTTGTGTTCATGGAAAGAATTCTTTTGAGTTATCCCCAATTTGAAAGGAACATTCTTCTTTTTCAACTCATTCAATGGTGCTACTAATTTTCTGAAGTACTTCACAAATCTTCTTTATAAACTAGCATGCCCCAGAAAACTTCTTACCTATCCAATGGATGTTGGAGCTGGTCCTTCTAGAATTTCTTTGATCTTATTAGTTTCGTCATCAACTCCATCACTAATTACAATGAATCCTAGTAAAAAATATTATGGAGACAAAATTCACACTTATTAAAATTTCAAATCATATATCCCTTTTTTAACACCCCTAGGACTTTTCTTAAGTGTTATACATGTTCAAGAAATGTCCTACAATAAACCCAAATGTCATTAAAGTAAACTACTATAAATTTTCAAATATATGCTTATAAAACAAGATTCATTAACCACATATATGTGAAAGGTTCATTGGTGTGACCAAATTTCATGACTAACCAATCATAAAGTCCATGTTTTGTATTAAATACAGTTATCCACTCATCTCATTCTTTCATCATTTTTTGATGTTATCTACTTCTTAAATAAATTTTTGAGAAAATAGTTGAACCATTTAATTCATCTAGAAAATCATCTGACCTATGGATAGGATGGTGATACCTAACTATGATATTTGTTGATGGATCTGAATTCAATGCACATTCTCCATGTTCCATCCTTCTTTGGTACATGAAGCACTGGTATAAAACAAGGTCTAAATCTCTCTCAACATATACCACATCCAACAGATCATGAACATGACATTGAATTTCTTTTGACTCCTCTGGGTTGGTTGGATATGCAGGGCAGTTCTATAGTGATGATCTAGGTATGAGGTCAATTTGATGCTCAATACCTATAATGGGTGGAAAACCAGGTGGCACCTCTTTGGGAAACACATCATCAAATTCAGGAATCAATGATTCAACAACATGTGGCAATGTAGAAGTTAATTTGTTATTGTTCAACTCACCTCTTTATATATAACTACTAAGGGATTTTGGTGATAAATCAAATCTTACATAACCTCACTCTTTCTTTCTTACATCACACATTTCTCACCTCTCAAATCTTTTTCCCCTCTTTATTTTTCATTGCCTGCCATTTCTTTTCTTCTCTCATTTTGTATTTTCCCCTCATTATCTCATTTTTCATTTTCTCTCTATTTCTCCTCATCACTATTTTTTATCTTCTCTCTCAAAATGTGATCATTGTAAATTTTCTGGGGGGACATGGGGTTGAGGTTTTTAAGTTCCCCATGGAGTACCAAATAGTGACGATTCATGAAACCATCATGAGTAACATGCCGATCATACTGTCAGGGTTGTCCCAATAACAAATGTCAAGCCTACATCAAAACAACATCGCAGAAAACCACATCTTTGTACTTAATGATGGTGAAAAATATGTTCAATTGATTAGTTCCCTTTATCTCACTACAATCATTCAACCATTGAAGCCGGTATGGATTTTGATACCTCAATGTTGGGTGTCCCAACATCTCCACCAAGTCATTGATCGCCTCATTGCTACAACTTCCCCCTTCAATAATAACACCACATATAATACTATTATTCTTGCATCATGTATGGAAATGGTTAACTCACTCCTCCTTTTCTCCAACAATCATTTGTTCACATAAACTCTACTAGTGACTAGAATCTCACAGTCTACCTTAAATTATCCATTATCAATTTATGGATATTCTTCCTCCTACTCTTACATGTTCTCTCCATCGGTTTCACATTCACAATACTTGTTGATGGTCATGGTATGCCTGTTTGGGCACTAACTAGCAATGAGACCCCTTTATTAACATCTGAATAATCGAATACCCCGATTCCTATTTTTGTTATCCATAAATGTATTTTTCTTAGGTTGAATAATTACCATGTAACTTTTTCGGTCAACCTCCTCTTTTTTCATTGATGGTTCTCCAATCTCATTCCTCGGATTTCTCCATGGCATGAATTGGGTAGCGTGATTCCTCATGTTTCTCCTCCTTTTGATTTGTTTCTTGATCTTGGTGGATTAGTGAGTCATATCTTGTATTTCAATGTGATGGTACATCTCCACTTGATCAGAAATATCTTGATTAAGCCCATGTAAAAGCCTGGACATGGTTGCCTCTGGATCCTCATCAATATTTTTTCAAATCATGTAAAATTGCATCTCTTTGTAGTAATCTTCCACACTCTTACTCCCATGAGGGTTCAGTTTGATCCCAAACATTACCATAAAGATCTCCACAACAACATCCAGTGTATATTGTCATGTCCTTTTACATTTGATCCCACAAAATTAAATCATAATAAAAAAATTCAAGGAAAGCAGGTTTGACCTTTTTCTCCTTGGAATATGCATGGAATGAAATGACCTCCTTGATCTGCATCTACCACTCCATGTTTTATTCAAGTTCACTTTTACCTTGAAATAGGGAACCTTCACCTTGATCCCGCCAAGTAGGTCATCATCATGTTGTCTCATTATTCCACCACTCGGTTGTTGGTAAAACATCATCATTTGTGGGAAATCATCAAGATCATCTTCAAAGTTCACCATATATCCTCTATGATGTGGGGAAGACATGGTTCTGGAGTACATCGTGGGTTATCATAGATCATCCATGGGCTTGGTTTATTCCTTAATTCATCAATCCTCTCATGTATCCCTTCCAAAATCCTATAAAGAAGCTTATGGAAGTGGCTCACCAAAGCATGAATTTGGAGTTGTGTAGCTTCAGTTGTGATAGATCTACTTCGACATCCTTCATCGCTAATATGTGAAATTTTCATCTCACGTTATTCTGCCATGATATGTAATGAAAACACAAACACACACCCGGGGGGATAGACACAATGATACAAAATCACTCCCTCACGGGAGATGTACACACACACATACACAAGATGTACACACTCACACCTACAAGGATACATAGTGATGCACACAAGATATACACACTCAAACACACATGATGGACACACACAAACATAACAAGATACACGTACTCACACACACAATATATTTTCTTTTATTTTTTCTATCCACTCTCATCACTCAATTCAAATTATTATATCTTATGAAATATAATACATTGTTTCTGGTGATCACTTTACACCATTATTTCCCCATACATGATTGTGTTGGGGGTGGGGTTAACACAACCCACATGAGTGGTAAAGGATAAAGGGTGAGAAAGGGTAGAAAATAGAAATGTTTTGGTGGAAAAGGGGGTAGAAAGGTGGTATTTGTGTTTTTCATGATTGTGAAAGATAAGAAAAATTAATTACTATATGAGACCAGAATAATATGGGGATTAAGTATAATGGTGTAGAATGTTATTTATGGATATGGAAAGTCCTAATAATGTAATGCATGATGATGAAGTAATTGTATCCACTTTTTTCCTTTTTCTTTTTTTCAGTCAAATGTACCCAAAAAGAGTTGTGGTTGGAGATTTAAATCACAAGATGATTGAAGGGAGAGTGAGATTTTTTTTAAATCTCTTTGAAATATGATGTGCATAATTTTGAAAATCACAAATTGATGAGTTTAGAGTATTTGAATTTTTTATTTTTATTTTTTGGATACAAATCACATATAGAAAATTAAAGTCAAAAAGATGATAGGATAATAATTGAATAAAGGTAAAATTATTTCAATCTCGCACAAAAAATACAATTATTAAGGTTTTCAAATAAAATTAAAGATAAGAAGGGTAATGGTAAAATGTTAATTAAATAAAGGGATAGATGCCATCCGTGTCAACTGGAGCTCTGATACCAACTAATGTGAGACACATGAGGTGGCCCGATCATCATTGCGTAGGGTGGAAGTTGAAGGATGTTGTTCGTGGATTTATGGAGAATGATGGATATGGATTGTGGATGAAATTAATCAATCAATTCTATAATGAGCATGACATACTAATTAAATGACACAATCAAATGAGGGATGTGATAGCCAATCCCCACAAAAATGCACTTGGGTTGAGTCATGGAATTGGGGACTTTGTGATCTTGGATAACCAATCTAACTTGTAGGATTTCAAGGAAACAATGCACAAGGGCAAGGGTAAAAAATGGGACAATCCTCACACAATAGAGATAAACATAGTGTAAGATATCAATTAAATATTGAATTAAAATACAATGAAATGGGATGGCTATTCATATCCATGATGCTTGGGTATGTAGTACAACTTTTTTGTGAACATTTTGTGTTGGTTTACCAATGATTTTAAAGTTTAATTTATGAAATAATAAATAGATTAAGGGTGTGTGCCATTATAGTGCAACCTGGGTAGTGAGTTAAAATTCTATTGAGGGAAGATGTGTCACATTACAAAATTGGTCGTCACACCATAACCATTGAATACACAAGTTTTTGTAATTGAAAATAATTTATATAATAATATTTGAAAATATAAATTTATTTCTAAAATATTTCTCCTAAAATATATCTACCATGAGTTTTAGGACATGAATGAAACACCATCCATTAATATTTAACTTTAACTAAATTTAAGGGGGGGGGGTTAATAATTATGGTATAAGGAAACATCGAATATGTTATTTACATTTTTCTTGTGATTCTAATATTCTCTCATTCGTTGATCACTTTCTATCAAATTAACAGGTAATAATAAACTTTCTATGTGCCTATGTTATTCACCATGGGGTACACCACTTCTATTTTTCAAGAAGAAGTATGGGTCAATAAGCCTTTTCCTTGATTATTGTGAGCTCAAAAAATAACAATAAAGAACAACTATCATCTGCCTCGGATTCATGACTTGTTAAATCAACTACATGGAGAACAATACATCTCCATGGTGGAATTGTGGTATGGATATTACCGAGTATGGTTTATGAAGGAGGATATCCCAAAGACTGCTTTTCACACATGGTATAGGCACTATGAATTCATTGTATTTTCTTTCAGACTCACTAATTCTCTATAAATCTTCATGGAAATGATGAATATAGTCTTTGGATATTACCTCGACAAATTTGTGGTAGTCCTTTTTGAAGAAATTATAATATAATCCCAAACCAGGGAGGAGTATCTGGAGTATCTAACAACAGCACTAGAGACCTTACTAATGAATATGCTCTATGAAAAGTACAAAATGTGTGAGTTATGAATGAAGGAGGACACATTCAAGGGTCATATAATCACATGCAATGGGATATCTATGGATCTCTGCATGAAAGATGCTACTAAGGGATGGTTAAGGCCAATATCGGTGATGAGTATCCATAGGTTTATAGGGTTAGATGGATGTTATCACTGATTTGTGAGAAATTTATCAGGATTTTAAAACCCTCTTACTAGGATAACACGTAAGGGAGTTATGTTTTTATTGAGTGATGAATGTGAAAAGAGCTTCAAGGAGTTAAAAATGACGGTTATCACTAAGCATGTCCTCACACAACCCAAAAGTGTAGAACATTTTTCGGTATTTAGTGATCATAATATGAAGGGTATGGGTTGTTTGTTAATGAAAAATGTCAATGTAATTTCCTATGCTTTGAGGGAATAGAATGTTCATGGATAAAATAATCCAACACCTGATCTAGAGTTGGTGGAAGTAATATTCACTTTGAAAATTTGGTGATATTATATCATTGGAGAGAAGTTTGAAATATATAAAGATAAAACAATTATCAAGTGTATATTCACACATAAAGTGATGAATATTCTCCATGAAGATAGTTACCTCTGAGCAAATAATATGATTGGTCAATCCATTACTACATGAGGAATGTGAACAAGGGGGGAATGCTCTATGAAGAAAGGGACCAACAATTCTATCATTTATGAAAATTTAAAAGGATGCAGTCCAATTAGATTTTATGAAGATGGATATGGTAATCATAAGGATTAGAACACCATAAATCCTTTCAAAAATGATTTTTCAATAATCTCTTTTGAAAAGGTTAAAGGTTTCTCAAATTGCTGATGATGGAATTCATAAGAAAATGGAAACTACAAGAAAGGTGATATCCTCAGAGTTCAATGTTAATGAAGAAGGAATTATGAGATGTGGGACAAGATTATGTGTTCCATTAGATCTAGTGTCAAAGAATGAACTTTTGGATAATTCACATAGTTATAATTTCTTCATTTTGCAAATAAAAAAAATATGCATCGGGATCTCTGAGGGAATTTTTGGTAGGATAACAGGAAGGTAGAGATCCTTGATTAATCATCAAATTTCCTGGTATATCATCAACCTAAGGCCGAGGGGTGGAGGTATATGGGGATGATGAGACCATTACCAATAGAAATATAGAAATGGGAGAACATAACCAGGGAAATGTTTACCCAACATCCGAAGAAATTCAAAGGGAAATAGATATATGGGATGTTGGGATCATCTTACAAATATTTCACACATAATTTCTATTTTATAGGATTTCTAATTGGACCAACAGGCAAAGATATATATTAGATAAGTGGCAATGTTGCAGGGAGTACCAAAATCTATTGTATCTAATTGAGATCCATGATTAAACTCTATGTTCTGGAAGAGTCATTAAAATGCACTAAATACTGAGGTAAACATCAGTACGGATTATCATCCTCAAACTGATGTCCAATCTAAGCAGAAAATCCAAACAGATGAGAACATGTTGAGATTATTCTCAATGGACATAAAAGGAGGATATGATCAATATCTTCTCCTGGTTTAGTTCTCTTAGAATAACAGTTTCCACTCATGCATCCAAATTTATCCTTCTGTAGCGCTTTATGGTATGAGGTGATGAACACCATAATTTTGCTATGGTATTGGGGAGTGAAAAATCCATAGTGCAGAAATTGTTAACGAAATTGTGGTGAAGTCTAAGACCATCCACCAGATCATTAAAGCTTCTCATATTCGACAAAAGTGCTTTTATTATAATCATCGATGAGACTAGGAGATTGATGTTGGGGACTTGTACTCTTCTTCATATCAATGTGGAAGATATCTATGAGATTTGGGAAGAAGGTAAATCTTAGTCCATGGTACACAAAAAATTTTGAGATCATTGATTTTATTGGAGGAGTGTCCTATCGACTCTAATTTACACTAAACCTATCATAGGCACATGGTGTATTCCATGTGTCACTCTTGAGGAAGTACATACCAGATTCATCTCTTATCATCAGAGGACATGATGAATCATTGTTATAATCATCTTTTTTATTGTTGGAAATGGAAATTTTGAGGGTGAAATTTCTTAATGTGGGGAGATTATAATGACCCAAACATTTGTCAATGAAAATTTATCAAGATCTAATTAAATGAATTATTATCTAAAATGGTTATATATATTATGTTCACTTCAATAGTAATATGTGTTTGGAATTTATAACAATGTAGTAAATAGTTTTTGTTGCAAATAAAGTGGCTAAACAGTGATTAAAAGATTAGTATGAATATTGGGCTCTAACAAATCCAATTTACTCAAAAAAAGAAGTGATGGCCTCACCCAGTAGAATTGATCCATATAAAGCCCATTTTTTTGGAACAAAAAGGATGTGGAGTCACAGGACATCACTCTCAATCGTGCCCAAGTTGAGCTTCAACTCGTTATACTTTAACAGAACCGCCTATGGGGGATGTGGAAGTTAATAATGATTACCCTTTTAGAAATTTCATTCGAACCACCCTAAGAGCTTGTCACCATCACAAAACACACCCTTGGTTCATTTGTAGATGTTATAAGTGGTTCAATAATAATACCTAACACTATGATGGTGTGCATTAATTTTCTATATAGAATAAAAAATATACATTCATTTTATTAATACTAAATTGAGCACAAATAACATTTTTTAGGTAATATTTATATTCATCTATGAGACCTATTTTGATGAATTTACTGATTTTTTAATTATATATTATTTTTATTAAATATTTTAACTAAATTAAATATTAAATATAAATAATTTTTTAAATTTTTTGAATACTATTGTTATTTTTTTATGATTCAAATCAGTTTTTTTCAAAACAGATGAATTTTTTTTAAATATATGTTGTTATTTTAAAATAAAAAATTTAATAATTAGAAAATTATTTAGATAAAAATAACATTATTTTTGGAATTCAGGTTGTCAAAATTATATAACGGTGATTTTTTCATAGTTTTCATAGATACTATAATTTTTGGGTAAAAATTAAATACCGTTTAAATATATAATATGCTTTATGAAATCTTAATGACCCATTAGTGATGTAATAAAATTGAATAGAAGGGTATTTCGGCCAATAAATTTTTTACCTTTAAAATAATGCGATTTTTGTTTATTTTATTAATTTTGTGGTGAATTAATGGACCCTACAAGAATTATAAAACAATTAAACTATTAATTTTTTTTTTCATTGATAGAGTGACTCACCTCCACATAATCAACCCAATATTTTAATGTGTTCAGACATTGGCCTTGTAAAATAATATTTTACACTCCCCTTTGGAAGAAACAATGGGAAAAACCATGGGATGGTTTGTGGTTTTTAATTGTTTAATGTGTGGTGTCTAGAACATAAGTAATAAATAATTCCCTCTTCTTTCCTATAAGAACCCTCTCAATCTCCCATTAGTGGACCCTCCAGGAATTATAAAACAATTTAACTATTAAAATTTATTCATTGATAGTGTGACTCACATCCACATAATCAACCCAATGTTTTAATGTGTTCAGACGTTGGCCTTAAAAAATAATATTATACACTCCCCTTTGGAAAAAACAATGGGAAAAAACCATGGGATGGTTTGTGGTTTTTAATTGTTTAATGTGTGGTGTCCAGAACATAAGTAACAAATAATTCCCTCTTCTTTCCTATAAGAACAACCTCAATCTCCCATTACAATTCACTCAAACAATTTGGAGCTCGACTAACCTATTACCTCATCTCTCTATTATCCTTTCAAGGAACCCCAATCTAACATGAAGCCTCTCTCAAGCATTTCCCTTTCCTTTGGGATCACACTTCAAAGTATGGGATTTCATCCTCTCTAATTTTTCCATGTTTCTTTATATTTATATATCATTGTATATTCAATTATAAATTTCATGGTTCAATTTCAAATCTACCCTATACATCCCTCCATATTATTGAATGATGATAGAACCCTTTATCTAACATTAATTCCTCTCATGCACACCTAATACCATGCAAAAATTCCATAAGGGATTTCCCTCTCCTCATTTCAATTCACGAAAATTTTTTATTTTATGAATATAAATTACATTAAATATATTTGGAAATGTATTGATATTACCCCATTACTTCCCATTTCATGAACATTTTATGAGATACATATATCTCTCTCATCAATCATTTTGATGAATTCTTTTGTCATTTCGTCATGATTCCCAAATTGGACTGTGATTTTCCTAGCCAAAGTCCATGTGTAGTTAATACCATGACCATTTCTCTATCAGGAGTATTCACCTTTATGAACATTTAATTATGGATTATAGAATTTAATGATTTAATTATGAATACCTTTATCATGGTGTAAATAATTATTTTTAATGAATCCATGTTGTATTATACATATGGCACACTTATGTATGAAATTAAATGATTAAGAAAAATGAACCCTGATAGCCCTCCAATGTATTGGGTAATTATTAGCATCACAATATATCAAGTGCAATGAGGGTTTAAACTTTCTAATTCAAGTTAAATGACGGTATACTCACGCTTTATGTGAAATGATCCTTGGATCATTCAAATACAATGTTAAGTATTAATGACACATTTCTATGATATGATAATCATCCTATATTATTTCTTTATGTTTGTGTTTATTTTAGGATCCGTTGATAAGCCTATTTCCTAAAATTTAATATATTTTTTATATTTGGCATTTTTTACTCCCTTACTAGACTTTATATCCCATCCTTTTTTTATGAATATCCCCAGGTTATCCCATGAATTTCTAAGTACAATGGAATTTTGTTGTCGGGAATTAAAAGGTTTCAATATAGATGATGTGCATTATGTTTTAAGTTGTTATGTAATGTTCCTAGTTTTACAAAGTCACTAGACCTATCGATGTTCAGAGTTGTGCTAATTTCATGTTTATGTAATAAATAATGTTTATGTATGTAATTAATAGCAGGGTTGTCATAATCATTATCTCACACCTCATCCAAAAATGAAGAGTTGGAAACAGTTCAAAAAGTCTATCAATGGTGCATAACATCTCACATATCTTCTAGAAGTAACCATCCACTTTTATTTACACTTCATAACCATTCCAAATAGTTGATTGGGAACAATGTCAATGTGGAGGATCTGTACCATAATACATCTTCGGAGTTCTACTCTGTATATATATGTGGAAGACATGTTCCCATACCGATGGGGGTTCTACAGTATAATTATCCATATAGGAAATATTCTGAAAGTGATGGGGGAGTTCTACTATAGTGTTAGTAGGTATTTGATTCCAATGAGTATAGGGGTCTAAATTTTTATTATAGAGTATGAATTCCCATACTGATGGTAGTTTCACTCTAATTGTCGAGGACCAGCACCTAGTTGTGATAGTGGGCTTCAACTCTAGGTATTGATGACCCATGCCTTACTCGGCTGGGGGTTCCGTTAAAAATGTTATATTTAAAGGAACTAAAACCATGATAATTGGTGGTTACTCTCTAATAGTTGAGGAATCCACTTTTCAGAACAACTAGAGGTTACAACTCAGTAGCCTATAGTGATTCTACATTTTCAATACCATCACCATGAATCTATTAATAAAGAGTTGTTCTTATATAATTTCACATCATATCTTCATTACCTATATTAGTAAACCATCATGTTATATGTTAAAAATAATTCGTACTGGCTACTACAGGGCCAAAATCTATGACAATATAATTGAGATATAGAGTTGATAAGGGTCTTCAAAAGTTCTCAAGGGTTACACGATGTATGTGGAGGAACACATTGAATGTTTTCCCACTCCACATCATAGACATGTACATTTTTTTAACAGATATCCCATCACATGTAGTTTTACACTATGTTTTGTTCGACAACAAGGTGTTTCCTAACTAATCAGGATTGGGACATGCCCTAATGATTGTGTTCATGTACTAGACCACAAGCCTTTGTATCAAACCCTATGTCCATGTACTTGTGTACATTTCCATATACCTAATTGTAAACATACACACTGATTAACATCCATGTGATATTTCACTTGGGTTTTCTAATTTGAAATTGGGTACAAATCGTTATAGATATATTATACATCATGCAATCCTTATGTTTTCCTGAAATCATTGCTTTCACACTTAAGGGAAAACATGCATTGGGTCAATCCTTATACGCGGTGTATAGTTAGGTTTTGTCTAAAATAATCAGTCTATTTTTTTCGAAATCAGTTCGTTTAACAATGAATAAAAACCTATATCTATTAATAAATGGTGGTTGTATAAAAAAATAGGGTTTTCGGCCATCGTTCATTGAAAACATGAAAATATTGGTTCTATAGGGTTTTTTATGACATTTAAAAAAACACTATGCCTTTCAACTCAATGGATTCATAAATAAATAAATACAATGACCTCCAGACCTTTCCCTATTACTAGATCTGGTCTTATTTTGTTTATACAATCATTATTTCCAGATCCATCATGATTCTAGTTGTTTGATTTGTCGCAGTACTGCTAGAAAAAGTCAAAAATTGACCACATAGTCCTACATGTGAATAACATGAAGAATACAATGTATAAAATCAAAAAAACAAATGATAAAATCATATTTTATATGTGTGATTTTCTGATGAACAATAATGGGAATATAGTGTTAGAAAAAACAATTGATAATTATGTTTGTGGTCTTCGACTACTCCAATTGGGCACAATTGGAATATATTAAAAGACGGATGGATAATATAAAAAAATTTAACAAAAATGAATAAATAACCAATTGATTAGCCGTATCTTACATTTTTGTGGATATTATATGAATAACCTTATCACTAACATGGAAGAGGGAATGTAGCATTATCTATATACCGATCTACTCAGGTCCATTATTTCATCATCTTCAAATGAGATATTCCCATGGAATGAGGAAAGAGTGTGTCATTGGATCATATAATATTAAGATTCTTATCATGGAAACTTCACCTTGGATGTATTGATAATGAATAATCAAATTCATCAAAACTATATATTTAATTATTAACTAATAAATTCTTTCACTGAACGTAAAACTAATAATTTAGATATATGAAGACTTTGTATCCACCTATTTTATGTTGTTATAATCCCAAATAAATCATTTTGGACTTAGCTATGCCCTATGATTTTAGATATAATAACCCATTTAATAGTTATTTTTTTCATTAAGAAGCTGTGAGCATGTAATATAAAATAGTTTTAATATTTTTTGTAAAAGTAATTCCAAGAATACCATGACTCTAAATTTTAGGTCATCTCAGTTCCGTTATAAAGTAATATATATTGAAATATTTCATAGTATTACAAACAATACTGGGTCTCTAAAATAATTTATATGGTTATAGAAGCAATGTAACCATCTAAGAATAATATAAACCATTTATAGTGTCTCAAAAATAATTTTTTTCCACATGATGTATTGGTGAACCAATAACTCATCTAGAGTATTGTTTAAAAATTATGACTGTTGAGAAATTATATAGGGTTTGGGAAACTCATCACATGGATGTAATGGCCGGGACCTCCCCGTCTCATTCCTTTATCGAAAAGAAGGTCATGAAGTGTTCTGGAGGGTAGAATGGACATTTCCAACACTTTCCAGTGTTTTGTAACTACATGTCGGGTAGTGTGAGTACATCTCATATACCACCTTGCCGAGTTTACCCCATGTTGAAGATGTGACCTTGCCATGTGAAATAAATGAGTACACACCGTATAGCCCATACTACAGGCCGTGTAGCTCCTCCCCGGGTATGGATTACCCTTAAACCATGTGTTGTCCAGTCAACAACTGTATGCAGTGTTGAGGACGTTTCCTTTCCGTGTGAAATAATTGAGTACATGTCGTGTAGCCCATACTACACGTAGTGTAGCTCCTCCCGGCATACGTGTTACCCTCAATCCGTCTGTTGACCAGTCAACGACCGTGTGCCACGTTAATGGCCGTGTAGGAAGCCACGTGGAGACCGTGTGAAATGTCCGAGTACACGCTGTGTAATTTAGTTTTTCTCTCTTATACAAGGAGGGGCCCTCTACTCCTTTTTAAAAAATTCATCTTCCCCTCTTTCCCTTGAGCAGAGCTCTCCCAAGAGCCTCCAATGTTCTTTTTTCCATAAATTTTCCGTCTGAGCTCCGATTCATGATCTGTTATAGGCCACGAGATTGTAATGACGAGGAGAAAATTCTGAACTGAGATCTTTTTCAGTCCATTGGACTTTCCTTCCCCACCTTCCACCCGATGAGGTTTTACTGGGTTTTGACAGAAGTGATGAACGCCGACAGATGTCTTCAAAAGCTAATCAGGGGGAGCGTTGTGATCAGAACCTGTTGAAGTAGGGATCTTAAATTCTTCTAGAAAATTTATGAATCATGTGGGGTGGGTGTCCTCTTGTTTATGTGAAACACATTTGAACCAGTTTAATGAAGATAATAACTAGCTTAAAGAACAGGGATGGGAAAAGTTGTTATGTTTATCCTATTGTTATGTTGTGAATTGAATAGGCTTATGCCTACTAGAAAACATAGACGTTGGGGGCCTTTTCGTGTGAAATTAAATGTTTCCCTATCTCTCCAGACCATTTTTGTGGATGGAAACTTGTGGAATGTGGAAATTGCTTAATCACGTAATGTTGGCTGATTAAAATCTGAAACCCTTATTTGATCACCTCAGTTGAAAAAAATGGAATAATGAACATGCAGGTGTTGGCTTGGATATGTGGTTTGTGAAAGGGGGGTGAATCCAAGGTTTTTTTGAATAGGATGGGCAGTGGGGCTATGGAAAATTCTTAAAGGGACAATGATGTGGCGAGCCTTGATTTGTGATACATTTGTATTGATGTGGTTATAGTGGTAGTGAGGCTGCAGTGATGGGTTTTAAAAGAATATGTAAATTTGATAAATGAATTGTGCATAACGATTATATATTAAACGCGTGAACAATCAATGGGGATCGACTGATGATAAAATGGTTGGGTTTGTGTTGCTTTTGTTTTATCTAACAAGACTTTTGTTGAAAGGGATATGTTTTATGAACGATTGATATGGTTGGTTGTGGTTACTTTCCCAGTAGTTAAGGAGCTAATAAACTAATACTTCTGAAACATGAAAAAATAAATGGGGTAGGGATTTTTTGTTGTATGCATACTTCGTAGTAGTAGTGTCGAGGAATGTGCTCAGTTTCTCTGTTTACAATCCATAGGTTGGCCTGTGTGTTGGTATATATATATATATATATATATCATTATCTTTGTGTTTTGTCTCACCCCACCCATGTTGAGAACTTAGTGCCGAACACTCCCATTACATGGGAGAGGGTATTTTTCCTTTTGTTACTAGCTCTTTCCTACTTCATCTTCTATAGGATGTGATGGATTAAGGAAACCTTACACCCAAGACTCTTCGGGAAGGTTTCGATAAGGGTGGTTTCAGCCCAAGACTCTTCGAGTAGGTTTACTTTTCCCAAGAATCTTCAGGATGAGGCCAAGGTGTGTGAGTGTAGGATATGTGGCTTGAGAGGCCCAAGAGTGTGTGGGCAGGATATGTGGTTTGTGTGGCCTATGTGTGTGTGGGCGGGATATGTGGTTCTTGAGGCCCATGTGTGTGCAGGCGGGAAGAGTGTGGTAGAATCAGGACATTCCCCGTTATGAAGAGTAGCTATCTAGTAAGAAATGGTGCAGGGTACCCAATAGTTGTTCTTATATAATACTACCTGTTGTTTTTTGTTTTGTTTAGCATGGCTGGTGAGGTTGGGTGGATAGAATTCCTTTCTAGGATTTAGTTTTTTCTTTTGTTATCACGGGACATTAGGATGTCTCCACACCTATGCACGAGAGCATTAGGTTTCCCTAATGAGTATACTTGTATGCTCACCCTACGTTTACTTTCAGCTTTCCATGAGGACTACCTGGGCTGTGCGGGACCCTACTAGTTAGGAACGTTAGATTTGTTGCAGTTTGATGTACTATTTATTGGTTTGGTATTGTACTTTTCAGTTTTTTTGTACTTGTACTGTTTTTTAGAATTGTTTAAACATGCATGTGGGATTGGTTTGGGTTTATTTCTATACACTAGTTTCTTTTTTTCCTTTTTGGGTGGTTGAATTTTCCTATAACTAGATCATAAATAATAAAAGGTAAATGCCTCCCATATTTTTGAAGAACTGATACCCTTGGTGCTAGTGTCCACCTCAGGGCCTACTGGAGGTGGGACTCGGGGGTCATTATCTCCCTTTCACCATTTCCAGCTCGAGAGAGGAATCTTTGATGGAAGGGGGTCGTTACAGAATGGTATCATAGGCGATGGTTGAGAGATAGGATGGTGTCTGGAGTTAGGAATAGTGAGTATTTCTAGGGATGGTAGGGTGACAGTGTTGGATAATCTTGGTGCGTGACATAGGCCAGAGAAGATAAGCTAGGAAATGTGATTTTAGGGCCCCACATGATCCGATGCAAGGAATCTGAGCCTACCGAATGACCAAGTGAGACTACATTGATCATAGGGTAGAGACCCTAGGTAAGGTACATGCATCATCATGATTGTGTTTTACTTGATTTGGGTGTTCTGTGAAAGAAATAATGGGATAAAATGAATCATTGAGAAATTTACTATCTACTTGTGCTTAAGCGATCTTTTTTTACTGTAATGCTATGGCACTGGGACGTCGTCCCCTGGTGGCTCAGACAGCTGAGGCCTAACAGATTCAGGCGGTCGATTAGTTGAGGATTGACCAAGAGGAGGAAGATAGCCTGTGGCAGAAGACTCTCCATTCTTTCCACCGACAAACCCTCAAGAAGTACGAGGGTAGTACTTCGTACATGGAAAGGAAGGGTTGTCTTGAAGATATAGGGATCACTTTTACATTGATCCGCGCTCCGAGGGAGTACTGGTTTCCCCTAGTAGTCAGTCAGCTGAGAAGTGTGTCATGTCAGTGGTGGATGCTCTACCTCGGAGATAGGACATATGCCGAGGTTTCTTGGGCTGACATTGAGAAGAAATTCCGAGAGGAATTACTTTCTTCCATGATCATGGTGGAGAAGTGGTAGGAGTTACTCTCCCTCCACCAGGGGAGTATGTTAGTACATTACTTTGGGATCAAGTACAAGTATCTCATAAACTTTTCTCCGGATCTCTTTCCGGATGAGGAGTCTCGGGTGAGACGTTTGGAGGAGGCGCATCGTCCTTCACTCCAGTATGATGTCACCCCATTCTACCTTCCAACATACTTGGATGGACACAAGAAGGTAGAGGTTTTAGAGAGGATACAATATTTTGGAGGTGCGCCATGAGAGGGGATCTAGCTGGGTTCATCAAAGGGAAATGCAATCAGCAGCAGTTCTCTTGCGATAGGACCCTCCAGATACAGGCCAATGGGGAGCAGGCCCTAGCAGGTCCAGTTCATATCATCAGGTCCTCGCCCCTTTTTCACGAGCTGAGGACCGAAGAGTTTTTCTTGTGGAGGTGTCAGGCAAATCCAGTGTTAGTTCCCGACTTGAGCTCAGTACGGTGGAGGTGGGTAGGTTCAGCGCCCGCCTCAGCAGCACCAGTTGCCGGCGAGGCCCTTCCGAAATCAGCAGGACACTGCTCCTCGGAGGATAGACATTGCAGGAGGAGGCTGGCCTCACGGTGCTCCTCAGGCACCTCTACTAGGATGTGGTCGGGGAGGTGGGCGACATCCGAGAGGAAAAAGAGCTGGGTGTGGACATTTTCACGTAGTAGAGTTGGTAGCTCTAGCAGGACTAGAGGTGGTGCGAGGTACGATTTGTTTGTTCATCACTCTCATTTCATCTTTGTTCAATTCAAGATCTTCACATTCCTTTGTTGCACCCAGTCTTGACCATGATTTGGGTCAAGACATAATGAGACCTTCCGTACCCCTAGTGCTGAGTACACCAGTTGGGGGTCAGACCAGTGTATCTTGTGTTTTCTAGGGATGTGGGCTGACATTGGGACCACATCGATCAAGTGGAGATCTCATTCTGCTACAGAAGCAACCATACGATATCATCCTATGCATCAACTGGTTGTTTTCAGTTTGTGCCATTACTGAATGCTTACAAAGAATAGTCGTGTTCTCCGACGTGGATGGGAATCATGTACCTTTTTATGGCAAGATGAGCAATTAGGTGGGAATCTGGCATGTGACGCCCATCCTTTCTTTGTTAGGTGGGATAACAGTGGTTTCAGCTGATACAGAGATGATGGATGTTCCATAGTTTGTTGGGGAGTTCATCGATATCTTTCTAAAGGATGTTGTGACTCAACCCACCCCCCCCCCTCCGACGTGATGTTGAGTTCGGGATAGACGTACAACCTGGTGCATGTCCGATCTCGATGTCCCCTTATCGGATGGCACCTTCAATGTTGCGAGAGTTGCAGATTCATATTGACGATCTGATAGAGAAGGCTTTTGTTCATCCCAGCGTGTCACCATCGGGTGCTCCAGTTTTGTTCATGAAGAAGGTATACGGTGGTCTCAGGATATACATAGACTACCGAAGGTTGAATCAGGTATCAGTTAAGAACCATTACCCCCTTCCAAGGATAGATGATATCTTCGACCAGCTGAGGGGATCAGGTTGGTTTATCTAATATTGATCAATGATCTGGATATCATCATATGACGGTAAAGGACAATCACATCTCGAAGACGACTCTCAGGTGCAGGTATGGGCACTTTGATTTTGTATTGATGCTGTTTGGAGTTACAAATGCACCATCTGTGTTCATGGGACTTATGAACTTTGTCTTCCGAGAGTTTCTGGCCAGTTCATCATTGTGTTTATTGATGACATCTTGGTCTACTCAAGATCAAAGTAGGAGCACGTTCATCATCTCAGGGTAGTCTTGAAAGTCCTTCGACACTAACAGCTTTATGGGAAATTGTTGAATCGTAAGTTCATGATGCAAGAAGTACACTTTATTGGGAACATGGTGTCTCAGCATGGAGTGTCAGTGGACACATTGAAGGTGGAGGTAGTTGTTTCTTGGGAAGCACCCAAGAGCATGGAAAATTTTCGTAGTTTCTTAGGGTTAATAGGCTATTATCAGAGGTTCGTTTTAGACTTCTCTTGAGTTGATGCTCCATTGAAAGCTTTGACTAGGAAGATCCATGTATTTTTATGGAGGGAGCAATTCCAGGAAGCTTTTGAATAACTGAAGGAGAACTTGGTCAGTGCTCCAATACTCCGTTTTCTAGAGGAAGGGTTGTTGTATGAGGTGTCTTGTGATGCTTCTGGCCTTGGTTTGGGGTGCGTACTGATGCAGATGAAGGGTGTGATCTGTTATAGTTCTAGGAAGTTGCGCCCTCACGAGCCTAACTATGCCACCCATGACCTAGAGCTTGTAGCAGTAGTGTTCGCACTGAAGTTGTGGTGACATTATCTCTTTGAGGAGTGCTTTGTGGTCTTCATTGATCACAAGAGCTTACGTTATATCTTCTCCCAGCATGACCTGAAGATACGACAGCGGATATGGGTCGAGTTTTTCCAAGACTATGACTTCGAGATCTCTTACACTAAAGGTAAGGGTACCATTGTGGCTGATGCCCTGAGCAGGAAGTCGCATAAGCATGTGGTTTGGGAATCCACTTATGCTTGGAATGTGATCGGAGAGTTGGATTCCTTGCACTTAGATGCAAGGGTAGAAGGTGTTAGAGGATATTTTTTTCAGATGACGGTGCATTCCTCCTTGTTTTAGCAGGTGGAAGAGTCTCAGTGGGGAGACTCTGAGACGGATGTAATGCGGGATCGTATCGATAAGGGAAATACTCCAAAAGGATCATCAGAGGACAGTCGTCATCAGATATATTTTCATGGAAGGTTTTTTTTCCATAGGTGATGCGTGAGGGAGTTCGTCATGAGTTCCATAGCTCAGCCTCGGCGGTGCATTTGGGAGTTCCAAAAATGCACTGAGGCCTGAGGGAACAGCTTTGGTGGCCCGGTGTAAAACGGGCAGTGGCAGATATTGTGGCTATGTGCTTAGTGTGTCAGTAAGTAAAATATGAACATCGTGTTCCCAGTGGTTTGTTGCATCCTTTAGATATCCCCGAGTTGAAATGGGAAGACATCTCAAAGGACTTCCTCAGAGGATTACCCAGAGGTCAGGGTGGTTATGATGCTATCTGGGTAGTGGTGGATCGGCTGATGAAATCATCCCACTTCTTAGCAATTAAGGAGTTGGGCCTGGTGAGTACCTTAGCACAAAGGTACGTAGACGATGTGGTGCGTATGCATGGAGTTCTGAAGACTATCATCTCGGATCGGGATACTCGGTTCACCTCAAGATTCATGAAAGGGTTATAACATGTTTTTAGCACCCAGCTATGCCTTAGCACTGCTTTCCACCCCCAGACCGATGGGCAGACAAAGGGGACTATTCAAGCGTTGGAGGACATGCTTCCAGCATGCGTTCTATATTTCGGAGGATCATGGGTGCGACACATTCCTTTAGTATAGTTTTCCTAAAACAACACCTTCCACTATACAATTAGCATGTAACCATTTGAGGCTTTGTATGAAAGACCATGTCGTTCAACCATTTGCTGTGCAGATGTTGGAGAGACAGGTGCTCTTGGGCTAGAGGTAGAACATAGCACCACAGAGAAAGTCGAGCTTGTATGTGAAAGGATGAAAGCGGCCAAGGACTGATAAAAGTCTTATGATGATCATCAGAGGAGGCCCTCAGAGTTCATGTTGGGGGATCATGTGTTCTTGAAGGTTTCCCCTCGACGGGGGTAGCAGAGGTTTGGGAAGGGGAGTAAGTTCTCCCCTAGGTTCATCGGACCTTTCAAAGTGCTAAGGCGAGTCAGAGAGGTGGCATATCATCTAGCCCTACCACCTTAGTTGGAGACGTTTCATGACATCTTCCACATCTCCCATCATCGTCGGTACTTACACGATGACTCTCACATTATCGACTTGGGAGAGTTAGATATGGAAGATGACATGACCTTCGAGGAACGACCACTCAGAATTGAGGATTGTAAAGAGAAGTTTCTCTGTGGACGAACCATACACTTGGTTCATGTGTTGTGGATGCATGGATACCTCGAGGAGAGAAATTGGGAGTGGGAGTCCCAGATTCATGCTCATTACCTGGAGTTGTTCTTACTTGGGTTTTGTTTTGTTCGAAATGGGCTTGTTTGATGTTATGCTATGTACCATTGATATATGGAATTCATGGCTTGTTGGTTGTAAGACATTTTGTTTCCTTGTTCTCTGGATGTGTGTAACTTTTACGGATATGTGGGGAAAGGGAAAACATGATCCTTAATCAAGACGCATTAATGCGGATTGATTGAACCCGTGCGGGAAAGTCAATGCCACCTAAATTCGATAATATCTCAACATGGGAGAAGGAATTCCCAAAGCCATGTGATCGGAAATTGTGTTTTTTGTATGGTGTTTGGGGTAGTGTTAGCTAAAAAAAATAAAACAATCTTAATATATAGAAGTGGGAAGACCCAATTCTTAATCGAGATGCATTAATGCAGATGCGATTAAACCTGTGTAGGCGAATCAGAGCCGCTTACAGTGGATAATGTCTTGACATATGATAAGGAGTTCCTAACACATATGATTAGGTTTGTTGGTTGGGTTCCTGTTATAACGAGAGCCCCAAGATGTATCTTTTTGGGTTCCTCTGGGTTGGTTTTTGAATTCTCAGGGACAAAAATGTATTAATAGGTATCCTATTTAATGGACCGGACCTCTATGGCAAATTCATTTGTCGAAATGAAGGTCATGAAGTGTTCTGGAGGGTAGAATGAACATTTCCCACAATTCCTAGAATTTTGTAACTACACGCCGTGTAGTGTGATTACACGCCATGTACCACCTTACCGGGTATACCCCATGTTGATGTCGTGTCCTTTCTGTGTGAAATAAATGAGTACAAGTAGTGTAGCCCATACTACACACCGTGTAGCTCCTCCCCACGTATGCGTTACCCTCAAACCGTGTTTTGACCAGTCAACGGTTGTGTGCCGTATTGAGGTCATGTCCTTGCGTGTGAAATAAATGAGTAAATACCATATAGCCTATACTACAATCCGTGTAGCTCCTTCCCGCGTACGCGTTACCCTAAAACCATGTGTTGACCAGTCAACAACCGTGTGACACGTTAAAGGATGTGTTGGAAGCCGCGTGGCGACTGTGTGAAATGGTCGTATACACTTCGTGTACTAGAAAGTAAAAACCGTGTACTATAGTTTTTCTCGCCTATAAAAGGAGGGTGCCTCTCCTCCTTTTCAAAACAATCCTCTGCTCTTCATTCCCTCGAGCATAGCTCTCAGAAGAGACTCTGATGCTCTTTTCTTCCATAACTTTTTCGTTCGACCTCCGATTCACGATCCGTCAGTGGCCACGAGATCGTAATGAAGAGGCAAAACTTCTAAGTTTGGATATGTTGCTTTCCTTCAGCCTTTCCTTCCCCATATTCCACCCGAGGAGGTTATGTTGGGTTTTGACAGAAGAAATGGACGCCGAAAGATGTCTTCTATAGCTAATTTGGTGGAGCATTATGATCAGAACCAGTTGAGGAAGGGATCTTACCTTCATCTCTCTATATTGTGCATCATGCGGGGTGGTGTCCTCCCATTTATCTGAAACACATTTGAATCAGTTTAATGATGATAATAACTGGCTTAATGAATGGGGATGAGGAAGGTTGTTATGTTTATCATATTGTTATGTTGTGAATTGAATAGGCTTATGCCTACTGAAAATCACGGTCGTTGGGGGACTTTCCTTGCGAAATTAAATGTTTCCCTATTTATCTAGACCGTTTTTTTGGATGGAAACTTGTGGAATGTGGAAACTGGTTAATCTTGTAATGTTGGCTGATTGAAATATGGATCACTTGTGTGATCACCCCAGTTGAACAAAATGGAATAATGAACATGTGGGTGTTGTCTTGGTTACATGGTGTGTGAAATCGGGTTAATCTTAGGTTGTTACGAATAGGATGGGGAACAGGGCTGCAGAAAATACATAAAGGTAAAATGATGTGGCGCGCCTTGTTTTGTGATACGGTTGTAGAGATGTGGTTATAGTGGCAGCGGGGCAGCAGTGATGGGTTTTAAATGAAAGTGGAAAGATGATAATTAAACTGTGGGGAACGATAATGAATTAAACATGGGAACAATCAATGGGGATCGACTGATGATAAAAAGTTTGGGTTTGTGTTGCTTTTGTTTTATCTAACATGACTTGTGGTTTGCAGGGATATGTTTTAAGAATGATTGATATGGTTGTTTGTGGTTACTTTCCCAGTAGTTAAGGAACTAATAAACTAATACTACAAAAACATGAAAACCTAAATGGGGTTGGGATTTTTTGTTGTATGCATACTTCGTATTAGCAGTGCCAAGGCACGTGCTCCATTTCTCTATTTACAAGATGTAGATTTTTCTGTGTGTTGGAATATATATGTATATATATATATATATATATATATATCTTTGTGTTTTTTCGCACCCCACCCATATTGAGCACTTAGTACCGAACACTCCCATTACATGGGATATGGTGTTTTCCCCTTACTTACTAACTCCTTCCTTCTCTTTCTTCCATATGCTGTGATGGCTTGAGGCAACCATACACCCAAGACACATCGGGTAGGATTCGATTAGGGTGGTTTCAGCCCAAGACTCTTCAGGCAGGTATACTGTTCCCATGAATCATCGGGATGAGGCCCATGTGTGTGCAGGCGGGTTATGTGGTTTGGGAGGCCCAGGTGTGTGCGGGCGGGATATGTGGTTTTTGATGCCTAGGTGTGTGCGGGTGAGATATGTGGTTTGAGAGGCCCATGTGTGTGCGGGCGTGATATGTGGTTCTTGATGCCCAGGTGTGAGCGGGCGGGAAGAGTGGGGTAGCATCAGGATGTTCGCCATTGGGAAGGGCAGCTAGCTAGTGGGAAATGGTGTGTGGTACCCAATACTTGTTCTTGTATACTACTTCCTATTGTTTTTTGTTTTGGTGAGCGTGGCTGGTGAGGTTGGGGGGATATTATTCCATGATAGTTTTTGGATTTTTCTATTGTTTTCATGGGGCATTAGGATGTATCCCCACATGTGCACGAGAGCTTTAGGTTTCCCTACATAGTATACTTGTATTCTCACACTATGTTTACTTTCAGGTTTCCAGGAGGACTACCAGTGCCGTGGGGGACCCTACTAGTCAGGACAGTGGGAGTTGTTGCAGTTTGATGTACTCTTGTTTCTTTTGGTACTGTACTTTTTAGTTTTCTGGTACATGTACTTTGTTTTAGAATTTTTTAAACATGCATGTGTTATTGGTTTGGGTTTATTTCTATACACTTGTTTCCTTTTTTTGGGTGGTTGACTTGTCCTATTTCCCGATCTTGAATAATAAAAGGGAAATGCCTCTTATATTTGTGAGAAACTCATACCCTTGGTGCTAGTCCCCACCCAAGGGCCTACTGGAGGCGGGACATGGGGGTCATTATCTACCTTTCACCATAGCCACCTCAGGAGGGGCATCTTTGATGGAAGGGGGTCGTGATAATGGATCATTTTTTTGAATATAAAATTAACAATACAGTTAAATTTGTTTATGATTTATGATATATTAATGATATAGTCTTTTGTGGAATAATATAATTAATTTTTTACTTAATGGAAGTATAATGTAAAAAAATTCAAGCTAAAATGATATATATTGGATGATTTTGAATCATAGTGTGGGGATGTAGGTTCTCATGATAATGTTTACTAGGGATCAACATGGAAAGGTATTGAATAATGGTGTAACAAACTATTATATCCATGCAACTCTTGAATGTTGAGATATGTAGAACTACTTTAGTTTAAATAAGGAACCATATATGTTATGAAGTATTTGGCTCGGTTTACTCATCTAATCTTCATTTATCTATAGGTGTGTATTAGTACATATATTAAATAAGAAATATATAATGTTGGTTAAAAAAGGCATATTCTTTGAGTTTTTCAATTTCTATATAATAAAATTAGATACATGTTTTAGAATCTATTCAGAATAGTGAAATATATATATTTTGGATTCCTACTGGAAAATACATTTTTCAGGCCAATCCTCACTGAAAACTCTAATGATTGGAATATCAATATATGAGGCACCTACTCTCATATTAGCCAAGCATTTGAGAACTCATCTATTTGTTCAGTCTATTTTACCCCAAATTGATGTAGTGATATAGGTTTCATTCTATGTGGCTCATAATATATATATATATATATATATAATTCCTTCAAGAGTATTAAAATTTTGGCTGAAATGGAAATTCATATGGAGATTTTAAAAATCCTAGATATTCAATCATTAGGAATAACATGAATCACTATCATGGTTGTCATTTTCATTCAGAATGATCTAATTAAAATATTTCTATTCCTCATAATTGAGTGACACAGGATGATTTTTTGAATATCTAAATCACCCAATTAACACCACCAATTCAGGGGCATAATGACTATATAAATAGATCTAAGTGACAATAGAATTTATTTGAGTAGGTGATATCAAATTATCAAATTGTTCCCTCAATTTTGTGAGGAAAGAGTCATTTTATCACTATATCGAGGAGCATATATTTTATATTAATTAATATTACTATTTTAATACATCACCTGTTGTAACAAAAATGGGACTTTAGATATAAATAATGCCTCATGTTCTATATGCTAGATAACTAATTGGAAACAAGACTATAGAGGCATAGGTAATGCATACAATTTAATTACCATTGATGATTAACACACTGTGTGGGGGTTCAATATGTTGGATATGAAAATAATTGATATATTACTAGTATTGGATTGGTTGGTGGAATATAAATCCAGAACAAAATATTATGCTCGACATAAAACATTAACCTCTATATATGGTTTTCTAATAAATGATAATGTGCATGGTATAATAATAAAGGTAGACCATAAAATTTGGAGATAATAGATAAATCCATTTATTTTGAATAAATTATAGAAACATGAAATTAAATTGATGAATCAAAAAATAAAAAACTTCATCTAGTAGTAGAAATATATATTGATCTTTTCAAATGCGATTTCCAATCATTACCACCAATGGGGACAAATTATTTCATAATTTTACTACATATTGAAGTGAAAAATAGATCTCTATTGTAATATAGAATGAAACAATTTGAATTATGTTGAATATAGGCCATCACTAATAATTAGAAATAAATGGCTTCATATGTATTGGAGCATAGCCTAGGGATTTACTAGTTTTATTTTTAAATAAGAGGGAAATTTTATTTTATATTATGATGATTATCATACATAGATTCATATTAAAATTAAGAATCAATATCATTTCCATCATACTAAATAAACTATTTTATAAATTTATGGGGTCCATGTGGTCCTCCATTACTTTCTTATGCTGGGGATTTCATCAAATATGATCCAGGATAGAGGATATTTGAAATAAAAAAAATTCTTTGACGTTATTAAAATTATAAATTCATTCTTACAACCTTTTTCTCCATGAATGAACATATTTTTTTAATGAAATTGATTTTAAATAAATTTTATAATTAATTGGATTTATTTTTCATGGACTTTTCGGATGAAAAAATGGTATAATGTCATAAAATATTTGATAATTGGAATCATGTTGTGGTTTTTTGGAACACATTGTGTTACTATCATCACTCTGTTGATTTCTCTATTTTTAGATTTTAGATACAATATGTCTCTTTCCCTGTGAATGTCATCATTAAAATATTAATATCATGAGATCATAGGATGATTGATGTTATTGGGTTTTAGAAACCCCCTACGAACATCCTCTAGAAAAGATGTTTCTATATACTACCATGATATTAATGTCACATTGTAATTGATTTATCATTCATCAAATATCCAATGATACATTTAATTGGAAGGGTTTTCTATTCATTAGGTGTTATAATTGTATAAAAACCATTAGGGAAATCAAATATTATCCTACCAATACACACATAGTAATCATTCCAAATCCATGTCAGAGTTATGTAATTATTGTGATGAATATAGTTAAGGATTGGATTGTTTTTTGAGGACATGGGATCATGTTGTAGACTATAGAATATAATAGTTGTGACCAATGGTTTTGAATTATCGAATTAAATATTTGGATTTTGAATGGTTTTATATTCTAAAAAGCATGTAATCTCAATTTTAATGGGAAAATTATAACTATTTTCGTAGAGTATAGGTTATTATAAAATATATTATCTTAAATGAACATATTCATTAGAAAATTTCACCAATGCAATGTAATCATATGTTTGAAATAAATATGGTTTTACCACTAAGAAAATAATTTATGGTACCTATATATTGAGTAGGAAGTTATAAAACAATGTGGTCACCAATGCTTGTGTGCAGTGGTAACTCATTGTATTAGTTGAAGACAATAATCTTAATTGAGAAAAAAAAACCTGATGATGTTTTTCCAATATTTTCTAGTTACTATTTTTTCTAAATTTTATGATGTGATCAAAGAAAATTAGTGATTTGACATAAGATTTAGTACATTGATTTCTAATCTTAAATGTGGGGAAACCATTGAGGGTTGGAAGGAGTACGGGACATATATATAGTGATTCCTGAATATGATGTTATGTCCTCCTAATTTTAATGAAAATCTCGTATCTTCCTATCATAATTAGATACATGCAATCCACCTTAGTTTTTAGAGAATTTATATGGTGTTTATTTTATTCATTGATAGTGGTGAAACTGAATGTACCTAAATATATCATGAATTATGTCAACATACAATAGGTAATTATTTAATTTTTAGGATAATATGTTTTTATTTAATATGTTGCAATTCCAATATATAAATGGGGAATGATTTTTGTGGGATTTATCATATTTTTATTGAGGACACCATATAATTATAATACTATTTGGGTGTATCCCAGTTATATGGTGTCACCTTGTTGGTGAGAAAAAATATAAATTCGACATGGGTAGGTGCTTTTGAAAGTAAATCAAAATAATAATAGCCTCGGTAACCCTTCCACATTACTTAGGGACTAGTGAAGGACATATGACACTATGAGATGAAAACTAGACGATGGAATGCCGATTTGGTGCTCTATTTTTTTATTATTAATTACCACCTCTCTCCTTCAGGTACACATGTTTCTTGCTCTAATAATTACAAGAAAGGGAAAGTAGTTCTATTAGAGTTAGCCAACGTAATTTTAGGGGGATGTGTTTCTCAAAATTGATTTCATTTATTTATCATGTTTTGGATTTATAGGACATTATTTATCAATTACAAATTGATGTTATTTTCATGTTTCATGACTATTTCTATGTTCTGAAGGATTTGTTTTCATTACATCAATTACTCTCCAAAGATTTAATATGATCAGTACCCAATTTTGGATGGATGTGTTTAAATATGGTTTTTGGTTTCCAAACATTCTTTTCACAAAGTAGATAACCATATAAAATGTGAAATCACATGATTAGGGGAGGTTAACCTTACCAGGGATCCTTGATATCCTATCTTTTTCTAGAAACTAGAATAAATTTATTATAAAAAAATCCCAAACTCATTAAATTGATATCAATTTACCTAGAAGTCCTCCCATCTAGAGAGTCAACCCAATAAATCGAACTATTTGTATCTTTCAATAAAAAATAATTTCATTTTCATTTTCTTAATTAATTTAAAACATATGGATCATTAAAGTGGGATTGGTACTCAGTCTTCACAACTAAAACATTAATTTTAGGTTTTATGAGTTTTTTACATTAATAAATCGGGTTAGCCCCATGGTAATTTACTAAAGACATGTGGGCTGTCAGTTTGAATGAATGATTTCAACATGATGGGGGATTGGAAAAATCATTACAATGATGAAATTGTGTAATTATATGGTGTTCCACATTCAAATTTTGAATAGTTAAATAAATTTATTATCATGAATTTAGCATTCATTCTAATAATATTTGAGAATATATGTGTCCTTGAGTAAAGAGTTTCTCTCCCAAATGACGGATGAAACACAGATATTATTCGAACAATGAATGATATGCTGAAGGATTTCATTACAGTTCATAGTGGATGAGTATAATTCCATTTAATCTTAGTGGAGACTTCATATATTAATTTAATAACAAACTAGACCAAGTAGTGATTTTCTCCACCCTAAGGATGTGTAGTTAATATCTTCTGGGACAACACATTTTGGTGTACGTAGACCATTATAGTCCTAGGAATGTCATCGTGGAAAGATAACTAAACCTGAAATATGGACACTAGTTGGAGTTCAAACAGAATAATGGAATTGCTATAGTCCATACGATAGGGGTCGTGGAACAATATAGTATATTCAATTACATGGTTGTCCTATCGCCGCATAATGAAATAGGATTCTGGGCAGTTGCCTCCCTAAAAGATGACCTTGGTGGGGGATGAGGGAACAATAATTTTGTAGTCTGTGTTGTTGATACATACAATTATCAAGTTTGATCGATATTCCCATATAAGAAAAATAAATTTTGATGTCTTATATGATAATATGTCCCAAGGAAAATCAACAGACAGAACATATAAACGATGGAATCATGACATCTTATTTTAGGGGAGAATAGTGGTTCCAAACATGATGAGGTATGGGTAATGAAAGGGTACCAAAACACTCAACTACGTGGACATGTGTTCTTGATGGTGTCTCTGTAATTGAGACATAATTATTTCGGGATTCTTTAGAGTTTATATCTATAAAATTCCAAACCATTTGAGATAAAGTATTATATCTCTGACTTTTAATATATTTTAACATTAATATTAGATACAAAACTTCCCAAAATTTCTTTTACATCACTAAATTAATAATTGTTCCCTCAGATCCTAATCATGTGATTCGTTAGGGTCATGTCACAATTGACGTGAATTATTCCCTTATATAGCACAAATTTGTATTATGGATTAAAAATAAATGACGTTATGAGGAAAAATTATCCGTTTTACATGGGTAGAATACCATTATTTCTATGTTCTATTCAAACTTATGAATTTGATAGTATATGAAAGAGAATGTCTTGAAGACTTCAATGATAATGACAATTTGTATCTTTATGTTGGTGGAATCTTAAATGCCAGTAAGACTATAAGACCCATATATTGTTGTATTTATTCATTTATATATAATTTATGGATATTTCATGAGTTTCAAAACCTTTGGGATTGAATTAGACGTATTATCATAATTTTTGTCATGACCTGTCCTTAGGGCCCTTGTCGTGACTACCCCATGCCCGCCTTCCATAGGCCAGGGGCTGGCAACTAGCACCAAGGTGTAATTCCTAGTAAAAAGGGAAGGCATTGCCTTTTTAATGTAAACAAACACCATTGAGAAAGCAAGATGAAGTAAAAACTAAGTAAAAACTGGGTACAACTGTAACTGCAGAAAAGTAAGTGGGCTAGAATACCAACCCAAACTGAATGTAAAGTACAAATGAAAGGGAGTATAGAATCTGAAAAGTAAAGCCACTATAGCGTGTCATCCTTTGGTATTCCCACCTGAAGGGTGGGTATAGATATCCACCTCAGCTCCTAGGGTCCAGTTGTTTGCTCCGTGTACTTCCCGCCATGTGGTCCACCTCCAGGTACCGACTGCTCTGCAAGCCTCAACCACGATCAGTGTTGTCCGTTATCTACAACCAACACAACATAGTGTGGGCATAGCCCGTGTAGGGGTGAGGATAAGCTACTCAGTTGGGACCCCGAGACCCCCAAAGGTCTCCTAGAATCCACAAAGGATAAACCACAATGAAATTTTACAAACACGAAGTAACATCCGACACATCTTAGGTATATGCCCATACATATACATAAGTCAACAATTCTCATTCATCTCCATCTTCCGAGCCCATGTACAACCCATTACACACAAGAAAAAACAACCCAATCCACACAGGGAAGCAAAACGTAATCCACACAGGATATCAAGTCAATCTTATCGAAGATAAGGATTGAAAGTCATGATTCAGCTCACACAGGTATACTTCTTCGTAAGATGATAGAGGTGATCAGATGTATCCACTGATTCATCTAATCCGTCGCACCCACACAGGATCGATAGGTACTAACCCCCACAATGACCCACAAAGGATCAATAGGTAACTAACCCCCGCAATTACCCACAAAGGATCTGTAGGTGCTGGTCCACACAGGGCCACTGAGCGCTGACCCACCCAGGATCTGACCCCCATAGGATCGGTAGTACTGATCCATGTAGGATCGCTGAGTGCTGTAGTCATCACCATCGAATCCACGAAAGATTTCTGTTCAGTCGTCATGGTCGTTGCAGTCGCAGCCAGCTCTAGGGTTCCCGTACATAGTATGCTCGTTCGAAGGGTTCACTCCACGAGTCGAGGGGCTGATACGTCAACTGACACATAGTCCAGAGTTTATGTATCCAAAAGTTCTGTATCATCAAATAGAACTCAACGCGACAGACGGAGCGTCGATCAGATGCCCGGTATGACAGTTATTGGCTTTTTCATCCCAGGGGCCCGGTTGGGTTTTATGTCAAAAACAACCTGACCATCCTCCAACTATGTCCAAACCTCGACCAGAGTAAGCCAAATGGTTCGTCTCACTTAGAGGAATCCATCAATGTTGATGGCACGTCAATCAGACGTCCAGAGCTCAAGTTATATGTGTTTCCGCTCCGATGGAACGGTTGGTTTTGTGAATGAACCAACCTGGCTGAACCCAAAGTACTCCGAAACCTTGAGTGTAATTAATCGAAACGACCGTCTTGATCCAAGGATTAAATCTCTGCTGACGATGCGTCGATCGGAGGTCCACAGTCCATGTTATGGGCAAAAGACTGTGAGAGGTCCGAAAGTGGGGGTGTCGGGCCCGAACCGACCCAGCCCGAGACCCCCTGGGTCGGCCCGAACCTGGTCGACCCGACCCAGGGCGGGGTCTAGCCTACATGGGCGTGGCTCGGGCTGGTCTGGGCGGGGTGCGGCCCGGCCTGGGCAGCCGGCCCGGCGCACTGGCGTGCTAGCCGGGGCCAGGTGGCTCGGCCGTTTCGGCTGAGCGGATGGGGGGGGGGGGGCTGCCCCCCTGTTTCATAACCGCGGCCCCCATGATGGGGGCCGCACTGGCTGGCGAGCCGGGGGTCATAACCCCCAGCTCCTCCCTACCCAGTTCAGGGTCTGGCCCACTTGGGTGCGGCCTGGCCCGGCCTGGGCAACCCAGCCCAGCGCACAGGCACCCCGGCCAGGGCCAGGTGGCACGACCATTTTGGCCGGGCGGATGGGGGGGAAGTCCTGCCCCCTATTTTTTAACAGCAGCCCCATGATGTGGGTCCACACCTGCTAGACACCTGGGGGTCGTAAACCCCGTCTCCTACCATGACCGGCCAGCCCGCTCCGGCCGGCCATCTGCTGTCGCCATGGGACTGGTGCTGGCCGATCCCCCTGCACCGACGTCGGCGGCCCGGAACCGGCCGCCGGTCCTTGCTTCACTATGGCCTAAGGTACGACCTTGGTTCATCTGGCATGTTACGAAGGCGCCATTCCCCTCCACCACGGCCCCTCTCCGACCGCGGTGTCTTCGGGTTTTTCCGGCGCGGTGCAACGGCACCGCGGCTTGGTTTGATTTTCAATTGCACGACGCGACGATGCCGGGAATCCTTGCTACTCATTCTCGCGTGGTGCGATGGCACCGTGTCACTTTCCTTTGAACCGAATCATCAAAAAAGATAAGAGAGGAGAGTTGGACGTGTTTGTGCGGCCCGACCCCCTCCCATTAATCAATAGCAAGCAGTCCAATTGAACGAGTAACGTCGATGGAAGAAAATCACGAATATCATCAACAAAAAAATTCCCCTACCTCAAGCGTAGATTGAACGAAGGTTCGTCGCAGAAAAAATGTCGTGGAAGGAGGCGTCGTGGAAGGATAATCGTTGCGTTGTGGAGAAAATATTCGTTGGCGTCACGTCGTCGATCTCCGAGGATTCGGCATTCTTCATGTTCTTCATGTTCTTCGCGTTCTTCGTCGAAGAAGAAGAATATCTTCAAGCCCTATAGTTTTTCTCCAAAACCTCTCAATTCAATAAGTTCCAACCAAAATAAAATAAGTACTTCCCTTATTATATTAACAAGACTTAAGTATTTGAATTCAAACATTCAAATTAAACTCACCTATTTAATTGACATATGTTATCAACTTTAATGGTGAGTTGAAGGAGTTAGTTAATATGACGGGGTGGGGTTCGTGTGGGCCCCACCACCCTCATAACCTCCCATGGGAAGTTGGGTGGTTTCCCCCAACTTCCACTCAATGTTTTTAACCACTTAGAAAGAGAAAAATAAAAATTGTAGCTAAATTTTTATTTTTAACTTCCTTAATTTTTAACATCTTCTCCCGTGTAAACGCAACTCTGGAAAAGCTATTCCTAAGTAATTACAGGCGCTACGTATCCATCAGTGCCCTCAGAATTCGATTCTGAGCACCAGTTCAAATGTTAGAAAAACCTGCTCGTTCATTCGCTGAACGTACCCGAGCTAAACTTATGATAGAAATTTCAAGCACACTGGGCCTTAGAATCATGTGCCGTCAGAAACCGCGTTCTTGTAAAATCCCAAAAAAATTAAGAAAAAAATTTCCCGGGAATTTTATGGGCCTTTATATTTTGGAGATGTTTTGAATAGAGAATGATTATTGGAAGCTATAAATATTTTTATATATTCAAATGATGTGAAAATATATATGTTTACTAGTTTTACCTTATTTTTACACAATATAGAGAATCCATGTTGTAAATAAGAGACATTAAAAATATTTCAAAAGTTTAAATTCATACAATTAGTCCATGATTTTCCAAAGCATGTGGTACAATCATGTGAAACTGTTAATGAGATATGACACATGTTTAATCTAATAAATCAATTTATAGAGTCTTGATATTCCACCATTTAATGATATTTTCATATTCAATTGGAAGAACCATAGAATTATTTCGGTAATCTGAGTTCTATTAGATCATATTTATTTAGATTTATTTCACTAGGATTTATTGATATAAAGATAGTAGATGTCAACATTCTCTAGATCATGAATAGACAACCCATGTTGAATGTATTTTAGGGAACTGCATTGTATTTCTTCTCACATACATTATAATACGAAGTATCATTATTTCAAAAAAAATTAATTTATATCCAATTAAAAACAATTATCAAATATCATTATAAATATTTCCTACTAGTTGACCTTTTTCATTAATTTGGGGTGAACCTACCAAGGTGTTTGTTAAAATGTTTTAATCATTTTAGTCATATCAAAGAGTTTTTTGGTTTTGTGAAATTTTCTTGAAGAAGGTTGTGTGGGTGAACATTTAATTAGATATCTAATTTTCCATGATATGTTTTACATAGAATGAGGATATTAGGGGCTCATGAAATCGTAATATCGAGTTATAATTCATTTCCCAAGGGAATTATATGACTCATTAATTAGTCTGTTTGGTGGGGATTCATCTGTGTAGTATACAACATGTTAGTATTTTCATGTTTATGTGTGTTCATGAGAGGAGTGAATGATTATTGAGTGTTATTTCAAAAATACTCATTTATGAAGTTGATCATTGATTTTATTATTTAGTAATCACGGTTCATAAAAATATAGAGATAACAGTATCTTGATGTAGTGGAATTTGTGAGAAGTTTGGAAACCTCATACTAAATTTTTACATTCACCCCTCCATATGTTATGGGGTTTGTATGCCTATAGTTTCAATAATGACATTGTTTTGGAGAACATTTCATTCATTTCTAGTAAAAGTTATTAATTCTTCTAACATGACAGATTTGTGTTGATGATTCTGAGTTTGATCAAGATATTATGGTTGGGGTAGTCCCACCATCGAACCATGAGGGTTTATATTTTATTTAATTTTTATTCATGTGTTATGTATCATTTCATACCATGACTCTGCTTATAGTATACTTATTATATATTTTTTTTGTATCATACATCTTATATAATTATTATATTATATCATTTTCTAGGTGGGGCGATTTTATGTGTTAAGGGGATGCCATTCCCCCAAATGTGCACTAAACTCATGAAATTTTTGGATAACTTATACTATCCTATGAATGTCTTCGAAGGCCCTTTACACCTCCTTATCATGCAATGAAAATGGGTTTTGTTCAGGATGATACATCATTTCTCTCATATTATGTATAGATTGACAGTATTTAATAAAATCAATTTTAGTCCCAATTTATATTTCATTTTTCCACTTAAATATGGTTTCTCTATATCTTCAATGTAATGATTGTAGATTCCAACTTAATATCTTGATGAAGATTCTTAAATTCTTTGATAATTATCTTCATTGATGAATATGATCACTCTATATAATTACATATTGGCACAAAACCATTTCCATTATTTGATGGATCACTATATATATTAAATTATTATATTTAGATTGTTATTTTCAATATTTATGTAATAAAAATTCTAATATTTTTCACCTCATAACTCTCTTCACGTTACCGTGACCATCTGATTTTTCACCCAATATGTGTAATATGTTTAATGGTGTATCCAATAAAATAAAATATTTTTATAATGATATATTTTAATATAAAAAACCATGAAAACAATTTATTATAGTGGTATAAATTGGATTCATCTTTTCATTGTCTATATATATCATTATTGGTCTACCATATATTGGATCTGCCTTAATAATAAGGAATTTCAGGGAAAATTAATGGGCCAAAATTCAATGTAATCAAAAGGGACATATAGAAAACCCATAATTCTCATACCACATGTAAAATTATGTCTTTGTTATGTTATCATTATTCTCAACTAAAATTTTATAAATACAATGAATATATATCCTTCAAAAAATTTATGCTCCTCGATGTTGAGAAAATATTTCTTTTATCCAGGGAAAATGTAAAATATTATTTCAATTAATTGTAATTACCAATATGTAATTTATTAAAAAACTCTTGATTCCATCCCATTTTTTATAAAATAGGATAGAGACACCCAATTATGAAAATTTTGGGTTTATTATTCCCTAATTACAAAATACGTTTAGTTTTTTCATCATCTCTAAATTTTACAGAACATATGTTCTCTATAGAGTTTGGGATATATGTTTTTTCACATTAATGAGTTCAACAGAAAACATTACTTCATGATCAATGGATGTCATGAGATATATTATACAAATAAATATATGAATTTCATGAAAACAAGAAGATCCTTATTTGTTATAATGACATTATAAATAATATATATTTCATCCTTATCCTCTTCTACCATTATTTCATTGAGTTGGGGTACTAGTGGTTGATCAATAAAAGATCATTATAATAAATTTACATCATTAATTATTAATAATTATCTTCACCTTCATAAAAACAATATAAAAAATTAAGTAATAAATTATATAAGTTTTCATTTAAATCTAATTAATTAGTATTTTTATATCGATGAAACTGGTAATTTTGATTAGAAGTTTGGAAAATATTTATTATCTAAAAATTTGTTTAGATGATACTCAACATATCATTATTTTTATAAAAATAACACTATGTGTTAGGATTGGAATCCCAATCACCATAGTTTTATCTTAGGATTTATTATTCTAAAAAAATGAATCATAAAAAAGAGAACACTGTTATAGAATATGACAAATAATGAGAAAATTTTTAATTTATGACCAATGTATATATTTCCATTTCATTTAGAACATAAACCTAGACTATAGTGATTGCATAATATTTTATTTTCAGTATTGAACATTTTATAGGTAAATTACTATGATTCTTTTAGAATTCAATTTTTTAATTCTCAATATCCATTGAGTTAATTAGTTGGTCACTGGAGAATTCCTTCCGTCCTTTTCTATCAAGATCAGTAATATATTTAATTACAAAAATCTAATCAAACTCACATTCCATTCAATAATAAAACACATTATTTAATTCAAATAAATGATCCTAAGGGGAATTACATCCTTCGTTAAACAACTTTTATGTTTTTAATTTTACAGATATATCAGTTTTTGTTTTATTTTTTTTATTTCATTTAAAAATAGAACTCCTGATGATTTTTCTAATATTTTTAACACTTTAAACATTATCCTCACATTCTTAAAAATTTATAAAATGAAATTAACATTTAAGGACAGTATTTAACCAATCAATAACATGGTCAATATTACAAATTTGATTATTTTCATAACTAGTAGAATGTGTTCACAACCTTATAAAAATAATATTATATTTAATTACATTATTCCATTACGTCTAGATTTCAGTGAAACATTTTATTTAAATATTATCTCTTCGATCAAGAGGAATGATTTTGGTGATTAATATATCTATAAATTAATTAAATTCTATAATATCTAACTCTGACATCTCTTTAGCTATCTTCCTCAATGACAATAATTGATCTGAAACTCCGATGATATGTTTATATTAAAAGATAAATTTTGACCCTACATTATCGCATAAGGAGGGAAATATTCATCATTTGTAATTTTTCTAATATTTATAAACTAATGGATTAGTATTCCCAATGAATGATGGTGGTTTCTTGAAGATTAATTGGTTCATCATTATTGAACCATGTTGGGATTTAGCTTGTATCTTCATATGTATGTGTTTACTAGTAATGACTACAGCTATCCAACCGAATATTTTCATAATCCTCTATACATTAAAATCATCTTAAATGACATCATGAACATGAATATTAGAGAAATCCATACATAAGATATGAGTGTTTTTATGGATTTAAATGTTTTTACTAGGAACCAATTTAAATGAAGTTAATACATTATATTATCTTAGTAAATGAAGTGGTTTAGTATATAATTACAAATCATGTGAAATACATAACATGAATTTAAAATTTATTCAATAATAATCATATAATCCTAATATTAGTGACCATATAAATTTATTCATATCATAAAAATACATTAATAACATAATGGTAAATAAATTGTGTGTTAATCTAAAAAATATATCTCCACAATAATTTAACACCAGGTTTGTAGTTAGTACCTGTAGTACCTAGATTATAGTAAGCAAGATCCAGTGATTAATTTATTATAATGGCAGAAGATATATGAAATGTCACCACTTATTATTAGCTAGTTAATTAATATTTGAAACCATATATATAATACATTAAAAAATTAACATATAAGTATATAATAATATAATAACAATCATTTTTGATTCCCTAACGCAATTAAACAATAATTCATCATATATTAGAGAAAGAAAAAAATGAGAACTAATATATCATCAAGCGTTAGGTACATTGGATTCAATAATGGGTAAATAAGGAGTAATAAATATATAATAGTGGATAATCAAAACAACATCCATTAAATCAATATATTTGGTTCAAATTACAATCATAACAAATACCAATATGGTAGTCACATGGATAAAGGACAAATAGTTTTATAAATAGGCAATGCATTTATCTTGAAATTAATTATGTTTACATCATTCCGTTATCCAGGTAATTTGAACAATTTGTTCAATTACACAAAGAAGAACCCAATTTATAATAGATGTATTGATGTAAACTATCTTCCCATCAAATATAGAATGTATTCAATTTGGTCTCATGAGACCAGTCGATGTATCATTGAATAATCTATAATATCACCACACTTATCACATGTATGTTTAACCCATCCAAAATACATTGAATTATTAATATTATACATCCCAAAAATTCCATATAAATGAACTATCATCCATTTAGAATAAGAAATTAGAATATTTTCTCTTTAATGAATTAAAGAATCTTAGAGACTAGTCATATTGAGAAATATTCTAGATCGTACCATTATAGTTTGTACCTAGAATAAAATAATAATTATCATAGGATGTTTTCATTGATGGAAATACTATTAAAATAATGTATGATGATTTCTATTAAAACATGAGAGAAATATCAAATAATTTTGAAATAATATTAATTTAATAATAAATAATTACATTTAACATAATAATATTAATGTTTAATTAAATATTGATAACATATGATGGTTATGACAACTGGGAAAGGAGGTCTAGTTGAATAAATTAAAATAAAATTTTAAAACATTCTTAAATAAGAAAATAACCCATACAAATATCTATGACTATATTTTGTGTTAATCCTATTTAAAGAATATAAAAAATCTGAAAATGAACAATATAAAACATTTATTGATAAATAAAAACACTACATCAACATTTTTATTGACCTATATATGAAATAACAAGTGATAATGTTTGACTTAAATGAAATATTATTTAAATTCAATTCCTATACATGTAATATACATATTGAATAATAATACAACAAGATATGAGATGGGATATATACATGTATACCCAAGAATAGATATTTTATTTGAATAGAATTGGGGTCCAAAAGATTTGAATCATATAAATTTTCGGTGATAAATATAAAGGTAAAAAGATGTCAAATAAAATGAAATTTTAACATAAATAAATTATTCCTTTAATAACATTTGAATGAAAACCCATCGAAAGAGTAAAATCAATCTACAGTATATATACAGTGATGGTACCGGAATTCATGAAAAAATATTTAAAAAGGGATATAAATAAACAATATAAATTAAAATAGGTGCAACATATAAAAATTACTCATAGATGTGGAAACAGATGATTAACACACCTATATATTACACATTATTAGATGAATATTCAATAAATTTGTTAAATAAAACACCAAGATCATAACATGTTATTTTATATGGATACTATGTACACAATTTTCAAAAATAATGAATAATAATCAATATTTCCAACAAATATTAAATAATATATTATTCCTCTATGTGATATAGACGTAAAATTAAAAGTGACAAGTACACATCGAAAAAAATATATACCAACCTGAAGAAATGAGAAATATAAATAATAGATAGATCCCTTGTCAAGATCCACACTATACATTCATTTTACATTGTCCAAAAAACCCATTATACCTACGCTTCACTAAATTCAACGTTGACCGGTTTGTTGTCTCTACAAGTAAAACACATGTAGGAAAATCCTATGCAGGGGTGAGTATATTCATACATAGTCGAACACCCTAAATTATGAAAGTAGAAAAATAATAGATATAATAGAAAATATCTAATTATATATTCAAGATACAGCTACATAGAATATTTCAACCCAAAAAACAATTAATGTATGATCATGAAAACACAATGAGTTCAACATTGTTAGTAGATGGATTAACTGTTGAAACCTCACTACGTATATCAAGAGAGTATACTAATCCCACCATGTGAAGCTAAACCTAGAATGTATGCTGCATAACCGTCACACCATTACCTCACATATAATGTGAATATCAAAATTCAAGATATCGATAAAATAGAATATATTATTTCTATGACAAAATAAACCAAAATGAGAGAGTAAGGGGTCTCCAACTAACAGATCATCAAGAAATTAAGTGTCATAAACAGTTCCAAAAGTGAATCAATCATGTAGAACACCTCACACATCCTCTAGATATAACAATCCAAGTTAATTCACACCATATCACTATGCCACACCACTAATAGGGGACAAACTCAAAGTAGAGGACATATGCACTACTACATCTGGGGGTTTCAACTCTATACATATCTGTGGAGGACACATTTCCATACTGATGGGTGTTCCACTATATATAATTTTCAATAGAAAACCTATTATTATACTGATTGGGGGTTCAACTCTATTGTTAGGGTCCGTTATACATATGATGATAGGGGTCTCAAATGTTATGGTTAAGGAACTGCTCTAAAGATTTTTGTGGATCCACTCTAATTGTAAAGAAACAAAACCTCATTGTGAATGTGGGATTCCACTCTAGGCATCCAGGACCCATAAATTACATGGTTGAGGGTTCCACTCAAATATTATATATTTTTATGACCTCAAACCATGATAATTGGTGGTTCCACTATAATGGTTTAAGACTCCACTTTTCATAACTATAAGAGGGTTCAACATGGTTGTCTACGATGAATTTACAAGATCTGTACCATCACTGGAAATCTCTCCACAAGGGATGTTCTCAGAACATTTAAATCCATTTTTGAGTCCATATATGAGTGAATCATCGCGTAATATCTACATAATATAGAAGATAGGATACTTTATAGACAAAATCAATGTTTAAATGATTGATATTTGGAACTAAGATGTTTACTCAAAAGAGTTCAAGGGTTACACGATGTGTGAGGGGAACCACATGAAATTTTGTCCCGCTCTGCATCCTATCCATTTAAATTGCTATAACACATCTCACATTAGTTTTAGTTATACAATTTGTATAGGTGGACTAAAAGGAGAGTCCTGCTTAATCAGGATTCTACCATGTCCTACTGGTTGTGTTCATGTACTAGACCCCCATGTCTTTCTTCCATACCTTTTTTCAATGTTCCTTAGTAAAAATCCTTGTAACTAATTGTGTATATACACACCTATTCATTTCCATGTGATCATTCACATATGTTGTCCAACTATTAAAGGGGTACATAACGTCCTGGAGATCTTACACATCTTTTAATCCTTATTTTATCAAAAAACCTAAGCTTTCACACTTAAGGGGAAACATGTTGTGTGTTAATAATTATACATTCATTATATTTAGGGTTTTTCTAGAATCATCATATCCATATTTATTTATATAATATCTTCTTCTGATGTTTAATACAACCCTATCTCAAACAAAAAATTGTGGATGTGGGATAAAATAACTATTTTTTGCCACCGTTCATTGGAAATAGGACACTATTGGATTGTCGTGGATTGGTCTAGAATTTCCCAAAACATTATCCCTTTCACCTCTATGGATTCATAAATAAATAATTAAAATGAATTCTTATCCCTAACATCATCTCAAATATGGTCTTATTTTGGTTATACATAAATCATTTCATGATCCTTTATAGTTCTAGTGGTTTCATCAGTCTCAGTATTGCATGAATAAGTTAACAATAGACCATAAATTTTTACAGGTGAATAACATGTTTGGAAAAAGGATTAAAATTACAAAACAAAAGTTTAAAATTTCATTGGATAACAATTCATGTCCAACAATCCATAATGGGAATCTAGTGTTAGAAAAAAAGAACTAATGATTATTTGGATTATATTCTTATGCATCTGCAGTTGGAAACTATTGGCACTAATCTAAAATCTAGATATATATTCTAAAACAATTTAACAAGTATGAATAAATAACCAATTGATGAGACATATCATTATTTTAGATCAATTTTTTATGAATAACCTTCTCACAAACAATAATGATGGAACGTTGTGTTCTCTACATCTAGATATTCTCTAATCTTGTGTTTCTTCATCATCTAATGATATTTTCAAATGGAATGATGAAATAACGCCTCATTGGATATTCCAAGAATATGAGGCATAACTTGGAAAATTCACCTTGGATGTATTGTTAAAAAATAACATTATTCCTAAAAATTAAATGATTATTTATTATATAATTAATTATTTCACTAAATTTAAAACCAACAATATTGATTTTTGAACACTCTACACTGACACATTTTACATTGCATATACATTAAATAACACATTTTGGACTCAACTGTTCCTAATGATATCAGATATTCGAATCCATTTAGTAGTTTTTTCATTAATAATTAGTGAGCGTGTAATAAAAATATATTTAATCATCTCTATAAAATTAATATCTGGAACACCATGACTCTGAATTATAGTCCATATCAGTTCCATGATCTATAAATATTTATAGAAAAATTTCAACGCATTACACAAAAAACCGGGTCTCTATTGTAATTTCCATGGTTATAGAAAAAATAATGCCATTGAGATGGAATATAAACCATTTTGAGGGATCCAATAAAAATGTGGCTCTACGTGATGTTTTGGTGAACCAAAAACATATACCAAGTATATTTTTTACATTAATGACTGTTGAAAAATAACATAGGGTTGAGGAAGCTCATCACATGGATCATTAGTGGGAATATCAAAAGAATAATCCACTAATATTTTATTGTGATTTATGTCATATGAATGATATAGTATTTCAGGGAATAATATAAATAATTTCTTAGTTCATCGAAATATAAAATAATTAAACATCAATAAATAATTATATATTCTTGATGACCTCAAATGATTGTTGTGTAATGTTGGTGTTCATTATAATGTTGACTAGGGAACAACAAGGGAAGGGTTTGATGAATTTTTTTACAAAATATTTCATCCATGATCCTCCAAAATATTGAGTCATTTAGAACAATTTTAGTTTAATCATGGAAGCATATATGTTATGAAGTATGTGGCTCGATTTACACACATAGTCTTCAGTGAAATAGAGGTCTGTATCCGTACATCTGAGGAAAAAATATATATATAATGTTAGTTCCCAAAAAGAATAATCATTTAGTTTTTCCATTTCTATATAAAAAAACCAGATACATGTTTTACAATTTGTTCACAACTGATAAAGATATATTTAGTATTCATGGGGATGATACCATTTCAATCCCAAACCTAAATAAAAATAGTAATGTTGGTAATATATATAGACGAGGAAACTACTCTTATATTATCCAACAATCCGATAACACATTTATTCGATAATCATATTTTCTCCCAAATTGTAGTAGTGAACCAGGGTACATTTGGAGAGTTTCACTAATATAAAAGAAATAAGATTATATATAATTTCTTCAAGAGTATTAGTTTTTTTGTTAAATAGTATATCCACAAGGAGATTTTAAAAATCCAAAAAATTAAATGATAGGGAATAACATGAATCACTATCATTCTTCTCATTATCATTCAGAATGATCTCATTGAAATAGTTATAATCCACAAAATAAAGTGATATAGAATGATTTTAATAATATCATAATCACCTAGTGGACACCACTGTACCATGGCCATAAAGTATACAAGATGGGATCATAGTGAAAATATAATGGATTTGAGTAGGTGATCTAAATTTATCAAATGGTCCACTTAAGGGTGTGAAGAATGAATCATTCAATCTCCATGTTTATGAGAATATTTTTTATATGAATCTATCTAATTATATTAATATTTCACAAGTTGTATGTTAATGGGGATTTACATAGAAATGCTACAACATGTTTTATTTATGAAGATAAACAATAGTAAAATAGATTTTAGAGTCATAAAAATATCAACCAATTTCATTACCACTGATGATCAATACATTGTGTGGGAGTTTGCAATGCTGGAGATGAAAATAATTGATATATTTTTTAGAATGTATTAGTTGGAGGAATTTTATGCCCATACAATATATTATTCTCTACTGAAAGTATATGGATACATATGTATTAGAACATTTCCAGAGGATTTACTAGATCTACTATTAAAGAAGGAGGGTATTTTAATTTAAATTATGATGATTATCATATATATATTGATATTAATATCAAGAATCAATATCCATTAAAACATCCTCAATAAACTATTTTATGATTTTATGGGGTCTATGTGGTTCTCCATAATTTTCTTATGGTAGGGATATCATCAAATATGATATTGTATAGAGGATAGTAGAAATAAAAAAAGACTATGACATTATTTCCAATATAGATACCTTTTTATACCATATCTCCACATTAATGAACATGTTGTTTTGATGTGTTTTAGGATATGTGTACTTTTAGTAGTAATTGGATTCATTTATCATGATATTTTTGGATAACAACGTGTTGTAATATCATAATATAGATAATAATTGGATTCACTTTTATATTTTGTTGAATGCATTGTGTGACAATCATCACTATGTTGTTTTCTATATTTTAAACTTATATATATAACAAATATCCTTCCATGAGGATTTAATCTCTAAAAAGTTAATATCATATGATAATATGATGATTGATGTTACTATGGGATAGAAACCACATATGAAATTCTTCGTGAAAAACTATTTTCATTGATACCCATTCTATTACTATCACATTGTATTGGATTTATCTTTACTCAAATAGCCAATGAAGACATTGGAAAGAATGTTTTTTCTATTCATATGGAATTAATATGGTAAAAATAATATTATGGACCTCAAATATCATCTAACTGATAAACCTATAATCATAATTTCAACTGCATGTATAGGTTATGTAATTATTGTGAGGCCTATAGTTCAAAATTGGATTGTATTTTTATGATAGAGGATCATGTTATAGACTATAGATGCTAGCAGTTGGGACGAATTGAATTGAATTACCCACTTAGTGATTTGGAATTGTTAATGGGTATATATTCCTTGAGAACATGTAATCATGATATCAATAGTGAAAAGATTAGTTTTTCATAGAATTTAATTTATTAATCAATATCTTATCTTAATAGAATGTATTTTTTTGAAATTTTTCTTGGATGGAATGTCATTATATTTTTGACATAAATATGGTTTATAAAATTAGAAAAATAAATTATGTGACAGATATATTGAGTTTTAATTAATAACACAATGTTGTCACCAAATTATGTGTGTAGTGGAAACTCATGGTATTAATTGAAGACATCCATCCCAATTGACAATAAAAGAAATGATGTTTCTATGTTAATTTAGGATACTCTTCTTTCGAAATTTTAATTTATTGTAAAAAAGGATCTGTGATATGACTTGCAATGTAGTACATTGATTTCAAATTTCTAATACGGGGAATCCATTGAGGGAATGAAATATTATGTGACATATAAATTGTGCTCCAAGAAAATTATTGTACTTCCTCTTAACTGATAATATAAAATCCTCATTTCCTACAATAATTATTTGATGTCTATCCACTCATGGTTTTATAGAATTTAAATGGAGTTGGTTTTGTTTTTCATTGATAGTGATGAAATTGACTATAACTAGTTATGTAATTATGTGCATAACCTTACAAGAGGTAAAAGATTAATTTTTAGAAAAATAAGTTTTGATTTAATACATTACTATCTATATATATAAATGGAGTTATATTATCATGGATATTTTCATAAGTATATAGAGGAAACCACATAAAAATAATGCCAATTTGATGATATTCCTTAAACTTACCATGTTAGAAAAAATTGTTTCATGAATTTTTTTTTCGGAATATATTTTTGATAATTTACACATCATGTGTTCTAAATAAATTTCATGAGTGTAGTTAATGTTAAAATTAAATTCTAGTGATAATCATGTAAAAAGAGGAAAAAAAATTGAGATTATGTGATGCGTAACCCAGTTATATGTTATTTCCTTATAGGTGATAACAACATTATTTTGTCACAGTTATAGGATTGTGAAAGAAAATATGAAAAATACCACCTCGTTGGCCCTTCCAAATTACACTAGGACTAGTGGTGTCCATGAAACACTAACGAACGACTTTCAGAAGATGGAGTGGCCATCCAGATCTCGGTATTTCTATCATTCTTCACTAATTTTCTGTTTCTGGTACCCATTATGCTTGTTCTTATCATTCCCCACATGAGAAATTTGTTCTATTTGTGTCGGCCAATGTAATTTTAGGAGGATGTGTTTCTAGGTATTGTTTTCATTTATTTTTCATGCAATGGATTTTTATGACCTTATTCTTCAATTCCAAATAACATTATTTTCATATTTTATGACTATTGTTGTGTTCTGTAGGATATCTATTAATATCATTAATTAATCTCCATAGCTAGTATATGATCATTATTAAATCTTGAATGGTTTTATTTTAATACTATTTTGGGATGCCTCATTTTTTATTTTCACTAAGTAGATGGATATTTTAATTGTGAAAACACATGATCAGGGGAGGATACCTTGACTATGAATCCATCCTGACCTAACCATGACTCCATACCTAAATATATTTATTTTCAATTTCATCCCTAGAACATGATCCCAAAATAGTTGAACCTAGAATTCCATCCATCTGGATATTCAATAATATAAATTTTACTAAATGTTTATTTATTTAAAAAAAACAAGAAAACAATTTCAATTCAAGTTTCTTAATTTAATTTAAACATATGGACCATCCTAGTGGGATAGATAATCTAGCATTACACATCATATATTTTTAGATAGATTTTATGAGATTATTAAATTATTAATTTTGGTTATCACCTTAGGAATAAAATTATTCCAAGCAAGGAATTAGTTTCAATGAATGATTTCAATAATATGGATGATTAGAAAGCTATTTATAATGATGAAATAGTTAAATTATATACCGTTCCTCTATCAATTTTTTAATTGTTAAATAAATTATCATCATGATTTTGGTAGTCAATAAAATAATATTTGAGAAAAAAAGTGTCCATGAGTAATTCATGGCACTCTCAAAAGGATGGATGGCCAGATTATATATTCAAACAATGAATTATACACTCATTGATTGCATTACAGTTCACAGTGGTTCATTATAAGTTAATTTTATATTGGAGGATACATCATCTAGTAATAATTATCCAGAAATTATACAGAGGGGTTTATTGAGTCATTGTATGATTGTCTTTCAAAGTCGTCATATTCTTCTTTATATAGTGTAGAATCATAAAAAATTCGTGTTACCACTATCCACAAGATAAAATTAATGATTTGGATAAATAGAAAGAAAATTCATATATCCATGATAGTTATATAAATTTTTGATATCATACTTGCCAACCATTATCTTTCAATGTATGTGGACATGTGTTACTTATGATTTCACTATAATTGGGACATCATTGTTTCGGGATTCCATATATGTAATCTCTAGGGTAGTCCAAAAAATTTGAGATACAAAATGTTATCAGTGAATTTTAATTATGTTTTACAAACATTAATAGATAAAAAACATCCCAGAATTTATTTCAAATATCCCAATTAAAGAGGTTCCCATCAAATCATAATCATGTGTTTCATTATAGTCACGTCACAATTGTGCCGAATTCTTCCCTTATATATCCTGAATATGTATTTTGGATAACAAGATTTGATATTATTAGGAATATTTGTCTCTAGGGTATGGGTCGATTACAATTATTCCCATGTTCAATTTGCACTTACGAATTTGAGATTTATATGCAAGGGAAAGTCCAGATCTATTCAAAGTTAATGATAATTTGTAACTTTCTGAGGGTGGAATTCAAAATGTATATTAGAGTGTTTGGCCCATTATTTGAGGAATTTATTCATTTTATATATCAATTTTGATATTTATGGTGTTCCTTAACCCTTGGGATTCAAATGGATGTATTCTATGGATTGTAGAAATGTTTTGAATGGTGAACGATTAAGGGATGTTGTACATATTACATATATATTTAAATGAGGTAGACATATATTGTTACTGGTTAGGCCTATGTTTTTAAAATATATATAGATACATTATAAGGACACTCCCTTAAAACATTATGTAATATTTAATTAAATGAATAATTCACATTATGGGTCTTTACAGGATTAGAGTATTAGAGAATTAGGCCAAAACTATTAAATTATATCTCAAAAATTACAATGCTAAACACTTCACCTCAGTTTCAATTTCCTTAATAAAATATAAACTCTTAAAAACGTGTCATGTCTAGTTCCTTGTTTTAGACAGAATGATGTATCCTTGATCCCATTCTTGACCCTATTCAACTTTAAGTCCTGTGAAAAATATTTCAAAACTTAGGATGAGCATAAAATAATTAGTAAGTGTTATAAAATGATGAAATAAAAAATTATAACATCAATACATACATAATATAAGCTCTTTAACAATCCTCATGAAATCATAAGATTTACGAAATATACATAAAAATAATAAATCATAAAGGTAACATATGGCATCCATATCATACTTAAATTGTAGCTTTCTTAGCTACATAGATATTTACATTTGAAATACCCATAACAATATATTTCTTAAATCACATAGGAGAAACAATCACATTTACATCCGTCATATTACCCAATGCATTGGAGATCTATCTGGGGCTCACTCGCCCTAGGTTTATCACAAAACCACCCATATACGTAACAATGACCAAGAACCATATAATATTCATAACACATAAAACAAATATAAGGAAAGATAAAATTTCCACATTTCAATCTCAATATATCATTTAAAAATATTGAAATAAAAAAATCCACTATCAAATACATTTTCAATAAAAAAATACTTAAAATATAATATGGTGTTTATTTTCCTTTTAAAAATATAATGGCTTATTAAGGAAGAAAAATATCAAATAAAGCTCGCGGCAGAAGAAAGGACATTGTCACCGCATACATTTAAAAAAGTGTTTTTTTCATTTATTAATATTCTAAAAAAAATATTCATGTTCAAATGAATTGAGAAGTAAATTTTTTTATACACATTATAAAATGAAGTCATGTATAAAACAAAATATGCCTCAATGAATGTAGATTGAGACGAAGTCCCTTACCTTGGGTCTGACCTGACTCGATCGTTCTTTACTCTCCTAAATAATAAACTATAGTTAATTTATACTTTCATAAGAAGATTATTAATGTTTATTATTCCTTTTATATCATTTATTACATTTCTATAACAATTACTTAATTATTTGATTTCGTATCGGACATTTGGTAATTGTTCGGAACATGAGTTAAAAATGAGCATGTTATAATTATAAAATGTCCATGTCGTCCAAATTCCATTATCTATAGAATGATATTAATGATTTAGATATCATATATATCCAGAATATATATTTATTTATAATAGTGCAAAACATTTGGAGATAAGAAATGAAATGCACCGTTCATGGAGACGGTAAGCCTTACGTACGCATGAATGCTACATTAATTTAAATTTTATATTTGATGGCATAAAAAATAATGATTGATAGGTGTATAATAATTACTGTATAATATAATATATAAATTCATTAACTCCATCTTTTATAGATTCAATGAATGACATGAATGAGTCGTATCACTTTGATGGGGTGGTAGACCTCACTTTCTCAAATGATATTATCACGTTTACCCATAATGGAAACCATAAAGATATGATATTAATGAAAAATACCGAAAAATAGAAACAATATAAATAAAATATATATCACATATAAATACAGTCCCATCTTATGGGCCACCATAATAGGCGGTAGAAGAATATTGAAAAATTATCGTTTCTTGAGGCATCAGTTTTCCGTCCACAGAAACAGTATGTTCATTACCCATTAGATGGAGGTGTGTGTAGGTGTAGTTCTAATGTCCCTCATAACAACAAAATAGTATATTTAGGATAATTGTGTGGATATAATATAAAAGAATAAAATTATTTTAGGGGGTTTGATAAGGAAAATAAAACATAATAACCAAAGAGAATATTTTAACTTTAAATCACTTTTCTCCCATTGGTTTGATCGAAAAGGTTGACATGAATTGCCTTCTAATTAAGGTAAGGATTATAGGAGGAGTATAGGAATGAAGGGAGCTTAATTTGGCATAGGATAGATGATCCAAGAGGTTTTAGATGTGTGAGGAATGTGTTTGAAGTGAGGGATTTTTATCCAGGGGCTCTTTAGGAGTGTTTAAAAATATTATTTTATTATATAATGATATTCCGTTTCTAAATGTCCAAAACTCATTAAAGATGAAGGTACAATGACTCATGATTGAGATAAAATCTTCCAATAAAAATTGGACTGGTTTTTGATATTGTTATAATCATTATAATCTTATTTATTTAAACTATTTACTAGTGAGGTAAATACTTCATTATTATTGTTTCATAAATAATTTTTTTTATGTGAAGCCTAAAAATTATTGAAAAAATATCATGAAGTATAAAATATGTTTACCTTTGTAATTAATATTCAGAGTTGAATATATAACTTATATAACCCTATGTAAATGTATTTTTACCAAATGATATTTGTTTATGTCATTTTTGACTTTGCTTTCAATTAATTAATATATAGTTCCATTAACACTATTAAGTGGCTTTAAGGGGTCCCGAAATTTACCCAAGGATTCCCATGATTGGAAATGTATCAACCAATTGGATTAGGAAAAATATTACGGAAATTTTATATTATTATAAAAATATTTTCTTTCCCTTATTTATCATATTTATCATTTAACCATATTAAAAAAATATTTACTAATGAAAAATTCATAATGCTTAAAAATAATTGTTTCCTATATACATGATTTGGACCTCTTGATTTAAAATATGGAATCTATATTTGAAAATTAAAATCAAATATGTTGCAAAAATTAATTGAAATTTTTTTAACACTGTCAAAACAAAAGTCGTGTTTTTATTAAATAATAACTATTAAAAGATTTACTCTTATTTATGTCCAAATTTAAGGTGAAATTATTTCCAAATGAAAAAAAATTGGATTAAATGAATAAAAAATATAGTTACACTTTAAAAGTAATTATAAATATAATCTATCTTTATATATAAATTAGATTAAAAGGCTGTTTTGAATTAAAATACAATATTTTTCACTATTCATTTTGAAAATAAATTTTATCATAAAAAGAACAAAAAATTACTCAATGAAAATTTTGAGGTCCAAATTCTATTGAAATATTTTATTTTTAAAAATAAAAATTATAAAAGTGACCAAAACTAGATTTAAAGAGGGTTCTCCATAAAAAGGTAGAAAATCGACCTTTTAATGAATATTAGAGTCTTTATTCTTAAAATCAGATACTTTCAAATTTGAAGCATCTAAATTTTATTGGATAAATTTAAAAACATTTAAAAAACATATGTATTCATATTTTAGTTAGTTTTTTCCATTCCCACCAATACAATGGCTAGGCGTTAACTGGAATTTAAAATAATATTATGTTATTATTATTCAGTATGACCCAAGGTTGGGTGCAAAAAATTATTTCAAAGAAACTCATTGTTGTGTATCAGTTACACCATCAAACATAGAATCCCCGTTAATGTAAAATTAATATTTAATTCACAAATATTAATAAATATGAAAATGTTATATTCTTTGTTTACTTGGGATGTTACATCATTCCCCCATTTTGGGAATTGTGTCCCGACAATACTATTCACTTATCAAATAAGTGGGGGTATTTATCCCTCATAGTATTTTCAGATTCCCTTGTTTCACCTTCAACCATATGTTCTTTCCACAAAACCTATACCTGATTAATTACTTTATTACGAAACACATGCCTTTTTCGGTCAAGAATCTAGACCGGTTGTTCCTCATAAGAGATATTCTCTTCTTACTGAACTACCTCATGGCTCAAAACATGATATGGATCTAGCACATACATTATCAACATTGAAACAAGAAAAACATTGTGTACCTAGGATAAACATGGAGGTAAAGACACACTGTACACAACTGATCTAACATTATCTAGGATTTTATAAGGTCTAGTGAACCTCAGACTCAACATTGCATTCGTACCAAAATTCATTCCACTTTTCCATAGAGATACTTTGAGAAAGACGTGATCACCTATCAAAAATGTATGATCCTTCCTCTGGTTATCAGCATAAATTTTATGCCTCCTCTGAGAATTTCTCATGTGCTTCTGAATCAACAAAACCTTTTTCTGCACTCTCATCTACCAATTCTGGTCCCATCGGTTTTCTTTTCACCTACTTAATCCCACAAATCTAGATTTCAACACCACTTCCCATATAATTTATCAAATGGAGCCATCTATATACTAAAATGAAAACTGATATTATATAAAAATTCAACCAAAGAAAGATATTGTTCCCAAATTCCATAGTAATCCATCGAGAAAGCATGTAAAATATTATCCAATTTCTGAATTTTTCATTCTGACCACCCATTTGATTGATGATGAAATGTTTTACTAAAATATAATTCAGTACAAAACGAATTCTAAAGGCCTTTCCAAAAGATAGATGTAAAACTAGGATCACAATCAGATTCAATAGATAGGGGAACACCATAAAACATGACTATCTCTTTACATACAACCGAAAAAGTTATTCTGGAGAAAATGTATCTCTAATAGTTATTAAATGAGCATATTTAGTCAATCGATCAACAACAACCCATATTGATTTATTACCTCTATATGTCATTGGTCATCCCACAATGATGACCATCGATATATATTTCAATTTCCACTATGGCACCAGTAAAGGCTGAAGGATACCATTCAGTAACTGTTGCTCTGATTTAACTTATTGACAAGTCAATAAATTCAAAGTAGTATAAGAAATATATCTTCTCATTCCATCTAACAAGTAATACTCTCGAAGATCATTGTACATCATAGTACTGCTAGGATGAACAAAAAACGCAGAACTATGATCTTCACATAACAAATAATTCTTCAACTGTGAATCATAAGGCACAAAAAATCTATTCCCAATCCTAAAAAAAATCATTATCAATTTTAAAATCAGACAACTCACCCTTATAAACCAGATCTACCTTTTTCTGCATCTCACTATCTTCCTTCAGTGATTTCATACTTCTTTTAGATTGAGATGATTTCACTGACACCTGAAACATAATAGAGGAATTTTATGCACCAACAACTTCTATTCAAAATTTAATCATATCAAAAAACCAAATAATCTCGTTCCAAATGTACCATGGTAAATGAAGCATTACTTTTTCAACTCAAAGAATCATCCACCTTATTTTCCTTTCCCATATGGTAATGGATTGTGCTATCATAATCCTTAATTAATTCCAACCATCTCCTCTACCTTATGATTAATTTATTCTATGTGAATATACTTAAAACTTTTGTAGTTTGTATATATTTCACATCATTATCTGTATAGATGATGGCTCCAAAATTTTAAATAAATAAAAAAACAGTTGGTTTTTGCAAATCATGTGTAGGCTAATATTACTCACAACGTTTCATCTGAAGTGATGCATAAGCAATTTCCAGATCATTATACATAAAGACATAACCAATTATTTTCAAAGAAGCACCACAATAGATAATATACCCATCAGATCTAGACGGTGGTTCCAAAATGGATCATTCACCAACCATCTTTTCAATTCCTAATAACAATCATCAAATTCTTTTGTCCAAATGAACAGAACACCTTTTCAAGTTAACGTAGTCATTGGGATAGAAACCTGTGTCGAATATTTAAAAAACCACCGATAATAACCTATCAAACCAAGAAAACTATGAATATCGGTTAGATTTTTAGGTATTGGCCATTCTTCAATTTTTTTTGTTTTAGTAGGATAAATAGTTATGACATTTTTTTGATACAACGTGACCAATAAATGAAATTTACTATAACCAAAACTCAAACTTATTAAATTTACCATACAATTTATTTTCTTTTTAATGTTTTCATGAAAACCTTTAAATGACTATCAAGATCCTATAAAATTTTAGAATAATAAATAATATCATCTATGAAAACAACAAAAAAAATATCTAGGAACTCACGGAAAATTATATTCATAAGATCCATGAATACAAAAGGTGCATTGCATAAACCAAATGTCATTACTACAAGTTCATAATTTCAATATCTAGTAAAAAATGTTGTCATTATAATTTCAGCATCTTTTACTTTCAACTGATTGTTCCCCGACCTCAAATAAATTTTCCAAAAATACTAATCTCCCTGGATCTGAACAAAAAAATCATTCATACGATCAAATAATACTTGTTTTTAACAATGATGTTATTCAATGCTCTATAATCAATGCAATGTATCATTGAATTATCATTATTTTTAACAAAAAAGAAGGGAGCACTGCATGGTGATGTGCTAGGTCGAATGAAACATTTATCTAATAGCACTTGTAATTGCATCCTTAACTATAAATGTTTAATTTGAGGCAATTGATTAGGGGTTTTGAAATTGTATTAGTATCAAGATCTATGTAAAAAATACATTCAAAATCTTGATCATGTAAAATACGAGGTAACTCATTAGAAAAAACAATATGGTAATCATTTACCACTTGAACATCATTATTCTAAATAATTCCTTTGTTTTCAACAATATGTGCCAGGAAACATTCATTTACATCTTTTACAAGATTCTCAGCTTCATGATATATTATCAAAAGAAAGCATTCATTTTTTTACACAAATTGAAAATCATTCTAAAAAGAAACTACATTAGCTCTGGAGTAAATCATTTCATGATAAACGAAAATCCAATCCATACCCAAAATAAAATCCTACTCTACTAGAGGGAAAATAGAAAGGTTTGAAGGTAGATTCATTCCACGTATAAAGATATAAAGGTTCTAATGTTTACATTTTGTCTCAATATTTATTCACTATAATTATATCATAAGTTAATTAATCATATTTTAAGATGGAATTACAAATTTACTAGAAAACCTCTCAGAAATGAAAGAGTGTGTAGACCCTAAATAGAACAACACGTTAGAATAACATGAACAAAAAAACAATGTACCTAAAAATTCGTTAATTGATGATCCCACATCTACTGAAGTGGTTGGAAAGGATTTCACCAAAAATTTATGCTTGTATTTTAGCTGCTTTTCATTATTTGAGTTCTTTTTTGGACACTCATTTTCACAATGACCCATTTCATTTCACTTAAATCATTTTACTGACTGTAAATTAGTTTTTTTTTCTTACCATTAAATTAATAATTCGTGTCATATGATAAATTTTACCACATTGGTAACACTTACCAGAATTCAAAAGTCATTCCCCAGCATGATTTTTACTACAATTTTTTGAAACAAAAACTTATGATTTTTACCATCAGACATTTTTTATGTGTTCTTCCCATTCCCCTACCACCTCAAACGCTTATTCTATTTTTTTCATTGAACACCCGATCATCGAAAAATTCCATTTCGACCTTCTCTACACATAAAAATGATTTTCATATCATTTGAACTCACATGAAGCTATAGCCCTTTAGAAAATTGGATTTAATCCTGAGTAAAAATGGTTAAATTTCTTATCAAGATCTCATATGAAATTTGGAGCATACCTTGCCAATCGAGTGAATTTTGCTTCATAATCAGCCACTGAGTCATCCTCATACCTAAATTATAAAAACTATTTTTCCATCGTAAGATGAACCAACATAGAAAAAATTTTCTCAACTAACATACCTGTGAAATCATCCCAATCAAGAGCATAAATTTGATAACAATCCCTAATATTTTTCACCATCAACCACGACTGATCAGCTTCACCTTCAAAATGGTAAAAATAGATACTAACCATTTGAAGTTCTAAAAACCCCATGATATCAAAAATCTTCTTTATTATTTTAATCCACCATTCATCTTCCACATGGTCAGATGATACACTAAATTATAGGGGATGATTCCCCATGAAATGTTCAACTATTGAAATGTTCCTTTATGGTTGATCTGGATAATCTTGTGCATGGATAACACCACCATTTATAGCTTGATTTAACTATTTTTTCACTGGTACAAACAATTCAGTTCCAATTCTGACCATCTCAGGTTTCTGATTTAGAAGGTTGCCTTCCTCCCGATGTCGTCCCATTAGAGCAGCCATGTTTCATCTGCTGAAAACAATTCTGAACATAGAAATATCTTAGGTGAAACAACATGGTAATCTGTAAATACTATAACTTTCAAATCATATCATAAACTAAAAATAATTAATTCACATTAATTTATAAATATCTCAATTCATATTGTTGTCTAATCCAACCTGTGAAACCCACAATATAGTCCCAGCCTTAAAACAGTACATAATCATGAATTAAAGAAATAATTTACAATGAGGATCTTTTCATGTTTAGTGTTTTAGTGAAATATAAAATAATTATTACATTACATATCACAATTTACAAATCATACACTTCAACTTAGTTTCCATTTTTTCATAAAATAAAAACACTTAAAAACTGTGTCATGTATAGTTCCATGTTTTAGGCATCATAAATTTTCATTGATCCCATGATTTACCCTATTTATCTTTATGTCCTATGAAAAACATTTCAAAATTTGGGATGGGAATAAAAATCTCAGTGAGGGTTATAAAACATTAGATAACCAGTAAATACATAACATAATCTTTTTAACATACCACATGAAAACATAATATTTATGAAATATACTTACAGATCATAAATAAAAAACGTAACTTGGGGATCCCATATCATACATACATTGTAGCTTTATGAGCTTTGTAGGGAGTTTCATTTTCAATACCCATCATAATATATTCCCTAAATCTATTGGAAGAAATATTCACATTTTCTTCTATCATGTTATTCAATGCATTGGAGAGATATCTTCGTAACACCTATTCTAGGATTATCAAATAACCACCAATATATGTAATGATTACCAAGAACCATAAAATATTCATATCATATAATAAAAATATAACGGAAAGATAAAATTTCCATATTTCAATCCCAATATTTCATTTAAATATATCGACATAACAAATCCATTATCAAAACCATTTTGAATACAAAAATACTAAAAAGAGTATTTAGCATTTATTTTCCATTTAAAAATATTTTAGCTTCTTAAGGAAGAGAAATATCAAATAACGACCGTGGCGGCAGAAAGGTCATTGTCACCACTTTCGTTAAAAAGTAACATTATCTTGTTTTCATTTAGTAAAATTATCTATAGAAAAAATATACCTTTTGAAATTAAATTTTATGTCAAATGTTTTTATAAACCATATAAAATAATGTTACGTATAATACAAAACTTGCCTCAATGGAAGGAGATTGATAAGAAGTCCCTTTCCTCATGTCCGACTTGACTCAATGAATATTTTATCTCTTTAATAATAAACTAAAGATAATATCTACATGATTAAGTATCTTTTTCATATATATTATTCCTTTTATATAAATTATAACCTTACTATGAAAATTAGTTAGTAATTTGAGTTCATATCAGATATTTTGTCGATGTTCGGAACTAGAGTTCCAAATGAACATGTTATATTTATAAAGTGTCCATGCGGTCGATATTAAATTATCTCCAGAATTATATTCATGATTTAAATATCATATATATCATATATATCTACTATATATATGTATTTATAATAGTACATAACATTTGGAGATAATAAATGAAATGCACCATTCATGGAGAAGGTAAGTCTTGCGTACGCATGAACACTACTTTAATTTCTATTTCATATTTATTGTAATTAAAAGATAATTATTAATAAGTATAAAATAATTAAATTATAATATACTAAATAATTTCATCAACCAAATCATTTATGTTTTCCAAATATGACATGAATGAGTCATATCACTTTGAGTGGGTGGTATTCCACACTTCCTCAAATGAAATCATCACGTTAACCGATAATGGACACCATAAAGGTATCATATAAACCAAATATACATAAGAATATAGACAATATAAATATAATATAAATCTCCTATAATGATATTTCCATCTTAATTGCCACAATAATAGGTGGTAGGATAATATTTAACAATCATCGTTTCATGAGGCGTTAGTTTGATGTCCACAAAAACAATTTGTTCTTTAACCATTAAATGGATGTGTGTGTAAGTATAAATCAAATACATATCATAAACAAAAACTATAATATTGAGGATACTGGTGTTTTTATAATGTAAATGAATAAAAAGAGTTTGTGGTGTTGGAGAAGGAAAATAAAACAATAGAACTTAAGAGAAGAGGTTACCTTTAAATCGGGTATCTCCTTTCGGTTTGACCCAAAAGGTTTACTTCAATTGCATTCTACTTAGGATATAGCTTCTAAGAAGAGTAAAGGTATGTATTAAGATTAATTTGTAATATTTTGGACAATACAAGGGTATTGGATATGTTTGGAATGTGTTATATGTGAGAGCTTTTTATTAGGGGAAGGAGGGGATCATTCGGAATGTTTTAAAATATTATTTTAATATATAATAATTTTTGGTTCCTAAAGGTCCAAAACTAATTAAATTCATAGATAATATGACTAATTTTTTAAATACAATCATCCAATAACAATTGGATAGGTTTTGGATGTTGTTTTAATCATTATAATCATATTTATTTAAATCATGTATTAATGAGGTAAATAATTCATCATTATTATGTAAAAAATAATATTATTTATTTGATGTCTACAAATTATAAAAAAATTATCATGATGTATGAAATATTTTTAAATTTATAATTATGATTTATAGTCTAAGATATAACTTATATAACGACATGTAAAAATTGTTTTACTAAAAGATATTTGTTTATTTCAATTTAGCCTTTACTTTAAATTCATTAATATAAAGTGTCATTATCACTCTTAAGTGGCTCAACAAATTCCCAAAATCGACCTAAGGAATCCTATTTTCCGAAATGTATCAAAAAATAGTATTATAATACATTTTAGTGTAATTTTATATAACTAAAATATTATTTTAATACCCTTATTCACCATATTTTTTATTTAACCATGGTAAATAAAATATTTTCTTACATAAATAGTCATAATGCCTAAAAATAAAAGTTATCTAGTTACACAATTTAGACCTACTGATTCCAAATATTGAGGTTATTTTTTCAAATTATAAACCCAGAAGTGGCAGAAAATAATTTAAATTTAATTCCTGCTGTCAAAACAAAATGTGTATTTTATGAAATAATTATTATCAAAAGATTGATACTTATTTATGTCCAATTTCAATGTAAAATTACATCCAATTACCAAAATTGGAATAAATGGTAAAAACTAAATATATTATCACTTTAAAACAAATTAAAATGATAATATAAACATATAAATAAATTATATTAAATGGTAGTTTTGAATTAAAATAAAGTATTTATCACTATTTATTAAAATGAATTTTATTAGAAAAATACCAAAACATAAACAAATGTAAATTTTGATGTCCCGATTATAAAAAAAATTTATTTAGTAAAATTGAACATATAAAAGTTATCAAACCTCTATTTTAGGAGGGTTATCTATCAAAAGGCGGTAAATCGACTTTTTAATGAATATTAGAGTATTTATTCCTAAAATCATATTCATTATTATTTTATGCCACTAATATTTATTGGATAAATTTAAAAACATTTTAAAAACATGTATATTTATATTATATTTTTTTCTGTACATTCCCACTAATACAATGTGTAAGTGTTAACTAACGTTAAAAATATCATTATAATATAAATTTTTAATATGACCCAACATCGTGGGTAATGTAAGATTTCATTTAAACTCGTTGTTGTGTATCCGGTATTCCATTGAACATAGAATCCCCTTTAATGTATAATTAATATTTAATTCACAAATATTATTATATTTTAAATTTTTATATTCATTATTAACCTAGGATGTTACAAAAAATGTAGAAATTATGAGACATTAAAAAAATTAAATTATTTAATTCGATATTTTTGTCCAAAAATTTACCAAATGATGTTGTCAAATAGAGTAAAACTATTAATGAGATATTAAATTTTTAAATCGAATATTCTATTTAAAGTGTCTTGATATTCCTTCATTTAATGACATTGTAGTTTTAAACTAATAGAAACCATAGAATTGAGTTGTTAATCCTAGTTCTATTAGATCGTATTGATTTTGATTAACTTTTCTATGGTTCATTGATATAATGTTAATGGTTGTTTATATTCCCTAGATCATGAATAGATACCGCATGTTGACTGTATTCTAGATAACTATATTTTCCATATTTACATATCTGTTATAATATGAAGGCTCATGTTCTTAAATTATTTTTAATTTATATCAAATGAAAAAAATGATATCAAATATCATTATATATATAAACTACTAGTTGACCTTATAAAATAAGATGTGGGTGACCCTCATAAGGTGTTACATAAAATTTTGTAATGGTTTTATTCATATTGATGCAGGTTTTGGTTTGGTGAAATTATCATGAATATTGGGGGTGTGAGTGAATATTAATTTTCATATGAAATTGTCCATGTTGTGTGGTACATAGAAGGGGGATGTTAGGGGATAATAAAATTTTAATATCTAGTGAAAATTCATGTCTTGAGGAAATTATATTACTCATTAATTAGTCTACTTAGTGGGGATTCATCTATGTAGTATGCATCAAGCTAGTACTTTCAGGGGAATGTGGGTTCATAATAGGAATGAATGATTGATGTGTGTTATTAAAAAAATATTTCATTATGAACTTTATTATTTCTTTTATTATATACTAATCATGGTTCATAAAAATATAGAGATAATTGTGTCATGTTTTAGAGGACTTTGTGAGATGTCTGTAATCCACTTATGGAGTTCAATCATTCACACCTACATATGTAATTTTTTTTGCATGATTATTGTATCTATAATGATTTTGTTTTGGGGAATATTTCATTCATTTCTAGCATAAATTATTTACTATTCAAACATGAGTGATTAGAGTTGATGATTCAAAATGTGATTAAAATGGTACGGTTGGATTTTTTTCACCATGGAACCATGAGTGTTTGTATTTTATTTTATTTCTATTCATGTGTTATGTATCATTTTATACCAAGACTCAGATAATAGTGTCCTTTTTTATAGAGTTGGTTTGTATTGGTATCATTCATCATATATTATTTTTATATTCTATCATGTTATTTGTTTTGTGTTTCTATGTGGTAAGGGGATATCATTCCCTCATGTGTGCACTAAACTCATGATATTTACTAATAACCACAACATTCATATGAATGTCACCTAAGGCCTATAAAACCTCTATATCATTCAATGAAAATGTGTTCGGGTTGGATGTTATATCTTTTAACTCATATAATGAACATTCAGAGAGAATATAACAAAAAAAAATTTGGGTCCCAATTAATATTTCATCATTCCCCTTATATATGGTTGCAATAAATCTTCAAGGTAATGAATATAGATTCTAACTAAAGATCTTGTTTAATATTTTTAAATTTATAGATCATTATTTTCATTAGTGATTAATATGACACTATATCATTCAAAATTAAGAAACAACCATTTCCATTAATTTATGCAACACAATTTGTTTTAAATTATCATATTCCCATTGATAATGATTATATTTTTCCAATAACAATTCTCATATTTTTCTCTGCATAACACTCTTCACGCTACCATGACCACGTGATTTTTCACCAAATATGTGTCAACATGTTTAAAGATGTATCTAATAAATAAAAATATTTTCTTATAAATGATTGTAATATTAAAAAACAAGAATACTATGTATAATAGTTATATAAATTGTTTTGGAATTTTCATTGAGAGCTTTTATCATTATAGGTCTTCAAGATATTTCATCTGGAGCAGTAATAAAGCAATTAAATTCTAAATCATGGGTACAAAATTCACAGTAACCTAAAGGGAATTATAGTTAACTCATAATTCCCATACCACATGTAAAATGATGTATTTAATATGTTATCGTAATTCTGAATTAACAAATGTTAAATTAAATAATGATATATCCTTAAAAATATTATGCTCCTTGATGTTGGGAAAATATTTCTTTTCATGGGAAATTCTACTTATTCTTTTAAATAAGTAAAATTGTCTATATGTAATTAATAATGAAACCCAATATCCCATACAATTTATTCTAAAAAAGGATAACGACTCACAAATATGAAAAATTTGGTATATTATTCCTTTATGGAAAAACAAATTTATTTTTTATTCAGCTAAAAAATTTCGGCTACATGTATTCTGTTGGGAGTCATGGATTGGTTTTGACTCAAGGATGACTTCAACAGAGAACTCTAATTCATGATCGGTGGATGTCATGATATATCATCCATAAATACATTTTTTCAAATAATGAAAACAAGAACATCTTTAATTGTATATATGAATTTATAAATAATATATATTTCTTCCATCTCATTTTACCATAATTTTATTGTGTTGAGGTACTCGTGGTTAATCAATAAAATATTATGGAAATAAATATACATCGTCAATGATTAAATATTCTCTTCCCCCTTCATAAATATTAATATAATTAATTAAGGAATATATTATATAACTATTCATTTATAGCCAATAAATACATATTATTATTTCAATGAAACTGATATTTTTAATTATACGGTCTAAAATGGTTTATTATATATGAATTTGATTAGATACTACTCAATATATCATTATTTATATAAAACTCATATTTTGTGTTAGGATTGGAAGCTTATTCACTTTAGTTTTATTTTACGATTTATTATTCTAAAACAATAAATGATATAAAAGTGATCCCATTCATAGAATATAAAAAATAATTAGCTAAATTTTATGTTATTACCGACTTCCATATTTTAATGTTAATTGGAACATGAAAAATTAATTTAGTAATTTCATAATTTTAGATATTCCCTATAGAACATTTCAAAGGTATATTTCCTTGCTTCTTTGGGACTTAATTTGTATAGTTCCCAATATCCCCTATGTTTTATATTTGATATTGATGGATTCCATCCCTCCCTTTCAATCATGATTTCTATAGTATTTTTACCCAAAATTCAATGAAAACACACATTACATTAATGAATGAACCACATTATTTCATTCATACACATTTACATATTAGAAATTACATCCTTCCCATAAAATAAATATATGTATTTAATTAGATATATATATTATATTCAATTTTATTTTTGTGATTTCATTTATAAATAAAACCATAGTTGATTTTTTTAATATTTATATCACATTTGACTTTATCCTCACTTACTATGAAATCATTATGAATAAATAAAAAATGATGTATATGATTTAATCCATCAAAAACATGATCAATATTACTACTTCGATTATGTTCATAATTAGTAACATGAGTTTACTAACATATAATATTAATATTATATTTAAATTCATTTTCCCATTACATATATCTTTGATTGAGATATTTTATTTCTATAATATCTCTTAGCTCACGAGGAAATATTTTTTTGGTGAATATATATATATAAATATGACTTATATTATCTACTAACTGACATTAACATCACCTTCATGATCTAGATCAATGAAATCTTTTTATCTAAATCTCCCATGATAAGTTTTTCTTCAAAGAATTATTTTGACCCTACATCACTTCATAAGGATAGAAATAACCATCCTTTGAAATATTTATATATTTATATATTAGAAGTAACATTAAATGATGATAGTATCATTAATAATAATTGGTTCAACATTGTTAGACTATGTTTGGATTTAGCTGGTAGATTTATATGGTTGAGATTATTTGTAATGAGTGAATCCAACTGGTCAAATATATTTTTAAAACTCCCTATTCCCACACAAAATTAGTTGACCTCATAAACATTATCATGAGAGAAATCCATACATATGCTATGAGTGTTTTTATTGTTTAATTATTTTTACTAGGAAGCAATTTTTAATAATTGAATACATTAGATTCACTTAGTAAATTAAGAATTTGATTATATAATTACAAATCTAGTGCAATACATGAAATGAATTAAAAATTTACTCAATAATAATAATAAAATAATAAGATTAGTGTCCTTATGAATATATTCATATATTAATAATACATCAAAACCATTAATAATAATTAAAAAATAGTGAGTTAAGAAACCAAAACATATCCCCCAAGAATTTTACACTACTTGTGAAGTTAGTATTTATAACATATAAATTTTAGTAAGTGAGAGATAATGTTTATTTTATTATAATGTATGTTGATACATTGAATCTCACAATTTCTGATCAATATGTTCTATAGTATTGGAATACTATATATATTATATTGATAAATTAAAATATATTACATAATAATTGAATAAGAAAAACATCTGATTCTATTAAAGCAATTAGTAAATAATTCATTATATACTTATAATGGAGACATCAAAGGGAGAAATAACATATAATTAAAGGTTGAGTACATTGGATTCTATAATGAGTAAATGAGGAGTAATTAATATAGAATAGTGGAAAATAAAAAAATCCTCCATTAAATAAACATATTTTGTTCGAAGTACATTCTTACATGATACCAACATGAAAATCACATGCATAGGGGAAATTGATTACTCAAAAAAGGAATTGAAATGATCGTGAAAATAATTAACTTTATATCAAGCCCTCATATATGTTATCTAGAATAATTTGTTCAATTCCCAAAAATGAACTCTATTTAAAACAAATGTGTTGATGCAATCCATCAATCCATAAAATATGTACAATTTTGTCTGATGAGACCAGTCAATGCATCATTGAACTATCAATAATATCACTACACTTGTCACATGTATATGTAATCCATAAAAAATATATTGAATTATTAATACAATAAATTATCAAAATTGTTGATAAACAAACTACTATTAATATAGAATAAAAAATTAGAATATTGAACCAATAATGTCATAAAGAACCGTGGTAACTAGCAATATTGATAAATATTTTAATTTTAATAATTATATTTTATTTCTAGAATAGAATAATAATCATTATAGGATTTTTTTTAATTGATAGGAATACCAAAAATAATATTTTTGAAGATTCCCATGTAAACATAGGAAAAATATAATTTTAAAAAAAATATTAAATGTCTTATACATAATAATTTATAAAATTGGTTTTATTGAAAATAGTAATATAAAATTTTAAGTTAATATTGATAACATTTGATGAATCTTACAGTAGGTAAAGGTAGTAATGTTTGATAAAATAAAAATATATTTTCAAACATTTTTAAATATGAAAATAAACCTTAATAAAAATTATGATATTATTTTGTTTTAATCCTATGCAATAAATGTAAAAAATATTTCAAAATGAACATAATGAACCATTTAGTGATAAATAAAAACACTACTATGACATTTAGAAGGACCAATATATGAATAAAAGGTCATAAATTATGAATTCAAAGCATTATTTAAAAAATTAATTTCCATCACATGTAATATATATATGGACTCACAACAAAAAAAATATGAGTTGGAAAATAAACATGTATACCCAAGAATAATGATTTTACATGAAATGAAATGGTGTACAATTTATTTGAATCATGAAATTTTCAAAGAGAAATATTTATATAGAAATTTTTCAAATAAAATAAAATTGAAACATAAATCACTTCTGACATTTATAACATTTGAATCATAACAAATCAATAGAGTAAAATTAATTTAATATTTATATTGAATGATCATGGAGGAATTACTAATTAAATATTTTAGATGGGATGTAAATAAAACATATAAATTAAAAATAGGTTCAACATATAATCTTTTCTCATAGTTATGGAAACACACGATTTATTGAAATAGATATTACATTTTTTCTGAATATTCATTAAATTATTTAAATAAAACCCTAGGACCATAACATGTTATTATATATCTATACTAGGTACAGAATGTTCTAAAATGTGGAATAATATTCAAAATTTCTATCAATGATCATCTAATAATGTATTCATCTTTTTTATAGCCTTCATAAACCCTTCATCATAACCTTATGTATGATATATGAGAATGTGAGAGCTTTGATCCTCAATAATGGCAAATAAGTAAGATATGTTAACATTAAATCAGAATAAGAGTATTAGAAGATGATATTAACATTTTATATAGTACCCTACAAATCAAAGGCCACGATCATGAGGCAAGCATTAAATATTAGATGTTAATAAGAAAATAATCTTTTGAAATAAAAGAATATATTCTATGAAAATAAATTTTTCATATACATATCGAACTAAAGTCTTATTAAATTAAATAAATAAATAAAAAAATGATCACTCATTAGTTTGAATAAAAGAAATTTGGGCCCTAACATGATCTTATTGACATAAAACTAAGTCAAAAACAACAATAAGGACAGAAAAAATAGGTCCATGAATAATATAGTGTAATTGTAATCAAGTTTAGCCAAGACATTGTGAACATATAATTAGGTTCATGAATAAAATTACAAACATGTATTCAGGTCCACATAAAACAATATAAACTTGTAACTAGGTTCATTCAAAACATAATTACTCAATTTATGCCCATATTAACATAATGCATTAGAGGATGACATTAGTCCCAATCATCTTATAATTAATACCATACAGATATGTAAAATAATATCATAAAACTTGTCACATATATTCATACTATAACAAATGAAAATACATCGAGTGTGATAAAAATTTTATAAATTTTTTTACCATTCAGAGAATGAATATGGATAAAATTATTCAATATTAACTCCATTGATGATTTTTTCACATCAATAGAAGTAATCATAGCTTTAAAACTAAATATGAAATACCTTAGAAATATTTCCTAAGGAAATTAGACTTTCTATATTGAAATTGTTTTCTAAATGATAATTTTTTTAAATAATTTTCATTGAAAATAAATTTTAGACCATATAATTTACGATACAATGAAAATATTTTTAACTGCCAGAAGAAATTCCCTTAAATTTTTTTAAAAAAGGGTTCAATTCACATTTTTGGTTAAAGGCCCGTGATCATTTATTTGGAAGAAGTAATAAATATTTCCTTATATACATATTTTAAAATGTAAAATGTGGGTATAATTATATTTTAAATGTAGTTTAAGGTATTTTAAAAACATTTATTAATGATCTTTTAATTATCATTGTTTCATAATAAAAAGGCGTTTTGAACTGATGATATAAATATTGAATTTTTTCGTAAAAACATTACTTTAATACTATTGTGTATATAAATAGATGAAAAATAAAGGAAAATGGTTTTTCCGGATTATAAATATAGTAAGAATACAATTTATTTTATTTTTGAGATATATATAATATTATTTAACAGTTAAAATCATAATCATAAACAATATTGAAAAAACATTATATTTTACCACAAAGCTTATAAACATTTTAAACATTGAATCGTAATACATTCATAATAATAAGAATAATACAAAAATATAATATTGTATAAAAAATGAAATTGATGACATATAAAATAAATTGTTTCTTATAGTCACATCATATAATAAGATAGATTCGTATTATAACATAGTTATCTAAGAAGGTTGTTTGAGACCCAAATCACTAACTTCTTGGGTTACTTTTGTATTGTAAAGCACATGAATGAGAGTAATTCTAATTAAAATGAAAATAACTATAAATAAAATTATAAAAATAATAAAATAAAATCATTTTCTATACATACACAACTAAAATTAAACATGACGTGAATATGGAACCTATCTCATAAAAACTTAAAAGTTATATGAGAACTCTTAACCTTATGTATCAACTTCATTCATGAACATTTGAAATTATTGTATCACAAATATCTGTTTATAATAATTTTTTTATAGAACAGTATATATATATATATGATACAATATATTTTTTAATTATGTCATTTTAATTCCTGTCTATTAATAATTCCTTGATAAAATTACATTTCCTATAATAACTTCTCCATTTTTCATGTATGTTTTGATTTTTAATATTTGGTCCATTTTCCATGATGTATTGAAATTGTAAAATTAATATTAATTGTGAAATAAATATTAAATATATTTTTTATATATGTATTTTTATTTATCTATAATATTTTTCTATGTAAAATGAAATTCATTGTTCATAGATATGGGAGTAGATTGTGATGCATTAACGATGGTTACATTCCTAAATTAATTATAAAAATAAAGTGAAATTATAGATAATGATTTCAAATTCACTTTTTTGTCTTATGTGGAATTTTTTTCCTATATATAACATCCTTATTATAGTCTATTTAGTGTGTTAGAGAATCTCATAACTTCACATGGTGGTAGTCTTACATACGAATGAGTGAAATTATAAAATTCCCAAAAATAGAAATTATAAATGTATATGTGATATAAAAATAAAACAACCAATTAAATATAAGAAATATCATATTTAAACAAAAAATATATCATTATTTTTAGCCAAGATAGTAGGAAATTGAGAAATGAATGATTTCTATTTGCGAGGTGGTAAATCACAGTAAACATGAATGATGATTTTGTAACCCATTAAATGGGGGTGTAGATAGTTGTAGAGAACATAATTGAAAAAATATATTCGTAAATTGAATAAACTAGGATTATTATTTAACATATTCATAATAATAATTGAATGTAGTGGAATAACAAATAATATAATCTCCCCTATTGATGAAGATTTACTCTTCATTACACATCATCCATTTTTTTCTCCAAAATCCATCTAGGATGGATTTCTGTCCAAATTTTGGAATTTTATGACGAGAGGAGGGATTTTTTTAATTGTTTAAGGTGGTTTATTTTCATAATTTGAAATACGTCACTTTTTTTTTAAATGAGGTGGGTGGTATTTTTTTCTATTCCATAATGAATTCCATATAGGGAGGTAAACATTAAATAATGTGACTCCACAATAGATTAATAAATATTTTATTATTTATTTGGATTATATATAACTCCACCACTACATTATTTTTATATTTTATTTCTCAATATTTAATTTTACTTAATTTTACCCATGATGTTTTTTACCATGATAAATTATTTCTTTTTATTTACATAAAAAATTTATCATTTATGAGCTAAATTGAAATTAAATTAATTAGATAATATATTCCATGTTATTATAAATATGAAATGAAATTTATTTATTAATTTCATTGTGAGTAATTTTTTTTAAAACAGAATAATACCCAACAACCCATTTTGTCCTTAATCACAAAAAATAATTTTAATTACCTTTACTAATAATTGTCTTAAAATTTTAATTTTATCTTATTGGATAATATAATGTAATCTGATTCCAAATAAAAATAATAATTTTTAAAATTAAAATCTTATAATTTTTAAAATTAAATTCAAATTTAATCTCACACATGTGACGAGATAGTGAGTTTGTAAAGGGGAAATAGTCCAATGTTTACAATGTTTTTACATCAAAAATATATATGAAAAATATTAAAATAGAATTAAATTGATTAATAGATATATAATTTATAAAATACTACATTACATCCAAATTAACATATAAATTATCTTTATATATAATTTAAGCTTAACGTAACCTTTCAATAAAATTTCATTGTCATTAAACATTCATCAAAAGATTAATATTTTCCAAAAATCAAAAAATTTATCAATTTATATTTTTGAATAGACGATATCAAAAACGATTATTTTTTCTAAGAATAATTTATGAAATATTAAATTTAAAATTATAAATTTTGTGTTCTAATAGAGAAGAAACGACTCAATGGAAATATACATTATTTAGCATAAAATTATATTAACCCTTATTTATTCTCTAAAAATCATATAGGATGAATGTTAAAAATAATATAGAATATAAAACATATAAATTTCATTGATATAATTAAACAACAGTATTTTTAAAACCTATTTAAGAAAATGTCACTTGTATTCAATGAAATTATTTTTTTGGAAATGATTTTTAGTTAATTAAAAAGTGGTTTTATTTTATCTTTTATTAATCTGTCACAGAATAAATCAATATTTAAAAATGGATATACAATATTTTATTAATTTAGTTTATCCTACTAATATTTATCATTATAGTTGTTTGGTCTTAACAATCCGATTAAATAATTATATTTAAATTATATAACACATTTTTTTTCATCGCGGTGTTGTATGTAACATAAAAAACAATAGTATATTGAGTTAAAAAGGATATATTGTTGTTGAGTATGAAACATGTTAAACATAATATTTGTTGTAACATAAAATATCAATTATATTTAATATATTTTAAATATTAAATTACACAAAATCTCAGTCTAATTCATTCCATCCCCCCTTGAAATAATTTTTATATAAAAAGTCATCACATTGTTATCTACATGTAATGATACATTTACAAAAAAATACATCAACATGTTCCCCCAAATCAATGAATAGCTAGGGTATTCTCTAAAAAAATTATCAGGTGAGTGGTATGGTTTTATATAACTTTATCTATTGTTTATATAATTTTTACCATTTTTTCATTATAATAAAATGTTATGATCAAGTTGTATGAATTATATATTTGTTACATGTGAAGGATCATGTATATACATCATCAGTATAAATTCATGGAAATCATCATGAACCTGATAAAGGTAAAGCTTGACAAACATGATATAATCGATAGTCAAATGATAATCTTGAATTTAATGGAGACCAATATACCTTTGGCATAGTTTACCCTTCATTCATCCATTGAGATATTTGTTCAAATATATTCTCACCAACCTCAAATATTAGATAACAGTGATCATTAAAAAATATCATTTAAATAAAGAATGAGTTGTATGTACATGTTTTAGAATGTGTCTATCATTATATTAAATCTCATCATCATTAGCAGGTCCCAATAGCTTTATTTATACAAAATCATTATATTATGTTGGAGTTCAATATTTAATTATATAAACGATTAATAATGATTTATCGGAATGATAGAGTCACATCAAACATAGTAAAAAAACAATACATACAATAATATTTTTATACCATCCCCATTGATATCAAAATAACAATATCATATATTCTCCTATAGGGTTTGAATCATTCCTCTTAAAAATACCATCATTTTAAGGATGATATTTATTGAATAAACTCAAATCTATAACAAGAGCATGATAAATACATTTCAAATACATCATGGTAATCATATGATCCTAATATGATACAATTTAATGTTTTAATCCTTTTAAGATTAACAAATCTTTAATTCTTTTGATGAAAACATGATACTGGGAAGAATTATCTATGACTGAAACAATGTGTGTAAATTTATTTAGGTGATCGAATATAACTATTTTCCCCCTAGGTTAATAACATGAGTGGGGGTGAATCAAGTAATTATAGAGTAAAACTATTGAGCCTTAATATATATCTTTTTTTGTTAAAAAACACTTTTCTCTTCATATCCCATTTTAATGTTTGAAAAAATAAAATCATACAAGTGAAACATCATATTTACACAATTCACCCTCATTGGGATATGTCCAAGGGGAATATAATAATGATGTGCTAATGTACCAGATCCACTAAGACTGACATCCAACTACATGGTCTGGGCTAGACTGCCTCCATTTACAAGAACACATTCATTACATGGTTTAAGTTTATCTCAATGCTTTCACAATAGTCACACTGACTCTCTTTCACTTGTTCAATGTTGGTGGAAAGGATGATCATCTTAATCTTTGATATCTCAATTCTCTAGAAGGTATCAACACACAGATCATAGAAGTTTAGGTCTTTTTATTATCCTTAATGAATACATCCTCAATTATAGATGGATTCTATATTGACATCTATCTTTTATCCACTTTAAAAATCTCATTATAGCATAGTTTACTAGGGAATTATTTATTATGACTTTTCTGATGATCACTTCCATCGTGAAGATCTAACCTTTCATAAATATGATCCAATATTTTCAATTTTTTCACCTTTCAGTACGCTCACTCATTTCACTATGATCAAATAGTAAACAGGAATCTTAAATCATTTAGTTTGAATTTTATATTCTTTAAAATATCCAACACTCTCACAATGAATGAATATTTCTTTTGGGATTTTCTATCCATATAAAACAATATTGCATTAGAATCTTTTCAACAAGTACTACATTCCCGAACCATCTTCATTAATCCATATGCTAAATATTTTTTTTACAACAACTATTTTATAAAAGGGATAATGAAATATATATAGGTTTTTTCACTAATTACATATGGTTAGAGCTATATCAACACCATTTCATGAATATATAATATTTCATTCATGATGATCCATGTCTTGTGAAGCACCATTAATATTCCCTACTCCTAATGCATGTCATAATCATGAATCCTACATTCAAAATCTTCACACCATCAAAAACAACCCTTCTTGAATCCATTTCACTTTGAAAAAAAATTAAATATACATAATTTTAAACTTTCTTCAATGAAATACAATTTTCACAATGTTTGACATCCTCAAAATTTCAAACCCTAAAAATTTGGAACACACTTGGAAATGGAATTACTTTTTGTATGTAATTTTATTTGGAACTTCAAGGGAATACATTCCTTTTTCATCAATAATTACCATCATTATTAGTTAATAAAATCACTTTTCCTCCAGAAAAGGCCATCAAAACTACCTTTTTCAACATAATCAATCAACCCCAAACTACTGCAATGCTATCTTTAGGGATTATTCTCTAAAAATATTCCATGTTATGTTGGTTCAAAATTACTCAAAATTTGATCACTCTTCTAAGATACGTTCTTCTACCAGAATTTTCTTATTTATAATTATGATAGAGATAAATGAATTACTCAACACACTATATAAGAAGACATTATCCATGGTTGACATGATAATAAATATTATAATGAAAATTTCATCAAGGAATCAATTCATTCAAAATTCCACCCAAATTAATTCCTAAAGAAACTCATCATATGTTATATGTATCCTTTTATGGATCACCTTTAAAATCACCATATTTAATACTCCCCCATTTTTTTGTTACTCAAATATACTTCTCCCCGATCATGATTAAGTCACTCTCTCCACATTAATATCCATAATTTATCAATATTTGTTAAAAAAACAGAATTTAACTTCATTATGGTTTGAAAAATGGAAAATAACACAAATCTAAACATTAAGAAATAATAAATCATAACTCATGTGGGGGGGGGGGGGGGGTCAATTCCACACTTTTTTCAAGTACTTGGAGTGGACTAAGCTCCAATATCGATTCGTTTTCTTTCAAACACCTTTTCAGGTAAGGCCATTCTCATAATTTCTACTACCTATAGTTCTATAGGAACATACTTATCTTCAAAACCAATTGACACACCTTCATGTTAATAAAATGATACTTTATTTTAATTTTGTTTTACCTTTAATTATTTAATGTCTTTTTTATAAGATTTATAGAACTATAAATTTCAAAATTTATTCTAATAAAGGACTCCACTTCAACACCAATATATTCATGTTTCTGCCTCATCCATAATAAATAGGTGCATGCTTGACAAGACACAATATATTTTTCTTCTAAAGCGTTCAATAAAATACAATATTTTTTTTTCATAGAAAAGTGATACAATATCTTCAATGATATAATTCACACAATGATGTAGATTTTTTATCATCTTATAAACATGCCAAATATGTATATGTATATCCCAATAACTCTTGAATAGATTTATCATTGTATAAAAATATTTAAAATATCATACAATTGAAGTAATAAATAAATATGTTTACTAAATGAAAGTGGAATTAATTGTGATTTCATTAATATTGTTCTATATGAAATTTGGAAAAAACATTATCATGTCTTTTTTCCTTTCATGTAAAGTAGAATACAAATCATTTCCTTGTATTTTGTAAAATTGAGTGCATTTCCTTCATCAACCTATGAAATTTCATCTCGGTAGCCACCAAAGTAATAATATCTTTATAATTATCCATTCCAAATCATTTTTTATCATCCATGGAATATATAGACTAATAATTAAATGTTCCATTATTACATTCTGTAACCTGTAAACCAAGAAAAAATTTTATTTCATAAATCATTATCATTTAAAACATGCTTTTCATGAATAAAAAAAACGTCTACACTACACATTATTTGATGCACCAATTATTATGTCCTTGACATACACTAGAACCATCATCCTTTTATTACTATTTTTATTTACATAGGCATTTTAATCAACTCCACCACAATCGAAACCAACTTCATCCAAAACTAATCAAGCCCTTAATAACATGATCTCAATGAATGAATCAATCCATATATCACTTTATTAACCCTAAAAACTATATTCTAATATTTCTGATGGAAAATAAAATTTGGATACTCAATATAAACTTCTTCATCTAGAATCCCATTCAAAATTGTTGACTTGACTTCCATTTGAAATACATTTAACATTTATTGAAATTTAATGGGAATGAATTTTCCGATTGTATATAGCATTCAAAATAGGTTAAATGTTTCATTAACAACGATAACCTCTATCTTGTAGTACCATTATCACACTATTTTTAATTTATTTAAAATTATTATACCATATTCATTGATTTTTTTATGAAACAACCTTTTTTCCCTGATGAAATAATTATTTGTTGGCCTCGAAACAATCTCTTTTGTTTGGATTGATTTAATTTTTCCAAAATCTTCATTCAATGATTGTACACTATGCTCCACCAACTTCATAAAAAAATTTATGCTCCACCTATGATACGAATGATTCATTATATAGAGTCTTTGTTTTATTTATCGTTATTATCATTATTTGATCATGAATTATAGTATATCTATAAATTTTATCTCTTAAATCTTTTATTTTGAATGTAAGGAATTATTCTCATCCATATCCATCACTAGAAAGAATTTTGGGTAGATTTTTCCATGAAGCAATGACTATAATAATATATATTATAACACAATAGTATTTTTAATTTCTAAGAAATAATATATATATATATATATATATTGATTCATTATTCTAAATCAATAGTGTTTCACTATTTATTGGTAGTGTATGTACTGGTTTAATGATTTTCCTCTTCACTAACCTGGTTTGTATTTATTAAAATTAATTCATGTCAAAAAAGTTACTCCTATTCAAGTTAAGATCCATAGTGTGTTCAAAAATTGAGATATGATACTCAAAATGAAACAATTGTAACCATTTAATCCTAGAAACCTATGAATATCCATTAAAGATATTGGTTTGGACCATTCCCAATCCAAATTTTCCATTAAGGATCCATTGATACCCACATTCATGTGATAACATTTTTTTCGATGAAACATGATCATGTTGTGAAAAATAATCATCTCATTTTTGATGAAAACACACACATGAATCTACCATTGAGATTTTAGTAATTTGGGGGTTAGTTTCCAATGGAAATCAATCATTTGTATTTTCCTAGAAACATCTTAAAAATATGTTGGTCGAGTGATGGGATTTTATACCCATCCAATCCTTTTTAAAGGAAATTATTTATTATATTTGGACTAATTTTTGGATTAATTTATACTGATGATAATTTTTCAATACTACAGATTTGAAAGTTACCAATATTTTTGTGATTATTCATTCAGATGTATCAATTTTAATATTTAAATGTATCATAGTTTTTTCAAATTTATTTTTTTTATTACCAGATTGTGATATTTTTTAAAGTTTCTTTGTTTGGAACATTGGAGAATATTTTTATCCTTGGATAATATGATTGTAGATATTTCAGTATCAAGTATGATATAAATGATTCTTATATATGACCAAGAATGTAATTAGAAACCATATCTGTGATGTTAAATAGTAGTTCCTTTCATTAAGTAATAATTTTTGTGACATGGTCCATCATGTATCCTCTTATGTTCATGCACCCATAGATGATTACATATATGTTGAGAGGAACCTATAAGATGTTGGTGTGTTTTTTAGAATTTAGAAACCCTTTTGTTTAGCCTAAATAGGAATAAATAATTATGATGATTATTTCATCACACAGTGAATATGCCCTATTAAGGACATTCTTTTGTTCTGCATGGCGCACTATAGACCCTTGAGTAGCTCATATAGAATATGGATTATATGAGAATGATATGAAAATTACATGGAGTGATTATATCCATATTGGTGGGGGAATTATTTCAGCAATAATTATCCAAGTGAAGAGAAATTTGTTTTAAATGATATATTTAATCATAAAAAAGAAATCAAATTAATCTTGGTTAAAAACAATGAAATCAAATATATATAGACACATTCAATTTTTGTTCATGTGATTTGACCATAAAAAAATTTTAATTTCAGGTGGTAAGGATGTATAATTTCTAAATATGGTTACAATATTTGACTAATGGGGTTTTACACATTAGATTTTGTAAGATTTAATTCACTAATGAACTATAAATATTTTATCGTTAATGTGGGCCTAATTGAATGGGGATTTCCATTAAGAGGAGTCCAATAATGATGTTGAAAAAAATCGATACCATAATTGAGGATTATGAAGGATATTCATTATTTTCATTATAGTTTTCACTAATTAGTGTTGTATCTTGGTAATGAAATCATTAATTGTAAAATTAATGGGGCTTATTCCTTAAATGAGAAAACATTGGATCATGAAATATTTATAGGAAATGTAATCCATGAAAATAATTAAGTTCTAAAAGATAATTCTTTTGAAGAATGAGGGCATGAACCCTTGTTATAATGAAATTAAACATATGTGATTCTCAATGTTATGTATCAATCATAGATGTATATTACCAATAATATGTTAGTCAATATTATTCATGATCGAATTGATTTTTTTGATGTGCATGTTGTGATCATATATGAAAACTATACTTTGAAGATGATTAGATATGACATTCATAAATGTTACACAATTAATGAAGGAATCAAAAAGGTTTTATTTAACAAGTTTACAATGACATAAAATCATTGTATGATGTAATGAAAATAGGGATATATCTAAATCAATTTTTTGAGGATATTCTACAAATATCCCATAGAATAATAAAATACTCCATGAAATAAAACATTCATGAAGAGTGGTTTTTAAATCCAAAAGAACTCTTGCGTATGTAGTAGGTTCATGAGGATGTATATTTTTAATTATCAAATATTTATTGTTCATTGATGTGAGATTCAGATGATTGGCATTCTCATGTGGGTTTTCAAGAACATATGAGTTGTTTCGTTAACATATCAATATCCTCATTGATATTTGGAATATGTTCCATGGTGTTGTAAAATAGTTCAATAATCTCCCTAACGATTGTGGTATAATGTATTTATCAGTATGGAAGAAGACAATTCATACATTTCTATATATTATCTTAAATAGATTAATTGTTTCAAATGTGTCATGATATGATCATTACATGAGGTTATATTTATATTTATCATTTATTGTTCTTGTTAACAATAAAGTTCCCTAATTTTCCTTCTATAATTTTATTCATTTCATAATGATATATTTATTAATTAATTATATTTTTAAAACCAAACATGGAATAATGTAATAACAGATTAATAATGCAATCAATAGTATTGTTCAAAACCTTGATGGAATGAATGATCATTATGAAAAACTATAAAATGTATTTTATGAATTATATGACCATAAATTTCTAGTTTATGTTCAAAGATAATCATAATTCCCTGATGAAACAATTGTTTTACAAATTTATCAATATGATATGAATAATTATGATTGATGAAATTGGAACAGATTATGATCAGTAAAATATATTCTGAAATTAGATGACCTCACTATGATATCAGAATCAAAAAATTAGGAAAGGTCTTCTCAAAATTCAATACCTCCAAAAATATGATAGGGGATATAAGACTGTTATTTTTGTAGATACATGGGAATATATGAAGTTAAAACTACTGATATTTTTTTTGGGTTAGATAGTATTTATAATTTCGTGATTAGAGTATTTTAGATAAAAATATTTGAATAATATATTTTATCATAAAATACTAATTATACATGTAATGTTATATTGATTGGAATGAAATTCATTTATAAAATGCTACATAAAATTTATTACAATTTCATGATTCATATATATTCATTTACAGAAATTATTACAAAATATGGAAAATGAAAGTGTTTTACTATTACAATATTTAGTTCATTTTTTGAAAATTAAAAAATATACAACAACCCCCAAATTTTGTTGTAGTAATTTGAAAAAGGGATTCTATTTTACCAAAATAATTTTATAAATAAGATAGATTAAATTTTCATAATATAAATATTTAGTGAATTTTCTAATTTTTTTCTTTGTCAATTTCACAACACTTATAAATATTACACATAATTTTATTATATTATTTCATCAGTTCTTTGAGAATATAAATTTTTTAAAAAAACTATTTATTAAAATAAATGCTCCTATTAAAAATTTATGTTAAAGAAGAAAATATAATCTGCAATGTTAAAAAGATATATTTTTTTACAAAGATAGATAGTTATTATTTTATTTTGTACAGTATTTATTTTTGTATAAATTTAAATATTTAATATTATTATGATATAAATTGACATATTTTTATTTCAAAAAATACCCATATGTTTTTTTCCTTTTGATAATTTCACTATTATAATGGCCATCTGACAATTGAAATTTACTAATTTAAAATATTCAAATTAGTTTAAAAAATCATATATATCATGTATACTTCATTCTTATGATATTCAATTCAAATATTCATTAGGTTATATATTAAACATTCCTTAATTTTCAATTATATTAATATTTTTTTTCTTATAGTGGTTATCATGAAAAATATTATATTATGTGACTGAGAAGTTATATATTAGATCATTAATATTATTTTAATATATATATTTAAATATAATTTTATGATATTTATTGTTAAACTATAAGAACATCAGTTTTTTTACATTTTATTTTCAATTAATTTATTTTATTTTATATTTATCATTTCATGCAACACTGAATATAGATTAATTTATACGAAATCACTAAATTTCAGCATAAATTTTTGAAAAACCATTTTTATCCTTCACTACACAAAAAACATAGATTATCATTCAGGGGACACATCAATATATTTGGATTTTGATACACACAATGATGATTTCCTTCTATATATTATGTTACACAAACACATAATTTTGATAAACAACTTTATTCTATTAGTATTATTATTAAAATTTTATTAGAGTGAACTCAAAGCCATTGGAATGGTAGTTATGAATTAAAAAAATTAAATTATGAATATATTATTAAATAAATTATTTATGAGTACCAATTAATTGAATAATTAATAAGAAATTAAAAATAAAACCCATTTAAAAATATCAGAATTCTTTCGGTGAAAATTGTATTTATATAATAAAATAAACAATACTTAAAAATTGATATATGGTTTTAATGATATTTATAACTATATAATTTTAATACACTTTTTAACATTCAAATTTTGTGTTTTTTTAGAAAATTATTGAGAATAATTCAATATTATTATAAACTTGTGTTTCTATGAAATGTAATATTACGTCTTTTTCATGGAAAAAAATTTAACAAATAGTTTTTGAATCATTTATAACATTAATTTGGAAACATAATAACCATTTTTGAATTCAGTATATCAAAATTTTGTTTGGTTAAATTTTTGGTATTTTTTTGAGAAGTTTTCATTTTATTGATAATGAGTGAAATCATTGAATTTTAATTCCAAAATCAGTTTTCATATATTTTTAATATAGTTAAATTATATTTTAATATGTTTTTAAAGTATAATTAGATCAATATTAAATTAATTAATCCAGTTTTATTTCATTGAATGAAATTTTACATTAAAATTGTATATTAAAACATTAAAAATATTTAATACATTATATCTTTAGAACCCCATACTCATGTCTAGTATATGGGATTTATAAGGACCTGGACTTAAACATTACTTATTATTGAATTAAATGAATAATTCACAAAGAGGATCTTTTCAGGTTTAGTGTTTTATAGAATTAGGACATAACTATTACATCTCAAAAGATTATAAAGTAGACACATATACTAAGTTTCCATTAAATAAAAACACTTAAAAAGAAATTTTTCTAGTTCAAAGTTTTAGATAGCATGAAATTTCCTTGATCCCATCCTTGAACCTATTCCACATTAAGTTCTATGAATAACATTTCAAAAAAAATACTTGGGGAGAGCATGAAAAGCTTAGTAAGGGATAAACAAAGAATGAAAACTTTTAGTTTTTCAAAACAACAAGTAAACCATGATTACTTTATCAAAGTAATAATTTTGCCTTTTATGAAGTAGTATAAACACTTAAATGAATAAAAGATCATTACATACCCTTTTTCAACCAAAATATTACCATAAAACCCATATACATAACATATAAATGTAACATGGGACATAAACATACTTTAATGAAATAACCATACGGTCGACTTCCACAAATATCACTTAATGGAATAGCAATACAACCAACTTCCATACCTAATGCATTAGAGGTTATAACGTAACCACCTGTCCTGGAATTCATGGCAAAACTAGTCATATGGTTTATCACGTAACCACCCGTCTAATGTCCAAGAACCATTATAAAATCATAAGACATAAAACAAATATAATGGAAGGAAAACATTTCCACATTTCTATCACAATATATCACTAAAATATATTGTCATTAAAAATCCATTATAAAAAACCATTTCCAATACGAAAATACACAATAGAGTATATGGTTTTTATTACCTTTGAAAACATTACATCTTGTTGAGGTATCCAAATTCCAAATAATACTCACGACGACGGAAACGGTCATTGTCACCGCGTACGTTAAAAGAAACATTCCTTTTTGTCGTTTTGTAAAATGCTTCATAGAAAAATATTCTTTTGTATAAAATTAAATGTCAAAGGGGTTTATACAATGTTTAAAATAAAGTCTTGTATTAGAACAATATATGCCTCAATGAAAGGAGATTGAGACGAAGTCCCTTACAAAGATGGTATCCTTGGATTAAGGATAAATCAATTATATAATTATGTGTGAAAAACGAATACACCAAATATAAGTGGATATTATGTGTAAGACAATCATAGGTAATTCACACATATTCATAGAATGATATATTCAAGGATAACAAGTTTATCCCAACGAATCAAAATTGGGTTACGAAGTTCCCCTGCAAAAATTCGACAGCCTAATGACGTCACTTCAAAATTCAGAAAACGATTAGATGAGAGATAAAAAGGGTATCTCACCACGTGGACATAAAATTTACATCATTAAGGATATAGAAGAACATATCTCAACATTACAATATGTAAATTAAAAGACCCAACAATAGAAGGCTTTTAAACGGGGAGGGTGAAAGGTTCCCTTAATGACTTCGGTATCTTTCGAAACATACACCCCCAAGAAAGAAGGACAATACAACATTGATGTATGTACTCATAATCAAAAGTATATTACACAAATAGTAGAATAATGGGAAGTACATATACCACTCAAAGGAAATGGTGGAAAATTTAGCATAAATCTCAAGGGAATAAAAGTGAGATACAAAATCCCTTTGGAAAACTCGGCAGCCTAACGACGCCACTTAAAACATCGAAAAATGGATTGATGAGATCAAATAGGGTCTCGCATCATAATATTGTTAAATTTACAACAAGATTAATGTAAAATAACATCCCCCAACAAAAAAAATAGGAGCCTAAAAGAAGTGACATAAAGGAGAGTACTTAAAAAGAAAGAGAGTGGTTGGATCTCTTACGAAAATTCGGCAGCCTAACGGCGCCACTCAAAACATCCAAAATGGATTGATGAGAGAAAATAGGGTCTCTCATCATATGAAAATAAAAATTTCAGTAATAGTAATATAAATTAACATCCAATTCATAAGAAAGGTGAGCTTAAAAGGAATGACATAAAAGAGTGTACTTAAAAAGAAAAAGAGGGGTAGGATCCCTTACCTCAAGTCCGGCTTGTCTTGTTCGTTTCTTTATATTCCTGAATAAAAACTATTGGTCAATTTATATTTTCATAAGGACCTCCTTTAAATAGTATTATTCAGTTCATATCACATATTATAATGTTATAATGATTGTTTAATAATTTTAGTTCAAATCAGACATTTTTGCCGATGTTTGATACAAGAGTCAAAAATGAACTTGTTTGAAAATGATTGTCCATGTAGTTATAAGTAAATAATTTCCAAAATATTATTAATCATTATTATATCATATATATCCATTAAATATTCATTTTATACTATTCCATAACATTTGGAGATAAAAAATGAAAAGCACCATTCATGGAGACGATAGGCCGTACGTACGCTTGAACGCTACTTTCATTCTTTTGTCATATTAAAGGAATTAAAAATGAGTTGGATATATATATTATAATTCCAGTATAATATATATTTTATATATGTCACATATGTTCATTAACTTCATTCTTTATATATTCCATGTATTGCATGAACGAGTCACATCACTTGAGGGGGTGGTAGTCCACACATCCTCATATGAAATTATCGTATTTGCACAACATGCAACAAATAAAGGAATGTTTTAAATATAAAATATATAAGCATATAGAAAACATAAATACAATATATATCAAATATAAAATACAGTGACATCATAATACCCACCTTAAAGGTGTTAAAAGAATATTGAACAATCATCGTTTCGTGAGGCAGTAATTCGCCATCCAAAGAAATAGTATGTTCTTGAACCATTAGTCGGATTTGTGTGTAAGTGTATCTAGAATCCTTCTTATAAAAACATAAAATTATATTTAATATACTGGTGTTGTTACAATATAATGTAATAAAAAATGATTAGGGGGTTGGAGAAGAAAAAATAAAACAAAATAACACTATGGAAGACATTACCTTTAAATCGGGTAACTCTTTTTGATTTGAGCTCAAAGGCTTCATTGGAATGACTTCTGCCCAAACTGATGATTCTAGGAGTAAGAGAGGGATGTGGAGAGAAAATATTGGCAAGGTTTGCCCGAGACAAAGGTTTGAGAGGTGTGTGTAAGGTGGTAGAGGTGGGGGCCTTTTATAAGAGGAGCGGAGAGGCACTCTTGGAAAGTCTTGAAAAGAAACATTATTATAAAATTATTTTCGGATTTTAAAGGCCCCAAAATTATATATTTCTAGTATAAGGTGATAATAGTTCTAAATCCACATATAAAATAGGTTTTCGAAAAGTCTATATCTTATATTTTAGATTATCTTTTCATTTTTTTTAAATCGTTAAATGATGAGGTAATCGCTGCATCATCATGGTGTCATAAATAATTTAATTTATTTAAAGTCTAAAAATTATAAAAAAAATATCATTATGTAGGAAATATATTAAGTTTTATAATTAATATTTATAGTTACAAATATGAATTGTATAACCCAATTTAAAAATTGTTTTAGGAAAACAACACATGTTTGTGACATTTTAATTTTAACTTTAAATAAAAAGTTATTACTGTCATTTTTCTACCAAAGTGGATCCATAGGGTCTCCAAGATGACCCATGGATTGTCTTGGTTGTCAATGAATCATAAAATAAGGGTAGGACATGTGTCAAGGTCATATCATATTGTTATAACATTATCTTTACATTAAATTACACTAATTACCTTTAATTGTGAATAATAAAACCTAAAAGTTACTATTCACCAAAAAATTATTTTAATCCCATTAATCCACATTTTAAATCCTAATGATAACCATGTATATCGAATTTTTGAAATTCGAATCACAGAAGTGGTAATGTTTCATTTAAACGAAAAATCAGTCTTTAAACTGCCACTTAGTGGTTTCACTATTCATAAAAAATTTCAGTTTTTCAGAAAAATATCAAAAAATCCCCCTATGATGTATTTGATATTCCGAACTCAAAAATGAAGTATTTTTTACAAAATTCAAAACATATAATTGGAATTAATTAATTTAATAATTAAATCCCATTGTCAAAACAAATAGCGTGTTTTTAAGAAACAATATCTATTAAAGATTGACACTAGTTTAAGTCCTATTTCAAATTAAAATTAATTTTAATGACAAACATTGGATTAAATGGTAAAAATATATTCTAATTGCACTTTAAATCCAATTCAAAAGATTATCTAATAATATAAATAAATTATACTAAAATGGGGTTTTGAATAAAATTACATCATTTTTCACTTATTCATTAAAAATGAACATTATTGAAAAAATACCAAAAATTTGCACAAAGAAAATTTTGATATCCTAATTTTAAATAAAAATATTATTTTTTCATATATAACACATAAAATTGTCAAAATGTGGATTTAAAAGAGGTTCTCTATCAAAAGGCAGTTAATCGACCTTTTAAAGAATATTAGAATGTTTATGCTTAAAATTGGATTCATTCGCATTTTTAATATTCTAACATTTATTGTAAAAAGAAAAAATATTTGACAAACATATATAATCACTTTGGAGCTAGTTCTGTTCATTCCCGCCATTACAATTGTTAGGTGTTAACTACCATTTAAAATAAAATTATTTTATTATTAGAGTGCAACATAAGATTTCAAAGGAACGCGTTGTTGCGTATTGGGTAAGCCACTGAGCATAGCATTCCCTTTAAATTAATATTAACACTTTATTCACAAATAGGGACAAATATAAATAAGTCATATTCATTATTTACCTTGGGTGTTACATCCTTCCCCCCTTTTGGAAATTGTGTCCTCACAATATTAAAATTGGGATCAGAAACATCATTGAAAGTCCCACATCAGAACAACATTCGGTAAAAAAATCACTTTAAAAGAAAGAAAGAGAAGTACAGAGTTCACTAGAGTTTACCCATACTACGATTCCATGAAGGAAAATATGGATATGGAATAAAAATCAATGGGTCATGTTCTGAGGGAGAGTGATAGAAAACGAGTTTAGGAGAAAGTTAAACACAAGAAAATCACAAACTTGTGGTGGGTTAATGGTATTCGATTCCCCAGTAACAAAAGATAATAGAAAACATTTTTGTTTTGTGTTACTTTTCATTAAGGAATTTATTTTTGATCTTACGGAAACATACTTACTTGTCATGTTGACTTTCAACTTTTTCTAGATTTCTTACAGAAACTCATTCTTTCCCCAAATGATGAGTATTTAGGAAGACTTGTTCACATTAAGAGTACTATAATCAACTTCTAGAGAATCACCTATTACACAAAAGAGAACTATATATTTCCCATGAATTTAGACCCTTACCAAAACCAATATTGTTAGAACAAGATCAGATAATCCAGAAAAGGATAACCCTTTATAAAAAGAAAATCTATTCTCAATCTCTAAAATTTGTCCAACAAAACACAAAGATCAATGAAGACCATTCGATAAACAATTTCTCCATAAAATTATTCAATGTAAACCAAACTAAGATTGAAACCCAAATATTTGAAGGATTTAATCACATAGTCTTCCAAGGTACAAATTAACACTTATCTCTAAATAACATCAGTTGCTATAAAAGTCTCTAATAGAAAAGTAATTAACCAAATCACATATCCTCAATGATAGGTTAATAATTTCCATAGATAACCCAAAATAAACTTAATCTTAATTCATAAAATCATCTAACTAAAAAGAATAAGTAATACTAACCCGGGAAATCACGTAGTCCAGTTGTAGGTGATAAATATCAGTCACACTTTGGTTGTGGGTTCGATTCCCGCAACTTTTTTTGACGTGACGGGTTGTCACACGGTCTGTGTGTTGTCCTTTTTATAAAACTCCAAAATAACAGTAACATGTTTTAACATTAATATTTTCCTTATACCTCTCATTTTCATCATAATTCATTACGATCTCAACATCTTAATTCTTGAAATCTTATTTCACCACAATTAGATAAAATAAAATGATTCTTAAAATGAATAACAGTATACCTTGATCATGGCGTCCACTCGGTTTCATCGTCATCTTGTTCACATAGGTAGAAGTCCTATGAATTACAACAATGATTTAGAGATACTTCAAAATCATTCGCTTCCTCCATTCAAGTACTCCTTGTACAACATGGGTCATAAGGGTGTTCACAAAAAAGCAGTTTTGGAAAAAAATCGTGTATGATATATAATTCCAAAACATCTGATAAAACATTATTTCTATAAAATAGTCGGATAGAATTTGAGTTGAATATTTCTATTATTGATCCTTTTAAAATACCATAAGTATGTTCTGAGACAATATATTTTAAAAGAAAATATAAATAGGTTGCGCAAGGGTATCCTTCCTCAGCACCACTTTTAAAATCATAATATGATTCCAAATCTTGTAATAAGATAAAATATTTGAAAATACCTTGATAATATTTACCTTTCTTTAAAATATGAGAATATTGTGAAGATATTGTTTGTCTAAATACAACCCATGATCAACAATGATAATGAGGTATAGTGGAGGTGTTTGATATCTCAAACAACTACTTTGAAGTGATTTGTATACTAGAAAAACTTTCACAATCATCTGAACATGAATTTGCAATAATTATTTCAAGCATGTCATCAGGAAGAGATAGGAATGTCATTTGAGATCCTCCTTCTTTCATTCATAACTGACATTACCTGACATAAAAAAAAGTTATAAAACAAGGATTTAACTGAAATAATAGTTATAGTGACTAACCATGTATCAAACAAAAACTCGTAATCCCTAAAGATGTCTAAACCGACCTCTGATACCAACTATAAGGACTCAACCTTAAACATTACTTATTATTTAATTAAATGTATAATTCACATAGAGGATCATTTCAGGTTTGGTTTTTTAGGGAATTAGTACATAACTGTTACATCTCAAAAGATTACAAAGTAGACACTTCCACTGAGTTTCCATAAAATAAAATCTCTTAAAAAGAAACTTTTCTACTTCCATGTTTTAGATAGAATGATGTTTCCCTTTTCCCATCCTTGACACTATTCTACATTAAGTCCTATGAAAAACATTTCAAAAAAAACTGGGGTGAGCATAAAAATCTCAGTAAGGGATACACAAAGAAGGAAAACTGTTAGTTTTTCAAAACAACATGTAAACCATGAGTACTTTATCAAAGTAATAATTATCACATTTATGAAGTAGTATAAACTCTTCAAAGAATAAAAGATCATTACATACCCTTTTTCAACCACAATATTACCATAAATCCCATATACATAACATATAAAGGTAACTTTGGACATAATAATATTTAAATAGAATAACCATATGGTCGACTTCCACACATATCACTTAATGGAATAGCCATACGGCAGACTTCCATACCCAATGCATTGGAGGTTATATCATAACCACCGGTCTTGGTATTCACGACACCTCCCGTCATATGTTTTATCATGTAACAACCCGTTAAATGTTCAAGTACCATTATAATATCATAAGACATAAAACAAATATAATGGAAAGAAATCATTTCCACATTTCGATCACAATATATCACTAAAATATATTGTCATAACAAATCCATTATAAAAAACCAATTACAATACCAAAATACATAAAAGATAATATGATTTTTATTTACTTTTAAAAACATTACGGCTTGTTGAGGAAGCCAGAGTCTAAATAATACTCGTGGCGGCGGAAAATGTCGTTGTCACCGCGTACGTTAAAAGAAACATTCTTTTTTGTCGTTTTGTAAAAAACATCATAGAAAAAGATTCCTTCTGTATAAAATTAAAAGTGAAAGGGGGTTATACACCATATAAAATAAATTCTTGTATTAGAACAATATATTCCTCAATGAAAGGAAATTGAGACGAAGTCCCTTACAAAGACGATATCCATGGATTAAGGATAAATCAATTACATAAGTATGTGTGACAAATGAATACACAAAATATAAGTGGATATTAATTTTAAGAAAATCAGTGGTCATTCACACATATTCATAGAACGACATATACAAGGAGTATAAGTTTATCCCAAAGAATCAAAATTGTGTTAAGAAGTTCCCCTGCAAAAATTCGACAGCCTAACGGCGTCACATAAAAATTCCAAAAATGAGTTGATGAGAGATATCTCAACACTTGGACATAAAATTTATGTCAATAAGGATAAATAAGAACATATCCCAACATTACAATATGTAAATAAAAATACCAAACAAAATAAGTCCTTTAAAAAGAGGAGTGTGAAAGGTTCCCTTACCGACATTGGTATCTTTCGAAACATACACCCAATGAAAGAAGGACAATACAACATTGACGTAAATACTCATAAACAAAACTATATTACAAAAAATTAAAATAATGGGAAGTACATATACCACTCAAAGGAAATAGTGCCAAATGTAGCATAAATATCACGGGAATAAAAGTGAGATAAAAAATCTCTTACGAAAACTTGTAGCCTAACAGCGCCACTTAAAACATCCAAAAATGGATTGATGAGATCAAATAGGGTCTCTCATCATATTATCATAAAATGTAAAGAAATTTTAAAATAAAAGTACATCCCCTAATATAAAAAATTGGAGCTTAACAGAAGTGACATAAAAGAGTGTACTTAAAAACAAAGAGAGAGGTTGGATCTCTTACGAAAATTCGGCAGCCTAACGGCGCCACTCAATACTTCCAAAATGGATTGATGAGAGAAAATAGGGTCTCTCATCATATGAACATAAAACGTACAGTAATAGTAATATAAAATAAAATCTCAATCATAAGAAAGATTATCTTAAAAGGAATGACATAAAAGAGTGTACTTAAAAAGAAAGAGAGGGGTAAGATCCCTTACTTCAAGTCCGACTTGTCTTGTTCGTTTCTTTATATTCCTGAATAATAATAATTGGTCAATTTATAATTGGTTAAGGACCACCTTTAATGATTATTATTCATTTCATATCACATATTAAAATTTTATAATAAGTGTATAATAATGTTAGTTCACATCAGGCGTTTTTGTCGATGTTTGATACAAGAGTCAAAAATAAACTTGTTAGAAAATGATTCCCCATGTTGTTATATGTAAATCATTTACATAATAGTATTAATTATTAAAATATAATATATTTCCTGTAAATATTCAGTTTATACTATTCCATAACATTTGGAGATAAAAAATGAAAATCACCGTTCATGGAGACGATAGGTCGTACGTACACATGAACGCTACTTTCATTTTTTGTCATATTAATGGAATTAAAAATAAATGGTATATATATACATATATATATATATATATATATTAATTAAAGTATAAAATATATGTTATATAGTTCACATATGTTCATTAATTTCATTCTTTATACATTCCATGTATTACATGAACGAGTCACATCACTTGTGGGGGCGGTAGTCCACACTTCCTCATATAAAATTATCGCATTTGCACAACATGAAAATAATAAAGGTATGTTTTAAATATAAAATACAGAAGAATATAGATAACATAAATACCATATATATCATATATAAAATACAGTGACATCATAATGTCCACCTTTAAAGGTGTTAAAAGAATATTGAACAATCATCGTTTCCTGAGGCAGTAATTCGCCATCCTTAGAAACAATATGTTCATTAACCGGTAGGCGGATGTGTGTGTAAGTGTAGCTCAAATAAATCTTATAAAAACATCCAAGTATATTGAAGATACTGGTGTTGTTACAAATGAAATGAATAAAAAAATTATGGGTTGGAGAAACAAAATAAAACAAAAGAACACTAGGGAAGACTTTACCTTTAAATCGGGTAACTCTTTTTGATTTGAGCTCAAAGGCTTCCTTGGAAAGACTTCTGCCAAAAGTGAGGTTTCTAGGAGTAAGAGAGGGACGTGGAGAGGAAAAATGGGCAGGGTTTGGCTGAGCCAAAGTCTTGAGTGGTGTTTGTAATGTGGTAGAGGTGGGGGACTTTTATAAGGGGAGAGGAGGGGCACTCTTGGAAAGTCTTGAAAAGTAACATTATTATAAAATTCTTTTTGGATTTTAAAGGTCCCAAAATTATATATTTAGAGGATGAGGTGATAAAAGTTCTAAATAAATACATACAATATGTTTTTTACATGTTTAGTTCTTAGATTTTACATTATGATTTCATTTTATTTAAATCGTTAAATAATGAGGTAATCGCTGCATCATCAGGGTGTCAAAAATAATTTAATTTATTTAATGTATAAAAATTATAAAAAAATTATCATGATGTAGTAAATATTTTTATATTTCTAATGAATATTATATTCAAAATTATGACTTGTATATCTCAATTTAAAAATTTATTTAGTAAAACAACACATGTTTGTGACATTTTAAGTTTAACTTTAAATAATAAGATATTAATGTCATTTTCCTACCAAAGAGGCTCCATGGGGTCCCCAAGTTGACCAATGTATTGTATTGGTCAGCCATGACTCATCCAATAAGGGTAGGAAATGTGTAATGGTCATTTCATATTGTTATAAAATTATATTTACTTTAAATTACACTAATTACCTCTAATCGCGATTAATAAAACATAAAAGTTACTATTCACCAAAAAATTATTTTTTCCTCATTGAACCTCATTTAACATCCTAATGACAACTATGTATGTAGAATTTTTGAAATTCAAATCATAGAAGTGGTAAAGATTCATTTAAACGAAAAATCGGTTTTTAAACTACCACTTAGTGGTTTCAATATTCATCAAAAATTGAAGTTTTTCAGAAAAATACCAAAAATTCACCCTAAGATATATTTGATATTCCGAATTCAAAAATGATGGCTATTTTAAAAAATTCAAAACATATAAGTTGCATTAATTAATTTAATAATTAATTCCCGCTCTCAAAACAAATAGCGTGTTTTTAAGAAACAATATCTATTAAAAGATTGACACTAGTTTAAGTCCAATTTCAAATTGAAATTAATTATAATGACCACCATTGGATTAAATGGTAATAATATATTCTAATTTCACTTTAAAACCAATTCAAAAGATGATATAATCATATAAATAAATTTGATTAAAAAATGTTTTTGAATAAAAATACAACATTTTTCGCTTATTCATTAAAAATGAACTTTATCGTAACACATAAATTTGTAAAAATGTTGATTTAATAGAGGTTCTCCATCAAAAGGCCATTAGTCGACCTTTTAAAGAATATTAGAATGTTTACTCTTAAAATTGGATTCATTCACATTTATAATCCTCTAACAGTTTATGTAAAAAGTAAAAATATTTGTCAAACATATATAATTAAATTTTAGTTAGTCTTGTTCATTCCCTCCATTACAACGGCTAGGTGTTAACTACCATTTAAAATAAAATTATTTTATTATTAGAGTGCAATGTAAGATTTCAAAGGAACTTGTTGTTTCGTATTGGGTAAGCCATTGAGCATAGCGTTCCCTTTAAATTAAAATTATCATTTTATTCAAAAATATGGATATATATAAAATTGTCATATTCTTTATTTACTTGGGGTGTTATAGGATTAACATTAAATCAATATATTCTTCTAAGGTGACTTGAATTTAGTAATTAATTTTTTTATTTGGATTCAGAATAATTATTAATTAAAACTAAGTTCAAAAAAAATTTCATAAAAAATATTAGTGAAATTAATTAAAATTAATAATAACTATCTAAGTAAAAAAATATTCATAGTAGCTATGATTTTTCTAAAATGACCGAATACCCTATAAAACAATTGAAAATTTTTTATTTCAATATTTCTTCCATGGATCCTCTATTATATAATTTTTTAAATTATTACAAGTATATGATGCATGTGAGACATCTCAATAGTGATTCACATTTTATATTTATATGAATTCCACTACTACAACACTCTAAAATAGTACTCACCCTCATCACTACTATATAAATTTAAATACTTTTTTATCTAATAAAATTACCAAATACTAATTAACAGTCCTCTAAATTTATCATGGATTCCGCTATTAGGGCATAAATCCATCCAAGAAATCCATATAATGCAAACCATGAATTGTTACCTAGAGATTAAGAAACATACTTCCCCAATCGATTTTGTTTTATTTCCAATATACCAACCTCAACATTTCGAATTCCATAAATATATAATTAAATATTAATATTTCTTATAATTATATGTTTTTATTATAAGGGTTCAACCTAAACTACACACACTTTCATAAAATGGGTAAAAAATTTCCATTCAACTGTGAGGTGGACTATTTCCCCACAAAACCTTGTTGTCTAGTTTACATTTTCCACTTATCATATTTGGAATTAATATGGAAATGCAATTTTTTATGATAAATAGGGTATTTATGGTTTATATATTCTTATATAATTGTTTTATAAAACATACCTTAATTATTTCCATTTTTTCTAAAATATGATGAAATCATTTTTGGATGCATGGACTACTGTTGTCTCAAAGCGATGTGAATCGTTCACACATTACATTGAATGTATTATGGTTGTTTTTAGTGAAATTAAATAAAATATATGACATGATTTGTGTACTCAAATGATAAAATTGATATATATACACAAAGGTAATTTACTAACACTCATTTAATAAGACATGAAACATAAAACATCACGCATGATATGTATGACTTACCATCTCCATGATCGATGAATTCCATTTGATATGTCTATCATGTATTGATTAACATATTTATATTTATATTAAATAAATATGATATATAATATTTTATGCATTATTTAAATACTAAAATCATTATCTATGATAGAGTATAAAGAATAAAAAATCAAATCATGTATGATAAAGAACTATAATTAACTGAATGGTTGAAGTCTTAAGGTAAGGGTTTCCTCATCTCACTTCAATTTCTAAGAGATTCATTCCTCATTAACTAATTTTTGCTTTTATGATATGTATAAAAATTCCATGAACATATTTTAGGATTATTATCTTTATAATTATTATTATTTACATATTAATTTAATAATATCTCTTTTAGGGGTTTTATGGTTCCCATGTTAGAAACTATTTTATGTAATTTGGTCTTAATTTTCCTTATTTGTGAAACATGCAATTATATTAACCTATATTCTTCCATGTGTTGAATAAAAATCCCATTAACATGTGATATAATTCGTATTATTATTTTAATGATATTATATTCCTTGTTTAATGTTATTCTTTGATGATTATTCTGATTCAATGTTAATAATGTAGTAACATATTACTACTACTATCTCTTCTTTTATTAGGGATTATTTATAATTTTCCTTTGATTGATTAAATCATATGATCTATCTCTCAATACAACTAGAGAATTTTATTCTCCTGTGGTTACCCATTATATTTTTTTATATTAGTATAATTTTAATATTTTTTTGTTACTTTACATGATTACGAACATATTTCAATAATAAAATGACATTAATAAAACATTTCTCTGGAAAATTTGGATTCTTTCCAATCATTGTTTTATAAACATAATTTAAAAAAATTTATATCATTAAAAAGTTTTTAAAATTTATTTCCAAATATATATACAATGAAATGGTTTTCAAAAAATTTCAATCATTATATAGACATTTTCAATTTATTTTTAATGAATGATGTTTTAAAAAAATTTCAATCATTTTTATTGGTTTTTGATGTGTGTTTAAACAAAAAGTTTTTAAAAATATCTTAAATATTTCATTATATGTTTTAAATTAAATTATATAAGAAAATGTTTTCTTAAATTATTGATGTTTTAAAAATAATTATTTCATTGGAAAACTATATTTTCCAGAAGAATTGATTTAAATTAAATTTTAATGTATTGTTTAAAATAATATGTTTTGTTAAAGTGGATGTATAAAAGGTATTTTAAAATAAATGTTGTTTTTCATAATAAATGATCCACATTATCTCTCAAAATATTTCTCCATCTAATATGAAATTATTATTTATAGTTTATGGTTTATAGGAACACGATAATTGAATACAAGAAAAATACTTTCTTGATTGGTTTATATTTTTTTGGGATAATTCTTATAAAACATGTATCACATAAAAGGGTTATATACTTTGGAAAAAAAACTTATTTTTCCAGTATAATATTGAATTAAATGATTATGTGACCAATCCCTTTTATATAGGTAATGATCTGATGTAATATTTATGATACCCATTTCATTTTAGGAATTATGACACAATGATTGTTTATAATCATGTGGATAATTTAGGTGTGATTTTATTATCAGTAGATTGGGATCTATATCTACCTTCAATGCATTGGGTATGTGTGTATGACTCATGTGTATATATATTATTCATTAACCTGATTGAAAAAGGAATCAATTTTTATGATCCTCACTCCATGTTCACAATTTGATGTGTAAACCCGATTACATGTTCACGATGTAATTATCCTTTCCAAAAGTACTTATATTTATTCATAAACTACATTAAAAGTTCAAATTTAATGAGTGAACCTTATTACTTGTTAATAATGTTATGTTTGAATCCAATTACATGTTATAAATGTTATACATAGACCAGGATTCATGTCTGTATATTTATGTGGGAACATGATTACACAATCACAATGTTATGTGTGGACCTGGTATCATGTCTATAAGTTAATCTGAGGGAAAATATTCACATCATTAGCATAGTGAGTGAACCAATTTCAATATATACAATTTCAAAATTTCATAAGACAGTGTTTATAACATACTTTATTGTTATAATCCTATGATATTATTTCAAGAATTATAATCTAGATTACCATATCATTCTTTCACATTGAACAAGAAATATTTATGCGAAATCTCTTTATTGTTGTATTTTATTTGCATGGTATGATCTTCAAATTATATGATCATGTTCTCCTACCCTTATGCTCATAATTATAATAATATATCTCTTTGTTTTCCCTTAATGAGCATATATTTCAACCCAATTGTTTTGTTTTCTTTCTCTATGTTTTGAATATATTTTTTAATGTAGGTGTAGAAAATATAATGTGTTTTTGGAGATATTGATGATCATTCACAAAATTAGATGAATGTATTCCATGTATCCAAACACACTAAACCTATTATGTTCCTTATGCTTGTTTTTTTGATGGGTTGATTATTCATCAGAAATGATTTAATATCAATGTATGTCAAGCCTGGGATTCCATTGTTGGTATCAATGGAATTGATTAGTCACACTTCAGAAACGATGATGGAAATACATTTGTGATATTACTAGGGACTTGTCTAAGGATATGTATTGGGAAACCTCTAAGGATAAACATAAGGATTTATATATGTATAAAATGTTTCCTAATTTAGCCATTATATAAGAAATTGTTCATGATTATGTGGTTTTCCACTTTGATAAGCACTTCTCACACTATGATTTCTGGTATAGTCAATAGTTATAACCTGATGGAATCATTTTATTGAGGAATAAAATGGAAAATGCAATTTTTGTCCTCCTATGTAAGTAAATGATGTAGGATTTAAAATAAATATATAGTTTCGTTGATTTTCGAGGCTATAATTAATGGTGAAAATCCCAAAGAAAAATTAGAGAACAAAATATTATTGATTCCATTATGATGAAGCTCCAACATTCCTCCAATGGTTCCAAAGATCCAATATTTTCTTAATAATAGGAAAGTGCAACTGAAAATATATTTTTTCTCCAATTCTATATAAATGTAATGTTCACGCTAGTTATCAACCATTTGGATATTCAGGCATATCAATGGTGGAACCTTATCAGAAATACTATGTGATATGATGAAGTTGACTCCATGGATTGGGAAGTGTTCATAAACATAATTTTCACTATGTAATTTATGAATATTCATTATTTGAACATGGAGAAGAAATTCCTAGAGCTTAAGAAGAGCGATTATAAATTTCATAGTTTTTGTGAATGAAATTTTGAAACACATCAAATTACACTTTTTTTATTATAACTAATACTAAAAATATGACTGACTAATTAATAAGTGGCTGGAATCAATCTATCTTGTGCGAATTATACAAATGGGAATTTGAATGCTATGAATAAATCGTGAGATTTGCACTAAAAGTTGAAAATTGAAGGTGAAAATCCTCCAGGTTTTTGTGATAATAAATGTAAAAAGGATTTCCATGGAAAATACTATTATATTTATCATTGATAAAGGAAAATATTTCAAACACATACATTCAAAAATCTACTAAAAAATAGCATTGGTGGGTTACTGAATAAAACTAGAAAGAGATTCAATTGTTGGATGGATGGCCATCTAGAAAAATATCATTAAGTGTTTGAAGAAAATATTCATTGCAATGAATGTAATGAAACATCAATGGAATCCACAAAACACATCAATGTCTTAAGTGAGATTTGTTTGGTAATAAAGTGAATTAATTCCGTAAGAAAAGTGATAATATGGATGATAAGGTACAACAACTGATGAGAGTAATGGACAAAGGTAATGGTTATTCAATCAAAATGGATGTTTTGAATAGTGAAAATAATGGAATACATATCTACCCCCACTTCAATATTATGATCATGTTTCATATTGTATTAATAAGCCAAATTAAAATATAAATGTTTATACTTTAGTGATGTTTCATTTTATTATATAAGTATACATGTATTTTAGAGGATTAAAATAATATTTATGGTTCTATTAGTGAAAATATGAACCCATGTTTATAAAATAAATATTTTTTATAATATAATATATTCTTTGTGGAATTATAGTTTAATTATTTATTTTAATTTTTATAATAATAACCCTTTATGGAATGTTATATGTTAAATATGAAATGAGCTTCTATATATTTATTTTAATATTTCAACTTATGAGGATTTATGCAAATTAGAAAAAAAGTTCTGATATTTTTGTTTGAAAAAGATAGATGGAATGTCATATCATTTTAGTTATCGAACTAATGATTTTTTAATTCATTAGTAATTATGAATTCAACATCATTTCATGTAATGAGAGATGGAGTGGAAATTGATCAATGCACCATTAAGGGAAATTTTGTCCTGAAATTATGTATATATATATTCTTATGAAAATTATCTTTATTTAGTAATGAGGGTCTTGAAATAAAATTAAGCATTGTTATAATATTCTTTAATGATATAAATGAGTTTTTAGGCCTATTTGTGTTGTGGATATGGGATCATTAACATTTTCATGACCATATTATCGATCACCCTCAGTCAAAAAATGATAGTTATAATTTTCTCCCATGTCCATGTATTATCTTTTCCAACCTATGTTCCCATTTGTGGAATCCTATTTATTATTTATTGTAATTGTAATTGTTCAAACATTATCTTTTTAAATGAGGATTTTCTATTCATTTTCTTGACGTGGGTTTCAATTAAAAATATTCATGTTTTAATCCATTGATAATCTAGAAAAATTTTGACGGTGAAATTTATTTTCAGGTGAGTATAATGTAAGAATCTATTATCTTGGAAATTATTTTCAAAATTAATCCCAAATTATAGATAATTTTATTTTCATGAAACACTAAATATAGTTTTTATTAAATTAATGAACTATTTTGACTTTCATTTCATGAAAAAAGGAGATTGGAATGTTGTACATGCGATAATTATATTTGATTTCGTACACAGAAAACTACTATTGGATTATTCTACACACAATTTTGTGTTCTTCAGTATATTTCATTACCCACAATACCTAGTTTTACTAATCATCAATTCCCCATTTGGTATCACATCAAATTAATAAGACACTATGTAGAAGCCCTTATGTCCATTCTCCTTATGGTCCACTACACTTGGTTATGACAACCCTATGTAAAACAAACATGCATAGCGCGTATCACCCCAAGTAACCCTCACAAACTACTTTGCTATCATTCTATGGTACAAAAGCATAATAGGGAAACTTTTCCTCTATCCTACAACTAATCAAGTTAATCGGCAAAATGCCTAACAGGCCAAACATGCATGGAAAAACATCCAGAGAAGAGTAAAAATTACCCTGTTCACCAGCATTTACCTCGACTCAATCAATAAAGAAAAGCAAGCAAACAAAGGGGGAAATTAGGAAACACACAATACCACATACAAGGGAATTGTAGGAATTGAACAAAATATTCAAAGTCTTCTTACATAAAAGCACAATCCACCTACCTATATTCTAGGAGATTGATATACTTGAGCCAAGATGCTTGATTATCCTTCAGAGGACGTAGATCTACAAAAATGCACAAAACGTTCAACCAACGATATCTTGAGAAAGAGTAGGAATATGGAAACAAAGATCTTGGAGAATTAATTTCGTACCGATGTGCTTCCAACACAATCAACTGTGGTCGATTCGGAGAACAGAAAGATGGATGGGGGCTCGGAGAAGTTCCACAGCCGTACGAGTTCTCTCGGACGATGAACATGAAGAAGAAGCGTGTTATGTCCGTCAGGCGCAACCCTGGTCCGTTTAATGAAAAAAAAAGAAATTACACTTCGTGTACATGGCCTTTCCGTACTCCTCTTCAATAGGCCTCCACATATCCCCTACCCAACATGTTTGTGGCCCGGACACGGCCACCGCAGGGCATGGTGCTGTATAAAAGTTCACGGCGTGTACTTACAAAGTACACGACGTGTACTTAGGAAATTTGTATATTTTCATCTTTTTTTGAAAAAACGACCAGAAAAGAAAAAACATACCTGAAATGAAGATCCAAGTTCTTAAAAACTTCCCCCTTAAAGAAATTCATCCCCAAATTTCCCTAACGAGGCGTATAAGAAGAAACCCCGAACAACTCCGGCCACTGCAATCATACATCGACCTCCCTGCCCCAAGTCTCGTTCTGTACTCGCCCGTACTGCCATAGCATCCATACCAGAGGAATAGACCGGCAATGGAGATGCATTATACTGTGATCGACAATCCATATAGGATGATCCCTAAATGACACATCTTTTTCAAGATCAACCTCCTCAGGTTGAAAGACATGAGACAGGTCTAAAAATTAACGTCGGTGATGAGAAACCTAGAAGACGTCGTGCATAGCCTGGTACCTCTAAGGTAACTGCAACCGATAGGCAACCATCCCAACTCTCTCTAGCACCTCAAAAGGCCTAACATACCATGGTAAAATCTTACCTTGTCCTCGAATCTTCTTGTGTCCCAACCTCAGTGCGACAAGGAGGAAAGCCTGACCCCTGACCTCGAAATCCAGTGGTCGTCTCCGCTGATCATCATAAGACATCTATCGAGACTGTGCTATAGCCATCGAATTCTGAATCAATTCTATCTACTCTGAGGTATCCTTAACAAGATAATGTCCTAATAAATCTACCTCTCTTGCCTCCAGCCAGCATAAAGGTGATCATAATGGCCTACCTTAGAAAGCCTCGTAAGGTGCCATCAGAATAGTCACCTGAAAACTTTTTTTATAGGAGAACTCCACAAGAGGGGTATGCTTCTCCCAAGAACCGCCAAATTCTAGAATTAAAGCTCAGAGCATATTCTCATGCACCTGGATCGTACGGTCTGACTTTCCATCTCTCTGGGGATTGTATGTTGTACTAAAATATACCTCTGTACCCAAAGCCCTTTGAAGCCACGACCAGAACCAAGAAGTAAAGTGCACATCCCTGTCTGAAACAATGGTGTGTGGAACTCATTATAGACGTACAATCTCTCGGATGTATAGTCATCCCATATCATCAACACTGACGGTCTCCTTGATCGGTAAGAAGTGAGAATCCTTTGTAATCCTATCGACGAAAACCCAAACAACATCGTTCCCTTGAGGATACCTCGGAAATACGATCACGAAGTCCATCACGACATTGTTCCACTTCAAATTTGGAATGGGTAACTACTATAAAAGGCATGCTGGTATCTAATGCTCTTCCTTCACCTGATGGAAAGTAGAACACCTCATGACGAAAAAATCAACATATCTCTTCATATCTGGACACCAGTACTGGAGATGAATATCCAGATAAATCTTGGTGACGCCAGGATGAACTGCCAAAACTGAGGAAATAAATCCCCGCATCAGCTCCTCACATATGTCTTCTGGAAACCATACATGTCCCCAGAAAAACAAGGTCTCATCATCGCCCACTATCCATCCAGGAATAGGATCCTCTCTTGACACACTCTCCCGCAGGACTAGGCCTTCTGAGTCTGATAGCTGCCTCATCTGCACCCGATCAAGAAGGGTATAGGTAACAACAACAGAATATAGGAATGTCTATCCATGTCTGTCGTTCACCTCCATATGCAACTCAGAGAATAGATCCATAAGCTACCACTCACTGATGGACTCCTAAACGGCATGAATCTGAGTTCTCCTACTCAACGCATCTGCCACTGCGTTGCACTTTCCTAGCGTATAGGCAAGTTCGATATCAGAAGTCTGAAGATACTCGACCCACCTGCGCTGTCTCAGATTCAGATCATTCTGAGTGAATATGTATTTGAGACTCTTATGGTCGGTAAAAACCACAAAGAGATCTCCCAAGAAGGTAATGTGTCAAAAATCTTAAGGCATGAACAACATCTGCCAACTCCAAATCGTGCGTTGGGTAGTTCCTCTCATGTGGCCTCAACTGTCGAGACCCGTACGGAACGACTCAATCTCCCTGCATAAGCACAACACCCAGACCAATACCTGAAGCATCACAATAAACATTATAGGTCTTTATTGGCTCTATCAAGACTACTATCGGTGCCAACGTCAACCTTTCCTTCCGCTCATGAAAGGATGACTCACAAGAATTTAAACATAAGAACATTTCATATTTTTTGGTCAGACCTATCAATGGTGCTGCTAGGCATGAACATTCTTGAATAAAGCATTTTTAGTATCCAGCCATCCCTAGGAAACATTGTACCTCAAAAAACATTCTTCAACTACTGCTAGGAAACTATAGCTCTCACATTCTATGGGTCCACATATACTCCTACCTCCGAGATGACGTGACCAAAGAAATGAATTTGATCCATCCAAAAGTGGAACTTCGAGAGTTGAACATAAATTTGATTCTCTCTCAGTGTACTTAGAGAAATATCAAGATGAGTAGCATGGTCGTCTCGAGTGTGAGAGTAAACCACGATACCATCCACAAAGAGAATGATGAAGGAATCCACATAAGGATGAGACACATTGGTTCATCGGTTCCATGAAAACTGCTGGCGAATTAGTGAGACTGAACGAAATAACTGTATACTCATAGAGACCATATCTTCTCATGAAGGCTGCCAGAGGTATATCTGATAGTCTAACACGCAACTGATGATAACCAGACATCAAATCTATCTTCGAGAGAACCCATACTCCTCGATGCTAATCGAAAAGTTCATAAATCCTCAGCATGAGTTATCGTTTCTTGACAGTCAACTGGTTCTGCTTCCAATAATCCACAAAGAGCCTAATGATACCATCTGCCTTCTTCACAAAAAGGACAGGCGAACCCCAATGAGAAGTACTGGTTCAGATGAAACACTTTGCCTAAAACTCCTCTAACTGCTTCTTGGGATCCTGCAACTCAGGTGTAGCCATCCTATAGGGAAGAATGGACAGTGGTGTTTCTCCTGGTACGAGCTCAATAGAGAAGTCTACCTCACACTTTGGAGGTAAACAAGTTAAATCCTATGGAAAGATATCTCTGAAATGATTCACCACTAGAGGAAAGTCCAAATGTGAAGTCCCTTGATCATCTAGATAAAGAATAGCAATCTGGGATGTAACCCTTCCTAGCCCATGATTCTCGAGTCCTGCTCAACTCACCCGAACATCCCATTCATCTCTATGAAGAAAAGATTCACCGTCTGGTGAAATGAAACTCACCCTACGACGATAACATTCAATGAATTCACAGAAGGGAACCAACCAGTCCATCCCGAGAATGACATCATAGCCTGTCATCTCTAGGGCATAAAGATCCCATAAGAAACGATACCATGTCACCTCGAGGGGGAACTCTACGCACTAACGTACACTTGATGTCCTCGTCCCCAATGTTGTGTCTAGTGTCAACAAGTAGGTAGAAGAAACGATACAGAGCCTAATTCCATCCACAACACCAATAGAGATAATGCGGTGCGTAGCACCATTATCAAAAAGAGCTAATGATAAAACCGAGGCTACTAAGATCATACCTCGAAATGTAGAAGGTTCGAGATCCTACTCTTTATAGTTATAATCCACCGAAAAAGTCCATCCTTCCCCGCGGCCCTATGGCCCTACCAAACCACTCTGAGCTGAACCTCACTACTGACGCTGAAAGATTGGTGACTGACCACTACGACATCGACCTCCACCTCGGCCTGAACGGTCAGATGAACTCTAGTTCCCCGAATGGTGAGAAACTGGTGGTGAAACTCTTGAATGAGGAGTCATGGAAGAACCCCCGTCACCAGTTATTACTGGGAAAACCTGGCAGAAACGCTGAAGGTGACCCATCTTGCTGCAAGATCGGCACTCCACTAGGTCTCTCTGGCATTGCGGCCTCGTGTGACCAACCCTTCCACACTGGTAGCATACTACCTAGATACTTGATGAAGTATCTCTCCTCTTCAGATCACCATGCGTAGACTCTCTACGGCGCTTCCTACTGTCAACTGGAGGTGTACTAGCTCTGGAAGCAGAACCACCTTGGCTCGCAGCTCCGGAGGCTCTCAGGTTGCACTCCTCAATCAATTATGGGTTGATGATGGATGTGATGGAAGTCAACTGGAAGATATTCACAAGCGAGCATATCTCCCTCCTGAGAACATCCTCCAAATTCTTTGGTAAGAACATCCCATCTCAACCTCCGAGGTGTGTGAAACGCTACAGAATGGTGAAACGATTAGAATACACCATAAATGAAAGAGTACCCTACTCTAAACTCATGAACCCCTGGGCTCGATTGGCCCTCAGGTTATTTAGGTAAAAGTAGTCATAAAACATGCACTGGAACTCCTCCCAAGCCATAACCTGCTGATGAATCGCCAGTGAGATCACATCCCACCACCTCTTTATAGAGTCTCATTGCATAAAGGTAGTGAGCTTTACCCTCCTCTCTGTATGGGTTTAGAGATTCTCAAAGACAGTAAGCATGGCTTCCATCCATGACTCTGCAGCCTGTGGTCCTCCTTCTCTTAATAAAGTTGGAGGATGCTGCTGCTGGAAAACCCACGTCAAGTCTTCCATAGTCGTGTAAGGAGGAAGTGCTCCCTGAAAGGACTTCATCATCCTTATAAAGCCTTCCCTAAACTACACATCAGTTCCTGCAACTGGTATGATAGCCGGTGCCAAGGCTCTCACTACTGAAGGATCGATAGGGAGTCCCTGGTCAATCATATCTGGCGTTTTATGACTATACTGCAAATGACATACAACTGGACGATGTCACGAAGGCATAGCACTGAAAGGTCAAAAGAACACCTTAGATTCAAGAATAAATGGACATAGAACAAAGGAGTAAAAAATAGAATCATGAGAAGGAAACACTCATGTTTTACAAAACATGACTACACAACATGTATAAAATCAACATGGCGTGTACTTAACTATATTCCCCTGCCCGAGTCTCCTTACACGGCTAACCTGCACGGTCTTCTTGAACTGAGACTACATGTCATGTTCCCTGTGGACACGGCGTGTAATAGACATGGTTTCAACGACCTGCGTTATTGGTGATAGGGCATGGTACATGGCTGACCCTTACACGGCGTGTTCCAAACAAACATGGCATGTATAAGAGGAGATAACACTGTCTCGTGTTGTTCGTGACATGGTCGGGTACCTAGAACAAGTCTACACGGTGTGTTCTTACAAAACACGGTGTGCATTACATGAGCTTACCCGACCCGTGTTGATAGAGACACGGTCGGGTACCTAGAACAAGACTACACAACCTGTCCATACAAAACATGGTGTGCATTACACGAGCTTCCCCAACCCGTGTTGTTAGTGACATGGTCGGGTACATGTCTCACTACTACATGAAATTTACCTACCATACACGGAATATTCCTGGATATTTGTCACAACCAAGGTTTCTGCTCACATAGTCAGTGACATAGTTTAAAAACTACACTGCGTGCATATATAAAGTACACACTGTGTATTCTGGGTTTTTTCTAGGAGGTAGCTCCGAAACTGCACTGAAGTCCAGAAAACACTAAAAAACAATCATGTAGGAGCCAAATTTCGATCTGTGAGGGCACATACTCCCCGTGAATCAAAGATTGGCATCTTCTACATATCATATATAAGGGAAACAAGTCAATGGTCCACCATGTTCCAATTCATGAGGGCCCATAACACCTCAAGAACAAAAACATGGCGTTCAATTATGCAAGGTACAATAAAAACAACCTTTCAATCAAACTATAGAGATTATATCAAAGAATCTATCACAATAGCATGCATAATCTACACAAAATCTATCAAAACAACATGAAATTGCTAATACACCCTAGATTTCATGGAAAGAATGAAAAACAATTGATTTCAAACAAGTGCCTATATGATGCATGAGATGTCATACCCTCATCTCATATGGTTGCAACAGAAATAGAACCACAATATCAATAACAATGTCAACACAAAGCATGTGAATCACTCTAGGTGAAATCAAATCAACATAGGCATAGAAAAACCAGATAAATGTAATAAGAGAGTTAGATTGGATTTTCCCTTGTACACAGGTTAGCTACTCCCGAGTACACTTAATACCAAGTACCGAATCTGTCCTATCCCTGGATAAAGGCTCCAAATAGTAAATCAAGATAAAAGAAACCCTATGATGCCCCTTTGTAACGTCCCGGTTTCGGAAGCCACCCAGAGGCACCCCATACCCGTTTGGTCACATGGCCTCAAGTGCATTTCCCCAAACTCCAGAGGATGCTGAATAGCAGCGAGAGCCTTGGGTGTGATAGTTGGAAAACATTTCCCTCATTGGCTTAGTACATAGCAGAAGAAAAACAAATAGACAACAACAGAAAATGTATCCTTCCATACAAGAGTAAACGATAAATAGTGGAAGAATAACAGTAAACAACTACAGCACACACACACATATATAAAATGATTCATGATACATATGTCTAGGAAAGCAGCCAAACAAGTCACAATGGTGAATAAAATACTAAACCAAAGTGCAAAAGAGAATATGTAAACTCCTCATCATCGCAATCCAAAGCTTAGCCCCATGGTCTCCAGCTCCACATCAAGTAAAATACATGATGTAGAAGGGTGATTTACCTTATCTATACCTGCAATAATATCGATTGTTTGGGCCCAAAAGCATGGCCCAAACAGGGTGTGAGACAAAGTCCGAGTAGGAAACCACCCAAATATCTATGAGTAATATTCAGTGAATACATAGCATGTAAAAGTACAAGAAGTAGATAACAGGAAGCACACAAAAGCTATAATCCACAGTGTCTAGCATATAAAGTACACATGTAACAACCAATAAACAAGTATAACAACAGGTAACCCCCTAGGTAGTTCTCACAGCCTAACACTTATGGTTCAACCTACAAGTACTAGCAACCCTCATGGAGGCACACACAGTCTCACCCCTTTGGCTTAGCTGAAGAATAGACTTTCTGAGAAAACAATCACCTTCAATTTCCCCTATAGTCCCGTTTCATACTAAAGGCTCTCTGGGGAAGCACTCAGTGTCTTATTCCCCGTGTGGAATGTGTCAAGGAACTACAGAATCTCTAAGGAATCACTCATCTTCAATTCACCCTTTGGACTCGCATCGAATTAATAAGACACTCTGGAAAAGCCCTTACGTCCATTCTCCCTATGACCCACTACACTAGATTCTCATAGCCCTATGTAAAATGAACATGCATAGCGCGCGTATCACCCCATGTAACCCTAAAGATCTACTTGGATACCATTATAAGGTACAACAACATAACATTACAACAGTTACACTATCCTACAACTAGGCATGGTATCCGAGAAAAAGCCTAACTGGAAAAACATGCATAAAAGCACATTCAGACCATAGTAAAAATTACTCTATTCACCAGCATTGACCTTTACTCAAGAAATAAAGCAAATCCGGAAAACAACATGGGAATAATAGGAAACACACAATACACCGTTCATGTGAATTGGTGGAATTGCACAAAATATTCACTGACTTCCTAAATAAAGGCACCAACCACCAACCTCGATGCTAGGAGATCGATATACTTGAGCCATGATGCTCGATTAAACTTCAAACTACATAGATCTACGAAAAAACACAAAACAATAATCCCACAATATCTTGAGAAAGAAGAGGAATTGGGAAACAATGCTCTAATATAAAGAATGGATTACCGCTGTGGTTACAATGCCCTCAATGGCAGTCGATTCAGAGAATGTACGAAGGCTCGCGGGCTCGGAGAAGTTCTGTGGCCATGTGGGTTCTCTCGGATGAAGAACCTGAAGTAGAATCAAGTTCTATCCCTTAGGCGCGACCCTAATCCATTTAATGAAAAAACGAAATTACACGGTATGTACTTCTGGGGTACACGGTGTGTACTTGGCCTTTCCGTAATTCGCTTTAAGCGGCCTCCACATTGCCCCTACACACCTTGTGTGTGGCCCGGACACAGCCAGCACATGGCCTGTCGCTGCATCAAAGTCCACGGCATGTACTTATAAAGTACACAACATGTACTTAGGAAATTTCCTTATTTTCTTCTTTTTCTCAAAAACGACCAGAAAAGGAAAAACATAACTGAAACGTATATCCAGGTTCATATATCATGGTTGTGAATTATATTGAAAATACTATTTATATATGATATATATTATATAAAAGATATATTTATACCTCTTTAATTATTATAAAACATGAACATTCATTCAATCTATTTTTTGAAAATATGATAACTTTGTTTGTAGACCGCTAGACTACCACTTCATCAATGCATTTCGATTCATTCACTCAGTACATGGAATTCACTAAGGATAATTTTAGTAAAAAATGATTTATAAGAAATAATTATTATACTGTAATGAATACATATATATATATCATTTAATTTTTATATAGAAAATTAAAATAATATATAAATTGAATTTTGGCATACGTACGACCTACCGTCTCGATAAACAATGTATTTTTTTTAATATATAAATAATTTTTATGTTATTATAAATATATAAATATTGATTATATATGATATATACATCATTTATTATATTTTTTAAATAGTTAAATCATTATCATTGTATAAGTATGAGGAATAAAATGTAATAACATGTATGATAGAGAAATAAAATTTTAAATGATACATTGAAAAGAAATTACATTGTTAATAAAGGAGGAACATAATTTCATAAGTGAACCATATATGGTATTATATAGAGGAATATTATATATATATATATAATCGTACATTTATTATACAAGGTGATTGAAATCATATGAATAATATCAATATGTATTGGATGGATTTTTTCAACTCATTGTTATTTCTCTGAGACATATGCATTATTATGCACTACATCCATTAGTGTAGTGTATATTATCCATGTGCTTATATTATCTAATATTATCATTAAATTTATGTTTAATTCCTATTCAATTTTATGATAACTATTTCAGGGGTTTATGATTCAAATGGTACCAAATGTGTGAAGTAATTTTGTATATATTTTCAATCATTTAGACACATGACATGTTATGAACCAATTTTATTATATGAGCCATATACCCCTTGAATTTACCTTTTATATCTTGAATATCATTATACTCAGTATATTTTATGATTACTTTTCTGATATTATTTCATGTGTATTATGATTAATTGTTATTAATGTTTTGAAAATTTATTACTATAATCTATTCATTTACCAATATTTTTTATTTCTAATGCATCCATTGATGAAATATTATGATTAATACCTAAAGACAACTCATGAATTTTATATTCCTCTTTCTATCAACGATATCATCATGTTTTATCTCCATTTTTAAATTCTTCAGTACTTAATATTTTGATGAATATTTTTTTAAAAATCACTCATTATTTATCATTTCGATCAAAAATCATTGTTACTTTATATCCATGTTTTCAAAAAATATATTCCTGAAGAAAATGTTTAAAATAAATGTTAAAATATATGTATAATATATTTTCAAATAAATTTTTGTCAATGAATTTTATTATTTATTTATTATTTTTCAAATTAATTTCTATGAAAAAAAGTTCAGAACGATTTCAAACATTAATTATAAGATTTTAATGAATAATGATATTACAATATATTCAATCTTCTTGTATTATTATTCAAATATATATTATAAGAAAATGTATTTAAAATTATTGAATTTTGGAAGGCAGTATTTTTTAAATGAAAAAAAATATATTTTTATGAAGAAATATTTTCAATGAAATGTAAATCATTAATTATATGAAATGATATGATGAAATTGTATTCTCAACATGTATTTTATGGAATGGATATTTTCCTAATAAAATTTTCCAGGGGATTCTTCATATTCTATCCCCAACTATGATGAAATAGTGTGTTATTGTTTATTCTTCCATAGGATATGATCTTCTAATATCATTCTTATTCATTATTTAACGGTTTATGTTTTGATAGAATGATGCATATGAATCATGTTTCTCTCTAAATGTTTATATTCCATTCAAACCCACTTCTATTCATAGGTTTTAGATTGATTAAATGGTTATAACTCATATCTCTTTTCAATAGGTAATCATATGATGATAGTATTATGATACCCATTTAATTTCATCTATTATGATATGATGATTGTTTATAATTTTGTGACACACAAATTTGTGTTCTTTTTATATGAAACGTGGGACAAATATCTCCATCCAATGCATTGAGATGTTATGGGAGACTCATGAGTATATATGATATGATAGAACCCAATTAAATGTTAAAGAAGTTATGTGTTAACCTTGTTACATGTTCACAATGTTATGGATTGACCTAGTCGCAGCTCAATAATTTAATGTGTTAACATGATTTATGATCCAGAACGTCTCTATAGATGCCATATTCTTGGTTATAGTTTTTATTTTCCATTTTTTTCAGTATGTTTAGTTTCTATTTTGTTTGGGGGTTTTTTGGGAGACATTTTAGAATTTTAGGAGGATTTTATGTGCATATATGGAAAATGGTTTTCCAAAACCATGTTCCCTACGTCATCAAACTATGTGAACTCAAATAAAGACGATTAAGATGACTTTTTTTAGCATTCTTATAACCATGTACCCTCATAGAGGAATCTACACACTTCCCCCCACCCTAAAAAATATTTCATAGTAATAGGGCATGGTTTTTCAAATAGTGATCCCTTTTCTAGGAATATGTGCCTAGAATTTTAATTAACCCTTCCTATTTTTCTAGAAAAAACATGAACCCCCATAAAAACAGAAAATGGATCCCATCTCACACATGACCTATACTGGTAAATTTTTAAGGCTTATGGATGAATTATTATGGCCACTAACCACCATTCGTTTTAATTTGAAGCACATATCGATGATCTGGAAACAACATGATTTTAATTAAAGAGATGCATCTATGAATAGGTTAGGGCTATTATACTCAATTTGGGGATATCTATTGGTGTGTGTTATTAATAATTATTTGGTAGGTGGTCTGTAATTAGAATAAATAAGGAATTATTTTAATAATGTGTATGTAATTATTGAAATTCATTATATAATTTGAATTTGTGTTTCATAAATTAAATTTATTAATTTGATAAATTAAATAATTTTGGGATTTTGAATTTGATGAATTTGAGATAATTGAGTATGGTTAAATAATTATAGAAATAATTCAACACAAATGTGGTGTATTTGTATTTATTTAATTGAAATATTTTATTACTCAAAGAATTATGGGGATATTAATATTATATTATTAGATAAATAATATTTTTATTATTTAATGGCGATTTTTATGCAATTTATGAAATTTTAAGAATTAATTCATGAATAACATTTTAGAATATTCGTATTTGAGAATTTGAATAATTTGTAGTTGAATTAATATATAGATATATTGAGATTAAAATTTTTGATTAATTTATTTTTTAATTAATTAATGTAAATTGTTTCAATAATTGATGGGTGTTTATGATATATTTGATAATGTTATTTTGTGATATATTTAATAATCATGTTGGGGAAATGGTCTGATATATAAAAATTCCATAATGAATTGAAACAATGAATATTAATAAGGGTATCCAAATGTGAATAGAGAATATTAATGGAATTACTGGATTTCAAATGTGAATTGAGATTCTGAATGGTACAAATGGAATTTAAATTTAAATTGAGATAATTATTGGTAAAAATATCATTCAAATATGAATTGAGATAATGAATTGTAACAATGGTACGTAAATGTGAATTGGGACAATGAATGGTAACAATGGTATTAGAATGTGAATTGAGTTGTTGAATGGTAGAAATTGAAATATTATATGAATTGAGATGATGAATGGTAATAGTGAAAATAAAATATAAATAGTTTTCACGAACAGTAATAATACAATTCATATATGTGATATCCATTGGGGATAGTTTAGAATCTGAAATTGTTAAGTGTAGTTATTGAGATGAAGGGTTTCAAGGGGAACCCATGAGAGATATGGATAGATAAAGAGTAATTGAATAAATATAAACTATGTAGTATTTTTCTTTTATAATATGTTTATAAAATTTGATACACAATTTTTTTATATTCATTTATATGTTGGTAGTGGTGGCCTAATAAGATGTATTCAATCTGTACATGGGATACTTGACCAGATCCTGAATAGATCTCATTCATGAAAGATTTGTTATGGATAAATGGAATATGTTATATGGATTTGTAGGTATAAATCATGGATGAGGTGACCATACATTTTTTTTGAAGTGCTTTGGATTTGATGTGTCTTCACTTTTGAATTTAAATTTTACCATTGTCATGTACATTGAGATGAAATATCCACTCTATTTTTTTGATATTTAATGTCGTGTTTCAGTTATCATGTGATAACTGTATTTTCATAGTTATTCTTATAACATTTCAGTATTTTCATTTATTTATGATGTTTTATTAATCTATAAAAGTTTATATAATCTCCATGTGATTTAATTTAGACCCCGCACTTCTATTCATAATCATATGGAGTATGGAGAGGCACCCTTGAGGTCACGTAGTTGACCAACATTGTGAATTGGTGTTTGTAACCTAGGTCCAGATTTTACAATGTGGCATCAGATACCAGTTTTATTTTATTTTATTTTGTTTTAATATTATGGAAACGTAGACATGATATGAGAGATATTAGACACTTTTTTAGGATCTTGTACATGAGAATAAATAACCCATGAATTTGTAAAATCCATGTACCCATTGTGGTTTGATGTTATTGGTATTTTCTATTTCATATGAATTTTAGTTATCTTTTGGTGATGGACTTATTGTGTGATGTAAAAAATAATATTTCAGAATTTATAACGTTTTACATTTAGCCCTATATGGAATGATATTTGTTTAGACATCCATAATTATTGGAACTCGATGTTATTTTTTTATCTTCTTATACAATGTTTTTTATTATTCCATGTGTGATTAAAATTAGAATTCTATTTACTGATATCTGATTATAACTTCGACTAGCATATTATGCTTCCAAATCATGTTTATTTACATGAATTTTTTTAGAAATCTAATATTTTTTATCTATTAGCCATGTTATAGTTTGAATTTATAAGAGACCAAAAAAGTTTAAGATCTCATTGTAGAAAAAATTATAATATATTATTTAATTCTAAAATTGATGTATTATGATCATAGTCATCCAATGAAAAAAGGCCTCATGACTGTTTAAATTTAATTAAAGTATATTTCTGATTCAAAATCATGAAATAATATGAATATATGTATGGGTCACAATAGTTGGTATCAGTGTAATGATTAATATATTCGTTTGATCATATGAAGAGAAATATTTACTAAGAACCTTATGAATATATCTAAGGATAACTATATGTGTATGAAATTATCATATTATATTATCGATTAATAGATCATGTTCCATATGAGAAATTTCATACATATCTAGATACTATATCACTTTTTGGTAGTTCTCCTAGGTTTAATAAAAACTAAAAAATAATATAGAGATGGGGCCAATTGACACAAAATATAGAATAAAAGGCCATGCTAGAGACATTTTTTGGCACTATAAGGTAATTTATTTAGATAATAATGAAATCTTTATGATATATTATGATGGACATGAAAAATTTGTAATTCAATAAAAAAATAGGAAACGTTAAAATGAATAAAATATCATGAAACCTAGAGACTCGTATTTCAGTTAGTACTAATCAATTATATGTCATTACACTAACATTTTTAAATTATCATTTTTATTTTTATTATTTAATTTATTTTAATATATATTTTTCTTTTAGTTAATGGATGAAAGGAGAAATATTTCTGACAAATTAAGTGATGGTAAATGTAATGATTGTCCAAATGGAATTTCTATCAAAATGTAAATTCTAGTTACACATCTTATTACAATGAAATATGTTCTATCCATAATTACAATTAAGAACATTAATATATTTTAATTTATAAACACATCAAAGAAAATTACGATATAATCTCATGGATGTTAATGTGTCGATGAATGAATGAATAGAACATACCGTTTACATATGGAAATTTTTTAAAAGGGATAATATGGAAATTTTATTAATGGAACTAGAATATATTCAGTCTGAATAATATGTCGTCACGGTATAGATAATTTTTTCTAGAAAATGAAGAATTTTTTAACAATTTATAGGGAAGTATAAATTAACCTAAAGAATGAATAGCATTTCAAAGAGTTATATGTTTTGAACTTATTAATTATTCATGTCTTTTTTGTAGTACAATATTAATTTATGACATCCTATTTTAAAAATAACATTAATGACTAATGACTGAATTATTTAGATTTTGTATTTCAAGAATTATATTGTTTAGTTTTTTAGTAATGGTATCATGAATCATATAATTATATTTTATTTTGTATTATTGGAATCATTAAACTTTTATTTATCATAATGTAGTAGTTTTTAATGACGTATTTTCATGAATATTTTAAATGATACTATTTGACTAGAAATAAATATTTAATTAGAAGTATATATTTTATGAAAAATCATAATATTTAGTAATTGATAATCTATGATATGTTCTTGATGTTCATGTAATTATATTCAATTTTTAGTATTAGATTTTTTGGATAAAATAATGTGTATTAATTATTTTTGTAGGGAAATGCTGATTTAATGTAAAATAATATTTTTAAGGATGTTTATTAATTTTTGGAGATTTTTATATTAAATATATTGATATCATTTCTTTAAATGACACAACACATGTTGGGAGTGAAATCATGATATCTAGAAAGGCCATAGGTCTTGAACCCACAACGAATAGACGATGAGGGTACAATGACACACAAATTCCCACATAAGATACTGATCAATATGAACCTGTTTTTACTATAATGATTTTATAAATATATATTAACTTAAATATGGAAAACACATTTTAGGAGAATATGTTTTCAGTTTTTTGGGATTTTGTTGTAATTTATAATAATTTTTAAATTTATCCCATTATTGAGGTATATGTGTCCCTTTGGAATAACATGTGGTATAACAAAAATTATTCTCTGGGAGGAAAAAATTTAAATCAATGGATATTGTAGTTATTTATGATGTAATGTTATTTAGGTATGGAACTATTGATGTTGAATGTTTTATTTGGTGATTACTATGATATTGTATTAATTTTTATAATTATATTACCTATTTTTTCCCATTTTTGGTTTTGGATAGTATATAAATACAAGATTAACATCATGAAATCATTTTGTGGAATAATTTAATTTTATCTAAGATAATTCAAAAGTTTTAGGAAAAAAATATAATCTTGAATACTCATAATTTATCGAAATAGATACAATTGAGGTGAGAATTTATAAATTCATGAAATTATAATTTTCAAGTAGGTATATTTTGATTTCTTTATACATATGTATATTGGATCCTTCATATTTATTAAAAAGAACACGAAAATAAAATATTATTCATTTTGGATAAATTGATTGTATTTTATATATACAAAATATGATATTATATCCCCAAGTGACATTCCTTCTAAATCTAAAATTTCACTTACTACCCATTTTGTCTTATTCGGAAATCTAATTATGTGATGATCTTCATATTATCTATTCTATCATTTTAAGAGGATTTTTTATTAACAATTTTTACAACATAGGTTTTACCAAAAAAAATTGAATATCAAACCATTAAATACTGAGAATTATTTAAAATTATGAGGAATCAAATTACCTAATGGGGTAATTTAACATTATAATATAAAAAACTATGTTATATAGCATATTCATTTTGAAAGGGTTATCTTAAACAAACAGAAATATAATATTAAAATATTATAATTTTAATATGACTGATATAACATAGCTGTTAAATTTGATTGTATGAATAGTTTTAAAATATTAAATATATATATAATGGTCCTACTCCATATTATATTATCTAGAAAAATTTCTAATAAACAGAACTCATATTTAATAAAGATAATTTATTTTATAAAATATATGATTCATTTAATATTGAATATTAATTAAATTTTTTAGAAAATATTATAAAAAAATTATAATTTCTACATTTTATTAATAAATTTAATTATAAAAAAGATTATTTTATTCATTATCATAGTGTGAACTTTTGTGTTTTTTAATAAAATATAGATTTCTCAATCAATGGTGAATATTATCAATTTTTGTTCAGATATAATGTGTTTTTAATATATAAATTATTTTAAATGTAAAATGATGATGTTTTTATTGTATCAAATTGAAATAAATATTGCTTTTTAATGTTTCCATTAATTAATTACTTCTAATAAATCTTTAAAAAAATATTATATATATTTTTTATAATTAATTTTTTTCTGAATTTGATTTAGATAATAACGTTTCTATATTTTATGTCATTAAAATATCCCCCATATATGAATTATTTAAAATAATTCTATATAATATATTTCTATACTTATTTATTAAAATTACGTTAATTATTATCTCATGTCATGCAATTATTTTAAGATTATATTCTTCTAGAGAAATTCATATGATGAAAAACCAAATTCACACATTAGTGGGATTCCTTTTAAATTCAATTCACCAAATTATGTGAATTGACTTTGGTAAAATTAAATGCATATTTTCTATAATTACAATTAATATATTATAATATTTTATACACAGTTTTTATCATATTGAATAGGACTAACCTTAAAAATTTATTATCACGATTAATTTCAAACCTAATTTTCTTTAGAAAAAAAATGTGGTAAATAAAAAATATTGTTTTAAAACTAGTAATTATCTGTTTTATAGGTTTATATTAGTATTATAATTCAATCGATAAATTATTTGTTAAAAAAAATTTCTATTGGGTTTCATATTTAATTCCCAATCTTTAATAGTTTTGGGAATTTTTTCGAATACAACTCATCAGCACTTATGAAATGAAAATGCCTCTATTGTGCATTCAAAAAATATTAAACCCATTAGATCGTCCATTACCTATCAAATTCACTATATTACTTCCCATACCATATCATGTATGCCTATTTTTTTATAAATCACAACTATTGAGGCTATATGAATAATTGTAAAGAGAAATTCTAAAAGAGAAGTATTATTCTTAAGAGAGATTATTTGTTTTACTCATTATTCAACTATTTAAAATATTTATCAATAAAGATAATATAATAAAATTATTATATATGATATAATAATATTTTATTATGTTAATATCGTTACATAAATCCATCTCAACTACAATTAAATGGGAAATGAAACCATTATTTGTGTGTACAACAGACTACTGCCTAGGGGACCGAGGTAAATAATTTCAGATCATAAAATTTCATGAATAGTTATAATTAGTAATTTCATGAATATATATTAAATTCATAAACTATTATTAATTTTATAATATATGGATTAAAAGTAACTTCTTACCTTAACATGAACATATAACGTATAACATTATTTATGTGTACTGAAGACTACTGCCTCATGAATCAATATAATTTTTTTATACAGTCAAAACACATATATGGTATATGTAATTTTACAAGAAGAAGTTTTATTTGATTTATTAAATAAATTTAATTACATAATTATATAATTAATCTTCTTATACTTCAATCATGATCGTTGAAAAATGCATACATTCCTAATTTGTATATGTGGTTTACCATCTCCATGATTGAAACATAGTACTTTTTCATAACCATATGCCACACATGGTATTAATAGATTAATTGATATATAAAAATAATAGTATTGTTAGTACTATTTATATGGATAGTATGAATCAATTACTTATTCGATCCTGAACAACACACCGATGACATTTTGAAATTATGAACAAAGCGACCTAAAAACCCCAAAAATTTATTGGTCTAAATAATTAAATAATTAAGTGAATAATATTAATAATAAAAATGTATTCAGTATAATGGATTTAACTTATAATTTTTTTAAATAAATATTAATTTATATAATTATATTAATGAAGATCTAAAATACATACATTCAAATTTCCTGAATCAAGGTAAGTGTTTCATCACAAAATATAATCTTTTATGTCACATGTTTTTATAGAACTAATATATTTTATATAGTTTATATACTTCCCCATAAGATATTATATATTTAACCCTACACAAAACTTGAAAATCTCACTTACAAATAATCTAAATAACTAATGAGATTTATTATTCAAAACACACTAATTAGGTATGGGGTTATGTTTAAATTTTATTTTTGGAAACAGGGTTTATATATTAATATCCATTATATAAAAATTACCTTAAAATATAGAAATAATACCATTTAATTTTATTGTTTATTGGTTATTCATGAAATTATCATTTATTGGTACCATAGTCTTCTCTCTGATAAATAATATTATTGAGAAATAATTTGTACGAAATAATTTCTACATTTTTATCATTTTTCGAAAATATATTTTTCTAACATATAAATATTTTATAAACATATTTCATTAGTATTTTTAACATTTAATGAAATAATTATTATCAAAATTGTTATCCATGAATGATATTTTACATAATAGTTTTATAGGAATCATATTATTATTTTTTAATGTCACTTTTTAACCATTTTTACAACAGTTTAAAAAGAAGGTTTCTTTTATCATAGGATGCATATATGGGATTTTCATCCCTAAAAATCACCAACTCCACGAATTCAAGATTATATTATTCCTTGGTGATTTTCTATAATGACCCCAAAAATTAGTATTTGATTTTATACCTTCTTATAATTAAGATACATGGTATTAAACTATTATAAAGCATATAAAGACCAACAAAAAATTATTTTCATTAGTTAATAATGAAATATGGGAACTAATATAATTTAAAGAATCAATACCAATGTAACTATAACATGTCCTTTGGAATAGTAATCTGACAATTAGGAATTGTAATCCATATAATATAATAGTAAAGTCACCATTGAAAGTATAAATAATATTTATTTATATTATGAACTATTATATAATAAATATATATAATAGAATATGTAAATTAATTTCATAAAAATGATAAATCATGTGTTGGTATTTTAATAAAAACTATTCTTTTTCCAAGAAATTTATTAATTATAATTTATTTTATAAAATATTTTTTAAAAAAATTTAGAATCATAAATATATATTTTTGTTTCATATGATTTTAAGATAATTTTATAAGATATTTAATAGTTTTTCAATGTTCAAAATAATCAATTATAATTTTAAAATTTCTATTTTTTGAATAAATGCTGAATTTATTGAGAATAAATTCCACATATTTGGAAATTTATTTTCCTAAAATGGATTTAATTTTTTATTTCGAAAAATCTAAAAACCATTAAGGTGGTAGTCAAATTATTGTCTTTATTTTTGGGTATTTATTTTTTTACTTTTATTTGATGTTTATCGTTGAATTTACCATGATTTTCTGGAAAAAATGTGGTTTTCATGTTAAAAACATGAGGCACATGGTTGACACATAGTTTATAAAATCATGCCTCCATACCTTGGATATCATATGGATGATGATATATTTTAGAAATAGTTAAACCACAAAGTTTGTGCATGGTATGTTGTCATGTGGTATAACATTGTGACATGTATCATCATGGACTATGATGGGTGTGCCATTATTGCAAAGATTGAAATAATGTGTTGGAAAACCATGACACTATACTATGGAATCAAAAATGAGAAAATTAACTTTTTTTCATCTAAAATTTTAACCCAAATTCCCCCTTTATCAACAAATTCTATATACATAACCCCAATAAAAACCCTTCCCTCCACTTTTCCCACAATGGCTCCCTAATTTTTCTAAATTTGGTGTGGCTTCATCGTAGAATCATAATGTATGTTATTACTCCATTGATATCTACCCAACTTCTAGTGGATTCTTATTTAATTAAACTATAAACATTTTCCAGTGGATATTTTACCTAAATATGTCTTATATTATATATTTCCAAGGTATTTATTTATTTTAGTTTGTTTATATTTTATTCGTACGGAGTTATGTAGGAGTGATGTTGGGTATGCACTGTTTTCTAGAAGATTCCTGTGGGAGGTAGTTGGATCCATCATGTAGAACTTTTTTATGCTTTTGATATTATTTTGTGGATCAATATATGTGATCCATTAATTTCATTCATATTCATGAAATATTTATTGTAATATGTTTTACATTAATATAAGATAAAAATGGAAATTTCGATGGAAATATTTTTTTTTTCATGTGTACCTTATTGTGGTACTTCATGGAATCATTTTATGATTTTTTTGAAAGGTGGAAAATTTCTTTTCGAAATAACTGGAGGTGCATATTTAGTGAAAGGGGTAATGAAATGAAATTGGATTTTATAATTTTTTTATATTATGGTGACATATGAATCATTTAAATGATGATAAAAATAATTTTAAGTGAAATATGTTTTTCTGTTGATTTTGGAAGGGTGTGGCCCAAATAAATGGTTGAATTTTTTTATTAATTTGATTTTAATGTTTCCAAATAGGATTTATTTGACTTCAATATTACAGAAAATTTAATTATAATTTTTTTTTTGTGTAAAATGTAATATGGTTTTGGTTATTGATAATAGTGGCTTAAATATGTTTTACTAATGCAATGATTTCTATGTCTGTTTCTATAGCGTGAAATTTGTTTCTAAAATTGATTGTTATGTGATATATGAAATTGAATTTGAGAAAAAAAGGAGTATTTGGTATATAGGTGGGTAAACTAATGCTAGTAAACATGTTAATAGGATGTGATGTGGCATGGATTCTCATAGTATCATTGATGTTTACGACACTTATTAAATGAATGACATGATTTTGTCTACTAGGCTCTTTGTATGGTCCTTAATGGTGGATCTTGAATGAGAATGTATTGGATGTCCTTTATTATATAGATACCACTAGGCTCGTGGGATGGATCCCTCATCATTTGATGTTCATGTTAATTTTTTTGGATGTTGATATTCGGGATAATAATCACCAATGTATGAGTTTCTAAGAAACACACTTGTGGTAGCTACTATTAGGGATTTACCATGGTGGTCTATCTTTACATGACATTGTAATGTGTTTCTGACTTTCAGTATACGGTGGACCTTATGTATATTTTTTAATTTAAAAGAGACGTCTTTATAAATAAGGATTCCTTTAGAAATGTTTTTCATGCATTTTCTTAGAAATATAGACTTTAAAAATAATCCTGAAAAAAATTTATATGTTGTTATGAGAATATTAATGTTGATTTATCTTCTACTTTTATAGAATGAAATATTGTCATTTTGGTGGAATCTTTCTGGGATTTGTCTCAAACCTTGTACGAACCATATTGTGAATGTAAATGATTTCATTTATTACCAATGTAAAGGAAAATTATTTCATGAAGATGGTGGTTCTTGTTTCTAGAGAGTTACACTAATTACATTTAATTGTAGAGGTCGCTGGATGGAAATGTCCCCCGTGATTCCTATTGGATTATGGGATATCATGGGGTTACCTTTCAATTTTCCACATTTGATTTTGTTTTAATTAAATAAAATTGATTTTTAAAATTATTCTACCACATTTGGTTATGGATATTTGTTATGTGATTCCTTATATATTTGTGTTGGTTATTCTCATATAAATGGGTCCAATGTATATTTTTTATTCCCATGTACTATTTACCACACCTTGTGGATTAGGAATTACCATTAGAACTTATCTTGGAGTTTTTTAGGTATCAGGTGGGATGGTATCACATCTTGGTTTATGACAGTGATTTTAACAAAATTTTATAAAATAATTGACTGTGTTGTTAATAATGAAATAATATAATTTTTGGTATTTAAATAAATTTCATAATTACTGAGTCATAATTATGTATGGCTAATTTATGCCCATAATCTATAATTTTTTTCATAATTTAATATAAATATATATATTGATAAGCTGAAAACTACTCATGATCATTTGCCAAAATAATAAAATAATAAATAAAAAAATAAAAAACACCACTCTCCTCCATAAATACGACAACTCATATCCATATCTTTTCACTCCTCCAAACTTTTGATGAATTTAAAAATTTATCTCAATTTTCATCCCAATCCTCTCTACCATGTGTAGGATCATTTTGTAACAAAAAAACACAACCTAATTTCACTATGGAGGTATCAGGGTGTTGAATTCAAGAGTAAAATTACTCGTTCATTGTGCTTAAATTTATTTTCATTTATTTTCAAGTATTATTCACTCATCACCTCCCCATAACCAAGAGGAACAATATCATTAATTTATATAAATATATAGGGGTTTTATTATGTTAAAATAATAATCAACCATCAAATATCTAATACCCTCACTTATTTCCTAGAAAAATAACATCATGTGTGGGGTGTTGACATAACGCCATGATTGATGAAATGTATTCATATTCATTTACATCCTTAAACGATGTTCATATAACCATTATAATGGTTTAAAAATATTGAAACATATGTTATACCCTTTTTATGTTTTTGAACTAAAATATTTGATACAATTAATTAATAAAACATTACTAGTTCACTATGATCGAAAACCACCCAATTAATCTTATAAATTATCAATAATGGTTTACGAAATAAATCATTTTAATATATAGGAATATATATATATAATACCATATAAACTTCTAGAAATTCGTTAATTACATGAAATTTTAATTCCATAAAATTATTCACAATATACATGATCTTCCATACATATATACAAGTTAACTAGTAACAAAAACCGAGATAACGAACAGAACTGAATGAAGAAATTGAACTGTATAGCTCATTATACTGGCTATAAATGAACTGAATATTATTATAATAAATTAATTAATTATATAATTGATTCAGGATATATTAATTATTTAATATAATTTTTGTTATATATGGTATTAATGTGAATAATTCATTATGTTATATTGTAAGGGGATTGTTGAACATAATTTCTATTCTTTAGTTTAAACTTATTTCATTCCATATTTCTGTGTGTATGTTATTTAATATTCCCAAAAAATAATTTATTTTCTCACAAATTTTCCTTTCTGGTATATACATATTTCCAATATTATTTTCATAAAAAACATACATATTTTTTCAAAATAACTCTTGATTATAAAAATTGAAAAAATTACTTCTATTGATATTTTTTAGTCATCAGTAAATATTAATTATTATTATAACAATAATTTTATTAGCCTTTTATTATGGAAGGATATAATTTTTAAAAAAATTACTCAATACGAAATTCACATGAAGCCAATTACTTTCCATGGGTTATTTCACTCCATGACTGATATATGTTTGACCTGGAATGAATGATTACATAATTTTTATATTCTGATAGGTGTGTCTGTAATCCTATATCACTCCGTTGAATTGTTTATTGTGTCCTATCTCATGAGAAAATTTTAAATATGTGTGATAATAATTTTATATTTTTTCAAAATTCTGATTTTTTTATTATGAACATATGATATTCCTAAACATGATTCATTATATTTTTCACAATTGTTCATGTTATTTTACCACTAAGATATGATGTTTAATCTTTATGCATTTATATATTCCATGAAATTGATTAATATTTAGAATCATAATTAGGATGATGATACTATGCAAAATCTTATGATGTATATGACTATTCTCAACCGTTTTAAATTGATTCATGTGGTTATGTTTCCACTTACAAGGTTTTAATATCACAAATTTATTTATTTGTATAACCTATGGTGATTTCACTTATTATAGAGGACATGAGTTCCAATATAAATAAATACACTTAAAAAATAAATATAGTTTATGTTTTATTCTGTAAATGATATGAGTGTTCATAATTTCCCAAGACACTAAACCTTTTGACACTATTTTTGTAATGTAATTATTTATTCTTCTATAAAATAGTGTTATAGTCAAGTAAGGAAAAAAGGGTAAATGTAGTTGGTATCATATAATGGTTTAGTAACTTTTTAAGAATTAGAGTAATATATAATTAGATAATACATATAGCATGAGAAAAAGTAATTCTAATAAATAAAGATAGATTATATTAGAGAAATTATAAAGGTGGGTATCCCATAAGATACGATTTAGCTGTTAATTACATAATAGAATTAATTATTATTTTTTGGACTGTGGAATTATGATTTGTGGAAACATTTTATATTTTGGAATATGCTGGGGAACTAGGAAAAGCTATCCCAACAACTTGTGTGAAGGAAAATATAGTGATTTCCCAAATGTAATCACCAATGCAGGAAGTGGAGTTCAAAATATCTTGGTAATGCTTACACAATGTTGTTAGTTTATGATAAATAACTTAAATAAAGTGGAACTTCATCCTTTATAAATGAGGGTGTTTACTCATCAATGACCACTAATGTATAGTTGATATTCTGAACCACAAATCATGGAATAGTGGATCAGCTAAATAGAAAATATCATTTGTAGGCATTTCTATTCTGAGATGGTGAAGGTGACATTACTCATCTATTGTTTAGATGGAGAGGCCAACCAATAATGGAGTTTTATTAAGAATACTAATACTATGTATGAAATTTACGTGATAGAGTGAGAATAATTTGTGAAAATATTTTATAATATGTATTTCCATCATAATCATTATAAAGTATTTGACTGAGAATTCATAGAGATGAAGTAAAAGGTATGTGAATGTATATTGGTTTATGAAGAAAATTTTACATTCCATTAATGTTATGTCATTAATTTTTTTTATAAAAAATAATTGGAAAATAGATAGATTCATTACCAGATTAAAAACAGACCTTCTAAAGGCTCTAGATATTTGAGACATTTGTTGTTTTGAAGAGGTTCATTAATGTTCTATCATGGACAATATGGATCATTGGGAATGGTCCGATGGATATAGGAATACAAAATGAAAGATATAGTTTCATGCTGGAGGATCTAATGAAAATATAATGAAGAAAAATACACAACTCAAATGACAAAAATTTGGGAAAATCCATCATGGGAATTGCCTCTATGGGATGGGGAAATGAACAATTGTGGGACAGAAGGACACCATGCTCATGAATTTCATAGATAAATATGGATAATGAATAATGTAGTGGATGAATTTATATAAAAACCTTTGGTTAAATTCATCAATTATTGGGAGAAAGGGAATTATGAAATCTAGTGGATTAATCCAAGAGTTATCGATGGTAATTAGTGTCAGTGGACTATATAACCGATGTAGGAAGGGAATGATTATTACATCACTACAATTGAAGTGGAGTCTGAAAATTAGGTGGTGAGAGTTTTTCTAGTTATTCATTCACAAATATTAAACAAAAAATACGATTTTAGTTCTATTCATTTTCTCATGTCATTCATTTTTAGTATAATTATTTAAACACCGCCTCAAATGATGATGGCTATGTTATCTATGAGGATAATAAATAGTCCAATTATTTCATCTAATGCATATAACTCCTCATGTATTAATTTTTATAGGCTAAACCACCCTAAAATCTTATCTTACATCCTATAATGGAGTTTGATTACCTATTGGACATGTATTTTCTATCATTATACAAATGTAACATCATTAGTCATGAAAAGGGATATTACTGTTAACATACTAAGGCATCATCCAATCCTATATAAGTGTAGTGATGAGGATTAATCTCATTTAGTGTCATCCTATAGTGAGTAGATTATATTATCTTATGGGAAATTATATCCTTATCATATTATTTAGAAAATGGATAGAATAATTATAAAAAACATTTCAATTATAAAGAAGTACACTAGTATATTACCCAAAAAATTTCATTGTCTCACCCCAGATTGAGAGGTTGACCAATCAATTGATAAAATTCGTAGATATATATATATATATAAATATCAATGAAACCATATATTATGGCCACCATTTTAGGGACTTATATATTAGTTACATGAGAATTTGGGTAGGAGCATCATACACCCGAGTTCTACAATGTGCACTGTGTTGGTCCTCATTTTCATGAAGATTCGAGGATCAATTAGCATTGGTATTGATTATCGTGAGTTCAAAAAATCATTATTAAGAACAAGAATCCCCATCCATTGAATCATTGATTTTTTGATCAATTTTGTGTGTCCTTTATTTCACTAATCTGGGTAATTGGTTGCGATATCTGTAATTAAAACATTTTAAAAAAGAAATTCCTAGAACATCATTTCAAATGTGGTATAGATAATATGAGTCCATTGTGATTACATTAAAACTCACTATAGCTCCCACTATATTCATAGATATAATGAATTAAGTTTTTAGATATTATATTGACAAATATGTGGTAGTCGTTATCAATTATATTATGATATAATCCTAAATAAATTAGTACTGTGAGGAATTTTTGAACACTCTAGTAAAGACATTACAAAGGGAGAAGCAATATGAAATATAAAATAATTGACATATCTAAATGAAATAAGTATAATTTTTCGGGAATGTTATCACCAGTAAAGGAATATATATTGAGCCATATAAGAAAATGTAAATTGAAGAGTGGCCCAGTCCAAAATATAAAATAGAGACATGTTGATTCCTTTGTCTTGATAGATATAACTAATGAACTGTGACTAATTTATCTCAATTTTTGGACCTAATGACCTATATTGCTTAGAAGGGATAAAATATTACTAGTATATTAAATTTTATGACATATTTATATTATTTGAAAAGATGATTTCCATTGCACAAGTACTCACATTTCCTACATGTGGGGAATACTATGTGGAATACATAAATCCATCATAAAAAGAATTAGGTTGGGTGCTATTAAAAAATAATAAATTGATATCTTAAAATTGAATGATGTTGAAAATTCATGATTAACCAATTACACACATGATCCATAGTTGGATGTATTGATCTTCCAATTTGAAAATCCAACAGCATTATATTTATAGAGATAAGTGTGAGATATTTACTAATCATAAGATACAGAAATATAAATACAAATTGGATGATATAAATATCCACCATCATTGATGGTTAGATTTCATTGATGAAAAAATCTTCTCAATCCACTACCATCTTGGTAAGGAATGTATAGTGGAAGATGATCTATGTTGGAAGTATCCAACAACATTATCAATGATGTGTTTTATAAAATATCCATTCATTTTTGAAACACCCGCAAATGATAAAGGGGTAAATTGATAAATGATATGACTCATGTCAATAAGGTCCACCTTATTTTTCAAGAGACTACTTGATTAGAACTCTACAGTTAATCGTGCATGGTCTGAAGTAGTGATCCGGAACTGTGACTTTTTAGGACGTTTTTCAGGGTGTGTGCGAGTGAGAAAAAATCAAACTAGAAAGGACATTTGTTGTCATGTGGGGTCTTTCATTAGTCAGATGACTCGTTTGGGCACATGGGTGGGCCCCAGGATGAGGACCACGAGTCTGTTGGTCAACTGGGGTTACCTGGAGGGCCAGGACCTGACGGCTGTGTTATGCAGTTCTGTATGTACTACCACTAGGGACCTAGCTGTCACATTTGGTATCAAAGTTAGTACCCAGCCTTATGTGCAGTGCACTGCCTAGGTTGAGATTTAGGGCCCACAAAGAGGATGTTATGCTCTGGGGGGGGGGTTGATTGTAACTACCCTTATTGAGAAAGGGTAAATGGATAAATGATATTACTCATGTTAACAAGGTGAACCTTCCATTTCCAAAACCTTTTTGATTAGAACTCCAAAGTTTAGCATGCATGGACTGGAGTAGTGATCAGGAAAAGTGACCTTCAAGTATGTTATCCAGAGTGTGTATATGTGAGGACAAAAAACACTAGAAAGGACATGTATTTGACTGAGGGGACATTCATTAGTTAGATGACCCCTTCAGGAACATGGCTGTTTCCTAGGGTGGGGACCATGGGTTAGCGGGGCAACTGGTGGTACCTGGATGGCCAGGACTCAATTGTCGTGTTATGGCGGGGTGTCTATACTATCACCCGGGGTCCAGTTATCAGAATATTATATTTAAAAAGGATGCAAATTGGAATCATTATGAAAGGAACATCATCAATCCATTCTCAAATAATTTTTCCGACATCCCTCATATAGAAAATGATGAATGGTAAAAGAAATGATGTAGATATTCAGAAGAATGTGGAAGCTAGCATAATGGAAAAATACATAATAGTTAAAAGTTTATTTGGAAGGATTCATATGATTTGGGACACAAATATGAGTGTGATCCAATCTATATGTAAAGAAAGTCCTTCTGAATTATGCATATATATTATCTTTCTCTATTCATCTCGGTGAAAAAATATGTATTTATGTCTCTAAGAAAAAAATTTGGTGGGAAAATATGAAGAATGAGATGAGTGAATATAAATAAAGGATCCCTGTATCACTAAATTATAATGGGTATTGCCAAATTTAAAAGCTATGAGGACCCCGTGTCTGCAGGGAACTAGTGGTACCTATCGGGCCAGGACCCAAATGCCGTGTTATGGGTGTCTATGATATCACCCGGGGCACAATTGTAATAATATTATATTGTTGAAGGATGAACACGAGAATCATTAAGAATGGACAAAATTTAATACATTCTCAAATAATTTTTCAACCATCCCTCATAAAAAAAAATTATGGAAAATGAATTGATGTAGATATTCTGAAGAATGTAGATGCTATCATAATGGAGAATAAATAGAGTTAAAAATTTATTTGGAAGGAGTGAGAATATTTGGGATAAAAATATGAATATGATTAAATCTAGATAGAAAAAATTGATTCTGAATGATGCACATAGCATAACATTCTCTATTTATCATTAGGCACTAATATGGATTGATATCTCTAAGAAATATATTGGTGGGAAAATATAAAGAAGTATTTGAGTGAATATAAATCAAGGATATCATTATTTCCACATTATAATAATGAAAGTCATATTTTAAACCTACGAGGACCACATGTCTGTTGTGAAACTGGTGCTACCTGGTTGGCCAAGACCCAATAGCCATATTATAGAGGGGTAACTGTGCTATCACCGGGGTCCCAGTTATCACAAAGTAATATTTTAATTTGATAGACATGGGAATCATTTTGAAAAGAGCATCTTAAATCCGTTCTCAAATATTATTTCAACCAACCCTCATATAGAAAATGAAGGATTATAAAATAATTGATGTGGATATTTAGGGAAATGTGAATACTATAATAATGGATAAATACATAGAGTTAAAAATTGATGTGGAAGGAGTCCGATGATTGAGGACACAAATATGGGTTTGAATTAATCTTGATATAAATAAATAGATTATTAATGATGCACGTAGCTCATCTTTCTCTATTCATATGGGGGCACAAATATGTGTTGAAATCTATAATAAAAATATTGGTGGGACAATATGATGAAGGATATGAGTGAATATAAATCAAGGATCCTCATATTTCCTAATTAAAAAGATGAATGTAAAATTTAAATGCTATGATGAATTAATTAATCATACCAAAATTGGAATGGGAAAACATCAATGTGTACTTTTTCATCGAACATTAAAATACATCAAGATGAAACAATGAAATTTGCTGTGTTTTGGATCATTTCACAAAGATATCAAAAATTATTTTTATTTTATAAGACAACTCACTATACCTACTTGCACATATATTAATAATGGAACTGGTACGGATTTATGGATTACTATTATCGAATGAATCTAATATAGATCAAATATTCACCTCTATTGTCTTGAAAAGTATCCAAAATGCTCTAATCAATAATCTAAACATCAGTATGTATTATCATAAAATTAATTTATGGTCAATATGAATGAACTATCCAGAAACTTGAATAATTGTTGATATCATGTTCTATATACTTCTATGGAGGATGAATCGAAAATCTACCTAAGGTCATTTTCTTCAATAAAAAATTTTCCCCCTCATGAATCAAAATGGACCCATTTGAATTCCTATATGGGAAATTATATAGATTATTTGTATGATGGGATGAAGTGGGTGAACAGAATATGGAAAGACCCAGAAAGGTTGAAAAAATGGTAGAAATGATTAACACTATTTAGTATCACATAAAGGTATCCTATAGTTGAATGAAGATCTATACCTGAAATCAGTGACATGACATGAATTTTATGTTTGGATATAAGGTATTACTCAACATATCTTCATTAAATATGATCGTGAGATTTTCGATGAAAGAAAAGATAATTCCTTGGTATATAGTCCCCATTGAGATTCGTGATCGTGTGAGAAAATTTTCCTACCATCTAGAACATCCCTAAACAACCTCTCCCACACAGGATGTATTCTGTGTATCCCTATAGAGGCATTACATAATAGATCTCTAAAATTGACTGAATTCATAGGTGGTATATTTGGAAAATGATATCTCTTATGAGATGTTTCTGGTGAAGATATTAGAAACTACAGACATAGTTCCATGTTATAAGTAATCATACCATGAAAATGCATAATCGTGGACTATTAATTATGAAGATGCATCATGGGATCTAGAGGAAGTGATAAAGGATAAGTGCTCACACCCATTCTCACCTATGTTTTTAAAATTAAATTTTGATCATGAAATAGAAAATATGGGGAAGAATGTAACGACCTAAACATTTATCAATTGAAATTTTCCGTCTATATAATTATTTTCGATGTTATAAGCACACACATTGAATATAGATCCCATAAAAATATTATTTTCATAGATTAAGATTGAAATTTGTGGTATTTATATAAATTAAAAAAACTATACAAATGGAATACTAAAATGAACATTGAAATAGTAATGTGGACATTAATGCAAACCAACAAATGGAATAGTAGGCTCACATATAAATGTATAATTACAATTTTCCATATTATTTCTCAGTATATGATATAATTATATCATAGTATAATTAAATTAATGAATTCAAAATGATACATTTTGTGTAGGTCATTATATGAAACATTAATGTTTATATAGAAATTTATAATAAACATAATTATTTTAAATAAAAATTATATTACTAAAGTAGACTCATATTTTAATATATATTTTTCTATTTATTATAATCATATATTATTAGTCCTTAAAAAAATTTCGATGTTTAAAAAAATCATTTATAATTGAAAAATCATTATTTTTCTTATAAATGTTGTATTAAATTTAAAAATAAATTTCTCAAAATGAGAATATTATTCACATAAAATGGTGTAAAATTTGGAAATATTTGTGTCAAAAATTGATTGTTGTTTTTTTGGATTTTTCTAAAATATATGATTTTTATGTATTGTTAAAATACGATATTTTATAATATTTGACAAATACATGAATTATTTACCCACTGATGATTTAGGGATGATGTAATCCCATTATCTATAACTGTACAAAATTATTTTATATATTTAATGATAATGATGATTCTATTCATAGTATAAGCCAAAATAATAAACTACTGAATAAAATAATAAATTGAAAAACCTCTCATTTAATATAAATACCCCAGATTACCTATTATCCTCGCATATCCAACTAATTGAAAAATGACCAAACTCTTCCCAATCAACTTTCCAACCCTTTTTACCACATCTATCAACCATTATCATATAAATACCAAATACCAATTTTATTAAGGAGGTTTTCATATTGAATAATTCAAGAGGCAAATAACTATTTTATTTTATTTTAATTTAATATCAATTTTTTTATTTTCTTATTCACAACACACATCCAAAAATCTAAGTGGAATGGTAACTAAATTATCATATAAATATGAAATATTATTATGTTATAGGAATAATCCATCATTAAACCTCATATACTCTTCCTTTTATTCTAAATTTGAATACAATTTTCTGTAATTGTGGAATTATCACCTTTGACGAAGACATGTTTTCATTTTTTTACCTCCATACAAGATAATTTCAAAACCAATATTATAATTGAAAAATATGGTAAAATTTATTTTATAAAAATTCTTATTTTTTTAACTAAAATATATAAAAAATGTTAAATAATAAACTAAAATTCTATGTTGTATGAAAATCCCCCTAAATTAATCTAAATGGTTATCATTAACATTTTACTTAAGGAATCATCATAATATCTGAAAAAAAATTAATACAATTTAAGTATCTATTAAATAATTAATAACAAATTTGTTCAATTAAGGATAATTATTCTCATCTTTCATGATATTTCATACTAATGTACACCAGAACCAATAATGAAATCCAAGAAACTATCACATCCTAAAGATAGAACATAACATTATAAATCATCGTAATGGCTATAATTTAATTTCATATTATTTTAATAAATTAAATAATGCATATGATGTTATGAGTTTTCTAATAAATAAATATAATATCATTATCCAGGATATTAAAATTAATGAAATCATTCAGACATAATTTATTTAAATTCTCACCCACAATTTTCTTTCTTTGGGTTATTCATCATTTATGAAAAATTATATGGTGGATGTTCATTAACATTCACCAAATATTATTTTATTGTACTTAAATTATCTTATCCTTCATATAAATATATCCTATCTAATTTTAGGAAAATTTCAATGATTTTTCCAGAAGAACACATCTTTCTAAAAAGTCATCATTTACTTATCTTGAGACTGTTTCATCATCAGTAAATTTAAATGATTCGTATACCATGTATAGTATTTAAACTTATTTTTTTGAACATAAATTTTTATTCATGAATGTATCATTTATGAAATTAAAAATAAACCCAATAAATTTGATATGTTTTGTGTCCAAGAATAATATATGTTTCACGAGGAGAGAATTATTATGTAAATGTTCTGAAGCGGAAGGTGTGCCCATAATGTTAATGCACTCTAATGAATTTGGTAATTTAGTGTATCTCATGAGATAATGTTCAATATTAATGAACATGATAATACATTTTTTTGATACTGATTATTTAATGATTATTCTCACATGTGATTTATAAAGATTACACACATATGTTACATGTATTTGACCACGACGGGACGATGTTTTATATTTTTTTTTTCATAATTCGATGAAATTATCTAATGTACTCTCCCATGATTATTAGGATTATCCAATAGTTAATATATGATGATGATTATTATGTTCAACCATGTTATATTGATTCATGATATTATATGTCCTCTATGTGGGGTTTTAGCTCTCCCTATTCATTGATTTATATCCTCAGGTGATTATTTATTCAAAGGAGTACATGAGGTCCACTAAGATGATTATGATAATGGAACTAAATAATGTTTATATTCAGTATTTAAATGTTATTAATGTAACTAATTTAAACATGGAAAAACCTTTAGATAATTTTTTTATAATTCTATTACTTTTTATCATTAAAATAATGTAATTTCAAAATAAAATTAATATCGTTCACTAAATTATCAATGAAAATATCCAGTACAATATTTCGTAAATATTCTTGTATTATAAAATTTCTTTCAAATTGAGAAATTTTTTTTTCTCAAAAAATATACCCATCCATAATATTATGTCATTATCATCAATATGTATAAGCATTATTGTTATATATTTCTCAAAAATAATGTATAAAATTCTCACAAATGTAATAATATGTTATTTTAGGAGATATTTATGGTGTTATACATTCTTTGTGATCATAACCCCATTTCCTTCATTATGAATATTATTTTTATTTTTATATTATATAATATTCTGATACAAATTTATTAAAATTGAAATATTTATGCATAAGTATTTGTATTTATTTCCATTTTATGGAAAATATAATCATGAAAATGTTTGGATGTGTGTTCCCAGAATATAAAACACTAATGAATTGGGTAATGTTTTTAGTCGCATGAGAATTCTAATATGGGATTAAAGAGTATATTAAATACATTAAGGGAAATTTTCATCCTTGTGATTATATTTAAGATGTTATACATGCCATATGTTTATATTATGTTACGTGTTTTTGGAACATTTTTTATTATTCCATGATCTTATGATACCATGTTCGTTATCTTATCCCTATATTGTTACACATGATCCATCATTTTTTCAGTATCATGGTATTCCTTTGACACATGCATTAGGTTTCCATGTCTCATTTACTACCATCAAAGGATATTTAGATCACATAATTAGTCTATTTATTTCAAATTTATCACATATAGTTTTATGATCTCTAATAGATTCAGAATCTCATTATGGAAAAAAATATAAGATGTTTTAATTTATTCTCACATTGATTTATTATAAATATATTCATAAAAAAATAGGACTCATGATAAATGTTTTATAATTAATGGATATTTAAGGATAAAAATTATCAAATGAAATTTAAAAATCAATTTGTTTCTAAAATATTTTTTGATATTGATAAGACATTTATATAAACAATTCCTGGAGATACTAAGACGTACATGTTCATGAATGTTTTTTCTACTTTTTGACTGATAGACTAATGAAAGAAAAATAATAAATAAAAACAATTGACTCATTATTAAATCACATATATCAAATATATATCCCAAATGTATACTTATTAACGAATATTACCCATGGAAATTAAAAATTAATCACATCAATTCGTGGAGGAGGTAGTCCACATGTACGCACGAGTGACACTATAATTTTTTATTTGATAGAAATAATGGTGGTTTACTAATCAAAATAATATTTAATTAGATTATTATTAAAAAAGTAATAGTCTTTTTACATATATCATAGATTTAAACCATGATATATAGTAAGTAAATATAATTTGAACAATTTAGGTGGATCCCTAATCCTTAAGAGAAAAAATTTTATATTCTCTTAATGATATTGTAGATTTGTTTTTGGGATGAAAATAACCCATATAAAATGTTTTAAGATATTTACAAATGATGTAATTAGTGTTTAATGGGAAATTTTTCTCATTTTGTTGGGAATTAATGAGAGTTGTGTTTCCATTTTATAAATTAAGAAAATAACATGTATGGAAATAATGAAATTATTAATATTTAATTAGGTATTTCTAAATTCAAATGATTCCAAATGTATTAATATTTAATGTAAAAAATTATAATTTAAAAACAACATATTAAAATGAAATTAAAATATAATTTTGTATTTTTATAAACCTTATATAATTTATAACAACATTGGTAACAAATAACCATAATAGTGGTAACAACTCCTATCCACAACGAATGTTAATAATTTAACTAACGAGGTATCAATTTTATCATAAATGAACAAAGGAAGAACAATGTGACAAAATATTATCCTTGATGCCCCCATTTTGGATTTTATGTTCTTTAAATAATAATATGAGTTATTATTTATCAATATGTATCATTAAAGTATTTGATACAACTATTCATATATCATGACTTTAATGACCATAATAAAAAGATGAAATTAGAATATAAAACATTAAAATATAAGGAATATTTTATAATAACATATTAATTTCATGGAACATAATAAATCACACAATTGATTTCAATTTTAATAATTTAAAAATTATATATATTTATATTTTCTATTAATACAATACACAGTATATCTATTTCTCATAAGCATATAAAGTAATTATTCATTAACTAGAAAATAAAAAAACTTGATAAAATATTAAATCATCATTTTATATAAAAACATAAAACCAAAATTATCTTCATTATTTATTTTTAAAAAATATATTGAATAATTTATGTTAAGAGACTGTCATATTGTATTTATCAAATTCTTAAACTAGTTTAATCATCATAATGAATGTGAAAGGAAATAATTGAACTTATATTATATATATAGATATAGATTTTTAATTTACGGTCATCCAATAGGATATATTCCATTGTGAGAGGATTATAAAATCCTTATATCATATTTTTAACCATATTTTACATGCTTTCCTTCTCCAAGGTGACAACAATTTACTATTGTTCTTATTTGTATTCATCGAAAAGAAAATTGAATTTATTTAAAAAAAATTCTTATAATTCATTGTATTTTATCCATTTTCAATAATCATTTTCACTATGAAGTAGAAATTTATTTTTATATAATAGTGAAAATATCATGAAACCATTTTTCTGTAAAATACATGTTTAGTAATAAAACAATTTATATAAACTAATCAATAATTTATTATAATAAATATATATATTTTAAATAATATTTTTTAAATATATTATTTATAATTTACATTAATATCATTCACTTATAAAGGAAAAATTAAATTAGTATTATATAAGCCTAATCTGTGCATAAAAAATATTTAACTAGAAAAACATCTATATTAGATTCTAATGGTATTAATTTTAAATTGGTTACAAATGATTTAATTTAACACATCTATTAAACAATAAAAAATAATAATTTATTTATTTCAATTTATTCCCCATACAAAATGGTTAGGTGTTACCTATCATATATAATAATAATATTTCAATAGTATTGCATTGTAAATTTAATTCCGGTGTTGTTTGTATCTGAGAATGTCGATGAAATTAAAATTTATTAAATAAAATATACATTAATATATAGGGTTGTTAGAATAATGGATGGGTTTTTCAGTTCAATTAAATCATTCTACTCTTGATGATAAAGACACACATTCTCAATCCCTATTTCCATTAGGATACGCTGTTTAATGTGGGTTAAATACCTTGTAATTTTTTTATTTTTTATTTATATTTATTTATTAATTTATTTTTTTAACTATGATATTTAAAGGTACACATTTCATTATTAAAAGGGTATAAAATATTACTTATTAGATTTTGAAGACAATATAATTGTGGTACAATTAGTTGAGGTGTGTTTGTGTGGCATATTTTTCTATACAAAAATCATTTTGAGTGTTATCATATTGTGTATTGAGATCCTATTTCCAATGTTAATAATGTTTATACCTCTCTATAATATCGTAATATATATGATTTTGTGGTTCCCAATAATAATACATTAAGGAAACTCATGTTTTACTCACTAATTCCATGATGTTATTTCATTTTTAGTCCGAGTTTAATATTAGGGGAATGTATTATGTTCGAATAATGGATTGTCAAGATTGATAAATAATAACAGATATATTATAATATATATATATATATAATTTATATACAATATCATATATTTTATAAATGTATTTATAACTGAATGATTTATTGTGTGTTCAAATATAATGCACATGGATGAATGAGAATTAATAGAAATAACATTTATTCGGTTGGTATATGTTTTTTATGATCAAATTTTGTATTTAATATCAGTGAATATAACATAATGGTGGGATTAATTAAATTGAATGAATACATATATGACAATATTAATGTATTTCACAAAGTGTTTATGATTAAATAATTACTCATCCAGAGGATATCATAAGGAAGACTGACAAAAGAACATATGAATGATTTTTATATAATAATAGGGTAATTAAAATATTGTAATGTCAAATTAATAGATTATTTTTGTGAATCAAATTTAATATGATAACATTTGAGGAGTTATTCATTGAATGATACAACATTTTGTGACCTCAATGAATGGTTGAATGTGATATTTTAGAAAATTGGAAATTTTATTTTGAATGAGGAACACCATCCCAGATAAATCCATGAACCATCTAGTATTTCACCTAATGCAGGGGTATGTGGTTATTAATGCATATATATATATATATGAATAAAAAAATTATATCTCTGGAATGCATTAGGAAAATTTTGTCTGGTACTAGTCTCATATTTTTCTTTCATGGAGAGAAAAAAATATCATAATGATTATTCAATGTACCTAGGAAAACATTTTATGTGAATCGTATATTATAAGTTCATTATAAGTTTGTTGGACTGTAGGAAAAAACATCTATTTATTTAATGTCACCATTTAATTAGAGTATGGGATGGATAATTCCATTACATCATTCCATTTGTTATATGTATTTATATATGTAATAGATTGGGTATCTTAGAGGATTTGGTAAGATAATTTATTGCAGGATAAAGCCTATGATTCCATCAGAAAGGATGATATATGTTTTCATAAAAAAAATTTTGTTTCAAGGTTCTCATAATCATCATGAATATTCCATGAATACGGAACAACCTATTTTCAACAGTTATTCATGAAGGTGAATTCCATGGAATGAAATTATTATATAGATTTAGGAATGTGACATTAGGATTCATATAAGAATTAGATGTAGTAAAGGATGTTAACCAGTACATGGTTCGATAGCCATATGGAATTGCATGGTCATGAACCATATATTATAAGGATAATATATATTTTTATAGTTTTTCCAATAATACATAGAAAATTAATATAAATTGTATTAAATATAATTTCATACCGATTATTGATCAGAAATTTATTTGAATATATAAATTTTTTGATGGAGAAATAGATAAGGGAATCATATAATTTAGTCGAAGAAAAATTGTATATTTATATTTAAACTAGTTCCCTCAGTTATTTTCTGACCTACAATTTTATTAACTATTTGTATTTCTCTATAAAATTAAAATTTTAATGATGAATCAACATGAAATGTTTGGGTTTACATTTTTAAAATTAGTCATTTGGTTTTTTATGATATCATTCAATTAATTTCCATGCTGGAATGGGAATATGGCGAGAATTTGGAATTTATTAAATTGAATATTGATAGTAAATACATCAAACATTTATATTAGATATTATTAAAAAATAATGGGATAATTCATGAGAAAATAATCCAAAGAACACTAAAAAAGTATAATATGCATGAATGAACCATTAATTGTGATGTCTTGAATCGGGAAGCTGCACTCTATAATGTGCACAATAATATTGGAGTGGTTAGTGAACATATACACATTCATATTAAATTGAATACATAAATTTTTTTTAAAAGGGAACCTCTAGAGTATTAATGTTTTGATAAATATCAAAAAAGTGTCCATCTTAATGTTTTTAGAATCATTGAATAATTTTATGTCGATGAAAATATATATTCAATCATGAGGAAAAATACTATGTGCAATTATGTATTACATATAGTTATATATTTTTTATTTTCCTTTGATATTATAACATGTTTCATGTAATCAAGATAATAGATATTGTATTCGATGTGATGATTTCTTTTAGATACCACAACAAGGAAAATTGATCCATTTACAGAGGTGAGGCTAGATTATCCACAACATTAAAGGTTGTCTAAATATATTCTTGTTGTATTAGATGATAAATCTCTAAATAATAAAGGAAGAAAATATTTTTTGGAAACTGATTTACAAGAGGATATTAACAAGATTATAAAGACCATTTTGTTTGATTATGGATGACATGAAATTTCAATATTTTACTAATATTAGAAAACATGAGTTCAAAAATGAAAATATAACACATTGAATATTGAAAAAATGGAATTCATCAATAGATGAAGAAATGCCTTCTCTGAATTCCGAAAAAACAAGAACATTTATTATTTATATGAGCCAAAATGAGAAAATAATAATAAGTTCCTTTAATATTTAAGGGATAAAGATAAAAGATAATTTGTATGGTAGTGTGTATAAATTTAATGAAATTTAATAAAAAAACACAACTAAATTCTGGATGATATTAATTATTATAGTTTACTATGTATCTATTAAGATCGTAATGAAAATTTTGGCATCAAAATGAATGTAAATGTAATAAATAGACACTGAGATGAATTTTATTCATAGGTATTTTGAGGAATGTGTTTACATGATGTAGTTATGGGGTTTATACAACATGAGAAAGAGAAATTTTTTTTCATTATTGATGATTATTTATGGAATGAAGTATGTTTTGATACAATATAATTATGTTTTCATAACATTTAATTTGAATTATGTCATCAATATTTAAAACACGGCACTATATTTCTACTCAAAAGTGTGAGATTTTTTTACATCCAACATATTTCTCATGTATATAGATGGAATCATAATTTTGGTTATAGTGGTTTCAGTGATTTAGGATATTAATTCAATTTTTTGGATGTTTCGAGATAATGGTTCATGGATATTCCATGGAAATATTTGCATTATGGATTTGGAGGTTTAAAGAAGATAGAACATTATTATTATCACATAAAGATTAATTTTGAATAAATGTAGAATATTTGGGAATGATCAGATACTTGAATGTCTCCCCAGTTTATGATCGATGTAAAATTATTTTAGGCATAGTCATGAAAAATATATTATTAGATATGGTGTGATGAGGAATATCAATTTGTAATTATTATTGGAAATCTACTTCATTCAATGAATCAAATATGGAAAACTTTTCTTTTTTTATTTGTTTTTTTAGTATCATAACATTCAAACTTGAAAGTGAAAAATATGATTTTACTCTATAGATTATAAAATACTTGAAGGTATTCATATATATTAATAAATGATTTATAGAACATGATTCATTGTATGTTTTTTTGTATTATATCTTCATTGAAATAACAGGACCCCTAAAACATTTACTATAATTATATTATCCTAGGGTGGAATTAATATAAGCTGGTTTTCATGAATGGAATAGTTGTTTTAACAAAATATTATTAATGTAGTCTAGATACCAATAAATAAATAAGCGAATAATATTATGATGTTAATGTGGATAAATAAGGAACTCAGATTATTTCATCCTTCCAATGTCCCTAAGGGCATAAAATATTTTTATTATTTATAAATCCTCCTTTTTAAGGGATTAAGGGGGAAACCCAAATGACTTTTTGGACTTCGGACAAACACACACAAAGACAAAGAGAGTGAATGATGAACCACCGGCTCTGAAACCTTCCCTGGGCCTGTTCTAATAGACCGAGACCAGAAACACCACCTTCCCTCCTCCAGTATAGACCCTAACAAAAAAACAACTTCAATAAAACAATAACCTAAAGCACATCTCAAAATGAAATCATTCCAAGATCCACGAACCATCCAAAGGCGATGATTATAGAAATTAGTCATTCCAATGAGCCAAATTCTACCACAAGAGAGCCAAAAACACCCCTAGAATCAAGACCAGAAGAGAACCATCTCCACTACAAGGAACCCTTCCAGCACATCCTCATCCACTCAAAACAGAGTACACACTAGAGAAAATGAATCCAAATCATTATCACATAGGACTGGAAGATCCAACAGCTCATCGATGGAGCATTGCCGTTAAGGGAGACCTGGGAGATTTGAGTCGGAAACGCTGCTCTAGGATGAAGTCGATCATATCAAATCCATGGAAGAACCCACCTCGGTATCCAAAACACTCAACCAGCATCATGCAAAAGGAAACAGCGGGAAAACCAGAGGCCCTTATAGCTACAGCATAGTTGTGAGAGGTGCGGGCCAGGCACCCTACTCACAACCAATACCCCGAGCCCCGATAGTCCTAGCTCCTGTCTATCCCGACTCATGTCAAAATAACAATATAACCCAAAAACATTAACCTCCTCTGATACCATTTTGTCACGAACCGGATCTGGTCGCCACCATTAATGGCACCAAACCCAGCCCGTGGCAAGACCCGAAGGGCATTCCCTATCCCCACGGGCTGGCACAAGTGCCCGGGTATAAAACAATATGATTTGGGAACGATTTACCCGAGTATGAAAGCATAAAACAAATAAAACAATCAATAATAAGAATCTGAAATTTCCATACTAAACCATTCTTAACAAAACCAGATCTGAATACATATGTTTAAAGACACTACAAGTGGTCCAAATACAAATAATGACAACATCAAGACATCCCCAATCACTTCACGCAACAAGGGTGTCATCACCCGCAAGCCTTCTCCACAACTCTGCCCCAACGATGGGGACTAACACCCTGAAGCGCCATCACCCTTAGCCTTCCCTTTACCTGAGTCAAGCATAAGAAGTTCTACATACACCCAAGGGGTGTAAGTAGGGTGTGAGCCTAAGCCCAATAGGATACCACCAGAAGATTCCAAAGGGGATGCAATACAATGGGAACAAAACTAGCAATTTTAACACACAAGGTGAAACAATGTTAAAAATTTCAAGAAAAGAAACTTTCAAATGAGAACAGTTTTCAATCCAAGAATTTCAGAATGATAACCAATTAAATAAACATGTGAGCTACTGTAAAGTACTGCCAAAAGATCCCACAACAAAGGTAAATACTACAATTCTAATGAGCACAAAAATTGGGAACACCCCTAGGCAACTAGATAGTCTCGGGCCCTATGTACCTCGTACCTCGGTGTAAAGTATCCAAGTCACAATCCTTTCCCGTGCACGAGCCACTAGTAGGGAACAAACCCATAACATAGTGGTCCCCAAATAACATCCACATAGTTCAGTTAGTGTTGTCGTTATCCATTTGCTCAGTGAAACAGGGACACAACCCATCCGGTCCACTAGCCGTACTAGTACATATCCGCCCACCTAAGTACCCGGGATTCCCCCTTTTGTGCTCAAACAATTTCAGCAAACAACACACATACTTTTTCATGTAAAGTATCTCTACTGGTCACAAACAAATAGTACAGTAGCTACACACATTTTATATCATTTGAAACAGTCAATAAAATATTTTGATCTTCAATAAAACAACCTCTCCAAACATCACATTGTTTTGCACCCAAAACTCTTTAAAATATCCACTTTTCACAGTATGTGAAAACTTGTAAGTCATCAAAACAAAATTTCAGTTCAACACAATTTAATAAAACCAAAAATTCAGTTATGGGGCAGCCCAATGTGAACCAAGAAATTATATATTTTAAAAACCACCATTTTCACACCAACATGGCACTTAATGCCCATTTGCTTCTCAAACACAATTTAAACAAACTTTTGCAGCCACAACCAAAAAGAATAAATATTTAAAACATTATTTTAATTCCTAATACAGTTCAATAAAATCAACTATGTAATTAGAGTTCATCCCAAAATGAACCAATAAAAGACTTGCATGAAAAACCCTCAATTTCAACAAAAATTGTAACATAAAATTCATTTGCATTGTAAATGAAACTAAAACAAATTTTTACAGAATCATTAAAATCCAATAAGCATTAATTCACCCTCAACACAGCAAGCAAATTCCCAAAGAATTGCACACACAATGGAATCACCTACCAAAAGATTCAAGAACCGCAAATCCTAGTGCGGAACTTCAACCGCACGACCACCGCGCCACAAGGAAGTGATATCAAACCTAAAACCAGAGGATTGAACCATGAAACCCAAAATGAAACCCTAAGCACGAAGCCCTAGCTTCTGGAAATTTGGGGATTCAAGAAAAAAAAAGATAAATCTCAAGGAAAAGGAGAGAACTAGAAGGATAGTCACTTACTTGAGAAAACTGGACGTTTTTAGAAACCAGAGAAGTTAGGCCCTAATTCGCGACAGATGCGATCTCCAAAGAGGGGGAAACGAATCTGGGGGTGCGACCAGGTACAGTGGGAGAAGGTGAGAGGTGGAATCACCGAAAAAGAATAAAAATTGAATATTTTATGAAATAATTACAAAACAATTTTAAAACTGGAAATGGGCTTTCGGGTTGGCCCAATACCTAACTTGATCACCCAAATCCAAGATGCAAATGAATTTTTAAGGGGGCCAAAATTCATTGGTGGTTTTAATAGTTAAATTAAGGTCATTTTGGAAGTTGAATGAGTTAAAAATGTTGAAAAACGTGGGAGTTATTAAACAAACAAAATTTATTGTCAAAACTGGAAACGGGCTCTCGAGTTGACCCAAATTATGGAAACCCACCATTTCCTTCAAAAATGCATTGAAAACCCCAAAAAAAGCAATAATGTAAATTAAATACAAAAATACCTTTAAAATATGTCATGTATGTGACAATTCTCCCCACCATGAAGGACTTTCCGCCCCGGAAAGTCAACATGATTCTTGGTTGGTAAACAAGAATGGGTACTCTTCCTCGACCCTTGACTTTCGCTCCCAAGTCTCATGTGTATCATTCCCATGCTGCCATAAAACCCGGACTAAAGGAATAGACTTTCCTCTAAGTATCTTCTCCTGGGAGTCCACTATTTTCACCGGCCTCTCAACGATAGACAAGTCAGGCTCTATCTCTAGTTCTTCCCAACTCAACACATGGGATGGATCTGGATTGTATTTCTTCAACTGGGAGACGTGGAAGACATCATGGATAGATGTCAACTGAGAAGGTATGGCCAACCTGTATGCCACCTTACCAATACGCTCGGTGATCTCAAAGGGTCCGACATACCGTGGCATCAGCTTACCTTGCTTCCCCAATCGACGATGGCCCAGACGAGGGGCCACTTTTAAGAATACCCTATCACCCACAGTAAACTCTAGGTCTCGACGCCTCCGATCAGCATAAGATTTATGACGACTCTGAGCTGTCAATAAGCGCTTCCTGATCAATTTGACCTTCTCAGAAGTCTCCTGCACAAGGCTCGGCCCCAATAGTGAAGTCTATCCTACCTCAGCCCAACATAGGGGGGACCGACATGGCCGACCATAGAGCGCCTCAAAAGGGGCCATTCGAATTGAGGATTGGTAACTATTATTGTAAGCAAACTCAACCAATCCCAAATGGCTATCCCAAGAACCTCCAAAGTCCAAGACACATGCACGAAGCATGTCCTCCAAAATCTGATTCGCCCGCTCTGTCTGACCATCCGTCTGAGGGTGGTACGACGTGCTCATCTTAATCTGAGAGCCCAAGGCCTTTTGAAGTCCTTCCCAAAATCGAGAAGTGAAGCGGGGGTCTCTATCCGAGACAATAGCTGATGGTACACCATGGAGTCTCACCACCTCCTGAAGATACAAAAGGCCCAACTCATCCACTTTAGATGTGTCTCTGATCGGAATGAAGTGGGCTGATTTGGTCAGACGATCAATCACCACCCAAATGGAATTCTTACCCCGAGGTGTACGAGGTAAGCCAACAATGAAGTCCATGGCAACCTCGTCCCACTTCCAGGTAGGAATGGGTAATGGCTGGAGCAAACCGGAGGGCCTTTGGTGCTCTGCTTTCACCTGCTGGCATGTGTAGCATCTCGAAACAAAGTCTGCTATGTCTCGTCTCATACCAGGCCACCAAAAATGCCGACGGACATCATAATACATCTTAGTGGCACCTGGATGGACAGCCCACTGAGACTGGTGGCTATCATTCATCACTGCCTTCCGTAGAGATAACGGTACTACTGAACGGCCCTTGAAGCACAAGATGCCCTCGGGAGACGACGACCAATCATAGGATGTCTCCCCACCATGAAGAAACTGCCTAGATCGCTGAAAAAGCTCATCACTAGGTTGTTCCCGCTGAATCAACTCCAACAGAGAAGGAGTCAACTGGACACTCGCCAAGAATTCCCCTCCACTGTGTTCCCTAGCCTCCACATGCATTTGAGAAAAGAGCCCCATCAATGTCCACTCATCACTAGACTTCCTCAAAGCCTGCACTGGAACTCTTCTGCTCAAAGCGTCGGCCACCACATTACCCTTGCCTGGGGTATAGACAATGTCAAAGTCGAACCCCTGCAAGTACTCGATCCAGCGGCGTTGCCTCAAGTTGAGGTCCTTCTGCGAGAAGATATAAGCCAAGCTTTTGTGATCAGAGTAGACCACAAACTTCTCGCCAAAGAGGTAGTGACGCCATGTCTTCAAAGCATGCATCACCGCTGCCAACTCCAAGTCATGGGTAGGGTAGTTCTTTTCATGTGGTCGGAGTTGGCGAGAGCCATAAGCCACCACGTGATCATCCTGCATAAGCACGCACCCAAGACCCATACCTGAAGCATCACAATAAACCACATAACCCTTCCCGGCCTCAGGCAAAATCAGCACATGGGCGGTAGTCAACCGTCTCTTTAGCTCCTCGAATGATGCTTGACATTCTGGACCCCATACAAACTTCACCCCTTTCCGGGTGAGCGCAGTCATTGGTGATGCAAGCCGAGAGAAATCCCGAACGAATCGCCTGTAGTAACCAGCCAGGCCAAGGAAACTCCTGATCTCGAACACATTCTTCGGCTGCTCCCATGACATAACCGCACTAATTTTCTCAGGGTCCACTGAAACTCCGTGCTCTGAGATCACATGCCCTAGAAATCTCACCTCTCTGATCCAGAAGGTGCACTTTGACAACTTTGCATAGAGGCGGTGATCCCGTAATGTACCTAAAACGATCCTCAAGTGATGTTCGTGTTCCTCCTCAGAGCTAGAGTATACCAGAATATCATCCACGAACACCACAACAAAGGAATCGAGATACTGATGGAACACCCTATTCATTAGTGCCATAAATACCGCTGGAGCATTGGCCAATCCGAAGGGCATGACCAAATACTCAAAGTGGCCATACCTGCTTCGGAAGGCTGTCTTGGGGATATCTGACTCCTTCACCCTGAGTTGATGATACCCTGAACGCAGGTCTATCTTTGAGAACCACTTTGCCCCCTTCAACTGATCAAACAAATCATCTATTCTGGGAAAAGGGTATTTGTTTTTAATTGTTACCTTATTCAGCTTCCGGTAGTCAACGCACAACCGGAGGGATCCATCAGCCTTTTTTGCAAACAACACAGGAGCGGCCCAAGGAGAGACGCTCGGGCGAATGAATCCTTTGGATTCTAAGTCGTCCAGCTGTATCTTTAATTCCCTCAACTCGGTGGGGGCCATGCGATAGGAGGGAAGAGATATCGGCTGTGTTCCCGGCGCCAGATCAATCGAAAACTCCACATCCCGCTCTGGGGGCAAACCAGAAAAATCATCAGGGAATACCTCGGGAAACTCATTCACTACATGAGGTAGTGAACCTTCAGGGGAAAGACCATCCTCTAGCACAATCGAAGATAACTGGAAGATAACACTTCCCAACTCTGGGAGTGGAGGCCCTGCGCGACTTGATCGTGGATCCCATTCTCCATGAAAAACCTGACGACTCCCATCAGGTGCCGTGAAACTCACACGCCTTCTGTAGCAGTCGATGTGTGCCTGGAAGTGAACTAGCCAATCCATCCCGAGTATGACATCAAAAAGGTCCATATCTAAGACCATAAGGTCCCACTCCATCTCGACCCCTGATACAGAAAGTGCACATGAGGGGCACCTCAGGCCCTGCTCCTTCTTCTTTCCCAATGGTGTCACCAACTCCATCGCAAAAGACATCAACTCAGTTGGCAAATTCAGCATGTCCATGAAATGTCCAGAAATGAATGAAACAGAGGCACCAGTATCAAAAAGAGCAGTAGCTAAAGAAGATGCGATCAGAACGGTACCTCGAACTGTCGACGGTCCCGCCTCTGATCCTGCTGGTGACTGATCCACTGCATGGAGATGTCCAGTATCTGCCTGAGGACGACCGCTAGTATGTGGTTGTGCCCTGAACTGGCTCTGCCCAGAAGATGATCCAGCCCTACCACCACGACCACCAAATCGAGATCCCCCAGTCCTTGATGGCTCGGACTGTGCTGGCACTCCTTTTGAAGCCACTGAACCAACCCCACTCGGAAGTGGACGTGCCACACCACAAAAACGCTGCAAATGCCCCATACCTCCACACTGGAAACAAGGCTTCGAAGGAAGTGGACATGCTGGTCGGATATGCCCAGGCCTCCCACATTGGTGGCACACGACCGATCTTGCATCAGAAGCAGCAGAAGAAAACTGCCTGGAAGAGTGGCCTGAACTGCCCCCTCCTTTCTTCACATGATCCTCCCGCTTCCTTTTCTTCTCTGAGGAGCTACCACTTCCCACTGCTGATACTGAACCATAGAAACCAGCCCTGCCTTTCCTATCAATCTCCACCATGCACGCTCGATCAGCAACCTCAGCATAGGTCCTCAGCTTAAACAAGAACACCTGGGAGTATATCTCTGGTCGCAAGCCTTTCTCAAACCTCTGGGCCTTCGCTTGTTCATTAGAGACAATTTCTGGAGCATACCGAACCAATTCAGCGAAACGGTTGGCATACTCCATCACAGATAGATTCCCCTGAACAAGTTCCATGAACTCTCTAGACCTGGCGTAAGCCAACACCTCAGGGCAATACTGTTCATTGAAGACAACCTTGAAATCTCTCCAGTGCATCTGATCATTCTTCCCAGCCTGAAGCACTGACTCCCACCATTTACGACTGGGACCCTCCAATAGGAAGGAGGCACACTTCACCCTGAGCTCCTCGGGTGTTTCCAGGAACTCAAACATACGCTCGATCTTCTCGAGCCATTCTTCTGCTTCCTGGGGTTCTGAGCTGCCTCGGAAGGTTGGAGGCTTATTTTTCAGGAACTCCTGGGCCTTGTCCTTTCTAGGACCATTATAATCCTCTCTAACAGGAGCTGGAGCTGGAGCTGGTCCATATCCTAGAGCCTGGACAGCCCGGACCACGGCCTCGACTAGCCTCTGATCAATCGGCGTGGGTGAACTCTCTCCAGCTTCCTCCTGTGGGTGCGTTGGAGCTTTCCGGGGAGGCATGTTGCTACAAAATGCAACAGTCACAAAACAATGGTCAATACCACAATTCTGAAAATTGTAATCAAATACATCAAATATAAGAAAACTAAACACATTCTTGTAATAAAAGAAACAACTGCTCCACATCTGCCTGATGTCCACATGTGGTCTGCAGCCCACACGTCTCACCTGGAAGTGAAGTAAATCAGTAAATTCCAACATCCTCTGGTGACTCAAGGTCTGCCATGAGAGGTGCGGGCCAGGCACCCTACTCACAACCAATACCCCGAGCCCCGATAGTCCTAGCTCCTGTCTATCCCGACTCATGTCAAAATAACAATATAACCCAAAAACATTAACCTCCTCTGATACCATTTTGTCACGAACCGGATCTGGTCGCCACCATTAATGGCACCAAACCCAGCCCGTGGCAAGACCCGAAGGGCATTCCCTATCCCCACGGGCTGGCACAAGTGCCCGGGTATAAAACAATATGATTTGGGAACGATTTACCCGAGTATGAAAGCATAAAACAAATAAAACAATCAATAATAAGAATCTGAAATTTCCATACTAAACCATTCTTAACAAAACCAGATCTGAATACATATGTTTAAAGACACTACAAGTGGTCCAAATACAAATAATGACAACATCAAGACATCCCCAATCACTTCACGCAACAAGGGTGTCATCACCCGCAAGCCTTCTCCACAACTCTGCCCCAACGATGGGGACTAACACCCTGAAGCGCCATCACCCTTAGCCTTCCCTTTACCTGAGTCAAGCATAAGAAGTTCTACATACACCCAAGGGGTGTAAGTAGGGTGTGAGCCTAAGCCCAATAGGATACCACCAGAAGATTCCAAAGGGGATGCAATACAATGGGAACAAAACTAGCAATTTTAACACACAAGGTGAAACAATGTTAAAAATTTCAAGAAAAGAAACTTTCAAATGAGAACAGTTTTCAATCCAAGAATTTCAGAATGATAACCAATTAAATAAACATGTGAGCTACTGTAAAGTACTGCCAAAAGATCCCACAACAAAGGTAAATACTACAATTCTAATGAGCACAAAAATTGGGAACACCCCTAGGCAACTAGATAGTCTCGGGCCCTATGTACCTCGTACCTCGGTGTAAAGTATCCAAGTCACAATCCTTTCCCGTGCACGAGCCACTAGTAGGGAACAAACCCATAACATAGTGGTCCCCAAATAACATCCACATAGTTCAGTTAGTGTTGTCGTTATCCATTTGCTCAGTGAAACAGGGACACAACCCATCCGGTCCACTAGCCGTACTAGTACATATCCGCCCACCTAAGTACCCGGGATTCCCCCTTTTGTGCTCAAACAATTTCAGCAAACAACACACATACTTTTTCATGTAAAGTATCTCTACTGGTCACAAACAAATAGTACAGTAGCTACACACATTTTATATCATTTGAAACAGTCAATAAAATATTTTGATCTTCAATAAAACAACCTCTCCAAACATCACATTGTTTTGCACCCAAAACTCTTTAAAATATCCACTTTTCACAGTATGTGAAAACTTGTAAGTCATCAAAACAAAATTTCAGTTCAACACAATTTAATAAAACCAAAAATTCAGTTATGGGGCAGCCCAATGTGAACCAAGAAATTATATATTTTAAAAACCACCATTTTCACACCAACATGGCACTTAATGCCCATTTGCTTCTCAAACACAATTTAAACAAACTTTTGCAGCCACAACCAAAAAGAATAAATATTTAAAACATTATTTTAATTCCTAATACAGTTCAATAAAATCAACTATGTAATTAGAGTTCATCCCAAAATGAACCAATAAAAGACTTGCATGAAAAACCCTCAATTTCAACAAAAATTGTAACATAAAATTCATTTGCATTGTAAATGAAACTAAAACAAATTTTTACAGAATCATTAAAATCCAATAAGCATTAATTCACCCTCAACACATCAAGCAAATTCCCAAAGAATTGCACACACAATGGAATCACCTACCAAAAGATTCAAGAACCGCAAATCCTAGTGCGGAACTTCAACCGCACGACCACCGCGCCACAAGGAAGTGATATCAAACCTAAAACCAGAGGATTGAACCATGAAACCCAAAATGAAACCCTAAGCACGAAGCCCTAGCTTCTGGAAATTTTGGGATTCAAGAAAAAAAAAGATAAATCTCAAGGAAAAGGAGAGAACTAGAAGGATAGTCACTTACTTGAGAAAACTGGACGTTTTTAGAAACCAGAGAAGTTAGGCCCTAATTCGCGACAGATGCGATCTCCAAAGAGGGGGAAACGAAGCTGGGGGTGCGGCCAGGTACAGTGGGAGAAGGTGAGAGGTGGAATCACCGAAAAAGAATAAAAATTGAATATTTTATGAAATAATTACAAAACAATTTTAAAACTGGAAATGGGCTTTCGGGTTGGCCCAATACCTAACTTGATCACCCAAATCCAAGATGCAAATGAATTTTTAAGGGGGCCAAAATTCATTGGTGGTTTTAATAGTAAAATTAAGGTCATTTTGGAAGTTGAATGAGTTAAAAATGTTGAAAAACGTGGGAGTTATTAAACAAACAAAATTTATTGTCAAAACTGGAAACGGGCTCTCGAGTTGACCCAAATTATGGAAACCCACCATTTCCTTCAAAAATGCATTGAAAACCCCAAAAAAAGCAATAATGTAAATTAAATACAAAAATACCTTTAAAATATGTCATGTATGTGACAGCTATCGAGCCATGATTTGGACCACCGGAGCCAGGGATGATTCATGATGTCTCCAAACTGAGAGAGATGGATAGTCAAAGTCACACTAGAACCGCCTCACAGTCGTCGATGATCTCTACCTTCGAGATGAGAATCAGAAGAAGATGTGTTTTAGAGCTACAATCTTTGAGATGAGATCGATGAGAGGCCTCAACCGAACCATTGAGTGACGCCGGAGGAGGGCAGGAGACACCTCTCGTGAAGAAACCATAGAAACGCTAATATGAATGAACCCAGTGCTCAAGGGATTTTTTTGAAACTCAAATGAAATAATTGTGTATAGATTTATTATGTGATAAAAAATGTGAGATTAAGATGGTGTAGAATGTGATTTTCTATACCCAGGTTAATCATATTGGGATGAAACACCATTTCATGAAGAATTTTCCATTGGAAAATGTGTTGGATCTATTGAAGGAAGTGGGAAGTCACAATTTAGGGAAAATTTTAACTAATGAATTATTCATAGGATGTCTCCAAAAACATTGTTCCACATTTAGTCATGTGTGAATACATGGAGTTAGAAATACATTTCGTTATTTCATTCTGATGGTTTGGTTGTTTTTCAAAATAACTGGACAATATAAATATATTTTATGAAGAAATTGTTATGTCAAATTTTTTCAATGTGATGTCTAGTTTCAGTTTAAGAGATTAATTTCACTGTATTCTCATTCAATAGAAGATGGACCATCATATAATATATATTTTGGGAAAAATTAATTCTGAGATGGAGGAACCATTCGATGTTCTTGTATCTTTATAGAACTAACGTGGACTATATGTATTTGTAATAGAAGTATCTAGATTACAGTTATGAGTTGATCACTAGGGAACACAGTCATGGTCAATGGGAAAGTATACATTAAATATCACCTTCCCAGTATGAGGAATTATAATATAATTTATATGTTTGTGTAGATGTGATTACCTTATAAGTATTCATATAAAATAAATTGAGGACCTATTTTAATATGATAAATAAAATTCATGCTATATCAGAATCTGGTAAAAGAATATATGTATATATATTTTGTTATATAATTATAGTGTTCTATTAAATTATATCTAATAAATAGTGATTTATTTTTAATTTCAAAATAATTTAGGTGCATATTTTTATAATTATTGTGTTATTATTTCTCCCATTAATATTTTCCTCATTATTTGTTGAATATAATATTTTATTGTGTCTTTTCATTTTATATTCTATTTTTGTTTGTTTTATAAATCCAATTTTATTTATTGGATATTTTTGAGTTCCATTACTGTGTGTATGAGTGTCCAAAATGTGTTGTTATTGGAGGGATAATATTTAATTCTCATAGTTGATATAGTCAAGGGAAGAATGAATTTAGTTTATCTACTATCATGAACTACCAGTATATGTTCTCTCATTGTACACATGAAAAGTAATACCTATAAATTAAATTAAAAAAATAATTTTTTTATATAAATAAAAAAAATACAATACTTTTTTAATAAAAAATTTTAAAAATTATTTATTTTGATAACAGATTAAACTATTAACATGAAAAAATTAATAATATTGGTTAACACTATAATCTTATACCCCTTTGTGTTATAAAAGATTTTTAATAACATGTATATATATAATTAAATTATGATAAAAAAATTAACAATAAATATAGTAGTATAATATAATATAATGACATTAATAATCAATGGAAAATATATTGATGTATTTTTATAATAGGTAATATAATCATTTAAATCAAACCATTCGGTCTAACTATAGAAAAAATAACAGTTAAAATAGTAATACAATAGTTATTCAAGTAATTGTCTAATGAAATGAATTAATTCATAGTATAAGATATTAATTAATATTTATATAATGGTATATTAATTAATGAATAGTAATATGTTTACAAACATATTCCATAGAACAAAATTAATATTTACTATAGTAAAAAATATCCTAAATTTTTACCATAAAAAATAATATCAAAACACAATAACAATATTACATATAAAATAATATTTTGATTTAAATTAAATTATCATAAAAATATAATAGAAATTCGAATCCCTAATATAAATATTATCTAATTGTGATTCTTCAAAATTTTAATGTATATTCAAAATTTCATCAGAATAATAAAATATGTAACCATATATAATATGTTTTCTATCATAAATATTATATAAAAATAAGTTCATAATAAATGCATTTCAATCAATAATTTATGTATAATTATTCAATTAATATAATTTATTTTAGTAATTCAAAAATATTTTCCAAAATATAAAATAAATTTATAAAGTATATTATTGAAACTATAGCTCTAAAATAAATTTTCTGGATAAAATTTCATGTGGAAAATGTAATAGAAAATAATGTAGTGCAGTTTTAAAACTCAAAATTCTAAAAAATCATGCCATAGTGGTAAAAACCTTGAGTCCAAAACATGGGTAAGGAAATGATTTTTAATTTTACACAACTTATTTTTCCATGGAATATGTTATCAAAATTTCTTGGAAATCATCCCGGATTTTAAATATATAAACACCCATTCTCTGATTGTAGTACACGTAAAATATAGTGAAAAATGATTTCCCCTTAGTATATCTCTCAATATTCTCTCAATTTAGGTTTCATGGATCTTTGTTTCATATATACTCCTTAAAGAAGTTACTATTGAATGTAATGGTTCAAAAAACAATTTTTCATTTAATTTATAAGCCTTTATAATTCTATTTAATATCAACATGATATATTATGATAAATAATTTTTTTGATTTATTTTTATATTATCAATGACTGAACATTATTCCCAGTTATTATACCACCTTTATAACAAGTTATTATTTATAAAATTATCAAATTTGTAATCCTGAACAAAATATTTAGTAGTGTTAGTTTTTTTTGTTTTTTCATGAAATGTAATATATGTTTTTATACCCTGATGTTTGTTAAATTCTTGTACATATGTTATATGAGTTAAAAAATCATGAATCCATTTTTTTTTGTTTTTAATCTAATATTTACTCTAGTTATTGAGTAATGGGTATTAATTCATAAATGGTATGAATCTTTTAAGAGGTATGATTCAGTTAATTTAACATCTCTTGATAACCCATTACAATGGATTAATCTATCTTCACATTAGACTCTTACAATTTAAAGTACAATTATTCCACTACTAAAATACATCACCCTCATTATTCTTAGTTGTATCCAATAACTATAATTTTTTATTCCTTAATCATTTTCAGTAAGTATTTTATCATTGTGAATCCTTAATTATTATTGCTCTTAAAAAATATATTCCATCCAATTATCAGAATTAATTTCTAATTTTTTGAATTTTTGGTTTTCCTGATATTCAAATATAATATAAATTATAATATTATATTACGATACTCTTTTTGAAATTATGTTATTTAATAATGTTATTATTTTCATGAATGTTATTCATTTTAATCTTTTAATGTATGAAGGAATAAATTATATGTTTATGGGATTGGTGAGGCATACAATTTCACAGCCCTTAGTATATTTTTTTTCTCACGGGTCTACTAATATTGGTTAATTTCCAAGAACATACTGAATATATGTGATGTATTACTGAATGGTGTTGATGATTGGTTTATCTTGTATGGGTTTATTAATTCCTAGAATTTCAATCATTATTTAATCATATATCATTTTTTCCATTCATGGATTGTGAAATGAGACATTGGTTGTCAACCTATTCCAATTTAAATTCTTATTCAATCTTAGCTACAACTATTCACTATCCCTTACTGATTATTATTTATCACCCTTTAATTATTAATTCTATTTCACCAGGAAATTATTTGGAAACCAAATTATGATCGAACATATAAATAACCCTAAGGAAAAATTATTTATAACCAATTAATCTAATTTTTCATGATTTACTATGATATTTAATCATCATATCCCTTAAAAACTACATAATATTAATATCATTAATAAAATAACTTATATAATGATAACTATGTAAAAATACAATCACAATCTATAGCATATTGTGGTTGGTTTTATTACATTTAGTATGGGATAAAGTTAAATTATATACACTATGAATTATATTTATAAAAAATTTCATTATAAGGTAATGAATTGCTATTTCAATATAAATTTTCTGTAAATAACCAGTGTTTTTGGTAAAATATTACATATGAAACACCAATAAAATCTATACATTAAGACCAATAAGACCTAACCACTTGATTAATACTTTTGAATAGAAGTCAAAAAATTAATAAATATGTCAATGTGTATAATTATAGAATTTTAATTTTATAGAAATATACATAATTCATTATTGTGTTTAATAGTATATCATTTTTACATAGTGTAATAAATTTTAACATAAAAAATTATATTAAAGATAAATATTAAATTAAATAAAATATAACATCGATTTATTAATTATTTAGTTATTTTTTTATAAATAAATAATAAAAACCACATGTATATTAGAATGTGAATTTCACAGAAAAAATCATACAAGAAACAAATTTAAATGATAAATTTTTATATTTTATAATGAAAAAATATTAAATAAAAATTATTTTTGGATTCATCTTATTAATATTACCCACATACATTTATTTTACTTTTTCCAAAATAAAATATTTTTACATTAATAATTCATATATTATATTAACTAATAAAGTTCATTTTATGGCATTATTTGTATATAAGAATAAAATTTAGATTGATGAAAAAATTTTATTGAAAAAATATATTTTTAATTTACATTTAATATTTTAAAATATATTTTTTTAATATAATTCATTATATAATATTTTCAAACATGACTGTTAATTTTTTCTAATTTTTTTAAAACATTATTTAGTTATTATATAAAAATTATTTTTTTAACATTTTTTTGAAAATGAACCAGAAAAATTAGGCATATTATTATTAAATAGTTGGTCCAAATTATCTTATAAGAACCTATTTATTTTTAGTTTTACTGATTATGATATAATATGAAATATCATGTTTTATTAGTAAAATATACAAGAAAAAATTTATAAATTAATGGGTAAATAGAATGAAACATGTATATAATATTCCTGAAAACACATTCATGATTTATTCTCAACGTTTTTCTCTTTTCTAAAATAATTTTTTAATATTCTATACAACAGTCCATTATATTTATTTCCTATTATTTTTTTTGTATTTCATTAAATTCAACAAATTTGAACTTATAAAATGGGCTCTCCTGTCAACCCTATCTCTCTCTTGAGAATACCATATGTTATACAATAAATTAACTGAATCCTATCCTCATCAATAATATTCCCCTTAAATGGGTTCTTTGATTATTAAAATACTATTCCATAAGTTCTTATCTCCATTTTCTAGGGTCATAATCCAATATGTGAGATATATATTTTTGTCATGTATTTCTTGTTTCTTTTTTATTTGATATTTCTTATTCTTCTTCAAATTACATTTTAAATGTTAAAATAGTAAAATCATTTTCAGAGTTATAATATATTATTAATATAAATATTTTAATATTATTAACCTCCATTCCATTATTATTTATGAAATTGAAAATGTTATTCTTGTGTGTGTGTGGACTAACACCTCCAAAAAAGTCATGTATCATTTTAAGTGAAATACATACACAACAATAAAAAATGATTAATTGAATAGATAATTAGGTTATTTTTCATATATCTTAAATACTATAGTGATAAAATATATTATTCAATTATACAATTATATAGGAAAAAATCATCAACGATGTGTATATGGGGACTATTTCCACCACATAACAACCGATTTCGTTTTTTCAAATCATCCCCACCTTAAATGGGTGGTCACAACAATGTAGTTGATTGATAGAAAGGATTTTTTGAAATTATCTATTATTTTATAATAAATAATTTTTGGTCCTACTTATGATATGATCAATACATGATCATTGTGATAACAATCCTTTATAACAATCTTACTTAGAGGAAAATGTTTTATTAAAAATAATTAAATTTATAAAAAACCTTATTTATTTAAAAAATTATTTTCAAGTATTTTTTTACAAAATAAATACAAATTAGAAAATATTTCCATTCAAATATTGTAATTATGTCCCATCAAAATCACCACATATTCATCATTAATCATGATAAGTTAATTTTTTGGTTGTTTTAATGACCTAATTGAACTATATTATGAAATTATATAATTTATATATTAAAATTTTAAATTACTGATATAATATGATAAATATATGTGTAAATAATTAATTTAATCCCATTTTTGGAAGTATTCATCAATATTTACCCCAAAAATCATGAAAACACCATTGTTAGGTTATAAAAGCAACCAAATCCTTTAAATTGTCGATTTCATCCATATGGATAAGAAGTTAAATACATATTCCTTGAAATTAATTTCAAGAAAATAAATATTTTTCATATAATATCCTAAGATAAACGATCATTGAGTGATTAAATTTGGAATAATTAAAAACAACAACACATTACCAATGAATCTAGTATAAACACCTAAATTAATAAACACATAGTGTGGGAAAATAAGTAAAAACTAACATGATTATATTAAGATGGTATGAAATTATGTTTGAATTATAATTTTTAATATATATTAATATTCTTATTGGTTATTTAATTAATAAATTTATTTTAGTATTTTGGAATTCATGGTTCATGTTAATACCAAATTATTACCCTGGGATCGTTTTTTTCTCAATTTCACCTAACCGAGAAATGATATGTATTATAAAACTTATTCATTAAAGTATATTATCTTCATACAAATTTATTTACATAATAATTTTATACAATTTATAAATTAAAATTTATGTTAAATTTAATTCTCTATATGTTAATAGGTTTGATTAAAATACACCACATGTTGTTAGGGTTATTGTTATAGAAAACTAACATTCACTGTGTTCTGATTTTTTTTATCATATTTCATATAACTGGATTAATCCTATACTATTTATATTATCTATGGTTTCCTATTGATTGAAATATGTTATATTATCATGACCCATCTTAGAGGAGAAAGATCCATGACTACCCCATGCCTGCTTCCATTATGCATGTGGCTGCTAACTAGCACCGAGTAGTAATATACCACAAATGTGAGACATTAGACTAAATACCTATAAACACACAGACACACAAAAACACACACACACACACACATCTTTAATACATAAATGATGAAATTTAAAAACACTATGTAAATAACTCAAGAAAACTAGAATCTCCCACAACTAGAGTATAATAGTGAATGTAGTAGAATGTAAACATTACTATAACAAACCCACCAAAAGAATTGATTGTGTATCCATATGTCCAATATGTTAAATAATTGGTAATATTAATATTGTCTAAAAACATACTAGAACAATCCCTTGCATATTCGGTCACCAAAAGAATTTCATATTACTTGTCCACTAAAAACTCCGTCAAAAAGTGGATCATCTACACAAGAAACAACACGTGCTGTAAAATCTCTTGATGGGGTGCGTAAAACTATAAACAGTAGGAAACCCACAACCACAAATTAAATACCAAAAACGAAATTCTATGAATAATTCTGCAATATAAATACACTGAAAGAATTCCCCAAAGATATAAGATGATAGAGTACCACCAAGGAATTCCATAGTGGAATTAAACAATGGAATGCATAATTATCCCCACACATATATATGTCAACATAAAATATATGAACATCCTCCATATATACTCATTTCTATATGACATACATTATCATCCAGACACATAGTACCCATAAGCCACACAATCCTTATAAGACACATAGTCTCTAAGTCACAACCAGTCTAAAAATGTTTTAGCATGAAGCACACTTGTTTTGGGAGAACTCACTATTCAGTCCATTATCTATTATGAAAAATATATAATCTGATAAAGGAAAAATCAAAAACATTTATCTTCATAACCATTCCATATTCATTGATGGATCCTAACACTGATATCTAGTTTGAATGTTATGGATGTTTGAAAATTTTAGAAGGGGTCCAGTGGGCCCTGGAGATCGACCGTCCAGTCCGACCACCATGCAGCGTCTCAAGAAACTACGACAGTTGTCTATGGCCCATATTGGATGAAGAAGTCTTACTTAGAATACCTTGACCCAAGGGGTCCAACCTGACCTATCTAGTGTGAACTGTTCTACCAAGATAACCTAGTCTGCTTCTGTTGGGCTCATCCTACCATGCGGGTTAGCCAGTCACAACGGCCTAGCCCTCTCTCCCAACCTAGTACACTCTTTAGGTCCTTTTGGATCACGTGGTCACCCAAATTGATTACCACTTGTCCAAAATGGTCACCCCACCTTGCCAGTCTATCATCGGACACATCCGTGAGATTTCCTCATTCCATAGTAGTGGCATCACACAGGATGTAGTATGCATTGCCAGATGCTGCTGCCTATAAATCCCATTTAATCCCATCATTAAATGTCATTTACTTATTCATCTAGTGCTCCAATATCTAAAAAAACAAAATTTTGATCATCGATACCCATGATACACTAATTCGTCCTATGTTTCATCTTTCCTCAAATACAGCGTTATGATCGCATTTGAAGCCTCCCAAAACGTTGATCATTGAAAATGGGGATCCAATAGAGATTAACACAATGGTTGGTCGAGTGAAAGAATAATATCGACCAAATAATTATTTTTGTACTTTGTTCTTATTGGCATCAATATGTTGTCTTCGAAGGGAAAATGAAGAGGGTAAACTTATCTTTCGATACTTCCACAAGAATAACTCAACTCACAAAAAATAGCGAACCACAAATAAATTTTTTTTGTATATTGACCTATATTAATCTTGGATATAATGAATAGAGAAAATAAATCAAAAATCAAACACCCATCATGGGATATGGATCATTTATTTTAGAGTATTGAATTCATTTGAAAATTCATTACGAACAATCTATAATCCTAGTGTTCGTCGTCACTATAGAGAGAATTCTTTAAGGATTATATCTAGAGCCTCTAGGGAACTTATAGGTTTATGAGACTAACCAGGCGTCCTTGCTCAGATATTAATTTAAAAGATAAAGTGGCACTGAGTAGACATAATATAAAAATAAATCAAACTAGTAGCTCATTTTATACATTAAAATGTCTACGAACTGTTTTTCACATCTGACCCTTGACAGTTGATGATTGGGTTCTCTTATGGAAAATGCCACAATACAAACTCATTACTGGTATCATATTTATAATCTGAGTAACCTTTCATGGGTTATTAAGATATTAATTTAATATAATTTTATTTAATAATTTCATTTATGGCCATTATCTTGGTGGTTTTAAATCAGATGGACCTCCCCGACCAATGTTTGGTTGTACGGGGGGTAAAGATGCCCATATGAGATCAATAGGGGCCTAATATTTCTTATACATGCATCCATTTAAAATATATTATACTTTGTGAAACCACACATGTGTGCTATAAAAAACATATCATTTTCAATGAATTTTTTCAAGTACAGAAGGCCTCGAAGGCTCACATTGTGTGACCACATGGTCTTGTAATTTTACCAAATAATTTATCAAAATAAAATAGAGAAAAATAAAAGCCACTACATTCACCAAACCATATATATTTATGTACATGAAATTAAATGACAAGGTTTAGTAAAACAGAAGATGGTACTAAGGTCAAATATGAGCCACCCACTCCCATGTTCTCTCCTTGAGATTCTTGTGATTCTTTGAACATGAACCATTAGAATAGATTACCCATGATTGATTAATCATTTCAATCCTTGATCTCTAATGAATAATCCACCAAAGTGGACCCTTCCTCAATGTTATGCTCAACCATGTCAATGATGTGCAATTAATCATGAACATACCACCTTAGTTATACACCTTGGAATACATCGTGTACATTTTCTATGTGAAGAGGTAATGTGAATCAGTATTCCACCTCTCAAAATGTACGTAGTATTAGGAAATGTCTGATGAACCATAGTGACAACATTTCACCCTGACCAAATCTCTATAACCCACACATTGAGGTGAGACCGGAGGGAACAGACGGTCTCCTAACTCAAACTCCAAAGGAATCATTCGACAATCAATAGAATAATACTAATAGATTTTTTTCATGATTCATCCCCTCATAGAGGATAGGGACCTTCTCTCTTTTTTGTCTACACCAACTTCAGGCCCTTGAGTGTTGACCCTCCATGGTATGTGCATCAGTGTGGTTAACTATAGGGTCGCCTGAACAAGGCTTAACATAGTGTTTTACTGATGGTTGAATCATATAAATTATTGTATGAAAAAACTACCATGGTGTGGTGATCCTGCCATCAATATCCAAAATCTGACATTCAGGACCATAGAAAATCCTCTATAACCTATATGGTTCACTCTGTTTGTCTATCCTGCTTTGAGTGAAAATCTATTATCAAATGTAACTGAGTCTCAATCCCCTTCAATCCATTACACAACTATTATGTAAATTTATAATCATAATCTAATACTATCTCAACTGGATGTCCATTGAGTAGAACTATATATTCAACATATTGGAATCCCAACTCTATAATGAACTCTTCACCTGAATATCGTAGAAGTGGGACGACTGGGTGAGATGAACAATGATCCCCTAAGTAGTATTAGGTCTCCTAGACAAACATGTTAAACATTTCATGAAGACCATCAATATCACATTCCCCTACCATTATAAAACCTCAAGGGGTTCAGTCAAACACAATGGAACCTGTTTCTTTTCCTTTAACTACTAACATGTGGGCCATTGAGAATCCAACTTTACAACTCCATTCATCATCCCTATCAACCTAAACTGACATCTGAGGTCCTAGTACATCATATTCACAGCTAGATATACCTCTAATGGGGATGTATGTAACTCCATAAAATACTACCCCTAATAAGCCAATAGTACCACATTTCTCCCATTGAAAATAACTATGTGTTCCCCACTATTCGAATATCCATCAGTGGAATTCCTTAAGGACATACGACCATGTAAATTCTCACAATAAGTATACCCATGTTATTATTCCATCACTCGTATTATGAGTGACGGGTTAACAACCATTGAATAGAAGTTATATGCTCTATCAGCATCCAAAAAATAAAATCTTCTATGAGTCCAAATGAAAACAGGATCTCATCCAAAGAACATACCCCACCACATTCCTTTTCCAAAGATTATAGACAATATCAATCTCATACTATTTGATAAACTCTATATATATCCTAGCATTATTTTTATGTCCCTTTCATAGAATATATACATGAGTCTCTTTAGGTCATTGTAGGCGATAAATCACTTGTCCATTAGGTAGTGTTGCAACATCTCTATAGCAAAGAAAATCGCTAGTAAATGAAGATCATGATTCGGGTAGTTAATCTAATGTGGTCTCAGCTGTCATGTAAAATAGGAAATCACAACTTTCTAATGCTTCAAGACAAAACCATGCTCAGTTCTGGATTCATCGAAGAAAAATACATACTCAGTAAGCCCCTCTGTCAATCTCTAGATGTGAGCACTTGTGAAAATCTGCCACAACTATTGAAAACTCTTCTAGATCTTCTCCATACAAAAGAATGGATATCCAATTAATGTCAAGTATGTCAAGGATTTTCCACTCTAGAAAATTTATATACAAAACTATGATAGTACCCAGCCCAACCAAGGAAACTCTAAACCTCAGTAACACTCTTTGGTCACTCTGACACTAGAACTGCCTCAATATTTGTTTGATCCACTGCCTCTACAGCCTCTAAAATGATGTGTACGAGAATACGGATCACCCAGATCTAGAATTGATACATCATGATATTCACATAAAATTGGTTCTATCAATGTGTGTCTAGGTCCATTCTAATGAGTCATGTGTGCTCCTCCTTGGATATTGAGTACAAGAGGTTGTCATCAATGTATACCACTATGAAGGTATCTATATAAGGATGAATGAACCTAATCATGAGTCCCATGAACAATATTGTGGAATTATTCAAGAAAAATGGAATCAATATGTAATCAATTTGTCTTTAATGACATGAAATCTCCTTCTTTAGTATACCCTCATCTCGTACACATAGCTAGGAATTGCATGATCTAAGGTCAATCATCATGAACCACTACTCCCCTTTCAAATAATTGAAGAGTTCAGTGATCCTAGGAAATGGGTACTTATTCATCATGGTCACCTTGTTCTATCTCTGAATTCCTACACATCACATCAGGCCCCCATTTACCTTCATTAAATGAAAAATGGGTCTACCCAGGGTGAAACAATGGGTCTCACAAAACATTTCTTCCGCAATTATTCTAGATACACCCTCATCTAAAGAATCTATGTAGGATCCATCTGATATAAAGGTATATATATCAGTGCCATCCTGAAGTATAGATAAATATAGAATTATACCTCCATGTGGGGAGGTAATCGTTGAACACCATCATGACTGATTTACTCATATTCTTCCACCACTGTAGTAAATTTTGTGCACAAATCATCAAATGAACCAAGGGTTAGGCAAGAAAACTAATGACTGATCAGATGTACCCTCTTATGTGTGATTCTATGCTATGCAGCATGCATTTCCTTTACACAGACAATATAAAAAAAGTTTCCCATCACTATGGAAACACTACACTGTATGATAAAAATAATAAATTTTACCATGAACTCTGTATAACATGTCCATACTGGGATTGAAATTGCAAGGCCTCAATACTACTACCAAGATATCCCAACCACAACTCTCACATACAAAATTATGGTCACAATATCGGAACCAATGTCTGAATATCGAATCTCCTCTTGATGAAGTATAATAGTGTAATGGTTAAGTCAATGGATTAATCACAATCTACGAGTCACAAACAATGTAGGTGTCATGAAAAGAATAACTGGGTCCTATGTCTATAATAAAATTATCTATGGATGGAGATACAGTGATCATTCCATTAATAATACATAAATTTTCATGTTCATAATACCCCATTACCTATATCTGGACTTCCCCCTATTCACTATCTCCCTCATCCGATCATTTTCCACCTAGGGGTGGTAGTGGTCATAGGTCGAACCTCCGCCATCCTCATTCATCCTTGCATGACCCCCCTTCCACATCCCACGCCCCGGAGACCACACAGTTTCTACCTCTGCCTCTACCTAGATGGCCCCTTGAATAACTTTTGATTGGCCGAATGATGGTCTAGGAAATCTTATTCCATTTTTTCCAGAAAATCATACAAGTAACGAAACTAAACCATCTACTGACTCATGCATCCCTAGTATCCTCTCACCCCTTATCCAATGTCCTTGGATAATAACCCATAGTGGCTATACCGATTGAATCCTTTTGACTTCCATTGGCTACCCGTTGTCAAGGTCTCAGCTTACTAGTTCCTACTAGTAGCTCTCATAGCTAGTTCATACCCTTGTTGAATTCTATCAACTAGATGGTCTTGCTCAAGAACACAAGAATAAGTAGCAATTTGATGGGATATCATGGATCCTATAATCTCCCAGTGAATGCCTAGATAGAAGGTATGATCGTTGAATAATGGGTCTCACACCATATCTGTGGAGTAGCTGGAAATATTGGTAAGTCTTATTGAATAATCCACCACAGTCTATCTACCCTACTATAAATGCAGAAGATCCAAGATTCACACCATCAGTAATGTGGCCAGGAAGAAATCATCTCTGAAGAAAATCATTAATTCTACCCAAGATAGATTCATATCATTAGGTTTATGGGTAACTAAGATCCAACATCACCATATATTGACTTGAAAAACACTAACATAAATGAATACCATGTGATTGGAAATCGTCCTCATAATGTCGAAGACATGGGTAACTACCTCAATAAAAGCCTTAGCTACCTGAGGGTCTTCCTCACACCCAAACATGGGAGGATACTGCCTTCATAACACATGAAACATGATCAATATGCATACATTATTATCTTGTATTGCTAGTAGTATCTTTTGGTTGATATTTGGTGGTACTTTTGGTAAACCATCTAATGGTTCTCTCATCCATAGATTCCTTAGTATTGATATCACAAATCTATTTGGATCAGCCTCATGATAATGAAATTGAATTATAGTCGGATATCTACGTGGATGCATCCTATAATAACAAAATATGTTCCATGGTAAATAGTGTTTATTTGGAGAGATGACTCAAGTAGGACATGGAGGAAACAACTAATTCTTATATGACGCATCCTCCATTATTATACCTTAACCAGTGTTTTCATTTACCGAGTCAAAATTTACGTTCCCAGAGTCATTGTTTATGGATACATTGGTTATTGAATTGGCCCTGGATTCCCAGGACTAAAATTCCAACTCTAAAAGCATAAAACAGTTTCCATAAATAAACATCATAGACTAAATATCCTACAGTAAAACCTACCTACTACAGATACAACTCTATCATAAACTTTCCCAAATAACCCATTCTCTAGCAAACCTAATCCCACCTCTAAGAAGCCAGGGGCTGGTGACAAGCACAAAATTGGAATATGCCAAAAAATGCGAATCATTTTCCTATGTACCAATACATATGCACACATTTCCAAGACACAAATTCTAAAATGTCAAAAAATTATGTAAAAAATTCATTCAAACTAATAGGTCCCACAACCATATTACAACAATGAATGTATTGGAATGTAAATATATATAAAATCGGCCCACCAAAATGAAAGAGCTTATAGCCAAAAGTCCAACTTGTAATGTAAGAGGTACTATGATTGTCATCTAAAATGATTCAAGAACACCCATTACCCTTATCGGTTTCACAAGGCATATCCTTGTCCTATAAAACAAGGAATTGTGTCGATAGGTCAATTATCAAATAAATAAACAAAACATATAGGGAAGGAACATGTCGGGGTGAGTAAATGATTTCACAATAGGACACCCCGAAACAAAAATTAAATACCATAAAGGGAATATAAAAAAGGAATCCCATGATATAATCCCCTAGAGACTAACACAAAGGTAATATCCTAAAGTATTATCAAGAAGGAAATACCACCATGGAATACCATGATGTAATACAACAAGAGAATTCATAGTCAGCAAAACAAAGATATATGACTTCAATAAATATATCATGAAAATATAGATTTCCTCAATCCAATAAGTGTAACACTCTCAATAAGACACATAGTCTCCATAAAAACATAATCCCCATAAGAAACATGACCACCATAATACCCATTTTCTCCATTAGACAAATTGCCTATATAAGACACAAAATCTCTATGCCATATCTACCCATTGAATTTTTTTTGAAGAAAAATTGTTCTGGGAGAACTCACTTCTTAATCCATTATTGTGTGTCCCTAGTATCCCAAAATCACATCTAGTATATCTCAAAAATAAATAATCGTTATAAGGATCTTATGGCTGTAGACGGCTCGTCAAACAGACGTCGGGTTTTAATGATATGTTTGTTATAAAACATCAGATGGGGGTTCACTGTAACCTAGAGAAACCACCCCATGACATCTAGAGCAGTTGTGGAAATCATTCATGCACCAATCAGCATAGCTGTTGTGGAGCTTGGATGACTATGGCCTAGTCTGCATGGTCATCTTATCCCACTAGGTCGGACAAGCTCTGGCTGGTCCTGGCCCACATCACCAGCCTAGCTGTAATCTGACCCACCCCACTCAGTCGACCATTCCCACATTGCAATTCAGTACATCTCTAGTGGTCACCCACAATGACCAACACATGTCGACAAAGCCACCCCTCCCAATAGCTCGACAACCATGTCCCACGTGGTGCAGGATGTCCCATGCCATCGTGAGAAACTGATACCCTTTTTTCAGTGGTGCACCATTATTCTTCCGGATCTCCAATATCTGAAATTAAAAAACCTCTATGATCCTCAATTCTGGAGCAACAATGATTCATACATTGTTCTGTCTTGCCTCCAATCTGGGTGTGCGATTGGGTTTAGTGCCCCCCGGAATGAGTTTTTAGGATTTGAAGGATCTGATTTTCAATACTTCAATGAATGGTGGAGATAAATCACAAGAACTCATGGAAATGGACCATGTCCCTGGTTCGTTCCAACATGGATTCATTCTCGATATAAGGAGATACAAAGAAGATAATCCAATCTCCCCATAATCCTACAAAAATTAAACATCATTCAATAATCAAAGAAAAAAAAATCAATCTGTTTATTGACTAACCCACATTCCTCATGGAAATAATGAATGGGGTAATGAAATACTAAATCAATCACCCTACATGGGATATGGGTCATTCACATTATAGGATTGATTGGTATCGGATATTTGTCATGAATGATCTTTGATCCCAGTGTTTGTAATTTTTTTGGAAGATAATTGACTAAGGAATCACTCTAGAGTCTCCAAAAAAATTCTAGGGTTATGATCCTCACCCTGGACCCTTCTAAGATATTTATTTAAATGAAATATCACTTCTTTGTTGACATACAATGAAAATAAAATAAACTCTCATTCGATTTTATTCATTAAAGAGACAAATCCTATTTTTCATAGCCGACCCACTCCAGATGATGTGAAGCCTCCCCTAGGTAAAGAAAAATGTTACCAACTCAATGGGGGTATTAGATTTTCAATATATGTCATCATTATTGATCTATTATGATATTAATATTAAATAATTATATTTAATTATTTTACATACAAATACATCCTTTGTGATTTTCTCATCAAATTGCTTACACCAACCAATGTTAGGTCACTCCTAAGGCAATGATACCATATTAAGCTCAATGGTTCCCCCATATTTATGATCATGGAAACGATTTGAAATATATAAATATTTTTTATAAAATAAATTCAGGCGTGCTTTTAAAAAAATAACATTTAAATGAATATTTTGAGGTACCCTACGCCTCGAAATCTATCGCTCTAATAGTGTCGGTCATTACAATTTTCCCAAATAAATTATAAAAATAAAATTGGTAAAAATTTGAGTGATTACATATATTTTTATAACATAAAACATATTTTCATAATAAAATTTCATTAGTATCTATATCGTGTGTTAGAGATTTTGGAAATTCAAATCCCATTATTTGAGTAGTATGATTTTATTTTAATGTGAACATCAAATATTCCATCTATTAATTCATGTTTTATTTTTATATAATTTTATAATGAATTTCAATGAGGATATTGTCACTTTTGATTCTAATATTCTTATAATATGGTTATGTCACGTAATAGTAAATTTTTATAATCAATAAACATTACCATGTAATTGGATCAATTTTTTCATGCCCGTAATTTAATTATCAAAAATGAAATCATAATATTGTGTGAACAAAAATATGGAAAATTTTATATTATTTTAATAATTATACTTATACCATTATTAAAATTAAGATATAGTACTCTTTTATAAGTGGTTTTTCAATAAATAGATTTTCAAAAAATTTCACACCTTGCATTTCTATTGAAAATAATTATTAATATTCAATGAATTATTTATGTAATTTTTAGAAATTAATATAATTTCCAATGAATTCACTTGATCTTTTTGTAATTACTATTTTAATGTGACCGATTACTATAACATTCAATCCATATGAAAAAGATGATCACTTATAACATATTCCAAGGGAATAAATCATTCATCCACCTATATAATTTTATTTGAAACATTCCCACTATGTGATTGTGGTTACTAATGGAAAATGATTAATAAAATATATAATAAAAATATATACATTATAATGATTGGAAAATTTTAGTTATTATTTTTATTTCCAATGTGAATTTTACAAAACTATAAATATGTATCCATAATCTATGTCTTTGTACTATTATATCTCATATAATTTATTGATGATGATTTTTAGATTTGACCATCCACTTTCTTTATTATATTGATTATTTAATATTATTATCTATTTGGGAAGTGACTCATCACCAACATAGTACTTTATAATTGTTTTTAATGTACCAATATAAATTTTATCATAAGGAATTTTATATTTGAGTGAATTTTATTAATTTATTATTTTAAGTGTGTTCTTCTAGATTTGATCAATTGATTGATTTTGGTATATTTTCTTCATAACTAAATATCAAATATCAATATGGTTTTAAAACTATATGATTTATTATTTTTATTGATTATTATTTTCGTAGAATATTATATTATCTCATTGGATAGATGTTAATTCACCATTGGTTTATTAGGTTAATATTTTTACAGAATTATACATTATTTTCATTTATGAATATTTTTATAGAGGATTATAGAACCACCCTTTTAAAAATAATTATATAAAATGTGTCTATATTTTAATTATTATTCTTTATAAATCCCACTTTTATTTTTTCATAATTTAATTATTGTTAGACGAATTATTTTGGTCGAAATGTTTATAGATAAGCATTATGTGAAAGTTAGGACCTATATATACTTTTAATAAATTGAGTAATTTATTAAATATCTTGATATTATGTTGAAATGAGTAGTTATACTCAATCAAAAATTGTAATCTTATTTTAATTCATTGTCTAATATTAGAAATATATGAATGATGTTTGATCAACAATGATGTGTTATCTATTTTAGGGATATTCCACCACACACAATAATTACATTTTTCTATGATTTTATTCATTTTGATGATGTATTCATATGTTATTACTGGATTAAGATCTATTATTTAGTATGGAATATAGTTTCTATATATACAGTATATACCCATATGATAATCCTAGGATAAATCATGAACATTTATTATCGCCAATTATATTTACACGTACTATGAATATGAGATAATAATTTTCTAATGATTCATTTACTCGTGATATGAATGAATGTAAAAAATTATATTTATCAAGGAGGATTTTTTAAGTCAAGTTTTTTTGGAAATATTTATGTCTTTTTATAAATTAGGAATATTTCTACATAGTTTAAAAAATTCAATTTTTTATAGATGTTAGGGTTTTGTTAGTAAATAATTTACCTTAAATCACTAAAAATTTAAATGAAAATGGTCATTGTTATTTCTTGAAATAAATTATTTTTCTTATGTAATGTCATATATATGGTCATTCCTATGTACATATATAGTTTGTATTAAAGTAGGATTATTATAACTTTATAGATTAGGATGTCATCAATTGAGGAGAATTTATGTGTTATAACATTTAAGCTAATTTGATATGTTATCGTAGATCATTATTTAAAAGGAATGGGAAAATACTAATTTTTAATGTGGAATATTATATATATATTTCATTTCCATAAGCGTATTTGAGTCAAAACAAAATGGAAACTTTTATGTGCTAGATGAAATCCTGATGTTTTGGTGAAATGAATATTCTGTTTTTTCAACTAGAAATTGTATCACCGTTATAATAATAAAAGTGGGTATTGGCCTTCATAAACATATACACGAGGGAAATAAATAAATAAGGTAATTTTTTGTATGGACAAAATCCTTTCTTTGTGTGGGTCAAATATTCCTAACTGTACTAGATTTTTAAAACTCTCATGTAATATGAATTTTTCTATCACATTCTATTTATAAACAATTATGAATAATTTACTTCCTTATTAAAATATGGGATTAGTTTATGAACTGAATGGGAACCTAAAAAAAGAGAAATGGTTTGAAAAATATGGATTAAGGTATAAAATGATGGTTTAATTGGAGAATACAATTTAAAATGAACATTTCCTTTAAATATGATCAATTATTCATATTTTATTTATTTCATTTTTTTGTTTTATTAATTTATTGAAACCATAAAATGAAAATAAAGCCGATGAAGGTATGCATATCAAAAAAAGTATAAATTATAACAAAATAAGGTAATATAAATAAATTATTTAGAAACATTACATATACATTTAATAATGAAAAAGTGTAGATTCCTAGTATAACATAATTTACTGATGTTGATACCATAAATGAAAATAAATATTGATTGTCCATGTTATGTTTATAAGATATTTATATTTATTGATGATATTCATATATATCAGATACAGTATTGAGAATCATGTGAAACATAAAATTATTATTCTGTATAAGTTTTTTAATGGTTAGTAGATATATATTATGTTGTATTAATTACATTTAATAGTGATATTATATTAATATTATATCTATTATGATATGTATTGAAGATTAAATGATTAATGGATTAAAAATAATAATTTTATAAACACACACAAGATGTAATTATAATACATGGTTGACTAATCTAGAAATAACTAAGATATACTATATTGGTATCCATGGTTTGTATCATCATACTAGAATATTTTTGTGATACTCATGAAATATTATCTGTTGTGGAAAATACTGAATATTTTTTGATTTCATACCATTTTATGGTAAATTACAGATAAATTTTATTTATGGATATATTTTTTTATTTTTTATTGTTGTCCTTGTGATTCCAATGGGTATGGAAAACACATGTATTGATGAATATATGATTGGGGTATATAAATACATAATTATTTTATTGTATGGTTGATGATTTTTTATTTGTAATGATATATAACTTGATATAGATAATGAGAGAATGGTAGTAGTAATATTAGATGTTGTATCTATAATAATGAATGTGATATAAATTTTATAAGAATATTTATTTATTTTTAAATAATACAAACTAAAAGAAGAAATTTTATTAATTGAGATAATGTAATGAACCTATATTTCAGTTTGAAATTTCGTACAATAGTCATTATCCTGACAATTATTCTTATCATAAAAAACTAACCAAATGTTACTGAGATTTATTTTCAAAAATAAAATATGGATTTTTAATTGGTATTTATGTATCATGACACATTATATGGAATCTAGTATTGTTCCTATTTTCCACTGTATGTTTTAATGTAATTTGTGCGATATGACAAGGAATTATGTTAGTTATTGGAAGTAGTACGCCACCTATTAGTAGATTGAATCCCTATCTAGCCAGTGCATTGTGGTGGAACACCTATATGTCTGAAGGTTCCCCTAGAAGGTTGGTCGATTCTCAATGTCTACTAGTTGATTCCAATAAAATGAGAAAATAGAAGGGATGAAAGTTCGTTTTAGGGAAAAATATATATTTAATTCCACAATTCTCACTCCCTTGATAAAAATAATGTTTTATATAACTTAGTTGACCACTGGTGATTATTTTTTTTATCAATCCCTTTTCCTATTTGTGAATTATCATTTTAGTATAAGGATAACATATCTATCAATTATAAAAAATAGAGTTATATCCCATGAAATATGTTAACTTTTCAAATCATCCATATGCTTAATCACATATAATAAAATATTAGTGGATATAGAATATAGATATAGAATTTAAAATTATACTATTTGATATAGTAACCTTAGGATCTAATACACCACTTTGTCATCACGTTTTTAGAGGGAAGTGACGATTTCATCATTCTTGGGGTAGGGGTTCCTATAATTGGGCTTATCTTCTAGCAATCTTGTGTAACTATGATTAACTCATTTGGTTTATTTAAAAATTGTAATGTTCTGTCACTGGTGTAAATGGAATATTCTCTCATAATTTTATTCTTTGAAAACAATATTTTAAGTATATGTTGAGTTTGAATAAATGTCCAAAATATTTTTATGGTTTGTAAAAAATTTCCATCCTATATGTGGTGACATGATACTATATATATATTTTTGAAATGTAATATTTTTTCCCATAACCTTAATAATGATAACCAACATATTGGAGGACCATGCAGTGTGAGGTGGAATCTAATCATTGAAGAACCATTCTAGAGAATGGCATCACAAATTTTAGTGATCGGGATGCCACATATTCTAGTGGGGATCTCTATTAGGTGATTAATGTTGATGGAAATTCATATTTATTTATTCCATACATTGTTCATTTATGATTCATAGTGGTGAACAACATCATTTCATTATTTTTATTTTTATTTTTAGTGGACACACTACATTCATATATATGTTTTATCATTTGTATCCCACATGATATGTATATTTATGCTCAAACATATTTTTTCATATTAAGCAAAATGGATATATATCATGAAATATATCATTGTTCATTTGAATATGGATTGATTTTTGAAAAGAAAGTAACATATGAATTTTTTGGGTAATTTTTTTTAATAATTAATTATTTATTACTTTTTTTATAACACAACTATAATGTTCATATACAAAGGCATTTTTTGAATTTTTTTGGTTCAATTCAACTTTTCTTTAGTCAAAACATACTTATTGTTCAAAGGTAATTTTTTTCAATTAGTCTTGTAGTATATATGTAATGGAATGAGAATCATGAAGATGATGTATCTGTTGGATTTTATTTCAATATGATGTTTTGTGATGGTAGTTACTATTTTTTATGAGAATATAGAACCATTGGTTTCCTCAGTTCCAATTTTTAAGGACATAATGATTTTTCTTGTAGAATTATTTATCAATTTTTATATTCTTACATTATTTTAAGGTTATTTTTCCCTTTGATTTATTTGGAATATATCTATAATACTCTTATTGATTCTATTTCATAATATGAATTTTGAGGGTGAAATAATTACCACATTATCCTATGAAACAATAATTCCCCTCACTAGCCTACATGGTTTTCAAACATGTTTCAAGATTTGTAATGGGAAAATTATAGTTAAATGATGTGTTGAAATAGGTAATAAAGTAACAAATAAATATAATTGGATCATGTTATTTTTATATCATGGGGTGAATCCTTTATATGACCTATCTATTCGTGGAATGGTGATATAAATGAATTAATATCATCAGAATGCATGTAATAGTGACAAAGTATGGATAGAATGATAACATTAAAGATGAATATTGAGTTAAAATTGGAAATATAGTGTTTTATAGAATTAATTTTTTAATTATTTCTACTAGTTTTATGTCTTTACATTTAGATAAAGATATTGGAATCATAGTTTTTATCTATTGGTTTCAATTTACATTTTTCGGTTGAATATAAATCCTTCACGATGATCGTATGAAAATATAAGGGAGGAAGTTGAAATAAAAATCCAACGGGAAACTATTATGGTCAAATGGATTTTGGTATAATCTATAGTTATAATGATCTAGTTCTTGGGACATGTTAAAAATATTTAACTATAATATAAAGTGAAAAACACTTTTGAATTAAATATGTTGCATCCACAGATCATTCAAATTAATATAAGAACCCTAAAAATTTAGAATATATAATTATGATATATAATATTTTCTAATTTATGAAATATTTATAATAATACATTTTTAGTATCGTAATTTATATGTTTGACGGATCATGGTGGATGTTGTAGGGCTCGATTTTTTAGAAATGTTTAATAAATTTTAAACCTCAAATACTATCAATGAAATAAATTTAATAAATTCACTATGTAGAAACACTATGTAGGTCAAAATAATTCTATTTTATTACTTTGTATTGGGGATATAATTTGATCATGTTTTATAGTACATTGTTTTTAGAACTGGTGCACAAATCTAAAGAGTCTATTTCCAATTAGCATATTTATTTTTGGATGATTATAATGGGGTGTTTGGAATGTAATTTTGTTTGATAGGATTCTTAGATTCCTTCACACAATCATTGATGTTTTATAAAATTAATATATGGATGAAGATGACATATTTTTAATCAAAAGTATCTTTATAGAATTAATTAGAGTAGGAAATATTTAGACATTATAATCCAGAATATAGTTGATGTTGGTTTACTAGTTTTGGGGTAGTGGCATGAAAGAGGAGCATATTACAGTTCAATGTTAGTTTCTCTATTACCAATGCATGGGAATGAGACACTTTAACCCTTATTTTATGTTATCACCAATTATTTTCCACTTTTTTGATAATTTTGGTCATCATCATCTTTTTTATGTGGGAGTATCCAATTGGAGAAATTTAATACCCGCCTTCACTGAGGTACCTGAATTAAGATCTGTCAAAGAAATTATTTCAGATTTTATCCTCATTCTATTGGTCGTTTTCATGATGTGGAGAAAACAAATGATTATTTCATATGTCTGTATCTTTTGGTGAGTTTTCTATAGGAGTAAGGGGTTGGATAATCAATGGTGAGTGGTTTTATGAATATTTCATATTCAATGGTAATGGATTTATTTAATAATTTTATAACTCATTAATTTATCTCTTCTAATATTATGTATTTAATCTAGTTTCACTTGGGGACTAAAAAATTCTTGATGAATTTTGTTACACTCTTTAAATAATGTTTAGAGCATGGTTTTAAAGTTATTATGTGTTTGTAGAGGATTTTTTAACCAACTAGAATATGCGATTATATTGTTCATAAACTTGAGATTTTTATTTTCATTATTATAATGGATTTTATGAATAGATATAAATCATAGATCAATATTATCATTACATAGCCTAATATTATTATTTCAATTTATTTTCTATTGTCTTTTAATGTGTGTGAGATTTGTGATCTAGGATAATCTGTCTCTTTGTTTCTAGATCTATGATGATCTCATGTATTTTTAAGGATTTATCTTGATAATATTGACCCATGTATAAGTTACCCACTTCTTATGGTAGAGAATGAGTATAATAAAAATTTTGAATATGAATTATAAATTTTTCCACCATATAAGGAATTAGTTTTTTCTATTTACATTCTTCATTGGAATAGTCACAACTAGATAGAATTATATATTGTAGAATATTACGAATTTAAATATTTAATGGGTTTTCATTATGTCCCTAAGGAAAAAGGATTTAATCATCCAATTAAATTATCATTGACATCATTAGTTCTCTAATAAAATATGGATGGTGTTAGTTTTTCACTTCTTGTTCATTACTCAAAACATATCTAGGTGACTATTAAGATAAATTATCCATTTCCAAAATTTTGATTAATGTTTTAACTTCCCATGGTTTCCTTGTTGTTTCTAAAGATAGATATGATATTGGTGTACCGTATTTAGTGATTTTGAAGGTAAAATATTTATGGTCATATTTAAGAGATGTTATTTGAATTTGTATTATCTGGTCATGTCATTTTTAAATTACCAATATCCTCTCATTGTTTATGGAATTAGTGAATCGAAAATTACATGAGTTTTTGGAGTATTTCATGGTTTTCTGGGACAATAAACATTTTCATTAAAAAATGGTGAAAAAAATATATGATAATTATAATATAAGCATTGGGATCTTGAATTTGAATCTTCTATAATAATATTATCCAAATTTATGTTCTATTTTAGAGATTTTAAATTAAATGTCCATGGGATTTCTGAGAATGGTGTTACAGTAGATCTTGAAAATATTCTTGTAGATATGAATTTATTTAACCCCATAAACTAGGTTATGATATTTTTCATGTTGGAATATCTATATATTAGAAGCTCCTTTTTGAATACATAGAAAAATCTACATAATTAAGTGTGTCCACTACTCCCCTCGGTGTAGAACAATGGATTGTTTACTATTAGTAGATAATTTGTTAATTGGATTTTTAATTGATGAAGAAGTAGATGTGGATGTGTATTATATAAATATAGACACTGATAAATTTTTTTCAATCATATGAAATATTAATAGAGAAAAGGAAAAATATTGAATGAAGTGGATGAATTTAAATTTATATTTTTTTGAAAAAAATGTTTCTTAAGTTCAATAAAATGATGTAGAAATGAAATAATGAATTTATGAAAATTGGAAAAAAGAAATGTTAGCTTTGTTTGTGGATAATTTTCCAATATCAGTGAGGTATGTTTAATATTTTTTATAGAATCTGAAATATATGATTGAGAATTTTATTAAAAACTATATAAAATAATTAATTATATTTTCTATATTAATAATTTTAATCATATACCAAAATAATAATACATTATTTCTTGGTAGAGACATAGTTTTTAATTTTATTAATTTATTAATTAAAGCATTAGAATAATGGATGGTTTATCTCTATGTTAAAATAATAATTGAAATGGATTAAATGGAATAGGGGTGTTACCTTAATATGATAATCATTAGAAGAAAAAAATAATGATGTGCATAATGGGGATGGGATTATGCATTAAATAAATAGAGGAAAGTCATCAATCTTGTGTCTTTAATGGAAAATGTTATGATTATACATTTTTGCTGGTAGTGATTATGACTAAGTGGAATTAATCTAATAATTTATTTATTCTAAAATGGAATATTTGATAGTAGAATCATAAATATTAAGGATAAATATTTTATAACAAATCCCTATTGGTGAATCTCAGAATAAATAAGTATAAATTACATTAATTATAAAATCAATGATAAATAATAAATTATTTGATATGTCTTTTGCACTATAACAGATATGACTTACTTTATTGTTACTTTTCATCTTAATGAGTTGGAGGTGTATAAATATTTCCTGATGATGTTTCCAAATATTTGGGGGATGAAATTTACATACAAAGGGTTCTTTATGATATTATGATTTATTCATTATAGTAATTATTTTTTGTGAATACATTATAGAAAACCAAGGATAGAAGATTCAAAATTTTATTATGACCTTAAATAACTCCCAACATGACAAAATGAATGAGATAATTAATTACTCATATCATATTATCCATTAATGTGGGATGATACATATCCTTATATGTGTTTGAGGAATGTATTGCATGAACATATTTTATTGCATGAATTGGTTTGTATCTTGACTACTCACCATGTGAATCCTTTCTTCTCACCATAAATCATTAGAGGTCTTTAAAATTTATAGATTATAAAAACACACAATTGTAAATAATTTACTTATTGTACATGCCCTGTTTTGGACAATTCCAACAAAATTATTTTTGATCTTCCGTCCCCCAATAAGAAAAATATAATCCTTTATTTTTTATGGAAGATCATTGGTGATTAGATATTATTAAATTATATTTCTCCTTAAATTTATTCTATTCATCCTTTTGGTAATTATCATAACTGATTTTTTTATGTCTAATTTGTTTGGGAAGATATTTTCATGTGTCCTTATTGTGATTTATATTGATCTATGATTTATTTTTTATGATTATCATTTCCATAATTTCTCTATCACTTTGTTTTTTTATGTTTATAGAAAATTATTCATATTTTAAGGTGATAATTATTCAATCAATTATTGTTTTAACTTTTATGGATTAAAATAACATTCCATTATTTGAATTGATGTTATGGGTGATAATGAAAAGATAATTTTTTAGATTTAAATAAAATTGTATTCAATTTAGGGATAAATCACATGAGTTGATTACTTTTTATACTTATTCTTATGGAATTTTTCATGGATATTCCAAATTTATAAAATCATAGATGTTAGTATCCTTGATTTTATAGTATTTGGTTTGATTATTTCACTTATATTGTGTTCATTATTCTTTATCACACATAATAAAATGATTAAAAAAAATATATAGATAATTAGTTAGATATCCAAGGAAATTTTAAATTTTTGTGAGAATAGCCATGCTACGTAATAATGTAATATTATGAATATCCCATTTGATGAGTCTAGAAAATGGTTTACTAAATTATTGAATGTTTATTTAATTATATATATTCATATTGTGAATACAATTAGTATATTAGAACCTTATTTCAGCGTGTGTATAGATTTTTATTATGGGATTCATTGTAAACACAATCACAGAAGACTAGTTTATGTCATTTTAGGACCAAGATTATAAAAATGTTATAGTTAGACATGTCCCTGATTTTAGTGGCTCCTTATTTAAGTTTCCTTATAATATATGGGGGAGGAGGATAAAATATAATAGTTTTATGAAAATATGATTAATTCAACCATGTGTATCTTTATGTGGGAAACTAATGTTGTTCACCAAGATGATAGGAAATAATATGAGGTTATAGATAGACTATGAGAGGATGAATCATGCGACAATCAATGAATATTACCCTATTACTGGGTTTGAAGATTAATTTGAATTGATAAAGTGATCCAATTTGTTTTTCAAGATATAAAATCTGTTGGGATATAACTATTTTTGGGAGAAGGATGAGGAATGATTTGGAGTGAAATATGAAATTTTATAAAGTTGTATGTGGATGGTGTGGATATTTTTCAAGGGATATCATGCAATATATTATCTAATCGAGATCTATATTTTACCCCATCGTTCATGATATTATTACATCATGCAATTATATCCCATTTTCTTGTTTATGGTTCCTTCTTTCTTCAAATAGATTGGAAGATTGTGTAGACCATCCTAAATTTGGGGGATCTATTTGGAACATTCAAATTGAGTTTTGGAGTATTTTAGGTATTGTGCCAACCTTTGGATGATTTTTCCATTAGTAACAGTTGTTAGTCATCCATCATATCTCTCCATTTGAGGAATTGTATGGGTTGTAATATAATTCTATATTATTCTTGATAGGTGATGGGTAGTTTGTGATACATGGTCCTAATGTACTATTTGTCCTCAAATAAGTGATTAATATATTCAGATATAGGATAATTGTAGTCCATGAACAACAAATATCCAATCATGATCATATTCCTAGGCCCATGGTGTTGTGCTTTGGAGACAACTATTCATGGTGGAATTCACTCAGAGGTGGTAGTAGATATTTGATTGATGGATTTGTAATTATACCATACATTATAGGAATCATTTTTGATAGATGGGTTAATGTGGTGGAGAATTAGTTTTCACTTCCACAATCATCGAATATATCCAGAACCTCTCGGACATGTCCATACTTTATTAGTATCATCATTATGGCTATATAATTATTTATGGTGTAGAGTTATATGTCAATGATTATAATTCTTTCATGGAGTGACAAATAAATGACCATGAATTTCAATATTTTGTTTTTAAGAATAATAAACTTAAATTTTGCCTATGGAGGCCTATTGTTTTGTTGGTGTGATACATTGGAACATGGAACACATATTTTTGGAATGTTCCCTAATATGACAAGTGTTGTTTTGCGTTTCTCATTTGATATCATCCTTATAATTTATGTGATGCCCCTTATCCCATTTGGGTGGTTTATTTTGGGGATTCCATCATATGAATTTGTGGAATCCCACTCCCAATTAAGATATGACATATTTACAACAAATTTTAAAACTGTTTGGGTGAGTTTCTTCGATAAAAAAATAAAAAATTATCGTACTGTTACTTGTTGTTTTCGTTGATATTTATGCAAGAGGCATTATTGATTCATGGTTATGGGGGTGGTTGGGGTTATAAATGTAGAGTTTGAAATGATGGTGTGAATGGCTATGTAAAATAGGGGTTTCTTGTGGTGGGTGTAATTTTTTGGTTAGTTGGGGTGTAACCAGATCCAAGAGAGTTATCTTATGGGATGGTTGTTTGGACCATTAACAAATCTTCATAGGACTGATGTTGAATCTCAAATTGGGTTATAATACAATAGTTGTCTAATGTAATGATCTATTACTTATAGTCAAGTATCGTTGTTTTTTTTGAAGTTATCTATCTATTAAAGATGGTGGATGGTTGTTTGACCACGTTTTAAATTTAAATTCGAAAACATATGGTTGTTCATGTTGTGAATCTATGATTATGATATGAATATATGTTTATGGGATGGTGTCAGTGTAACACCCCACCCCTACCTCATTGGCTAGAGTGGGCGGTGAGGATTACTTGCCCTCATGCGACGTTCCCAAAGTGTCCAAGGCTGGAAATAAATATCGAGGGCATCAATATCAAATTGGGGAATGATTTACCCTTAATTAAAAACCAACCAAATCATCCATTAACCACCACTATATGATTCATGTTAACAAAACATTCCAACATGAATTATAAAAGACAACCAAGTTGTTCAACCATACAACCCCAATCCAAAAAAACAACACAATATCAGCGTGCTAGGAGAAACACTAAACGTCAAAGCACCACATGCCATGATACCACCACAACTCTACCCCAAGCACCAAGCTCCATGCTCTAATAAGACATCATAATGCAACCCAAGAGGAGGATGATGCCTTACCTTTTCCCACACCACAGTACACAACATCTACAAAGACACCAAAGTGCCAAAACTGGGGGTGAGTACAAAAACACAGTAGTATTTTCACAAATGGCTTCCCTAAACACGCCACTAGGATAAAACTGTTAGCACATTTATGTAAAACCGTTTCTATAAAATAATAACATGGTAAACCAATACCATTATCCAAAAACACCCTTTCTAATCCATCTCACCCAAATCAACCAACCAATGGGGAATCCAACCAATCATGCCAAAATCCATTCCTCCATTTACACACTAGCTCAAAAATTTCCATCTTGAAATACAATACACAACAAACAACCAAAAAAACCAAACAGTGGAGCATTCGTCCATCCCGTTCACCCATTCACACCTAGTGGTACTTCTCGTCCACATATCCTTTGTTGGTGGCCCTTCCATCCACTATCCACCCCTTTTTATAGTGGTATGTCTCCCAAATTCCACACAACATTACAATCAATAACATCCATTCCTATAACCCACTAATGTCACAACAACATGTAATCAACCATTTCCATTGCATATAAATCCACATAAATAAATCACCCACTTATTGAGCACTATTTTCCATGCCCAACAATATTTCAATAAAACAACTCCATTATTGAAAAAAATTTCCTTCGATAATCTTCAAAAATCAACAATATCATATAATATTAAAATATCCATTTTAAAATCCACAACAATAGAAATTCACCTTAAATCCCCCTTTTTCTAGAAAATTCTCCAAAACATCACCGAAGGAATATCGAATCAATTTCGCACAAAAAACCCACAATTAATTCAAATCAAAAAATTTTAATTACAACCAAAACCATTAGCTCTAACCAAGGTGAGTCGTGAAGCATTCCACCTACCTTTAGGGTTCCTAAGAAATCAAACCACAAGAAACTGCAGCACAAATCCAGAAAACGCACCACCAAAACCTCTCTAGATCACTTTAACTAAAATTCACAAGCCATAAAATCTACATTCAAGGCAACCAAAAACCTAGATCTAACCAAAATAAGTGTAGATCTAGAAAAAAATATAGTGAGAGAGAGATGTGGATCTAGAGGAAAAGCACAAAAATCCAAGAGGAGAGACTTACCTAGGAGAACCCACCTTCAAACCCGTTCGAATCGCTACAAAACATGTGGGAGATCAAAATTAACCCCTGAGAACCAGAAATCCCAAGTGAGGCTCGAGTGGGAGGAAGATTGGAGTGAAATAGGTTAAGCCCGAGGTTGGCCAGAACATAAACCCTATTTCTTAAGTTGCCGCAAGGATAGCATGAACGGTTTAGAAAACCTTGCGCTAACTGTGCACACACTACTGTCTCAAGATAAAGGTTATTCACGGTTGCCTCACACGGTTTTTCAAACAATAACCAGAACCTGAAAACCTATTGTCTCCCCCTACACGGTTTCCTGTAACACGCGCATGGCTTCCCTTAGTCGTGCCCAAACCATGCACCCATAGAAAAGTCTCTAAACTCATTCCAAACCATTCAAAACTCTCCAAACCTCTTCCCAACTCGTCCCACACACATTAAAGAAATAGAAATGAATAAAAAAGGCCACATTACTCAAACCATTGGTACTATATTCTCTTAACAATTGGATTTTCTGTCCCAATAATGTTGTGAACCTACACATTTCAGAAATAGCTCAGGCCACTACTCGACCAAATCTTTATCCTGCTCCTAATTCTTATCTTGATTCAAACCAAGTTTCCAAAAAATACTAACTAAACTGATTCTTTTTCCATGCATGAAATTATCCTCCCCTTCCACAAACCGCACTCACACATACACCAACGAAGCTTCTAGTTCTATCTCCACATGATTCCATAAAATCACATGTTCATGATCTCGTTGATACATTTTCAACTACGACTCATGAAACACATTGGGCACTGGACTGAACATAGGTGTATATTTCAAATGATAATCCACCTAACCAACCTGCTGAAGAATCTCAAAAGGTCCAATATTCCTCAGAGATAATTTTCCCTGCATCCCAAACCAACAATATCCCAACCTTGGATATATACTCAAGAAAACATGATCACTCACCTCAAACGAAAACGGCTGCCGATGATGATCCGCATATGATTTCTGTCAACTCTGAGTTTTCTCTATTCTCTTCCTAATCAATATGATCTTCTCCATTGTCTCCTAGACATGACTTGGTTCAACCATAGAGGTCTCACCCCGTTTCCACCCAACATAGTGGAGAACGACATAGCCTCCCATACAATTCTTCAAACGGAGCCATATATATGGATTCCTGATAATTTTTATTGTATGAAAACTCAACCAACGACATGTGATCCTCCAACGAGCCAACAAAATCCATAACACAAGCCTGCAACATATCATCCAATGTTTGTATCGTCCTATCGTATTGACTATCCGTATGAGGGTGATATGCCATGCTCATAGTCAAATGTATCCCAAGGGATTGCATAAGGATTTCTAGAAACGAGATGTAAACCACATATCTCTATCATATAAAATTGAAACATGAACACCATGCCTCATTATCACCTCCCAAATATAGATTTTGGACATATCCACCACAATATGAGATTCATGAATCGGGATGAAATGGGCCGACTTCGTTAGCAGATCTAGTATCAACGAAATGGCATCGTGCTTTATGACCGTTCTTGGGAGACTTATGAAAAAAATCCATTTCTATTTTCTCCCACTTCCAATCAGGGATTGGTAAACACTATAACATTCCCACTTGCCTCTTATGCTCTACCTTGACTTGATGAAAAGTCAAGAATCTCAAAACACACTCGTCCACACTTCTTTTCATACCATCCATGAAGAGCTGTTCTTTCAATGATTTATACATTTTCTGAATTCTAGGATGAACATCCAACATGGAATGATAATGTTCCCTGATAAGATCCTCATAACAAGAAACTGGTACAACCATCTGATTCGGAAAACACAAAACTGAATCTCCATTCCGTTCCAATCCTTCAATGGTCTCCCCATCATTGAGTCTTGACCCCATGGTCACACACTCAGAATCTGATATCTGTGCCTCTTTAACTAGGCCATCCACACCAGGAATCAACAAACCCGAAATGGAAAATGCTTTATCTCCTAGGTCTTGACATTCCAATCGCATGTTAGCAATAAATGACATCAACAACCACTGGTCTGATGCCTGTTTTACCACGAGATCATATGATTTTCTACTTAATGCATCTGCCACCAAATTACCTTTACCTAGTATCTACATGAAGTCCAAACAAAACATCTAGAGATATTACATTAATATCTTTTGCCTCAAATTCAATTCCATTTGTGAGAAGTTATTCTTCATGCTCTTATGATCTATATATACCGGGAATTTCTCACCGAAGAGATGATTATTCCACACTTTAGAAGCATGCTCCACTGCTGCCAATTCCAAATCATGAGTTAGATAGTTCTACTCATGCACCCTAAACATTCGTGATCCATACATGTAACACCTGAGATTTTTATGAGTAATATTTTGTTCAAAGGAATCTTTCACTACACAATTGCTTGGCTTACTTTACACGCAATCGCGACCTTCCTCAATAGCTTGTGTCGTACGCAATACCGAGTTTCACTAAACAACAATATGCTATTAAAACTAGCCGTTATGAATAGTAATAACCACTTTTTGAAATTTTATAAATTTTATTTTTCAAAATGGACTTCATTTTTGGACTCAGAATATCGAAATTAGCCTAGGGTGAAATTTTGGTATTTTTCTGAAAACTTTCAATTTTTGATGAATAGTGAAACCACTAAGTGGTAGGTTAAAAACTGAATTTTGCATAAAACATAGTTTTACCGCTTCTGTGAATAGAATTTCGAAACTCCGACAGACACGGTTGATATTAGTAAGTAAAATGTGGTTCAATGAGATAAAAATATTTTTTTGGTGAATAGTAACTTTTTACTTTTTTTTACCGCGGTTAATAGTAAATAGGGTAACTATGGGTAAATACGATATTAATATTACCCTAACACATGTCCTAATTCTATTGGACAAGTGTAATTCGACCAAAAACAAGCTTAGGAATAAAATATGACCATTTAGGCCCACTTGGATTAGATTAGGGCATTTATTATTAATTTATTTAAAGAAGAGTTAAAATAGTTAAAATAAATGTTTAATAAGTAAATCATTTTTAATATGGGGTTACACATAAGATAAATTCGACTATAAATATTCATTAGAAAGATAAAAAGATTTCCTACATAATGGTATTTTATTTGTAATTTTTAGACATTAAATAATTTAATTTATTTATGACACAATGATGATGCAGTAATTATCTTATTAATGAAATATTGACATAATTGATGTTATAAACACCAAAATAAATCTAATTTGAGACTTTTTATGAATTACACTAATTTTATAGGTTACTATGATATATTATTGTTCATTTAATAAACTTTTTTCGAACATATAATTCTGTTATGACTTTCACAAAAAACATATATCAAATAGTGTCAAAATTGACACAAAATAGTTTTTAAATAAAATATTATATTATTAATTGTTATTGTATTCCTAAAAATCTAAGGTTCGGCCAAATGACTTAGCTAATGATATATATATTAATAATAAACAATTTGGGGTTTTTTTGGCATGTTATAGTAAGTGTATTAACAATATAGTGAAAGAAAACAAAAAGACATGGTAAAAGTTAAATTATTTAACTTAGAGTTAAATCTAATTGATAAGGTTAAAATAATACCATAAACTTGTCTAAATCCTATTGGTTGATAGGATTTCTACCCATCCCCACATTATCTTCAAAATAAGACCCTTTGGAACCATTATAAACCGATTTTGACTTTAAAATAAAATAATATTTTGAGATATTCCTAAGGTGCCCCTCTCCTCCCTTATAAAAGGGAACCTCCTCCCCCTCCTCCTCACACCAATTTGAGCACTCAAGCTCGGCCAAACTCTGCCATTTTCTCCTATACACTTCCCTAGAATAATCATAGAGGTCCTGGTCTTCTTCAAAGACCAATCTTAGTTCCCTATGTGGAGAATTCAAAGAGGCGTTCCAAAGAAGAGGTAATATCCATTACTGATCTTTTCAATTTATTTCTTCTTCAACTTCTTCTTCTTTAGTTGTTTCATGATAAAGTAATAACATCAGTATTACTTACATACTTATATGTTATTATAAATATGAAACAACCCTAATTCACCTTCTATCCATCCTACGGAAAAATGAAATCACCGCGCGTGCGTACGTACGGAATACCCTCTCCACGCCGTGGTGTAATCTATTTTCCACCATCACTTTACAAGGATGGGTATAATGGTGTAATGAGTAACTATTTATGATTATTATAAATTAATATTGATACTGAAATAATATATATATACTCCAATACAGTTCCACGATCATAGGAACGATATCATCACTCGTGCGTACGTACAGAATACCGTCTCCACGATGTGATGCGACTCGTTCTACATGACCATCATTACATAGTAATTATATAAATGAATTGAATGAATAAATATGATATATGTTACACTAATACCATTCTGGATATAAGTTATCTATAACCTTAAAAGAAGAATAAGAATGTATTCGGCAAAACACGCATAAGAACAAAAGGCAATAAAGACCTGAGTAACAAGTAACAATGAAATATTACTATCAAGAAGCTAAGAATATGACCATATATGAAATCATATCAATATGTATGATTCTAGAATAAGTCAATAAAATTATTTAAACCATTATATAGGATCTTCGGACACGTACAAAGCAAATTGGACCTAAGGTAAGGGAAATATCACAATCTCATTTTTATCCGAGATTGTTTATTAGTAAGTATTTACTGGGGTGTATTTTATCATCCACATCCATGTTTCATCAATATGTAATATTATTTCCATCCACCTTCAATTGTTTAAATCCATTTTTACCCTTCGGTGAGTTTTTAGTAATATCTATGAAAGGAATCTTTTGCCGTACGAGGTACTTTTTGACTTTTCCGACAAAAGTACGAAGAATGTTTTTTTAACTTATACGACATGAATGTATTTTTAAAACATTATATCCAAGAAGCTTCCTTTACAAGTTTTCAAGTTTATTTTTAATCAACTTATTTTATTTTAAAGTCGTATGACATTTTATGAAAGGAAAAATGTTTTTAAAGTAGAAAGGATATTTTCCTCAAGAATGGAGTTCAAGTATTTTATCAAAATTATTTTCCATCTAAGATAATAAAAGGGTTCTATTTTTATCCCTATTATTACATGGATTTGATTATGTTGTGATGAAAACATTTTTATGAATTCCTTTATCTTATATGAATTGTTTTATGATGTCATGTTGTTTAAGAATCCCATTTTTATTACATGGGTTACGCTATGATGTATGGTTTATGATTATGTGGAACACATAAGAAAGGATTCATTCTAAGATGGGTGGGACCTATATCTCCCTCCAATGCATTGGGTAAAGATTTTATATCTCATGAGATAGACATGGCTGGAACTGTAGGTTATACCGGTTCAATGAAACAGGACTGGAACGAGGGTGACTCGGTTCAGAATGGGACTTTGTCCACTAAGATAGTCTTGGCAATGAGTCATGACTAACATGAAATGATTTTCAATGATTATGTGTGCATGCCACAAAGTTTCAAGTTTTATGTTATGATTATGGGGATCTCATTTTCACTTCTATGATTTATTCCATGTTAAGATATTATGATCTCTTTTGCAGGTTTTGATTTTCAAAAAGATATGATATGATTTTTATTTCCTTTATTTGCCCTTGCTGAGCATTTGAGCTCACCATTTTATGTTTTCTTTTCCCCAGGTCAGGAAGATGGATATTAAGTAGAATATGCTAAAAGGGACCCTAGATATGATGAAATAAATGGGAGACACTGTAGAATATTTATGAACCAGTTGTTTATGTTTCCCAGTTTCTAAAGACACTATACCTATACGGTCCTTTGTGGTTTTGTCATATGTTGTAATAAGTGTGCTTCAATTTTGAAGTATTAACAATGTATGTAAAGTATGGGTCGTTATAAATGGTATCAGAGGAAATGTATAGTCATCCTTTGGAAACTAGGATGTGAAAGCCTTAGTAAGAACCCTAAGGATAAGTCTAAGCATAGAACACAATCTTAGTGTTTTAGAAATGGCCATGAATACCCTAGGATAAAACCTTAAGTGTGAAATTTTATCCTTGATTATGTGGTTTTCCTATTATAATTAGTGTTGCTCACACTATTCTTCTTGGTTTTAGTCAATGGCTAGAACCCGAAGGAATCGTGTTAATACGGAATGTGATGGGCAATGCAATGATTGTCCCCCTGAGCAACCAAACGATATGGGAGCTGGAATGCAAAATCTTGTAGCCATGCTCACACAACTTTCTCAAGCTATGAATCATGCAGGACTTCCAAACGAGCAAAGGAAGGAGCAACATTCTGTTGAATCCTTCATGAGGCAGCGTCCACCTTCTTTCAGTGGGTCTACTGATCCAGTAGTTGCTGAACAATGGATTAGTACTACTGAAAAGATATTTTCAGTTCTTCAATGTTTTGAACATGATAAAGTTATCCTAGCAGTGTATCGTTTGGAAGGAGATGCTGATCAATGGTGGAATCTTATTAAGAATACGAGGCAAAGGGATGAAATTGAGTCTATGTAATTGGACGAGTTCACGAACATATTTTTCAATAAGTACATCCCTCGTATTCTCCGAACAAATATGGAGAAATAGTTTCTTGAACTGATGCAAAGGGATTATGAATCTGTTGGTACCTATGAAGCAAATTTTACAAGACTTGCAAGGTACGCTTCTGGTATTATTATCCAACCTGAGAGTAAGATCGATCGATTCTTTAGTGGCTTAAAACCAAGTCTTAGAAGGGCGTTGGCCATAAGGGACTTCAATAGCTACGAGGAAATCGTTCGATATGCTCTCAAAGTCGAGATGGAGATTGGAATAACCCATCAGTCACATGGGTTTGATAAGAAGAGGAAGATGGAAATCAAAGAAATATCTAAAGAGCACACGGAAAAGAAGATGAGATTTCCCTTATGCTCAAAGTGTGGAAAGAAACTTGGAGGGAGTTGTCTTAAAGGGACAAGTAAATGTTTCAAATGTGGAAAGGAAGGTCATCGGGCATTTGAATGTCGTGACAATGGGAAGAAGATTTCTAATGATGCAAACAAAGGAAGGGATACACAGAATGAACCTACTACACTTCAATGATTCAAGTGCAAGGAGATGGGGCATTATGCCAATAAATGCCCAAATCCAAGGGTTGATGATGATGGTCGACGTCAACAAAATCTTAAGGCTAAAGACAAAGGAAAGTCACATGCAATTTCTATCAGCGATGTGGAGTACGATAACGAAGTGGTGAAAGGTACACTTACCATCCACTATAAAGTAGAAAATGTTTTATTTGATTCTGGATCCACCCACTCTTTTATTTCTGAAAAATTTTCTAAGGGTATCACCGTACTACCTCAACAATTAGATGTTGAGTTAGCTGTGACAACACCTAATGGCACAACAGTCGCATCAAAAGTTTATAATTCTTCTCCGATCGAAGTTTGTGGGAAAGTGCTTCCTGCAAATCTTGTGATCCTTCCTTTAGTGGAATTTGATGTGATTCATGGCATGTATTGGATTTCTCTACATGGAGCTCATATCAATTTCCAAAGAAGGGAAGTCACATTTCATATTCCAGATCAATCTACGATCGTCTATCAATGCAAGTATGAACATAACCTTCCAGTGGAAATTTCTTCCATCTTATGGGTATTGATTCCACTAAATGAAGGTTATTTATATCAAATGGTTGGTGAGAAACTCACAATTAAGAATATTCCCATTGTACGGGAGTTTGATGATGTCTTTCTGGAGGAATTACCGGGTCTTCCACCAAATCGTGAAGTTGAGTTTTCAATAGAACTCGTACCGGGCGCTTTGCCAATTTCAAAGACACCTTATAGAATGGTCCCAATTGAGTTGCTGGAATTAAAGAAGCAACTCCAAGAGAATCTTGATAAGGGATTCATACGCCCTAGTGTGTCACCTTGGGGAGCACCTGTTCTATTTGTTAAGAAGAAGATGGATCAATGAGACTCTGCATTGATTATCGAGAACTTAACAAGATCACTATCAAGAAAAAATATCCTCTCCCACGCATTGATGACTTATTTGACCAACTACGCGGAGCTAAATACTTTTCCAAGATTGATCTTCGTTCAGGGTATCATCAATTAAGGGTCAAAAGTGAGGATATACCAATGACGGCTTTCCGTACAAGGTATGGACACTATGAATTTATAGTGATGCCATTTGGTCTTACTAATGCCCCTGCTATCTTCATGGATCTAATGAATAGTGTCTTTAGAGACTATATTGATCAATTTGTGGTAGTACTTATATATTATATTCTTGTCTATTCAAAGTGTAAGGAAGAGCATGAAGATCACTTGAGAATTATATTGAAGACCCTGAGAAAGGAGAAGCTTTATGCCAAATTTACCAAGTGTGAATTTTGGCTTCAAAAATTTTCATTTTTGGGTCACATAATCTCAAAAGAGGGTATATCTATGGATCCACCAAAAACAGAGGTTATGGAAAGATGGTCGAGACCAACAACAGTAACTGAGATTCGAATTTTTCTTGGTTTGGCTGGATATTATCGACGTTTTGTAAATGATTTTTCACGATTATCTAATCCACTCACCAAGTTGACTCGGAAAGGAGTTAAGTTTGTCTGGACAGAGGAATGTGAAGAGAATTTCAAGGAGTTGAAAAGAAGGTTATCCAGTGCACCTATGCTCACACTGCCTTGTAGTGGAGATAGGTTTGTGATCTACAGTGATGCATCCTAGAAGGGATTGGGGTGTGTTCTTATGCAAAATGATATGGTGATAGCTTATGCCTCACGACAGTTGAAAATCCATGAGCAAAATTACCCAACACATGATTTGGAGTTGGCTGCGGTAATATTTGCATTAAAGATTTGGAGGCATTACCTTTATGGTGAAAGGTGTGATATTTATACTAATCATAAAAGTTTAATGTATATTTTCACACAAAAGGAGCTGAATATGCGCCAAAGAAGATGGTTGGAGCTGATTAAGGATTATGACTGCTCAATCCATTACCACCCTGGGAAAGCAAACAAGGTGGTAGTTGCATTAAGTCGACAAGACCATGCTAGTTTATCCATGATGAGGATCACAAAAGATCCAATATTTATGGATTTACAATGGATGGATCTTGGAATTATAAAGGAAGGGGAAAAATATTATCTTTCTCAAATGAATGTTCAACCATCTATACATGTGAAGATTAAAGAGGCACAGAAAGAAGATATCGAGTTACAAAAGAAGGTGAGAAATGTTCCTGAATTCAACCTTGATTGTGATGGGATAATAAAGTTCAAGAATTGGGTTTGTGTTCCTTCCATCCCCGAATTAAAGAAGGATCCGCTGGATGAGGCTCATAGTTCTTCATTCTCTATTCATCCTGGAAGCACGAAGATGTACAGGGACCTGAAAGAGTACTTCTGGTGGGATGGCATGAAAAAAGATGTTGCTGAATATGTCTCTCGATGCTTGGTTTGTCAACAAGTTAAACCTGAGAGACAGAAGTCTAAGGGGATGTTACAACCATTACCCATACCCGAATGGAAATGGGAAAACATCACTGTGGACTTTGTCACAGGACTTCCTAAAACATCCAAAGGCAATAATGCTATTTGGGTCATAGTTGATCATATTACAAAGATTTCACACATCATTGCTATTAGAGAGGATTTCTCTCTAGATCAGCTTTCCAGGATATATGTAAAAGAAGTGGTAAGATTGCATGGAGTACCACTTTCTATTATATCTGATCGGGATCCGAGATTTACCTCGAAGTTCTGGCGAAGTCTTCAGCATACTCTGGATACAGAGTTGAGTTTCAGCACTGCTTATCATCCCCAGAAAGATGGTCAGTCTGAGAGAACAATTCAAACCCTAGAATATATGTTGAGAGCTTGCTCTATGGATTTCAAAGGAGGTTGGGATCAACACCCACCTTTGGTGGAATTTTCGTATAATAATAGCTTTCACTCCAGTATTCAGATGGCTCCTTATGAAGCTCTCTATGGAAAGAAATGCAGGACTCCAACTTACTGGGATAACATTGGGGAAAGAATGCTATTAGGACCTGATCTCGTTGATGAAATGGCAGAAAAGGTCAGATCTATTCAACAACACATAAGAGCAGCTCAGAGTCGACAGAAAAGTTATGCCGACTACGGAAGAAAAGACATAGAGTTTGAAGTGGGTGATAAAGTGTTCTTACGAATATCTCCCTGGAAGAGGGTTATGAGATTTGGAAAGAAGGGGAAGTTGAGCCCTAGATATATTGGTCCTTTCGAAATACTGGATCGTGTTGGGAAGGTAGCTTACCAATTGGTGCTTCCACCGAATCTCTCTCAAGTTCACAATGTGTTCCATGTATCTCTCCTGAGAAATTACATACCAGATCCTTCACATGTACTTAGCTCAGAAGTTGTACCGCTAGAGCAATATCTTTCTTATGAAGAACAACCGATAGAGATTCTGGATCGTAGCGAAAAAGTCCTACGAAACAAGACCACTCGATTGGTGAAAGTTTTATGGAGGAACCACCAACTTGAAGAAGCTACATGGGAGCTTGAGGATATGATGAGGGAGAAGTATCGTCATCTGTTTATTACAAGGTGACGAATTTCGGGGGCGAAATTCTTTTTAAGGGGGGTAGAATGTAACACCCGAGAATTTTATGAGTAATATTTTGTTCAAAGGAATCTTTCACTACACACTTGCTTGGCTTACTTTACACGCAATCGTGACCTTCCTCGATAGCTTGCGTCGTACGCAATACCGAGTTTCACTAATCAACAATATGCTATTAAAACTAGCCGTTATGAATAGTAATAACCACTTTTTGAAATTTTATAAATTTTATTTTTCAAAATGGACTTCATTTTTGGACTCAGAATATCGAAATTAGGCTAGGGTGAAATTTTGGTATTTTTCTGAAAACTTTCAATTTTTGATGAATAGTGAAACCACTATGTGGTAGGTTAAAAACTGAATTTTGCATAAAACATAATTTTACCGCTTCTGTGAATGGAATTTCGAAAATCTGATAGACACGGTTGATATCAGTAAGTAAAATGTGGTTCAATGAGATAAAAATAATTTTTTGGTGAATAGTAACTTTTTACTTTTTTAACCGCGGTTAATAGTAAATAGGGTAACTAAGGGTAAATATGATATTAATATTACCCTAACACATGTCCTAATTCTATTGGACAAGTTTTATTCGACCAAAAACAGACTTAGGAATAAAATATGACCATTTAGACCCACTTGGATTAGATTAGGACATTTATTATTAATTTATTTAAAGAAGAGTTAAAATAGTTAAAATCAAAGTTTAATAAGTAAATCATTTTTAATATGGGGTTATACATAATATAAATTCGACTATAAATATTCATTAGAAATCTAAAAAGATTTCCTACATAATGGTATTTTATTTGTAATTTTTAGACATTAAATAATGTAATTTATTTATGACACAATGATGATGCAGTAATTATCTTATTAATGAAATATTGACATAATTGATGTTATAAACACCAAAATAAATGTAATTTGAGACTTTTAATGAATTACACTAATTTTCTAGGTTACTATGATATATTAGTGTTGATTTAATCAACTTTCTTTGAACATATAATTCTGTTATGACTTTAACAAAAATCATATATCAAATAGTGTCTAAATTGACACAAAATAGTTTTTAAATAAAATATTATATTATTAAGTGTTATTTTATTTCTAAAAATCTAAGGTTCGGCAAAATGACTTAGATAATGATATATATATTAATAATAAACAATTTGGGGTTCGTTTGGCATGTTATAGTAAGTTTATTAACCATATAGTGAAAGATAACAAAAAGACATGGTAAAAGTTAATTTATTTAACTTAGAGTTAAATCTAATTGATAAGGTTAAAATAATACCATAAACTTGTCTAAATCCTATTGGTTGATAGGATTTCGACCCATACCCACTTTAGCTTCGAAATAAGAACCTTTGGAACCATTATAAACCGATTTTGACTTTAATATAAAATAATATTTTGGGATATTCCTAAGGTGCCCCTCTCCTCCCTTATAAAAGGGCACCTCCTCCCCCTCCTCCTCACACCAATTTGAGCACTCAAGCTCGGCCAACCCCTGACATTTTCTCCTCTCCACTTCCCTAGAATAATCATAGAGGTCCTGGTCTTCTTAAAAGACCAATCTTAGTTCCCTAAGTGGAGAATTCAAAGAGGCGTTCCAAAGAAGGGGTAATATCCATTACCGATCTTTTCAATTTCTTTCTTCTTCAACTTCTTATTCTTTAGTTGATTCATGATAAAGTAATAACATCAGTATTACATACATACTGATATGTTATTATAAATATGAAACAACCCTAATTCACCTTCTATCCATCCTACGGAAAAATGAAATCACCGTGCGTGCGTACGTACGGAATACCGTCTCCACGCCGTGGTGTAATCTATTTTCCACCATCACTTTACAAGGATGGGTATAATGGTGTAATGAGTAACTATTTATGATTATTATAAAGCAGTATTGATGCTGAAATAATATATATATACTCCAATATAGTTCCACGATCATAGGAACGATATCATCACTCGTGCGTACGTATGGAATACCGTCTCCACGATGTGATGCGACTCGTTCTACATGATCATCATTACATAGTAATTATATAAATGAATTGAATGAATAAATATGATATATGTTACACTAATACAATTATGGATATAAGTTATCTATAACCTTAAAATAAGAATAATAATGTATTCGGAAAAACACACATAAGAACAAAAGGCAATAAAGACCCGAGTAACAAGTAACAATGAAATATTACTATAAAGAAGCTAAGAATATGACCATATATGATATCATATCAATATGTATGATTATGGAATAAGTCAATAACATTATTTAAACCATTATACAGGAGCTTCGGATACGTACAAAGCAAATTGGACCTAAGGTAAGGGAAATATCACAATCTCATTTTTATCCGAGATTGTTTATTCGTAAGTATTTACTGGGGTGTATTTTATCATCCACATCCATGTTTCATCAATATGTAATATTATTTCCATCCACCTACAATTTTTTAAATCGATTTTTACCCTTCGGTGAGTTTTTAGTAATATCTATGAAAGGAATCTTTTGTCGTACGAGGTACTTTTTGACTTTTCCGAAAAAAGTACGAAGAATGATTTTTTTAACTTATTCGGTATGAATGGATTTTTAAAACATTATTTCCAAGAAGCTTCCTTTACAAGTTTTCAAGTTTATTTTGAATCAAATTATTTTATTTTAAAGTCGTATGACATGTTATGAAAGGAAAAATGTTTTTAAAGTAGAAAGGATATTTTCCTCAAGAATGGAGTTCAAGTATTTTATCAAAATTATTTTCCATCTAAGATAATAAAAGGGTTCTGTTTTTATCCCTATTATTACATGGATTTTATGATGTTGTGATGGAAACATTTTTATTAATTCCTTTATCTTATATGAATTGTTTTATGATGTCATGTTGTTTAAGAATCCCATTTTTATTACATGGGTTACGCTATGTTGTATGGTTTATGATTATGTGGCACACAAAAGAAAGGATTCATTATAAGATGGGTGGGACCTATATCTCCCTCCAATGAATTGGGTAAAGATTTTATATCTCATGAGATAGACATGGATGGAACGGTAGGTTATAACAGTTCAGTGAAACAGGACTGGAACGAGGGTGACTCGGTTCAGAAAGGGACTTTGTCCACTAAGATTGTCTTGGCAATGAGTCATGACTAAAAAGAAATGATTTTCCATGATTATGTGTGCATGCCACAAAGTTTCAAGTTTTATGTTATGATAATGGGGATCTCATTTTCACTTCTATGATTTATTCCATGTTAAGATATTATGATCTCTTTTGCAGGTTTTGATTTTCAAAAAGATATGATATGATTTTTATTTCCTTTATTTTCCCTTTCTGAGCATTTGAGCTCACCCTTTTATGTTTTCTTTTCCCCAGGTCAGGAAGATGGATATTAAGTAGAATATGATAAAAGGGACCCTAGATATGATGAAATAAATGGGAGACACTGTAGAAGATTTATGAACCAGTTGTTTATGTTTCCCATTTTCTAAAGACACTATACCTATAAGGTCCTTTGTGGTTTGGTCATATGTTGTAATAAGTGTGCTTCAATTTTGAAGTATTAACAATGTATGTAAAGTATGGGTTGTTATAATACACAACTACATTATTTCCATGATTGAGAATACACCCCAATCCTGATCCCGATGCATCACAATACACCAAGTACCCTTTTCTTGGTTCTGGAAAATCCATGATTGGTGATGATGTAAGGTGACCCTTTAGCTCTTTGAAACACTACTGACACTATTCATTCCATCGGAATAGAACATTATTTCTTGTCAAATCTGTCATCAGTGAATCCAAACATGAATAATCATGTACAAAATGCCGACAATTCCTAGCTAGACCAAGGAAACATCATATATTAAACAAATTCTTTGGTGGTTCCACAAGATAACAACCTCTATCTTTTACAGATCCACTAAAACACCTCTTTCAAAAATCACATGGCCATGAAAATGAACTTCCTGTCTCCAAGAGTCACACTTTGACAATTTTTCATACAACCGATGATCCCTCATGATCCCTAGAACTGCCTCTATGTGCTTTTCATGCTCCACCCTTGTCTATGAATACACGAAAATATCAACTATAAACACCATCACCAATGAATCCAGATATCTCTGATATATCTGATTCATTAATTCCATAATCATTGATGGAGAATTCATTAGAAAAAAGTTCATAACAACGTATTCATAATGGATAATATACATTTGAAAGGTGTTGTAGGAATACCATCCTTCCTCGCTTACAATCGATGATATCCCGACCTCTGGTCGATCTTGGAGAACCACTGGGCTACCCTCAACTGGTTGAACCAGTCATCAATTCATGGAAGTTGATATATGTTCCATATCATAACTTGGTTAGGTCTACAATAATCAGTACAATGCCTCCATGTTCCATTCACCCTTTTAACAGACAACACTGGATATTTCCACAGATACGTTCTAGGCCAGATAAACCCTTTGATTTATTACTCTTCCAACAAGACATTCAATTCGAAAAATTCATTAGGTGTCATCCGATAAGACAGAAGTGAGATGGGACTAGTCCCCTGAAAAAGATCAATCGTAAAATCCACTTCTCATACGGGAGGTAACCCAGAGAATTCATCATGAAAAACATTTCTGAATTGATCCACCACAGCTGGAAGAACACTCCACTCAACACTATTTACTAATTATAAATACAACACCTCCAATTGATACGATAATGTTCCCACTACCTGTGCCAACAAACCCGTTGCACACTGCCTTTCATGCCACTCTCCACTAAAGAGAAGTCTAACACCATCATGTATCGTAAATGCCATTGTCTGTGCATTACAGTCAATGTGGCCATAAACGCCACCAGCCAATCCATTCCCTGGATTACATCATAACCATCCATCTTAAGCACTAAGAAAACCCACATTAGCTACACCTCCCCCACAACGATACAACATGCTCTACACAAGAAGTCTCGACACTCTATTCGACCCAAAGGAGTTTGATGTTATAAAACTGAGGGAATCATTTATAACCTTAATCCCAGCAACTCAACAGCATGTGTTGAAATAAAAGAGTGTGAAGCACCCATATCAAATAGCCCATGCATCATGGTAGAATTTATAAGAATAGTACCTCGTACTGTGGATTGTCCTGACTGATCATCCCCCACCACCTCCTCGGCTCCGAATAATGCCTTTATTGCCACAATATTCACTTTATTGTTTTTCTAAGGCATCATGGAATTTTGAGAATCACTACGACCCACTTTACTATGTTGTCGAGGGGTATGTTGTAGTCCCCTTCCCATCGATGCATACGACGTATGCGATCTCTGAGGAGTGTCACAAGCACTCGACCTTGGAGATTTCCAACAATAACACAGAATATTCCCCATCTGCATACAATTATGACTTGATCGAGGTTGTGATGTATAATCCTGCTTGATGTGGCTCATAGAAGCACACTACAAACATCTCAGTTTGCACTGGGGATTCAGAAGAAGATTTACCAATCCTACCATCAGATTATATTCCATATTCCCTCCTTGGGAATAATGTATCTCCTTTTCTTGAACCAAATATTGTAGGTACCACTATTCACCATGGGCACCACCATGCTTCCTCTACCCAGAGCGCCCAACAGATCTCGCTCAGCCACCGAGGCTCTATTCACCATCTATGTGTAACCATGTATACACAGTACTGATTTCTTTGAAAGAATTTATTAGCTTAACCCTGATTCAATGATCCTTTCCTTCAACAAAGTGCTACCCACCACATCGGGTTCAAGACTCACTATGTTCATAAACATAGCCACATACTCTTTCACAGACATAAGGTCTTGATTCAAACTGAAAAAAATAAGTTGTGCGCTGAATTCTGAATGTATGTTGGTTGAATTTTTTATTAAAAAATTTCTCAAAGCCTTCCCAGGTCATAACCTGGTTTGTTCAATCTTGAACCGCCAACTCCCACCACCGAAGGGAATGATTAACCAAAATATACATGGAAAACATCACTTTCAACTCTTTCGGTGTTCCCATGAACTCGAATATCTTGTTCATTCTATTCAACCATGTTTCTTCCCTCTCTGGATCTATATCTCCATTAAATATGGGTGTATTTTTCTTTAGAAAATTATCGTTTTGATCCACATTACTTGGTTCATCCAGGTTGTTTCCACATTCCATTGCTTGTAAAGCCTTCATTATACTCTTCACTAACTATTGGTTCACCTGAGGCATAGGTACAACCATGTTCTCATCGGCTACTTCCAGTTAGTATCTATGACACCTACCTAGTGCCATTTCTATATATAAAAAAACAACAACTATGAGTCTCACTTTAATATATATCATTAATTCTAATTTCTAATCACATTACACAACACTATTACAACAAGCTGTTCCACCTTTACCACATTGGCCATGTTTCACCATTTTTGGAAATCAAACCATTTTCAAAATATCAAAATTATTCACATTAAAATTTCACATGTTTGCAAAACCACTTATCAAATGATCCCATAAATCATTATACCCCAATGAAATATGCATCCTAGAGGGAAGTCATTTCTACCTTATATTCCATGCAAATATCATTGGCTATACCCACGACAATGAGATTTCCAATTCCTATAAGTGTCTCCAAAAAACAAATGTACCCAACTCCCTGGAAACATGATGTTCAGCTTAAAAGGGTTAGCTATGTCCTGTTATACTATATATTCCATGTTCTATAAAGCATACAACTTTCTACCATCCCAAAACAGGATATATACCAAAACAAATGTCAAATCCAAAACCAAGGGGCCAAAGTGACTGAACAACTGCTCTCACTTAAAATATAAAGACCGAACAATCTAATACCAATTGTAACACATAGACCCTACCTCATTGGCTTGAGGAGGCAATGAGGGTTACTTGGCCTAAACATTCCCAATGCACCAAAGTCTCACAATAAATACTGAGGGATTCAAGATCAAATTGGGGAGACTTTTTGCCTTATGAAATAACAAACCAAATCATCCATTAACCACCACTATTTGATTCATGTTAATAAAACATTGCAACATGAATTCCCAATAGACAACAATGTTTTCCAAACATAAAACCCCAATCCAAAACAACAACACAATATCAGAGTACTATGTGGAAAACAAAACAACAATGCACCTTGTTCCATGATACCCCAACCGCTCTACACCATGATCCATGCTCCATGCTCCACCAAGACATCACAATTCACCCCTAGAAGAAGTTGATGCCTTTCATTTTCCCATGTCACAATACACAACATCTTCAAAGACACCAAAGTGTGAAAGTAGGGGGTGAGTAAAACTCAGTAGGTTTTCCCCTAATGACTTCCCCATACACGCCACTAGGATAAAATAGTTATCACATTTATATAAATCAATTTTTATTAAATAATCCCATGTTCCACCATTACCATAAGCCAAACACTCCCTTACCAAGCCATCTCACCCAAACCAACCAACCAAAGGAAATCCAACCAATCATGCCATGATCCTTTCCATCTTTTATACACTAGATAAACAATTTCCATATTGCAAAACAATGCACAAAAAACAACCAAAACAACTAAATTGTGGAGCTTCTGTCCAACTCGTTCACCCATTCACATCTAGTAGTAATTCTCCTCCACTAATCCTTTGATGGTGGCCTTTACATCCACTATCCATCCCCTTTTTATAGTGGTACTTCTCGCCACTTCCACAAAACATTATAATCAATCACCACCAACAATATAACCCAACAATTGAACAACTACATGCAATCAACCAATTCCAATTCCTATCAATCCACTTCAATAAATCAACCATTTATTGAAATCCATTTTCCTTGCCAACAAAATTTCAATAAAACTACATCTTTATTGAAATTCATTTCTATCAATAATTTTCAAAAATCAACCATAGAATCCTATTTTTAAATCTCTAATTTAAAATCCACAGCAATTGAATTTCACCATAAATCACCTTTTTCCTGAATTTCCCCCAAAAATTTACCCAAGGTATATCCAATAAATTTTGAACATCAAACAACAATTAATTCAAAGCATAGAAAATTTATTATAACCAAAACCATTAGCTCTAACCAATTTGAGTCGAGAGAGAGGCCACCTATATTTAGGGTTCCTGAGAAATCGACCCACAAGAAATTGCACCTCAAATCTAGAATTTGCACGATCAAAACCTCTCTAGATCCATTTCCCTAACATTAAAATGAAATAAAATCAACATAAAAGGCAACCAAAACACTATATACACAGACACAAGAAGTAGAGATCTAAACAAATGAGATATAGAGAGTTGTGGATATAGAGTAAAACCACAAAAAGACAAGAGGCGAGACTTACCCGAGAGAAACCTCCTTCATACCCCTTCGAAACGCTTCCAAAATCATTGGGAGATCACCCTCATCACCTAAGAATCCAAAATCCCTATCGAGGCTCGAGTGGGTGGAAGATTTGAGTTAAATAGTTTAAGCCTGAGGGAGCCCAGAACATAAACCCTATTTTTATGTGGTCGCACAGTTAGCCCACACGTTTTGGAAAACTGTGTGCACATTACTGCCTCGAGAGAAAGGGTCTACATGGTTTCCTCACACGGTTGGTCAAACTGTGCACAGGCTGTGTGATTCCTAATCCCGCCCCCTGCAAGGTTTCCTAGAGAACCTTCACGGTTTCCCTTAGTCGTGATCAAACTGTGCACCCATTTAAAAGCCTACAAACTCATCCAAAACAATTCAAAACTCTCCCAACCTCTTCCCAACTCATCTCATATAGTTTAAACACACTAAAAAAACATAAACCAATTCCAGATAAGTCAAACCGGGGGTACTACATTCAGGATAATTAATATGAAACATTTTGTATTGAATTTTTTAACAAAGAAAACTCATGATGCGAATTAATTAATATTAAAATGATTTAATTCCTGCTTGAGGTTCCAAGAAATTCTATAAACAAAATTCAATATTTTTTATGATTTCATTACCCAAAATAAAGTCACACCCAGAATTGATAATAATCATTTATCGACATTGGTTTGATTAGTTGTACATGGTTTGAATGTTTCAAAGACTATTATAGTCATAAATATGGGAAAACATTTGTTTTATATTACATTTTTATTGTTCATGTAATGTTATAGGATATCCCATTGTGAATTTTTAGAATCATACAACATTATAGCTCCTTTATTTGATCCATGGATTCTAATGGATGATCTGTAATGACATAGAATGATCATATCCTCATTATCAATCAATTCCTTCTTTTAATACTTTTCTAAATTTTCATTAGTGTTGATATTTTTATTTAGGAGTGATTGAAAAATATTTTTTATGATATCCTGGTGTGATTTATGTAAATATATGGTTTCTTTATACATTTATTGACATCAAATTGTTTCAATATATCCCTTTTGTAAAATGATATTCATAATATATCCATGATATAGGGTAAATTTTTTCCTCCCACTTCTAGTGAATGTGAGAAGATTTTATGATATTTTCTTACTTTAAGTGGACAATATTTATTATCTTAAGAAGATTATATATTTTATATACATGAAATATGATTGTAAATCGGAAGAATTTTTATGTCTTTAAACATTTGATAATAATTTTTATTGAATTATTCTTTCATGATTCAATTTTTGAAAATAACAGCTATTGAGGGCCTTTCTTATGTTGGAGTTCATATTATATTGATACCCTTATTGAGTTTATTTTTTATGTTATATATAATAAATTTTAATGAACCATAATATGAATAATGATATTATTTCGAAAGGAAATTTGGGATATGTGTGTGAATACACAGGATATTTAATATTATAAATAATGAAATCCACTTTTGTTTTATCCAAATTGATGTAGTAAAGTTATATAATGATATTATATGGGTTTCTCTTGTTTCATTACAAAAAAATCGGTTTTTCAGAAACTATTGGGGATTTTGTGTTGACAGTGGTTAATGGATTGGGTGTGGAATTTTTTTTATAGAAAAATGATAATCAGATGGAATGGGATGTGATATTCGTAGAGGTTAAGTGGATTTTATGTGTGGTATTTATGGTGAGATAGAGTTTCATATATTTTTTTCATTTTGTGGTGGATTATACCGGCCTTGAATTTTCTTTTGTTTGTTTATTTCATTTTCCCATATATTCATTGAATGAATTGAATTATTAAAAGTAAAAATACCTCGATCAAAATTAAATATGATAATTAATTGAAATTGATTTTTAGTAATTAGTTTAAACGAAATGAATATAAATTTACTTGGTTTTTTAATGTAAATAATATTATAATAAACAATGTAGTTAGAGGTAACACGTTAATTTTTGATGTGATGGTATAATTAATTGAAACAATATGTTTTTTTGGTTTAGTGTGGTGTAATTGTGAGGTTATTCATTTAGTAGTGTTAGAAATTTTTATTGATATTGTACGATGTATAGGTAGTGTTGTGTAGTATTCCAGTGAATCTAATATTAACTCATAGGATGGATTTTGTATGATATATGTATATCATATGTTTTTAGTTTCTTATATAAAATCCCAACCAATGTTAGAAAAACTATTTAATTGATAAAATTTATTTGTTCCAAGTCGTTCAACCCATGTCTAATTTAGTGGTGATTCAGATGGATACCAACACCATCTTCCTATATCTACCTTCAACAGTAGTGATGATAATTTGTTTTTTTTATTTTAGATCCCACCGTGAGGACAATGTATTGTGATAGAGATCACATAGTGATGATATGAGTTTGTATTAGGGATCACCCATTTATGATGAGTTCATTTTGGACATCAGTAATTGTGGTTGAGGATGTGATATGTGCTCAGGATCATGGACTGAAGTAGAAGAGTAAATTTATATGTTGTTCATGAATATAATGACCAACAATTAGAGGTATGATATGTGATTTGGAAATTTTTCTATGATTTTTATGATGATTGATTCTCGAATTAGACTCTTAAACCTATTGGATATTTTGATATGTGAAGATGGATCCTAACCCACAATAAAAAATGGTCCCATATATGATGTGTTATGCATAGAAGGCATGAGATCATTTCATGATTTACATTGAGTTGTGAGAGAAACAAATCAGAGATGATGTGGTTTTAGGGTTCATTTTCATTATATCATTTTGTTACTATTACATTAAATTGGATGTTTTATTTTCTGACTGCATCACTATGATACTAGGATATTTTAGTTTAGCTCTATAATTTTTATGTTTTTTTTCTTTTCAATTATTGGTGCATTTTTATTTGTGTTCATATATTCAGGATAGATAATTTGTTTGATTATAATAATTTCATATTTTATTCTCACTCTATATATAAATAAACAATTTTTATGGTTTCATGTGGATTTCAAAGATCGAGCTTGGAATTAATAGCTAGAATATTGTAGAATTTGAAGAGTTATTTCTGTATAATATATATTTCAATAGGTACATGGAGTTTTTTATAAATAATTATTGGTATTTCCACAAATATTTGGATGGGTTTTTATATAGACATTATGGGATTGATCTTTATAAAGATGTAATATCCTCTCTCTTGATCCCCTATATTATTGAGGGTAATGCCTATAATATATGTTTATATTTAAATAATTATTTTATTTTTTTTCCAATGGTCTACATCAACTGGGGATCTATGGTCAATATATATATGTCATAATATTATCCACATTATGCACACCTTTCTATGGATGCGATCATGAAATATGTTATCATTCATAAAATAATTTCTTTTGAAAATTATTCACTAACTCATACTATAGTATAAACTTATATATTTGTTAGAACACCAGGTGATACATTGACTCCAATGAAAAAATATTTATTAATTAAATTTCGAATGTGTGGGGGTTGGCTAGTAGGAAATATAATCATTATAATAGTAGTGGTCATAGATGTAATATTGAGGATGAGTTTGATCATGAATTCTAAATTATGAATACTTTAGAGGGAGAAGGACGATATAGTTTTAGGGACTTGTATATAATTAATTTATTTTAATTGGATATTTTTTTAGTTAAAACTTATTGATAACAAGACATATTTTCCTTTAATAATGAAATTATTCTGAAATATATGGATGAATTACAATCCAAAATGTATAAATTTTTTAAATAGAATATTTTTTGGGGTGTAGTAGTGTATTTATGTATTTATTGAAAAATTTCTAAAATTTTCCAATGGTAATGAATTAATATTCCTTAAATAATTTCCCCTAATGTAAACTATAATCAAAGACTCAGAATTGATTGTATCCAATGGATTTAATTTATTTTCTAAAATATAACAAGACATGTTTACAAAGTGATAATTATTCCAGCTAATTCACCATAGGGAGAACCCCTTTATTATTTAAATTAGGTTGACTAAATAATTTTGTTAATAATATATTGTAGTGAATGTTTTGGAATTTTACAAATGAAAAAATATCAAATTTCTCATATTGGTTAACTCATTCAATATATCCAATGGAAAAAATACATCTCTACGATTTATTAATCATAACACTATAATTAGTTAATGAGTTAGAATGAGGATAACCCAATGATGAGATAATGGATGTGGTATGTTTATTATGTGTTTGCAATAACGCCAATTGTTTAACAAATTCACATTTTTTTAATGAAACTAATGAAAAGAGTATTCAAGGACTATCATAATACATATGTGGGGTTGTATTGATTGATTATATTATTATTTATTGTAAGAGTAATGGGTAGAATTAGGATAATCATTTATAATTTTTTAGGTTCTATGAAAAATTCATTTATATAGTATATTTATTGACTAAAAATATTTTTAATTAAAAATTTTCTCTTAATGAAAATATTCTATCAAATTATTTTATATATGATGTCCCTTAAAAAATGATGTCATTTATACTTCTATCCCCTTCCACAATAATTACAACATGTCTCTTCTAAGAATCAAAGGATACAATTGATGATTTTTTACAAAATCAATTGATTAGATATTGAATTAACCAAGTTAGTATGAAGGGGATAAATTCACATGTACAATTTAATGATGATATAATATCGAATAATAGAATAGGTTCTTGGTATGTTTAACTATATTGAATCTTCCCATATATTATTTAATAGTTTTTAATTTATAATTATGTGCCGAGAATAGGTAATGTATGTTTTATTTTAAAAATTGATAAATTTGTGGCTACTAACTCTCAATTGGTTAATCCACATGAGTTGAAATATTCATCAAATGATTTATAGATTAATATTTTTATAATTTATCTAATGTTATGGGAAAATTTTTCTAACATAAATTAATGTGATCTATTAACTAATAACAAGAGTTTGAAATAAATTGTTGCTGAGAAAGGACATCAAATTACATAAAGGATATGTTTAAAGATAGATAAGGATTATGTTTATGAATAACTTTTATTAAATTTGGTAATTCATATTAGTGATTGGATTCATGATTAATAAAATATAATTTTATCTTATCCTCGATATGGTTTGAGAATGACTTTATTCTAAATGATTTATTATGTATAGGCATGGGTATCACATTTGAAGGGGGCATCATTATAATTATATGTGATTTTCCAACCAATTTTATAGGAGAGAATTTATAAATACAAAGTAAATTATAGGGAATGATAAAGAAATATTATAGATGGGATTAATGTCAAATTTGTAGAAATTAATATAACTGAAGATGATTATAAATATATTGGTATGTGGATATGAATTACACTATAACTAGTGATAAAGAATGACATTTTGGTTGATACTCGTAGTAAAATTTTATCATTACATTAGGTACGAATAATGATATATAGGGATGTCTGAGAACATTTACTCCTGTTGAATATGAGTTGTGAAATAGGTAATTATGATGAAAAATTCATATCATTAAAATATTTGATGGCTAAATGGAAACATCAAATAGTTCATTGAAACCATAATATGTACCAATGTGAAAGTGTGATTACAGTATTGTGTATTTTATCACTAGGATTCTTATGATATCCATAAAGAATAAAGAAATATGATTCATTTTGGATTATAATATAATTATTTATAATTTAATTTAAAATAAAATATACTTTCTTCTCTACCATATTGAAATTATGTACATAAATTATTTTTGAGAATTCATGAAACACCATTATGTATAAACATTCATCATGAAATAATTATTACATAATTTTTTTGGAGTATTATAATGTATTTAATTAAAAATATAAATATTTGAAGAATGTATCTACAACATATTTATGGGTAATTTGAAATGATGATACATTCATTGGAAGATATTATATGAATTTCCTCTCATGAAATATGAGGGTGTTAGAAGATGTATTTATCCTACAATCTATGTTTAAAAAATAATAGTTAAAACTCCACAATAAAATGGAACCATTTCATTACTTTTATAGAATGCAATTCCAAACTCTAACATGTTGGGGTGATGTTTGAGAAAATTATATACATAGTCCATAACAAAATGAAGATACAATCAACAATTCAAGATCTAACTAATTACCCCTCAGTGTAGTCAAATGTATAAAACAATTCTGATGAAAATTTAAGAATGTATCTTAAATCTATGGATGGATATCATGCCATCAAGATGATACATCTATGAAATTAGGACATGTTATTTGGAAAGAAAAAAAAGATAAAATATATTGATTTTTTTTAAATATTAGATAATGAATGATTTTTAAAAATAATATTTATTTCCATCAAACATGTCTCTAGTTGCTGACATGTTTCATATATCACATCAAAATATTTATTTGTTAGACCCTTTGATTGATCAAATTGAAAATGGAGAGATATTGGAAGAAGTCATAAAATATAATAAATCATCGATTCATTTTATTATATGATTTGGAATGATATATTTAATCTAAAAACATGGAAAGTGGAGGTTCATTTTCAAAATAATATATTCTATGAAATGAAATTGGATTAATAGGATGAAATGATAACTGATTATTCTTATTATATTGTAGGTTAATTAAAAATTTTGATGATTCAATTATTATTATGATTACAGGTGAATGAAATAAGAAATAAATTCTATTAATGAATATAGAAGTTTTATTATAATTAAATAACTTACATATTTCATTGAAGAAGAATAAAATTAAGTAGAGGAATCAGTTTCAAAAAAATTATGAAATACATTATCTAGCATGTAAGACCTCAAAATTATAATAAAGCAACATTTTATTTGATATAATTCATTATCGATAAAACCATTTTTATAATATAATATAACACCCCATGAAATTATAATATGTTTCTTTTAGAATTAATTTAATTTCATCAAAATATTATGATGCACACAACAATGTTTTTATCTTTAATTTGACACAATAATGAGTTTCGTAGATAACTTGTGTTAAACACAATAACGATTTTTACCTACCATGATGAACAAAGTCCAATGATAATGATATTAGGTGGGGTGATGACTCCCACTATGTCATTCCTTTAGTAGGGTCTGGTTTGGAGACTAGCCCCTATTATATAAAATTATCATTTACTGAAGGCATCACACACTATAATATAAATTGAATCAAAATATATGATGAATCATATGAAATAAAAAGAGTAAAATAATAAAAAAGAAATAAAAAATAATCTTATAATGGTGTTATAAATAAACATGACCCAGAGGAAATTCACAGTTGTAAAAACTGAATATCAATTATCAAGTATTGATATAGTAGTTATCCAATGTTTGAAGTTTTAATGTACAACATGTTTGCCATTATCCAATAGAAAACCTATATATTGTTTATTTACATTTGGTGAGTATACAAAGTTACTCAGTAGTAAAACTAAAGTCACACACAGATATGTGAATGATAATTTTGAATAAATCTGTGACCAAACAACAGAACCAAGCTGCACATAAATTGGCTAACTATCCTTCCCAAACATACCCAATCAGTCTCTCCAAATAACACACGACAATTATAGTAATATAATATGATAAATTTAGATTTTTGTTACCCCACACTACATTCATTCTTGTATATCCCTCTACTTCCCCTACATCATATGTCCCGGAGCTCCTGCCACTTCTATATACCACACATTCCCACAAGATCTGTCACATCACATCATGCCTGCATGAACTTGTGCTTATCGGACCAAAAACATGGCCTCAGAATGTCACTACCGGAAACACATGGTGCATATCGTATCAAAAACCATTTCAAGATAAGTTGGGTATTGTGAACATGAAACAAATCAACCTGTTTCCCTCATCAAGCAATAGAAGAACCCCATTGTATGTTAGATCATCCTATCTCATCTTTTCCATAGACACCTAGGTTATGTCACATCTCAATCGAAGAAACCTAGGATCACCCATATGTATGGTCACATCACATCCTGCCAGATGAAACATTGGGAATCAAAACCACTATCTAGTGCACTATCACACCTCCCACAACCATATCATATGTAATACCTTCAATTCTAGGAAGGGAGAGAAAGATTGAGAGAGTAACCAACATCCCTAACTCCCATTCGTATGTTCGTAAAAACAAACCCAACGTGGATATGTGGGTGACGGTACATATTACTCAGTGTTGGCGTTGTTCATATATAAATAAAAAATAATATAAAAGAATATATATATATATCCACACAAAAAACCATTCAATGAACTAAAAAAAACTCACTAACAAACTCAGAACATCACCACATTCTTAGCCGCCGCAAATTTTATAATAACACACAACCCAAAAGGCATATCACACAACCTGTAAAACCATTAATCAATTTTATTTACATATCTATCCTGCTATTATTTATTATTTAACCATTATAATTCATTTGATCAAACAAATCCCCCACCTTGCCAATCAATATTAAATATTTATTTACTCCATCACTCTTGTAAAATAACATATCAAAACAACCTTATATAAGCTCAAAAAATCCAAACCACACATCACTATCACATATCAAAACTATAAATCACCAACACAAAAGAACGACCTCATACAAACCATCTCTTCCCCACCCCATAATAATCGTAAAAAACATTCATCTACTCACCTAAAATGAACAGTGAAACAAAAATCACCTCAATTCCCACAAAAACATTGACATCATTCCATCAACCCTAGATTCTCCAACCACACATAAACCACACTTCACAACACCAAAATAATTTACATACAACAAATACCATCGTGAATAATATTTCATATTTCTAAAGGCTCTTTTATCACATTACATGTTATTTTTGAGATGTTATAACAAAATTTACAATCATGTGACCACACTTTCATTATCCAAATATATGTGATTATAAATTTTTTTAATGTTTATATCCAAAAATCACAAAAAAAAATAAATATTAATAGAAAAAATAATCATGCAATAACAAATCATCAAATGTTCAAAATTTTCAATGTGACATCATTCCCATACAATATAAAATATCATGATAAATTCAAAATGTTGCGAAAGAAAAATTATTCCCTTCTTACCATTAAATATAGATTATCCAACTAATTATTATTATTTAATCCAAAATGGAAACCTCTTATATATAAACAATTGAATACCAATCCTACATAATCCACAATAAATGGAAATGAAAGATTTCATACCTTACTGAGATTTCTGACTGATTGTGCACTACAGGGAGATGAACAAATTACCACAAACCAGAAGCGCACCTCAAAAACATTGGATCCATTTACACTACACAAAATAATAAAATAACATCTAAATATACATGTCAATCAAAAACCACATCATCGTAGTGAATCCTTGAAAGAAAAACAATAAATAACCAAAATTACTAGAGGAAGAACTCGCCTTTTATTATAAAAGAGGATCAACATGAACTAGTCAATATATTCTAATGTAAACATTCTAGTTTATCCCTCAATATTGATAATGTATCACCATAAATTTTGAAGGTTGATGGTTTTTCCAAATAAATGAATACATAAAGAATAAAAGAGCATCAAATCCTAGATCATTCTATTTACACATCATGATATAAATTTATGTAGAATGTAATTTAAATGTTTCCATGTGTTCCATCATTCATTAAAAAAACCTTTGTTACTTTTATTTATTTCACATCATCAATCAACAATACATATAGAGTTCATTGCTCATGGAATTTACCTTATCTTCATACAAGTTATGAACCAGCCAGTTACATTAAATTCGAACTACCATTACATGTCATGTATCCACTTAAATAATGTTTATTTCTTTCAATATATCTTCAAAACCTCCAACAACAAATTAATAGTGCTATATTGATACCCAATAACCTCCCAACACCAATACAAGAAAGGAAACATTGTATAAAAACACAACACATTATATTAGAAAAATATAATACTAATATTATAATTTAATAGATTTTTAATAGATGTGACAATGTTAGGTATTAATAATATCAACTAACTTATGAATATAATTATTAACTAATGATTATAAATAATATTTGAACCATTCAAATGAAAAATATGTGTTTTATTAAAAGTTTTATTTTTTTAAAATGTTTCTAAGCCTTGATTTTCACAAAAAATTAAAAAATAATTTTAATAATTTTAGAAATTTTATTCGAAAAAATAAAAACTATTTTTATAATATGAATTAAAAAATAATGTTTTGGTGATTTTTTCATATTTTTCGGAGCTGATTCATTTTTTAGCAATACTGAAACATAATGGATTTTAATTTTAGTACTCCTTCAATTTAAATTATATAATATTATAAGTCACGTATTTAAATTTATTTTAATTTACAAATAGTTCATTTATAAATATTTTTATAAAATTCTAGTCATTGGAAAAAAATTGTAAATTTTTATTAATAATAATGTTATCTTTTGAACATTTTACCATTGAAAAACTAGTCTGGAAACATGTCAACAAGATTTATTTTAGTTAAAAAATTTCCACATATATCAATAGAATTTGTAAAAAATTATTAAATATTTTTAATACGTATAATTTATAATATATTATATTTTCAAATTAATTTGTTCAAAAATATATTGGAAAAATTATAAAATTACATACAGTGATTAAGATAAAAACAGATTTACCAGGTTGGGTAAACTACAATCATAGGATTTAAAATTAAATTAATAACTATCTATTGTAACGTCCTGAGCCTAGTTACCCAGAGTTTGTTCATTATTACATAAAATTTTCATTATCACAATGAAATCTTGTCTCGAATGACTGATCAGTTTAGTAATATTGGAAACAAGATTAATACCTAAGTTCAACTTTATGACATGAAAAGAAATACAACAAGAATTTATTCCTTTAGAAACATCAAAGCCTCCTAGATTATTCCTGCAAGTCACACATAACTAACTTCTTCATATACTAGATATATGAAACATAAGAAAGGGTGAGCTCAAACACTCAGTAAGGGTAAGAAATACAGTGGAAGATAACATAAATTTTAAACATAGTGAATTATTGAAACCAAATTCCTTTACCAATAATAAACAATAATACCTTTATAGAAGGAATATAAGAAGAGTAAATAATTCCATAATAAAACATAATAATGGGTATTCAACTAGTTGAATGACCACATGAACCATCAATATTATCTTTATAATGAGGGGATGTATAATGTCGGACATTATGAAACATTTTTTCAAGGCTTTGGCCCAGACGTCTAAAAATTATTAAGGCCCCAACCAAAACCATATATCAAAATGAGAAAATCCTCGGACAATTCCACATATATATTTCTCACAAGACATACCGATTCATCGTGGAGCTATCGCGATATCCACCCATCACTTACTAAGTACAATGTATTCTTCATATCAAAAGGTTTAATCATAACATAAATATTCGTATTAAAACAAGCATACAAAATGTAAATACATTGTCTATAAATAATGAATGGTATACAAATAACACATCCACATTCAAACATATCAAAAAAAAATTCAATACAATATAGATGATTTGTATCATAATAAATCAACTTCAAAAAGTTTAAAATCAATAAAAGGATGTTGATATAGATGAAAATGATTTGTAAAACTCTTTGTGAGAGATATACCTTTTTTATAAAAACATTTAAAAGTCACACAATTTATAAAATAAGACATTTAAAGACATTTTTTAATCAATGTGTTGCATACAATTTTGAATCTTTTTAAAGGAAATAAAATTTTAAAAAAACATTCATGTCCATATAAATAAATACTCAAAACCCATTTCTAAAACGTAGACATTAATGAGGACGATTTAGAAGAATAAACATTTAAAAAATCTAAAATTATTTTTTTGTAGAAAATATCCCGTAAAAATAATCCCTTTGAAAACTCATTTAGTAAGCATGGACATGGATAATAAATATGTCCCAGTAAATACTTACACATAAATATCTTGGATAATAATGAGATTGAGGAATTAACCCTTACCTTATACTTATCCATGGTTGAGGGTAGGTTGACATCATGTATAATGGTGAAATAATTGTTATTAAATTATAAAATAATCATATACATTAATATGATATCATATATGATCTTTTAATATTTCAATGTTAACAATATCTTAGTATTATCGTCGTTTGAGGTGTTAAAAAACACGTTTTACATTATATTCTTTGTTATGTGAGTTATATTTGTTATGTATGGGATGGATATTATTCATATACCGAATTATATTAAGTCTTTAAACATTATTTTTATCCATCAAATGAAAATTATTCTTGAATGGATATGATGGGGAATGAATCTCATCGCGTTCGTGGAGATGGTAATCTGTACGTACACACGAGTAACAATATAATTCTATTGATTTTAAAATAATACATAATTGGATGGTATATCATATATACAGAATCATTATAATGTTATATTTGTTATTTAAATCAATTACATATCATTATTATACCCATCCAAATAATAATGTATTGAATAACAATTACACCATGATGTGGAGACGGAAAGTCGTACGTACGCACGTATGGTGAAATGTCATTAAAATGATGGAGAGAATAATGAATATGGTTGTAGAATATTCATAATAACATCAAATTATATAGAATATATTGTTTTTATTATTTTATAATGTAAGTAACAATGAAAAGGGATGTGGTAGAGGAAATAAACTTGAATGAGTTGATGAAATATTTACCTCTTCTTCGGTTTCTTACTTTTGATTTGATCAAAAGGGCTCCGTAGGTTGGATTTGTGACTAAAAGAAGGCTTCTAGGATAAAGTTAGGATAATTGAGAGGGTATTTGGGCAACAATTGGTCTAGAAAAATGGATTTGAATGTGGGAATTTGATGGAAGGGGGAGAGCCCTTTTATAAGATCGGTGAGGGGCACCTTAGGAAAACCTAGAAATATTATTTTATAATAAAAACATTTTCAGTTTCGAATGTCTCGAAATTGGATTATATAAAGTCTATGGTAGAGATGAGTCAAGAAGAACTCAACCACTAGGTTTTATATAGCTTTGGATCACTATATTAACCTAATCTTTTATATTTAACTCTTAGTTAAATAGTTTGAAATTTACAATATCTCATTGCATATTTATATTATATGGTCAATAAACATACTATATACTTCTAAGAGAACCCCCAGTGGTTCCTTAATGATACAACTATAATTATAAAAGACATTGGGCCGAACATTAGTTTTTTAGGATTATAATATCAGTAAATAATATAAATTGTTTTTTAAATACAGTTTTTTGTGAATTTTGACACTATTTGGTATTTTATCTTTGCTAAAATTATAACAGAATTATTATTTAGAAAAAAATTCATCTAACCAACACTAATATGTCATATTAACCTATAAAAGTTGTTTAATTCATAAAAAATCTCAAATTACATTTACTTGGATGTTTATAATATCAATTATTTCAATATTTCATTAATTAGGTTATTATTACATCATCATTGTGTCATAAATAAACTAAATTATTTAATTTTAAAAAAATATAAATAAAATTAAATAATTTATGAAATATTTTTTTCATTATAATGAATATTTATTATCTAATTTATCTTATATTTATCCCTATAATAAAACATATTTAGTTATTAAACATTGATTTTAACTCTTTTAACTCTTCTTTAAATAAAATAATAATAAATATTCTAATCTAATCCATGTGGACCTAAAGGATCATATTTTATTCCTAATATTTTTTTTGGTATAATTAAATTGTCTAATAGAATTATTTAATGTGTTAGGGTAATAATAATTTCATTTTTACCATTAATTACACTATTTACTTTTAATTGTGGTAAAGAAACGTATTCACCAAAAATTATATTCACCTTTATGAACCACATCTTAATTAATGATATCAAATGTGCCTATTGGATTTATTAAATTAAACTCACATAAGTGGAAAATTAATTTTTATGTAAATTTGCTAATTCTCCTATGAGGTGGGGGAAAAAGACATTAAAAAGTTCAAATTTTTCTTATATATCTCAAATTTTTTTAAACTGAATCCAATGAATTAAATTAAATTTATATAGGTATTATGTATCTATTTTGAACTAAAATATATTTAAATGAAATAAATAATTATTTTAAAAAAAGTTTGTTTTAATCAATAACTTAGTTTTTTCACTATTCATAAAAAATTAATGTTTTCATAAAAATACCGAAAATTAACCCTAAGATAATTTTGATTTTAAGAATGAAAAAATGAACTCTATTTTAACAACTTCATAACATATATGTTTCCTTAATTAATTTAAAATTAATTTACGTTGTTAAAACCAAAGTTTATTTTAAAAAAATAATAACTATTAAAATATTGACACTTGTTTATGTCCAATTTCAAAGTGAAATTACTTAAAATGACCATCATTGGATTAAATGGTAAAAATATAATATAATTATACTTCCAAAAAATTAAAATTTATAATTCAACACTATAAATTATTTTTATTAAAATAGCAGTTTTTAGTTAAAATATAGTATTATTCACTATTCACCAAAATATGAAATTTATCATAAAAACAAAAAATATTTACTGAACATAAATTCATATGTCCCGATTCAAAAGAAGAAATTTATTTTGTAAAATTGAATATATAAATGTTTCAAATAATGGATTTAAAAAAGGATGGACATTAAAAGGGCGTAAAATTACTTTTTTTCGAAAATACTTCTTTCATCTGGAAAAATGTATTTGTTCTTACATTATGAATAAGAAGTTCATAATATGGAATCTAAAATTATAAAGATTATATAATGTTCAAAATTCAGTTAATACTATTTATAACCACTTTTGAACGTCTAGTTCGGTATGTCTTGGTTCGCTTAAACTCGGTGTTGTTTGTAGTGAATGTTATTTAATTTATTTGATGAAATAACTTACTATGAAATCTTGGGGTGTTAAATTATTCCCTTATTCGGTAAATTGTGTCCTCGCATTTTTAAATGGTTCTTTGAAACTAAAAGGTTGGAAATAGAAAACACCTTTGTGAGAAAACCCACATCAAAAATTGGGTTAATAAAAATTTTTTTTAATAAAAGGAAAGTGGAATGAAAAAGACACCACCAAATCCTGATCTCGATTAATAGAACATTGTCTAAATTAGAGGCACATTATTGGGGGAAAACGTAAATAATTATAGGGATTGGTTGACGTCATCAGTCACAAACAATTGTAGAATTGAGGTCCTCAAAGCTATCAATTTATGATGATTTAAAATATCATCGGTTCAACGAAACATAATGTATTATGATAACACATTTTTAGTTTTAAGATCCCCTACCTAATGTTTATTAATTAATTTCTTCATATAATAAAAGAAGAAAAAAAATATACTTAATAAGTAGGTTTCCATCCTTTAACTAATTTCTACCACAAACTCATCTTTCATCGTAAAAGATAATTGATCTAAAAAAAAGTATATCCTATTCATATAGGGTTCCAAAAAAATGAATTTATAATTAATATATCCGTCCTTTTAGAAAAACTACATTATTAAATATAGGACATCACGTGGGCTAGTGGTAGGTGATACACCCTTGTCGCCCATCTGTTGCTGGTTCAAGTCTCGCGGGCTTTCTAGACACAACGGGTTACCGCCCGATCTCCAGGTTGTCTTTTTTTTTTATGGAAATCTAAAAATAATCACAAACTAGAAATATCCAAAAATCTTCTCTCCAAACTCATTGTCCAAAATTTATAAGGAAGGTAAACATAATGAGGATCATTTTTGGTCACGTAATAACATGTGAACACCTTCACCATGTATTCTTTTAAAACACCGATACATCCTGAATTACCATAAAACCATATTGATTACATTCATGCACATATATTCCATATAGAATACTATATATACTCATTTTATCCAAAAATGTTGTAAACTCCAACAATAATGGAATATACAAATCATTATTCAGATTCATGGTTGTCAATAATATCTAATATAATTTATCCAAATCAATCATTTTTTATTCCAGAAATCACTACCTCGGTATCAGAACCATATTATGGTTTACCTTTATCTCAACCATATATTTTCTAAAAATTTAACTTGTTATTTAGTCACTTTCATGGTTCCACACAATCTTTATTACTTAATGAAATAGTAATGTAGTAGAATCCTTATATACTCTATAATTCTTGTAACATGTACATCATTAATACAATACTCAAAAGAAATAATTATTTAATAACAACTTAAGAAATATAATCATTCATCTTCATATTCGATAGCATCGTAACATTATTATTATCCAATACCTGCATTTGGGGTATACTCTGATGATTTGAAAATTGATTCGCATAGTGTCCCAACTACTTACAGATGAAGCATTGTACATTTGAAACGTTTTTCTTACCCTTGAAATAATGTACTTAAGGTCCTATTTATCCACTCATATAAAAAACTCCCAATCCCTTGAAGCATTTACCGAGGTGATTCTTTACAATGTTATCACATTTGGGAAAATCTGTCTTTTCCGTCTTCCCATTATCCATCTTTCTCTCTTATATCTTTTTTTCTCTTGCTTTCCTTCAAAGACATAAGACTCAAAGTATTATTTAAATATTTTATTTACACAAAATACTATTTATTCATATATTGAGAATACAATATGTCAGTTTATGAAAATTCCATACAATATGTCAGTTTATGAATTGCAATGAATAATTCCAAACTTGTAAAATAACTTACTTAAATTGAATAGTTTATGGATATAATTTATAATCATAAAAATAATTTCATTGAGGAGGAATATACTTGTAAATTGTTCATAATAATTTGTAATGAAAATGGGAATTATCCTAAGCATATCACCAATAGTTTCATAACCAAAAGTGCAGCAAGGCCTGTTTTCATGCACCAGTTCCAATTCGAGCCTAGCTCAAAGAAGTGTTTTCTGATTTTACTCTTACGTACATATGCGCCAGATCCGCTTCTACCTACTTGTATCCAGGCAGGGATGTATTTCTTGGAAAACTCATAAAATCTCTACAGTTCCAAAATTCTATGAAGTTCGTCTATACTAATCCTCAATGTCTATCTTCAGCCTATGTGCTCTAATTAGAGTTTATCTAAATCTTATTTCCATGGAGTGTACTAAACTTCTTATGGAACAAACTGCAACACCCTGAACCTAGCTACCCCGAGTCAGTTCATTATTACATCACACTAGCATGATCACAATGAAATCATCTCTCGATAGACCAATCAGCTTAGTAATATTGGAAATAATATTCATACATAAGTTCATAATTATAACCTGAAAAGAAATAAAACACAAATTTATTCCATTACATACACCCAAGACTCAAAGATTAAGCATGCAGTCACTCATAACTAACTTCTTCACATCCTGGGAAAATGAAACATAATAATGGGGTGAGCTCAAATGCTCATTATGGGTAAGCAATACAGAAGAGGATAACATAAATATTAAACATGGTGAATAATTGAAACCAAATTCCTTTACCAATAATATACATGAATACTTTTACGGTGGGAATATGATCTGAGTAAATAATTCCTTAATAAAACACAATAATGGGCATTCCACTAGACTAAGGACAACATGAATCATCAATATTATTTTCATAATGAGGGAATGTATAATGTTGGACATTTTGAAACATTTTCTCAAGGCCTCACCCAAGACATCAAAAATGATTAAGGCCTAATCCAAAACCATATATCAAAATGGGAATTTCCTTAGCCAATTCCATGTCTAGTTGTCTAATTAGACCTACTGATGCATTTTGGAGATATAGCAGGCTCCAAACATCACATACTATGTCCAATGCATTCCTCATATGAAAATGTTTAAACATAAATTATTCATTCGTATTTAAACTAGCATACACAATGTCATCACATTATCTATAAACCATGAATGTTATTAAAATAATACATCCACGATCAAACATATCAAAAACCCTTCAATACAATATAAAAGATTTGTATCATAATAAATCAACTTCAAACAAGTTTAAAATCAATCAAAGGATGTTGATATAGATGAAAATGATTTGTAAAAATATTTATGAGGTATATCCATTTTTATTAAAAAATTAAAATGTCCCACAATTTATAAATTAAGAAATTTGAAGACATTTTTTTGATCAAAGTGTCCCATACCACTTTGAAAATTTTTAATTTAATTAACATTTAAAAAAAACATTCATTTCCATATAAATAAATCCTCAAAAATTATTTCTAAAACATTGAAATTAATGAAAATGATTTAGAAAAATAATCATTTAAAACATTTAAAATGATGTTTTAGTAAACAAAATCCCATAAAATTCCCCTTATAAAAATCTTTTATGAAACATGGACATGGATAATAACTATGTCCCAGTAAATACTTACACATAAAGAGTCTCAGATAATTATGAGATTGAGGTATTAACCATTACCTTGTAATTTTTCTTGGTCGATGGTAGGTTATCCTATTGTATAAATGTGAAATAATTGTTATTAAATTATAAAATAATCACGTACATTAATATGATATCATATATGAACTTTTAACATTTCTTTGTTAATAATATCTTAATATTATCATTGTTTCGAGTGTTAACAGATTTTTTCCTTTATATTCTTTGTTATGTGAGTCATATTTTTTTTGGATGGGATGTATCTTATTCATATCCAGAATGATATTTTGTCTTTAAAAATTATTTTTAATCATCATATAAAAATAAGTCTTGAAATGATACGATGGTGAAGGAATCTCATCGCGTTCGTGGAGACGGTAATCTGTACGTACGCACGAGCGACAATATCATTATTCTGATATTAAAATAAAATATGATTGGATGTTATATCATATATAAAAGATCATTATGATGTTATATTTATTATTTACATCAATTAGCCATCATTATTATACCAATCCAAATAATAATGTATTGAATAACAATTACACCACGACGTGGAGACTGTAAGTTGTACGTATGCACGTGTGGTGACATGTAATTCAAAGGATGTATAGAATAATGAATATGGATGTACCATATTTATAATAAAATCAAACTATATATAAGATACTAGAGTTATTATTTTATACTGGAAATAACAACGAAATTGGATGTGGAATAAGATAGAAACCTGAAAGAGGTGATAAATATTTACCTCTTTTTCGAGTTCATCCTTTTGATTTGATCAAAATGATTCCTTAGGTTGGATTTATGAGTAAACTAAGTCATCTATGATAAAGGGAGGATAGTGCAGAGGGTATTTGGGTAGAGTTTGGTAGATAAAAATCGCTTTGAATGAGTGAATTTGAGGGATGGGGAGTGACTTTTTATAAGATGTGTGAGGGGAACCTCAGGAAATGCAAGAAATATTATTTTCTAATAAAATAATATTCGGATTATAGTGGATCATAAGTATATTATTTAAAAGATAACGTTGTGATGTGTCAAAAACCACTCAACCAATAAGTTTTCGATAGCTTTTGGTCACTATATTAACATTATCTTTTAGATTTAACTCTTAGTTAAATAGTTTGACATTTACCATGTCTCCATTATTTTTATATTATATGTTAAATAAACATAATATATAATTCCAAGAGAACCCCAAGTGGTTTATTAATGATACAACTATCCTTATATTTTCCTTTTGGTATAACATTAAATTTTTAGGAATAGAATATCAATTAATAATGTAATATTTGTTTTAAAAATTCTTTTATGTCAATTTTGGCACTATTTGGTATTTTGTCTTTGCTAAAATCATAAAATCATTATTACATCAAAAAAATTTAATCTAACCAACCATAATATGTCATATTAACCTAGAAAATTACTGTAATCCATTAAAATTTCTAATTACTTTTATGTAGATATTTATAATATCAATTATATTAATATTTCATTAAATAGGTAATTAATGCATCATCATTGTGTAATAATTAAATTAAATTATTTAATGTATAAAAAATATAAATAAACTAAAATTAGGTATGATATCTTTTTAGATTTATAATTAGTACATATAGTGGAATTTATCTTATTTGTAACCCAATATTAGAAATGTTTTAGTTATTAATCTTTGGTTTTACCTCTTTTAACTCTTCTTTAGATAAAATAATACTAAATGTCCTAATGTAACCAGTTTCGAACTAAAGGATCATATTTTATTCCTATGATTGTTTTTGGTCTAATTACACTTATCCAATAGAATTATGACATGTTTTAGGGTAATAATAATATAATTTTTACGCTTAATTTCTCTATTTAGTTTTAACCATGGTAAATAAAAGTAAAAAGTTACTATTCATAAAAAATTAATTTGAACTTATTGAACCACATTTGACTTAATGATATCATCTTTGTTTCTCAGGTGTTTCAAATTCAACTCATATAAGAGGTAAAATTATTATTATGTAAATTTTTAAATGCTCATAGTAGGTGGGTAAAAGAGGTTGAAAACTTCGATAAAATTTTTATATATTTAAATTATTATAACCTTACTCCAATGAATTAAATTAAATTTATATAGGTATTATTTATCTATTTTCACATTAAATTAATTTAATGAAAATAAATAACTATTTAAATAAAAAGTAAGGTTTAAACAATAACTAGTGTTTTTCACTATTCATAAAAAATTGTATGTTTTTAGAATAATACAAAAAATTCACTCTAAGATAATTTTGATATTATGAATTCAAAAATGAATTATATTTTACCAATTTAAAAACATAGATTTTTCATTAATTAATTTAAATTTAATGACCGTTTTCAAAACCAAAAAGAATATTTTTTAAAAAATAACATCTATCAAAAGATTAGCAATTATTTATGTCCAATTTCAAAGTAAAATTACATATAATTGCCATAATTAGTTTAAATGGTAAAAATATAATAAAATATAATTCCAAACCATTAAAATGTATTGTTTAAAACAATAAATTCTTTTTATTAAAAAAGTATTTTACATTTAAATCATAGTTTTTTTACTATTTACCCAAATATTATAGTTATTAGAAAAACACCAAAAAATTATTTGAACTAAATTCATATGTTATGATTCAAAATAAGAAGATTATTTTTTTCAAATTGAATATATAAAAGCTTCAAATATTGGATTTAAAAAAGGTTCTCCATTAAAAGGCTGTAAAATTACATTTTTTGTAAAATACATATTTCATCTGGAAGAAAATTAATTTGTTCTTACCGTATGTCTAAAAAACTCATAATATGGATTCTAAAATTATAAGGATTATATAAATTATAAAATAAATTTAATACTATTCATAACCACTTTTGAATGGCTAGATTAGAATATCGTGGTGTGCTGGAACTCAGTGTTTCTTGTAGTGCAAGATGTTGTATTACTTTGAATATTTAACGTACTATCAAGTAATGGGGTGTTACATCTATTATCCATTTTATGGAATTATTTATAGAAAAAATCTTTTATGACCATGTTTTATTAAATTTTATCCTTTATTCATGATAAAAATGTTGATATGATTGTATCATTTCAATAAATTACATGTTTTCCACTCACCTCACCTATAAATTCACAACCACTATCATCTCCCCATCACATTTAATGCCAATATTTTTTTCCTAATAAAACCACAAATAAATTAAAAACATCCCTCAATAAATCCCATAAGACTTATAGTTTCAAAAAAGACACCTTTTAAGGAATTAGTGCCACATAAAGGAGGACACTCGTATAAGAGGCAATGATCCTCTATGGGCATCATTATTTTAATTACTCTACACCTCATTTTTATATTATAAAACAAAGAAGATAAAAAACCTAATTATATAACATATATTGGTAATTTTTGTATAAAAAAATCTTGTCATCTACATTCTCCACTTCCATAAAAATAAGTTACAAAATCATCATTTGTGTATACAGAAAACTATAATCTATAGAACTGATACCATTTTTTTCCATTAACTCCTCTCAAAAAAATTTCTACTGATGAATATAAATTATATATATAATATTTATATAGTGATTACAACTATTAATTTCTTATTTAATATATTCATTATTAATTATCAGTTCTTAAGAGATAAGATAATGTTAATCTTTTATATGATGGATTACAACCTCCAGAAGTAATGTTATTTTCATTTCACTAACACTTTACATGGAATGTGATAGGGATAATATTTATTAATATATATCATATAAATTAATTATTAATAATATTAGTGATATATTTTTAATTCTAAAATGATAATATCTGTCATTTTTATCTTAAAATTTTCACATATATAATTATTGTTATGTCGTTCAAGTGTGTCTTGACTACTACCTTTACCAAACTAGGTGATTTTGTTTTCATCACCACACACCATTTATGATGTATATAAGTATATATAAATAATTAATATTTTATATATTATGTTATGATATTTTATTAGTGATGAAATATTATTTACCTTATTTCAATAATGGTCATTGAAAAATGGAAATGTCACTATGCCTATGGGTGACATATTGTCTCCGTGCATAATTTTTCATAACAATATTTCATGATGGGGTAAAAAATTATAATTTTAGTAAAATATATGATATTTATTTAATAATTATATTTTTTAAATTATAAAAATATAAAATTTGAACAGAAGGTAGATCATTCTTTAAAAACGCACGTAATAAAATTGGATAATTAACCAAAAAAATAATGAATATAATGAAAGATTATTACGAACCATGAAATACGATTTTATAAAATGATCATATAAGATTTTATAAGTATTAATATGGTACTATAATAAGATAATAAAATGAATAACAACAGTATATATATTGTTAAATCTTCTTCACCCAAATGGAAGTGTTATATAAGGGATCTTATCGCAGTATAATTTCATTAAATGTTATTGTAATGTTACGATTATAATTTTCTATCATGATGTATATATTCCACAATTCTTAATTAATATATTGTTTAATTAAAATTTTATAATATTTTAGGTTATAATTTCAATTATTTCATACAATGGGGGTATATTTTAAAATTACCATGTCATGAAAAATTTCATACATCAATTTCATTTCTTTGTGCTATATTAATTCTTCATTATTGTCGATATTATTAAAATTTATTTGTTATTAATTTTTATTATATATACAAGTATTTGCAGATGTTTAATATAGATTTGTAGTTAATACACATAATTTATTCAATGATTAATTCTCACTCCCATGTTATGACCAATGTAAGTGTTTATTCAAAAATTCCAATCTCTTGGAAGTTATTTATTCATTCATATTTTTTAAACGAACTTATTTGTTCATTGTAAAATAAAACATTTTATTTTACTCTAAATATGTAATTTCTAATATATTCTTTAAACACTATCATTTTATACCTAATTGGTAAATCATAATTTTTAATAAATATTTTCATGAAAATATGAATTCATTTAACTATTTTATCCGAACCAAATGATCTTCTAAACCAATATTTTTTTAAAAAATTCATACAACTTTTTAACCTATTAAAAATGACTAAATAATGAATTTATACTCGTATTTTTTATTTCTAGAATACTTTTTAAAAGGACTATTATATTATTTCATAAAAAATACATATTTCTATGATTTTTATATTATAGAAGGACTGTTATTTTAACATGTACGTCATGTATGGATTACCCGCTAGTATAACTATAATTTTATTGAATCATCCATTCTGAGGATAAAATTTTTCATTTTAGAGAATTTTTTTGTTTAATATTTTATAAATTAATCGTTTTCTAAAAAAAGCACTGAAATGAATTTAAAAAATGTTTAATGTTTTTATTTTTTATTTTCAAAAGAAACCTTGTATTTTACTCAGGACTATTTTTCAAATATATCTTTTTTGGAATTCTTATTAATCAACTAGAGAAAATATTTATTACAAATATATCTCACTAGGTATTTAACATATTGATTCCCATATTATTCATCTAATTTATCATTGATTATAATTTTTCCACAGGATCACATTGATATTCAAAACATTGATTTATTTTTTGAATTCATTATCTTGACCCTGAATTATTATATATAAATCCATTACAAGAAGATTATCATTCCCCATAATAAAAATATAAATTATCATGGAGATTTCAATTTCATAAAAAATATATTATTTTTAAATATGGTGTTCTATATTTAATTACAGTGTTTTGTAAAGGAAAATATTCATTAATGTGTATTCTTTTGACATTATGTATATTTGATTATGTGAAATTTTTTTTGAATTAAATCAATTAATATATATATTGGGAATTTTTTGAAAAAATAACACATGTGTGGTGTGCAGTTATTGATATATCCACGATGCTTCAGCATTCTCTTGAGGAGATTCAGTAAACTAATATATTATTAATTGTAAAAACACAATATATTTATACCATTTAGTTTAAACTGACATGATAGTAGATGCATCATGATACTTAAGATCAAGATGTCTAATAATTTATAATTCCCTTCACTCAAAATTCAATTAAAATTATCAAAGATATGTTTACAATTTTTTTATCACTAGATGCATTTCAATCTAATTTTATTTATTAAATTGCATGTGTTTTAGTTATTCTATGTTTCAAAATGATTATTCATTCTCTTAATAATAATGATATTTTAAAAATGATATTACTGGTATATTTATTTTATTCTAATTTTATTGATGAAATTGAATTTTATTTGGATGTTTACTTTTCTATATTGATTATTCATTATCATATCATGATTTTCATTCTATTTAACTAGAATGGTCATTTTCTTATTTAAATTTCATAATTGATTATTGATAGCGTCCACTATACTTACTCATTCTAGTAATTTGAGTTTACACATATTTTTTTTCCAATAAATATATCAAGTGTACTACGATTTTAAATCATAGATATTCGAGAATGAATAATTAAAATATAAAAAAATATTGAGTTTTATAAATATAATTATAATCTGGGTATCATGTGTCTATCTAGTATACTATTTATTATAAACTATTCGGTCGTTTATGAAATTATTCATTGTATCTTATTCTAATTTAATGAATCAATATGTCAAATCTAGGATACTCAGGTTAGGTATGAATCATTTAAAAAAACAATAATAATTTTATTTAAAATTATAATTTTTAGATAAATATTTTTTCTTATTGAATGTTTATTTAATTTTAAATCTACATGGTGGACATTTCCAAAAATTAATTTTAAATATATTTAGTGATTCTAAATTTTTTCAATAATTAATATAGTACAATAAAAATATATGGTATAAATTATTATAATATAATTATTTATGAATGATATAAAAATAAATATAAGTGAATCTATTTCAAAAAATAAAATATATTTTTATTATAGTATATTTTAATTATTTAGAATGATTATTCATACCTATGAAAACATCTCCATGTTTAAAATTTAAAATATCTTTATGATAATTATCATAGACAGAGTAACATGGATTAATTGAGTGTTTTTCTCAATAAAGTAATCCCCATCCAATAAACTAAAATAAATACTTTTCCAAAACCATAGTTAAGAATATCGTTTTCAATTATAGAACCTATATATTAAAAGCTTATGAATAAAAAATTGTTGAATAATACTTCATTATTTTTTATAAATACCCACAAATTCTATTATTCATCAACTATCTATATCCAGTAAGAATGATGTTCCACTTATTATCACTCTGGTTACATTATCCAATTATTTCTCAAGATATAAGGATCCCATATAAATATTTTATAAATATAATTTAATGGTAAGGGTTGTAATCCAATTATTTACCATTATCATTCAAGAAATTTTATGTCAATTTAATTTTAATGAGAAATGTTAATTTGCATAACTGTTATGAATTCCATATAACATTATCAAATATAGAAATCCAAATTCATTAGCTATTTCTCCTTTATATGACTATATAGTGAATAAGAATTTGGATAAAAGTAAAACCATCCAATTTTTTGTGAAAATTTATTTGTTTTTCCAAGAAATAATGACAAATTCTATTTAAATATAGGTGTCTATATGGTTTAAGTCAATGAACAATGTATTTATATCCATAGAAAATTATTTTTGATTATTTTCCCAATATTTGCTCTAGGGAGTGAGTAGGGATATTGAATACACATCCGATTTGACACACATGAGTTATATATATGAGATATTTTAAATTATTTTTAAACAATAATACAATTTATATATACCTCATTTCATTTTTTTACAATTTCAAAAAATTCAATTACATAGAAACCTAAATACATTAAATATCTTATCCATTACATAATACCAATAAATATATTATATAATAATCACTTTCTTTAAGAACTTATTTGAGACATGGTTATATTTATTAAATTTATATTAAAATATATTAAACATATTTACCTTCATTTTTCCATTAATCTGGTAAATATAAAGTCATTCGTACAAAATTTATGTTATATTTGACACAGTATTATAAGGTAATCTTCCATTATCAATTAACTAAAGTAAATACGTTTTTTATCTCAAATACTATTCCACCAAAATAATTTAGAATACAATGTAAATCATTGAAAATAAATGGAAAATATTGGGTCATTAATTAATTACCCCCTCTGTGTCGTATATAGTCTAATGAGATAACTAATATAGGTTGATGAGAACTTATTTACCCATTATGTATAATGTGTCAGTATAAGGCATAAAAAATATGTTTTGACATTCTAGTAGCATTATTTCAGATCATTTAAATAATTATTTGAAAATTTAATCATTCATTGTCTTTTTAATTCAATGTTTATGGTATGTATCAATCATTTTTTTATTATCATTTTATTTATTATTCCTTTAAATATTTCTCTTTTTGGAAAATCCTATGTAGCATCTTAACTCACCATTTACATTGGGTTCACCATTCCTTTGGTATGAAATATAATACTATTTACAATCAAAGCTATGGATAAAGCTATGTAATAATGACTTTTAGTAAAATGATTATCTTTTTTATGATGTATAGTTAAATATAAAAATATCTTCTCATGAGGACTACTAAGCCTTATTCTTCAGATTGTAATATAAGATCCACTACTTTGATGTTTTAATTCCTTCATTAAATATTAGATATAACCTATATTTGTTAGATTAATGAGATATCACCCAAGTGCATGGTTCCTAGGGGTGTTTTGGGGGATATGGAAAGAATGTATGTGAAACTGGGCTGAACTATGCAAGGCACATGGACGAGGAACTTTTAGGTAATCATCCAGAATTCTTAGAAGAACTATGCATCCTTGGATAGTAGATTAGTGAACGGTTAGCCCATGGTTAGTCAAAACGTGTGGAGATACCTAGGAAACCACATGATCGGCATCCATTAAATTAGTTTACTGCACACAGTTTTCACATGGTTTTGAAATCTGTGTGGGTAAACATTGTGGCCCATTAAATATTGAAATTTGCAAAATTTTCATTCTAGGATTTTATGTATTCACCCAATTTTCTTACATCATTTCCCCTATTTAGCCATAGTGAAAAAAATAATTCTAAATGACATCTAATGATTGGCATCCTTTGTTTATTGGCTGTGTGGAGTAACATCTACTGCTGATAGAAGCTCCGAGTGAGTCTAATCTTCTCTTCTCATCACTTTTCTGTATTAATGATTTTATCTTTACAGACCTTCTCCAAAACACTAATACATTAGTCCTATGCTATAATATAGGTTACTTCTCATAGTGTGATTGTATCTGTATATTAGTCATATATTATGAGAGTGATCATCAAAGGATTTAAGGTAGGTTTTCTATAAGTTATATCCTATAGTTTTATATATATTTCTATGTGTTGGGCTGTGTTTGATTTCTTATCTTACTGTGGTCTTGGTTTTGTTTGATTTATTTGATATAATGGGTGTTGAGATGTCATATTTAACACCATTTGATCCACTTCTGATACATGGAGGAATACATGACCAATTTTGGGACACCCAGGGGGTGGGCCGACCATACCGAACATGGTTAACAAATATTTATAGTGTAAAAATGGCATCTAATTAAATTGATTCCATTATAAAAAAATGAATGGAATAATTTTGGATTAAGAAGGAAAAATGAATATGTGTGTCTAATGTTGATTAATTACCAAGGTATTTTTTTCATTTAAATTAAAATATGTTAACTAGAATTTAACGTGTATGTGAAAAATGGTTTATGATTTATTTTTGGAATTTAAAATGTGGTTATTGTAATTGAAATAATTAATGGGTTATGTGACTTAATACAAGTGAAATAGTTGATAATTTCGAATATGAGAATGTATGGGAATTGGTTAAATATGATAATCAGGTTAGGCATAAGAAATGGTAGATAGTATAAATGAAAATGTTATGTATATGGAATGTGGGAACATGTCAAGGAATAATATGTATTCACATGTTTATGGATTTTGGATATAGTTATTATATTTATTGGATGCTTTATAGTATGCGTGTTTAGTGGATATATATATATATATAAGATTGTGCACATGGTTTTGTGGTTTTATAATAGTCATAAGATCTTCAAAAGGGTCGGGTTGGACTGATACTGTAACCCCACCTAGGGATGAAAAGTTTTGGGGAGTCAATTTAATGTTGCACGCCCCCCAAAGGTTGAATTTAATGAAACTAACTATACTAAGGAACAAATAATTTTAAGATTTATTTAATGGGAAATGTTTATCCCTAGTGATATAGGGACCTGAACAATCCCTTATTCATAGATATGTAAAAAACTAAGTCACGAAAAACCTATTGATAATGAAATAACTGTGGAAGAAAAAGAAAATGATGGAAATCAGTACTATGGTTAGAAATAGTTAAATTAAATATGGGTAACCTATATAAAAGTAATATTATTTACTTTTTATTTATTTCATAATGAACAAACTATCAGTTTAGACATGATATTTTGTAGACATATTTGGTGGTGGCCTCCTAATATTTACTCACACCCTAAACGAGCCTCCCTTGGTTACATGAGTAGATTTCATGCATGATGGTCTAGATAAGGGAAATATCCCCATTCATGGGGGTTGATTCACGATAGGGATATACATGGATGAGGTTCTAGATTTGGAGTTTCAACTTTTTTGGGATTCATCTTTTTTCCATCATTATGGTTTTTGTTGACATTTGGCACTAGCTTACAAGACATAGAAAAATTATGGTTGGTTTTTGTTACTCCTATGTTGGGATATGTTGATTACTCTTTTTCTATTGTCATTTTAAATTATTTCTGATATTTAATTTGTTTTATTCTATGGGTTACTCTTGAAAATATGGTATAGTATCCGAACATGAATTATTCATAACCTGGCCAGTAGTTAGAAACCTATAGTGTATGGGGAGGTTCGTTTTAGGTCATGTGGTATCTGAGATCATGGTATCGATGAAGGGGATCTTGGTATATATGTTTCAATTTGGTATTATAAGTGGTAATTTCTAAGACTTACTATTTGGGGATGGTAAACTTGTGAATAAGAGAGTGTCAGGACTCGATAATGAGGTCGTTCTTAGATGTCCCCTATACATGTATAAGGGAAAACACATGTAACCTAGAGTGGGATTTGATTTTCTTATTGTGTGTTGTTACACTTTTGATATTTATCCATTGAGTAATTTTTTATTTGGTGATGTGACTGATTTTTTTTTTCATATGGCATGAATTCCATGAGGTTGTGAATCTATGATTCATTTTATTAACCTAACTATATAAATGACATTAATCACGGTTAGAACACACATGGAATGGGTGTGTGAGACATAAATAATATAATGATTTTTAATTCTTGAAAATTATAAATAGAATCATATCTAATAAAATTTTATGTAAATTATTAAAATGTTTATTAAAAATTAATTGTAGTTAATGAACTATTTAAATGAGATAAAGGGTAAGGGTGTCACAAGTAATGAAGTTTGAATGTTCCTAAGAAGAAATGGATTGAAGAGTTTTCTAAAAGATTATTTGTGACTAAATGACTTGGTTTGCGAATGTGGACCATGATAGTGGTAGGTATGGCTTTTTGTAGTGATATACATGTAATGGTATCCATTTTGATCATGTATGTAAGATGGACCTCTTATGGCCAATGGAAATCCTTCTTTTCTGTAAACTGTAAAAGCCATGTGGTATGTGTTTTTAGATGTGTTCGTCAAATTTATGTAAAATTCAACGACAATGGTGTGTTCTAGTTGAGCAGAAAGAGGATGTTTCCGAGAATGATTCATGATATGTGGATCAATAAAACAAGGTATATAGCGTAATACATGAGAAGATATGATCTAGGAGATCATCGCTCGTTTCATGTAGATTATGAAAATGGTCCAAGGGCGGGTGGAAGGAATATTTTTGAGATGTTTCTGGTGTTTATCATTATACATCCTATGATGTTTGTTAGAGATGGTGGACCCAAGGCTGTTGAATTATTGATGTAGTCAATATAAAAAAGTATTTATCACATAGATACTCAAATAGATAAAATAGTCATTTTTTAATGTTACATGGTGTAGTGCCTGAAAAAATCATGGTTGGACATTTTGGTTCAAACCTGGCTGGATGACAATATTGATTGGAAGGGTTTTCAGGATAAGTTTCTATAGAATTTTATTCCTAAAAATTGGGGCAGGAACAGACTATGGAGTTCATGAGTTTTACTCAATGTTATAGGAATGTGATGGAATATATATGTTGTTTCACCATCCTATATTGTATTGTTATAACTTTGGTGGGTGATGATGTGGTCATGGAGAGATATTTCCAACATTGGATGAATTATTAGATCATGTCATTAGAAAATATAATTCACTTGAGGAGGGTCTTTGAAGTGTTGGATAAATCTATTATATTAGAAGGAATCGTCTAGAAGGAATCCATTAGCATACACCTGATTCCACTAGGGAGAACTAGTGGTCTGTCTTCCAATATATTAGGACGTTCTTCTTCGAGAGTTTTCAACACGTTGGTGGTGTAAAGGGTGGAAATAAAATAGATTCATTCTCTATGTTTAGTGATTATTTATTCTTTTATAATTATGGTAGGATAGTAAATGTTCATTGTTTATGATATTGACTACAAATTGACTAACATGCATGTGGCATATTGGGAAAGGTTCAATGGTTTTTTAAGAACTAATGGAACTACGGAAATATTGAAAGACAATGATCAGTTTTGGGTATAGGAAGGTGTCAATCACCCATAATAAAAAGTTAGTAAGTGATTTACAAGCCGCGTAGGTAGGGGTGGAAGATTTGGTACTCCAGATAGTTTTATTCCTCCATAGAAATGAAGTAATATTCTAGGTACTTAGGCTAAATCCCATTGGTTGGGGGGACAATCCATGTTCAGAAATTTCAATATAAAATATGAGGTGGTGAGTATAAACCACCTAATGATTGATGAGTGATACTTAATGATTCGACACATTATTATTTTTTACTTGACACATGTTCTTCAAATCTATTATATCATCTTCTATCATAGTTGTGTGGGGCTTATCCATGGAATATGTGGGTGGGGTTATATCGATTAAGACACCATTAGATGTGAGAGTAGAAAATAACATAAATTTAGCGATTTAGCACTATATATTTGGGTGGTATAATATTATAATGGACTTTATTTTGCTCATGATACCATCTTTTAACATATTCTTTTGAATTTATTGGTTGGGTTAATAACATTCCCCCAACGACTATTACATTCTTCAACAAACATTCACATCTCTAGATAGAGACACTTTTCTCTTCTGTGATGATTGGGATGTCAGAGTTTATAACATCCCATATCATTAATATACACTTAAACATGCACTTAATAAAACTCAATGGATCAATAGGTCTAGTTTATTCATAAAATAAGGAACATTATATAATAACATAAAACATAGAAGATAACATATTTATTGAAAACATCTTTTACATGACGACCACATTCCGCCATGATAACCATTGCATGGGATAACATGAGGACACACATAAGAAATGGGTGAGCTATAAATCCCCATAAGGGATTAAAAAAGTTATAAAATGATGACTATAGTATTGGCTATCAGATAGGAATATCAATGTTGCACAAGAGAAACATGAACATAAAGGCATGATATAACATGATTATCATAAAATGGAAATGTGGAAATAACCTTTAACATGATATTAGCATGAAACAAGGCTCATGGAACATGGAAAATGGGTAAACCCTCATTTCATGTGAGTTAAAATGAGTAAAACCTCATTGCACTTTACATATCATGATACTAATCTTTACCCAAAGCATTGGAGCGCTATCAGGGCACACCGTTCTTAGTCATTTTATTTTATGCATTAGTGGGCCTCATAGATCATATAACATGGATTCATTAAATATCATCATTTATAAAAAGTTAAAAGAATGAGGAATTCATACAGTAAACTCTATAATCAATAAATAAATGTTCATAATGGTGAATACCATTGAAATATAAATGGAACTGGTATTCACTGCCCAATGAATTTGGCTTGGAAAATCATGGTGCAATTTTGGAAACATAACAGTGTGGCATAAAATTTCATAAAAATGGTTGATAATGGAGAAAGGGGAATCCCATCATATTTACATGAAATGGACATAAATGGTGTCATATACGCAAATATCCCAACATATGTAATTTGATTTATACTCATAATATAAAATAATTTCTTAAATTTAAATGAAGACAGAGAAATCCCTTACAGATTTTTATCTTGGTAAAACGTTTACATGGGAGGAATTAATGAGAGATAAATGGTCTCACATCATTAAAACATAAGAATCCATGTATAGGTGAGGTTTGAAATCATACCCCCAATTTTTTTTATTTAAAAAAAAGTTGTAAAGAAACATAAATAAATGTGGAAAAAATAGAGGAAGAAATCCATTTTGTGGATGTGTGATCCCATAGGCATGGGAGAGGCTTGAGGGAGGCTTCTTGGGAGCATATTCTACTTTGGGGAGATTCTAAATTGGGGAGGGTGGAGGTTCGACATGCTCCAAATGGTTTGAGTGAATAGAAATTTGATATTTTGTGTGTTTATATTGGAATGTTGAGGGAATTCTTTATTATTTAGGTTTTTGAGCACCACACCTTAAAATAATAAAAACAAGAAACCAACCCTTGGGTTTGTCCCATGGTTTTTGTCAAATTGGAGTGGAAAAATTATTTTATATGGACAATTTACGAACATATAAAAATATTAGTTATTCTTATGAGGTGGTGAGTCACAATCTCAAGGAAATCGTTTAAATGTTAAAATGTCTTATAAGTCTTCTAGGGTCCAATAACACACAATAAAATTATAAAAAATAAAATCACATTATTTTAATGGAAAAACATATATTGGATGAGAAAAGATTTTACATTTTTTTATTACATCTCAACTTATGATGCATTAAATTAATTTTTATGTTTAAAGGACATTTAATTTTTTTCCCAATAATTCGTTTATCCCAGAAAATTATGAAAAATTCAACACTAGATAATTTCTAGGTCATGAATATGGAAAGAAATATTTATTTTATGTAAATAATTTTTTAAATATGTGATTTTTTACTTTTAAAATAAAAACTGACCATTCTTGAAAATTTATGTGTTTTGAATAAATCATATTTCAAAACATAATTAAAACTAATTTTTTTTTTAAAAAAAATTACACAATTATTTATGTTTTAAAATTACTATATTAATAAAATTTTATTAAAATTTTATTTAATTCAAAATTCCATTAATTCATCAAAAATGTATTTTATATTTGAATTTATATCATAATTAAAAAACTATTTCTGCTCAATGTTATAATAATAAAATGAATTTATATTCTATATTATATACAAAAAATAATAATTCACATAATCATAATGCATGGCCTTGCTACATAACATTGTATAACACTGGCATAATTCCTAAGGGTAAGGCGTTTGATGGTGATAGACTTTAGAGGTGGCTCAGATAACATCATTTAGGTGGTAATCTCTATTAACATCCCTTTCACCTGTTGGATGTTATGTTTATGCTTGAAATGTTGTAGATCGACATGGGTTTGGTCAAGAGAAAATCCTAGTGATGCTACCTCTTTTTTGCGCTCTGACAAATGGGCGTCATATGGAGAAATTATACTAGATGATGTCATCGCTTCCATTGTCTATGTGAAATTGATTTGTAAAAGCCTTATGTTTATACTAATCATGTTTTAAATATTAAATGCCCATATTATAAATAGTAAACATTCATAACGGTATTTTCGAATCCAAAAAACATAAAACTAATGAAATCCATCTGTTTTATATAACTATTTTAGATAACAAAATAGATGAGGGTAACACTGCATTATCACATTCTCTGATTCCCATGTTTCTTCTTCAAAATTGTGGGATTTCCACAACACCTTGATGGGGAGCATTTAATTATTTTGTAGAACTTTACCCCAATGATCTAAGATCTTTATCGGCTTCTCTTCATAGAAGATGTAATTCTCCAATGGTATAACCTATGGATTGAGTACATGTGATGGATCAGGTATGTACTTCCTAAAAATGGAAACATAGAGTACATAATGTACTTGAGGAAGGATTGGTAAGTGTGATAGTTGATAGGTCACAACTCCAATTAAATCAAAGAAATCAGAAGGTCTCTTGTACCTTTGACTAATCATTCCATTCTTCGAAAATCCCATAACTCTCTTCCACGGTGATATTCCATGAAATGCTATGTCCCCATCATCAAACCCTAGGTCTCATCAATGATTATCATAATATATTTTTTGTTGAATTTGAGCACCAATAATGTGATGATAAAGGCCTTTAACCTTCCCCACCATTTCCTCAACAATTTTTAGTCCAAGGATTTTTCTCTCCCAAACATCATCCCTACATTCCTATGTTTTGTACCTCTTCCCGTAAGGGGCTTAATATGGAGTTATTTGGATGCTTGAGTAGAATATATTATTGTACGTGGACTCATTCAAATGTATGTGTTGATCCAAACATCAATTTAAGTCCATTGAGCATGCTCTGAATAGTTCCTCATGTGTTCAGATAGTCTATTCATATTGGACACCATTTTGAGGGTGATATGTCATACTCAAATTTTACTCTGTATTGATAACATGTTAATTTCACTTCCAGAAAATATAGGTGAATCTTGGATCTAGATCTGATACAATATATAGTGTTGCTCCATGAATCCTTACAACTCCTATGATTCATATTTGTGCAAGTTGATCAAATGAGAAATCCACTTGAATTGCAAAAGATGTGTGGAATCTATACGAAGTTCTACAACAACCCAGATATCATTTTTTAAATTGGATGTATTTAAATGTCACGTGACAAAGTCCACAGTGATGTTCTCCCATTTTAAAATCAGTATGGGTAACAGTTGCATCATCCCATTAGACTTCCACCTCTCAGCCTTCACTTGCTGACAAACCAGACACTTTGATGTATACCCACCGATCTCATTCATTATGTAATCCCATCAATAATGCTCTCAAAGATCTCAAAGAATCATTGTGTCTCATAAGTGAATAGAGAAATTCAACCTATGTGAATTATTCAAAATTTCATTCTTTAACTCCTAATTTTATGAAACACATAGTCTTATCCCAAATCTCATAATTCCTTCTTCATTAATATTTAACTCCAAAGATTTCCATTTTTTTAATAGATTCCACTTTTTTCTGAATTCCCATATCTTCCTTTTGAGAATTCTTTAACCTTTCCAGAAGATATGTTTTAGAAATAAATTTTTAAAGTATATATGATGTACATTTATTTTTTATTACGATGACAATTTTCATAAAATCTATGAATATTGGATTGTTGGCAAGTCACATCAATTATATAATTGCTTGGTACTTTCTTCATATAGAATTTCCACCATGTTCACCTTACCAAGATGGTAATTTATTGAGCAATCATAGTCTTTGATAAGCTCTAACCATATTAATTGGTGCATATTCAACTCTTTCTATGTGAATATATACATGAGGCTATTTTGATCGGTATATATTTCACACATCTCCACAAAGATATTATGTCACAAAATAATCAAATAGGAGAATACTACAGCCAACTCCATATTATGTGTTCGATAGTTCTTCTTGTGAATTTTCAATTTCTTTTAATCATAGTCAATGAATTTGTCTTTTTGTATAAACACTCAACACATTGCCTTCTTCAACACATCAATAAATACCACCAAAAGTTCCCCACTTTTGGATAGTGTGAGAAAAATCTCATTGATAAGCCTATTTTCAAACTCCATGAATATCTCATTGCATTAATCAATCAATGAAAACATCACACCATTCTGAGTTATCTTTGTAAGAGGGTTTGATAATCATGGGAAATTTCTCCTAAATCAGCAATAATATCCAGCTATCCTAGGGAATTTAAGGATATCTATCACTGATATTGGCCTCAACCATCTCTCAATTGAAGCTCTCATGGAGGGATCCACAGATATCCTATTGCTTGTGAGGATATGATTTAATAATGATACCTCCTACTAGAACTCACACTTCTTTTACATTGCATATAGCTTCTCCTTTCGCAAGGTCTATTGTACAGTTCTTAGATTCTCCTCAAGGTTATCCTTTGTTTTTTTGTATGTTAGAATATCGTCTATAATTCATACTATATATTTGTTGAGATAATCGCTAAATACTCTATTCATCATGTACATGATGATTAATGGATCATTATTGAGTATGAAAGGCATTACATTTAATTCAAAGTTCCCATGCCTTGTACGAAAAGAATTATGTGGGATATCCTCCTTCTTCACCCTCACATTGTTATATCCGACTAAAAAATACTCCTTGTAGATGTATTGTTCTCCACATATCTCATTAAACAATCATCAATTTTTGTAAGAGGTTAATTGTTCTTTGTTGCTATTTTTTGAGATAATGATAATTAACAGAAATGCATGATGACCCATCATTCTCAATGACTAAGAGGACTGGTGCACCCCATGGTGAAGCCCATGAGCATTAAACCCTTAATCTAGATTTTACTATAGTTGTTTCTTCTCTCCTCAAGCTCCACAACATCCATTCTATATGTATTATGGTATATTGGCAACACCCTAGGTATAATATCAATTGAGAATTCAATATCTCATCTTGGAGGAAGATAAGGAAATTTCTGAGGTAACACATTGGTGAATTCTTTCACAATCTGAATTTCATCAAGGATGGGTGATTCTGCACACTCAATCATCTGTGCCTAATACACATGCTCGTAGGGAATTAATATCCAAACATGAGATGATATTGTGAAAGGATATTCATCATCAACCTTGATCATGTATAGAAACGGGGGCCGATTCAACATATTCAAGCGTGATTTCCCGCTCAAGGATATTAATGTTGAATATGAATAAGGAAATATAATCCATTCCAATAGTTGCATCAAATTACACTACATGGATAATTAAAAGGTTCATTACGAAGTTCAATCCACAATGTGAGATATCGGGAGTTATATTCATAGGTTGGAATAATTTCCTCATATTCCATTATCATTGATATCTCATCTTCCTTGATTTTTGGTGATGATGATATTGTTATAATAAACATTCCAGAAATAAAATAATTGGATAAACTATATTGAAGAAGTATGATAGCTATTCTTGAATTAATAACTATTATACCTTTTCCCACATAGTCTTCTGGGTTCTCATTGGCAGATGTGATTGAAAAAGGTCTCCCTTTCTTCCTTGGAGGTTATTGGTTGTCTTTGAAAACCCTAGGCTTTGGTCAATAGTTTTGAAAGATCCATGGTTCATTGTAGATGAAGCAATGAACAACGCATTTAGGGTCAAATGGACTGGTCCCCTCCTCTATTGTAGTGGTGGGTTTTGGCTTTTTGATAGTAAATGGCCAGGTTCCCTTCTATTCCACACCTAAAACATTTCATCACCCTATTTAGAAAATTTCATGTGTGCTTCTTTCCTCATCTTTGGTAAGAGGGGGGGGGCAGGATTTTCATAGCACCATTGGAATTATCAATCAGAACAACAGAATTAATATCATCATATCACTTATTGTCCCCATGATTGGCTTGTTATTCTTCGATCTCCATTACGACTTTGAGGGAACATCATACAATTTCCTCATAGCTATCGAAATCATGGATTGTACGGGGTTTTTGTAGGCTGGTCTTTAGCCCACCAATGAAGTGGTCAAACTTGTATTTGGCGATAACAACAATACTAGAGTCATATCGTGCAAGCCTTGTGAGTTTTTCCTTATACCCTCTGATGGATTCATCATCTTTTTTCTTGAGGGTATGGTAGTCCTATTCTATATTATGGCAGAGTGTGCGAAGAAAATATTTATCAAAAATCATTTTCCATAAATACTTTCATTCCATTTCCTTGATCTCTACCCCAGTCATTGTATTTTTGATCATTTTCCACCATTTATTTACTTTACCCTCTATACAATAAGCATCCAAAAGCTCCTTCTCTTGTTCAAAACATTGAAGGATGTACAATATATTTTTCAATGGAGTTGATCAATTGTTCATAAATTGAGGGATCAGATGATCCAATAAATATAGTAGGCCTTTGTCTCATGAAGCTATCGATTGTGACATTTTCTATCTTGGGGTGGGGGGGGGTGAATGTTCATCTTGATAGATTCTTATATTAAAAAATTAGTTAACTGAGAGTGTATCATGCAAATGATTTCAATTCCCACGGACATCGGATTGGGAATCTCATTAGAACAGTCACCACATTGATCTTTCCATCGCTTGTTATCTTGATTCATCCTATTACCTGCCCTTGGCTAGATGAAAAGGAAACATAGGGGAAATAGAAAGAGTGCAATCCAAATAAAAAAAATTATAACTTCTAAATTTGATTTATTAACAATGAATATGAATTTATAGGCTTTAATCTATGTTATATATGATCTACATCCCAACATATATTCTTAGGGGATTTTTTTTGTTCCCATAAAAATGGTTCATTCTAAGATCAATAATTTTTGAAAGCATATTTGTCGAGTGTTTCGTAACCAATTTCACAACAAGTCCCATTTTCGTTCAATAGTTCTTGTTCGAGTATATCTCAATGTTGTGTTTTTGGGTTTTAACCCGAGATACATATATGCCAGAGCGGCCTCTACTTGTTCATATCCAGAAATGGATGTATTTTTGGATAAACACTTTCTATAGGATCCCCAAAATTTAGGTATGGTTTTATTATAATTAATATTATCCATAAGGATTTCACTAGATTTTTCTAATCCCAATCCCAAAAAAAACTAAACATATCATATGATACCAACTATAACAAACCTACTATTTACTACACACATACACATGATTTATTAGAAAAATATTCACTTAAGGAAACTCTAATGATTTAGAGTTTGAGTGTATTGGGAAAAATCTAAACATTACATATCAATATAGAATATAAAACCCAACATCTTTCTTGAAAACATATTTTACATCACATAAACATTCCTTCGTACATTGCTTTGCTAGGGATAACCCGAGGATATGAATAAAAAAGGGTGACATATAAATCCCAGTAAGCTATTAAACAGGTAATAACATGAATAATATAGTACATTCTAGGTAATAGTGATATCAATGGAAAAAAATATGAACACGGACATAAATACATGATATCACATGATTATCATAACAACAAATTGTGGAAATAACATTAAACCTGATATTAGCATGATCCATGGATCATTGTACATAGATAAAGAGTAAACCATAATTTTACATAAATAATCATTATTAAAACATCATTGCACCTTTCATAACATGATAAAAATATTTACCCAACGAATAAGAGTGTTATTTGGGATCACCCTTCTTAATCATTTCATTTCATTCATAAATTTGCCACATAGATCGTACAACATGGATACATTATACATTCTCATTAATTACACAATAAAGAAAGGTGGAATTCATAAATTAAACTCCATAATAAATATGAAATGTAATTTATATTTTGAATACCCCTGATAGAGAAATACATGTGGTATTCACTACACAAGGACTTTGACACGGATAATTCTGGTGCAATTTCGGCAACATAATGACGTGACAAAAGAATTCATAATAATTGTGGAGGAGAGAGAATGTGGAATCTCATAATATGTTAATAAAATGGAAATTAATTGGTTCATATAGATACATTGAACAATATATTTAATGGAATTTAGATTCTGAAAATAAATTAATTGCATGAATGTAAACGAGGAGAGTGAAATCCCTTACGGAATTTCAGCATGGTAAGGGGTGTACATGGAAGGAATTAATTAGAGAGAAAGGGGACTATAATTATTCCGTAATATGGATGGATGTATAGGGGAGGTGTGAAATCCTCCCCCATATTTTTTAAGTGAAAATAAACGGGTATGGAAACATATAGAATCCTAGACAAAAATGGGGAAGGAAGAAATCCCTTACATTGAAGTGTGATCCCAAAGGATTGGGAAAGCCTTGAGAGAGGCATATTATGAGTTTGGGGAACATTAGTATGACTCTAGATAGAGTAGGTAAGTGGTTTTTCAATATCTGAATGCGATGAGTGAAGATGAATGGGATATTTATTGGGATTATATAGGAAAGGAGAGGTAAGGTTTTATTATTTCGGTTTTGGACACCACACATTACTCAAATCAAAACCACAAACCAACTCATTGTTTCTGCCCATGGTTTTTACCAATGGTACTGTGAAAAATTATTTTCTAAGGCCAATGTAGAAAAATATTAAAATACTAGACATTATTATGTGGAGGGGAGTCACACTCTCATTGAAATCATTTAAAAAATTAAAATGTTTAATAATTCATGGAGGGTCTACAAAGGCACCACACAATTAATCAAAAGAATATAAAATCAAAATATTTTATAATTAAATCATATATAGGCTGAATAAACATTTTATTTTAATTTATTACTTCACTATTGTGTCATTATTATGTCTTAAAACACAATATATAATTAAACGGTATTTAATTTTTACCCAAAAATTCGACTGTGTCAGAAAATTCTGAAAAATTTACCAATTTAAAATCTTCACGATTTGAAGAAAAATAATAATATTCATTTTATTTAAATAATTTTTTTGAATATGTGGGTTTTAATTTTAAAAATAAAAACTATCATTTATCAAAAATTCATGGGTTTTTGACAGAAATAGATTTAAACCCATAAAAAAATTACGATTTTATTGAAAAAAAATATACGATAATTTATAATTAAAAAGTAATTATTAATAGTATTATATAAAAATATTATTTAATCAAAAAATCTATTAATTCATCAAAATATATTTCTTAATTGAATTTAAATATTCACTAAAAAATTTCTATTTGTCTTCAATGTAACAATAATTAAATGAATATATATTCATTATTATATAAAAAAAATAATTGCACAGAATCATAGTGATAAGATCTTGTTACATAACGCCTTATAACACCCGCATAAGACCTATGGTAAAGGTGTGATGTGGTGAAATAATTTTAGGGTGGATAAGATAACATCGCTCGGGTGGTAATTTATATTAACATCCACTTATTCCAAAGGTAGTTCAGTTCATGCTTAACGTGTTGAAGCTAGGCTTAGAGCTGGGTAAAGAACGAAGCCCAGTGAAACTACCTCCATTCCCTGCTCCAAAAAATGGGCTTCATAGGGGGAAATTCTACTAGATGAGGCCATCAATTCCATTGTCTATGTTAAATGATTTTTTAAAGCCCTATATCTATAAGATTCATGTGATCTGTGTTCAATGACGATATTAGAATGAGTAACAATTATTAACGGTATTTTGAAATCGAAAAACATAAAACCATGGTTGGGAATATGTATTATATAATGATTTTACATAATAAGTCATTTATCAAAATATAGAGTAATTTATTTTAATAAATTTTTAGGTTGTTAATTATTAAGTCAGGGAGTTTTAGTTTGGAAACAATTTAGAAAACTCAAATCCCATGCGGATTTTTATATGCTCGATGATGGGGATGTAAGATATAATTTCCTTCCTATAGTGGTGGATTAGTTTGATAATTTGTTTCATCAGGACTTCTTGTGGATTCCACCTAATGGATTTTTTTAATTCAGGATATTTTTTCTAATAGGAGTAGAACTGATTTTATTTGCATAATATAGTATAACATCAATAGAACTATAAAAGAATAAGGATAACTTGAAATGGTTGGAGAGGAAAAGGTTCAGCTGTCTGAGTACGTTACCTTGTGTATATCATGGGAAGAATTCCAAGAGGCATGATTAGTTTTTATGGTTGTTCATGGATTATAGAAATCTAAACTAGATGATAGTTTAGAATTAATGTTCTCAACCTCTAATCAAATATATATTTGACCAACTAAGTGTTTATTTGGTGATTTCTATGATTGATTCACAATTGGTGTATTACTAACTTAGGGTGAGGCATTTTTTTTACCACAAACTACCTTAAAGAGAAGTTTCATATTGATTGAGTTTGTAGTGATGCCATTTAGTTTGACCAATTTACCAAAAGTGCTTATGAGTCTAAAAAAATTACAAAAATATCTTTCGTTTCATTTTTTTCTTCATAGATGATATTTTAGTGACCGTGAGAATTTAGGATTATCATTCCAATCATCTAGATAATGTATTGAGTATAGTAATATATCACATTCTTAAAATAATTATAAATCAATTTAAATTATGCAATGATATGGTGCATTTTAATTGACAAATTATCATTTATTAATCATTATCAGTGGTCTTAGAAAAGTGTTATATATGGAGTCTTGGAAATATCCCAAGAATGTTATAGAGGACTTATTTTTTTAAGGGAGTATCCATTTATTTTTTGATGTTCATCAGGAATTTATCCAGTTTTGTTGTAGCAACATATGGTTCAATGAAGAAGTGTATCAAGTTATAGTGGCCTAAGGCATGTGAAAAATCCCTTCATTAGTTTATGAAATTGTTGGAAAACACAATAATTTTGATTTTACCATATTTGGGTAATGGGAATTCATTTTTTTATGCATCTAGTGTTGGGATGTGAGTAGTGCTAGTGTAGGTTAATAATGTTGTTGTGTAATTTTCACAATATATGAGGCATCATGAAATAAATATCCCATCAGATGATCCTATGTTGGACACATTTCATTATTCCACGTGGTTTTGGAGGCAATATATTTTTGGTTAGTAATTCATAGGGTTTACCAACCATGAAATAATTATGTATATATTCTCTATGCATGATTTAAAAAGTCAATAGTGAATATTTGATGAATAGGTGTAGTATTGTGGAATTTATATTGTTTACAAACCATAAAAATGGAATAATTCTATAGAATATCTATGTTGAATGACTTAGAATCAGATTTTTTTATGAATCTATCTCTATGTGGTGAATGGTGGACTTGTATTTGGAATGGAATTTGGAGGTACATAATGGGATGTGGAAGATGAACCTTGTTTCATTAGCCATTGACTCCATTCTTATAAAAAGGGTTATTGTAAGCCATCATAATGATCAAAAAAGTTTGGTTTTGAAGGAATGTATTATTTGTGAGGACTGACCATCTAGTTGGGTTGTGTGTGCTGAACGAATGTCTTTTGTTCATGGTATTGTAGTTGTGTGAGTGTTTATTCGATAAGAGTTGATTTTGGAGTTTCATGCATCCTGGTAGGTTTTTTTCTTGGTCTGACTGAGATGTATTTTGATATTTGTATACAACAATGGTTTTAGAGAACGAATAAATTTGTTGTGTGTTTTGATGTGTGATGCATTACTTGTCAGAAGGTGAGCCCTAAATCACCACCATGGTTTGTTGTTATAACCACTTCCCATTCAGGAATTGAATTAGAACAATGGAATGATGTATTTTAATTTAGTCCATTTAATGAATCCTCAAAATTGTGGGTTTCTTTGTTTATTATTAGATCGGTTAAATTTTTTTGTTCATTTCCATCCAATTCATGAATCCATAACTATTCACTAGTATAACACCTTGTATATTAATGAGATATTAACAGATTTGAATACTAATTTATTGCATTTCGAATGACGATTCAAGTTTCATGTTGCATTTTTGGAATGGATTTCAAATGGATCTTGGTAAAATTTTTCTTTTTTATATGACCTGTCACACATAAACATAAGGGAAGTCATATTTTACAATACATGTGTTAGATGATAAGTTGAGAGATTCTTCCCTATGTTTCAAGGGTTCATAAAAATAATAAATATTTCATATTGATTTTTCTGACAAATATTTTTTCCCACAACAATGGAGATGGCACCATTGGAGGTTCTCTATTGGAGGTTGTGTAGATCCACACTATGATGGATAAAAGATAAAAAGTTCGAGTTGATTTGACTTAGTCTTATGTAAGAGACATTATAGAAGTTCAATTTGATTTTGAAACACATGGAAAAAACATATATTATGAATAATACCTATATATATACACAACATATACCTATTTGAGTTTATGGTGGGTGATAAAGTGTTTATTTTTTTTTTCCCAAGGTTGGGCCACCCCGGAATTCAGAAAGATGTCAAGTTATCACCTAATTACATGAGCCATATGAGATTGTGGAGACGATAATACCAGCCTAATCTTTTGTCTCTCCTATAAGAGTATAGTGGAATTCACAACATATTCATTTTATTAGAGCTTTGAAAATATTACTCTCATCCAACTCATGTGATTAATATTGAGGTTCTTGAGATTGTGGGTGATGTGTCCTTTTAGTAGCATCCATTTTGTATCAAGGATCGATGTGAGAATTCCTTTTGGGGCATGATTTCACAGTTGGATCATGCTTGATAGAAATATTTAATTTTTTATGAAAAAATATGGTTTTGGTAGTTTGATGTGCAGGCCATGTGGATTTTACTATTTTCTTCAGGATCTTAATTGTGCTTGGAAGCACAACTCGATAAGAGGTGTTATAATGTGGAAGGTTTGTAAGATCTTAGAAAATTAAGAGGAATGAATTTATTTACAATTTTTGTTTAAATATATAATTTTTTTAATGAGATATCTCTCCGGTACATGGGGGACTATAAGGGTGTTTTATGTGTTCATGACATCCAAATATAGAAAACTAGGAAAACTGTATAAGGAACATGTTTAGGTAAACCATGCATCCATAAAAAAACCATTCATCTTAAGAGAGTGGCATACAACATTGTTGTTTAATGGTAATTAAAACTATATGTATCTCCATAGGTAAACATGTGACCTGAATCCCATTAGATAGTGGGGTGAACATGGTGTTTTCATGATTTTGAAAACTGTGTGGGTTAACCGTGAGGCCAATCAATCCATGGAAATTTAGAAATTTCCATTCATTGATATTAAGAATTCACCATAATTCTCTTATAATTTCTCACATTAATCATAGTGATAAAAAGAATACTAAATGGTTTCCAAGGATATATCTCCATTGATTCCATGCTATTTAGAGAGTATTCGATTACATATCTTTGATAAGACTAAGTCTAATATTCTATATTATTATCTTTTATGGTTTATAAAATATATCTTTAGGGATATTCATTTAAACCCCTAAAAAATTCATCCATCGATGGAATCTAAGTTTTTGATTCAAGGGGTTCCTGAATTTAGATCTTATTATTTTATTAAGAGTTCTTTCAAGAACATATTTGTGGTATGTGGTCGATAAGTTATATATGAATGTTATTAAAGAGATATGGGAAAATGTGGTTGTGTTCATGTTCTTCATCGGTTTTTTTTAGATTTGATATAGTTTGTTTCCAAATGACAAATTAATCTCATCATTATCCCCATGGGATGCATGCAAGATGACATGACCGATTTAGGGCCACCCATGGGTTTCATAGTCCTACCAAAACATGGCTAATATAATTGATGTATGTGAAATTGAATTTAAATTAAATAGATCCCATTATGAACACAAAGAATGGTCAAATTTGGGATTATGAATGGAAAATTATTAGTTATTTCTAGAGGTTTTTAATGTCAAATGGATTGTTTGTCTTAACATGAAAATGTGATAAATGGAATTTAACATGAATTTACCAATGGTTTTTATTTATATTTGAAATGAATAAGGGGGTTAATATAATGTAATTGATGATTGGGTTATGTGAATTGAAACATCATAAATATTTGAATATATTAAATGGGTTAATGTATGGTTATTGACGATATTTCATACCGTGGTTAATAATAAGAATTTAGAATTATGATAAATGGAAATGTTATATAAATGGAATGTGTATATAGCTTATGGAATAATGTTTATTTCGATGTTAATTGTTATTGGTTATGAATATTATTTTTATTTAATAAGATATGCTTTGTGTTGTGAATGGATATATATATATATATATAATCATGAAAACATGACTTGGTTGTGAGATAAACAAATGAGGCTCCTCCCTTGGGTCAGGTTAGACTAATGCTCTAACCCTAACTGAGGATGCATGGGTAGGGGAGTCAGACTAATATGCTATTCCCCTAATAGTTTAATTAGATGATACTTCATTTACTAAGGGTCCATGAAAAGTTTTATTTATTTATTGTAATTTTTTTATACCTAGAGAGATATAGACATGAGCAATATGTTACACATAGTGATTTAATTGCATAACCCAGGGAAAACCATTTGATAATTAATTATGTGATGAAGTAGATTCAAATGACATAAATTAGTCATGAGTCTAGAAATGGATAATGTAATAATTGTTAACTAGTGGATAAATAATTGTTATTTATATTCTTTTCATATATTTCATACTTTCAGGCACTATTTGATTAGACATTGTTTATTGTAGACACCATTCATGATGGCCCACTGTGTTTTACTCACACACTACATGGGACACCCTTAGGTACCTGAGTGGATTTCATGCTTAATGGATATAAACATGGTATATACCACATTCTTGTAGGTTTAGTCAGTAGTGGTACATACATGGGTAAAGTCTATACATGGATTCAATAAAATTGTTTGAATTCCACTATGTGTATTTGTTTTTTATTTGGTTGACCTTTTCACTATTTAGTATGACATAGAATAATTATGGTTGGTTGTGGTTTGATCCTAGTTGGGAGATGTTAATTATTATAGATCATTGTATATTTATTATTATTTCATCCCTTTCGTTTGTTTTTTATGTATTACTATGGAAAATACAGAGTAGTATGAAATTATGACTTATTCTAACCCTTGCTGCTTAGTAACCTATAGCCTACATGGAGGCAAGCATCATGTCATGTGGCGACCTAAATCTGTGAACTGGTTTAGAGGATTCTAGGTCAATGAAATAACATGTAATATCTTTTATTCTAATTAACATATAATAAATAACCCTCTAACTCTATTAGACAAGGTTTGGGGGAATTGTATCAAAAAAGACATCCAAAAAAATCCTGATTTTTTTGAGCGATACATTTAATAATTTTATGAATCTGAGATATTTTTGGTAGAAACCTCATAAAATATCTTTAGATAATATATAAAATAAAAAAAATAAATTAAATTCAGGTGATATACCAATGAATATCAGTCTATATACTTTGAATGATCCAATTTTCCCATACAGTATGACATAATATAACCTGTAAAATAAACCAAATGTTCGCAAAACATTCAATTCAATTTCATTTAAAAATACTTTTCACACAAATTATCCTGTAAATTGTCCCACATATTCAACATATTATTATCCCTGGAGTCAGAATGAACAAATATTCCATTAATAAATTTAGTTAATGATTAAACAAAAAAATTAATTGTAAATAGATTTCATTACTTACATGAACATGATGTTGTTTGTCTTGAAACAAAATATCATCAACATGAACTCAAAATGGTTGTAATTAATTTTACTTATAGAATAAAAAATGAAAACATTCATTATCCAAATATAATGATTTAATGATCAAATATATATCATCTAAAATTACGTTGATCCTTTCTATTTATTGTAATTTTCATTTATCCAGAGAGTAAAATAGTGTCTTTTCACTATCATATAGTTCAACAGATGATAATCGTTAAACCTCAAGTGGATTTTATCTACCATCATTTCAAACAATAGTATTGAACTCTAAAGTAAAACGCACTGAATAATAAACCCTTTTTATATATTTTATCATCACCTCTCATAACTCATATGATTCCACCATATTTTTAAACATTGACATTGGGGTGACACCATAATAAAACTCTACCCATAACTCATTATCACACCATAAAATATAGCACCAAAATCTCTTATGCAAGGAAATTATTTTATTATTATACAAAAATAGGAAAATATTCCAATATTTCCTATACTAAAATCAACATTATCTCACATAATAAGAAATATGTGATCTCATAATGCCTTAAACACATCTAATTGTAAATTTGTATTATTAAAACTATATACTCATCATATGTTTTAAAAAGGAAATCAATACACGTTATGTAATAAAAAACTACACAATAAATATTAATTTTCTATATAATGTTATACTTTATATTTATATAATATAAATACATATTTAATACCCTTATGTGTTGGAACACTCGGTTATCTACTCCTAATTCTTAGAAAAATTGTATATGGTACGCACCAAAAAGCTAGTTTTGTTGACATAAGTTGTAGGTAAATCCTTTCAACCTAATATCCTAATGGGAGGAATAGGGTTGGGGAAATAATGTATTTTATAGAGGAATGATATTAGGAAACATAAAGGTTACATCCTTTTAGAATAATTTTCATTACATCACATGAACACAGAACTTTAGACCGTAATAGATTAGTGCCTTTAGAATAATAGACACGTGATCATCTAACCAGGGGAATGTTCATTTAAGTAACACATTATGATATTCCCCTATATTACTCTTACATAATACCTTACATCATTACCAGGGTAAATAAACCCTACGAAATGATGAGCTTATATTCGCAGTAACGTTAAACAAGGGTGATAAGTAAGAATTACATGTATATTAGGGTTTCTGAACATGAGTGTACCATTTAAAAAGAATAACTGAAATATAAAATATCAAAATAATTATTCATGGAATAAAAATTATATAGTCCTGAACACTAGATTATAATATTATAAATTAACCTGATTCATAATGTCATAACACTGGAATAAATCCTACAATTGTGGAATACACAAAAGTATTTAATCCGATACACCTCTATTTAGGGACACACAAAAAATCTCCAATGGATGTAATTTTCTCATAATAGTTATTGTTCACATGCATGGCCATTATTATTAACAAATTCATCAACTAAACTGTGTTCAATTATTATTAAAACCCTTCTTATTATACCTAGTTCACTCTCTATTTTGGCCATGTCTACCACATTATATATATAAATAATTATATAATTTATTAGAGGGAGATATAGTTATTACCCATCTTATTATGAAAATGTATATTTTTTTGTAAAATTATATAATAAACATTCATCATATCATAACCCAAGAAATGAAATGAGTTTTTTAAATATTTCATCATATCAAATCATATTCTCATGGTATATCCCCTTCAATATAAAATAGTTTCATAAACATAATTACAAAAAAAATTAAACCATTTTTAGAAATTACATGATTCGTAACCATGGATAATATCCCTTGTAATAAATATTAGAAACCATTAGATTTCATCATAGATTGAAAATAACATTGTGAAAGATAATTCTATCAATTCATTGTTGAATAAATCATTCCTAGAATTCCACTTTATATAATATGATGACATTTTAAAATAAACATGATGACTTGAAATGGAATATTTTAAAATCAATTAATACATTTCATGAAGAAAATATCTATTTAGCATTGAAAAATATAATTTTTAATATAGAAATAATTTTTAAAATAATTTTCATTGAGAAGAAGATTAAAAATATTAAATTTACTAATAAAATCATTGAAAAATTATAAAGGTGAGAAATATATTTCTTTCTATTCTTCATAGAATATTGAATCATATGAAATTTTTTCTAAAAACAATACCACTTTTTTTGGGAAAAACAAATATTATTAAAATAATTTTCTTTCCAAATGTAAAACATGGGTAAAAATGTTCTAAAAAATAATACGACATTAATAAATAAAATTTTAAAACAATTTTATAAATCATTGAATTGAATGATTATGTATTTTTTACTGAAGAGATCAATATTGTTGGATCTTCTTAAAGGAAATTTCTCATTTATCAAAAGTGCCAAAGAGTTGAAAATTCGTACCAATAAATTATTATATCTTCAATAATTAGGGGAGAATAAAATGAAATTTTTCCTATGATATGGATAATAAAAAATTACCATCCCAATAATAATCATAAACAATCACAATAATCTGTGAGACTGGATTATAAAATCATTACCACTTGGGTATTTTGGAATCTTAAGACCCAATAAATAATATTTAAAAATGAAAATATAAAACCATCTAATTTAGTATATTCATGATATTATATGTCATATTTTCATCATATAAATATTTTAAAATAGCATACTCTCATTACATAACACATGTCTCAAAGATGGAAAATTGGGATAACCCATTTTTATGCTCGAGTAACTATTGGATCATAATCCCCATGAATGAAAAACATCAATTGAATTATTACTTATCATGAACAATGGAATAATCATGATATATCATATAATATGGAATTATATAGAAAATAAAAAATAATTATGTGGTCAATGTAGAATAAGTCTCTTAGAAATAAAAATGTGACTATAAATCCCCTTATCCAATGTATTAACATCGATAATACCATGTAAACACATTGTATACTAATTATAATTTAATTATTCATATATTAATATATATATATATATAATTCAATAAAATTATTTATTACATTTTAATAAAATTTTATTAACAATTCCATGATTGATTTACAATTAGGGAAATAATTGATTTATTCCTCATGCTTGTTTTGATTTGTCAGTTGTTTCGTTTTTTCATAGATTCTAATTTATTTTTATCCATAATTATAAATATGATATAAATATAATTTATATTAATTTAATATGTAATGGTGATAATAAAAAATACATTATTGATGGAGATGGAAGGTCATATATATATGGATGACCCTTGTTTCCATTTTCTCGTCATATTGGATGAAGGAAAAGTAAATGATAAATATATATTTTATATTTTATAGAATCTTTTTTATGTCAAATATACCACATATTTTTTAATCCCATCTTAAATACATTACATGTTTTTTTTAAAGATGGTATGAACTGGTTTCCCAGTTCATGTCAATGAAATTTATTAAATAAAAAAAGAAATACATGGAAATGTCAAAGTGTAATGAACTTAAACCCTATGAATGCTAAAGAAACCAATAAAAAACATTGCAAACCAGTGAAAAATGAAGATATATAGCCCTACTGAAGGCCAGAAAATAGAAGCCCTGTTAACAAGCAAAAATCTTTCAGTCCTGTTACATGTACGTCAAGAATCCATGGGGTTGGCAGGAAGTTCAATATCTAAGGGAGTATCTGATCAGTAGATGTAAATATTGAAGACATAATGAACTTCAAGAGAGCAGAATAATAGTTCACCAAACTATATATCTCAATCTCAGGGAAAACAAAAAAGAATCAGTCTATCTAGAATTCTAACAACAATAATAGAGATCCAAACAAACAAATAATAAAATGTGAAAGCTGTTCAATACATTACATGTATATATTGAACAAATTTCATCACATCGCGAGGTTGTTTTCCTCTATATACATGAACGATGTCATCATATTCACATAAAATTGAATCTATGAAGGTATGTGTGATATAAAAAAAATAATCATATAAAATAGTAATTAACATAACTATGAAATATATAAATTGTATTTCCATCATTATTCATATCCATGATGTTTGTAATGGAATAATGAACGACATCTATTTATGAGGCAGTAGTCTGTCTTAAACACCAAAGTCGATTTTGTAACATATTTTATGGATGTTTGTGTGGTTGTATGTTTTAACATTAACACATATACATATTATTATATTTATTATTCTAAATATATTATATATGAATGATATAAAAATAATTTAAGGTATTTTAGGATGAAATAAAATAAAAGTACTAATTAATGAATGTTATCTCTTCTTCGATTATCATAATTATATTTTCAAGAACATCATGTATGGATTACAACGTGTAGGATATACCCTTACACTCGTGCAGCACTTTGAAAACAATCCAATAGTGTGTGTGCTCCCTCTTAGCACAAATAGGGTAACACAATGTTTCAGTGCTTCTTTACAATTGAACAGATGTATTCTCTGAAGTACAAATCTTCAATTTCTTACCCAGAAGCCGGTAAGAACTCTCTTGCGCACAACTGTATACGTGCGAAGACCCCAGATATTTCATGCAACCTTTAGGGTGCCATGCGCGCAATTCAAATGGCATGCGCGTAAAAATACCTTTTGGCGTGAAAAACGTTTTCGCGCAACTTTCATTTTACGCGCAACTTTTTCTCTTTTTGCGCAACTCACTTAACGTATAATTTATGCGCACCAGTGCTCGGGATTTCTTCTAAGTGTTGAGAAGTAACAAATGAGAAGGGTTAGCCTCATATTTATAAGCATTTTTGACCCCGCGCGAAGAACACTAATCCGCGCGTAAAACCTCCTCCATGCGCGTACAAACTCTTTTATGCAACTTCATATTTCGCGCCATGCTTCAATATTGCACGCACCTCATGCCTTTTCCATTTTTCATCTTTCTAAGCATGAAGCACCAATTGCACACAAAATTCTGCACCACGTTCCATATTGCGCGCAAACCCAATCTTTCCTGCGACATCAGATATCGCGCACTGCTCCAATCTTTCGCGCATTTTATGCCTTTGCCCATTTTCATGCTTCAGATCTTGAAACACATTTTGCGCGAAAACACCATTCCTCATTTTCGCTCACCATGCCAATATTTCGTGCAAACTTCATTTTTCGCGCATCCCGCTGATATTACACACACAACTTTCTTTTTCGCGCATATTGCTGATTTTTCGCGCAACCCGCTACTATTTCGTGCAACCTGCATATATTACACGCACCACTTTATTTTTGCAAGCAACATGCCTAAATTTCCACGCACTCCATTCCTTTGTCATTTTTAAAAATTCTGCCATTGAATAACTCCTTGCACATGAAAATATAAACCATCTTCAATCTTGCGCGCAACATCCATTGCCAAGCACATTTCTTCATCCCCGTATTGTCTATTGCATTGTAATTTTATCTCTTTACTGCTTCCCATAACCATTATTCTGCTCTTATCACGAATCTCACTATCATGATATTTATCCTTTGATAGATCAGCTTTAGCATCGTCAGAGTTGAAATGGGAACTGAAACTTCCCTATCCCCCAACAGCATCATTCCTTCCAATCAAAACTTTATATGACTGGCATCATCATTTCTCCCCCTTTCCTTCATAAGGCTTTCATCACAAGTTCTCATAACTCATGATATATGTGAAATACATACCATCAATGCATCGTCTGATTTTTGATCCTTCTACAAAGTGAATTGATTTATCTTCATTGAAAACAAAATACAACACTCTGCAAAGTTAACTCTTCAAATGTTCTTCTCCATTCAACTTGGTCCCAACAATATCCCCCTTTGGATTTTGTTGTCAACGATGATTCATAAATCACTGAATTTTAAACCTTTCGCAATGGATTACTTATCAACAATTCTAAGCCTACGTGAGCTAACTCATTGTAGGAAACAAAAATTATTGACAGTCAAAACCATGCTGTCCAAAAGCAGTGGCTGTGAAATCTCATAAACGTACCTCCTCATACAACATCAGAACATATTTCAATCTTCTACTTTAGAATTCTTCACTTCTTCAATAATTCTTCTCAACCTTCTTCAGAACAGCCTTCAAGCTTCTGCTTCATCATTCTTCACTTCTTCAATTTTCCTGTAAAACAACATTGTTTCCAACTACCACTCCCATAAAGAGTTAGAATATTTCACACACATACATGCTGACTTCACAGCTTACCCACAACTCTCCCTTAATACATGCTTCTTTATGGATAGATTTATGAAACAATTTGCCCCATTGACAACACTATCCAAAGGTAGGACGAGAGAGGGGACATAATCACGTACCTTAACCTTGATGAGAAGGAGGTTGTACACCCATGTTCAACCTCAATTTTGCAAATGGTTCCTTCGGTAATGCTTTTGTAAATATATCAGCAATTTGTTCAGATGTAGGAACATACTCTAGCCTCAATTCATTCTTTTCAACCTGCTCTTTAATGAAGTGGTACTTTATATCAATGTGTTTTGAACGAGACTATTTTACTGAATTTCTTGTAAGATAGATTGCACTTTGATTATCACATCCCAAGAGCAATGGTAGCTTTACTTCAACAAGTAGATCATCCAGTTGAGTCTTTATCCACATTAGTTGAGTTGCAGTTTGAGTAGCAGCAACATACTCAGCTTCATCTATGAAAAGAGTTACTGAATTTTGTTTCTTGGTGTGCCAACTAACACAACTTTTTCACAGAATGAATACTCCACAAGATGTGGATCTTCGATCATCAACATTTCCTGCCCAATCAGCATCAGAATACCCAAATAGGTCAATATTTTCAGAGCCGTCATACCGGATTCCAAAATTTGTTGTGCCTTTGATATATCTGAGAATTATTTTTCCAGTAATCAAATGTGATTCTTTAGGAGCACTCGGAAATCTTGCACATAATGTAACAGCATAGACGATGTCGGGTCTTGTGACAGTCAAATATAGCTGACTTCGAATCAGTTTTTGAAACTCTTTCTGATCAACTTCCTTGCCTTCTCCATCTTCAGACAATTTTGTTCCCACTGAAATCAGTGTGGAAACTAGTTTTGAATTTTCCATGCCAAACTTCTTCAGAAGTTCCGTAGCATACATTTCATGAGGCTGAAAAACATGATTCTTCTTCTATGAAATTTGTAACCCAAGAAAGTACTTCATTTCACCTAGCATGGACATCTCAAATAACTTCTTCATCTCCTTGGAAAATTTTTCACATGACCTTTCATCATTACCAGCAAATATAATATCATCAACATAAACAATAACGATCAGTGAAAACTCTTGACGTTTCTTGATGTAGGGATTGCTGTCAACTCTCCCTTTCTTAAAGTTCATATTCTTCAAGCAAGTATCTAATTTAGAATACCATGATCTCGAAGCCTGTTTTAGCCCATACAGAGCCTTCTTCAACCTGCACATATATCTTTCATCTTTCCCAATAACAAATCCACAAGGTTGGTCAATGTAAACATCCTCGTCAAGATCACCATTCAAGAATGCAGATTTTACATCCATTTGAATGATTTTGTAACCTCTTTGTACAGTAATGACAAGAAATATTCTGATTGTTTATAATCGAGTTACTAGAGCAAAGATTTCATCAAAGACAATGCCTTCAATTTGTGAATACCCTTTGCAGACCAATCTTTCCTTGTTTCTTATTACATTACCTCCTTCATTCAGCTTGTTTTGAAAAACCCACTTTGTACCAATAATGTTCTTGTTGTCCGGCTTGGGTACAAGTTCCCATGTATTATTCTTCTCTATCTGAACAAGCTTTTAATTCATAGAATGAACCCATTATGGATGCTCAAATGCTTCATTTATATCAATTGGTTCAAATTTTGAATAAATAGAAGTATGTGATATAACATTCATTGTTCTTCTTGTTTGAACCCTCTGATTTTTATCTCCAATAATGTTCTGAGCCTCCACTTGTTTCCTCAACCTAGGATGAGTTGTTTGAACTTCATCCTCATCACTTGATATATCTAAGTCAGATTTCTCTTCTTGAGTAGGATGAACAAAGTCTGCAACATTATCAGAATTATTAACAAAATCTTCTCTATCATGCTCGACTTCCACATCAACATATGATAGCTTTTCTTTCCCAGCATTTTCAACAACTTTTACATCTGAAGAATCAATAATTCTTCCTGTTTCTTTGTTGAGGAATCTATATCCTCTTCCTTCTGGAGCCTAGCCATGAAAAATACTGTCATCTCCTCTTTGCTCAAACTTTCCCAGATTTCCACTTTTCTTCTTTATAATACATGGAATTCCAAAGACTCTCAAGTGTTTCAGACTTAGAGTTTTTCCATAGAACATTTCATATGGAGTCATATCGGAGTTTGGCCAATAGAAACACTGGTTCTAAATATACACAGCAGTGCTCATGGCTTGCCTCCAATAATATTGAGAGATACTATGTTCAAGTAACATAGTTCTCCTCATTTCCACTAGACTTCGATTATTTCTTTCAGCCACCCCATTTTGTTGAGGTGTGTATGGTGAACTGAACTCATGCTTAATTCCATGTTTCTCAAGATAACTTTAAAAATCTTCATTCTTATACTCACCACCATTATCAGTTCTCAACTTCTTCACTGAATACTCAAATTCTTTCTCTTCGTTCCTTCTAAAACTCTTAAACATTGTTAGAGCATCTGACTTATGTCTCATGTACATAACACACGTAATGCGAGTAAAGTCATCAATAAAAGTAATGAAGTAATTATCTCCATTTGAATATTGCTTTCTCATTGGCACACATATATCTGAGTGTATGAGTTCTAAGTGTCTTTTTGAGAGAAGTTCAACTCTCTTGTGCATAGAATTAGCAATCTTCTCTTTCTCACAAATAGTGTAGCACCAATCTCTTTCTCCTGATAAATCAGGCATATCCCGAACACATTCTCACTTTGATAACTTGCACATATTTCTTTGACACATGTGCCCCAGCCTTTTATGCCATAATTTATTTTCATCCACCACACTCATGTAACAAGAGTTCTTCACATCCCCAACTTGGAACAAATTCCTTCTTGTACGTTGGCCCCTTGTAACTATGTTTCCATCATTTTCACTTTTCACAACAAATCCATCTTTTCTGAAGATCACTTTGTTGCCCTCATCACAGTGTTGTGACACAATGAGCATGTTATGTTTCAGTCCATCAACATATAGTGTTTTTCTGGATTTCATCTTTTCTTTTTCAATGATGGTCGATCCAACACCTTTGATCCTTATAGATTCATCATTTCCAAATGTCACAGTTCTATCTTTAAAGTCATTCACATTCTTTATCAGCTTTAAGTCTCCTGTCATATGATACGAACATCCACTATCAAGAATCCATGGATGTTCTCCTTTTGTAGCTTTCAAAGCAGTTTCAACAACAAGTGCTTTTTGTTCTTCCTTTTCCTTCACTTTCTGTTGTGCTTCTTCCAATTTCCTAGCCAAATCAATGTGTTCTGGTCAGAGAACCATGCATTATTTCTTTTCAGACTTATCAGACTTGTCCCTTTTTGATTTTAAAAACTCTTTCTTCTGAGGATTATTAACAAACTTTTTTTGCTCTGGTAACACACTAAGGAATCCCTTAGCAAGATGTCCAGGTTGATCACATCTTTCACAATAAGTTTCCAGTGGTTGGAATCTATTCTCAAATTTCACAACAGTCTTCTCAAATATCTTCTGAAACTTATTTGGAGATCTTCTATTTTGAAAGCATTGACTCCCCATCAATACTTGTCTTTCAAAACTTTTGGAATTGGTTTAATGTTGTTTGTTGAACCAACACATACTTGCCATGTGTCCGAATCCACCACAATACCAGCAGTAACCATAGAAAGAATATTTACCTGTGGAACTTTTATACAGACTGGAGCTGTGAACACGCTTCTCAAAAACCATCATATTTTCATTTGTAACTCTCTTCTTCAGCTAAGATTCATCAGTATTAGAATTAATAGAGGTTTTTCTTGACTCAAGATTTTTATGCACTTCTGATTTTTTGGCATTGCTGATTTTGACCACATACTTTGTATTTCCAACCTTTTTCTTATCAGAACCAGTTTTGTTTTTCATTCCAACCTTTGAAGGTAAGTTTTGTAGATCCTTGTTTGGTTCATTCTTACTGGAACATTCCCCAACTTCTGAGATATAATTTTTGGAACTGATATTCATTTCTTTAGCTTTATGTAGTTTTTGTTGGAAAAGTTCCAACTCTTCTTCTTTTGCCTTCAACTTCACTTCAAGATGATCATTATGATTCTTTGTATTCTCAAGAGAATTTTTCCAATCATCAATCTCCTTTTCCATCTTGATTTTCTCATCAGTAAAACCTTCTTGATTGTTTAATGTGGAATTTTCATTTATTAACTTCTTGTTTTCTTTCTCAAGTTTTCTGATCTTCCTCAAACATTCCTTTAGCTCTTCTTTCAGATACTGTTCAAGTTGAGTCTCTTCTTCTTCAGTACTACTACTCTCATAATCATCATTATTCACTGTTGCAAAAAATGTACTCTCTCTTGTGTTTTCAGTAGCATATTTTTCTGATTCAGTCTCACTATCATCATCTTCATCATCTTTTGACAAAAAGATGATTCTTTTTGATTTATAGAACTTTTTATTCTGACTTATACCAGAATATTTACCTTTTCGACCCTGTTTCTTCCATGACCTTCTTGGTCCTCTGTCTTCTTCATCACTGACGACATCTTTTCCTTTTTGAGGGAAATTATCTGCAAAGTGGCCAACTGCTCCACATTCAAAACATTTCAAATGGAGTTTCCATCTGTATTTCCCTATGCCTCTTTTAACATTTTTATAAAACACGGATATAATTTCATCAAAATTTTGACATACCTCATTTTCAAAGTCGGATTCACCAGCTTCTTCATTAATAAGAATTTTCTTCGACTTCTCTTTCTTTTGTGCCCTGAAATACATTTCTCTTTCAGTTTTTTCTTGGCTCTTCATGGTCTTCTCTCTTCTCATCTCATAAGTGATGAGAGTGCTGTGAAAATAATCAAGAGATAATGTTTCCGGATCTCTTTCTTCTAGCGATGAAACTTTAGCATCAAATTTGTCAGGCAGAATTCTCAGGATCTTTTCAACAACTGTAGCATATTCTATCTTTTCACCAAGACATCTGATTTTACTAACAATGTCATTAACCATAGTAAAGAATTCCCCAAAAGATTCAGATTCTCCCATTTTCAAGTCTTCATACTTCATCCTCCAGATTTGTAGTTTTTCCTTCTTCACTTTTTTATTTCCTTCATAGATATTCATTAGCCTATCCCAGATTCCTTTAGCAGTAGCGACACCTTTCACTCTAAAAAACTCACTCTCAGAAAGTGATTAGAGTAATGCATTTTTATCTCTTCCATCATTCTCAAGATTATTCTTATCGACATGAGTAAGAGGGACCTTATCATCAATAGTAGGTTATCCATCTGTTGTAGTTCCAAGAACTTCATATCCAAGAGACATTAGAAATGGCATCATTCTATCCTTCCAGATGTGATAGTTCTTTCCATCGAAGATTGGAATCCCCTTACTGTTCACGCAATTTAGATTCTCCATCACAAATTCTCTTCAAACACTTCAGCAAAGAGTAAACAAAGGCATCCTCCCTCTGATACCAATTGAAGTTCCCAATCAGGATCCAAGTATCACTGAGAGGGGGAGGGGGTGAATCAGGGATATCTTTTTCTTTTTATGTTTCCCCTTTCTGAAACAACCTTCACCTCCTGTTAAAGAGTTTCTTCCCTGCTGAACACACACATCCATAGGAACACAAGATTTACAAGGTTCACTACTCCACAAGAGTAGCTACGTCCATGGTATGGAATGCAAACAATCCAGTACCACACAATCCACTATAAAACAATCCATTGATGTTGAATAAAACGAGTAGGATATACCCTTACACTCGTGCAACACTTTGAAAACAATCCAATAGTGTGTGTGCTCCATCATAGCACAAATAGGGTAACACAATGTTTCAGTGCTTCTTTAGAATTGAACAGATGTATTCTCTGAAGTACAAATCTTCACTTTCTTTCCCAGAAGCCGGAAAGAACTCTCTTTTCGCACAACTGAATACGTGCGAAGATCCCAGATATTTCGTGCAGCCTTTAAGGTGCCTTGCGCGCAATTCAAATGGCTTGCGCGTAAAAATCCATTTTCGCGTGAAAAATGTTTTCATGCAACTTTCCTTTTGCACGCAACTTTTTCTCTTTTCGTGCAACTCACTTAGGGTATAATTTACGCGCACCAGAGCTTGGGATTTCTTCTATGTTTCGAGCATTAACAAATGAGAAGGGTTAACCTCATATTTATAGGCATTTTTACCCTGCGTGAAAAACACTAATCCGCACGTAAAATCTACTCCATGCGTGTAAAAACTCTTTTATGCAACTTCATATTTCACGCCATGCTTCAATATTTCACGCACCTCATGCCTTTTCCATTTTTCATCCTTCTAAGCATGAAGCACCAATTGCGAGAAAAATTCCGCACTGCGTTCCATATTGCGCGCAAACTTCATTCCTCAATTTCGCTCACCATGCCAATATTTCGCGCAAAAATCATTTTTCGCGCATCCCACTGATATTACACGCACAACATTATTTTTCACGCATCCCACTGATTTTTCGCGCAACCCGCTACTATTTCGTGCAACCTGCATATATTGCGCGAACCATTTTATTTTTGCGCGCAACATGCCTAAATTTCCATGCAATCCATTCCTTTGTCATTTTTCAATGTTCTGTCATTGAATAACTCCTTTCACATGAAAATATAAACCATCTTCAATCTTGCGCGCAACATCCATTTCCAAGCACATTTCATCATCTCCCGATTTTCAGGCCCTAAAATATGGAAAAAAGTGGAATACGATGCCACCTTAAACTGTGCTTTTCTGCCATCCCCATATTGTCTATTGCTTTGTCTTTTGATCTCTTTACTGCTTCACATAACCATTCTTCTGCTCTTATCAGAAATCCCACTATCGTGATATTTATCCTTTGATAAATCATCTTTAGCATCGTCAGAGTTGCATTGGGAACTGAAACTTCCCTATCCCCCAACAGCATCATTCCTTCCAATCAAAACTTTATATAACTGGCATCATCATTTCTCCCCCTTTCCTTCATAAGGATTGCATCACAAGTTCTCCTAACTCATGATATGTGTGAAATACATAAAATCAATGCATCGTCTGATTTGTGATCCTTCTACAATGTGAATTGATTTATCTTCTTTGACAACAAAATACAACACTTTGCAAAGGCTAACTCTTGAAACTTTCTTCTCCATTCAACTTGGTCCCAACACTTAATTCAATAATAAATGAATAAAATATAATATAATTGATTATTGTACTTATAATTTATGTAACTAAATTTATAAATCTAAAATAGAAATTAAAATTATAAATTATTTATAAAAAATTTTTGTTTTCAAGTAATGTTCAGTATTTTTCATAATTTATCAAAAAAATGTAACATTATAGAAAACTATAAAAAAATTCCTAAATGATAATTTGTCAATTATGAATTTAAATTTAAATTTTATTTTTTCAAATTAATTTTATATATAATTCAATAATTATTTTTATTAATATTTGAGAAAATATTGAAATTCATTTCATTGAGAGAATAATATTTTCTCACATATAACGACTTACCAACAATTGTGTATATTTTATGAATTTTTTTTTATTCACATAAAACATTTTAAAACTATTTATTAATATTTATATTACTATTTATAATCGATATGATATAATGTTCATGGTTAAATTATTATATCATAATATGTTGTGGATTGGTAAAACATAGTGTTGCACCTCACACATGATAACAAAGTGTTGCATGTCATAAAAGATAATAAATTATTTCTTATAAATAAATATTTATATGGTGTTTTATATGTGACAATACATCAAATTACATTATTTTATTCAAATATAATTAATTCTTAATAAATTATGGAGTCATATTCAATCCCCATAAATTGTATTTCTCTATTTAATTTAATTATTAAGAAACAAAAAATGATGATATTAGAACTCATCATATCCCCATGTTCCCATGCAGGATCCTTAATATGATTATTATACCAAAAGCCTTTTACCGAGTGACTGGACTCATTTATTTAAAATTTACCAATAATTTTTTAATTTTTAACATTTGTTCCACATGTGAAATATCTAGTTCCAATGGTATGACCTCTGATTTTAGTACCTCCGACATATTATTTATATACATCCATGGGAGTTATATATGGAACACATTTTTAACCAAATAGAGGATTGTTTTTAATTATGAAATGGTATACTAGCATCTAAATATGATGATGTATTTTAATATGAACGATATACCTAAGGAAATTATTTCCCTTTTTTCATACATGGTGAAATTCATTAAAAGATATTTTTTACAGTATTGGACATTAAGAAACCATTTCAATTCTAAATGATAAGAATATTCAATTATGGTCCAATTGAGAAACTGACATTGATATGAGATAGATAGTGATACCATACAATTATTATAAATAATCTCTCATGATAAATGTAATGTTGTATATAAATGGGATAGTTTTTTATAAAACTAAATAAGTGAAAAATAGGCATTTATAAATGTCCATTTTCCCATGATCATATATTAATGAATGTTCAAATTTTCCCATGTTATTAATGTGGTAAGAATAAAAATAAAACATGTATCAATTGTAGAGGATGTATTTTAATTTTTCTAAATACCGTATATAAATCATCAAATTAATAAAGAATAAATTGAATTATATTTCTTAATGTGGGATTTAGATGATTCAATACCTGATTCCAATTATTATTATCTAGAACATGAATGGTTCAATGTTTGGTAAATTTTTTATGAGGATCTATATGGTTTTGGAACACATTTCACCCACTCCCATAATTTGGATTTCATGTAACTGTTTATATGAATGTACCCTATAAAACCTTTTATCCTCCATTAATGGAATTTTATTTGATTATGTGTAGTTATAATAACTATCTACATGGATATTTTATAAATAACATGAGTAATAAAATCAGATATAATAAAACAAACCTACTAATTATTTTCTGTAATTACAAGGATAATTATTAATTAAAATCGGATATTTAGTCATATTCATGGTTAAACATTCTATTATACTGTGTATATATCACTAACCATTATTGGGAGAAAAAAATATTAAATATAGGTCTTTTCATTAGATTTATGTTGATTTATTTATAGACTGTTACCAAGTCTTCCCCAAAACCATGATGCGCAGTTTTTAATTTATTTCATATGCATTACTACAACTATTTCAAAGATTTAATATACACTATTATTAATTGAGTATCAAAAATTGAAGAAAAATATCATAGATAACAATGATAAGGTTAATATTCTGCCATGTCCATCACTATGACACTTATATAATTATTCATTTATTGAATAAATTTGGATCAATTCAAATCATTATTGATTTTTGAGGACATAAATGGATCAATGAAATGAATGAATATAATCTTTCCCATATTTATTTTTTATCCCATAAATTATATAGAATCCATTTGGTTTTATATATTTATATTAGATCTAGATACTATATTTTGACAGTTAATTTTAATGATATTCCAATAATAGTGTCCAATTTGATAAATTGAAAATTTATTTTTATATTGAATCTATTTTATCTTGCTTTGTCACACATTATCCTAATGTATTAAATGAATAGAGTCATTATATAACACATTATTCAGTTTCTTGTAGTCATTAAATATTATATTCATATATATTTCACACGGATGAAAGAACATGGATATCATTTAATGATTTTACAAAAGAATATAATGAATGAGAAACTATTTAAAAAACTTACAATTTGTGATTTTTCGCATATAATGTCACGCTATTGTGATATATAATCTCTTGCATGTTTTATCAATTGGTCTAATAACGATATATTTTATCTAACTATTTAAATAAACGACCACTATTGATGGGGTCCTAAAAACTTATGGATTTTATTAATATTAATTACACTTTTTGAATTATTTTCAGTAGATATTTTATCTACTCCTTATGTAAAAAATAGAATCTATAAATGCTACATTGGAAAAATTAATGTGTTAAAAAATATATCAAAGTGAAAATATAGTTGGTCATTTAACTAATATTATCCCTACCCTGCAATGGATAAGAGTGTGACTTATATTGATGAACTGAAAATGGGGATGCATTGTGTCCTTATACATAATGATATGATGATAATATATATTTCCTGGAAATTGATGCTTCTTATAAAAAAATACAAGACCCTTTATTTTTACTTACAATTTGTAATCAATTGATATCTTAAACAATGGAATTATATTAATTGAAAAAAGTGTGATATTTATATTGAAATTAGATTTTTTAAAATATACATTCAAACTAAAAGCATCACATGAAATAGGGATGATATTTTTTGTCGATTAATGTTTATGATTGATCAATACAGTGCCACTCTACACAAAAAAAATGGTCGATTATTTTTTAACATGAAATGATCATTATAGATTTTATTTGATGTGGATATAAAAAAGATCCAATATTTATGTATTTTCTATGGATAGCCTTGAATTCACTAATCATTGTTTGAAATGTTGTCTTTCTCAAATGAGTGTACAATTTTATCTAAGTGTAATAATTAAATAGGTGCATAAAGGATATGTGGTGTTAAAATTGGGCTTAATATATGATCCAAAGATCAATGTTGGTAGTTATGTAATGATAACAATCAATAAATTATTATATGTCCTACCAATAGCAAAGCAGTAGAAGGAATTATTAGGAGAATATAATAGATCATCATTAACTATAAGGAATGTTCTATTAGTATTTATAGATATTAAACCAAATACTTAGAGTGAGACAACATGAAGTGAGAAAAAATGTATAATGTACCTTATTTATTGTTATATCATCATATTATGTATGAGAGATATGAGTCTTATGTTATATTATATCTATAAACCATACATGAATATATATTGGAAAAAAATTACCATGGTCATGGTTTTTAGTCTCGTAACAATCCATTAAATCCCATAGTACTGTTTGGGTTACAGTCAATCTTCTAATGATGTATGCATAAATCATTTATATAAATTAAAATATCCATAATGATCATCTTTTATCGATATAAATTAATATAGTGGTCCTGATAAATTTGTTAAAACATTCTATTTTATCAAATTATTATGTAAGGTTTACCTTGATGTTCTGGAAATGATATTTAGACATTTGGGATTCAAGGTTTTATGTTTTTACTACATTTCATCATTCATTATATGGTCGTTTTAAGAGAACAATTTCTACCTAGGTGGATTTATTGTATTCAAAACTTATTTATTCCAATATTTGTTGGTATCAATATCTTCCACAATTAGTTTATTAATACAACAATAGCTTCCACCCGATCATTTTATTGAATCTTATAAATCCCTCTCTAGAAAGGATACTGTGTATTAAATATATTTTAAAATATTATATAATGTAATATATTAGGAACTACTCTATAAGGGTATATATAATAAATATTTAAGTCCATCTAGAAGAAGATAAATTCAACATAGTGTATATAAAACAATTTTGCGGACTATCATCGGTGGGATCCAAAATTCAAGGTCTGTGATATTTGTTTTCTCTATATTTACCCAAGAATAATGGTCCATAGAATCAAAATAAAGGGAATTATAATCCCTATGTATATATATACCTTGGATATTCTTTATTAGTTTGGGATTTTTGTTTATCATGTTTAATTCGCACCCCTACTTCTCTTATGTTCATGATTTGTTCCATATATCGCTCCTACAAAAAAGTATGTATGTCGTCCATCACATGTAATAAGATAGATGAATATACCACTATATCATGATCATTCCTTTAATTATATACCTATATAAATATTTACTTTTTGGGAAAATGTTATATGGAAGAATACATCTAACTCGATTAAAGATCATTGGAGAAATAAAAAAACAGTGAAGCTACATGTGCACATAATAATGTATTGTTGTTAATATATAATATCTATTTTATTACTAATGTGTTAAAATTTAAATTATGAAATTACTTTTAATGGGGATTGAATATAATACCCAATTATTTTATATGAATTTCCTTTTTAATAAATCCTTATGTATGTGATATCTTATCTTACATGAAACCTCTAGTCTATATGAGTCGTTGTATAGTAATTCCTTATAAAATATCTTTTAAACATGTTTGTATGAATAGAAATAAAAATATTTTTCGAATATATGTATAATTGTTATTATTAATTCAAGTTTATTGATTAATTATTAATATATATGTACTCAAATTCAAAAATTTCGTTTTGTATTTTAATTTAAGGTTTTATTAATAAATGGGTTTTATAAAATGTATGTTCATGATCATTATAAAAGAATTAAACATTTTAATAAATTCATTTTGTGGAAATGAATTTTATTTTAATACTAAATATATAAATATAAACTTATATAATTTTCTGGGATATTTCTAAAAAGATCAATTTTTCATTATATAGTTTGAAATAGTTTTTTTAAATGAAATTTCATATCAAGTAAATATCTGATTTCATATAGTGATTTGTTCCAATATTTACTAATTATCCATTAATTATAATTAATAAATATAATTACATGGCATTCATCCTTATACATGACATTTGTATATTCTATTTTCTATAGATTGGAAAAAACCATTCAAATTAAATTTTTATGAATGAAAGGTAATTGAATAATAAAAATATTATAACCTATATTTATTGATTGTTTAATTAAATTTACTTTTTATATATTTTATATAATAATATAAAATTCTTTTTTATTTTTATGTGTAAATGATTGGAAATAAAAAAAATTCTTAAAAAATCATTTAAAATAGGTTTTTGTAGAGGTTTGATGAAATAAATATTATTAAACTCAAAAAAATATAATTGGAATATAATAATATTAATATCATATTTTTAATAATAATAAATAATATAACTAAATAAGAAAATTTTAATTTTTTCTCATATTTAATAATAATAACAATAATATTTTATTACCATAGTTAATTTAAAAACATGATTACTGTGTGGTTGAATAACGATATAATGGTGTTATTTCCATCTACATGCAAGAAATTATATTTTTTGTTGGATATTTTAACATTATTTAACGCTAAATTTGATTCCTAGACCACTTGGGTCAACCATCTCATAAATGATAATTTAATTAATTTAAATCTTATAAAAGATTTATTGTTTTCCCTCCAATCACATAAATAATTGAACCACATAACCTCCCATATTAAAATAATTTAGGCATACATTCATCAAATATAAATAATAGAAAATGAAAAATAAATCATTACATTTATTATAGATCTTATTTTAGTCTTAAGAGTCTAGTACATCAGGTCCTAAGAAGCAATCCAATGGAGGAATCTCAATGAAGAGGTATACAATTTATTGAAGAACATTGAATATTATTTCCTATTCTACATCATCATAAAATGTTGTATCAATAAATAATTTATGAATTAATTATAATAAATATAATTATATGATATTATGTTGATATATCTACCATTTAATAAATATTAAAATTCAATTGTTAAATGATAATATAGCTTGGTCATATGTGCAAACCACTTCCTACATATACTGATACAAATCATTTTCCCCCACCAACATTAATGGTTTGAAATTAAAAATTAATAAAACATTTATTATGATAATTATATTATAGTAAATATCTGTAGTGGTATATTATTATTAACCATTCATTTTATATATCCATCAAAAAATGGAATCGTCCCTCATGCGTATATATGGACTACTATCTCCATGTAGTGGGGTAATTTAATTTTAACCACTATTTTAAATTATTGGTTATAATAATTTATAAAATAAAGATATATTATATTTATATATTGAATAATGTTTTATATATGATTTAATATTGATCAATTTACAAGGACCATAACCATTAAAAAAACATGGGGAAAAAGGAAGTTGTCTACATATAAAATCATGATAATATTGAAATATTGATCTTGAACGAGTGAAAATATATTATAAGAATAAAATATGGATTAATATAGTAATTATAATTATTACTTAAAGTAATTATAATTAATTTAGCTTCATTATATAATCTATTATATTACATATAAATCAATTCAAGCTATACCGATGGATTTTACATTAGAAACTAATTTTCGGCTAATAGTAATGGATAAATATTCTTATGATGAAATTTTATGATCTATCACCCTATATTTATAGTAATTTTTTCCTTATATAATTTAATTGAATCATTTACCAACATAATTTCATTTTTAACTCATTATGTACTCAATAATAAGAAATAATATTCTTAATGAAAATTGTCCTTCTTTTCCCCTTCGGCCGAGATTCTTTTCATCCATATCTATATTTCCCGTAGTATATTCTAATTAAATATTTTAATATTATCCATATATAGATTAAATTCATATTTAATATATTATAAGATCCTTATAATGGATGTAATTAATTCTACATTACGTTTTCCAAACACGGTTCTTTTCTATTTTTATAGCAATTTTGAGTGTCTTTTTGTTGAAATACGCCACCTTAATGACTTTCAACACCATGAGATATATATTTTTCAAAATTAATAAACTATAATTATTATTATTTTAATGAAATCATTTTTCATCATGTTTTAAACATTTATTGATTCGAAATATATGATATCAATTAAAAATTCAACTCTACAAAATAAATGTTTTAGTGATATTTTAATTGTATTTTTATTGATAACAAAAACTGTTTACGTTCATGATGATTTACAAGGTATAAGGTATAATTATATCATATTTATCCTTGTATTTATTTCATAGTATTATTATGATTATATATTATGAATATCATAACCATTCCCTTGGAATTTATTTAATATTATGAAGAATGATTTTTGATCATGTGCCACAAATATATATGTTTATAATTTTGTGATGTAGGTAAAAATAATAAAAAAAGTATAAAATTAATACTGAAATATTGTTAGAGCATGTGATAATAATGACCCTAATTGGGATTCCACTTATTTCCTTGAGTGATATTATCAAATAAGATAGGCTTGGTGATAGCTTTTCATGGATCTGGATATATTATTAATTATATCAAACTCATATTTTTTTATTTATAGTGCTTGATAAAATATTATGCCTTGTTTCAGGATTACGATATATGAATTTATAAGTATTATTTTATATGGTTTAGATCATGTTACCATGAAATGTTTCTTATCTTGTTGTTAAATATGATCATTTGTAGATATATATTTATTTTCCCATATTAAGCATCAGACCACAACATTTTTTATGTTTCCCTTCTCCATGTTATGGAGACTGGTTTTACAGTTTTAGGTTTATGATGGGTTGTTGTTATAAAAACCTAATATTAATGGATGTTTTTATTTTCTATTCTAATAGTTCATGTATTCTAATTTTCAATGGCTTTATCAACTATAGTCTTTAGGATTTTATTATTGTTAAATGAATTGAATGTTCTTTTGAAATTATATAATAGTTATTTATGTAAATAATATGTTACTGCAAAAAATATTATATTATGTTAATTTTATGGTATCACAATAAGATCATTCTAATGAGTACACAACTATGTTATTCTAATATTTATGTATCTCACAGATTGTTTCAGTTGATATATAGCGTTACATAATATATTTTTTATGAAATTTTATTTTACCATTCCCTCATAAAATTATATAATATAAAATTAAATACATTATTCAATTCAAAGAACAATTCAATATAAGAACCAAATAATAATAAAAACTATATGTTTGTTAAATCAAATTATAATATCAAGCCTTGAATCACTAGGGTCAATCCAAAAAGCCACATTAACTCAATTTTATATCTCTATAAACTATATATTTTAGATTAATAGTGTGGGTATTTAGTGAAACCATGGGTACAAAATCCATATCAAAAAGGGAATTATATCATTAAATTACCCAACATATAAATAATATACAATTAGAGAATTAGGTAACAAAAAACATTCCAATTATACAAATGTATGTGGAAACAATATACTCAAACAAGAGTAAAAGTAACTAAACACCCACATGTTTTGTAAAATTTGATAATTATTAAACAAAAATGTATTAAATGAAATAAACCATATCCACGACACATATAATCCACCTCTCAAGACTCATAGTGATTTATCCCACTAAATGATAATTTAAATTCCAAACAAAACATAGTGATGTAGTAGGTGAAATAATGATGAGAACTAAGGTTATATAGACTGTTGAGTAGAGGGAATTTATGACATCGTAGGAAAAAATGAGGTATTGTTCCTTACTAGTTTAATGAAATGTATGTGAATCTGATATTTTCACAATTACATAAAATGAGAAAATATAACATCACAATAATAACGTATTCACCAATCATATATATGAAAAAGAATTGGTTTTAATTGATTGCAGTCTTACCATGCCACCATGAACCCTAAATATACATTATATCATTACAATACTAATGTATAATATTAATATAAGTTAAGAGTGACTAATATAGTTAGATTAACGACCCCCTATGCTTATAACACATCTATGAGAAGTCTCAATTTACAGTGATGGAATGGACCATAGGACATGATATCATCTCCCCATATCGAGAAAGGATTCTAGACTATTGTACCCCATATATTCCAATAGTTAAGAATCCATTTCATCATTATTACTATTCACTATTATGAGTTAGGACTGCAGATCATCATTCCCTTATAATATTATTAGTTCTATTATCATCATTATCATATGTTGTGTGACCCCCCTCCCCCACCACCCCACCCACTAAGGGAGACACAACACATGAAGTCCCCATGTGTCATGTATGAAGAATAACCTCATATAAATAAAAAACACATAACACAGAAATTTATACAAGTCAATCATATCATTAATTAAATCATATTTTATTTGTGTATATATATATATATAAGATCAACATCAAATATGCTACACAAATATACATAAGAATAGTCATAGAATAAAATATCATAAAGGGAATCATGAGATACACACATTCCCACATAAAGTCAATACATATTGGTATCAACATGTTATGATAGCACACATATAACATAAGAGAGAAAAGTCAACTCATGAATTTATCATGGAATATCATCCATAGTTATAGCGTCTATACATGTGATCACAGAAAAAAATTTCCATTATTCATAAAATATCACATTTAGATCCCTTTGATGGTTGTGGTCAAATTGTCTTCAGGTGATGATGGTAGTAAAATGTGTTCGTAGTTGAATGTAATAGTATGATGTATCATACATAGTCTTTCTATAGAAACTGGTCATAACGAGCAGTTGTAGTATTTAATAGTAGTTTCTGGTATTAGAAGGTGATGGTAGAAGAATTAGTCTTAATGTAATAGCCATATTCTAGTGGTATCAGATGGTGATAGTAGTTTTCGATAGAATACAGTTGCAGTTGTTTGCTGTAGCATGATCCATGATTTTAAAAAAAATATTTTCCCGATTTTAATTTTGTTTTACGTAAAATTTTTATAAAGATATATTTTCAAAAAAATCAATATAAACTATAAATTTTATCTATATCAAAAAAAATTAACAAATTAAATGTCTCTTCCAAGTGGATTTATATGGAATTATAATTACTATTTGAATAAAAATCTGAAGTCCATCTGGTTCCCTATTCTTATCTCATTATTCCATCATTCAAATAATTGATATATTATTATAGTATGTATTAAAATTCAATATTCTTTACCATTATATAATCACCAAAATGAACTATGAGAAAATTTTTTGACATTTTATGGGTGTTTCAATTGTCCAGTTGATACATTATTTTGGAAATGTCAAGTCACATTTGAGGGTATGAAATCATATGGTTATAGAACGGATGAAATTTTCACTTACATGTATGAGAGATAATTTTTCGTTTTATATTTAAGGGGAAACATGAATTTTATATTGTTTTAATTATTTATGTTATTAAATTAATTTTTTTTATAAATAATCTAATGTTAGAATGCATGTTATTGATGAAAAGATAAACGAAATGTAAAAAAAATACTATATAATGATTTTGGAAAATATAAGTTAATAGAATGAATTTTTAATTAATTTTATTAGATTATTATAGTGGATTAAATAGTTTTACTATATATGAAACCCATGATAATTAATTGGTTCACTAAAAATGAAATTGTTTTTTATAAATATAAATTGTTGTTCTATAAGATCCAATTTTCATGATATGGATGAATTCATTGGGTATGGGTTTGAGTGAGCTCATTTTCATGTAAAGGATGTCTACCTTATATTCTGGAATATTTTTCCACGTTTATTATTCCATATCATGTTGGAATTCTATAATATTCTTTGGATTTGATAACTCTATATGATATGACAATATTTTGGGAGGGATAATATAATATAATAGGATCACTTGATAACATGAAATTCAATGAATATTTTAAAGGTGGAATGAATTTTGATTTACATGTGGGTGTTGGGGATGGTTCCATTTTATAAGAGGTTTATAATAGATTTAACTCCATTGGTAACTCCTATGATATCTTTAACTAAAGAGGATCAGGCTTTATAATGATTTTTTATCATTAAAAAACTATCAATTACCCAAAGGATAATATTTTTAGTTCTGAAGTCCTATGATTTAAATTAAGGGGATATCATTTGTGACAATATTAACGATTCACATCTTTTTTGGGATATACTCTAATGCACTAGAGATTCATTGATTCTTATGCGTCTCATCAGTTACATATGAATGAGAAATAATTTGTAACCAATGATATTTAGTTCATGGATGTTTTATTTTTCGTTTTTTTGGGATAAATGTCCTCATTTTAGAGAAGTTATTTGGTTTTCCAAGTCATAAGAGCACATCGTATGTCTTATACTAGCATGATATAAAAATCTAAAAATAAAAATGGATGGTATTATTTAATGACTGTAACTATGATATTTTTTATACACAATTCCATGTAAATATTTTAGATGATGTGTTTAGTAGGAATTATGGTCCAGATGATGTGAAAAAATCAGGATTTTCCAAGTGCGTGATGAATGAAACCTCATTGAAGAATCTTGGTATGGAAAAGGAATGATGTAGGGGATATATTTTCCATAATAATGTGTAGTCATATTTGGAGTAGTAGGTATCAGATTCCCGAAATTTGGATATTATGGTGGAGGTCATGAGTGAAGGTGTTTTTTATGTCCCTAAAAGGTTTTCTAAGGTTGGATGACACAAGGTGTTATCGTAGTGAAATACTTTAAACCATTCAACAATTCTTGATATGGATCTCCCTCAGTCCCATGGATAACCCATTAATGTATTTCATTTAGATTTATTATATAAAATAAAGAAATTATCTGATTAGAATGCGGATGCAGATAAGGAATAGATTTTGGAACCACGACCGTTCTATGCAATAAATGGTGTTTGGTTTGTGTTTTTTTGTCAATCCTCAATAGATTTTCAGATGGTATTCCATGAAAGGGAACATACAGTTTGAGCATACAATAGTATTGAAGGTGACCTCAATTCCCAGTGTTTTCCAAATATTTGGGACATAAAATCCTGAAATGGAGAAATGTTTTTTTGGAAGAATAAGTTTTGTGTAAGATTATAGGTGTTTTGTAATCTTGCGTGTAAGGAATTTTTTGAGATCAGAATGTTGAAAAATGGAAAAAGCATGAGCTAGCGAAAAATATAGAGTTGTGTGTGTATAACAGTTCTTGTGTAAAATGAATTGCATGTAGAATGAGATTTTATTCATGGCATGATGGATTTTGAGTGTGGGATTTAGTGACACCTATATATAATATTTTATCCCCCTCATTCATCATGGTTGAATAATTAGATAAGATCTGAGTTCTATTGCGCTTAAAAGTTGCTCGAAAAGGGAGTTTCCCATAAAATTCAGTGTTGCGGGGAAAATTTAATGTTGAACGAAAAAATGTTAGTTGTGTGGAAAAGATAATTATTCTTGAAAAAAATGTTTCATGTAAAATATGAAGTTTCACATAAAGGTTATAGTTTCCATAATGATTTTTCACACGAAAATAACATCTTCTGCATAAAAATATGTTCTTTCATGCACATGGACGTCATTGAGTGCATTTGTTAGTGTAGGTTGAATACATGTTCTAAATATCTGGTCTAGTGGTTCAGTACTTTCATGTCCATCAATTCATCACTTATATTCAAGCATTGTCACGTGAAGAATAGAGACAAATATTTATGTGCAAATATATTGAAGGGACCTTCAAATCCATTAACTGAGTGTGACTTCACCTAGGACATTGAGCCCGGGGGAGTTAATAGAATGATCTGAAGGAAGCAATGAGCTATCCCTAAAAATTTGTAAAGGTAGTGTGTCTGGGACAGAGTGACTATACCCAAACTATATAATCCACAATTATTGATTTTTAGTGGAATTAGGTATGACTGAAAACAAGTTGGTATATTCTCCTTGGACGTAGCTCTTTTGGGTGAACCAAGTAAAAGGGTGGTTTGGTCTATATGCATGTGATTGTATGTAGCTTGCTCACATTAGTCTTACTGGTTAAATAAGTTCATACCAACATGTGAAAACGATCCTTGGTTAAAAAAATCTGACACCCTGATTCACCCCTCATCACTCAGGGTGTCTCAGGGTCCTATATTAGATGAACGAAGTAGTAAAAACATTGAATGGGTAAAATTAGTTCTTAATTTAGTCACCAATTGTGCATTATAACTGATTCAAATTCTACACCCAAGATACAAATCCATGGGAAATATTATCATGTTGATTCACATTTACCTTATATAATATTTTGATGTATTTTAATTGATAATGAAAATGAATGACCAAGGATAATACTAATGATTCATTGATTGAAAATAATTTCTCAGGATAATGATATCCTATGAATATGTTTTCATGATTATATCATTACCAAATATGATTATTGTTTCACAAAAGGATTTTGGGTTATGGTAAATGACTAGAAAAAGAATTTTAGATAGTCCTGATATATTATTAATTTCTCATTTTTAAATAATCTTATTTTCATTTATAGCTTGGGATACAACGAACACTATATTTTAATGAACCATACTATTCATTTAATATTATTATATCAATAGGAACATTATAACCTAGCTATTAAAAATATATTTTTGAATATATATAGTTATATTAGTCAAAATTACTATAATTGATTTAGTTAATTATTAAATATAAATAATTGTGGAATTATTTATTTTTAGTAAATTTATATTATTCATAATATTTATTATAAAAAATTGTGTTTTTTAATTTTTTACAAAAACAGGTAAATTGTTTCAACAGCTATTAGAAATGTATATATAAAAATTACCTTCTACTATTTAATAAAAAATTAAAATTATCATTGATTAATTTTTTATAATTCTATGAAAATTTTTATTCATTAGTGAATAGTTAAAATTAATGATAATTATTAAGAAATCAATATTAAAGCATTTTCATGGTTATATTGAAACACCCCATGTTTTTATGGACCATTTCTTGAAATAAAATAAATTAACATTCAATTAGGTCTTCTAATACAATAATTAAATCATTGCATTAACATGGTACTCATTCAGCATACATTACATATAACATAGACTTGGCATACATTACATAAATCACGGACTCTCCAGATGATAACTGCAACATTATGTTTCTTGGAAATATCATTTTACTGTTATAATTATTTAAATAAGATTATTCTAATGTACATGTTAAAAAATTAAGTTGAATAGTAATAACTACTTCTCAAAATGATTTTTAATGTTTTTATATAAATAAAACCGATTGACCATGGAATATATAATTTTTTAAAGGCATTGTATTTTTTAGAACACTATTTTTTAAATGAACTTATTTTAATATAATTTTGTGAAACATAATAATATTAATTTTGGAGAAATTTAGAAGTTTAATTTTATAAAATAGACTTCTTCTTTTAATTAAATTTTTTATATTTTCTTAGGAATAATTTTTTGGTTTCTTCTATGAAAAATCATTTTTGGATCAATAGTTAAAAATATTGTATTGCAATTCAAAAATGATTTTTAGTATATCTTATTTATAAAGATAAATTATATTTTAAATTGGTTTCAATGTATCATTGGATAACCTATTTATCAATTAATCCTATGTTTTTTCATTATTAGAATAATCACTTTGAAATTGGGCATAAATACATATCAATCATTTCGATATTTTGAGTTTAAAAACCCAAAGTGTTGTCATGTCAATGGGATTAAATTTAAAAATATATAATGAATATTATTTGATTGGAATGTGTAACAATTTATACAAAATTATGAATCATAATTATTTTTAATTTCTTATATTCTTACAATATTCTTTGACGAAAATTATAAGTGAATGAAGTTATAATTAATTACAGTGATGAAGATTAAAAATGCAATAAACATTAAAATTTAGGGCCCAAATAAACTATTCAATTGAAAAAATCCAAAATTATGTAAAAATTTCTTCCATTTACCTTCCATTATAGAGTTTTTTTGGAGTTAGTTTTCTAGTAAAAATAATTGGTACAGCTAACTTGTTTTAAAAAATACAATGTGTGTCATTTCCCTCATATATAAGAGTCCTCCAACTTCCCCACTTACTCACATATATCAAACTACTTTTTCCAAGAAATTTTCTACCCAATAAACATTTAATAATCACTCCATTTCTTTTTTTATCCTCCCAATGTCCATAAATCTTTCTAAGAAATCCATTAAGTGAAAACAAGAAAGAGATTCCAAATTATGAAGTAACACCCTCCCTCAAACTTCTTTTTATTATATTTGATCTCCACCACCTCATTTCATCATATTCCATTGATATTATACAAAAACCTTATTTTAAATATTTCGAGTGGTTTCTATATGAATGTTTTCACTGAAACCTACTAAAAACTTCATCCAATGGGTAACTAATTAACTATTTATCTGTACAAAAACCACCATCTCACTAAATGAGGATTGATCATTATTTCATTACCACCTCCAATGGTGTACGCTGTGAATGAAACTATATTTATATATTTTATATATTATATTAATTATTTTATTATTTTATTTCAGTACTTTTACCACTACTATCATGATAATTTCCCTTGTATTAAATACAATAATTTTGTTTGTGAAAATGCGGACTACCACTCCCATAATGTTATGTAATTCATTCACACACTGTATAGAATGCATTTAAAATGTGATTAGTGAATTTATGAATTATTTTATTTAATGTTTATAATTTAATAAATAAATATATTTAAATATGCTTACATATATGTGATTTATGTTCTTTCATCCAATACGACAAATAAACAGAAACAACGTTCATGTAGACGTACGACCTACCGTCTCTATGAACATTATATTACATTTAATAATTTTATATTATATATTTTATTATAATAAAATTATAACTATAATAAATTAAATATATATATCTCTCTTGGTTTAACTTATATAAAACACAATATATATGTATATGAACTAAATATAACACAAATTAAGTCACATGCTAAGAACAATGATAATATTACAAGAAGATAAAAACCATATCATCAAATTTATAATAACTGAGTAATATATAGTAATAAAAATTCCATATATGGTATTATATATAAGAATATTCTTCATTAAAATATTTTAAATAAAAATAATTTTATTAAAAAACAATAATGTACTAGTGCGATGAGAGTCAAGACAGAAGGTATGTTAATTTGATCTAACATTTTATTTCTATGAGATACATTCATTATAACAATCAATTAATTTTTGTGGTATGTATGCATCCAATTTATGAATTATATGACTCATAGTCCTAAATTTTTTTATACATAAATATACATTTTAGAATCTTTATTTCGTGGTGTTTAGTTTCACAATTTACCAGATCAGTAAAAAAACATTCTCTCAAATTTCCATCCTTTAAACACATGTTTTTTATTCATATAATTTTTTTTTCAAGGTGTATATACATCTATTTTAAATTTTATGTCCTGTATATAATTCTTTTAAATATATATTTTACTAAATTTAAATTCCTTTGATTACATTTAGAGTTTAATCCCATGTTACCTATTGATAAATGCTATTTGAAATAATCTCATCAATTTTCAAGATTGATTATTCTTAGCATTCTATTATTGAAATATTATGTTCCATATGTCAAAAAAAACATGATATTACCTATCATATTTTTATTCAAATTTTATCTATGTATTTGTACCATTCTCCAATATTTGGTTCTTAAGATAATTAATAATTGGTTTTTAATATAAATCTAACCATATTTCTTTCTTTTGTAAAAAAAATATGTTTTACAACAAAACATGTGTTTTTTGTAATTCTATAAAAATTATTACATGAATAAATTGTAAAATTTTATGAAATTTTATTCCAAATGATTTCATGTCAACATTTGATGTTTTGATAACATTTTTAATGTAAATGGTTTTCAAATGTTTTTTATTTTAAAGATAATATTTCAATGAAGTAAGGATATCTTCCTCATGAAAAGTTTTTAAAAGATATTTTGAAATTATTTACATGATAAGATGACATCTTTTAGTGATACTCATTCCATTATTTGAATGTTTTTCATTTTTTCGTTCATATTATTTCTATGAATGTTTTATTATTGAATGACATGTTGTTTATGAAATGAATTTCACTTCCACAGGTTATATTACCTTGTACCTACTTATATTCACTAGTTTTCTATGATTATTTTATTTTTAAACATGTATTTTTCCATAGGTTAAGATTTGATTACAATTTTATGTCCAAAATTACATTTAATGGGTTATGATTTAATTTTTTACGATCCTTTCACGCATAAATTTATCATTTAATTATGAATAGGGTGGGACCTATATCTCCCACCAATGAATTGGGTAAAGATTTATATATCATTTGATAGATCAGGATTAAATGATAAATCAAATTGGTTCAGTATTACATTGTTAGAAAGAGGAGTGAACATGGATCAGAATTATAGGAGTTGAACGGTGGTTAACCAAATTCATTTAGGGACATTGTCAACCGATATGGATGAATAATAAATTACTTGGCTACTTTCGATGTAATTATATATTTGTATGTATATTAAAAAATTCCATGTTTCATTCCTTTGTTTTGAGTTTATGTAATATGTTCTTTATTTAATTAATAATCTTATATAATAAACTAACATTAATTATGCAATGATTTAGGATTGTGATCATTTATATACAAGTTATTATCTTATATTTTCAAGTGAATTTTCTTATAAACTTATGCTCATGATTTTGTTTATGTATCTCCATCGATTACCGTTATTGATGATTTCATTTCCCCCCATTTTATTTTTACTACCTTGGTGTATGAAGATATGTATTTTTTATGGGTCCAATAAGGGTGGTAGATATAAGGAACCTATTGGGATATTATATATCTCATTTATGTTCTATTGTTAATGATTCCATGTTTCCAATGGCACTCGACATGTAAAATATCTTTGCATTTGTTTCTATCATTGTTTATGTATTCATCCAATGTTATGTATTATTAATGTATGAATATCGAGGGTTTATATAATATGTATTGGGTAAATGTTTTAGTTTTAATATGTATTATAGTATGAGTTAAACTTAGTGATAACCCTAATGAAATAACAAAGGATATATCTAAGGATATAGATAATCATTAGAAAATGTATAGTAATTTATGAAAAGGACATAGTTGGTGGCGTTTTTATCTATATATCCCATTATAAATACTAAAAGTGGATGTGGATATAGAAAATATATATGAATGATTAATACCACCAAGAAGTTGTTTTGATCATTATATGTGGTAATCTCATACATGAGAACGAGCCTTCCTGCTCACATGGGTTGACACTCTTAGGGGAAATGAATTCGGAATTCACAAACTCATCATGGACAATTATTAAGGATATAATTATAATAATTATATGAGTAACCAAGGATAAATAAATGGTGACATAGGTTAATTAATTTGTTAAAATTTAGACATCATATAAGATAATTTTCATGATTATGCGGTTCCTCGATCTGATAATTGTTTCTTACTCCATTATTTGATTTTAGTCAATGGCTAAAACCCAAAGAAACCATGTTAATAGTGATTGAAATATAAAATTACATTATTTTATTCCTGAGAAACAAAATTCAAGGGGAGTTGTTTTTATAACACCCATTTCTATGCTCTAATATATTTCTCAAGCTACGATTCATAGTGGACTTCCAAATGACCTAAATAGGGAACATAATTATATTAAGCCTTTCATGGAAAAACTTCCACATTAATTCACATGGTCTTCTTATCCAATTGTTTCTGAATAATGGATCGGTTATAATGAATTTTATTCAACATTTTCTAGTTTTTTAAGCATGAGAAATTTATTCTTGTTTTTTATTTCTTTGAAGGTGATGTGGAGTAGTTAGTGCCCTTTAATCAAGAATTTGAGTCTGAAAGTCGAGATTAAATACATGGATTGGGACAGGTTCAATAACATTATTTTCAATAATTACATTACATATATTCATTTTACCATGATGTTGAAAGTGTTAATTTATTTTAATAAATGATATGATGAAGAAGTTGGTGACTACAAGTCTAATTTAATGAGGAATAAAGCTATGTTTTAGGAATTTTTATGAAACGTGAAAATAAAGTCAATAGGTTCTTCCATGTTTTAAATACATGTCTCCAAATGGATTTGTCTATAATAAAATTAGTATATAATAAGATTTTTTTTTGCGAAATCTATGATTAAATAGTGGTTTGAGTGATTTATCAATCTCATGGATTTGATAACAAAAAGAATATGTTGTTTATTTGAAAATGCAAAAACCACAAAGAGAAGAAGATAATCATTATTTTATTCTCTATGCATGGGAAGAATCATTGAGGATATTTAAATAATGGGTCAAAATAAATTTATGTTTTCAAGGGAATGTCATTGGTAATTTCATTTCTCAGGTGATGAGAAGAAGTTATAAAATGGTGTAAATGGAGAAAAAATACACCAAATTTACCTCAAAATCCATTGCGATACAAGTGAAATGAGAATATGAATTGCACTAACCTGTTGAAAAACTCAAGGGCGTGTAATGATGATCGAGGTTAGGAACCTCTTAAGATGATGGAAAATGAGAAATCTGATAAAATCACTATTTTTGGAGAGGGGTGTGAAAGCGACAGGTTGAAACATACACATAATATACACTATATAATATTTTATGTATCATTTGATATATATCACCAACTATTTTATATCTAATGAATTTTATAAGGTTTTTAGTATTCCATAAAAAATTATATGTTGAATTTATAATGACAACCACAAATAGTATACTGATTTCTTCCCAAGTCTATGATTCATCTCGGTTTGCGATTTGTTTGAACTTTCTTCCTATAAATCTACTCATTATTCATGTATTTGAATTTAATGTCATCATAATCATGGATAAGATTTTGCTTCATAAATATTAGATCAATAATCAGTGATGGGAAGTTGAATTTGATATATCAAACCATCATATGATTATTCATTAATTTTATGGTAAGAATCATAATGATATTACATCATGTTTATGGGTCTTAATTCGAATTTAAAATTATTGTTTATCGCAAATGGGTGGGGAGAAAATAGAAATCAATGATATTTATATAGTTTAATAGTTTTAGGATTTCATTTAGTAAGAGTATCCTATACATATACTATGTAATGAATTTTATTTATAAATATAACTCATACCTAGTTCCCCTAAAATTTCAATTACACATTATAGAATAGCCCTAATTGAGATGACGTAATGCAAAAATAATCCCTATGAAATATTTGTTTACAGATTCATTCAGCCAAGTGTGTCGCCATGGGATTGTCTTTCTCTATTTTTGAAAAGGAACGATTGATCTATGTGACTCTTCATTAATTATCATGAGTTGATGAAGATCAAAATCATATAGAATAACCTTTTAATCATAGTAATGACTTATTTGGTCAAGTGGATAGTGCTCAGTAATTTTCCATGAGTGACCTTATTTCAAAATATCATCATTTGAGGGCCATGATGGCGGATATACCAAATAAAACATTATCTATAGAATTTGGACACAATAAATATATAGTTAATTCATTTTTATAATGAATTAACTTGATATTATCATAGATTTAATGAATAGATTATATATATATTACCTCTTATAGTTTATGTCAATCGTTATAGATGATATTATTTTATATTCAATGTGAAAGGAATAGCTTGATGATAACATGAGAATTTTAATAAAGACCCTAATGGAGAAGAATTTATATGAAAAACTAACAATGTGTAAATTTTGGTTGAAAAATATTATATTTTGGGCCCACATAATCTCATGATATGAACTATACATAGATCCGTTTGATATGAAGGCTACCTAATTCTATCCTAGTGCATCCACAATTATAGAGATCCATAAATTTCATAGTTTAGCTTGATATTTTCTATAGTTTCTTGAGAATATTTCATGAATATCTATTCCTTTAATCAATATAATTGATAAGGGTGTCATGATATTTTAGACAAATGAATGTGAGGAAAATTTCCAGGATGTTAAGAGAAGGTTTGTAAAATATAATGTTTTGTCATTAACATGTAGTGAGGAAGGGTTTTAAGTATTGTTATGCATCCTAGATGGTATTTTTATGTGTAATTATGAAGGAAAACATGGTTATATCTTGTTCCATAAGGAAATTCCATAATTCTTTAAACAAAATATGCAAATCATAATTTAGAGATTGAAACAGTAATTTTATCATTAAATATTTTAGGGGATCATATTTATTGAGAAAATTATAATATATATATCAACCATAAAATTATAATATGTATATATATTCACACAGAATTATTTCTACATGCGTTAGAGAGGATGGTCATAGTTGATAATATATTTTAAATTGTTATTAAATTACCATCATGGGAAAGATAACATTGTTGAAGATCCTTTTATTCAAAAGGATTATTATAGGCTATATATGATAAGAATATGAAAAGATCAAGTGTCTATGAATTTTTAAAGCATGGATCCATGAAACATGATTGAAGAAGAAATGTCTGATCTTTATAAAATGAATGTATAACCTTTTATCTGAGTGTATTTTAGATATGAAAATGGATGATAGAATTTTCTATGAGTTTAACATTGATCGTGATGGAAGGATATGTTTCCAGAACTATGTATGTGTTCCTTCCATACCATATTTGAAGAATAAATTATTAGGGGAAGTTAAAATATCATAATTTTCTACTCATATGAGATGTATGAATATTTATATGAACATTAAAAAATATTTTTATTGGGAATAGATGATGTGATATATTGTAGAGTTTGTTTCTAGGAGTTTGGTATGACAATAAGTTAAGGGTGAATGATAAAATTGAAAGTGTATGTTTAATCCATTACCCATACTAATATGGAAATAGGAGAATATCACTATGAATTTTTTCAATAGACATCCCCTAATATCTAAATGGATTATTTCTATATGATTGGTATTTGATCACCTTAAAAATTCATCTTAATTCATCTCTACTAGAGAATAGTTCTCTCCCGATAAACATTATATTACATTCATTATGAATGTGGTGAGGTTATAAAGAGTACAAAAATATATTATATCTTATCGTGATCTAAAGATCCCCTACGTGTTCTAGATATTTCTTATGAAGGTACATGATGGACATTTAAATTTAGGAACTTCTTACAATCCTTGGAAACATGGTCAGTTTGAAAGAATAATTCACACCCTAAATGATATGTTGAGATTTTGGTATCTATATTTAATAGGTGATTAGGATCAACTCCTTTCTCTAGTTGAGTTTACTTAAAACAATGGATTCACTCAACCATTTGGATGAAACAGTATGAATCCCTATATTGGAAAAAATATAGATCTACAACATGTTGGCATGATGTTGGAGAAAGAAAACTATTTGGACCTGATATCGTAGAAGATATTTTCATGATGGTTAAAACTATTCAGTAGCATATCAAGGATGATCAATATTGGAAAAGAATTTATGCTGATAACTGATGCAGAGATCTCAGCATTGGTGTTGGTTGATTTTTTTTGTAAAAATATCTCCCAGGATGAAGTTAATTATGTTCGTAACGAAAGAGAAACTAAGTAGTAGTTATATTGGTCCCTTTGAGATTATTGATCATATCGCGATGGTATCATATCCCTTGAAACATACTCAAGATATATATGATTTCCATTATGTGTTTTATATATCTCTCATGATAAGAATATACCGAACACATCCCATGTACTATGCTAATTGGTTATACAGCTGGGGTTAGATCTTTCTTATAAGGATCAACTAGTGGAAATTCTGGATCATATAGAGAATGTTATACAAAACTAGAACACTCACCCAGTAACAGTTCTATGTAGAAATTAGAAGAAAGAGTAAGATACATAGGAACTTGAGTATATGATGAATCATAAGTAAGCTCATTTGTTTTAACATGAATGTATAATTTTGAGTGCAAGATTTATTTATGGTGGTAGAATTTAACACCATTTGTTTTTATTGTCTTTTATTTTGAATAATTTTTTTATTTGTTTTATACAATACTCCAAGTCAAATATTCCTTTCACATGAATCCAACATGGTATATGTTACATAAAAAATCAACTTTTTGTATGTTAAACATAACACCGACCTGACATACGTTACACACAACACCGAGTTTTATAAATATCATATTATTGTTATAATTATTTAATTGAGGTAATTATGACCAATTTTATTAAAAAAATTAATTTTAATAGTAATATGCATTTTAAAAATATGTGTATATTAATTTAAAATAATTATTACATATTGATAATGAAAGATAATCGTTTTGGATAAGTCATTATTTGAATAGAATTACTATTTTCTAAAATAAAAATATATTAATTTCCTTCTACAAAATATTGTAAAATTAATTTAAAATACACTAATTAATTTAATTTACTTAAATAAACATTATTTTTGAATTTACAATGCAAAAATAAGCTAAGAGTAATTTTTTGTGTTTTTCTTAGAGACACAATTTTTGGATGAATAATAAAAAACACTAAATTTTAATTCAAAACATTGCTTATATAGTTAAAAGAAATTAAATTTGTTTCAATGTTAAATTAGATCATATTTTCATCAAAAAAACCATTTTAGTATATTAGAATATATTTAACTATTAAATTGGGTATAGAAATGAAGAAATAATTTGGATGCATTTATTTGAAAACCCATAGTATCGTGTAATCATATGGATTGAATTTCAATAAATCATTTAATATTATGATATATTAATTTGGTAAAATTTATTTCATATATGGATTACTCATAATTTATAATCTCGAATATGATCAACTTATTTTCTGAAAAAAATCATTACTGAATGTAGTTAGAATTAATTACAACGATTAAGCTTAACAATGGGATAAACCTTAAATTTAGGGTCACAAAAAACCTACCAACTTATAAATCACCAATTTTATAGAAATATATCTTCCAAAAACCATTAATTCTGTTTTTTTTGTTTTTTATGACAACTACAGAGGTAAAAACTTGTGTAAACAGATCTTTTTTTTAAATAATTACATGTTTGCCCCTCCCCCACCCATATAAGGCCACTGCCTCTCCTATTTCTCAAACATATAAGGAAAATAATGTTCATCCATGATCATCCATATCAAATAAAAAATATATATCCCTTATATTCTAAATCCTCCCATTTTTATGGTATCCTCAAATGGAAACCCTCAGGTGCTGTCAAAAATAGAGATACTCGATTTAGAGGAATCACACTCCCTCATGATTTTTTTCTTAATTTTCGACAACCTAAATTAAGAGTATTCCATTATAATAATAAAATATTAATTATCATAAATAGAATGATATATTTTTATAATAATGGTTTTACTAAAATTACACAAAAACAATCTAATGGGTAACATACTTACTATTTCTGTCTATTATGAACTTCATCCTCATTAAATGACTATTGTTCATTTTTTTCATTTACCACCACTCATTATCAAAATTATTATGGAAAATAAAATAATATATTATATATATTTTATTAAATATGGGAATAATAATTTATAATCACTTAACCCCATGTATCATTATACATTTTTTTTGTAAATACGATAATTTCGATGGACGATGTGTGAACTACTACCGCCTATTTGCAATGTAATTCATTCACAAAAAATATGGAGTATATTAAGGATGTTTTAGTGAAATTAAATTATATGTATGATATACTAATTATACTCTAATAATTATATATATATATATATATATATCAGTTATGTTCTTTATTTCAATATGTAAATTAAACACAAACAACGATCATGCGTATATATGGCCTACCATTTCCAGGAATATTGTATTAAATTTCATAATTATATATTATATTTATTGTTATATCACATATATAATTAATATTTATTATATTTATATCATGGATTAAATTCTATAAATCATGATGTAATTAGAAGTTCTAAAGGTACGCCACATGTGAAGAATAATGAATATATTACCTGAAGAGAAACATTAACATAGAATTGATTGCAAGAGAGTAATATACGGTCATACTAAAAAAAATATGGTAATATATATCATAATTTTAATCTATAAAATATTTAAAATAAACTTACATTTAATATGCTGGAAACTTTTACAATTGCAAAGTGATTCAATACATAATGTAAGGGAACTTCATCTCACTTATTTTTTCCATGTGATACTTGATTTATCCACCACTAATTCTATTCAAGTGGTGTGTAACTACCCATGGATAACATCTATAATTCATATAAAAAAACTAATGGGTAATTACTATTACATTTTATTATATTTCATTCATTGAATTAAGGTTCCAAATGTTACCAAATTGGTAAAATGTTTTTGTTTCAAATTTCTTTATTTGAGAGACTTGTTTTGTTATCCACCTAAATCCTCCTTAAAGTTGTGTATAAATTCACTTTACATGTTATAAAATGACTCTCATACTTTTATTTAAATTTTATTCGTCATTTAATTTCCTTTTTTTACATGGAGAGATTGATCCCAGTTTCTGAGGTGATTAAATCTATTCAAACAATATCATCGCTTTTCAAGTTTGTTTATGATTTTATTCCATTATTGAATAATATAAATATTATCTCAATAAAAAAATCATTATTTTATATATAATCTATTTAAATAATGTATATAAATGTATTAGTAAAATTTTTACACCCATTGATACGTATGATATTTAAAATATTTAATAATAATTTGACTATATTTCTCTCATCAGTCAAAAAATATATTTTATTTCAAAAACAATGTATTAAATTTGTATTAAATATTATATTATATGTATTAATGGGAAATGCCTTTAAAAATTTATTTTTTGTCAAATTTAAAGACAATAAAATTATTTTCAATGAATATGGTTTTTAACTTTGTTTATCCTTTGAAGATCATTTTTTCTAATAATAAAAGATATTTTCGTTAAAATTTTTGTTATAGGATATTTTAAAACTAAATCCCTTTTATGATAACATTTTTTCGTGTTACCTAATCCTTTATAGGGAAATAATTTAACTTTTTCATTCAATTTTTCCTAGGAATGGATAATGTTTATTTGTCATGATTTTTATGGAACTTGTTTCTCATCTAGGGGTTATATACATTTGATATTTTCTTCCCTTCATAGGTTATGCTTTGATTAAAAATTATTAAACTTATATTTTTCTATATATTATGATATTATTACATGTTTATGACACCCATTAATTTTCATGTGTTATGATATGATTATTTATGATCTTGTGTCACAAGTTTGTATTATTTCATTATGAGATGGTTTAGTCCTACATCTTCCTCCAATTTATAGGGTATGATTTATATATCATGATATATGAATGTGTGGAAACTGAACTAAAATTGGTTTTTTATTATAAGCTTGGAATGATGTGTTATCATTGTTCAGTAATACAGGGATAGAATGAGGGATGAACATTGTTCAATAAGTGACAATGTCCACTTAAATGGCCTTGAAAACAATTCGTTGGCTACTATGGAAATCATTATCTATGCTTATGTCTCTCCAATAATTCCATGAATTATTCCTATGTAACTATTTCTTGGATTATGATCTCTATTTCATTATGATTTATATCTTTTGAACATCCACAATTTATGTCATGATTTGGGTTTCTCATGGTTTGTATTTAGTGTATGATATTTTATCATCATGTATATGTTTTAATACCCTTCGGCTCATGAGAATTCTCAGGAATCTCAATGAGATAACCTTACAAAGAATCTAGGATCAATCCTTTTTACTTTTTCCTTCCCCCATGTTATGTAGATATGTATTGATAATTAATTTTTTAAGAACAGTTCTACTTACAATGTTCCTATTAGATGATGACGTAGATCATTTATGTATCATTTTTTATGTTTTTATAATTACAATGAAACTAAAATAGTATAGTCATTTGGTATATTTGGGTATAATGATCTATGTATTCTAAAAATGTTACATAATGTTAATATATGAACATATATGCTCTCTATATTCATATTATTTCATAATTCTTTAAATTTAAAATTTTTCAAAAAAATTTATTATCAATCTTATTTAGGTAATTATAATTGAATCCATATCAGATTTTGATATTATGACATTATATATTTATGATAATTTTAAATTTATATTATTGTTTTTCTATCGTGTTAGTGTGATTAATTATAAGTTAAAAATTTTCAAATCACTTAATTTAATTTTTAAAAATTAAAAATTGATTTTATTTTATAATAATTATTCTTATATATTTTGTTAAAATTTATTTTTTGGTCATACTAAATAATAAATATCATAAAAATTAATTATAGAGGATAAGGATAAAAAAGGGTTACTATGGGTAAAAATATACAACTACTAATATGAATTAAATACATTAATAATTCATATTTATTTGTTATATTTAAACTATATGAATTATTTTTTTCTATAATAAACAATTTTTTTTCATTTTGTATTGTTTATAATGTGGATTCACTCTTTTGTTTTAGAAAATTCATTGTATGTCCTCCCCCCAACATATAAAAGGGGATCCTTTACCCTCTCATCTTAACACTTCCAATACCCAATAGATTGTCTTGGATATAAGAAAATGTTATCCTCAATTTTGTTCCTATATTATTGAATAAATTTTTTGATTATAATAACCTACATTGTAGGATTCATTTCTAAACATAAATAGGTTCTCCAAAAAAGATGTAAAATTGTTAATCATATATTTTTAAGTCATTATTATTCCATCACATTCAGTTATTATTAAAATATAATGGTATAATAAAAAAATTATGATATACTAATATGTTATTATATTAATTTAATAACATATACTCATCTCCTATTCCATTAAATGGGAGGAATATGCATCGATTATGTGTATGGAGTTCTACCGCTTAATGAATAGATATAATTTTATATCGATCACCAACTCTTTTGGATAAAAATAAGGATGCATTTAATATTTATATTTAAAATTTATGAAATTTAAATAATTATTTAATTATAAGAGCATATTTTATTTGTAACATCAAATCTATTTGAGAATTATTACATTAGTCCTGTATAATTGTGGAAAATCACCTCTATAAGGTGATGTGATTCATTTTTAATTTTAAAATACCATGGATCTTAATAAGGATATATTTAATTAATATATATGATATCTAGGGCATACAAATTATTTTATAATAGTAGATTAAATTTATTATTCTTTTATTTTATCTATTAATGAAATGGAAATATCATTTATGTGTTTGTATGTCCCACCCAATTAAAGAATGTCATAATTTAGTTCCTATATCTACATATTACGGATTATTCTAAATACATATATGATCAATTTATATCATATTTATATCACAATAAATTTTTTTGAGATGATGTCACTATGATCAATGTTTGTAGACAGAAACTAATAAACCAAAACATATATGAAAAACGAAGTAATTATTATATGAAACATGATATTAACATTTAATTGTTAATAAACATGTGATAAAAGGTTACATGTAAATAAAATAATTAATGATAAATTTAATTATGGTTCTATAATTTAGGTATAACAAAATACATTTATTAGAAATGAGTTTCAAATAGGTATAATGATTTTTGATAATTAGGTTAAGGGATATCTCCTATATCTTTTATTTTCGTGAAAAATATACCATATTCAACAAAATTGTATTTTTTGTGGTGTATATACCTCCACTATGACTTGTTATATCAGGCGTATACTTATTTTCATGATAATTAATTTTTAATTTTTAATTTTTAATTATTGTGTAATCTAATTCAAATGTTACCTATATTGTATAGTTTTTATGATTAAATCTTATTTTTTATTATAATTTTAAATTACTCTGCTCCCAGTATTGATATATTGTGATATATCTCTCAGAAAAATCACGAATATTCCAATATTTGGTTTATATTAGTAAAATGAATGTTTTACTTTATTTTACCCACTCCATAAAACCTGGAGTCCATAATAATATTTTTAATAAAAAACACATTTATTTATTTCTCTTATTGAAAATAAATATTATTCAAGGAATATATTTATTTTAAATATATTTTAGCTAATGTGTTTATTGTTCCAAAAATATTTTTTTAAATGAAAATTTACCCATGTTTTATTTTATAAAAAAATTATTAAATTATTCGTCAAAACATTTCTTAAACAATTTTCCTTTTACATTTAATGAATGATGATAACCATATCAAAGGAACCATGTAAATTTTCTCAGTAGAGGAGTTATATTTGAAAGGCCCAATGACATGTGGGATATTAAAGAGGTTGAATGAAACAATTGTAATTCATCGTGATTCATTAAAGGCCCAACAGGTATTTCCATGAATGGATGGAGAAAATGGGCCTATTATCTGACCTTTTCAAACCCAAATATGATATTTACTATTCATATCACATGGTTGAATTAATTTTATAAGCCTTCACCACATGTAGAATTCTATAATGGCGTCTTTGGGCCCCAAAGTCATGTCTGATGTGCTATGTACTCAATGTCAAATTTGGCTGGCTCGGGTGGAAATGCATGTGCTACCTTTTCCAAAATTATTTGTTAGAAATAATAGTTTATAATTTAAAGGGAAAAATATAATTTTCCTTTTAGAACATAGGTTATTATTCCATTCACTATTGTATCACCTCTTGGAAACTGATAGACACCCCATGGAATTGTATTTTTTTCAACATTTAATTGAGTGCATATGCTTTGTTTTTCTCGGTTGTGTGAGGATTGGAATGGTTTTTCTCCATGCACTCTTTCATTTTTACCTTGTCAATATTCATGTTACATTTGTGATCCAAGATCCCAAAGACCCCAATTCCATGACTCAACCCTGGTGCATTGTTGTGTGTATTTTCTATCTCATCCCTCACTTGAGTGTGTTTTAAAATTAATAGGTTGTGCTTCATATAGTGTTGATTGAATACATACATCCATTATCTATACCTATCATCCAGCATATATCAATGAACAAATTACTTATCATCTACCCTACACTGTGATGATCGGGCCACCCTAGGCATATCACATCAGTTGGTATTAAAGCTCTGGTTGACATGGTAGGCATCTTTCCATTAATTCACATTACATTTTTCCATTACCATTCTCATCATTCCTTATTACCCACCCCTTAAAAGACCATATTTCATTAAAAATCATTATAATTTTCCTTTGATGTGCATGATTTAAATAATTTTACATTGATTAAATTATTTATTCATAATATTTTTCCCAATAATTCAAAATATATGATTTATATCTGAAAAAAAATTCTCTCAAGTAAACATTTTGTTCCTTTTCAAATTAAGAACATACATTCTTTGGCATATTTCAAAAAAATCACTAATCTCCATTAATCATATTTTCATTTGAAAATCCAATCACAAAACTTTTTGGCATGATTTGATGATGAAAAAAATAGAAGAAAAAAAGAATATCCAATTAATTATTCCTTGTGATTTAGGTAATTAGCCATTTCCTTTTCGGTACATCCTTTTTTCAATCATTTTACCACATCAGCATATCATATTTGGCTCATATTTTGTTTATTTTTTCATATATTTCACAATTGGTAAAACCCTACATGCCACCATTCTACCCATTTTCACCTTTTTTTATTTATTTTCTACCCTCCATTCACCATTTGACTTTTTTTAAACCCAATACCACTCAAGAAGGTTGTGTTATACTCTACCATGACATTATCCCAACTTCTGAAAGATTTTTGTCACATGCTCCCCCGAATCAGGGTATTATATTTCATAAGAGTTTGTGATTTATATTGATTGATGAGATTGGATTGAAATAAGAAAACATTCTTGAGTGTTTATCATTGTGTGTGTGTGTGAGTAAATCATGTTTGTGTTATTTTGTGTCTTTCTGTGTATGTGATTGTGTAAATCTGGTATTTCTGAGTGTGTATATCTTGTGTGTGTGTCTACATCTCGTGTGTGTGTGTGTGTGTGGGTATGTAATCTTCCACGCACGTGTGTGTGTCTTCATTTGTGTTTTTGTTTGTATCATTATAGAAGAACATGAAAATAGAATCACTCATGATAAGAATAAAGGTAGCCTAAGTTGATCCCCCTTACCCAAAGCTACACCTCTCCAAATAAATGATTTGGTGAGCCATTTCGAGATGATTCATGATCAAACGTTGGAGGTGCTACATGAAAACATTGATAACCTAGAGAATACAACATGCCTGAGGATGATTCATGATAACCTACAACCAGCTCTGGCACTACATCTCCCCAACATCATGGAGGTGTTGATGGAAATCATTAATTCTCATTTTGAGGAATTCACAAAAAGCAGGTGGCTGTACGGAAAACCTAAAGATGTCCAATAGATTCTATATTATTATTACATACATAGTGGCATCATGGTAAAGGTCCCTTCCTTTCAAGAGAAAAGTGATACAGAAGCATACTTGTAATGGGAGATGCAAATTAAGCATGTGTTTTCATTTTAAACAAATTCTTAGGAGAAAAAGGTGAAAATTGTAGCCCTTGAATTCATTGATAATACTTTAATATGATGGGAAAAAGTTCAAAAGGATGGATCTGGATATGAAGCAAGCCATATCCAAACATTGAAAGATATGAATTTTTCCATGCATAATCAGTTTCCCCGCACAAAATCATAAATATCTCCACAAAAATCCTCAACACCCTACCCAGGGGTGTAAAAGTATAGATTATTGCTACAAAGATATGAAAAGTTCAATGATTCATGCATACATTGTGTAGGATCTAGAATAATCCAGGGCACAGTTCTTACATGCGGCCAATCAGTAGATTTCTGATCATGTCGAGATGTACCATCATATAGAGATACAATATATTATTCACCAAGACTCTAATATTGAGAAACAAATTGAAAAAAAGGAGAAACATGAGGAATCTCTTTCACGCTATAGAGAAATATGAGGAATTATATTAGAGAATCATCAAATAAAAAAGAGGCGGTAGATTGCAAAGTGATAATGTAATTAATCCACCTATGAAACATACTTTTGAGACTAACCAAACCATAAATCAGGATATCCAGTGTCACAAATTTCAAGAGGTCAGTTTTCTAGTGAGTTCCCAAACCGGAAAATTATGACCATCAACATGTATAGATAATGTGATAGAGATAGAGAGAGCTCTAAATTAGATGAATAATCTCAATAAATTGATAATGGAAAATTTTCGGAATATAGAGAGATTTTTGTGACTATGAGAGTTTTAAATGAAAATATGAATATTAGAGAAAATAATCAGTTATATAACCTTTTTCATATACTTTGAAACATCAATGAGAAGGTATGTATAATTATTATTGATTGGAAAAGTTGAAATAAAGTGGAGATAATTAAGTTGGTGAAGAAGTTAGGACTCCCAACATTGATACATCCAAATTGTTACCCTCTTATGTGGTTGAATGATTTTAGTGAGTTGAAGGTCACTAAGAATGTAAAGTAATTTTCAATATCATTGAGTAATGGTATGATGTTTTTTTATCTTTTTGTGATGAATTATTTATATTTGTGGTTGGGATAACCATGGCGTAATGATCAACTTGTTTCACATCATGATTTCTTGAGTCATCAATCATTTTTACTCTAAGGGGAATATAAAACACTAAACACCATGTACCACAAGTAAACATTGGAATATAACATTTTGAAAAAAAATAAAAAAATTTTGAGGAGCAAAAAAATATAGAAAATGAAGAAAGAGAGAATTATGGGAATATAGAAAATGATAGAAGAAAATAAATCGAGAGAAAACAATAAAAAAGGGGAAAATTAATTTAGAGGATAGAAAACTGTGATGTTGGAGAAATATATTGCTGTTAAGGACGTTTAGATTTATCTGAAAAATCGTTTAGTACTTATGTACAATGAGGGGACGGTGAACACTAATGACATAACATCTCTTTTTCCACATGTTTTTCAGTATTTTTTATATGAATTTGAAGATGTGTATCTTGAAGATGTGATACATGGTTTTCCTCATATTAGAGGTAATGATCCTCAGTTTGACCTCATACCTTGAGCATCACTATCGAACCACTATACATATAGCATCACACTGGAAGAGAAAAACTAAATTCAAAGGCTTGTTCTAGAGTTATTGGAAATGAGATATTCCAAATACGGCCATAGTAATTTTCCAATAATGATGTTTCTATTACCAAAACAGGATGTAACATAGAAAATGTGTATTGACTACCAAGTCATCAATATAATTACATGCATGTATCGTCAACCTATCGCAAGGATAGATGATATGCTAGATGAATTAAATGGTTCACATGATTTCCCAAAAATTGATTTAAGCTGTGGCTATAATCAAATTTGAATGAATGAGGGAGAAGTGTGGAAAACATCATTTAAAAAAACATGGAAATTATGAGTGGTTAGTCATGACATATGGTGTCATCAATGAACCATGAAAAATTATGAGGTTAATGAATCATGTGTTATGTGCATATATTGTAAAATTTTTGGTTGTTTACTTCGAGGACATTTTGGTTTATAGTAGGACCTTTCACGAACTTGTAAATCACTTAATAAATATCCTAGAGGAGTTAACAAATTTTTTTTGGAAACATTAATCTGTGTAAAATTTTTCTTGATAAGATTGTTTTCCTTGTAATTTTTGTCGTTAGTAATGATGTAGATGTTGACACTAAAAATATCAACGAAATACAATAATGTCCAACTCCAACTTATGTTGGAAATGTAATACGTTTTTATGGGCTTGATAGATTTTACCGGATATTTGTAACGGACTACAACACATTAGAAACACCATTTGATGACTTCAAAAAGAATAATGTTCCCTTAAATTGTTGAACAACTCATGATGAGGATTTCCATGCCATCAAGAATCGATTCACCCAAGCCCCTCTACATGCACTCCAAGACTTTCATAAGACCTATGAGATTGAATATGAAGAAAGTGTAATTGATATTGGTGGAGTAATCATGGAGAAAGGTAATCTTATTGCTTATTTTCTTATGGAGTAAAATGGCCATACTCAAAACAATGCTACACATGATAATGTGTTTTATGATTTTTTAGAGTTCTAGAGACATGGTTGAACTATCTTTGGCCTAAATAATTTGTGATCAATTCTAATCAATAGGATATTAAGTACCTTATGATTCAATATAAACTAAATAATAGACAATCTAGATGGCTGGAATTCATTGAATCAATTCAATATGTCATCAAAAATTAATAGTGTAAAGAATGTACTTTGAATGATACACTTTCATGTAGAAATTATATTATATCCTCATTAGATTCCATACTCAATGGTTTTGAAGGTTTTAATACTTTATATTATATAGATAGTGATTTTATTGATCTATATAGTCATTTTAATTATGTCGTTAATTGGAAAAAAAATTAAGTACATAACAGATTCTTATTCCGCATTGATAATCATTGTCTTGTAAATTTCCCTATTTCTTTAATTTTATTAATTTAGTCACGTTAGAGTCGATTAATGTGACATTTATGTGTGGAAAATTTTTAAGTGTTCTTAGTGAACATTATATATCGAATAGGATATATAGAGATGAAGAAAATTTTATGGGAATCTATTTTTTTTTCAAAAATGCACATCACAGCTGAACCCACATATATTTTATCTTCCCCTCCCATTCCCCAAAACCCTTGGTAGGACATGTCATTTTGGAGATCCCAAGGACCAAGATGGGGATAGATTCCATTTTTTATATGGAAGAATAGTTTTTTAAAATGGAACATTTTATTTCCTGTCACAAAAGAAATTATGCCACTAACATTGCAACACTTTTTTTAGTAAGTAGTAAATATCCATGGAATAGAAAAGACGATTTTGTCAGATCATGACACAAAATTACTTAATTACTTTTGGGAGACCTTATGGATAAAACTATGAACACTAATATTATTTTCCACTACATGTCATCTGCAAACTGATGGGAAAGGAGTGCTTGTCAATAAGACATTATCTTTCCTTCTGCAAAAAATTTTCATGTAGAATATCAATAATTTGGAGGAGTGCCTACAACATGTGTAATTCACATATTACAAGGCCATGAAATCCATTACTCAATATTCTCCATTTGAAAATTTATTATAGTTTTGACCCTATTTCCCCTATTGATCTACTTCATTTTCCTTTTCAGCATTCGACTAATATGGATGTGAAATGGCATGAAAAATTCATTAAAAACTCTATGATAAGGTATGGAAAAATATCATATGGATGACCCAAAAATATATTGACCATGTAAAAAAGGTTCGCAAACAAGTGTTTTTTGAGCCTAGGGACATGGTCTGGATTCATATGTGAAAGGGGAGATCTCCCAACAAGAAAAAATAAAATCTCATGCCACGAGTATACACACCATTCCATGTTCTTGAGAAGATTGACAACAATGAATAAATGATATATTTTCCAGGTGACTATGGTGTAATTTCCACATTCAATGTTTTCAATGATTCTACTTTTTTTGGGTGAAAATTATGAAGAGTCATGAATGAATACATTTCAAGAGGGGGAGGATGATGAGAACCATATCAAAGGCAACATGTCAAATGCTCCGATGTAGTAGAAGGATTTCCAAGGCCAGATGATGCATGGTAGATTAAATAGGTTGAATGCAACAATGGAATCTCATCTAGCTTTATTAAAGGAAAAATAGATATTTCCTTGCATGGATGGAGAAAATGGGGCTATTATATAACTTATTTATGGCCAAATAAAATGTTTAATGTTAGGATCACATGGCTTCATGAATTTTATATGACTTGAACGCATGGAGATTTCTAGAATGGCATCTTTGGACAACAATGTCAAATTTGATGGGCTAGCTATTCAATGTCAAATCCATTGGGATAACTACTCAAAGTCAACCATGGTAGGATATTGGTGGAATTACATGTGATAATTTTCCCAAAATTCATTGTTAGACATTATCTTTTTAAATTTAATGGGACATGGTAGATTTATCCTTTATGAAATTATGATATTAAAAACTTGACTATGGTATCACCCCTTTGCTATAAATAGCCACCACATGACTTTTTATATTAATTCATTATTTAATTGAGATCATCTACATTGATCATCTCCATTGGGTGATGATTGTCCTAGTTTTTTCTCTAGGACTAGTTCATTCATTCCTTCTCAATCTATTATTCAGATTGGTGATCCATTATCACAAATCCCCCAATTTTGTGCTTTTACCATTGTGTGTTGTTGTGAGGATTGGCTATCACATCCCTCCCTTGAGATTTTTTAATAAGTACTAGATTTCTTTATTTATTGCATGGATTGACTACATTAATCCGCTTTCCATACCCATCATCTTCCACTTATCCGTGAATCACATCCTTCATCTGATTCCCTATGCCATGATTATTTGTCCACCCCATGCATTTCACGTCACTGGAGAATTCAAATGATTTGTGGTTATAAAATTTATTGAATGAATGGTGTTTTCTTTTATAATGACCTGTTAATGTATTAATGATTCTATTATATGTTTACAGGGATGTTTTAAATTTATTTTTTTTATCAAAAATTGTTTTTGAAATTCATTTTTGACATGATTTTCAAAGATGAAACATAAATTCCATAAAGGGATTTTTAAATGAATCATTCGAAATAATTTTCCAAAAAAGATCATATGATTTGGTGTTAAATAAGATTTAATAGGGATTTAATCCTATGATTACACTTATATTATTTCTCTAGATGGTTTATGATTATGATGAACTGTTGTTTATGAGACCCATTTCATTTTATTTATTGTCATATAATGAACATTTTATGATATTGTGGATCACCTATGTATCTTCTTAATTTATTGATGATAGTAATGTTTTAATAATGGATGTTGTTTTTGATATAAAAAGGTATAGTGGTTAAATAATAATCAAGGATAGTGGTCATGTCATAACCATTTATCTGTGGGAAATATATATTCCTTTATTGTTTGGGTAAGGATGGAAATACCATGAGAAAAACATGGTTTGAATGGGGGGTGAATGTAGTTTATTACAATACATTTTCTATAATGATAGTATTGATATTGATCCATGATTACTCTCATGACTTGAGGAGTGAAACCATCCCACTCTTATAGCGTTCATAATGATTATTCACTATAAAGAAATCATTTTATATGTTTATTTCAATTACAAAATATATGACTTGTGAATATTTTCTTCTATCATGGATATTGTACATTGAGTTTATTATGATTTATGTGTTATGAACTATCAAGATTTGTGACATGACATGTGTTTATGATATATGATATGAACTGTATGATTTTAAAATGATAATCCCATATTATTGTACCATTATGGACATGTTATGTTGACAGATCCCTTGATTACCTTTACTGAGCATCTGATCTACCCCTTCATATCATTAATTCCACCTTGTTATGATAAAATTTAATTTGTATGATATTTTTAGAAATGGTTCTTGTTATGATTAGAAAACATTTATGAGATCCAAAGGAATATATATGTGGATTTTTCTAAGGATATCTCAAATTATTCAAAAATATCCTAGACGTTTAATGAAAGATATAGAGTAGTTTGTATGAAATTACATCCCTTTTTGGATACAACAAGTGGATGCTGCTCTGGAGAAGTTTTACATTGGGGAAGTAACTCTATTATAGGTTCATTGACGATGATTCGATCTTCACCTTGGGCATTACAAGGGGAATTTCAGCACATATATATTGGAACTCCTAGGGAGATATTATTTTAAAATTAACAATATCTTTATTAGGAATTATATTGTATTTTGATAGAAAATAACCAGGAATAACATAATCCAAACCTATGGTGACATAAATTAAAAATCATTTCAATTTTAAAACATCAAAGGAATGATTTTTCATGATTTATCAATTAGATCAATGATTCCAAATAATCATTCTACCCATTTAAATTTTAATAATGTAATAAACATAGAATGATGAATATGGGTTGGTGAAAAGTAGGGTAAAATAACTTTATATCTAATTTGAGGATAGATATATGAATTACCATATATCATGATATGTATCAATGAATTTTAATTCTTATTCCCAAGGATTACATGTTTTAATGTAAATGTAATTCATTAATATTTGGATGATCAAATCTCATTTAAAATATTCTTATTTCGTTGATGTATATGAGTTTTGATTTATGGAAACTTTGTTATTCTTCAATTAGTTGAATTTGATGTTTTCATATGCATTTATTCAGATTGAATGCATAAATCCCATAACAATTACTAAGGATGGATGTTATGTTTTATATTAAAATTGAACCTAGAATATTTTTCTAGTGTGACGATAGATATAAATCCTTTGATCAAGATCACATGCATTGTTTTTGTATTGACTCTAATTCAAGAGGTCTATTTTTCATATATTTTTTGGAGAAATTCAACATTTATTATATGAATATTGTGATTCATAACTAATATACTAATTGAATTTCATTTGTAAAAGAAGATGAAAAGTACAGAAATGAAGTCACTTTCATCTCTTTATCATTTACTAGTCAATATGAGACACATTAAGGAATAAAGGGATACCCCAACAAGAGTAACATTTCTTATAGTTTTGAGGTTATTAATGGAAAACCATGACATAATCAAATTTAATATGTATGAAATTAAACTTATTTTAGTTAGATTCCTCCTAGGAATTCTCATGTTGTTAAAGAGCCATCATCAATGAGATCTTGTGATGTGGATGTGGTTTTGAACATGAAAATTTTTCTGCTCATGAGAAAAATGTCAATGTAAAAGAACACCATATATATAATTTAGTGGATTTGATTTAACTATACAAGTTTCATTATCCCTTTATATCTAGTTTCAATGGAAGTGGTAACATATATGTGGAAATCGACAACATTTATACAAAAAGAACATGGTGTTATATTTAACATTCATCTCAAGGCTAGGATCTGAGTGATTTTTTGTTGCATGGTCCATATGGATATGTGACTATTTCTAGTCAACATAAAAAATGAATATTGTGTAATCACTCATATAGGTCATCAAATCATGTTGGAGTTTATAATAAAATGTAATATTAATAATAGTTGAGGTAAACGGGAAAGCATAGAGGATTATGCTATATCATAGAAGACCTCAGAATTTGATGATATTTTTAATGGAATGATGAATGATGATAATGTTTTTTCATTGATTTGTATAAAAAATTATTTGAAGAGGAGAGATTACTATATTCTCAAAAATACCAGGGGAACATAGTCAAATCCTCTTATTGATAACATGAATATGCATTCAATTAATTTCATATCTTCAAAAGAATATTAAAATTCGTATAAGATATATAAGTTTTTTAATTTTATAGATAATAATATCCATGTAATTTTTATCCATGAATTACAAAATTTTATGTTTTTATTTAATTTCATTTCTAGGGTTCCATCCATTCATTTATTAATAAAATTTTCATAAACCCGATGTCTTCCAATGAAATAGAAGATAGTCTTATAGTATTTTTATTTTTTTATGAACATATAGAAAACATTCATATTATTATCTTATGTCCTGGTATTGATATATATGTAGAACTCATACCTTCTCCCAAACTTACTTCAAATAATCCTTTTGGAATGGTCATGATTGACTTGTAACAAACATTAATGATTATAATGCATAATCATGACAACAGATTCATTCATCAATGTGTGCCATGGTAGGGTCTACCGATTATATTTTCCTAAAAGAAATATGGGTTGATGTTACATTACATCGATTATAGTGAACTGAATCTGTAACACAAAAAGATTTCATAGTACGTTATATCTTCAATGTAATTCAATACCTAGCACTACACACAATACTGAGTTTTAGCGCACCACGACATACCAAACTTGCTGTTAAAAAGAGGTTATGAATATTATTTACTGAATTTTTATCTTTATATAATGCTTCTATTTTTAGAATCCATATTATGAGTTTATTATATATAATGAATAAAGAAATTCATTTCTTTCCAGTTGAAAAAGTTTTTTTTAAAAAAATATTTTACTGTTTTTTAATGAAGATCCATTTTTCAATCCATTATTTGAAAATTTTAGAGATTAAATTTGACAAAATAAACTTCTTATTTACAATCGGGACATAAGAATTTAGTTTCATTTAATTTTTGGTGTTTTTCTGATAACTTTCTTATTTGGGAGAACAGTGAAAAATACTATATTGTAACTGAATAAAAAAATTTATCAAAAAAGTTTATCATGTTGAATTATACATCTTAATGGTTTGTAAGTATAATTAGATTACATTTATACAATTTATTCCAATTATGGTCATTGTAAGTAATTTTACTTTGAAATGGGACATAAAAAAGTGTCAATCTTTTGATAGTTATTATTTCTTAAAAATACATTGTTTGGATTTGAGTACATGGATTAATTATAAATTAATTAATGAAACATAATTGTTTTTAAATTGTTAAAATAGAATTCATTTATGTATTTGAAATATCAAAATTATTATAGGGTGAATTTTTGGTATTTTTCTGACAACTTTCAATTTTTGATGAATAGTGAAAAACACCAAGTTATTGTTAAAAACCGACATTTTATTTATATAATTAATTATTTTATTTAAATTAGTTTTACGTCAAAATAGATACATAATAAATATATACATTCAATGTGATTCATTGGAGTCAGTTTATAATAATTTTGGATATATAAAAATTTTATCGATCTTATTACCTTCCTTTACCCACAGACTAGGAGCATTTACAAATTTATATAAAACATAATTTTACTATATCTGTGATTTGAATTTCAAAAATCAAAGAGAAATGGTTGATATGAATATGTAAAATGTGGTTTAATAAGATAAAAATGTTTTTTTATGAATAGTAACTTTTTACGTTTATTTACCACGGTTAATAGAAAATTGGGAAACTAAGGGTAAAAATGATATTATTATTACCATAACACATGTACTAATTCTATTGGATAAGTTTAATTCGACCAAAAAAAATTTAGGAATAAAATAGGATCCTTTAGGTCCACATGGATTAGATTAGGACATTAATTATTTAATTTAAAAAAGAGTTAAAAGAGTTAAAATCAAATATTTATAAATAAACCATTTTTATATAGGTTTACACATAATATAAATTTGACTATAAATATTCATTATAAATATAAATATATTTAATACATAATGGAATTTTATTTATATTTTTTACACATTAAACAATTTAATTTATTTATGACACAATGATGATGCAATAATTAACTACAAAATGAAATATTAAAATAATTGATATTATAAATATCCAAATAAATTTAATTTGTAAATTTTTATGAATTACACTAATTTTTTGAAGTAATAATGATTTTGTGATTTTAGCAAAGACAAAATACCAAATAATGTCAAAATTGACATACAAGAAATTTTAAAACAAATATTATATTATTAATTGATATTCTATTCCCAAAAATCTAATGTTCAGAAAAGATACTTATATAATGATAGGTGTATCTTTAATTATCCACTTGGGGTTCTCTTGGATGCATAAAGTATGTTTACTAACCACAGAATATAAATATAGAAATAGACATGGTAAATGTGAAACTATTTAACTAAGAGTCCAATCTAAAAGATAAGGTTAATATAGTGACCCAAAACTATCTAAAATTAATTGGTTGAGTGGATTTCGACACATACCCACATTATAATTTAATTAATTTACTTTTGATCCATTAGAAATATAAAATGATTTTTTATAAAATAACATTTCTAGTTTTTTCTAATATGCCACCACCCCTCTTATAAAAGGGCACTCCACCTTCCCTCAAATTCACTCCATCAAAGCCATTTTTCCAGGCCAACCTCTACCCAAATACCCTTTAAAGTGTCCTTACATCATCCTAGGGGACTTCCTTAAGTCAGAAAGCCAACTTAAGGATCCCTTTTGATCAAATCAAAAGAAAGAACTCGAAGAAGAGGTAAATATTTAATCACCTCTTTCAAGATTATTTCTTCATCCACATCCTTTTTCTTTTGTTATTTCTATTATAATATAATAACTCCAGTATATTCTATATAATATTATGTTATTATAAATATGGTACAACCATATTCATTATTCTAGACATCTTATGAATGACATGTCACCATACGTGTGTACGTACAGCTTACAATCTCCAGTTCGTGGTGTAATTGTAATTCAATACATTATTATTTGGATGTGTAAAATAATGATGGGTAATTGAAGTAAATAATAGATATAACATGATAATGATTCTGTATATATGATATACCATCCAATTATATATCATTTTAATATCAAACGAATGATATTGTCACTCGTGCGTACGTATGGATTACCGTCTCCATAAACGTGATGAGATTCATTCCCCATCATATCCATTCAAGAATGATTTTCATTTTATGGTTAAAAAGAATGTTTAAATACTTAATATCATTCTGGATATGAATATGATATATCCCATCAATAACAAATATGACTCACATAACAATGAATATAATGGAAAACGAATTCGTTAACACCCAAAACAACAATAATACTACGATATTATTAACAAAGAAATGTTAAAATATCATATATGATATCATATTAATGTATATGATTCTTGTAAGATTTAATAATAGTTATTTCACCATTATAAAAGAGTTTAACCTACCCTCGACTAAGTAAATGTACAAGGTAAGGGTTAATTTTTCAATCTCATTATTATCCTAGATTGTTTATGCTTAAGTATTTTCTAGGACATATTTATTATCCATGTCCATATTTTATAAAAGATTTTCCAAATAGATTCTTTTTAAGTTTCATTTTTACTAAAATATAATATTAATGTTTTTAAATGGTTATTATTAAAAATCATTGTCATTAATGTCAATGTTTTAGAAATGGTTTTTGATGATTTATTTATATGGACATGAATGTTTCATTTAAATGTTATTTCATTTATGAAGATTAAAAGTTGTATTGGATAACATGATTCAAAAATGTATTTATGTAATGGCCCAGACCTCCCCAATCCATTACTTTGTGAAAATGTGGTGTTAGAGGTGTTCTGGGAGGTCAATGTGACTTATCCCCAACACTTTGCCAAATTTCCAGTTCTGTGAACAGTGTTTCCAGATTAATGAACCGTAATAGATCGGTCTCACAGATCGGTCTGAAAGATCGGTCTCACAGATCGGTCTCACAGATCGGTCACACAGATCGGTCTGACATATCGGTCTCACAGATCGGTCTGACAGATCGGTCTCACAGATCGGTCTGACAGATCGGTCTCACAGATTGGTCTGACAGATCGGTTTCACAGATCGGTCTGACAGATCAGTCTGACAGATCGGTTTGAATGATCAGTCTGAGAGACCGGTTTCACAGATCGGTCTGATAGATCGGTTTCACATATCGGTCTCACAGATTGGTCTCACAGATTGGTCTCACAGATCGGTCTAACATATCGGTCTGACAGATCGGTTTCACAGATCCGTCTGACAGATCGGTTTCCCATATCGGTCTGACAGATCGGTTTCACATATCCGTCTGAAAAATCGGTTTACAGATTGGTCTGACAGATCGGTTTCATAGATCAGTTTCATGTACAGTAAGAGTGGGTGAAGATTGTTTCCAGATTCCTATAGTTTTTCCACTTTTGAGGTTTCCTTTGACGTAAAATACATTTAAAGCCTTATTTTAAGGTCTCTTAAGGCCGTTTCAAATGCCATAAATCCTATACTAATTATTCTTAAGGTCGGGATGTATTTACTTCATCAAACAACGTGGGTTAATGCAATCCGTTTTTAATGGAGAATTAACAGGATCTTAAAACAGTTGCCCCATTTAATCTTAAAAAAGGGACGAGATATCATTATCCCTTGTTCTATCCCTTTCTTCTTAGCTAAGAGACGCAAGAACCTTTCAATCATTCGTGTAGGAGTTGCACAATCAATCTTTACTCCTAAGAATTGTTCTGATCTGTTTTGGATGCAACTGAACTGTGTCGGTCAATCATCCCAATAAGGTATGTTTTATAGTCAGGATCATCTTCTTTTGATTCTCCCTTCCATATTATACCATGTAATTTCCATGATTATAATGGGTTTTCTTGGGGTCGGTTGGTACTGTCGTACTTTGACATCCTCCGGTGGATGCAGTTTTCGTGAGAGGAGGATTGTGACCCATTGTGTGGATAAAGGACATCAAGAACTCTTTGAGGTAGGGGATTCATGGATTCTCTAATTGTATATGTGCAATCGTAGAATTATCATGTTATAGTCCTTTGGATCACAATGAAATTTACCTAATTAAATACTTAAACTGAATTAAAAGAATTGGTTGATCGCAGGTTGTAGCTTTATACCATGATAATGGTTTTCCTCATGTTTTTCTAGATATAGTGATATCTATAATTTCTTTAATTTTTTGTTCGTTCATTATAGAAATTGATAATGAACGTAAAGCCGGAATTAATTTTTAATTAATTGGCTAAAGATAAAGAGGCATGTAAATTAATCTAGTTATTTCCATTGTTGTAGTTGTTCTAATTTAAGGATAATAAAATTAGGTAAGTAAGCATGGTTATTTAATTGTGATAGCTTACTGATTAGGTATCACATAATTGGAACCTACGCATAACAAATCTGCTAATTCAATATGGATTAAAGAACAGATTGTGTGGGAATTTATAAAAGGGTTCTTAGTTTCCCTCTTGTTTGATAAAGGGTTAAGAGCCCATAGTTGTGACTATTTTTTTCCTACTGCTTGTGATGTAATGTGAGCCTGGATGGCTATTGTGATGTGTGGAGGCATGGGGACTTGTGGCTGTGGTAGTGGATGACGCCTAGGGTGGCGAGATGCATCAGCTTATGCATGTGGATGTCAGGGAGGACCCCAGGGGTGATGGAATGGGATGGATGTGGTTTCTGGATGCTTGTGGATTCTTTAAATGTTTATCTACTTTTCTTTTACCCACATCTCAAGGCAGATGGTCTTTCTTACCCTTCTTCAAAAGGAGGCGAAGACGTGCATGGTATGCCACATGCTTTCCGTGTTTAGACTCTCGAGGGAGAATGGGTCTATGCTCTTTCTATAGGCCGAAAAGACTCCACGGTTACTATATCTGGTCACTGTGTTGAGCCTCCTTTGTGTTTAGAAGCATAGGATTATTTCATAGAATTCATGGGAATATGGAAAAGTAATTATGTAATGAATGATTGATTAAATGGAAAAAATCCACGGGGATGGAGATACTAGAATTTAAAAGGAGATGTGAATCTTAAAAGGAGCAGTTGATTTTGAATGTCATTCCAATTCAGTTTACTGTGGAATTGTTCATGCTTAATAAATGTTTAAATAATTAAGTAATGTACAATGGAACTGATAAAATGATAACAGATTAATCTAATAAAGCTCTTCAAATGTTTGTGTGCTTATAGGATACCTAGTCTTAGAATTAGCACCCTAAAGTATGAGAGACGTTAGCTGCAGTTGTATATACGATTAGTTAATTCCCATAGTGTGGATGTGAGTTATATATATATTCGGTACTTTTTGTGTTTCTATACGCTACTCCACCCTATTGGTAAGGAAAACTGACACCTCGGGGATTCTGTGCCCTGGGGGTGGGGGGTGTTTTCCCCAACATTCTGATGGGAGGTTTAATGACTGACTACCCCCTTTAACCCCGGTCTCTTCTCTTGGTAGATCTTTGTGCTGGTTGGCACACTGGTTAGTTTTACCCATATATGTGCATAGAGGGCTATAATGTATTCTGGTTATTTTACACACATATACATTTGATATAGTATCTTATGGACTACTATAGGTGTAACGTGTATAGGTTGTGATGGCTTGAGGATCCCTATTTGGTGTATGGGCTATAATGGCTTCAGGTATAATACCTGATGAATGATACACGTTATTCAGGTTATGGTGGCTTCTGGAACTTACCGGGTTTCTTTTGGTGGTGAGGATGGTGTGTTGCTTCGCACAGGTGTCTGCGGGAAAGCCTTTGTGGTGCACGAGGTGCAGATTGTGGTGCTTAGCCCAGGTGTCTGCGGGCAAGCCTTCGGAGAGAGATTCATAGGACATATGTCATTGGGGAAACGCGGAAAACCAGTGGAGAAGTAGTAGCAGGGTACCCTTTATATTCTTTATTATATTCTATATTCTTGTATTCGTTACTCGCTGAGAGTAGCCATGGTGAGGTTGGGAACTTAGAATACCTGTTTAGGTGACGAGTTAGTTTCACTTGTTGTTCACTATGCTTTAACATGCTTTCTTTACTTTTTCACGAGAGGCTTGGGGAGGATCCTACTGAGTATACTGTTATACTCACCCTATGTATATATAAACTGTTTTTCAGGTCACTTGGTTAAGGTTGGAGATCAAGATGGTTACTACTAGCTTGTGGTTGGAGGAGGAGTAGTTCGGGCTTGTGGTCGCTCCAATTTTACATTCGTTTGGGTAATTTTAGTCTCCCCTTTCTGTTGTAGTACTTTTGCATGACATTTCATATATGTACTTGGATTTCATTTATATTTCAGTTCTGAGTTGTAGTTGATTGGAGTCTTTTCTATCCCTCTCTTCTGCATATGTTTTGTTAGAGGGTAATGCCTCCCATTTTTATGTTTATTATACCCTCGGTGCTAGTAGTCAACCCAGGGCCTACTGGAGGCGGGACTCGTGGGTCATTATCTCTCTTGTCACATTGCCGGCCCAGGAGGGGTACACTATGTGGGGAGGGGGTCATGACAGAGTGGTATCAATGGTCTGAATGAGGGATAGAATAGAGTTTGGAGTTATGCATAGGTGAGGATACATGAGATGGTAGGGAAATAGTGTCATTCATGTTTAGAAAGTGGTGTACACACTAGAGACCGACAGAGACATAGGCGTTTAGGTCCCCCTATGATCTGTTGCACGGACCTTTATGTTTACGATGGCTACTAAACAAAGTGATACTAGTTGCAGGGTAGAGACCTAGGAAAAGATCATGCATCATTATTCTTTGTGCCTGTGTTTTAATGGGTAGACTGTGGGATAGGTAACCTAAAATTAATAAAACAAAAAAATTAATTAATTAATGTTGAGTCTTCCATATTCTAGGATTAGGAGCTCTAATAGTTTTTATTTTACAGGTATGGCTCCAGGTCGATGTCCTCGTCAGGTTTGCGTAGAAGATGCCCAGCATGCTGTTCCAGCAGATCGCCACCGGGTAGAGGTTGAAGACGATGACTCTTGGAGGAAGACACTTCGAGAGTTTCAGTGCCAGAGTCTAAAGAAGTATGAGGGCTCCATTTCAGTTGCAGTCATAGAAGACTGGTAGGAGGAGATCGAGATAGGCTTCAGTTCGATTCGTGCTCGGAATAAACCCTGGGTGTCCTTGGTTGCAACGATGCTGCATGGAGAAATGAGGCAGTGGTGGTGCTTGTTCCTCGGGGATGGTGATAAGTCATCGATCTCATGGGAGGAATATTGAGACAGGTTTATAGTTGAGTTTCTTTCTTCGACTGCGAAGGTATCCAGTCGCCAGGAGATTCTTACCCTTCGATAGGGGAGCTCCAGTGTTCAAGAGTTGGGAATCTGTTTCAGGAACCTTCTACAATATACTTCAAACCTGTTACCAGATGAGGAGGCCAGGGCGAGGTATTTCGAGGAGGCTTTGCGTCCAGAGGTCCAGCGCAAGGTCACCCCATTTATGCTAAAGACTTATCTTGAGGTGTTGTTGAGGGCAGAAGTTGTTGAGAGGACATTGGCTAGGACCGGATCATCACGAGAGGGGAATCGTCATGATTCCTCATGAATCAAAGTTTTGGTCCGGGGATCCCGGTTTTCAGGGAAGAAGAGTTTCCGTTCACCTGGGGGTAGGTCCCAGCCATTCCCATCTCGTTTCTCCAGAGGCAGAAACTCTTAGGCCTATGCCAAGGGATCAGGTGCTTGTTTTTTTTGTGGTGGTCGTGGTCATCAACAGTAGCAGTGACTGACTTTTCAGAGCATTAATCGTGCACCGGGTGCTCCGCTCCAGGTTCCTCCATTGAGGAAGTTTCAGCCGAGGCAGCAGTAGTAGGTTGCACCAGCTTTAGATCACCAGAGAGTAGATGGAGCAGGCAGAGGACTACCCCATGACTCTCCCCGTCGTCAGAGAGCAGAGTTCGGCCATTGTGGTGGTCATCATCAGGGTCAGAAAGGCTGTGGAGGTGGTCGTGGTCAGCTTCATGCTCTAGCGTTGCCAGCCCTCGGTGAGCAAGAAGTCGTTTGAGGTACCCTTTGCTTGTTTTCTACATTGGTTTATGCCTTGTTTGATTCAGGAGAAACAAACTCCTTCATATCATGTACCCTTGTCCATGATTTGGGGCTTGATGTAGAGAGGCTTCGAGTGACCTTTGTGTTGACTACGCTAGTTAGAGGTCAAGCCGACTTGTTTGAAGTATGTAGAGACTGTGAGCTAGTGTTGGGGCAACACCGCTCTTGGGGAGATTTCCTATTTTACTAATACAACCATATGATGTCATACTCTTCGTGGATTGGTTGTATTCGGTGTAGGCTATTGTGGATTTCTACAGGAAGAAGGTTGTTTTCTTTGATGCAGATGGAGTGAAAGTGGTGTTTGATGGTGAGAGAGATCCTCGGATGAGTCAAAGACGAGTTCCATCCTTATCATCCATGATGGTTGGGATGATGCTAAGTTCTTCAGAGGATCAACAACCGGCGTTTCCTAGGGTCGTAGGGGAGTACCTTGATGTCTTTCTAGAAGAGGATGTATCCTTACCCCCTCGACGAGAGATCGAGTTTTGGATCGAGCTACAACCAGGAGCGTCTCCTATATCTATGTCTCTGTATAGGATATCCCCTTATGAGTTAAGAGAGCTACGTATTTAGCTTGATGTACTGTTGCAGTGCGATTTTGTTCAGAAAAGTGTGTCACCGTGGGGAGCGCCAGTTTTGTTTTTGAAAAAGGCTGACTGCAGTTTGCGGTTTTGGGTCGATTATCATCGATTAAACAAAGTGACAATAAAGAACCGCTATCCTCTTCCACGGATTGATGACTTATTTGAACAACTGAAGTGTGCATGTTGGTTCTCAAAGATCGACTTGTGGTCAGGATATCATCAGATGTGTGTAAAAGATGAGGATATCCTGAAGACTGCTTTCCGTTGTCTTCATGGGCATTACGAGTTTATTGTAATGCCATTCGGCATGACGGATGCTCCAACAGTTTTCATGGGGTTGATGAATGCTGTGTTCCGTGAATTCTTGGACAAGTTTTTTGTGGTTTTCATCGACGAAATCCTTGTGTACTCCACATCTGAAGAAAATCATGTAGAGCATCTATGAGCCATTTTGGGAGTTCTTCGTCAACATCAGTTGTTTGGTATGTTTTCCAAGTGTGAGTTTTGGGCTTGAGAAGTTCGTTTCTTGGGGCATCTTGTGTCCCAAAAGGGAGTAGCTGTGGATCCATCGGTGTTATAAGTAGTGGTGTCTTGGGCAGGCCCCAAGACCATGTCAGAGGTGCGAAGTTTCCGTGGTCTCGCAGACTATTATAGGAGGTTTGTAACCAATTTCTCCCGAGTTGAGACCCCTCTGAAAGATTTGACCAGCAAGGATCAAGCGTTCATATGGACTGATCATTGTAAGGAATCTTTCGAGTATCTAAAGGAGAAGTTGGTAAGTGCTCCAATCCTTTGTCTTCCAGTGGAGGGAGTCCAGTTTGATGTTTTCTATGATGCTTCACATATAGGGCTAGGCAGTATTCTCATGCAGCAGAGGTCAGTTTTTTATTATGGGTCTCGGCAGTTGCGTCCCCATGAATGCAAATATGCCACCCAAGATCTTGAGTTGGTAGCCGTGGTGTTTTCTCTGAAGTTGTGGAGACATTACCTCACTGGTGATCTCTTTGTGGTTTTCACCGATCATAATAGTTTGAGTTATGTTTTCTCCCAACGTGACTTGAACTTGAGGCCGCGTCGGTGGATGGAGTTCTTGCAGGAATACGACTTTGAAATATCGTATACACTTGGAAAAAGAGATGTTGTAGCTGACGCACTAAGTCGAATGTCACGTAATGATGTTGTGCATGAATCTGGTGATTCCTGGAGAGTTATGGAAGAGCTATCATCTTTGCATCTTGATATGGGAGAAGTTGGGGGTAGAGGTTGTCTTTTCCAGATGATGTTGCAGTCATCCCTAATCCAGAAGGTGGAAGAGTCTCAGTTGGGTGATCTAGAGTTGTACGTTTGGTGATACAGAGTTGTTTGTGGTGAGGCCACTGATGGATGGCCGAAGGATGAACAACACTGAGTGTTGTATCATGGTAGGCGTTTTGTTCCCTTGGTGATGCGCGAGATGGTTCTCCGAGAGTTCCATAGTTCACCCTTGGTAGTTCATCCTGGTGTGACGATGATGTACGGATCCTTGAGGAGTCTGTTTTGGTGGCTTGGGCTAAAGCGTACGGTTGCAGAGTGTGTGTCTCGATGTTTAGTCTGCCAGAAGGTGAAGGCCAAACACCGTGTTCTTGGTGGTCTTCTCCAGCAATTAGAGATTCCTCAGTGGAAGTGGTATGCCATCTCAATGGACTTTGTTACAGTTTTACCTCGAGCTTCGGGAGGACATGATGCTATATGGGTGGTAGTGGATCGTTTAACAAAGTCGGCCCACTTCATTGCAATCAAGGAGTCAGGCTCAGTGGAAGTTTTGTCGAGGCAATATCTAGAGGAGGTGGTGAGACTTCATGGAGTACCTAGGACGATCATTTATGATCATGATCTTCGTTTTACCTCTAGGGTGTGGAGATGTCTCCAGAATACTTTTGTCTCTCAACTGTGCCTTAGCACTGCTTTTCATCCTCAAACGGATGGTCAGACAGAGCGAACCATCCAGACTCATGAAGACATGTTTCACTCTTGTGTTTATGATTTTGGAGGTTCATGGATGAAGCACTTACCCTTGGTATAGTTCGCCTACAATAATAGTTTTCACGCTACCATTGGTATGGCGCCATTTGATGCCTTGTATGGCCGGCCATGCCCTTCTCCGTTGTGCTGGACTGGGGTCGAAGAGTCTGCAATTCTCAGACCAGAACTAGTGAAAAATACAACAAAGATGGTTCAGGTGATTCGTGAGAGGATGAAGATAGCACATGATCGTCAGAAATCATATTATAATCAAAGAAGGAGACCCTTAGTGTTTAATGTTGGGGAACATGTGTTTTTGAAGGTGACTCCCCATCGTGGGTAGTGAAGGTTTGGTTGTGGATATAAGCTTTCTCCCCGGTTTGTTGGGCCTTTCTAGGTGTTAGCTCTTGTTGGAGCTGTTGCGTATCGAGTAGCACTTCCCCCCCCAGATGAGTCAGATACATGATGTTTTCCATTATCACAGCTCCGTCGTTATCTTCATGATGAATTTCATGTTATCGATTGGGGAGAGATCAATATTGTTGATGATGCAACCTTCGAGGAGAGACCTGTGGAGATCCAAGACCGCAAGGAGAAGGTGTTGCGTGGGCGTTCTATCCCCTTAGTTCGTGTCTTCTGGCGACACGGTGGCATGGAGGAGAGTACATGGGAGCGCGAGTCACAGATACGTGCTCAGTACCCAGAGTTATTTAATTTTTAACTCCTTTCATGTAATGATGTTTCCCTTAGGGTTATAACTTTAATGTTTTATTTATGTACCTTTTATGTGATTATATGATTGAATTATTTGGATAAGGACTATTTGTTTCTATACTCTCAGATGTCGTAGTTTTGTTCAAACTTTCGAAAACTCATGGTGGTCTCCCCCTGAGAGGTATCTTATGGGGTGGTTGTTCGGACACCTCTTTTCTTCTAGGTTGGTTTTTAATTCTCGAGGATGAGAATGTTTTGAGAGGTATCTAATGTAATGGCCCGGACCTCTCCAGTCCATTACTTTGTGAAAATGTGGTGTTGGAGGTGTTCCAAGAGTTCAAGGTGACTTATCCCCAACACTTTTCCAAATTTCCCATTATGTGAACAATGTTTCCAGTTTTATGAACAGTAACAGATCGGTCTGACAGACCAATCTCACAGATCGGACTGACAGATCTGTCTCACAAATCGGTCTCACTGATCAGTCTGACAGATCTGTCTCACAGATCGGTCTGAAAGATCGGTCTCATAGATTTTTCTGACAGATCGGTCTCATAGATCGGTCTCACAGATCGGTCTGAGAGATCGGTCTCACAGATCGGTCACATAGATCGATCTCACAGATCGTTCTCACAAATCGGTCTGACAAAGCGGTCTCAGAGATCGGTCTGACAGATCGATCTCACAGATCGGTCTGACAGATCAGTCTCCGAGATCGGTCTGAGAGATTGGTCTCACAGATTGGTCTGACAGATCGGTTTGACAGATCGGTCTGACAGATCGGTTTCACAGATCGGTCTGACAGATCGGTTTCACATATCTCTCTGACAGATCGGTGTCACGGATCGGTCTCACAGATCGGTCCCATAGATTGGTCTGACATATTGGTCTCACAGATCGGTCTGTCTGATCGGTTTCACAGATAAGTCTGACAGATCGGTTTCACAGATCGGTTTGACAGATCGGTTTCACAGATTGTTCTGACAGATCGGTTTCACAGATCAGTCTGACAGATTGGTATCACATATTGGTTTCACAGATCGGTCTGACAGATCGGTTTCATGTACATTAAGAGTGGGTGAACAGTTTTCCAGATTCCTACAGGTTTTCCCCTTTTGACGTTTCCTTTGACGTAAAATACATTTAATGCCTTATTTTAAGTGCTCTTAAGGTCGTTTCAAATGCCATAAATCCTATATTAATTATTCTTAAGGCCGGGATGTATTTACTTTTTCAAACCACGTGGGTTAATGAAATCCGTTTTTAATGGAGAATTAACCAGATCTTAAAACCGTCTCCCCATTAAATCTTAAAAAAATGGATTAGATATCATTCCTCCTTGTTCTTTCCCTTTGTTCTTAGCTAAGAGACTCTAGATCCTTTCAATCATTCTCGTGGGAGTTGCACAATCAATCATTACTTCTAGGATTGGTTCTGCTCTGTTTTGTATGCAACCAAACTGTGTCTGTCAATCTTCACAATAAGGTATGTTTTATCTTCAGGATCATCTTCTTTTGATTCTCCCTTCCATATTATACCATGTAATTTCCAAGATTCTAATGGGTTTTCTTGGGGTTGGTTGGTACTGTCGTACCGTGGCTTCCTCCGGTGGATGCAGTTGTCGTGAGAGGAGGATTGTGACCCATTATGTGGATGAAGGACGTCAAGAACTCTTCGAGGTAGGGGATTCATGGATTCTACAATTGTATATGTGAAATCATAGAATTATCATGTTTTAGTCCTTTGGATCACAATGAAATTGACCTAATTAAATACTTGAACCGGATTAAAATAATTGGTTGATCGCATGTTGTTGATGTATTCCGTGATAAAGGTTTGCCTCATGTTTTTTCTAGATAGAGTGATATCTATGATTTCTTTGATTTGTTTTTCATTCATGATAGAAATTGATAATGAATGTAAATCAAGAATTATTTGTTAACTAATTGGATATAGATAAAGAGGAATGTAAATTAATCTAGTTATTGTCGTTGTTGTAGTTGTTCTAATTTGAGGATAATCAAATTAGTGAAGTAAGAATGGTTATTTAATTGTGATAGCTTACTGATTAGGTATCCTGTAATTGGAACCTACTCATAACAAATCTTCTAATTCAATACGGATTAATGAACAGATTGTGTGGGAATTTCAAAAAGGGTTCTGAGTTACGCTATTGTTTGATAAAGGGTTAAGAGAACATGGTTGTGACTATTTTTTTCCTGCTATTTGTGATGTAATGTGAGAATGGATGGCTGTTTAATGTGTGGAGGCATGGTGACTTGGGTTTGTGGTAGTGGATGACACCTAGGGTGGCGAGATGCATCAGCTTATGCATGTGGGTGTCGGGGAGGACACCAGGGGTGATGGAATGGGATGGATGTGGTTGCTGTATGCTTGTGGATTCTTTGAATGTTTATCTTCTTTGGTTTTCACCACTTCTCAAGGAAGCTGGTCTTGCTTACCCTTCTTCCAAAGGAGGCGATGACGTGCGGGGTATGCCACGTGTTTTCCGTGTTTAGCCTCTCGAGGGAGAATGGATCTATGATCTTTTTATAGGTGGAAAAGACTCGACGGGTAGTATATCTACTCACCGTGTTGATCCTCCATTGTGTTTAGAAGCATATGATGCTTTTCTAGAATGCCTGGGAAAATGGAATGTAATTTTGTAATGAATGTTTGATTAAATGGTGAAAATCAACGGGGATGGAGGTACTAGAATTTAAAAGGTGATTTGAATCTTAAAAGGAGCAGTTGATTTTGAATGTGATGCCAATTCAGTTTATTATGGAATTTCTCATGATTAATTAATGTTTAAAGAAATAATTAATGTACAGTGGAACTGATAAAATGAGAACGAAGTTATCTAATAAAGCTCTTCAAATGTTTGTGTGCTTATAGGATACCTAGTCATAGATGTAGCAGCCCAGAGTCTGAGAGACGTTAGCTGAAGTTGTATCTAAGACTAGGTAATGCATATATTGTGGATGTGAGTTATATATATATTCTGTACTTTTTGTGTTTCTATACGCCACTCCACCCTGTCGGTAAGGGCAACTGACACCCTGTGGATTCTAAGCCCGGGGGGGGGGGTATTTTCCCAAACATTATGATTGGAGGTTGAATGGCTGACTACCCCCTTTGACCCCGCTCTCTTCTCTTGGTACATCTTTGTGCTGGTTGGCACACTGGTTAGTTTTACCCATATATGTGTGAAGAGGGATATAATGGCTTGTGGTTATTTCACACACATATATTCTGGATATAGTATCCTATGGAATACTATAGGTTTAACGTGTATAGGCTATGATGGCTTGAGGATCCCAATTCGGTGTATGGGCTATAATGGATTGAGGTATAATCCCCGATGTATGATACACATTATGCGGGATATGGTGGCTCTTGGAACTTACTCGATTGCTTTCAGTTGTGAGGATGGTGTGTTGCTTCGCCCAGGTGTCTGTGGGCAAGCCTTTGTGTTGCACGAGGTACAGATTGTGTATCTTAGCCTAGGTGCCTGCGGGAAAGCCTTTGGAGAGAGATGCACATGACGTATGTCATTGGGGAAAAGCGGAAAACCAGTGGGGAAGTAGTAGTGGGGTACCCTTGATATTCTTTATTATATTCTATATTTTTGTATTCTTTACACGGTGAGAGTAGCCATGGTGAGTTCGGGATCGTAGTATACCTGTTTAGGTGATGAGTTAGTTTCACTTGTTGTTCACTAGGCTTTAGAATTCTTTCTTTACTTTTGCACGAGAGGCATGGGGAGGATCCTACTGAGTATACTGTTATACTCTCCCTATGTATATATAAACTGTTTTTCAGCTCACTTGGAGCAGGTTGAAGATCAAGCTGGTTACTACTACCTTGTGGTTGGAGGAGGAGTTGTTCGGGCTTGTGGTCGCTGTCATTTTACATTCGTTTGGGTACTTTTAGTTTCCCCTTTCAGGGGTAGTACTTTTTCATGACATTTCATATTTGTACTTGGATTTCATTTATATTTCAGTTCTGATTGGGAGTTGATTGGAGTCTATTCTATCTCTTTCTTCTGTATATGTTCTCGTAGAGGGTAAGGCCTCCCCTTTGTATGTTTATTATACCCTCGGTGCTAGTCGCCAGCCCGGGGCCTACTGGATGCGGGACTCTGGGGTCATTATCTCTCTTCTCACATTACCATCCCAGGAGGGGTAAACTTTGTGGGGAGGGGGTCGTGACACTTTAAATGTATACCTTTAAAAATTTTGGGACTTTTAAATGTTTTTAGGAAAAAATGATATTTCTAACAAAGAGTATTACAAACATTTTCATCTATATCAACATCATTTGATGGATTTTAATATTTTTTGAGTTTGATTTATTATGACACAAATCTTTAATATTGTATTGAAGGATAGGTGATAAGTTTGACTGTGGATATTTATTTATAACATTCATGGTATATAGATAAATTATTTACATTTCGTATGCTAGTTTTAATATGAATGTTTATGTTAGGGTTAAAAAATTAATATGAGGAATGCATTGGACTTAGAACATGACTGATGGAGCCCTATATAGATTCTCGATGCATCATTTGGTCTCATGAGACAATTAGACGTGGAATTGGCAGAGGCCTTTTCCATTTTGATATATGGTTTTGGCTGAGGCCTTAATCATTTTTATACATCTGGGTCCAGCCCTTGAAAAAATGTTTCAGAATGTCCGGCATTATACATTCACTTATTTTGAAAATAATATTGATGGTTCATGTGGTCATTCGACTAGTAGAATACCATTGATTAGGTTTTATTATTAAATTATTTACTCAGATCCTATTCCTACCATAAAAGTATTCATGTTTAATATTGGTAAAGGAATGTGGTTTCAATTATTCACCATGCTTAATATTTTTGTTATCTTCCACTATATTTATTACCCTTACTAAGAATTTGAGCTCACCCCTTATTTATGTTCCATTTTCCCAGGATATGAAGAAGGTAGTTATGAGTGGCTTGTAGGAATAATATTGGAGGATTGAATATTTCTAATGTTTAAAATTCATGCTGTATTTATGTTCAAGTTGAAAAGTTGAACTTATGTATGATTCTTGTTTCTAATATTACTAAATTGATTGGTCTTTTGAGACATGATTTCCTTTTGATCATGTCAATGTCATGTAATAATGCACCGACACTGGCTAACTAGCTTCGGTTAGACTTGGTATCAGAGAAGTTTAGTACAAACCTTGGAAACTAGATTTAGATAAAAACTTATTATATCACATAGCCCTAAGATTGACATTGAGGATTAGTATAGAAGAACTTCCTAGAATTATGGTATTGTAGTGATTTTGTGATTTTTCCAAGTAATACATCCCTATCTGGATACGAGTCTGTAGAGGCGACTATAGCGCAAACTTTCCTAGGCGTAATACCTGAATACACCGCTTTGAGCTAGACTCGAACTAGAACTTGTGCATAATAATGGGTCTTTCTGATCTCTTGGTTACAACACTCCAAAGGGATATGCTTAGGATAATTCTCATTTTCATTACAAATCATTAAGAATGATTTATGAGTATATAACTCCTTAATGAATATATTTCTATGATTATGGATTATATCCATAAACTGTTCAATTTATGTTAGGTATTTTACATGTTTAGAATTATTCATTGAAATTCATAAACTAGCCTAGTGTATACCATTGCATAGAAATGGAACCTAGTTGAAGGAATGTGAACTCCAGTAATATGTATGATCCAAAGAGTAAGATGGATCATATCTTTCACAGTGTTAAGCTAACATTTAGAATGGGAATAGTCTCCCATGAATTCTTAATATATGAATTAATAGTATCATGTTTTAATAAGATAAGTAAATAATTCTATGAGTCCTATAGATTTTAAGGGAATAAGGTGAAGAAAAGGATGGAAAAGAGAAATATGGATAAAGGGAAGAGGGGGGAAAAGATTTTTCCCATATGTGATAAATGTGGAAAGAATCACCTTGGTAAATGCATGATGGGAATGAGAGTTTGTTATATGTTTGGAGAAAAAGGACACCAAGTACGTGATTGTAAGGGTAATAAAAACATTTCAAATGTAAAATGCTTCATCGGAAAGGTGTTGGGACACTACACGAATCATTGTTCAAATCATAAGAGAATACCCCAAATGCTGTTATTGGATAAAAATAATGTTATGATACTACTGAAGATAATGAGGAATTTCCATTGTTATTAATGTATTGTGTCATTTGATTATTGTATTAATGATGTACATGTTTAATTAATTATAGATTATATAAGTATTGTAATGAAGTACTATTTCATTAAGGACTTGAGATTGTGTGGAACCTCAAAATGTGACTCAATAACTTGTTAATTTTTCAAAAAATATATGGTTGATAAAAAGGCAAAAGATATTTTGGTTCTGATTTCGAGGTAGTGATTTTTGGAATAATACATGATTGATTTTGATAAATTATATTAGATATTCTTGACTACCATGAAACTGATTAATGATTTGTATATTCCATCATTGTTGGAGTTTACAACATTTTTGGATAAAAGGAACATATCCAGTATTCTATAAGAAATAAATAAGGATGAATGTAATCAATAATTTTTTATTGTAATTCATAATGTTTCAGTGTTTTAAAAAAATACATGATGAAGGTGTTCATATGTTATTATGCAACGAAAAGGATTTTCATTTTTTTTACATTCTTTATAAATTTTGGACTCTGAGTTTGGGAAAAAATATTTTGGATACTTCTAAATTGAGATTATTTTTGGATTTCCATAAAAATGACAACCTAGAGGTTGGGCAGCAACCCGTCGCGTCAAATAAGCTCATGAGACTTTAACTCGCAACAGAAGGGCGAAAATGGTGTATCACCTTCCACTGGCCAATGAGATATCATAGATTGAATAATGTAGTTTTTTTAAAAAATGTCTGGTAGATGAATTATAAATTTAATTTTTTTGGAACCCTATATTAATAGGAAAAATAAAATATTTTTTATGTTCTATTATCTTTTAGAGTGAAACATGAGTTTTTGGTAGAAATTATTTAATGTATGGAACTCTAATTGTCAAGTATATTTTTTCTTATATTATTCTATGAAGAAATTAATTCATAAAATTTTTGTATGGAATCTTTAAACTAAAAATATGTTATCATAATACCTTATGTTTTGTTGAACCAATGATATTTTAAATCATAATAGATTGATGGATTTGAGGCCCTCAATTCAAAAATTGGTTGTGACTAATGTACTCAATCACACCCTATAAATATTTATAATTCTCCTCTAATTATGTGTCTCTAATTTCCACCAAATTTCTCTTAATTGAGATTATAATTTTGTGGTGGCTTTTTCATTCCCCATTTCCTCTTATTAAGACTAAATTTTTTAACACAAATTTCCGATGTCCGTTTTCCCACAATGGTATTTCCTATTTTCAACCTTTTATTTTAGAAAAACAACATCAAATTGTGTGGATGTAATTTATTGAATAAGGGAAGAATGTAACACCCCATGATTTCATAGTATTATATTTATTGAATGTAATTCTAAAACATGCACTACATGAACCACTAAGTTCATGCGCACCAAGACATACCAAACAAGTCGTTCAAATGTGGTTATGAATAGTATTAACTGAATTTTGGACTTTATATAATCCTTATAATTTTAGAATCCATATTATGAGTTTCTTAGACCCAATTTAAGAACTTATTCATTTTTTCCAAATTAATGAAGTGTTTTTAAAAAAATGCAATTTTACCACCTTTTAATGGAGAACATTTTTTAAATCCAATATTTGAAACTATTATATATTAAATTTGAAAAATTCAACTTTTTATTTAGAATTGGGACATAAGAATTTAGTATTAATATATTTTTAGTGTTTTTTTGATAACTTTCATATTTGGTTGAATTGTGAAAAATACTATATTTTAACTGAAAACGAATTTTTTAATCAAAATAATTTATATTGTTGAATTATATATTTTATAGGTTTTGAATTATAATTATATTATATTATTACCATTTATTCAAATGATGGTCATTGTAAGTAATTTAACTTTGTTATTTGACATAAAAAAGTGTCAATCTTTTGATAGTTATTAGTTCATAAAAATATGCTTTTTGGTTTTGACAACGGTAATAAATATTATATAAAGTATTGAAACAAATATGTTTTGAAATTGGTAAAATAGAATTAATTTTTGAATTCGGAATATCAAAATTAGCTTAGGGCGGATTTTTGGTAATTTTCTGAAAACATTAATTTTTTTATGAATAGTAAAATTCACTGAGTTATTGTTTAAAAACGACTTTTTATTTAAATAATTATTTATTTTATTTAAATATATTTTAGGATAATATAGATACATAATACCTATATAAATTTAATGTAATTCATTAGAGCCAGTTTCTAATAATTTTAGATATATAAAAATTTTATCGAACTTTTTACCGTCTTTTACCCATCTCCTAGGAGCATTTACAAATTAAAAAAAAAAATTAACACTTTTTCAAGTTGAATTTCAAAAATCTGAGACACGGTTGATATTAGTAGGTAAAATGTGGTTAAATAAGATGAAAATGATATTTTTTTGAATAGTATCTTTTTAAGTTTATTTACCATGGTTAAAAGTAAAATAGGGAAATTAAAGGTAAGAATGATATTATCATTACCCTAAAACATGTCATAATTCTATTAGATACATGTAATTAGACCAAGAACATCCTTAGGAATAATATATGATCCTTTAGATCCACTTGGATTAGATTAGGACACTTATTATTATTTTATTTAAAGAAGAGTTTAAAGAGTTAAAATCAATGTTTGATAACCAAAACATTTTTAATATAGCCTTACACATTATATAAATTAGACTATAAATATTCATTAGAAAGATAAAATTATTTCCTACATAAAGGTATTTTAGTAATATTTATTAGACTTTATATAATTTAATTTATATATGACACAGTGATGATGCAGTAATTTCCCAATTAATGAAATGTTAGAATAATTGATATTATAAATATCCAAATAAATATAATTTGAAACTTTTTATGAATTACACTAACATTATAGGTTAATATGATATAATAGGGTTTTTTATATGTATTTTTTTTGAATTAATAATTCCCTTATGATTTTAGTAAAGACAAACGACCAAATATTGTAAAAATTGACATAAAATAGTTTTTAAAACAAATATTTTATTATTAATTGAATTTATATTCTTAATAATCTATTTTTCTTTCAATAGACTTATATATTTATAGTTTTATCATTAATAAACCACTGGGGGTTCTCTTATAAGTATATAGTGTGTTTATTAACCATATAATATAAAAATATAAAGAAACATGGTAAATGTCAAACTATTTATCTAAGAGTTAAATCTAAAAGATAAGGACAATGTAGTGACCCAAACCTGTCTAAAACCTATTGGTTGAGTGGTATTCGAACCATCCCCATCTTATCCTTTAAATAATCAACTTTTGTGCCCTTGTAAACCAAAAATGATTTTATTATAAAATAATATTTCTAGCTTTTCCTAATGTTCCCCTCACCCATCTTATAAAAGGAAATTCCCCTTCCTTAAAATTCACACCATTAAATCCATTTGGATCAGCCAAACACTGCCCAAATCTCTCAAATGTCCTCCCTTCATTTTTGAGGCATTAAATTTGTCATAAATTGATCCTATGGAGACCTTTTGATCAAATAAATAGGAGGAACCTGAAGAGGAGGTAAATATTTCATCACATCTTTGAAGTTTCTTTCTTCTTCCACATCATATTTCTTTTATATTTAATTTATAAAATAATAGTAGTAGTATCTAATATAATGTGATGTTATTATAAATATGGTACAACCATATTCATTATTCTATCCATCCTTTGAATGACATGTCACCATACGTCCACACGTATGGCTTACCGTGTCCACGTCGTGGTGTAGTTGTTATTAAATACATTATTATTTGGTTGGGTATAATAATGATGTGTAATTGATGAAAATAATAAATATGACATGATAATTATTATTTATATATGATTATCAATCCAATTATATTTTATTTTAATATAACAAAAATGATATTGTCACTCGTGCGTACGTACGGATTACCATCTCCACGAATGCAATGAGATTCATTCCCCATCATATCCATTCAAAAATAATTTTCATATGATGGTTAAAAACAATATTTTAAAACTTAATATCATTTTTGATATTAATAAGATACAATCCCTCGATAAAAATTATTACTCACATAATAATGAATATAAAAGAAAACAAATCAGTTAACACCGGAAACGAGAATAATAGTAAGATATTATTAACAAAGCACTGTTAACATATCATATATGATATCATATTAATTTATATGATTCTTTTATAATTTAATAACAATTATTTCACAATTATACAGTAGGTTAACCAACCATGGACCATGTAAAAGTACAATGTAAGGGTTAATTCCTCAATCTCATTATTATCTGAGATTGTTAATTTGTAAGTATTTTCTGTGACATATTTATTATACAAGTCCATGTTTCATATTAGAGTTTGCAAAGGGACTATTATTAAGGTAATTTTTTTACTGAAACATCATTTTAAATGTTTTATGTTTATTTTCATATAAATCATTCACATTAATGTCTATGTTTAAGAAATGGTTTTTGAGGAATTATTTATACGGAGATGAAATTTTTTTAAATTTTAATAAATTTAACAATTTTCAAAGTTCTATGGGTCACTTTGATTAAAAAATACCAATAAATGTCTTCATTTCTAAATTGTGTGACTTTTAAATGTTTTTATGAAAAATGGAAATTTTTCACAATGATTTTGACAAACCATTTTCATCTATATCAACATCCTTGATGGATTTTAAACTTTCTTGAAGTTGATATATTATTATACAAATTATTCATGTTGTACTGAAGTATTTGAGATATGGTTGTCTATGGATGTGTTATTTTTATACCATTCATGGTTTATAGATAATGTATTGACATTTCCTATGCTAGTTTTAATACGAATGTTAATGTTATGTTTAAACCTTTTCATATGAGGATTGCATTGGACTTTAGTACGTGAGGGGTGGAACCCTCTATATCTCCTCGATGAGTCAGTCGGTCTCATGAGACAACTATATGTGGAATTGGCTGAGGCCTTTCCCATTTTGATATATGGTTTTGGCCAAGGCCTTAACCATTTTTAGACGACTTGGCCTAGGCCTTGAAAAAATGTTTCAGAATGTCCGACATTTTAAATTCCCTCATTATGAAAATAATATTGATGTTTTCGGAGGTCATTCGACTAGTATAATACCAATGATTATGTTTTAATATGTAATTATTTATTCATCTGATATTACTTCAATAAAAATATCCATGTTTATTATTGGTAAAGGCATGTGGCTTTAATTATTCACCATGCATAATATTTATGTTATAATCCGCTATATTGCATACTCTTACTGAGCATATGAGATCACCCCTTTCTTATGTTTCATTTTCCCAGGATATGAAGAAGTTAGTTATGAGTGACTTGTACGAATAATCTAGGAGACATGGTTGTTTCAATTGGAATTTTTTGTTTAATTTAATTTTAAATTTTAATGTAAAACTTATGTATGAATCTTTTTTCCAATATTACTAAACTGATTGGTCATTCAAGACATTATTTTCTAGTGATCATTCCAATGTTATGTAATAATGCACCGACTCTGGATAACTAGGGTCAGGGCATTGTAGAATCTGATCACAATCATAAACAATTGTAAACTACCCAATATTGATGAATTGTATTATCAAAGTTACATTGGTTAATAATATTCAAATATTAAACATTCTTCTTTTTATTATCAATTGATATTCAAGATGTTTGATATACCCCAGGTATGGTTCTATACAAGGTATAAACACTCTACGAACATAATGATTCTATTTTGATATACTAATTCCTAAACTATAGTCAGGAATATTATGAATATAGTATTTCTATATTACATTTTTTTGAATGTGGAAGTCATTTTGAATGATATTATTAAACATTATAAGGGAATTAATGTTCATGAAGATTACTAACTAATTTTATTAAATTAAAAAAATGAAAAAGGACTAGAAACATACAAATATTCTTCATAGTGGATACAAAATTATCATTTCTCACTCATATAATCTACAAATAGGGTATATCTATGGACCTATCAATGATGGATTCTACTGAACATTGGTCTAGACCTTCCATGTTAAATTTTATCCTGATTTTTATAGGATTTTTTGGATATAATTAACAGTTTGGGGATAATATATAATGAATATCTAATATACAAAATAAGTTATCTCAGATTGGAGCTATCTTTCTATTGTCATAAAAATATAAGGAAAATTTCAAGGAACTAAAGAGAAAATTTGTAGTTCGTACTGATGTTTCATTAACCAATAGTGGAGAAAGACTTTTGATCAATAATTATAATGGAAGGTCTAGACCAAATCGTGATTTGGAGTACATGGAATCTGTTTTAATTAAATATATTGGTTAATTATCAATATAGCTAAAACATAGACAAATTAACTTAACAAAAGAACTTAATGTATATATATTCACTCCAAAAGATTTTTATTTTCTCTATAGAATTTGTATAGATTTTATTAATGATCACGAATAATCAATAGGAAAAAATCATGGTAAAGGGAAAAATGTAGAAGATTATTTGAGTTGAATGGATCATGTTATCTAATCAATTATGTGGTTTTCAAAATAACAAAAATAAGGGATTTTTAGAGGAAGTAAATCGAAATCAAGAAGGAAGGTGAAAATCATAACATTCACAAATGTCTCATCAACAATTAATCAAGCTGAATATTAAAGAATCATAGAAGGATTATTTGGATCAATAAAAGAAGTTGAGATATTTCCAAGTGCTTAATATTGGTATTAATTGAGTAATATGTTTTTGGAGTCATTTTTTCTTCCCCTTAATACTAGTTTTAAAGAAGCATTTTTCAGAGAAAGCTCATATTTATTCATTATCTATTCATCTAAGATGTATTTAGTTGAATAAATATTTAGAGTACAATTTATTGTGGGATGAGAGGAAGATATATTTCATAGATTATGTATCACAATGTTTGGAACGTACACATGCTATTGATAAGATAAATAATACGAAGGGGGATGTTATAGATGTTACACATAAAAGTTTAAAAATTGGAAAACATATTCTTATATGTTTGATTAAACTCCACAAACAAACTTTAGAGACCAATTATATATGTGTTGTATTTGACCATTTTACAATGTTTAAAAAAATCACCATTATCATTGAATACTTCATTTCTGATGTTATTTCAATTACATGCAATAAAAAATTAGTGTGTTTATATTGAGTAATATATTTTACTGTTTCTTATTGGGATATGATATTTACCTCAATGTTCAAGATTGATCATTATAATGAGATTGATAAAAATGGTTTTTTTTGGACTATGTATCATCCTCAAGGAGATTATTTGTCTATGAATAAAATAGGGAAACTAGAAGATAGGATTATATAATATTATATAGATTTAAAAATTGGTGGGAATAAAACATTTATTAATACGAGTTTTCATATTGTAATAAATTCACATAGGCATTTAGATGGATCATCATTTTCCAAACATGGGATATAGTGTAAAACACTAATTTGGTGGTTAAAGATGGGGAAATAATTATATTTTTTCAAGATATAGAATTTGAAATGTTATAAAAGGACATAGATATTTAAAATCACATAAGGGTTGAAGAAAGATGACATGATAATTCTGAAAATAATCATTATTATATCTAGAATATGATGATTGTGAGAATATGATTATATGAATTTCTTTGTGGAATATGATTTTGATTTTTGGAATGATGGGGTATCTATTCCAAATTTATATTGGTCTCTTAAAATTCATTACATTATGATTACTTTAACATATTGCTTGGCACCTCAACTGAACCACATTAAGGTTTATGATGTGTTCAATATATCTTTTCTGAGGAATAAAAACATGAACCATCACATGTATTTAATATAGAAGAAATATAATTATAAAATTATATTAATGAGGTCCAATAAAATATATATATTCATCAATTTATAAATAATGTTATATAAAAGCAGACTTCTCACATGATAATTGTCTTATGGTGAAACAACATGCTTTAGAAAGTTACGTGAGTACATTGGGATGTAATGAGGAAGAAGTATCCTATGTTATTTGTTCCAATGAGATAGTATTGTAGGTTTAAATTCAATTAATGTGGATTGAAATTAAAAACTGAATATTTTATTATATGATTTATTTCATATAATAATTATTTCATTTATAGTAAATGTTACCAGAAACACTGAGTTTTAGTAAAACAAAACAAAACATTAATATTATTACTAAAACATGACCATTATAACCATTCCACCAATTAAAGAGTTTTGAATATGAAGGATAATATTTGTAAAATTAATTATAAATTTTATTCTTACTAAAAATATATTTTTAAATATATAATTATTCATTCATAATAAATTTATATTCTTAAAAAAAATACAAAAAGTAATTTATTTTATTAATATTTTTTACATGTAAAAATAATAAAAATAAATTATTTATACATATAGAAAATATATGAAATTTTTTTTTTATTTTTTCGTCAACTTATGGAAACATATTTAGGTTGAATTTTTGATGATACATTAAATTGATTAATTTTTTACTGAGTAGTGAAAATAATGGGTTTTAATAAAAACTACACATTAATTTAATGAATTTAAAGAGGTAAATATTGTTTAAAAATGATTTAAATGTATTATTAGTTTTATCATTACATTAATAATGTAATTCAGTTTATTTTAATCATATTAATATTTAATTTTCATATTGATTCGTTCTATATATACGAAAATTTTCACCAAGGAAAATTATTTTGTTGTTGTGTATATCCATTTTATTTTAAAAAAATCTATAATAAAATGAATTAAATTATTTAAAAAATGGAATCCATATTTATAATAATCATAGTAAATATTATATAATATTATCAAATAAATTTATCTTTAAAAAAATTTAATGAAAATTAAATATTAATTAACACGGTTATGGTTGAAACGTGTTTTCCAGGGGATAATCTAGAAAGATAAGGATTAAAATGAACAATAACATGTTCAAATAATATTTTGTGGAAATATAATTACTATATATATTATAAGGATTTTAAATAAAGCATTTTCCATACTTTTTTACTATTTGAAATTTATATAAACCATTTTCATTTTAAAAATTCTATGTGTTCCCTCACACTCACTAATAAAGGAGAACACCATCTCCACTCTTCTTCACATATATATTAAATATAGATTGGAAAATGGTATCCCAAATTTATTTCATAACTCCCTCCCAACATCCCAGTTTAAATATATTTATTTTCAATCCCTTCTTTGATGACTATTCGTATGTAGCAAAACCGGTTCTCTACAGAAGATGTGAAATTAATAAAAATGGAATTTTTTTTTAATTTATGTATTCTTCCCCCTCCTTCAATTATTATTTAAAAATTATTATATAATGACACCAATATATAAATTGTACTGATCTGTTTTTTTGTTAATATAATAACCTATATCCATATCCTCTTCAATAATATAGGAAATTAAACCATCGATCATGCGTATTGTAGACTATCGCCTTGTGATCCAATGTTATTCATTTTTGACGGCCACCTCTCAGATATGTGTATGATGACAGATTCATTGGTTATATTTTACATAAATTATACTATTACAAATATTGATTTTTTATAATATATATGACTAATATCCTTACAATCTATTAGAAAAAACTAATATCCCCAATTTTTATGTATGGACTACTGTCTCAAAAAAGTAATATAAGTTTTTAATTTTATTATTAATTAGATGCTGATAACGATATATTCAATCACTATGTATGGTATTTTTGATATTATAATTATTCTATAAATAATTAATAATATTTACCATTCTTTACTTTCATCCAATAATAAGATGGAAACAATGTTAAAGCTTAAAACATCCTAAGGTGTCCATAAAGAATGTAATTAATTTTTATCAAAATTTTGTATTGATTTATTTAAATTAATAATATATACATATGATATTTAAATTTTGTTTAAAATTATATAGAATATTGACCTCTAATCAACATAAGTGGAATGAAACTACCACACCCAAATATACATGAAAAAAGAATCAATTTTCACATGAATTTTGATTTAATTAAGGAATTATTGATAAATGAATGATAAAGATTAATAAGTAAATCATGAATGGTATAAAATATATTATAACGAATTTATAATTCATGTATAGTTTAAATATATTTAATATATTCGTTGTTTTAAATGTTCAATGATAATCGGGACTTATGTTGCGTTATTTAAAATTGACATTGAATTTATAGTCATTTTCCATTTAACCACTAAATTTATATAGGGTTTATACTTCCCATTTTACATTTTTTAATAAGGAATTTACTTATTTAAATTATATATAATGTTCCATTTTTTATAATTCAACAATGGATCATACTAATCAAAAAATAGTGATGTGGTAAGGGTTTCACAATTCAATGTCATTATTTATCTTGATTATTTATTGAAACAATTCCAATGATGAAATATTTAGATATATATGTTTTGAAATTAATGAAATTTTATAATCAACTATATCATTCATGAAAATATATTTTTTCATTTAATGATATCTCTTATTGTATAATAATTTTTGTCTATTTAAAAATTATGTTAAAATCATTATCTGAATGATGTACTTTTGAATATTTCAATATTTGTGAATGGAATAATTATTTTAATGAGTGAAAAGTTATAGATATTTTCGTCCTGAATTACCAATAATTTATTTTAATAATCCATTATAAGTATATAATTATATTTACTATTAAATTTAAATCCAAAATTTAATGTTAAATTCCATTTATTAAAATGTGAATTTTAATGGGGAATGATATTTGTAACACCACATGTTTGAAAAAACAAAATCATTGAAGCACTAACAATTTATATATATATATATTTATAAAGTAGACATTAAACATAATCTTTCCACTTCTATGGTATCAATTTCAAAATACAGTCATCTGCAGTAGTGATAAGTAATTTATTTTTTGAATGGAAGATCCAACTTGTTTTTTTGAAGAATATATACAAATACTTATAAAAAGTAATAATAATAGTAAAATGATATTTAAGAATATTAAATCATATTAGTATTTTATTTTCATATGATTATAATATAATGAGACCTTGATTAATTATTAATTGTGACATAAATCGGTTTATACCTTTAAAATTGTTATTTTTCAAATAATTTATGAATTTATTTAAAAAATTAAATTATTCATACTTATAAAATTATTTTCATAAAATTTAATTAATTTTTTAACTGTACAAGTCAAAAAAATTTAAAGGTGATCTTTCATAATTTTTTAGAGACAGATGAAATCTCAGTTAATAAAAAATAAAACAATAAGGATATCATCTGTTTAATGGAAATATAATGTTATATTGATGATGTAATATTCATGGTCAAATCAAGAGGATTAAAATATGATATGGGGATTCACAATTGTCCAATAATACAATAAAAAATCAAGGTAAATCCCATCGTTTTGAAAAATAACTAATTGGGCACCCTTTGAAATTAATTAAAAATTACATCACCTTAACTATAAATACCACCCTCACCCCCACTTCCTCTCACACCTCTCTATCATTCTGGATTATATATGTTCTAACCAATACCATTAACAATTATCTTCCCCAAGTCCATGATAGTATGGTATCCCCAGATGACCAAAACCAAAGGCTTTAAGGATGATCTAAAGGAAGAGAGATCAAGAGGCAAAGATCTTGTTTTAATTTCTTGTTTTTTTCAATTGTTTCCTTTTACTATAATATTTAATAATACCATTATAGAAGTGTCATGAAATCTCCAATATTATATATATTTTCTATTTTTATCATGATTATGGAAAAAATAATCTTCATTGTTCCTATCCTCCTCCCCTACTTCAAAAAATACAAACACCATCCCAAATGTGCCAATTTATCATCTTCGTGGATGATGTGTATTCAATTTAAATTACTATCATAAAAAATGGTAGTAATGACAATTTAATGTGTATGATAATACCTATATTTGGTTGTGTAATTAAAATATATGTATTATATTAAATGTATATAATGAATTAAGATGATGAATTTTTAAGAAGTGCCAAAATGATCTAAACGAAAATAACTACTGATTTATTTAATGATTCATCCATATACAATATATCCAAACATATTTATTCAATAATTTAATAATTTATAAAAATATTAATGAAAATTATTCCAATTTTACCGTTCTTATTCAACTAGTCAAGAATACCAGTTTTGTACCAACCAAGGAAATCATGAAAATTATGCACCCAAAACAATGAATATAACATAATATTATTAAGGAATGGGTCAAATGTTGTTATAAAATGATCATGTAAGCAGTTATAAACCTAAATATGGTTCTTTTATATATCATTAATACTTTTTTAATCCATTATAAATTATTTTTAAGCACATTTTAGGTAAGAGGAACCCGAGGTATCAAAATTCTTAACAAAATTTTATATGTTTGGGATAACCATCTACATCATTAATTATGTGGTAATAAAATTATTTTTGAGATGAATTTTTTTATGTATAATTAAATATATTTATGTTTTATAAATTTATTCCATGCAATAATTTAATTATAACTTCAATTATATGATATTATTAAGGGTATTTTCTTTTAAAAATCCCATGAAAAATTTCTATTTTCAAAAATTCAAAAGACATGTTTTTATTAAAGTATTCATGTTGAATGATGATGATATTGATATTGGTAATTATTTATTACTAAGTTTTATACCAATATCTCCCTAAAATAAATCTGTTAAATGACTTTTGGAGGTCGTCTGTATGGTTACTCCAAGTGTAATTGAGACAGTTCCACTATAAGTTAGCCTTGGGGTTACATTATATTGTAGTCGTGAGAGTTACATATAAAAATGTATCTCTAAGAGTTATAATATATGTAAAAAATTCCCCATGATACCTTTATGGTTTTATATATGATCATTAAATTTTTATGGAAATCACAGGATTCACTAAGTATTTAAATATGGGTGGGAAGTATTTCTATGTGAAAATGATTTCTTGTGTTTGTTTGTATTATTGGACTAATGGTTTCCATACCTCATTGTATAACCCTACTGGGATTTTTATTTTCATACCATGTTTTTAAATGTTTTTCATATGTTTTAGGGATTTGTATTAAAATTAATGAAGTCATGTTTAATGTTTTGTGGATTTTTCAATGAAATCCTATTGTTGTATGGTGTTAATTTTGTTAGGTTGTGGAAAAAATGAAAACTTCTTTAATAATGTAGTAATTTTATTATTATGTGTTGATACAAATGATTCATGTCCTATAATTCTAAAACTCTAATCCAAAAATAATCTGGTATTGTGAAGAAGTTAAATCTAGATGAAATATTTAGATTATGTAATGTTTACGGAATGGTCTTTATAGTGGGTATTGGAGAACTATTTAAATAATTTTTGGAATTATAAATATGTTAATATAATAATATAGATGATTTTTAATTAATTTATAGGTGGAAATGGTATATCATTTAACAATTACCACATTTCTACATCTATGAATTGTCTTCTTAGAATTGATTTCTGTAGAATAAAAAGGGAAGTTGAAGTTGGAAGGAACCAAGAGGTTAATTTCATTCGGAATCTACCAAAAGGAATGCTTGGAATTGGATTTTAGTAATTTTTTATAGTAATGACTTATCTGATGCTGATAATGAATGGTTTTTTAATCCATGCATGATAACAACTAGAGATACCATAACTAAAAATGATGATTATAGAAAATTTTATGAAGAAAAAGCCTTATTATTTTTAGTGGATCTTATGAACCAGTATTATATGAATGATATATTAATTCCCTTGAAAAAAATTCATGTTAGGGTATGTTAAAATAATCAAATGGTTAGTCATTCCATTTATTGATTGGAATATGAAGTTGATTTGTGGTGGTCAATGGTAAATAAAATTAGGGATATAGTGGAGATTGAAACCATGGAGTTAAATGCATTTAAATTTCATTTCCTTGAAAAATGTATTCCTATGGTGGTTATACATGGTTTGGAGAATGAATTCCTTGAATTCTTTCATAATAAGTATGATTAAACGGTCATGTATGATGAATACATCAATCAACTATAAAGGTATTCTCCAAATCATATTTATGATTTGATAGAAAAATAAATTGATTTTACTCAAAATTGAGGCCAGTATACTGAAAGGCATTAGCCTCCCTATAATTAAAAAGTTATGAGAAACTTGTCTAATGTGGTGAGATGGAAGAAATGTTGTTCATTGATGATGACATGATCTTTGAGAAAATAGAGAAGAAGAGATCTATATAGAAATATATGGGTATGAATCCATCATTAAAATTGGATTATATTAGTGTTTAGTTTCTAGTTTGTAAATAGTGTGGGAAAAAGAACCCTGGTGATTGTATTAATAAAAGTATGAAGTGTTTTAGATGTGGTACGTTTGGATATATGGGCAATTATTATAACTAAAATGTTCTTAAGTTCATCTTGTTAAGAAAACTATAAATTGTTTCATCTATTCTGAGATTCTTCACAATGAAATTTAATCCCTAATGATTGATCAGAATGATGGGAAGTAGCTAGACTATAAATAAAAAGGTGTAGTGAGATCCTTTGCAACTATGTCAGTAGATTTTGGGCCAACCAAATAAGTGTTACCATGATATTTTATTATTTTATTAAATTTATCTAATGTCATGTTTGATAAAGGGTCCAAATATTTGTTTTTTTAGAAATTCTATCTTATATTGCAAATATCACTACAACAAATATGACCATAATGTATTGTTAAAACACCAAGGTGAAATTTTACCACCAGAAAGGATTTTATGAATCCTCCTAATGCTATCTATGAAAAAATATTAACTAAAAACTATGTTGATTTTCCCTTTGTAGTGTTTGATGACATTCTGTGTATTTATTGTCATTATTGTTTATTATGATAAGATTTATTGAAGGGATAAAGAAGTATTTTTTTTAAATAGAGCATTAGTTTGTATAAAATAATAACCCCATACAATTGATAACATATCAGGAATATGAGAAATTTTAGAAAGATGATAATGAAAGTTATCTTTCTCAGGTTGTTGAAAACAAGGGATCAGTTCAGATTAAGGATGTAGTAGTGGTTAATGGGAACATTGATATGTTTACTAATAAAATTACATGATTTATACCTAATTGGGATGTTGGATTATCAATTGATATAGTACCTGATGTCAAGACAATTTCAAATCCCCCTTATTGATTGGCTCAAATGGAACATGATGAATTTAAAAATCAGTTGGAAGAGTTTATTTATAAATCCTTAATTCATCCTATAACTTCATCATGGGGAGATCTATTATTGTTCATTAAAAAGAATGATGGTTCCATGAGAATATGAATTGATTATAAAGCATTGGATAACATTACTATTAAGAATAAGTAACATTGACTTCACATTGATGTATTGATTGATCATCTCCAGGGAGATATGTGTTTTTTCAAGATTTTAATGAGATCCATGTACCGTCACATGATTGTGAAGGAGGATGACATTCCAAAAACAACTTATTGAAAAAGATAAAATCATTATGAATTAGTTGTTATGTTGTTCTGATTAACTAATGCACCTGTTGTATTCATGTATGTTATTAATAGAATATTTCATGATTTCTTGGATAATTTTGGTGTTGATTTTATTGATGAAATTATGGTATATTCTATAATTATAGAGGAATATTAAACACAAATCTGGTTTGTTTTAGAAACCATTATATAAAATAAACTATTTGGAAAATTCAGTAAGATTGAATATAGGTTTCATCAAATTTCATTCATTGGTCACATTATTTATAAACATAGAATAATTATTGATCCTGCTAAAATAAATTATCTTGATGAATGGAAAAGACCAACAAATATAATCGGGTTTTGTAGTTTTCTTGATTTGGAAGGCTATTACAGGAGGCTTGTGGAATAAGTTTTAGGATAATCAAGTCCATTGACTATGTTAACTGTAAAAGGGTTTATATTCCTTTGGAAAAAATAATTTGGCGATTATTTTTCAAAATTGAAAAGAAAACGTGAGAATGCTTTAGTTCTAACCCTACCACCTTGAAATGGGGTATTTTACATATCCAGTAATGCTTTATTAAAGTGTATTGGTGTTGTTCTGGTGCATAATTATTGGTTAATTACTCGTGCTTCAAGATAACTAAAACCTCCTCAGTTATATTATTGAACACATGATTTGGAATTAGTGGCTATGGTTTTTTCATTATGAATTTTGTGGCATTATTTATACAAACCGATATGTGAAATATATATTGACCAATAATCTATAATATATATATTCACTCAAAAAGGATTAATCATAAGGCAGTGAAGATTGCATGAATTGATAAGTGATTATGATATCATGATCAGTTTCCATCCTATAAAATAAAACAATGTTGATGATGAACTGTGTTAAAAAAATCATGCATCATTTATTATGTTATGGCAGGAACAAGACTATTTGATTAATTATTTGATAAATTTTTGATTAAAAGTTCTTAGTTCCATAAATTTCTCTATTTTATTTCGTATTTTTGTGAAGTAATCATTTTCATGTAGAATTGAGCAAGAGTAGAAGGCATATGGGGAGTAACAGAAAAATGTACAATAAGTTAAAATGGGTAATTTAATAGAATCAATCTTTAATAAAAATTGGTTTATATGATTTGAAAATAGATTATGTCTACCATGTGATTCTCATATGAATGAATAATTATTGCAGTAAAATCATAGTTTTGTGTGTTCAGTTCATCACAGAAGCACACTGATTTACCAATATAAATTGGTGTATTACATGTGGGACCAAATGAAAAGAGACATTGAAGATTTTACAGTTAAATATTTGTCATGTTGACATGTTAAAGCTAAGAAGTAGTTGGAAACGGTGATGCTTCAGCCATTAATAGTGTTATATTAGATATGTAAAAATATATCCATGATCTTCATTGTGGGACTACCAAATACTTCAGGAGGTAGCAATGAAATGTGGGTTATTGTTGATCAATAGACTATATCTTCTCATTCCCCCCATTTTCAGATATTATGTCAGTGGATCATATTAGTTTTCTATAACTCAATGAGATCGTTAGGTTACATATAGTTCCTCTTACCATTGTATATGACAAAAATCCTAGGATCACTTCAATCTTTCTGAAAGTCCATTATAAGTTATCAGAAATAGAATTTAATTTTCATATAGCTTTTCATCCGCAATTACATGGACATTTACAGTGGATGATTCATACTATTGAGAATATTATTCAAACATGTTCAATGTATTGTTGAGAATTTGGGATCAACATATTTCTTTATTTGAGTTTTCTTTTATTAACATTTTTCATTCCAGTATACAGATGAAACCTTTTGAGAAATTATATGTCATGTAGTGTTGAACTCCAACATTTTTTAATGATTTTAGGGAATGGATGTTGGTGGGAATATAATTTTTAGTGTAATTGGATAAAAATGTGAAAAGGATGCAAAAAACACTTGAGGATTTCTCAAAATTGCCAAAAATGTTTTGCATGTAATTGGTGGAAAGACTTTTTTTGAGGAAGGTGATCATATTTTTCATATAATCATATTATGGGGAAGTGTTTTGTGTTTTGGTAAGAAAGGGAAGTTGAGTCCACTATTCATTGGAAATATGAAATACTTGAGAAATTTTTACCAGTTTCTTACTGTGTAGTTTTACATCTTAGTTTATCTTATTTACCAAACATTTTCATGATTCGACATATATAACGTATGATCCAGATTCATCTCATGTTCTAAGCCAAGAAGCTGTTCAACAGTAAGAGAAAAATTCATAAGAAGATAAATAAATTTATATTTTTGATCAAAGAGAACAATTATTGAAGAATTATTTTATCAAATCATAAAATGTTTAGTAGAGAAACCACATAGTTTAAGAAACAACATGAGAATCTAATAATGTAGTGATTGAATGGTACCATAATTTGACTCATAAGTAAATAAAATTGCGAGAATGAATTTCAATAATGTGGGGGGGAATATAACACCCTATGGATTTTAAAAAATGTAATTGAAATGCATGAAAACCTTATATTTTTTTAAATATATATTTATACACTAGTAGTTAAACATAAATTTTCTACTTCTATGATTTGAATTTTGGAAATCAGTTATATACGGTTGTGATTAGTATATTATTTTGAATACGGCAGAAAAAACATGTTTTTTTGAATAGTAACATACCCTTATTAATATTAATATTAATAGTAATATGACCCTAATGAATATTAAATATTGTTATTGTTTTATTTTCTTAATGATATAAAATAATGATATCTTGTTTAAATTTTTATGGTTATATAAAAAAGTTCATAGCTTTAGAATTGTTATTTTTCAAGTAAATTATGATTCCATATAATAATTAATTTAATAATATATAGAATATTATTTGAAAAAATAGACTTTATTTTTAAATTCTACACATAATAAAATTGTATGGGTATTTTTTTTGAGATTTCTATGATATAGATGTATTATAAGTGAATAATAAAAATACAGTTTTAAGGTTTTTATTTTTTTATTGAAAACATAATGATGAAATGATGATGTAATATTTATGGTCAACTCTTGAGGATTAATATATAATATGAGGTGTCATAATTGGTCAATTACATGGGAATAAATCCTGGTCTAGCCCCTAGTTTTGAAAATACCAATAATGAGTTGTCCTTTGAAATTAATTTAAAATTCCGTCACTTTTACCCTAAATACCACCAAAATCCCCCACTACTTCTCACACATCTCAAAATACTTTTATTGTCTATGTTCAGCCCAATACCCTTCCCAGGGCTCTTCCCTATATCTGAGACCTACTAGTCTCACCAAAAGGCAAAAACGAAATGCCTAAAGAAGGATCTAAATGAGAAGAGAACAATAGGTAAAGATCTATGTTCTTTCAGTGTGTTTTGCTTTCAATTAATTTTTTTCATATAATATCATATCCACCATATATCAAAGATAAATGAATTATAAATTATTATACATTCTATATTATTATAATTATTATATAAAAATTTATCTTTATTCATCCTCTCCTTCTCCTCTCATTCTAAAAATGAAAACGTCGTCTAGGATGTGTTGATTAACCAATAATGTGGATGTTGTGTATTAAATTTACATTACACCCTTGAAACATGTTTTTAAATACATTCTAATTATGGAAAAACAATTTGATGTGTAATATAATTCCTCTATTATGATAAGTATTTATCTTTTATGCATAATTTGAATGTTACATGATGCAAAAAGTTTGTTATTATTGAATAACTGAAAAAATGATATAAATAAAAATAAATAATGATTTCTCTAATGATTCATCATCATACAATATAAAAACAATTTATGAAATCATTTAATATTTTTTAAACATATTAACCCATTTTCATTCCACTTCTGGAGCACCTCCTTCATTCAATAAGAAAACCATTCACGAACTGACCATGGAGATCATGAAAAGTAGTCACACGAAACTATATAAATAACCAATTATTATTAATTAGTTAGTGGAATGATGTTATAAAATGTTCACATAAGGTTTTTTAAAAATGAATATTATTCTCAAAAATATTAATAATAATATTTTAACGATTATACAAAAGTTTTATTTACATTTAATGTTCGACGAACCCAGTGTTAGGGAATTCCTAACCCAATTTCCAATCATTGGGTTAACCTTCTACTTCATTAATAATGTGGTTTTAAAATTTATTTTTTGGATGAATTCTGTTATATTTAGATATTTTTATTTAGTCTTTATATACATATTTCAACCACTCTATTATGTATCACTTTAAAAATATGATATTTCTAAGCGTATTTTCTTTTAAAATCACTTTACAAAAATTGAGTTTTACAAAATTCAAAAGCTATGTTTTTATGAAATTATTATTGTTGTATTATTCTATTATGATTCATGGGAATTTTTTATGGAGAGTTTTGGGTTCTATATTTCTCTCCAATTCATTGGTTATGTTTATGTTGTAGTTCAACAGGATAGTTACTCCATGTGTAAGAGTTTCGGTTACCCCATATGGTAGCCGTGAGGGAAATATTGTATGTTTTCTGTGTGGGTTACAAACCATATGGTAGTCATGAGGGTTACAACACAAGTAATTAATTCCCTAATAAAACATTATGTATTTTTATATATTCTATATTGTTTTATGGAAATCTCATGTTTCACTATGTAATCAAATATGGGTGAGAAGTATGCCTTTGTGAAAATGATTTCTTTGTTTTTTTTAATTATTAATGGACTAATGGTTTCTTTCCTTATTTATATTTACCTTACTGAAACTCTTGTGCCCATACCATGTTTTTAAATGATATTAATAGGCTATAAGGATTATTAAGAGAAATAATGATGTAATGTTAAATGTTATGATGATTTTTCAGGGAAATCTTGATTTTTTTTTTTGTTAAAAAACCTATGGCTTTTAATATATGTATAATTTTCTAATGGTATCCACATTATATTATTATGTGTAAATATGTTTGTTTAATTTCATATCATTAAAAAACTATAATCCAAAAAGATATTTGGGAATGTAAAGATGTGAATTCTTTTCTAGATAGTTATGTAATTTAATTTTTATTGCATGGTCCTTATATTTTCCTTTATGAAATTTTTTTTTTGATCTTTAAAAATTATTTTCCTTCAAAAAAGACATAGTTTTATTATACTTATGAATTCCCATATATATAAATACAAGATAAAATAAACATTCTTTCCATTTATGTGTAATTAATATTATGAATAGAAGTTTATAAAATCCATTTCCATTTATAGGTTCTCATTTATTGACTATTTTAAGATACAATCCATCACATAATTGTGGAATTAATTATTTGATGGTGGTTAAATTATAAGAAAGTAATGTGCTTAATTTATAACCCATGATAGAGGTTATGTTATAATATAGGATGGTGGTCATGTTATAAACATTTACTTGTGAGACCAATAACTTACTCAAATTCATTGGGTACGTACTAATATCTAATGAGTTAAGTTGGAATGGAATTGGTAGTGAGCCAAATTCATTAATGGAATTTTCAACTCTGATAATATTTGGAGGGAAAATTGTTTACTATGATAGATTATGGATTATACCCAATCCACTCTGATTATTCTAGTAATTTTCATTGTATAATAAGGATATTATTTTATTATCTTGTTGGATTTCCCCAAATTTATACTTTATACCAAAAATTTTCACTCATGGATTGTATTATTTGATTTTCTTATCAATAATGTCTTATTAGGGGGAGAAGAATTGTGTTATTGAAAAATGTGATAGAAAATGAAATAATTTTCCTCAGGGGGAACTAAAAGCTATATTAGATAGAATAAGAAACCATGGTATTACAATTAACTATATATATAAAGACATGATAATAACCCAAAATACAGGGGTATTTATATCACAAATTAATAATATTAAAATGTTATTTCATGAGAGTTCATCTAGTGATGACTATTAGGTGAAGAATAAATTACTTTATATGTATCATGAATGGTGACAATTGAACTAATAGAATTATATCAATGGAAAATGAAAATGTTTTATGTGTCGAATGTAATTACATTCTCAAAATGATATGAAAATAAAATATATAATGGAGGGAAATAAGTTATACCATAATTTATAGTTTACTATTGAATTTCATATTAATAGGGACTTAGGAAATATTTGAGTTGATGTCCTATTCCATATAATAAATCTTCTAAAAGTAATGGAAAATGTTATTTCAACTGTTTCAGTGGATCTTAATGGATAATGAATGTGAATCCTCTACATGAATGTGGTGTGTGTCATGTTGAGTTTTTTATGAATTTAAACTATAAAAATATAATTATTTATCCATTATTAAAATTTAATGTGGCATCTATAATTCATTATCTCTCCCCATATAGATTCCTTTTAAATTTATTAATTAAGGATGTCTCATTTATTATTCTAATCAACATATTATCATCATTCAATGTGAGGATTAATTATAATAGCCAACTGAAGATTATTCCATTGTAATATAATTACAGCTTATTCATGAATGATAATTATCTCAAATGGTTGGGGATGAACACAACATAAAATATGAGACTTCAATTTAGGATTTTTGCGGTTTATATATCGATGAATTACCCAATTTTTTATTATACGAAAAATATTATATTTAAATTGAACGGATACTAGGTGAGACCCCTATTTCAAATAATCAATATAGAATAAAAATTATTTGGTGAAATAAGTAAAAAAAGAAACCCCAATATAATCTTTATAATAAATTCATTTGCTATAATTTATTACCATGAAGTGAAACTACTTATTTAAGATGAATGATGGCCCGTTGAATTACTTCATTGATTATCATTACATTTTGCATACCATTATAAACAAAAGGTATCATCTACCTCATATAGATAACATTTTTCATTAATATAACCATGATAAATAAATTCCCGTTAATGTCCTTGATTTTTTATATCATCAGTTATTGGTATTTAAATAAGATATACTCAAGACAACATTCTGAATAAGGAGTGGTCATTATGAATTTCTAGTTTTCCCATTTGGACATTCAAATTCTTCCATTATCTTCATGGGTCTAATAAATATTTTCTTTAGAGAAAACATTGATTAGTTTACTGTTAACCATATTGATTATAATTATATATTCTGAAGGTATATATGACCATGAAGATCAATTTATTAATTTTGATGAAGGCCCTAAGGGAAGATATATTTTTCCCACAAAATTAATTAGTGTGAATTCTAGTTATATATAGATTCATTCATGTGTCATATAATATGAAGAATAATTATATTTATGGATTCCCTAATGATGGATATTATTGAGAAATGTTTAAGGATAACCATGGAAACCCAGATTCATTATATTCATGAGTTTGACAGATACTACTAATGATTTGGGAGGGATTTCTCTTAGCTATCTCATCAATTATGTATGTTGAATAGGAATGGATAAAAGTTCATTTTAAAACAATAATATGATGAATATTTCAGTTCACATATTCATACACTAACCTAAATGTTATATTGGGTAATCATTAATAGTTATGTTACATAAATGGTAATGATATACTCTTTATATTTAGTTATATGATGATAGATTATTCCTCAAACCCATTAAAATACATTTGAAAATTTACATGGACCTTTTTGTTATAGATGGAACTAGTTATTTCTACATTGAAAATATTGTTACAGTATCTATATGGGGAATGATATGATTTATATAAAATAGTAAATAATTGAAGTAAATATTCATATATAAATAGATAAATATGAATGATAGGAGGTTCCTTGTAGTTGTTTATATTATAGATTCTCTAGAAACTACCTCATTTGGAAGGGTGACATGGGGGTTGAGGACTTAAATAATTGAGACGCTGATTAGTTTTCTATAATGTGGATCGAAAACCATATAATATTAATGGAATTGTATATTCTAGACACTGATATATATTGGATCATAATAGTTATGATTCACCAAGAGTGTGGTGTGTTATAGTTTAAAAAAAATAAACTATGGCAAAAAACCTATTTTATAAAAATATATGACTAAAATATTTTCAATTTTTAATTTTTTTACCATAATAAAAAAATGCCTAATTATATTATCAATGTTTGACATGGTCACATTTAGTCTAACCAAAAATTTTTTTGAAGGATAAATAAAAACATAAATTCAATAGAATATTAATAGAGGAATGTTTAAATTTTATAATAACAAAATATGAATTCTTATAATACAATGAATGAAATAAATGATGTATAATTGATTTTATTCTTTTACCTTACATTTTTATAGAATTGAAAAATCCATAATTATATCATCCATAGTTTTAGTACCTATTATTAAGGTCTCTATTTCCACTACAGGATATCCCCTGATATGATGATTAGTATAACTATACCTTCTCTCCCCTAGAAGCCTATAATATTATGATTGTCATCAAATATATCATTATTAAACAATAAATCACTAAATATAATTATTTTTATTTGTCGTCCATGACTCGAAATCCCTCGGCAAAATGGAAATAATTCACCGTCTTGTTATCCTTGAAATCCCTTGATCAGTACCCTAATATAATATATAATATAATATAATATTATTACATGTATTTTTAAATCCTCACATAGATTCCATTGAACTAAAACTCAATATGAAATTATAATGAATATAGAATGCGACATTCAATTATAAAAAAATGTTGACATCTTGAGTTGATAATTCATCATCTACCAGTTCCTCAGATTTCCTCATAATTATAGGAAATATTCCATCTATCATATTCCTACAATGGGTGACAAAGCCTTGAACAAAATTCAAATTGACACAACATAATGATATGGATTCAAAACATGATATGTAATAAATATTAGTTCATTATTTTTTCAACATCATGTTTTGTTACACCATTACAATTTCTTTTGAATTTAATCCGATAGATATATTCCTTACACTCCAATTATATACTTTGATTTTTCAGATGGAATAAACCAATCTTTATCAAAATAATACACTGAACGAAGGTTAATATGAGCTGTAAGAACAAATGTCAATGAAATGGTAGGGAATTTTTTCAGTCTAATAAAAAGCACATTAGTCTAACAACTGATATGAATAGTAGATAATGATATGTATCAAACCCACCATCTATATGATGGATCAGATTGAATGATAATGGAATATATAATTTTTTATATTAGAAATATATATACATTTAGTATGAAATAATGTTTTCTAAATAAATATAATTTTGTTATAAAATTATAGTAAAATATAATTTAAATAAAGTGTTTCGGGTTACAATATTAATGTAATGAAAAAGAATAACTTATGCTTTCGACTCAAAAATCTCCTACTTTAAGAAATCACAAAGAACATCACATAATATGGTAACTATTAAATTTGAAATACATACAACCCTTTTACTATTCTATATATAATAATTTTATTTTCATATCATGACTCCCCTGAGTTAATCGCTCTTTGTAGTTATAATTTTAAATCCGAGAGAATGTAATAGTGATTCGGATTCACCGCCATTATAAAAATTATTTCTTATAAAGGTTATCCCATAATTTTATCTCTCAAAAAAATTATACAATCACCAACCCCAAAGAGTGTCCAAACAAATATACAATTTCTCTAATATTTCTAGCCTCATTTTTAAATTAAAAAACATATCATGATTAAACATATCGCACTTTATTGATTTCAAAAGTATCATCGAAAATATATAATCTTCAAAAATGATATCAATATAACAACATCTGAAAAAATAGTATGTGAATTAAGAGTTCATCCAAGAAATTAGAAATATCATACAAATAAATAAAATGTTGAGGACATTAAGACATAATGTCATTGAATATAAAAATTATATACATTACAAATTCATTAGAAATATTTCAACAATTACATCATAATTTAATATGAAAATGATCATTCTTAGTTTAATAAATTTCTGATGATCTCATTCATCTTCATGTTGCATTCATGATTCTTTTGAACTTATATGACTAATGACTCGTGATTCAAAATATTGTCTTTCTAGGCGTCTTTCTTTTGTTACTATTCCTTCATCATTTTTACATGTTCACTAATATTTATATTATATTTGATCCCACAAAAAAACTCTTCTTCATTTGTTTATAGGTTCTTGTTTTCTAGCTCCATGTTTTTAACCATTTAATTAAAAATATATACTTCATCATTATGATCATCTGTCATGTCTCAAATGTCTTCTAGAATCATGACATTATCTATAAAATCTGTTAATATCTTGTTAATGGATTTACCCATTTCATGATAATTTTTCTTGACTTTAGCTAACAGATCATCATGGTTTTTGAATTTAATGACAACTAACCTAAATCATATAAAAAACTAATCCAAATTTTTCTTCTAATATTTTTTCAATTTTTAACACTATCAATTATGATTCATTGTGGATGTAATTTTTATTAAAATAATAAACTATTATATTTTTTTCACTAGTAGAAACGTAATTTGTATCCACCTAACATCAATATTATTAAGATAATAGTATAAGGTTATTAATAATTTCATAATTAAGAATATATAATCAATGACATTTTGTGCCACTATATTTTAAGTGTATAATATATTTTATTGAATATCTGAAACTAGTTGTCTTGGAGGTCAAATATTTGACTTCTTCCCTTTTGATTAAACCCTTGTGTCATTGGAAGAATTCATAAAATCTCATATTTATCAATATTAGTCCTTTATGATATTTTTTATTAAAAATTATAATCTTTTTATTTTCCTTACCATTAATAATTATCTTGTTATAAAGCATTCAACTTTCTATCCTTTTCTAGTTGAGATAGAAATGGCATTGACTGTGAATATGACTCTGATTAACTATTTTCCTGCATGGTTTCTTCCACCATTTCATTTTTTTATTATTTTCATTACCCTTTATATTTTACATATTATTGAAAATATTATTCTTATTTATGCTCTTATTATTTTTCATGTTATTTCTCATTAAATTTTCATAATTCATTTTCCAACATCATCATAAATATAGGAACATAATTTCCAAAAAAAATAAATTTGTTTCTTATTTATTATTTTATTTCATTATTTAAACATGTACTAGGGATGACTTTGTAATTTCATCTATTAAATCTCCTTTGTTACATTTATCATCAGCATTTGGGATGTTTTTGTTTTTAATGAATGATATAAGGATGTATTGTAAAATTCTAAATATTCATCTCGAATAGTTTATTCATCATATTGAATGATTTTGGAACAAAGACATTGTTTTAGAACATATAATACATAGAATGGAAAAAGTTATACTTTTGAATATTTTTCAACAAAATTAAATAAAATACAAATTATTTCACACTCTATTAACCATTTATTATATTTAATTATTTTCAATGTGTCCATCAACAAATTAACCTTCTAAATTTTCTACACAAAGTGCTCATTGTTATGATGAGCAAATTCCAAATCACCATCTTTCTTGTTGGCCATAAGAGCCATTATATTTTTTAATTTCAAATAAGAAGTTATTTTCATTTTCATTTTAGCTTCATGGGAGAAACCATCATATTTTTATTTCCCTTATTGAATTGTATTCAACTTTATTAGAATAACAACAGAAATATTTCGTTCTTTCCTACCAATTTTTTCAACTTTGAGTCAAATATTTACTTGATCCTTGACCTGATTTCATAACAAATTAGAGAAATGGTTTCCCTCATTGAATATGTGTAACAACCCAATATTTCAGGATAATTATTATTTTTAATATCCTTGATGTCTTTTGTAGTATTCTACAACAAATGAAGCTTTCACTACACGCATCCCAGATTTCGCATGCATTACACGCAATCACGACCTTCTTCGATATCGTGTGTAGTATGCAATATTAGGTTTCACTAAACAACAATATCTTGTTATAATATTATTATCGACTAGTCGTTATGAATCATATTAACTACATTTTGAATTTTATGGCATTATTATTCATCTTACACATTTTCTAGAACATGTTATGAGAACAAAATAAATGTTTCAGGTAAAATAAGTATTTTTTAAAAAATGAAGTTTGGTCACCTTTTGATGGCGCACCCACATTAATTCTTGAATTTGACATGTTTATATGTTCAATTTGAAAAAATAATTTTTTTTGGAATCATGACAAAAAAATTTAATTTGGATATATTTTTCAAATTATTCTGATAACTTTCATATTTTAATGAATAGTAAAAACACAATATATTTTAATTAAAAACAACATTTTTCATCACAATAATTTATATTGTAAGATTATAATTTTAATTGATTCTAGTGTTTAAATAGAATATATTTTTACCATTTAATCCAATTTTGGTCATTGTAATTAATTTCACTTTGAAATTGGACATAATCAACTGACGATCTTTTGATAGTTACTGTTTCTTAAAAACACGCTATTTTTTTGATAACAGGAATTAATTTTAAAATTAATTAATTCCACTTAAATGATTTGAATTTTGAAAAATATACTTCATTTTTGAAATTGGAATATCAAATATATCTTAGGATGAATTTTGGTATTTTCTGAAAAACCTCAATTATTGATGAATAGCTAAACCACTTAGTGGTAGTAAAAAAACAGACTATTCATTTAAATGAAATTTTACCACTTCTGTGAATTGAATTTCAAATATCCAACATGTATGGTTTTTATCAAAAAGTAAAATTTGGTTCAATAAAAAGAAAATAATTTTTGGTGAATAATCACATTTGACTTTTATTTACAGCGGTTAAAGGTAAATAGGGTAATTCAAGGTTAAATGAATATTATAATAATTCAAAATTACCTTATCACTAGTCCTAACGTTATTATATGAGTAGTGGCTGACCATGAGATTCCTTGGGTCCATTTTGGGAACCCTTTGAGCCACTTGGTAGTCATAATGACAATTTGGATTAATTAAATTAATGTAAAGGAAAAATTTATATTAACAAAAATATTTTAGTAATTATTTTTTATAAGGGGTTATATAAATTATCTTGTCGACTATAAATATTCATTGGAAATATAAAAATATTTCCCACATGGCGGTGTTTTTTTATAATTTGTAGACATCAAAAAAAATTAAATTATTTATGACAAATTGATGATACAGTATTAACCTCATTAATAAATGATTTAAATAAATAAGATTGTAATGATTAAAATATTATCCAAAACATGTCCAATTTTGTTTGGATGATTTTATTTCTACCATGATTAATCTTATATTCAACTTTATTTATTTTTGGACCTTTTGAAACTGATGATAAGTTTATAAAAAATAATATATTCACACTTTCCAAAGGTTCCCCTCTCCTCCTTTATAAAATAGAACCCTCCGTCTCTCCACATTACACAACTTTGTGCCTTCATGCTCTGCCAACCCCTACCCATTTCTATTCTCCACTTCAATAGAAACATTCTTGAGGGTTTTCTCTTCTGAATAGACCAACTCTAGTGCCCTATGAAAAATTTTAAAGGAGGTGCGTTGAGGAAGAGGTAATCTCTTCTACCGACTCATTCATGTTTCATTCTTCTTATACTTCCACTTCTTTAGTTGTTTCATTACAATTTAATAACATAAGTATTATTTATATACTGATATGTTATTATAAATATTAAACAACCCTATTTCACCTTCTATCAATCCTGTGGAAAATGAAATAACCGCACGTGCGCGTACGTACTGAATACCTTTCCACGTCGTGGTGTAATCTGTTTTTCCACCACCACCTTAAATGGATGGGTATAATGGTGTAAATAATAAATATGTATAGTTATTATAAAATAAATATTATTATATGATATTATATCACCCACTCCAATTCCATTAAATGAATATGTTAAAGATATCATCGCTCGTGCGTACATATGGATTTCCATCTCCACGACGCGATGAGATTTATTTTCCATGTTAACAATTCAAGAATGATTATAAAGTATATATAATAAGTAATCATGAAATATATGAAATAATAATTCTATTGGATTTATGTATATATATATTTATTTCATCTACTTAATTCCATTCAATTCAATAAAGAAACGAAAACAACGTTCATGCGTACGTACGACCTACCGTTTCCAAGAACGGTGTATTTCATTCCATTTATTGATTTATTATATATATGTATATTATGAATATATATTATATATAAATCATGTTTTATATTCTATAATTAAGTAATAACAATCTATGTAATCATATTAATAATTTCAAGTCAAAACACGGATGTTAAATGAAATGATTTTACCCAAAACGCTGCTTTAACATAAAATTGACAAATGAACGGACAATATAAAGTCGTATGTGAATCAAATATGATATAATAAATATTATTATGGTTCTGTTATAAGTTAATAATATGTTTAAACCCACTATACAATATTTTTAAACACATATGGTAGAAATTGGACATAAGGTAAAGGATAATTATTCCAATCTCATTATTATCCGATATTGTTTATTCGTAAGTATTTATTGGGGTTATGTTTATTATCCATGACCATATGTTCTCAAAATGTTTTCATAAAATGTTTAAATTTATTCCTTGTATGTTTAATGTAATTTTTACCCTTTTTACTTTTACTACATCGTATGGAAGTAATCTTTTTTTTACCATACGGGGTAATTTTTGAATTTTCCGGCAAAAGTATGAGAAGAATGTCTTTTTTAACTTATACGGAATGAATAGATTTTTAAGGTTTCATAAAGCCTTATTTTCATGAAGCATACTCTACATGTCTTAATTACTATATTAAAAAAAATCCGTTTCTTTTAAAATTGCATGGATTTTTGTGAAAGGAAAATGATTTTGAAGAAGAAAGGATATTTTCCTCAAAAATTCATTTCAAGTGTTTTATCAAAACCATTTTCCATCACATATGAAATTATTTCATATGTGTATGTTTCATGTATAATGTCTCTATGATTTACATGATTCAAATTTTCTTATGATAAAATTATATCCATTTTTTATATGGTTTATGTTATGAAGGGATGATGTTTATGAAACCCATTTTATTCTTTGGGTTATGACGATTGATTTATGTTTATGTTGTGCCACACGTAAGAATGATTTCAATATGATATGGGTGGGACCTATATCTCCCTCCAATGCATTGAGTAATGATATATATCTCATGAGATAGACATGGTTGGAATGGTAATTTAATTCGGTTTAGTGATACATGTCTGGAACAAGGAGTGAACAGGATTCAGAAAGGGACTTTGTCCACAAAGATGGTTTTGGTAGCTATGCCTTGGATACTATGGAAATCATAACAGGTGCATAATGGTTTCCCCAGTTACATGTTTTATTCCCATGCTACTTTATCATGATTAATGTTTCTTTATGATCTATGCCTTACGTACTTCCATCTTTTATGTCATTTCCCAATATTTTGATGTTTAAACATTATGTTCATGTTTTTGTTAAAATTTATATGATTTGTTTTATTTTCTCAATGCTTACCCTTACTTAGCATTTGAGCTCACCCTTTATATGTTTTATTTTCCCCGGGATATAAAGAAAGGTTTTAGGTAAGAAAAAAAAGAGGATGATCTTTATGAGAGATGTTGAAGATCTTTCACCATGATTAGAAGATTATGTTCCGAGTTTCCAAAGACGCTAAACTATTACGGTCCTTGTGTGTTTATTTTTTTTATGTATTAAGTATTCCACAAAAGTAATGTAATGTCCATGTACATAATTTTTGGGGTCTCTACAGTTTGTATTAGAGGAATGGTTTAGTTAACCATTGGAAACTGGGATGCGAAAAATTTAGTGAGATCCCTAGAGATATTTCTAAGTCATTTCTAGGGGTGTCCTTAAGGTTAAGTATAAGTATAGGTTATAGTCCTAGAACTATAGTAACGATCATAGAATTAAACCTAAGATGTTATAGATTGATTTTACTCCCCATAGATCATGTTTTTTTATAGTATGAGTTTTTTATCTCATACTATTTATTTTGGGTTTTATGAAATGGCAGGAAATAGTAGGATTCATGTTAATGGAGAATATGATGGAAAATGGAATGATATTCTTCATGAGAAACCATATGAAATGGGATTTTGATTTCCAAACAACGTTATTATTCCTAATCAGAATTCGCATAATATGTTTAATAATCACAAATTTGGTAAGTTTTATGACTCATCTAATAAGAGAAATATGGAGTTTCATGATGATCATAGAGGAATGAATGTTTAATTTCTCCCTTGTAAATCATGTTGGAAGAGGCATTAAGGAGAATGTTTCAAAGGAACTCGAAGATTCTTTGGGTGTGGAAAAGAAAGACACAAAGCCAATAATTGCAATGGAAAATGTTCATTTAACACCATGGACAAGGATAATGATATTTCTATGACAAAAACAATGGTTAAATGTTTTAAATGTGTAATGTACATTCATTATTCAAACCAATTCCCTAAGGGAAAACTCATGAAGAGAACAAGCATGGTTATATGTGTAGTATTTTTGTGGATGATGATGAAGATACAACAAATGATATATGAGATGAAAGAAATGATGAAGCCTAGTCAGTGTTTTAACAAGGTAGTGGAATGATTGTATGTTTATCAAGAATAATGTATGGTACTATAGAATAAAGAAAAATATAAGGATTGTAACACTGTTGTCTTTTATTGTGTTTTTGAAAGTATATGATGAATGGTACTGGTATCCATGAAAGGTTATTCAAAAAATTTTGGAAGGTAGATGATATGTGCATAATGAAAGGATAAGGAGATAAGGAGATGTTTGATAGTATTAATGAGATAATTATTGATATAAGAACAAATTTATTTTATGGTTTGAGTATATATAAATTTTGGGATTCCGGTATGTTGAAAGAGTTATCTTTTGACAGCATTCATGTTTCACTTAGGTTCAATGCTAATTCATGTTTGAAAAGAATACATGAATAAATTATTAACATGTTTGGAATGTGAACAACAAGATATATCTTATGATATATTGGGGATACATGATTGAATTCACATGCTTGTTATGTGACCTTCCAGGTAATCGTTTTCGTTATACTATGAGCCTGGACCAAAGAATATTGGATAATCCTATATATTGGTATGAATTATGTTCGACATAATATATTACAGTTTATGGATAGAACTTTTTTTGATATTATTGAAGGAATTTTATATTAATGTAAAAGGGACAACCTACAGGACTGGATGCAACACGTCGTGTCGGACAAGGTTAGGGGAATCGAACCTATAACCGAAGTGCGGCAAGATTTATCACCTACCACAGGCCCATAAGAAGTCCTTGGTCAGTAGAAACTTGTTTTATTTTAATCGGTATGATATATGAAGTATAAGTCCATTTTTGGAATCTTATACGATTAACCTCACCATATATGAACATATGTTTATTTGATAATTTTTTCTAATATTTTGTTTGAGACATATGGAAGGACCCATCATTCTATCACATAATCTGCAAACACCTCATGAATGAAAAAGACAACTTTATTTCTATTAGACATGAAGTGTAAATTGTTCAAGGGACGAACAATAGTGAGATTATACCGAAATAAGGTATGTATTTATTCTATTTCAAATTCTTTAACTTTAGGGAAATGAAATTAAAAGCCAAAAATTTTGTCCTAGTGATCTTATATCCGATTAATCAGATGGTACTTTAGATCTTCAAAATTTTATGTCTTTGTGATTATTGTATTTTGCATATCCATGTTCTATACCATTCTCCATTAGAACATGATGGTTAGATTTCTCTTCCATATCAATATTTACACCTAGGATCTCCTATGTGGAAACCCAGTGATGATTTAATTTGGGTAACCGTTATGTTTAATACTTCATTTTTTAAAATTATGTTTTAGTATTTCTTTTTACGATGTGGGTTTCTATGAAAGAAACTTTTATGTAGTAATCAATTTTTAACCCCGAAGAATTTTGAGGGAGAAATTCATTTTAACGGGGGTAGAATGTAACAACCCGAGATTTTATGAGAATTATTCTTTTTAATTTTATTGATGTCTTGTGTTTTACGATAGACCAAATGTTTCTTGCACTACACGCATCCCTGATTTGTCTTGCATTACATGCAATCATGACCTTCCTCGATAGCATCTGTAGTACGCTATACTATGTTTCTCTAAACAATGATATATTGTTATAATATTGTTATGTACATGCCGTTATGAATAGTTTTCACTACATTTGGAATTTTATAAAATTATTATTCATCTTACAAATTTTCTAGAACATGGTATGAGAACAAAATAATTTTTTCGGCTAACATAAGTATTTTTAAAAAAATGCAGTTTTGCCACATTTTGATGGAGAAACCATGTTAAATATAGTTGTTGACATGATTATATGTTACATTTGAAAAAATAAAATTCTTATTTGGAATCAGGATATAAAAATTTAATTTGGATAAATTTTTCATATTATTCTGATAACTTTCATATTTTAATTAATAGTAAAAACAAGATCTATTTTAATTAAAAACAACATTTTTCATCACAATAATTTATATGGATAGATTATCATTTTATTTGGTTTTAAAGGGTAATTATAAAATGTTTATACAATTTAATCCAATGTTGGTCATTGTAATTAATTTCGCTTTGAAATTGGATAGAAACAAGTGTCGATCTTTTGATAGTTATTGTTTTTTAAAAACACGCAATATGTTTGGATAATGGGAATTAATTTTAAAATTAATTAATTCCAATTCTATGTTTTGAATTTGGAAAAATATACATCATTTTTGAATTCGGAATATCAAATATATCTTAGGCTGAATTTTTGGTATATTTTTGAAAAACTTTAATTTTTGATGAATAGAGAAACAACATAGTGGTAGTTAAAAAAACTGAATATTTCATTTAAATGAAATTTTACCAATTAGGTGAATTGAATTTCAAAAATATGACATACATGGTTGTTATCAAGAATTAAAATGTGGTTCAATAAGATGAAAATAATTTTTTTGTTAATAGTAACTTTTAACTTTTATTTACAGTTGTTAAAGGTATGTAGGATAATTCAAGGTTAAAAGAATATTATAATAATTCAAAATTACCTTAACTGTTGTCCTAACTTTATTGGATGAGTATTGGCCGACCATGGGCATCATTGGGTTGATTTTGGGACACCATTGAGCCACTTGGTAGTGATAATCACAATTAAGATTAATTAATTTAATGTAAAGACAAAATTGACATCAACAAAAATCATTTAGTAATTAATTATTATAAGGGGTTATATAAATTATCATTTCGACTATAAATATAAATTGGAAATATAAAACTATTTCCTACATTGTGGTGTCTTTTATAATTTTTAGACATCATATAAATTAAATTATTTATGACACAATAATGATGCATTATTTACCTCATTAATAAATGATTTAAATAAATAAGATTATAATGATTAACATATTATCCAAAACATGTACAATTTTGATTGGATGGTTTTATTTCGACCATGAGTCATCTTATCATTATCTTTGATGATTTTTGGTCCTTCTGAAACCGAAGATATGTTAATAATAAAATAATATTTTCACACTTTCCAAAGGTGCCCCTCTCCTCCCTTATAAAAGGGCACCTCATCCCTTTCCACATTACACAACATTGAGCCTTCAATCTCGGCCAAACCATGAAAATTTCTTTCCTCCACTTCCTTATCAACATGCTGGAGTTTTTGGTCTTCTCCAAAGAACAACTCTAGTGCCCTAAGAATAAGATTAAAGGAGGTGCGTCGAGGAAGAGGTAATATCTTCTACCGGCTCTTTCATGTTTCTTTCTCTTCTACTTACTCTTCTTTAGTTGTATCATGATAAACTAAAAACATCAGTATAATTTATATACTGATTTGTTATTATAAATATGAAACAACACTGTTTCACCTTCTATGCACCCTACGGAAAACGAAGTCACCACGCGTGCATACGTACGGAATACCGTCTACACGCTGTGGTGTAATCTTTTTTTCCACCACCACCTTACATGGATGGGTATAATGGTGTAATGAATAACTATGTATATTTATTATGATATCATACTGATTCTAAAATATTATATCATCCACTCAAATTCCATTCAATAAATATGGTTACAATATCATCACTCATGCGTACGTACGGATTAACATCTCCACGATGCGATGCGATTCATTTTCCAGGTTAAAAATTCAAGACTAATTATAAAGTATATATAATAATTAATCATGAAATATTTGAAAAAATAATGCAACTATATTTATGTATATATATATATGGAATCTACTTAATTCCATTCAATTAAATAAGGAAACGAAAAACAACGTTCATGTGTACGTACGACCTACCGTCTCCATGAACGTTGTATTTCATTCCATTTATAGATATATTATATATATGTATATTCTGAATATATATTATATATAAATAATGTTTTATATTCTGGAATTAATTAATCATGATCTATGTAATCATATTAATAAATACAAGTCAAAACACGGATGATAAGTGAAAAGATTTTACCCAAATTGCTGCTTTAACATGGAATTGACAAATGAACGGATAAAATAAACTTGTAAGTGAATCATATATGATATAATAAATATTATTATGTTTTTTTTAAAATTTAATAATATTTTTAATCCCACTATACATGATTCTTGGACACATAATGATGAAATTGTACATATGGTAAGGGATAATTATTCCAATCTCATTCTTATCCGATATTGTTTATTCGTAAGTATTAACTAGGGTTATGTTTATTATCCATGACCATATTTTCTAAAAAAAATCATAAAATATTTAATTTTCATCCATGTATGATTAAATTCAGTTTTACCCTTTTTATTTATACCACATCGTATGGAAGGAATATTTCTTTTTTTTACCATTCGAGGTAGTTTTTGACTTTTCCAGAAAAAGTAACAGAATAATGTTTTTTTAATCTTATATGAAATGAACATAATTTTACGGTTTCATAGTGCCTTATTTTCATGAATCTTACTCTAAAATATTTAATTACTATTTTCTAAAAAATCTCATTCTTTTAAAATTGCATCTCATATTGTGAGAATAAAATGATTTTGAAGAAGAAAGGATATTTTCCTCAATAATTCACATCAACTATTTTATCAAAACCATTTTCCATCTGAGATGATATTATTTCATATATGTATGTTTCAAGTATAACTTCTCTATGATTTACATGGTTCCACTTTTCTTATGATTAAATTATATCCATTTGTTTTATATGGATTATGTTATGATGGGATGATGTCTATGAATCCCATGTTATTCTTTGGGTTCTGATGATTGATTTATGTTTATGTTGTGGGACACGTAAGAAGGATTTAAATATGATATTGGTGAGACCTATATCTCCCTCTAACGCATTGGGTTAAGATTTATATCTCATGAGATAGACATGGCTGGAATAATAGCTTAATCTGGTTCAGTGATACAGGACTGGAACGTGAAGTGAACTCAATTCAGAAAGGGACTTTGTCCACTATGATTGTCTTGGAAACAATTCCTTCTGTACTATTGAACACATAACATGTTCTTAATGGTTTCCACAATTACATGTTTTAATACCATTCTAATTTATCATGATTAATGTTTCGTTATGATCTATTCCTTAGGTACTACCATGTTTTTTGTCATAGCTCAATATTTTGATTTTTAAACATTATGTTCATGTTTTTTGTTCAAATTTATATTATTTGTTTTATTTTCTCCATCCACAACCTTACTGAGAATTTGAGCTCACACATTATATGTTTTTTCCCCAGGATATAAAGGATGGTTTTAGGTATGAAAAGAAAATGGGATGATCTTTATGGAAGATGTTGAAGATCTTTCACCACGATTAGAGGATTATGTTTCGAGATTCCAAAGACACTAAAATGTTATAGTTCTTGTGTGTTTTATTCTTATGTATTATATATTCCGCAAAACTAATTTAATGTCCATGTACGTCAAGTTTGGAGTCTCTACAATTTGTTTGATTTTTTATGATGAATACATAAATTAAATGAACTTACTAATTATTGATATTTTTTAGAATCATTATGATCATTTGTCTTACTAATTTTCCGATGATTAATTATAGTATTATTAATTGAAACATCACCTGGTTGATTTTAATCAAATTCATCGCATAATACTACATAAATTTTGGACAATTTTAATCAATCTATTTCCTCCATTCTAAAAATTATATTACCCTATATCTTGATGGTAACCACTCTTTCATTCGTTGTGAGTTGAAAAAATATTTTAAATTTTATTTAATATGTAAAAATTAATACGTCAACATTTGATTTAATGAAGCTCCCAATAATTTATGGTAAGTTATGAGAACAAATATGAGGCTCCACATCAAAGGATACTTCCACTGACATAGAAACTTACTAAGAAAAACATTTTTTCAACCAACACATTAGTAGTTATTTCTTCTTCGTCATAATCATAATTAAATTCATTTGATGTGTGAAACACTCTAACTATAACCATATAATTAATATTAAACACCTTATCTAAATTTTCTACATGGTTTTTTCCATTCCTAAAATGTAATTATATTCTTAAAAAATTAATCATTCTACTCATTTCTGGATAATTCGATCAAACATTATCTAAAAAAAATCTATATCCACAAAATCATCAGTAGATCCCATCATCATGAAACTATTGATTCCAATCAAATGAATGAAAAAACAATACTCTAGGTAAAAAATAGGTTACTAGAGTCGATATTTAATCATATAGAATGTGATTTGGTACATTTTTTTACCCACCCTTATATAGCAATAAGAGGCTACTTATCAAATTTTTTTAATTTAATTGGAATTTATTATAAGTAATGTTTTATTTGATGATCATGACCAAAGTGAATAGGTATTTAAAAATTAATCAAACACTTATATTAAAAAAATGGATTGAGTACAAGTATGATTAAATAAATATTTTTTCACAATAGATGAATTTTTTAATCTACAAGAATGATTACAACAAGAATTTATTAATCTAATTTAATGGGTACATGAAAAAATTAAAATAATTATCCCATTTAGTTAAAAAATATTTTATTTTTATGAGTAATGTATTATTCATGTAATTTTCTAATTGAATATTAATATGATAAATTTTATGGTAAAAATATTGTTAAGAACATTGTAACAATTCATTAGTGTAGAAACTCTTTTAAAAAAGTTTTAATAATTTTGGTTCTAATGTATTTTATAAATATGTTTCCTTTAAAAAAGTAATACCTATTTCAGAGTCTAAAAATATTATATTTTTTATGAATACAATATGTTAATACAAAAAGAAAAACGATTTTTTAAAAATAAAAAATTTGGAATCAAAAGTACTTTGGAATGTAAATGTGATTATTTAATAATAAAATAGAAATAATTTTATAGAAAACCATAAAATATGTACTCCCTCTATGAAAATTAATTCATTAATATATGATTATTTGTAAAAAAATTATTTAAATAATAATTTAATATTGATCAAACCTAGATTCTTTTTAATGTTTTCAAATCTATCGAAATTATGTGCTTTAATAAAAATATCATCAAATTGGTCTTATGTTATTATGAATTGTAAAATAATATATCCTCATTATATATGATCCTAATAGAAATGGTGTTTTATATCTACCTGTTTAACATGTGAGTGTAGAGTTTGGTTTTTACATAATGTAATTGAACATGGGTTGTAAATGAATATTGAGTTGTAGAAAAATTCATTTTATATTCAGTGTGTGTTGCATCCACAACACATAAGAACAATAACTTCATGTGGCTTCATATTCAGCATCCACAAAGTAATGTGTAATTGAGTAATTTTTATATAACCCCAATACACAAATTCTTCTCCTATGAAATTAAATTCCCGAATGTACATTTACTATCATTTCTAACACCACCAAATATCGTATTTGAAAAAACAAGACAAAAATTCATTTCAATAATAGTATAATAACGATCAATCCATTTTTCCCTTATGATAATGAAAAATACATTTTACAACATTAGTATGGGACTCTTTTGGACTATCTTAACATATATCACATAGGAATGGAAATAACATTTGATCTGGATGACAAGATATTATGTAAATTAAATATCCAATAATTCCCATAAATACCTATTGATGAAATGTTGTCCTAGATTCATTAATATTTATATTATTTGATGTCATGATTGGAGTACTAATACATTATCAATTTTATGATAAAATTTCATAACAATTATTAAAATATATTTATATTGATGTATAAGATTTTATTCATTGTTTGGATAAATTTGAAATCATATTATTTATGTTAACACACCATTCAAACAAATTTCTAAATCAAATTTAAATAGCTCTACAAAATATTTTGATAAATTAGTTTCAATTGAAAAAAAATTATTATCATCTGTCTTGACCCGAACCTACCCATTCTCGAGCCACAACTACCCCAAGCCCACCTCCATAGGTGAGGGGATGGTGACTAGTGCCCAAGGCACAATAACTCGGGGAGGCCTTTGCCTATGTACCTGTACACACACACATATATCACACTCAATGAAAATGTGCAGAGTAAAAAGAAAATCAAAGGGAAACTGCTATAAATAACCACAAGAGTTCATCGACCTCTAAACAGTACAAGCAAGTGCTGAGGTACACTAAAAAGAAAAGAGGAAAAACACGCACCCAACCAGAAAAGTGCCACAACCCGGCAACAGGTAAGCAAAAAGGAAAACACCTGGATAGGTCCCCCACCTGGAACCCGACTCTGACCACCACACGCGGTCCACGCTCTTGAACTCATAAGCTCCACTAAAGTCACGTCCAACTTGTCAGTCGTCTTCAAGGTCACATCATTTGCGGGAAAAGCCCAAGCAAGGGTGAGTATGGAAATAATCAGTAGGATACCACGAAGGCTCGAGGGAGAAACAAAGGAGGTACCGAAGGGCGATCAGTAGAGCGAACACGAAATGTAAAGGAGTACAACCGAAAGGGAAGTAAAGAGAACAGTGGAGAGTCCATCTCTACCCAACAAGCGGAAAGAAGATGGACTCATCCAGACACAAAGAGATGGAAATTGTGGGAAGATGATATTCTAGTCGAGTCTTTGCTACCTATAGCAAGAGATTAGACTCATCCAACCATGAGAATCTAGACATTGAAAGCACGTGGCATACCCCACACATCTTCGCCTCTCTTGGAAGAAGAGTAACCAAAACAGAGAAGTGGGTACTAGAAAAAGGTATATAACTAACCTTATGCTCAATCAAGAATCCCGAACAATATCATAAGGGGATCTCCATCCCATAGCTTAGCCCAAGAAAAGTGAGTCACCAACAGTCCTAGAAATATACACCATCGATGCCCAGCATCCCGCATGTCTGCCCCAAACAACAAGTCAAGGGGCTCAAACCACTGCACCTCGAAACTATCCGCTTTGGGTGTCACGGACTCGCCTGCATGGTTTTAGGTCATGTCAGAAGGATGCATCTCGGTGGGGGAATGTTCCCCTCATACTTGAGAGTTCCAGGTTAAGACAAACCACACCTCGTCACTGCCCCGCAGTTGAGAGGTCTCCTCAATGTCAAGGTCATTTCTTCACTGACATGTACAACCAAGGGTCCCGCTCCTGTAATCACAGAGGAAAGCCTCAAACTAGGCTTATAGGAAGGACTGAGTCTGGAATATCAACTCGTGTCCCACTGCCCAGCCCTCCTGGTGGATAATTCATAATAAGATATCGGGTGACCCACCGCCCGGCCCTACTAAAGGGTAAACCCTAACCGGATATCGGGTGACCCACTGCCCAGCCCTGCTAGAGGGTAAACCCTAATACATCATCAGGTGACCCACTTCCCAACACTACTGGAGGGTAGACCTGGAATAAGCCGACGGGTGACCCATTGCCTAGCCCCGCTGGAGGGTAATTCCTAACAAGTCGACGGGCGACCCAATGCCCAGCCCTACTGGAGGGTAGACCTGGCAGAAGTCGATGGGTGACCCACTGCCCAGCTCCGCTGGAGGGTAAACCCTAACAAGTTGACAGGTGACCCATTGCGCAGTCCTTTAGGAGGAAATACCTGAATCAAGACAACAAGCGACCCACTGCCCAGCCCTGCTGGTGGGTAGACTCTAAATAGTCGTCGGGTGACACACTGACCAGTTTCTGATGGAGGGTAGACCCTAAGAAGTCCGTGAGCAACCCACTACCCAGTCTCTGCTGGAGGGTAAACCGAGAACTGTAATGGCCATTCCTACTGAATGGTACAACACTGGCCAACCGAGCACTGAGTGGGTATCGCGCAACCACTAAATTTCAAAATGGCTCACCCAATAGAGGTTCAACGCTTGTTCCATCACTTGGTGTCACTAACACCTCTACCAGCCGATCCATTGAGAATGAAACCAAGGGTGACCACTCAACCTTGATGGTTAAACAAACAAGCACAGAGGGACCATCTACGTCATGAGAGGTCAATGTATACAAAGCAGAACATGGAACACACATGGATCTCACACAACGTGTGGCCACATGTAAACCCCAATAGAACGGAAAAACTTTTTCCTGTACAATCAACCAGAATGTGTACCTCCAAGCATTCCCGTATACTCCCATAGTATACCACGTTTCCGGCCCTAAGTCTATCATGCACACGACACCCCAACGTCAATGCGAAGAAATAACGTTACAACTCCTACCTGCCACCTCAATGACTGAGGCACAACCAACCACAACTCTTCAAGCATTACCTCACTCACACGGGAGTGCACGCGATCACAAGCCAAGGGTCCTCTATAAACACAGTAGAGGAACTGCCCCCAGGCCAACTTCACATTCCACATTTATTATGACCATGTATGAAGCTCTGGTCGCCTGAAAATATTACACCGTTGTAATCTGCGTGAAAAAACAAGCAAGATAGAATACTTACTCACATGAAACAGTCAACTGGTGAAAAAGGTACTATTCACCACAACCAACCCATGTGGGGCCCATCCCAAAATCTAGAAATTGAACGAACGGAGCACACCACTGCGATCCCCTCAGAAAAACACACGAGATTGACTACACAATCGCTCAAAAAGAACACCCTGTGAAAAAAGTACTATTAACTGAAGCCAGGTAGGGTGGGACCCACACCACATCCCCGAAAAAGGTCGGGTGAACTGCACCATCGCAATGCTCTCGAAAAAGCATGTCAAATTGACTGCTTACATGAGTGCAATAGATATCCGGAGAAAAGGATGCATTCCGGCGCACCGCACACGAACAGTGCTTCGTGGGACCCGCAACCCGTTCCTAAAACACCATGAACGGATCACACCGTTGCGATCCTCTTGAAAAATTACACAAGATGGACAACTCACATGTCCAAAACGGTCGCCCGGTGATAAGGATGGAAAATCACCGTCGACGCCCAAACAACCCTCGTGGGGCCTGCACTAGCATGTGGAATTATAGCGGCCGGACTACGCCATTGCAACGCCCTCATAGAAACATCCCTAAACGACTTATCGCACGCCTCGAACGGACGTCCAATGAAAAAGTCGTGAAATATTGCACGCAACTCGAAAGGCGGATCGTGGGGATGACACCTCACCTCCAGTCTCGAAGCCCGAAACAGTCCTGGAAAACTCTACCTCGGTGCCAGGGTCGCAACGCCACTGACGGTGTGAAAAACGGACTCTGGACTTGTCTACACCGCCCAACACAAGAATTTTAGGCGTATCACATAACGCGCATGACGCGCCATGGAGCTCCCGTCCCGGAAATTAAAAATCTATGAAACCGTCCTAAAACACAATCCTAGGAGACAAGGGTTACCCTTCCATAGATAGCGTGTAAAACAGACATCCGTAGTGATATTTACGGGTGTCCGAAGCCAAAGGGGTCAACCCCTTGGGATGGACCGGCCTAGCCGGCCGGTCCACCCGGTCGGCCTGGCTCTTTGCGTCGGCCCACGGTTTGCCACGCGGGCCGGCTGCACACCCGCGATCCATGCTCGGACTGGCCGAGGCCAGTAGTCCCGCATGAAGACCCATGGGTCACGGTCCTTGTTCTCTCACGGTGTCGCATGCCATGACCCCGGTATAACCTCGTGCCACGGGTGTCCGCCACCTGCCGCCTGAGGCGCTCCCCACCGCGCCACCTGAAGCCTGAACCGCCACCGCACCGCCTGAAGCTCGAGCCGTCGTCACACCGCCTGAACCCTGGAGCTCCGCCGCCTGCAACCAGGAGTGTTGCCATTGGAACGCGCCGCACTGTCGTGTGTGTCACCTGACTACCCTAGATTTACCGAAAACCCATGAATTTGGCCGGAACTTCCCATGGCTGCCCTAGGAACCCCAGGACTCGGATTTTCGATCGGAGAAGAGCGTCGGAAACCTGAGATCAAATACTACACATCTGTGGGCTTTGATCATTGACCATAAAGTAATTAAATAGTATAAATTGTGATAAAATATTGCGGGAAATTGAAAATGAAAACGATAAACACCAACCTCGAAGGGCGTAGCCCGACACTTCGTGTGCGGACCGTCGGAACCGCTGCGCCTCCCCAGATATTGCCTCTCCAGAGATGGGGGAGAGGGGAGGGTTTCCACCTACTTATTTCCAGGTGTGGACGAAGAAGAGGGAGGGGTGAGTTAATTGTTTAAATAGAAAACGCTTAACTACCCGCCTGTCGGCCCGAACCCGAACTCCTGACGGGGTCGGAATTGAGCCTCCCATGGGCGAAAAACCACGCAATGAACACAACGGCGGTCTCGTAATTTTAATCTGATGTCCCATTCAAATTTTATAAAAATTAATGCACAAAGCCGCCAAATTATTAAAATTCCCATGGGACCATTTTTCACAGGCGGCCCGCGCCCGGGGAACTTACACCCCTCCAAGGATAAACGACACGTTCCAGACCCAACATAGCACTCGGTTTTCCAATCCGAGCCACCGTTTAAGTGATACTTGAGTTTCAACATTAAACAACTAAATTAATTAATTTAATTATCCATTTAACGTTCTGATAGCCAGAAAGGGTTCCAAACATCCCGCGCCGACATACATTATGTCGTTCCTAGGGTAAACACCCCATTCCGGACCAATCCATACACTCGGATCTCTGGTCCGAATCAGAGTTTAGGATTTATCCCATTTATTTGGCGTTCCCAGTGTGAATGCACTAAAAATTTAATTTCAGCCACTCCAAGGCTCGGAATCGCACGACGTCTGAGGTCGCTACTCTAGAATAATATCAAGAATATTCCATAAGATTTTGTTGCCAAAAAGGGTTCTTACATAATTACCTCCATCAAGATTTTTGTCCCCGAAATGAAAAACCAAAGAACAAATCAGGTTACTAAGCCCAAACCTGGATCCCCTGTACCCAGAAGAACTCTCGCATAGCTCTATGCCACTGCACACAGACCAAAGGATATCATCTGATCATGCGAGGTCTGTACTCATCGATGTCGTGCATAAGATCATGAACACTTCTTCTCGGGTGAGTCACGTGGGAGACTTCACACACACAAACCAACCTTTGGGGTTAAGGCAAGGCGGTAGGGAACATCGACATCCCTCTACATGGTCTCAAATGGCCCGAAGGCTCTCGGGGGTAGCTCAACTCCCCAACCGAACCTCCACATCGCAAGTCGCGACTAGAATCACCGCCCACACCTGGAAAAGGCCTGATGATTCCCTCCTCTTGAATATCCATATAGTGAAACACCCAAGGATATCTGGTCACACAAGATTTCCCATTCGATGTCTCTCCAACAAGACCCTCTTACACGTTCGGAGAGCAATTAAGTCATCACCATCGACTAAATAAAAAAGGTCATACTCCTTTTATCATACCAACACGGGGTTACACCAACGCCCCATGCTACCCTGGTAACACCTCATGCAAAGAGAATGGAGAAATTCTTCTCACAGACAGAGTCTATCAATTCTACCACAAAAAGTAGAAGAGTTGTAGAGCATACCTCTCATCACCTCATGCTCTGCAAGATGGTAGAAATCCAAAGATCGCGGTTGTTCGTGGTCCCAACTGTCAGCTCCCAAAGCCTGACGTGGACCACCTAGTGGTGATGGGAAGACCTCGTTAATTCGTCCCCCACTCCTAGATCATCCCACTCCTCTGCTAGCACCACCTCCATGGGTACTACTCTGATCATGGAACTGCCTCTGTCGTTGTCGCGTACCTGCTGCCTGCCCGAAGCTCTATGCATGCCTGGTCGGGATGTCCAGTGCCAGGTGACCTCGCCCATCGCAAGAATAGCACCAACTCTCTTCGGGTAGCACATGTGCCCTCCGGTGCCACTGTGGTGTACGACCACACCCCTGAGTCTGGTTGTCAGAAATCCACCTGCGTCGAGGTTCTGCTTGCTGGTGCCCGCTAGCTGCGGTAGACATCTCGGCTCCAATGTGCACGCTTCCACCACCAACTCCAGAACATGACATGAATCTCTCTGTCACCAGCGCATGATCTAGCACCCTGTCATATGTGAAAATGCCCTAGGGTACTATAACAGCACGAATCTCTCGGCAGAGACCCTGCTCAAACTTCCACGCTCGGATTCTGTCGTCATGGACCATGTATGGGTAAAAGCGTGCAGGGTTTACAAAACTAGCCGCGTACTCAGCCACCGCAATCCCTCCCTACCGAAACTGCAGATGCTTCTAAATCTGAACAGAGTGATAGCAAGAGGGGAAAAATCCTCACGGAACAACAACTGAAATTCCCCCCATGAAAGCAACGACTTGTTAAGAAACTGGGTCACCAGACTCCCCCAATGTCAATCTCCTCCATGAAAAAGGTTGGATGCCAAGGCCACTCTCTGATCTGTCGGGGTCTGCACAATCCTGAAGAGGAGAACCACTATCTCTAGACAATCCTATGTAGCCAGAGGATCTAACTCACCACTGAACCTCAGGGTTCTCTACCGCTGGAACTCACGGAGCACGCTCAACCTGCGCTGATGCTCAGCTTGCTCTGTTGAAGCTGTCTACTACCCAATAGGTGGGGGTGCTGCTACAGGCCCACTCGGAGAAAGGGGCTCTCATGAATGGGCCTGGACTGTGGCCCCGTAGCTCACTGGGTCGTCATCACGCAACAATGTTTGTATCTGGGCAGGCTGTCTTCGTGGAGACATCCAGAATATTATCAAGGAGTCACGTGGTCAGATGAGAATATATATATATATATATACCAATAACAACAACGATGGGGAGCTGACTCAAGAATTACAATCGAGACTCAGTCCTATGTGATACACAAAAAAATTCCCCTGCAACATGTGTCTCAGCATGTCAAGTCGACAAGCGGCTTATCAGGGTCCTCGTGAATGGATACGTTGGCTACCACACCATCACTGGACTCCCTGGCCTGGGAGTCGCTCTCGAGACACATTAACATTGTTTCCCTAAATTCCAACCAATTCCTTTTATTTTAGGGACGTCTGAATATCGTCCTAAGGAATGAACCACCTCTGTTATCACTTTTTCACTACCCAACCCTACCCGGACTCAAGCCGCAACTACCCCAAGCATGCCTCCATTGGCCAGGGGCTGGAGACCAGCGCTGAAGGCATAATAACACGGGGAGGCCTTTGAATAAGCACCTGTACACACACACGCAACACAATCAATGAAAAAGTGTAGAGTAAAAAGAAATGAAATGGGAAACTGTAATAAATAACCACAAGAGTGCATCAACCACTAAACAGTACAAGAAAGTGCTGAGTTAAACTGAAAAGAATAGGGGAAAATCCCATGCCCAACCAAAAAAGTTCCACAACCCCGAAACTGGTAAACAAAAAGGAAAAAAGCTGGAAGGGTCCCCCACCTAGAAACTGACATTGACCACCGCATGCGGTCCACGCTCCTGAACTCCTCAGCTCCATTGAAGTCACGACCAACCTGTCTGTCGTATGCAAGGTCACACCAAGTGCAGGAAAAGGCCAAGTACGTGTGAGTTTGAAAATAATCAGTAGGATACCCCAAAGGTTCGAGGGAGCAACCAAGGAAGTACTGATGGGTGAGCAGTAGAGAGAACAGGAAATGTAATGGAGTACAACTGAAGTGGTAGTAAAGAAAACAGTGAAGAGTCCATCTTAACCCAACAAGAGGAACAATGGTATACTCGTCTTTGCACAAGGATCTGGAAATGATGAGAAGATGAACTTCTCGTCGAGTCTTCTCTACCTATAGCAAGAGAGTAGACTTTCCCAACCATGAAAAGCTATACATAGAAAGCACGGGGCATACCTCACGCGTCTCCGCTTCTCTTGGAAAGAGAGTAACCAAACCCTAGAAGTGGGTACTGAAACAAGGTATATACATAACCTTATGCTCAATCAAGAAGCCTGAACAATGCAGTAAGGGGATCTTTGTCCCGTAGCTCAGCCCAAGAAAAGTGTGTTGCCAATAGTCCACGAAATAAACACCATCTATGCCCAACATCCCGCACGTCTGCTCCGAACTTCAAGTCAATGGGCTCAAACCACCACACCTCGACACTATCTTATTTGGGTGGCACTGATTCACCTGGATGGTTTTAGGTCGCATCACAAGGATGCTTCTTGGTGGGGGGAAAGCACCCCTCATACTTGAGAGTTCCGAGTTAAGTCAAACCACACCTCGTCACTGCCCCACAGTCGGGAGGTCTCCTCAAAGTCAAGGTCGTTCCATCACTGACCCATACAACAAAGGGTCCCACTCCGGTAATCACATAGGAAAGCCATAGAATAGACTAGTATAAAGGACTGAGTCTGGAATATCAATGGGTGTCCTACTACCCATCCCTGTTGGAGGATAATTCATAATAAGATATCAGGTGACCCACTGCCCAGCCCTGCAGAAGGGTAAACCATAACCGGATATCGGGTGACCCACTAACCAGCCCTTCTGGAGGGTAAACCCTAATACATCATTAGGCGACCCACTGCCCAGCCCTGCTTGAGGGTAGACCTGGAATAAGCTGACGGGTAACCCACTGCCCAGCCCCGCTGGAGGTTAAATCCTAACAAGTCGACAGGCGACCCACTGCCCTGCCCTGTTGGAGGGTAGACCTGGAAGAAGTCGACGGGTGACCCACTGCCCATCTCCGGTGGAGGGTAAACCCTAACAAGTCGATAGGTGACCAACTGCCCAGGCCTGATGGAGGGTAGAACTGAATCAAGACGATGAGCGACCCACTGCCCAGCACTGCTGGAGGGTAGAATCTAATGAGTCATCGGGTGACCCACTACCCATTCTCTGCTAGAGGGTAGACCCTAAGAAGTCAGTGAGAAACCCACTACCCAGTCTCTACTGGAGGGTAAAATCGGAACTGCTCTGGCCATTCCTACTGGATGTTAAAATACTGGCCAACCGAGCACTTAGTGGGTATCACACTACCACTCAACTCCAGAACGGCTCACCCAAAAGAGGTCCAGCGCATGTTCCATCACTGGATGTCACTAACACTACTACCGACTGATCCATAGAGAACGAAACTAGGGGGAGACCACTCAACCCTACTGGTCAAACAAACGATCACAGTGGGACCCTCTACGTCGCGAGAGGCCAAAGTACACAAAGCAGAACACGACACACATCTGGGGATCACATGATGTGTGGACCCAAGTCAACCCCAACCAAACGCATACTCATTCTCAGTTACAAACAACCACAACGTGTACCTCCAAGAATTCCCGTATACTCCTAGAGTATACCACGTTTCCAGACCTAAGGCTATCGTGGACACAACACCCCAACAACAACGCGAAGGCATAACATAAAAAATCCAACCTTCCAACTCAACAGCTGAGGCACAACCATCCACAACTATTCAAGCATGACTTCACTCACACGGGAGTGCACGTGATCAAACGCCAAGGGTCCATTACAAACACAGTAGAATAACCACCCCCGAGGCACATTCACATTCCACATTTATTATGATCGTGTATGAGGCTATGCTCACCTGAACATATTACATTGTTGTAATCCCCGTGAAAAAACACACGAGATAGACTACTTACTTGCCTGAAACGGTCAATCGGTGAAAAATGTACTATTCACTGAACCAACCCGTGTGGGGCCCACCCCAAAATCCCAAAACTGAACAAACAAAGCACACCACTGCGATCCCCTCGAAAAAACACAAGTGATTGACTAATCAATCCCTCAAAATGAACACCCTGAGAAAAAGGTACTATTCACCATAGCTAGGTCGGGTGTGACCCACACCATGTCCCCGAAAAAGGTCGGGCGAACTGCACCATTGCAATTCTCTCGTAAAAGCACGTCAAATTGACTGCTTACTTGATTACAAAAGATATCCGATGAAAAATATCCATTCCGGTGCACCGCACATGAGCGGTGCTTCGTGGGATCCGCAACCCGGTCCTGAAACACCATCAACAGATCTTACCGTTGCGATCCAATTGAAAAAGTACACAAGATGGACTATTTACATGTCCAAAACAGTCGCCCGGTGATAAAGATGGAAAACCATCGTCGACGCCCAAACGACCCTCTCATGGGGCTCACACTAGCATGCTGAATTAAAAGAGGTAAGACTACGCCAATGCAACGCCCTCGGAAAAACATCATGAAACGACTGCTCGCATGTCCCGAACGGACGTAAGATGAAAAATTTGTGAAATGCTTCACGCAGCTCGAAAGACGGGCCATGGGGCCCACACCTCAACTTCGGTCTCAAAGCCCGAAACTGCCCTGGAAAACTTCGCCTCGGTTCCAGGGTCACAACGCCACTAACAACGTGAAAAATGGACTCTGGACATGTTCGCGCATCCCAAAACAAGAATTTCTGGTGTAGTACTTAACGCGTGTGACGCGCCCCCGAGATCTCGTCCCGGAATTTAAAAATCCTCGAAACTGTCCCAAAACAAACTCCTTGATACGAGGGTTACCCTGCCGTATACGGCGTGTAAAATGGACACCCGTAGCGAAATTTACGGGTGTCTGATGCCAGAGGGGTCAAGCCCTTGGGCTGGACCAGCCTAACCGGCCGGTCCACCCGGCTGGCCCAGGTCGCTGCAGAAAAAAAATGAAAGATGAATAATATTTACATTCATGAAAAAAAATCTATAAAAAATCTATAATATATTTTAATTGAATATAAATTCATTACATTCTATTTAATTCCAAAATAATATCAGATCAAATCTCATCACGAATGTTGTTTTCCTATTTTACGCACGACGAATGTCATCATTTCACAAAGGAATGGATGTTAAGATTTTATATATGAAATTATTATTATAATGTAATATTAATTTACATATATCATATAAATTAATGATTTCTATGTGTAAAATTATTTTTATAATTTGGTGAGGAAAAATGAATTAAACTACTATGTTGTGATTGTATGTTTTTCAGAAACACAAGTGGAGTTTTCCATTTTCATTGAAATTAAATGTGATCGAATAGGTTTGTAAAATAATTATAACGACTTGATTTTATATTTAAAATAATTTAAATTTTATTTAATAATGTTTAAAAAACATCAATAATAAGTATATGATGAAAATAATCATCAATGTTTCGGTATATGCGATTACCTCTTTTTAGGTAGACACTCATTAGATATCCTATTAAGGGACATAATATTTCATTATTGGAAGGTAAAAAACCCCCAATAACATTTAAAACTATTATAGGAGAAATGGATTTGTTTTGGTTGATATATATGTGGCCGTTTTTTTGTAAATTAGTAAATGAACTGGTTCGAATTTATAATTGATGGTATGAGAATTCATGGAGTGACATGAAATATAAAATTAATATTAAATATTTCCCATGTAAAAATTGAAAAATTGATATATTTATATTATACGGTAATGTTATTTAGATATATATTCATAAAAAACATCATAAATTTATTGGTTATACCTTCATGATTATCATTAGGATTTAATCAATGCTTGTGTATTAAATAGTAATTATATGTATATATATATTAATTTAGATCGTAAATTTAATACACAGCAATTTAATGGATATGTTATTATTTTCATATTTAAATAATAATATTATAGAGTTCATGTATATGATGTCTTTCATGTTGTATATTCAATCGAACATAATGTTATTTTAAAATCTAATGGTGTTACATTATCCAATACATAAAAAATGACCCCAAATGTTTCGATTATGATCATTAATATTTAATTAGAAAATTTAAAATACCATTTTTTTAAAACCCAAACTGTAAAAAGTGTTAGTAAAACATCCCAATGAATGCGGGAAAAGAAAATATGATGGTCATTAAAAAAATATGTTTCGGAATAAGAGAACATTTTTAGATGATAAAATAAAGGCATGGATGATATTACTATTTCCAAATTATTAATAAATAGTGATAGAGAAAATGTTCTTGGTATTTTAAACAACCCCAAACCATAAATCTTCGTTGGGATAAATGATTAATGATTTCCTAGAAAAAATAGAAAATATATAATGTTTTTTATTTCAAATACTTTTTCTAATTTTGATGTGTTATATTATTATCCTTATAAATAATTTAAAAAGATAAACAATCCTAATCATTTTCAGGTTAAAAAAATCATCATATCCTTTGTCTATTCATTGATCTATTTCAATTTCATCCACTATTCAAGGAAATGTATATTTGATATGTATTTTTCATGCCTAATGAACATTAACTAAATAAAAATATCCATATGTAATTATTTTTATAACTAATTATTTTAAAAAATAAGAACAGTTATCACAATATTCTCAATATGATACAAAATAATTTAATAGAAAACATTAATATCCAACTTTCAAATTAATCCATTCCAATATTATTATATCTTATGGATCCCAAAAAAATAATTTTAGAAAATAATTAAAATCATTCCATATCTATTTTGAATATGTACACTAAATTTCAAATATTAACATGTCATTATTCATCTATCAAGTAAATATAAAAGTCTCATGAAAATATATTGATTAGTTGATTTAAAAAAATATATTAATAACTATAATCATTAGAAAATCATGCATGCTTAATTTTTTTTGTTTAATATATTAACTTGATATATGAATAAAATAAAATTATAACCAATAATATCCTATAGTCATATCATTATCATTATTATCTGAACACCGAGCAAGTGTTTAGGGTTATCTACCGTCAATCACGTGTTTTCTAAATAGAACAACTTTATACTATATCAGGTTTTTCTCTCATTGGTATAATTCAACATAAGACCTAAAATCATTAATGAAAGAGAAATAAAGCACAAGCGTTATACATATTAAAAATATTATAAGCATAATTTCCATAATAAAATACTCCTATAGAATAAATCATGAATTTAAACAAGAGAATCATAATCATTCAACTACATTCATAATCCATTAATTATTATTCAAAATAATTTTAGTCAGTTAATCAGTACTTTTATATGTCATTTGTTTTATCTTCATATTCTAGTAAAATTGACATTACTCATAAAAAATGTCAATTCCCCTAATGATAATTCATATTAGGACATCAATTTTCTTATTTCAAATAACTTACACATTTAAAACATTCAACGGATAAAAATAATTGAGGGATTTTATTATAATTATAAATTATGTTAACTAGAATTTTCATTTTTTCAAGTGAATTACGTTTTTGTGTCCTTCATTTCTGAACATAATAAATTTTCATTTTCCCTTGAATTTTTTTGGATGACTCTTTCCACATTTTTACTGAAATAAATCAAGCATTCATTAATCAATGGTATCCACTATAAAATAAATTTGTTGAATTTATCATCCACTTCATTGGTTAGCTTGAGAGTTGGTTTTAATGTGTATAGTTAAGTATACATTCTAATAACTGATTAGAAATAATCTCAATATATTTCCCTTCCTACATCATCAAATTTTGTGGAACACAATCATCATATGGTCCATCACATTAATTATTATCTGGATTCATTTATGTACCTCCCATTAACTACAACCCAAATTATGTATTATGATAAACATTAAAAATATAGGGAGACCACGTTAACCTTTTCAATCTTATGCATATGATATTTTCATAAACATAGACATATAATCAAACATAGTCTATGGGTTATGTTCCCAAATCTATATTATCATAAATCGTGTTCCCAAATTGTTTTCAAAACATAGTTTGATAGAAACTATAAGTACAATGACCTATAAGCCCAAATTCCAATACTTGTTAATTAAATTGGAACTATATTCATGAATCACTTCCCAATAGACTGAATATTTTAGTAGTCTTGGTATAATATATACAGACATAAATTACATATTATAGAGTAAAACATAATATAAAATATTGACTTTTTTTAGTAAATAATTATTCCCTTTAAAACATCCTTCTATATAGTAATAATACATTTCATGGTATTCTAGAGAGCATAAATATGATAAAGGTTTGTGCTCTAATTATAATGAAAGGAATTTGTACGAAAGAAGATATCGTGAATAATTAATAATACTTATTATGTGAAGGACGATAAATGAAAGAAATTCAATTTAAACAATAACTTGATCATAATATTGATGGAATATATAAGGATAAAATGATATATACAAATAATAAAATTTTATATCTATTTATCCATGGATGTTATAAATAAATGAATAATCACATGGAAATCAATCACTAAATTCATAATGATGGAATTCATAATTCTAGACTTCTAGAAATTACGATCAAGGAATAATACCAATACATCATATATAAATTTGTAATTACTCATAAAATACCCAATAGATTAAATATAATTATACCTAATGATTCATCAAATGGATAAAGAGAACAATTTTGGGTAAGAGGATCACTTCGAGTTTTCCTTGAAATTTGTGGTGGATCATAGAATTGTTGTTAAAGAAATTACAATGAAAATTGTTTCAGAAGATGTCATTTCTGCTGAAAATACAACTTTTTTGGATATGGATCTACCTCCTCATGAAATAAACATCAGAAACAGATATGTATCAAATGTATCAGCTAGAAATAATGTCGAGTAAGTACTTGTACACCATTTCCCATAACCTATTGTAGTGCATGTCATTACTCCATCGGAAATAATATATTAATATTTAATGACTTCACTCATATAATTGTTAAAATATAAGTATTTTATTACCAGATAATGAATCCCATGGAATTTTGATACTTTTATGTAGTATTTTAATCTTATTATTGAAAAATGAATGCATTGAGCTTTGGTTTTGTATACATATGTCCATGTTTCATATGCATTTAAGATTGGGATATGATCTTTCTTCCTGGAAATGTCATAAATTCTCATGTACTTGCTTGGATTTAGATTTTCTTACTCAATTGGTTACATTAGAAGAAACTAATTCATTGGGATATTGCCTCATCTATTGGGAATCTCATAGAATGCAAAAGTAATATTATGATACTTGTTTTTATAAATAAGAAAGAATTTATGTAGAAGTAGAAAAATCTCATACCCTTGTAGAGGATTTCAGGTTAACCAAAATGGATGATAGTATCATGAGTTATATCCATTATGAATGAAACACCAAAATTATTTTTCAACGCTAAAATATTTGGCCTCCTTTCTACCAATTGTAATTTGGATGACTATTTCATTTTCATGATTAAAGGGAATAATGTTTCTAATCACTGAAATAAAAATGTTTAGGAAAAATTACATAATATAATTTTTTAGAACCCTAATATTTTCAACCCCTTATGAAATAGATGAAACTAAGAGTGAAATACAATTATCTTGATAAATAGGCTCAACATATCATGGTAACCCTTCAGGATACGGATCCCAACCCTCATGTTGAGGATCATTTGGTTGAATGAAAGGAATATAAATTTAATTAGGATCTTCTTGAATATAGTATGCATGGATTAACTCTAAATGAAAATCATATTCCTTTGAATGCTGAAATACACTCACAGATGGATTCACAGAGATTCGTCATCATAGATCATGATCCTATTGCAATTAAAATAGAGGTAATATATTTTAGTGGGGATAATAATTATATTCACGTGTCTATGAATCCTTAATAAAATTCACAAAAAAAATTATATAAAATGCATTTTTTTCATAACAGACATGAGCATAGTGTTATAGATATATCTATGGAAGAATATGATGACAGGATTGTGGGAAACTCTATGGTTTCTACTAAATGGACCATACTACCCTCATTTTTCACTATTGCCACTCATGATTAAATAAATGGATTTAATGAATAATCTACTAAGAGATTTGAATTGGGAGGACCTCTCTCACAGGTCCCACGCTCTGAGGCTACCAGAAAGATGACACTTGAAGGTAAACCCTCTAAAATCAGGTTTTCTATGAATCGATTCATTCGATTGAGTGGTATTTTGTAGTCTGTTGAGACAAAAAAATACATCTAGATGAACAGATTGAGGTCATCCCTAATGTAAAAAGGCATTAATAATATGTATCTTTTAGGGGAATGGTAACCGAAATTGATGGATGAAATATTACAGAAAATTGGATACATCTCATAGTGGAATATAGGATAATGAGAAATTCAGAAACAATAAAGTCCATATGGATGTGGAACAACATAGTGGGATATAAAAGTGGTATAGAACGAAAAATATTATGATCATATATTTTAATTTACAAAGGAATAGGTATTCCACAATGGCTAGATCCCTAATGAACTATGTTATGGCCAACAAACTAATGATTATGTTAATTGTTGAGACAATGATGTTGTTAGAGAAAGGGAAGGATTTTAAATAGTCCTAACATGGGAATAGTTATGTCTCTCAGGAACATCATGATAGTAAAATTGATCCCCTTCTAATTCCTAAATATGATAAAAATAATATTCTTAGTTACAATGTGTAGTATCAATTTATTATTGTATTGTTCAACACTATAGGCTCTATCATGTCAATATCTATTGTTTATATATCCACCTCATAGATATAAATAATGTAATTATAGATGTTATAGGATGTCATTAATGAGAATATGATAAATATGTTGATTATTATTGGGGAATCAAACACATTTTTGAATTCATAGGAAAAAAGATGGTATAAATTTTAACACGATTGCTTCCATGGAATTATGCACTTGCATTGATCAATGAAATATTACTATGATCCTAATTGATGGAGTTATGTTCACATTGATAATATATATATTTTATTTAACTGATTATATACAAAATTAAATATTATTTAACAATATTTATTATATAGGAGAGGATATTGGGGTCTCAGGTTATTCACTCCCCAAAACAATGATCATCTCAAAATCCTATAATTTTTTAGCTTTCCACTAATCTTCAAAGCACAAACCCTATACTATCAATCATTGTAATGGATTTCTAGTCATGACTGGATGTAAGGAAATCATTATTTATTGTATGGAAAATGAAACCATTAGTTAGTACCATTTAGATTCATGCTAAAAACACAATCGATGTAACGAAATGGGAAATGATTGGATAATGTATTCATTATATAATCATTACTGTAAAATAAATGATTCCAAGGAGTATCTTAGAGACTATCAACATAAAAATCAACATCAAAACATTCTAGATAGATGGGGATAATATTAACAAATTTATCTAGATGATCTCATTACTATCATGAAATATTGAACAGATGTAAAAATAAAATTAACTGGCCGGATAAGGGAAATAATAATAAAATATTTAGTTATTTATTTCCCAAGGAAAAGGGAATAAATGTATGATATAAATTCATTTTTTTGGATTTAAAAATATATACCTCTAAATATGACATTTCTAATTATTTGATATGAGAAATTTCTATATTGTATTTTAATGATGGAATGGTTAGAATTATAATATGATTGATAATATAATCCATTGTATTAATAATCATGAAAATATAGCTCTTATAATGGCTCCATTGAAAAAAGTTGTTTTGATATAACTATTTTCGCTTATCATGGAGATTGTAGATGGTCTAAATGGCTTTACTAACAAACCATTTATGTTTAATTAGGACATCCTATTAAAGGATACGTCCAATTAAGTAAAGGATTTCTTTTTCATTCATTCTTTAATATAATATGGGATGAATTCTCAGATTCTCATTTTTTTCCTATATGGATAATACTAATGACTTAAATAATTCAAGAAATATTTCTATTTGAAATACTATTTCCAAAATTTCCATTAATATTATCATGACCAGATTGCGAGAGTTGATCCAATAATATCTGACCCAAATAAATTTTTTTATCCTTGTGAAGAACTTTAAAAATTGTTTATTCATTGCATTAGAATGTATTAATATTATGTAATTGAAAAAGGATTGTAATTTTTCAATCAATATATTTATATATATATATCTTCAAAAAATTAAATTGAAATTTATTTATTTTCCCCCCATGAAATATGGGTTTTCAAGTTATTTTTTCATGATAATTATCATAATCATTATATATGAATGATTTTCAATTATTATTAGTGGATATAGAATAGTAATTCAATTCATTTCATAGGATGTGTAAGGTAATGGGACCCTATCTTTGGTATATTTATTTCCATTACAATATGATATATGAGTAGATACATCAATGAATTTACACATATTGGTCGTTATAAGAATGTTAATGCATGTATAGTTGTTGTCACTCTATCTCATCTTATGTATATTGATAACATTCTCTTTATTGGGAAAGCATCCAAGGAAACAAAATATACTATTAAATCCTTTTTCATAAATTATGAATAAGTTTTTATAATATCTATTAGATTTTAAAAATTGTTCATTATTTTTTGTTCTAGAATACAAGTTGAAAAACAATGGAGTATCACGGGGTTTATGGGAGTGAAGACGGGAACCATACCATTTGATTATATTATCACCCACTCATTTAGGGGAATGGTGAGGATATAAAAACCTTAAGTCATAATCATAGGTATCATTAATCATATGCGTATATTGAATTTCTAATACAAGGAACAAGCAAGAAAGGTATTCCATGTCAACCAAGTGAGAATTTTAATTTTTTTACACATTCTCTTTTTACTGATGACCAAGTGGCCTTATTAGGGACATTAAGTCCATGATCAGGAATTTTATGTATTTTGTTTCAGTTAATGAAATAAATATTATATCTATTTATTTTAATGAATTTTAAATAAATTGATATAGGAGTTCTAGAGATCAAAATCTCATAATCATTAAAAATAAACTTCTTTTAAAAATTTACATTGTATCTCTTGAAATAAAATAAAAAACCTCTTTATTTTTCATCATGAATTTTGAAAAGGTGGATAATTTATGAGTAACATCAATTCCTATCGTCATCTATTTGGGACTCTATCAAACACTCTTAATATGAAATTATCCAAAACTAAAAATCATGTGGATGAAAATAGTCTAATCATAACTGCTGGAAGAAATCATGGCTGGAAAAAACACACCATAAATTATTGATTAATCCATAATAATGATATATAATAAAAATTAATGATATTTGGTAAATAAATAACATATTTGATGAAACTGTTCCCTACAATATTGCTATCGAAATACAGATATATTTGTTCCTCGATTCGGACATGCATTTATTGAATCCCAACATAAATGGTCAATTTAATTAGAGAATGATATGCTGAATGGAATGTGATTGATACCTCATTACACAAAAATAGTTTAATAAAATTAAGTTACACTTAATAAAACCTTCAATAATAATTCTTCTATGGAAAATAAGGAGAACCATATATCAACCCATCATCAGTAGAAGATGGAAGGGTAGAATGTTGTATCAGAATGCCATAAATGATCGCATGATGAGGAGATAATGAAACAATTGTTTTGTTTTGGGTATTTTCTTATTGGATGTGGAGTTATTTTGGAAGCATTTTTAACATTAGTATATGTACATACATGGATATATAAAATATCATGGATGATATTGATAAAACATATCTCAGTGAGAGAATTCATAGCGAGTTGTTATGGGAGAATAAATTGGTTGACATCATTGTATAGACCACAAGAAAAACATGAATTTTAGACAATCAACTTCTCACATTTTAGGATGGAGTATATAAACATCATAGGGGGTTTATAACAACCCATCTCATTAGTACATATGTAAAACCTTCACATGATTCAACATGGAATATCAAGAGGTATACTATATTTGGTGCATAGAAACATTGAATAACTACATAAATCATAGAACAAAACATCTTATAAAAAATATCCTTTACATAACCATTACATTCCCTCTTACATAGCATTGCATAAGTTAACCCGAGGACATACATAGAAAAGGGTGGGCTATAAAGCTCAATAATGGAATAAACATGGAATAACATAAGAATACATTACATTTTATATAATTGGCATATAATTGGATCACAAGGGAATCATGATCATAAAGGAATGATAATTCATGATAATCATTACAAGGAAATGTGGAAACAACAGTTATGATAAAATTATCATGATCCAAGGCTCATTGCACATGGAGCATGAGTAAATCCTCATTACACATGAAGCCTGAGTAAAATGAAATTTCACATTAGTTTGAATGATTCAACACCCATTTCACATGACGTATCATGATACTTTACCAATGAATTGGATCACTATTGGTGTTCACCGTTCTAAAATATTTCATTTCATGCATAAGTGTTCCACATGGATTGTAAAACTTGGATTCATTAAACATCTTCATTATTTCCATGATAAAGTAGTGAGGAATTAATACATGAAACCCTTTAAACAATAATTAAAAGTCAACAATGGTGAAACCCCTTGATAGAGGAGTGGGCATGTTATTCACTACACAATGACATTTTTCTTGGAAAATCGCGGTGCAATTTCAACTGCGTAACGTCATGACATAAGAACTAATAAAAATGGTTGATGAGAAAGAAAGGGGTGTACCATCATATTTACATGAAATTTTGTGTGTGGGGGACATATAGACACATGTCTTAAAAATTATAATAGAATTTAGATTCTTGATATAAAATTATTACATGAATGTAAATGAGGAATGTGAAATTCCTTACAGATTTTCGGCATGGTTACAGGTATACAAGGAAGGAATTGATAAGAGTGAAAGGGGATATATCAATATTCAAACATGAAGAAGGATGTATAAGAGAGGTGATATATCATACCCTAATATTTAAAATTGAAAAATATGGCATAAAAATATTAAAAAACATGGAAAAAAATAGAATGTTATGAATCCCTTACTTGGTAATGTGATCCCAAAAGAAAGAGAGAGGCTTGCGAAAGGTTTCTTGGGATGTTGGGGAACCTTGTGGGATTATATATAAAGGAGGGAATGGGTTGGTCGAACTCCAAACGCTTTGGGTGAAGAGGAATTGCGATCTTGGGTGGGTTTATATAGGAAAGGATAAGGAATAATTTATTATTTAGGTTTGGGACACATCACATTAATCTAATCAAATACACAAACCAGCCCATTGATTCTGCCCATGGTTTTTGAAAAAGGGTAGTGGAAAACAATATTTTATATGGCCAGTGGCCTAAAATATTTAAAAAATATTGTTGAGAATGTAGAGGTGAGTCACACTCTCATGGAAAACAATTTTAAAAGATTAAATGTTTTATAACTCTGTAATTGTCCACTATATCATTGTAAAATTAATCAAACAAAGCCAAAATCACATTATATTAATTTTAAAACATATATTTGTCTAAAATAATGTTTATAGTATTTTATTACATCACTATTGGGTCATTATGATGTCATAAAATACATTATAAATTTAAAAGGTATTTAATTTTTACCCAAAAATTCGACTATCTAATTTTTTTTTGAAAAAATCCCCATTTGATAATTTCGATAGCCTAATTTCAAATATAATAATTTTTTATTCTAAATAATTTTATAAATAAGTGAATTTTTAATTTTTAAATAAAAACCGACCTTTATCTAATATTCATGGGTTTTGACAAAAACAGATTTCAAACATTAATAAAAATTTCAATTGCAGTCAAAAAATTATAAGATAATTTATATTTAATAAAAAGTAATATAATAATAATAACATTTTATAAAAATATTATTTAATTCGTAAGTCTATTATTTCATCTAAATAGTTTACTTAGTATAATATTAAATAATAATACTATATGTGCTTTAAAAACTATTCACAATGTACCAATTATAAAATAAATGTATTATCATTATAGAAAAAATTATGTAAATAGTCATTATCATAGGGAATTGTTACATAACCCCTTAATACACCTGCATAAGACCTTTGTGTAAGGTGTGAGATGTTGAAAGTCTCTAGGGGTGTCTCATATAACATTTCTCGAGGGGTAATCTCTATTAATATCCACTTCTCTTAGAGTCATTTCCTCTTGAGCATAACGTTTTAATGATCGACTTAGGCATGGTCATGTGTGAAGCCCAATGATGCCACCCCCTTTCTGAGATCCAAAAAATGGGATTTGTATGGGGAAAGTCTAATGGATGAAGCCATCAATTCCATTATCTGATTAAATTGGATTTGGTAAAGCCCTATATAAATACTAATCATGTGATCATTGTTCAATGAATATATTATCAACCTTCAAAATTCATAATGGTTTTCTTAAAATCCAATACATTGAACCAAATAAGAGAAAACGTTTTACATAAGCATAAGAATAAATTTAAATAGACCAAGAGGAATTTTCATTATTTATTCTTTTATTCAATACAATCTTACCCCCTTATTAATGTTTTCCCTCAATATTTTATATTCCCACAATAAAAAAAATGATGGCAACATCGCATCATCATATCCTCTGATTCCAACATAACTTCTTCATAACTTGTGGTTTCGCCACAACAACTTGAGGAGGGTCATTGTCTTATTTCGTTGATATTTTTTTCTATGATCTAAGATCTTAACTAGTTTCTCCTCATAAGAAATATCATCATCTAACTGTTCTACCTCTGATGAGAGTACATGTGAAGGGTCTGGAATGTACATCATTAAGAGGGATACATGAAAAAAATCATGTACTTTCACATGGTATGTGGAGGTTCTATTCATCAGACCACATCCCCAACACGATCAAGAATTTCTAAGGGGCTGCTGAACCTAAGACATAACATCCCCTTCCTTCCAAACCTTACGACCTTCTTCAATAGTGATATGCATAGAAATACCATGTCTCCAACATTAAACTCAAAGTCTCATCAACGATTAACAGTATAACACTTTTGTCGATCTGGGATACCTCAATATGATGGTAAATGGTATTTACATCCTCCAACATTTCATCAACCATTTCTGGTCCTAGCATCTTACACTTAATGACATCATCCCAACATACTGGTGTTCTGCACCACATCCCATGCAGGTCTTCATAAGGTTCTATTTGGATTCTTGAGTGGAAACTATTATTATAGAAATATTCAATCGGAGGAATATGTTGATCACTTCCCCCATTAACAAACAATGAACATGATGTTAATTTATCATCATATTTCTGAATAATTCTCTAATTTTTGTCATCAGTTTGGGGATGTTAGGATGTACAGATTTTCAATTTAGTATCCATAGAATTTTAATGACTCTTCTAAAACATATAGGTGAATCATGGATCTTTATCAGGTACAATAGATGTTGGTACTCTATTTAGACTTACCTCACCCCTGATATATATCTGTTCCATTTGATCCATTGATAATTCCTCTCATATTTAAAAAAGTTTATATAATTTCTAAGATGATCCCCAAAAACCCAAATTGCATTGTTGCCTTTGGATGTCGTCAGTCGTCCGGTGAAAAATTCCATGGTGATGATATCCCATTTCCATTTTGTTATGGGAAATGGTTGCATCATACCCTAAGACTTTTTCCAGTCTGCCTTCACTTTCCGACACACTAGACACTTCGTATACTATGTGATATTTTTCGTTATATTATCCCACTAATAATGCTGTATGAGATCTCAATACATATTTGGGTTTATTGAGTGAATAGATTAATTTAAAATATGTGCATCATCCAAAAGTTACTTCTTCAGCACCGGGCATGATGGAACACATAGTATTTTCACAAATCTCACAATTACTTCTTCATTAACATTGATCTCTGAGGATTTCCCTTTTATGATAGCTTACACTTTATTATGAATTCCCACACCATCCTTTTGAGTATTTGTTATCCTTTATAAACGAGTCGGTTGAGCAATCATTTGTGAAATGATTGATGATGTTCCGTTCGTTATGATTAACATGTCCATCTCCATAAAATATAATATCATGGGATCCTTCTCAATTATCAAAAATGATAGAATCACTAGGTCCTATCTATTTTGATCATCTTCCAAAGTGTTCTCATTCCCTAGGTGTTAATGGAATCATTAGTCATAATATTTTATCAGCTCTAACAATCTTCTTTGGATCATGTTCAAATATTTATTGTGTGAAAATATACATGAGGATTTTGTGGTCTGTATATATTTCACATATATACCCAAACAGAAAATTCCACCAAATTTTTAAAGTGATGATCACCGTAGCCAACTCCAAATCATATATTGGATAGATTTTCTCATTCATTATCAAATTCCTTGAGTCATAGGCTATCACTATATCATTCCACATCAACACACATCCCAATCCCTTCTACAAAGAATCCATAAATACCCCCAAAAATTTATCCACATGTTGGTAATGTGAGCACATGATCAGTGATAAGCCTCCTTTTAAAATGCTTAAACTCTCATCACATTCATCACTCCAATCAAACATTGCACCCTTCCAAGATAGGTTGGTAATAGGGATGGACAATCATGGGAAATTTCTCATACATCAATGATAATATCCTATTAACCCCAAGAAGCTACAGATATATGTTACCTATGTTTCCCTCATTCATCGATCAATTATAGTTTTAATGGATGGATCCAATAATATCCCATTGTATGTGATGATTTTTCCCATTAATTAGACCTCTTTCAAAAATAATCACACATACTAAACGTTTCATAAGGATTCCCCTTTTGCTAGGTCTCTAGTACAGTTCTCATATGCTCCTCTGTATCATACATCATTTTGTAGTTTATTATAATAACAATTATAAATACTACAAAAAATTTGTTGAGGTAATATCTAAAGACTCTATTAATCATGTCCATGAAGATTTTTGGACCATTAGATAGTCCGAAAGACATTACTATGAATTCATAGTGCCCGTATCTTGTATGAAATGATGTCTTGGAGACATCTTCCTTCTCCACCCTTACTTGATAATGTCAGAACCTAAAATCTACCATGGAGAAGTATTTTTATTCACACAACTTATCAAACAAGTCATCAATTCGTGGGAGAGGATACTTTTACTTCATTGTGATTTTGTTGAGCTCATGACAATCAATGTGAAGGTGCATTGACCCATCCTTCTTCTGGAGGAAGGGGACTTGTGCACCCCATGGTGAAGCAGTTGGGCATATAATCCCTTTTTCTATATTATTCTTTAGATTTTTCATCACCTCCTCAAGATTCACAATATCCATTCAATATGGAGTCTTGGATGTTTGAAACACCCTAGGAATAATAACAATTTATAATTCAACATCTCTTCCAGGGGGAAGACCAAGAAATTCCTCATGAAACATTTCATCGAATTCCCTCACAATAGACATGTATTCAAGGATGGTTTCCTCCTTAGACTAATTCCTATGATTCTGATATGCATGGTCATAGGGTTTTAATATCCGTGCTTGAAATGATGGAGTTAAGAAGATTCATTATCCTACATCTCTTTTATAGAATCTGGGGTCGATTCTACCCAAGGATTGTGATTTCCCTCTCACAGAAATTTATGATGGCTCTATATAGGCAAAGCCAATCCATTCCATTAATTGAATCAAATTCAACCCGAAGGAGTATGGTGAGGATCGTCGGAATGTTCAATCCACCTATAAAACCCCTCCCCAAACCCTATTCTATTTACTCCTATAATCTGTGAATCTCATCAATGTTCATCCCATATTCCATTCTCTAGTAACATCCCACATATAAGAGATCTTTGACTATCCAGAATCCCAAAACCCCTTCCATTAAAGAGGCTCTAATGGAGGCAGATTCCAAGGGTAAATTCACATTTTATTTCCTTCATTTTCATTTCATATTCCTTACTTTTGTTATCCTCTCCTAACCTATTATTTTAAAATTACCATGACAACACCATTATCATCTATGTACATGAATTATATCCTGTATATTGTTGAACCATAGTTTATATCCATACTCCCTCTCTTTTATATTATAAACAAAATCATCATCCTTGAGGTTCCAATTTACAACCTTCAAGGACAATGAAGATTCACTCATAAATTTCTCCTTTGTTACTGGTCATGAAAAAAAATTCAGAATGAAATAGATTATAATATATGTATTCAATTCTACATAATATTTTTAACCTATATATGTACATAATAATATATTATATGACCAAACTAGTTCCTATTAATCAAAATACCACTAAAATAATCTATGTGACTTTCATTAATATTTCATCTAATGATTCTTCATCCTTCCATGTAACCAAAATTATATGAATAAAAATTAACACCTTTTATGTACATAAATAATATATAATTTCAATTATGTTGAATTACATTATTTCTACATGAACATCCACACACATATAAAAATATACGAAGCATGAAAAATAAGGAAACGAACCCTCCAGATTGACTGAATTAAATATTATAACTTATCAATAAATAAATAATGAACATAATACAATTATTTTCAACTAAATAAATGTATAATAGGTTTTTTAATAATTAATTAAAAAATATATTTAAATATTTCTGGACCATTATTTCAAGTGCGGAACACATTCAGACATAAGGTAAAGGTTTCCCGCTCGAACCTCTATTTTCTTTCGGGTAACATTTACTGTCTAATTACCTCTATGAAATTCTGATGTATTACTATTTACTCCTCCTAAATTATTTTTGAGTGTTATAAATATTTTTATTAAACATAATCCTTTCTTATTTTATGGGTAGTTACATGTTTTAAAAAACACACTAAAATTTATTTCTGAAATACATGCCCGGTTGAATGGAATTCCATAAATTTTTAACAATTTTATAAGTTTCAAAATAATATATTTGTGGAAAAATTTATCCTTATAAAATTTATTATTTTATTATTATTATACAATATTACTTCACTTAGGTTATTATGCAATGATTTTTCCAAACGAACTCTTGTTTTCGATGAAAAGGAGTCTTTATCCCAATAATTACTCGATGATTTTATAAGAGAGTCTTCATCTATTTCGACACTCTTATGGATTATTTTGTACAATCAGGATAAATATTATATTTTATCATATAACATATTTAATTTAATGATATATGATTTTTTGACTGTGGATGTGCTATCTTAAAACCATTCACCAATTTAACCTAAATGGTTAGTGTTTATGCTTAATGTTCACTGAAAGTTACATACATTTCATATATTAGTTACAATATGAATGTATATTTTGTTTATATTTATCCAAAATCATATGATGAATGAATTGGACATATTATGTTTAGGGTGGGTATTACATTAACCCCATGGTGAATCAGTAGGTCTCGTGAGACAAAATACAGTCTTGGTAGAAGGTCATGACGAAATGATTATTTATGTTCCTGGTATGTGACTTTAATAGTATGGTCATGATGTTTATCATTATGAATTCCCTCATTATGAAAATAGTATTGATGGTTCATCTGGTTATTCAGTGTGTATAATAACCATGATTATGTTTTATTGTGAAATTATTTATTTAGCTCTTATCATTCCATATTTTTTTCATCTTTATTTAATTAAAGGCATGTGCTTTAATTGATTCACCATGAATAATGTTTATGTTTATTAAATATTCCAATGTTTTAAATAGCCTTACTGAGAATTTGATCTCACCCCTTTCTTATGATTCATTTTACTTGGAACTAATGAATTATATTATGATTTACAAGAAGAAATATCCTAGGATTTATGGATTTTTCCAAAAGTGTTTTCGTATTTTATTTCTTTTCATGTTGTAAGTATAGACTGATGTATGTATTGTTTTTCCAATGATACTAAACTACTCAATCTTTTGGGATATATATTCTGTGTTTATATTCCAATGTAATTAAATAGGTCACTGTCTTCAAGAAACTGGGGCTAGGTCCTTACAATTTTTATCATAGGATGTTTAGTAGAAAAAATGGAAACTAGATTTAGAAAATGTAGATTAGCTAACAAATCGATAATATAGTCTATGAAGAAAAACATAAAAACATCTTGTTATTTTCTAAAGGAAGAGATTATGTGTATTTTTATAGCAAAGAAATACTTTCTAGATAATACAAGTGGAAATGGTTATTGAAATGATGTACCTTGGAGTGAAAACTATGACAAGGAGTTTCAGTATTGACTCGGGGTATCATTGTACTCGTCAATGGGACTTACTGTGCACTTGGTTTGACACTCTCGAGGGATATTCTTTGGACAATTCACATTTTTATTACAATCCATAATGACAGTTTTATATGTAAATTTTACCTCAATGAAACCATGTTTATGATTGTGATATTACCTATGTATAGAATTTCAATTTATGATATGTATTTTTAAATATTATTATTATACATCAGGATTCATAACCTAATCTAGTGTATTCCATTATTTTGAAATGGTGCCTAGTGGAAGGAATAGACTCCTCATGAATACACATGTCCCATGTCGGTATTTCCCTTCAATGAAAGATAATGATATTGGATATTGTACTATAATAGTTTATGAGAAACATATATCTGTACTAGGACAACTGACTCAAGTTATGAATAATAACCTTACCCATATAGAGCATCTGGGTCAGTAATGTGGGGGAGCTTTGTTAGATCTCTTTACGCAACAATATTCTTCATCATTAAATGAGACTTCAAACCCATTAATAGTTGAGTAGTAGATAAGTTCCCTAGAGAAGATGTTTCTCATTTTCTGATGTAGTGGAATAGTGATGGTCATCATGGTAGTTTATCAACTATCAGGAGATGCAGACCAGTGTTCATATTTAATACAAAACACAATGAAATAAAAATAGATAGAAGAGATGGAATGGAGGGACTTTAACGAATTATTCTTAGATAATCAATTTACTCATTCAAAGTGAGTATATATGGAAAAGAAAATATTTTATCTAAGGAAGAATGAGGATAATAATGTTTCCATGTATTAAATCAACTTTAAAAGTAAGGAATGTTAAAATGTGGACTACATATGTAATCAATGGAAAAAAGTTTATGGATTATTTGATGGTTTAGAACCATTCATATGAAGGGAACTAATCTCTCATTGTATGTCTTCATATGAATATATAGTCTCAAATGATATCATAAATCAAAAGAAAATTTATATGTATTTTGAATTTAAATGAAAACACGTGAAGAATATGGCTGCTGAAATATCTGGAAAAGGAAATAATGAAATGTAGAAGAAGGGAAGATTTGTCCTTCTATCCTACCTGAATTGTGGGATGAAATAGCTTAGAAATTTCTAGAAGTAATGAGAGTTTGTAAAAAGTGTTTAAAGAAATCCCACCTATCTCATGATTGTAAGTGGAATAAAGAATCTACCAATTATAAATTCATCAATTTCAGGGTGATGAGACAACATGCACATAAATTTAGAGGCATAAGAGAAATATTCCCTAAAAAAAGAAAATGGAGTATGGAAAAGCTTATTCGATCACAACTACTGATATTAGTGTTTTAATAATGTGAGGGGTAGTTACATTGACTATTTTTTGAAGATTATCCAATGATTTATTTGATTTTGAATCATCACATTTATTCATATATTCTTAGTTTTCCATAAAATTAGATATTTCCAATTTCATTGAATAATTGTGTTTTCAGTCAAGAATTATAAGGGAAATATCATTAAAACAATTTTGCATTAATTAAGTGGTTTAGATTTAGGAGGATGGTGTAGAATCCATTATCTTTAGGGAAGAAACATCACTAAATTATTCTTATCTAGAGGCACCTCTAGTATCTCTATTGAATTCAATTATGGGGGTGGAAGGGAATTCCATAACTATAGGTGAGGAAAATAATGTCAAAATAGTAGTTGTACCTATTGTGCATGAATATGTTGATGCCTTTCTAGAAGATTTACCTAGAAAACCTATGGAGTGGGAAATTGAGTTTTCCATTGACATAATTCATGGTACAAAAAAAATATCAAAGAAAATTTATTGAATGGACACTGGGGAATTAGTGGAATTGAAAAAATATAACCAGAGGAATTGAGTAATAATGGATTTATTCACCCTATTAATTCTCAATGGGGTTCCCAATTTCTTTTATTTATGGATAAATAATGGACTTTGAGGTTGAAAATTGACATTATGGAGAAAAATTCTATAAAAACATTGAACAAGTATCCCCAACATATCATTGATGATTTATTTGATCAACATCATTGAGCCTTGTATTTTTGGAAGATTGATCATTAATTTAGGTATTATAGGTTTATTATGTGGAATGAAGACATTCACAAAACAGCTTTTCGAACCAAGTAGGGGCATTACGAGTTTACGATAATGCCTAATTGACTAGATAATGCACCCTATTTTTTATTAGATCTAATGAAATGATTTTTTGAGGATGTTCATGATGATTTTTGGTGATATTTATTTATGATATCTTGGTATACACTAAAATATATGAGGATCATGAACATCACATCCTCACTATTCTGAAGACTCTTAGAAGAAATTTATTATATGGGATTTTTAAGAAGTGTAAAATTTTGCTTCAATATATTTCATTTTGATGGCCACATTATCTCTAAAGAAGGAATATCTATTGATAATACAAAGAAAATGGTTGGGAATGAATGTCCTACACTATCAAATAGAACCAAGGTATGTATTTTTATTTCATTAGCATGTTATTATCAGAATTTTGTTCAAAACATCTCCCATTTAGCCAGCCCAATGACCATGATTACCCATAATGGGGTTATGATATTATGAACAAAAGATCATGGGGACTGTTTTGATGAATTTAATAGGGGATTATTGAATTATTTGATCATAACCCAACCATTGGGGTTTGATGCGTTTGTGATCTATAACAATGCATCTATGAAAGGAATAAATTTTTTCCTTTCGAATAATGATAGAGTTATTAACTATGCATCAAGGTAGTTAAAAATTCATGAAAATAAACTATCCCACACATGATCTTGAGATAGAAAAATTTATATTTTCTCTAAAAATATGGATACATTATTTCAATGGAAAAAATATGAGATATATACTAAACACAATACTTTAATCTATCTCATCTCACAGAAAGAACTCAACATGAGGAAATGAAGATGGCTCAATGTACTCAAGGATTTGATTTTACTTTACAAAACAACCTAGGAAAGGCAAACAAGGTAGCTTATTTATTAAGGAGGAGGGATCACAGAGTTCTCAAAAAAATGTGGATTGAAATGGATCGTTTGTACATGGATCTGGTGAGGTTGGATATAGGAATTATCAAACAAGGTGAAACATCTCTGAATTTTTAATTGGTATCCAGCCCATAATTATTAAAATAGATTAAATGATTTCATCATGATGATGAGAACCTTTATAAAAAATTAATGAGGTGAATGATGGGAAGACAAATGCCTTTTTGTGTGAAAATGGTGTTCTAAAATTTGGGAAAAGGATTTCTGTTCTAGCTGTACCTAATATAAAAAAGGGAGTTATAGTATAATTCCCATTGTTAATATTTCCCCATACATAATAGTATCACTAATATTTATTGATATTTGAATGATCATTTCTGGTGGGATTACATGAACATGGAAATTGTGGATTATGTATCACAATTTTTAGTCTGCCAACAAGTGATGGTAAAATAACAACATCATAGATGATTAATTCAACCTATACCTATTCTTTCATGGATATGGCATGACATTACCATGTATTTTGTCACTGTACTACCCAAAAATCTAAGAACGAATGATCCAATATGTGTAATTTTGGATTGAATTAAAAAATCATAAGATTTCCTAACTATAAGGGATGCCTTTTCAATGGATTTCCTAGCACAACTCTATATTAATGATGTTTCGAGACATCAGGGGGCACCTCTCTCAGTTCATTTTGATCCTGACCCATGATAAACATCAAAATTCAGAAAATGTCTTACAAATTATTTGGAAATGGAACATATATTGAGTATGGATTATCACTCTACAACTGAAAAGCATTCAAAAATGAAGATTTAAATGATAGTGGATTTTTTTAGATCACTATCAATTTACTTTTAAGGTATGTTTGATCAATAATTATATTTATTAGAGTTTTCATATATTTATAGATTCTATTTAGGTATTCAAATGGAACTATATAATGTATTTTATGGGAAGAGATGTTGTACACCAACATGTTGTGATAATGTTTGTGAATGGATGAATTTGGGCCCAAAGCTTGTGGAGGAAAAAATAGTGAAGGTAAAAGCTACTCAAGGACATATCAAAGTAGATTAATGAAAAAAATATATGCTGATAATTGAAATGAGGATTTGGAATTTCATGTGGGAGTTTATGTTTTCTTAAATATCCCTCCATGGAGGGGAGTTATAAGATTTGGATTGAAAGGAAAACTGATCCCTATGTAAATTTGGCCATTTGAAATTATGGAGTGAATTGGAGTTGTTTCCTATCATTTTTCTATTCCACCTAGATTTTCCAATGTACATTATGTGTTCCACAAATCATTGCAATGAATGTAAATGAGAGACCCAACACATGTCCTCATATTGGAATTTATAGAGAAATAACCAGGCATATCTTACTATGATGAGCCTATCCGAATTATGTACATGAATGATCAAGGGTCAATGAATCAGATGACTAATCTCATATTGATAATTAGGAGAAATCATAAAATTGAAAAGGCAACATGGGATCCTAAGGAGCATATGATTAAAACCTACGCAAATATTTTTATGTGGTAACATTTTGTTAATTTCGTGGATGAAATATTCGTAATGTGGAAAGAATATATAACCCCAAGGTTTTGAAAATAAATTTTTAATTCATGAAATAAGGAGTCCCTACAAAAAAGAAACATTATAAATGTAGTCGTTACACACAACTTTTCCAATACTATTTTTTTAATTTTGAAAAATTGTCATCAAGAGTTCCAATCATCAAGTCCATTGGAGTCTGATAGAACCAACTTGTTTTTTGGTTAACAGTAAAATACCCTTATGAATAGTAATACGACACTTATGAATATTAAATCTTATTATTATTTTATTTTCTTTAGTAAAGGATATATTAACATCTTGATTTATTTTTCAAGTTCATATAAAATGGGTAATTGTTTTAAAAATGTTCATTTTTGAATAATGTTTGATTTTATTTATGAATTAAATTCATCATATTTATAAAATTACTTATAAAAAATCGAGTATATTTTTTAATTATACGCATCAATAAAATGGTTAGTGGTAATATTTGATATTTTTCTAGTAAAATATCGTATATAAAAATTATCATTTAAATACACTACTCATGACATCATGACCGAGGGAATAACACATGGTTCGAACTCAAATGAACTGATTATTGTTATTGGTAACATGAATAAACACTATTGGTATTCTTGAGGGAGTTTGTAAAATAATGAATAAAATATTAAAAATTTACTCCTCTCCAACACAACCCCCCCCCCCACCACCCCCCCCTCTGTCCCTCTTCATTAAGTTCTCTACGTCTTGATGCTCTGTAAATTTAGGAAAAGTACCCTTACCTAGTCACTCAACATGTCCAAGAGATCTTTTTTCTTTCCAAAAGACCAAAACCCCTTTCTTTATGAAGGATATCAAAGAGTTGGATTCATGACGTATATCCACATATTATTTCATTCATTTTCATTTAAAGTTCTTATATTTTGTTATCTCCTAATAAAATCCACTATCCAAAAGAAAATTATAACTCCAATATAATCTATATACTAGAATTACATCATGTGAATGGATAAATTATCATAAATATCCATACTCCATCTCTTTTATTTTTTATATGAAATCACCATATGTGAGGTTCCAATTTACATCCTCCGTGGATAACAATGTATCATTATTCAATTTCTCCATGATTACTAGTCATGAAACAATTTTTATGGTTGAACTAGACTATAATATATTTATTGTTAACTAATTATAAATCAAGGACCTTTATATGTACATAAAATTAAATCATATGTTCAATTAATTTTATAATAATCAAAATACAACTAAAATAATATATGTGGTTGTCATTAATATTCCATCCATTGATTCATCCAAATTCCATGTAACAAAATGATTTAAATGAACATTAACCAAAATATATATTAATAAATATTATATAATTTTAAATTGGTATAATAACATCATTTACACTTGAACATCCATAATCATATACAAATATACCGAGCATGAAAACCATGGAAACGAACACTAATGAACGACAAAATTCAATCTTATAACATATCAATATGGATGAAATAAAATTAATAAACTTATGATAAAATATTACTTGTCCAATATTATCATCATTAATTATTTATAAGTCTTATTTTATATAACATGACATTTGTTTCAATAGTGGATCACATTCGTACTTATGGAAATGGTTTTCCACTCGAACCTCCATTTTCATTAGGTTTACTTTTATTATCTAATTACCTCAATGAAATTATTATTTATTTTTACGTACACATAAAAATTTATGTGTGATTTTTATATACATGTTTATAAATAATAATTCTTTTCTATTTTATGGGGAGTAACACATTTTCAAAGAAACATGCGAAAAAAATTAGAAATATAACATTGATTAAAGGGAATTTTTCATATTCTTACTTATTTTCAAGGGAACTCTATAATCTCTTTTAGAAAAAATTATCTTTCTTAAATATATAATTTTATTATGATAATACTATATAAATTAAAATTTGGTATTATACTAATATTTTTCATAAATATATTTTCTTTTAAAAGTAATAGATTATTTATCTCAAAAATTACTCGATGATTTTATAAGAAAATATTCATCTATTTAAAATTTTTATTGATTTTTATGTATTTTTGGGATTAATATTTTGTGATGTCATCTACCATATTTAATTTAATGTTTTATTATTATTTTTACCATGGATGTGTTATCTTAAAAACATTTATCAATTTACTCCAAATGGTTAGTTTTTATTAGTAATATTCCAGGAAAATTATTTATATTTCATATAGTAGTTTTGACATAAATGTATATGATGCTTATTTTTATCACCGTTCATTTGTGTAATTCATTGGAAATAGAATGTTTCAAGTGGTCCCCTCTATATCCACTTGTATAATCATCATGTATCATGAGAGAAACTATAGTCGTGGCACAAGGCCCTGAAAAAATGATTATTTATGGTCTTGGCATGAATACTTAAAGGTATGGTTATGATGTCCCGCATTATGAACTCCCTAATTATGAAAATAGTATTGATTGCTCGTGTGGTTATTCAGCCAGTAGAATACCCATGATTATTAATTATTATGGAATTATTTATTCAGATCTTATTCCTTCCATAATGTGTTTATTATTATTATTTTAAAGGAATAAGTTATTAGTTATTCACCAAGCCTCATGTTTATGTTAATGACATTTTACTTTACTCTTATTAACTTTAAGGATCATTTAATCTCATCACTTTATATGCTCCATTTTTCCAATACACAAAGGGGTATATTATGAATGAAAATCAGAAATAACCTAGGAGTTATGGATAATTGTGAAAGACTTTAAATGTTTTAATTATTTTTATGTAGTAATGTTGATAATATGTACGTATCTTGTTTCTAATACAATTAAAAAACTCGGTTCTTCAGGGTGTTTATTCATTGATTATATTATAAGTTAATTAAATAAGGCAGCAACTATGGGTTACTAGGTATGGTTCCTTATATAATATATTTTCAATAATGTTATATTTATTCTATAGGAGGTTCAAACATGTATGAATTATGTATAGAATTTTGGTTTTGATTTGTATCACATATTTGTTTCATTAGGGACATATTCAATGTTATAAATAAATCATATTCTGTATTGTGTATATAATAACCAATTAAAATTTAATAACTTGTGGAAAAATTCATTTCATTATATTTTTAATGGGTCAGACGATTCAAAGAATGAATGTTGTGAAATATTGATACCATAATCTCATTGATCATCCTAATTATTTATGATTATTCTTATAGTGAGGAAATAAAATGATCTATTTGTCTCTAAAATCATAAAAATTATTATAATGTAGTTATATAATGAAAAAAATTGTTTTCATTAATTTTATTAATTATTTATACTCAATATACGAAAATATTATGTTCAGGAAAATTCATTTTTATTTACCTCATTGGCTAATTTTTTTTATGTTATATCATATTTTCAAAAAAAAAATTCCAAAACGTTTTTACATTATGAATAGTATCTATAAATTATCTTTTTCTCATTTTTTACTTTTAAAAAAATAATATTAATCTTAATGTCATTTTTCAAATAAGGAATATTTATCATTTATTGGAAACCTGGATGGAATATTTGTTTTAACATGTACTAAATGAAACAATTTTACATATTTGATGTTCATCATGTTCATTAAATAATTCATTATACATTTTCATTGTTTTTAAATATAGTTTTAAACTAAATATCAATGTAGTATAAATTTTAAATAGATTAATTTCATATAAAGAATATAATAATTGAGAAAAATTCTATGTGACAATTATTCAAAATAAATTACCATATTGGATGACATCCTTTTATGTTACATTTTATTTAATATGTATATGATCCAATTAGACCATATTTTTTATAACTATAAATGTATTATGTTTGTGATGAAATGATCTTTATGAAATCTATTACATTTCCATGTGTTATAATACAATGAAATGTTCTGTGAAACCAATTTCATTTCATGGTCCATGAGATGTTGAACTATTTAGGAAACACGTTTTTAATCTAGGATTCTAGTATGATTAATTTTTTATGATCTAGTTACACATGTATATATTATTTTATTACTGCGATGGGTGGGATCGATAACACCTACTAGTGTATTATATATCGATGGATATCTCATGGATAAAAAATAATTTAATGATGAATGGACTGAGTTCTGTAAGGGAATTCTTTTTACTATTATACTATTGGGAGTGAAATATGACTACTATGATGGGATTTTAGAGAACCCATTCCACTGTGGTAGAATTTTAAATTCTCGTTACCTAATAAATAAATCACTTTAATATTTTATATCTATTTAGAAATTTCATTTCATTTTAAAATATTATAATATTAAGGATGATGTTACCTGAATTCTTTATTATTAATTTCCTAAAAACATCAAATATTTATTTTGTGACTGTATTTATGATCTTTGATATGTAGGGTATGGTTTCCAAAATATTATTCTAAAATTTTTTATAATAGTATTATCATTTTAAGATTATTTATCATTGTTCTTTACACTTATTATAAATATATGATCAATCTTTATTATTTGTTACATTACCTAGGTTGTGAAGAAATGAATTATGTATTATCTATTTATAAATGAGTCGTGTTTTGAAGAATTTACGGTGATATGAGGTTCCTCACTTATAAGGAAGTTTATATTATAACCATCATTCCAAATGAACCAAACCTAAATGAATCTATCATGGATAATTGTATTTAGTAATGTTTAATTTCCGATTATGGTGTGATATTTTTGTATGATAATTTTTATCCTATTAAAAAATACTTAAAACATACATCTATGTAAGGATTAATGGGGCATAGAAATAAGATGTGGAACTAATAAATAAGATCATTAGTTTTCATGAGTTCTACCAAGATTATAATGGAACACAAATGTTCAATAACTAATTATGTTTCTTTTCAATAAAAAACTAAATGTGTTGTGGGAAAATTATCATAATACAATATTATATATTGATTTGGGATGTAAGAGGATGTATAGAGATCCAAAATTGTATTTCATTTGTGATAATAGAAAAGGGATATTGTATATTATATACCTTGAATTCAAGTAGGTCAAAAATTTATTTATATTGTAATGGATATAATTTTTTTTTAATAATTTCGAATACCAAATTTGAAATATTAATAATTTACCATGGTTTTCATCATTAAACTCAACAAAACATCTAAAGGGAACACTGATATTTCAGTGGTTGTTAGCTGCTTAATGAATAATCATATTTTAGTGAAATTTGAGATGATTTATCTATTTATTAACATTCCAAGATAGAAATTTGGGAAGTGTAATGGTTTTATGGACTACAAAATTCTATAGAATCTGATCATGATTTGATATTTTCATCCAAAGTATTGAGATGTCTTCAGTAAGAATTGATTATGGAGTAGAAAAATCTTCATGGATATCATACTCGAAAATAATTTCATCCTAAGCGGACCAACCACAAAATAGAGGATATAATATATTATAATATATGTTTTTTAGAGGAGGTTTTTGTGTGATATAATCTATTTATTATTTCTTTTAACCTCTAAAATTATCATTTGTGCTCTTGTGGCCATGTCTTGTATGAAGATAGTGATCCTTTATTGGATAAATGATCTAATGTTTAGGGATGTATGATTGTATAAATTAATCAGGTCTGAATAATGAAAAGATCATTTGTTAAGTGGGGTCTTGGTATGTTGATAATTAGTAATAGGATAATGGGATGAAAATATATAATACAGAACAGTTACATGTCAAATAAATTGATTTCATATCTTGTAATTGTTCATTGGATTTAATAACATAAATCTTATGAAATATATATCTATATTGATACCGTAAAAAATAATTACATGATGTGTATCTCGATTACACACTTTGGTATTTCACAACCTAAAGTTTTAAGGTTTTTGTACATCAAATTTGGTTTCCAAGAAGGAAAATCTATTTCTCTATCATCCCTATGGAATGATTTATGTTCTTTTGGAGTTCCCAACAAACTTTTGGTTGTACATTTCATGCGATAAATCTTTGGTAAGTATCTTTAATAATTCTTCTCATGTTTCATCATTATACTCCAACCAATTCTATTAAAATCATGTAATTTTTTGTTATTATGTGTGTGAAAATGATTAATATAGACACTGGAACAAAATTCAATTCATTTTCACCTTCTTCCTCATAGGTTTCAGACATTATATCTGTTTTTGGATCATCATTGTAAGGTTGGATGCCTATAGATTAAACCCTATTGATTGAAATTTTTATGATTTATAAAAATGGTTATTTATCCTTCAATATTTTCACCCAAACATATTAATTAATTGAATGTGATTATCCTTTGAATTTATACCATTTCAAAAGGACTAATAAATAGATAATGGATAAAGGTATATTTGGCATGACATGAGGCCTAGAGTGATTTATTGTGACAAAATCAATAATTTTTGTCATATTTATTATTGATAAATTTTCAATCAACTGTAAATTGAATTGAATTTAGCATATAAAATAATAATTGTAATTCACATAATTAACAATTAATATTTATTATGTAATATTTTAATATCTATGTTGTATGAAAGAAAATATGTTCTAGGATGATGTTCATTTATAACGAGATAGACCCAAACAGATGAAAACAAATATGATGTAATTCTTAAAGTTAGCAGTTTCAGACCATGCCCCAATTTTCTAATTATTATAGGGATTTGACCAATTAATGATGTAATACATATAGGGAAGTTTCAAATATTATTTTTGTGACTATATCAAGGGTTTTTCGATCTGGTTGGAATGGTTTTACAACATGTTCAGAGTTATTACAACATTGATCCAAATGAGGTTCTTTAACTTGGTTATATGGTATGGTTGTCATGGTTGTAAGACATAATCATATTTTTTCTAGCATGGTTTCAATGATACTTGTTGTTGTATTTTATTATTTATAAAATATATTTAATACACATGTTTATCACTTTATTGCATTCACATATTAACATAATGGTTTTATTTAGACATAGTGGTATCCAACTATTGAGTTATACTCATAGAATATTTATGAAACAATTTGATACCTGAGAAGGCTTAATGGATATAGGTTTAGGTAATGAATTGGGACCTTGCTATTGATTACTTATATGCTGTTGTGATGGAGTTTTCATATTGGATGTGGAAGAGTCTTGGGATTGGTGAATAGTTTCTTTTATTTGATTCTTCTAGTCTGTTTATGGTATTATTCTTTTATGAAATTGGTATTCAATTTAGAATGTATGTAAATTATTCCTTATTATATATTTAATTATTTTGTTGTATTTCATATTTTTCCTCCTCATTTTTTACTTTAATTTTATCCAATTTTAATATAGACTATTTCATCAAAATGAAACATCATACTAAGGTGGTATAGTCTATACACTATATAATAGTCAACTATGATACTATTCAGTTGCCACTAGAATATGGGGAGTGATGTTTAAGGTACTGTAACAATCCTTTTCTGGACACGTGAGAGAGTACCATATCTAGGAATGTTACAGTTTGGATCAACATCTTCCCTTTCAAAATTTTATAAACAATAATAACCATCACATGGTAATTCTAATGAATCCTTATTAATCATTCCATAGAAAGACTTGTGGAACATTGATGTGGTGGGTTGATGTTCGGGAAAGAACAAAATTTCGAGCCTCTCTACAAGAGAAAAAGGAAGATAAGTGTATACCATTAAGTAGAACATTTAGGTATCTCAATGGTGATATAAATGTTATGTTGAAAATATTAAATAAAATTTAGAGAATGATATTGGTTATCAGATATACCTATGAAAATATTGTTGGAATAAAGTTATGTGATTTGAAAAAAAAATTAATATTAATCACTTGATATATGAACCACTATAAATTTCCTATTATTATTATAATATTTAATTATGTCTTAGAACATTCACTAAATCGTATCAAGATATTTATGTGTACTATTTATATACATTAGGGTAATATATACCTACCATGCCACATATACTAACCTCCTTGGTTGTTCCTCTAAAGGATTGTTAATCTTATGGGGAACAACATGTACATATTTTAAAAGTATTGGAGAAAGGGGTATGAAACAATTGAACTCACAATGTCAAATGAAATTGATTATAGATTGATTTGGGAATGATTTATGAAACTACTGGTATAGATTATAGATATAATTTAAAATTAAATGTGTGAATGTTGAAAATCAATCTATGATAGTTGAAACACATTGTAGATGAACCATGAATTTTTACATACCTTCTCTATTACACGTAATAAATTTTATTTCATTGACTTGTCGCATTACATTAAAACTGAGTTTATATGTATTTGGTTTTAACATAGATATATTATTATTTAGTGTGATATTTCTCACCTATAAATTTCATTGACGGTTATTAATTAGTCCATCTAAAACATTTAAATTATTTTTTATACATTTAGAATAGTATTTCTAATTAAATAAATTGGTTAAATCAAAAAATAAAATAATTTGAAGCTAAAATGAGTTATTAATTTGAAATTAATTTGTTATTAATGAAAAAAGAGTGTTCATATGAACATTGAAATTTAATAATTATTTTTATAATGTTGATAATATTTTTTCTATTAGATAATTTAATATTTTTTGATTTTTTTAAAATTTAAATTTAATAAATTTATCCTTAGTTTAATGAATAAAATATTTTTTTCACATAATATGTATCACCTGAAACATCCACGGTAATCTTCTCTTTGAATAATACATTTAATAATGTGGTAGCATGTGTTGTACGCAACATCGAGTTCTAACAAATCATAACCAATCAAACATGACGTTATGAATAGTAATACCCACTTTTCGAATTTTTTTAAATTTTATCATTCAAAATGGACTTCATTTTTGGATTCAGAGTATCTAAACTAGCTTAGGGAGAATTTTTGGTATTTTTCTGAAAACATCCAATTTTTGATGAATATTCCAAAATACTAAACTTTAATTAAAAAAAACATTTTTAATCAAAATAATTTATAGTGCTAAATTATAATATTGAGTGGTTTTAAAGTATAATTACATTATATTTTCACCATTTAATCTAATGTTTGACATTGGATGCAATTCCAAATTTAAACTGTACATAAACCATTGTCAATCTTTTGATATTTATTATTTCATAAAAACACGCTTTTTTGTTTTGATAACGGGAATTAGTTTTAAATAAATTTATTCCACTTATGTGTTTTGAATTTAGAAAAATGGATTCCATATTTGGAATCTGGATGTCCAAATTGTGTAAATAGTTTACATTTATTTTTAGACATTATGAATAATTACTTCGGTATATATTTTATTTACCGTGGTTAAAGGGTCAATCAAGTATATAAGGGTAACGAAATAATATAATAATAATATATATTTACCCTAACACATTTCCTAACCCTATTTGATGATTCATGTCTGACCATGGGCATCCTTGGGTCGATTTTGGGGCCCCATAGAGCCACTTGTATTCTCTAATGACAGTATATATTAATTAAGTAAAAGTAAATAAAAAAATGACATAAGCATATATATTTTAGTAAAAAAACATATAAAAAGAGTTATACATGTTCTCTCTTCGACTATAAAAATTTATTAGAAATATAAAAATATTTCCTACATAATGGTATTTTATTTATAATTTTTAGAATTTGAATAATTGATATTTTTTATGACACAATGATGATGCCGTAATTACCATATTAATGAATGATAATATAGTTGATATTATAAATATCCAAATAAATATAATTTGAAACTTTTTATGAATTAAACTATTTTTCAATGTTAATATGACATATTAGGGTTGGTTATATGAATTGTTTTCGAAGTTATAATGATGTTAGGAATTTAGAAAAAACAAAATACAAAATAGTGTCAAAATTGACATAAAAGATTTTTTTTTAAAACATATTATATTATTAATTGATATTATATTCATTAAAATTTATGTCTAGGGTAAATGAATTATATAATTATTGGTGTATCATTAATGAACCACTTTGGGTTCTATTAGAATTATAACGTAAGTTTATTATACATTTAATATAAAAATACAACGAGACATGGTAAATGTCAAACTATGTAACTAAGAGTAAATATAAAAGTTAATGTTAATGTAGTGATCCAAACCCATATAAAACATATTGGTTGCGTGGTTTTCCACCCATCTACAAATTTTGATTTAAATAATATATTTTTTATCCATTAAAACACGAAAATTATTTTATTATAAAATAAATTTTCTACTTTTTTCTAAGGTGCCCCTCACTCCTCTTATAAAAGGGAACTCACCCAACTCTCTAATTCACATCTTCAATGAAATTTGACTCAGCCAAACTCTACCCAAATACCCTCTAAACTATCCTCTCTTTTTTCTAGAGGAATTCTTTTATTCAGAAACCCATCTTAAGGTTCTCTATTGATCAAATCAAAAGGAAGAACTTGAAGAAGAGGTAAATATTTCATAACCTCTTTCAAGTTTCTTTCTTCTTCCACTTCCTTTTTCTCTGTTGTTTCCAATATAAAACAATACCTCTAGTATCTTTTATATATTTTGATGTTATTATAAAAATGGTACAATAAAATTAATTAGTTTATCCATCCATTGAATGACATTTCACCAAACGTGCGTACGTACGGCGTACCGTCTCCACACCGTGGTGTAATTGTTATTCAATACATTATTATTTGGATGTGTATAATAATGATGTTTAATTGATGTAAATATTTAATATAAAATTATAATAAATCTTTATATATGATATATATCAAATTATATGTTATTTTAATAACAAAATAATTACATTGTCACTCATTTGCACGTACTTATTACCGTCTCCACGAACACATTTAGATTCATTCCCCATAGTATCAATTTAAGACTAATTATAATTAGATGATTAAAAATAATGTTAAAATAATTGATATCATTCTAGATAAGAATATGATACATCCCATCCAGAACAAATATGACTCCCATAACAACGAATATAATGTAAAATGAATTTGTTAACATCCGAAACAATGATAATAGAAAGATATTATTAACAATGCTATGTTAAAAGAACATATATGATATCATGTTAATGTATACGATTCATATAAAATTTAATAACAAATATTTCACCATTATACAAGATTTTAACCTACCCTCGACCATGGAAAAGTACAATTCAATGGTTAATTTCACAATCTCATCATTATCCTAGGTTGTTTATAATTAATTCTCTACTGGGACCTCTTTATCATCCACATCCATGTTTCTTAAAAATTTATTCCATAACATTTTTACTATTTACTAGACTATGGGTTAATGTCATTTATACCTTTTTTTGCATTTTATAAAATGTTTTGAAAGGAATAATTCCGTCATTTTCCTAACAAGGTTCTTTTTAACATTTTCGAAAAAATTAAGGTAAGAATGTCTCTTTAACTTATATGGTGGGTGTGGCTATTTTCCACCATTATAATATCGCAGAAACATCCCTTACAAGCTGATAAGATAATTTTCAGAGTTATTGTTTTATTTTATAATTATGTGACTTTTAAATGATTTCAAAAAGTAGATATTTGTCTCAAATAGTTTTTATTTCATCTATGTCATCATCCATTAATGGATTTTAAGTTTATTTGAAGTAGATTTATTATGATACAAAACATCCATTTTGTATTGAAGGTTTTGTGATATTTTTTTCTGTGGATGTGTAATTTTTTAACCATTCATGGTTTATGGTGAAATTATTGACATTTCATATGCTAGTTTTAATACGAATGTTTATGTAATGTCTAAACCTTCTCATATGAGGAATGCATTGGATTTAGTATGTGACTGGTGGAGCCCGCTATAGCTCCTTGATGAATTGGTAGGTCTCATGAGACAAACTAGTGTCTTGGAACAGGGCCTTTACAAAATCTTATTTGTAGCCTTGGCACAAGGCTTTGACTATGTGGTTATGATAGTATGGAATTATGGATTTCTTCCTTATTAATGTGGTTTTTGATATAGCATGTTATTATTCAACTAGTAGAATATCTATGTGAATAAGTAAATTGAATTATTTTATTTTATTTTCTCCCTATTTTTCTGATATTCATGTTTAAAAGGATTTTGATTTAGTTATACATTTCCTCAAATTTTTATGCTTATTTATGAATCATTACACTATATTGTTATCCTTACTAAGCATTTGAGCTCACACCTTTTTATGATTTATTTTTCGCAGTATGTGAAGAAGTGTTTTATGACTGACCTACAGGGATAGGCTAAGGGGATATGAGTGTGGACAATGGAGACTTTGTTGTTGTAGTTTTTCACATTATTATGTAATGTAAGACTTATGAATGTATCTAGAGTTTCCAAGGCTACTAAACTAATCGAAATTTCGAGGGATGATCTTTTGTGATCATGCCAATGTTATGTAATAATGCATCGACTCTGGGTAACTAGAGTCGGGTCATTATAGTTGGTATCAAATGATTTTTTTTACAATCCTTGGAAATAAGATTTAGATAAACTCTGATTAGATCATATAACCCTAAGATAGACATTGAGGATTAGTATAGATGATAATCATAGAATTTTGGAATTGTAGAGATTTTTTGAGTTCTCCAAGAAATACATACCTGTATGGATATGAGCAGGTAGAGGCGGATCTGGCACAGATGTACCTAGGGGTAAAATCCAAAAACACCGCTTTGAGCTAGACTTGAACGGGAATTGGTGCACGACAACAGGCCATGCTGCTCTCTTGGTTACGACACTCCTGGGGGATATGATTAGGATAATTCTCATTTTCATTAAAAACCATTATGATGGGTTCATGACTATATACTTCTTCAAAGAGAACATTTTTTTATGATTATAGATTATATCCATAAATAGTTCAATTTATGTTAAGTGTTTTACATGTTTGGAATTATGTATTTCTATTTATAAACTAATCTAGTTTATTCAATTGTTATGAAATGGAACCTAAAAGAAGAAATAGAAACCATATCAATGAACACACTCCATGTAGGGATTTTCCTCCTGCTCTAGATAATTATAGTGGAGCTGGTTATACAACTGGTGCTGATCAGCTTAACACTATACTGGGACAACTCACACAGGTTATGAATAATAACCTTACTCGTATAGAGAACCCTAATCCACAATGTTGAGGATCAATGTTTGGCTTATTCATGAGGTAAAAACCACCAAAATTCAATGGGAGTACAATTCCATTAGGAACTGAGCAATGGATAAATTTCTTAGAGAAAATATTCCATGACTTGGGGAGTAATGAAAGGGAAAAAGTTGTCATGGCAGTTCACCGCCCCAATAGTGATGATGATCAATGGTGGTCATTGATTCAAAACACAAAGGAAAATAATGAAGTATAAAATATGGAATGGAGGGATTTTAAAGATATTATCTAAGAAAAATACTTTCCTTGTGACCATCGAGTAGATATGGAAAGGAAATTTCTGAGTCTGAGTCAAAAGAATGATGAGAATGTCGCAAAGTATGAGGCTAACATTTCAAGGATAGCAAGGCATGCAACATATTATATATGTAACCCAAGTAGTATGATTGATAATTTATTTTATGGGTTAAAACCGTTTCTTCGGCAGGCATTAGTCTTATAATCCTTCTCGTCATACGAAGACATTGTCTCATGTGCAATCAAGATAGAAAAAGAATTCTATAAGTCTTACAACTATAAAAAATGAAATAGAATAAGAGATATTTTGAACACATAGGAATTGGAAATAAGGGAAAGAAGGGAAAAATTGAATATCCATCATACAGTAAATGTGGTATGAAACACCCGTGTACTTTCTTGACGGGAATGGGAGTCTGTTACAAGTGTGGTGAAAAGGGCCAACATGATCGTGATTGCAAGGGGATGAAAAAAGATACCGATTTTCATTGAAAATTTTTTAGGGAGATGGGTAATTATGCTAATTAATGTCCTATGTGTGAGGGTATATTAGCTCAGAAAAGGCCAAGGGATCAAGGAAAAACATATTCTATCACTTCTTCTAAGGTAGAAGCTCCGAAATATGTTATGGAAGGTAATGAAATGGTTTCCTAATGTTTAGAAAATGCCTTATTTTATTCTGGATCATCGCATTGTTTCATATCTTTTCGGTTTTTTATGAAAATAAGATATTTCCAATTTGATTTAACATGGGTGTTTTCAGTTAAAACTCCTAAGGTATTTATCATTGAAACAATGTTTTGTGAATCCATTCACATTTGAGAATATAAATGTTCTTTATCTGATGATCTGATCGTCAAACCCATGATTGACCTTGTTATATACTCCATATGGATTGGATTTCGGACAATGATGTGATGATTTATTGTAAGAAGAAGTCAGTTACAGTTTTTGATGATGATGATAAAGGACACCTTATCATTATAGAAGAATCGTCACCACCTAATTATTATCTGGATCCACCCCCAGTAGCTAAACTAAATTCAATTATTATGGAGGAGGAGAATGAAATAACTGTGGGTGATGAAAGGAATGATCAAATATATTATGTACCTATTGTGAAATAATATGTTGATGTGTTTCTAGTTGATATACCTAGACATACTCTAGAACGAGAAATTGAGTTTTCCATTGATTTAATTCATGGATCAAAGACCATATTGAAGACCCCTTATAGAATGGCCACTATGGAATTAGTGGAACTAAAGAAAAAACAAGAGGAATTCAGTCATAAGGGATTTATTCTCCCTAGTTTCTCTCCATGGGGAGCCCTTGTGCTTTTTGTTAAAAAGAAATATGGATCTATGATGTGGTGCATTGACTAAAGGGAGATAAATGTTATAAAAATAATGAAAAAGTATCCCCTACATCGCATTGATGATTTATTTGACCAACTTCTTGGAGCACAATAATTCTCAAAGATTGATCATTGATCTGGATATCATCAGTTGTGTGTAAATAAGGAAGAAATTCCGAAAGCATCATTTCGAACTTGGTACAAGCATTATGAGATTATAGTAATGATTTTTGGGCATACTAATGCACCCTCTATTTTCATAGATCTAATGAACAGAGATTTCATGGAATATCATGATGAAATTGTAGTGGTATTTATTAATGATATCTTTGTATACTCCAAAAGCTATGAGGATCATGAAATTCCATTGCCCATTATTCTAATGAATCTTAAAAGACATGAATTCTATGGGATGTTTAGTATGTGTGAATTCTGGCTTCAAGATTTTTGTTTTCATGGCCATATTGTCTCTATGGATGGAATCTCTATTGATCCTTCTACAAAATGAGCAATCCAATAATGGCCTGCACCAACGGGTATAACTGAGGTATGCAGTTTTCTTGGTTTAACAGGTTATTATCGACATTTCCTCCAAAATTTTTCCCGACTGGATAACCCATTAACAAAGATCACAGGTAAATGGTTTAAATTTTTTGGACAAAAGAGTGTGAAGAATGTTTTGAAGAACTGAATAGAATCTTATATATTTCTCTTATATTGACTCTACCATCAGGGAATGATTGGTTTGTTATTTATAGTGATGCTTCAAAGAAAGGACTTGGTTGTGTCCTTATACAGAATGATTGGGTTATTGCATATGCATCACGACAGCTAAAAATTCATGTGAAAAACTATCCTACTCATGAGATTGTTGTAGAAATTGTTATCTTTTCAATGAAGATATGGAGACACTTTGTATATGGAGAGAAATGTGAGATTTATAATGATCACAAGATTTTGATGTATATTTTCTCATAGAAAGAACTCAACATGAGGCAATGGAGATGGGTTGAATTACTCAAGGATTATGATTGCACAATACACTACCACCTGGGGAAGGAAAATAACATTGAATATGTTTTCAGGAGAAAATATCATGGATTTTTGAAGAAGATGAGTGTTGAAAAGGATACTATATACAATGGATATAGTAAATATGGATATGGGAATAACCATGGATGGTGAAACATCAATAATTTTTCAAATGGTGTCCAAAGCATCATTACATGAAAGGATAAATAGTTCTCAAAATGATGATGAAGAATTTCAAAAGAAGATTAAATCTTTGAATGATGGGAGATTGAGTGACTTTGTGTATGAAGATAGAATTTTGAAATTTTGGAAGAGACTTTGTGTTCCCAATATACCTGATCTAAAAATGGAATTCTTGGATGATGCCCAATGTTCCAATTTCTCTATACACCCTGGGAGAACCAAAATGTATAGATATTTGAAGGAAAAATTTTGGTGAGACAACATGAAGAGAGACATTGCTGATTTTGTGTCAACATGTACTATTTTTCAACAAGTGAAAGAAGGAAGGCGACAACCTGGAGAAGTCATGAAGCCTCTTCCCATACCTGAGTGGAATTTGGATAATATTATGATGGAATATGTCATGGGGCTGCCATATAATCCTAGAAGGAATGATGCAATATGGGATGTTGTTCATTGTCTTACCAAGTTATCACATTTTATTGCTATAAGAGAATATCTACCACTTGAATGTCTAGAAAGAGTATATATTAATGAAGTTGGGAGACTTTAAGGAGAACCCCTATCAATTATTTCAGATTGTGATCCTCGTTTTACTTCAAGATTCTAGAAATGTCTTCAGAATGCCCTGGATATTGAACTTCATTTGAGAACTACCCACCACCCCCAAACTGATGGAAAATCAGAACATAATATTCAAACTTTAGAATACATGTTGAGATCGTGCTCACATGACTTTCAGGGTATATAGGATCAATATTTACATCTGGTGGAATCTTCATCTAACAATAGCACCCATTCATATATTCGGATGGCACCATATAATTCATTATACAGAAATAAATGTCGTATACCAACCTGTTGGGATGATGTTGTTGAAAGAAAACTTGTAGGCCTAGAACTGGTGGGGGAAATGATTGAAAAGGTGAAGGTATTCCAAAACCATATGAAAGCAGCTCAAACTAGGCAGAAGAGCTATGCTGATAACTGAAGGAAGGGTTTTGGATTTAAGGTAGGGGATCATGTTTTCTTGACGGTATATCCATGGAAGGGAGTTATACGTTTCGGTAAGAAAGGTAAATTGAGTCCACAATACATCTAACCTTTAAAAATTCTAGAACTAATTGGGTTTGTAGCTTACCATTTGAAAATGCTACCATGTCTCTCTAAAGTTCATGATGTGTTCCACGTATCACTATTGAGAAAATACATACCTGACCCAACGCATGTACTAACCTATGAGGAATCAGAACTGGAACCCGATATGTGTTATTGAAAAGAGCCTGTCATGATTCTTGATACAAGAGAAAATGTGTTGAGAAAATTGATAACTCATTTGGTAAAATTTCTATGGAGAAACCATAAAATAGAAGAGGGAACGTGGGAACCAAAGGAACATATGATGAAGAACCACCAGAGTCTTCTTGCACAGTAAAACTCTTGAAATTTCAAGGAAACTATTATTTGAAGGAGGGGAGAATGTAATACCCCAAGCTTCCAAGGTACTCTTCTCTTTGAATAATAAATTTAATAATTCATTAGCGTGCGTTGTACAAATCATTGAGTTGTAACACACCACAACCAATCAAACTAGACGTTATGAATATTAATACCCACTTTTTGATATTTTAAAAAATTTATCTTTAAAAATGGACTTCATTTTTGGATTTTGGAGAATCGAAGTTTTCATAGGGTGTATTTTGGGTATTTTTCTGAAAACATCCAATTTTTGATGAATAGTGAAAATTACTAAATATTTATTAAAAATAACATTTTCAATCAAAATATTTTATAGTGATAAATTAAACTATTGAGTGGATTTAATGTAAAATTAGATTATATTTTTACTATTTAAAATAATGTTGGTCATTAGATGCAATTTCACATTTAAACTGGACATAAACAACTATAAATCTTTTGATTGTTATTATTTCATAAAAACATGTTTTTTGTTTTGACAGCGGGAATTAATTTTAATTCAATTTCTTCCACTTATGTGTGTTTAATTTATAAAAATTGTTTCCATATTTGGAGAAGGATTTCCAAATTGTGTAAATAGGTAACTATTGTTTTTAGACCTTATGAATAATTACTTCACTAAATATTTTATTTATAGTGGTTAAAGGGAAAATCAGGTAAATAAGGGTAACAAAATAATAAAATAATAATATAAAATTACCATAACAAGTATCCTAACTCTATTATATGAAACATGCCCGACCATGGGAATCTTTGGGATGATTTTGGGACCCCATTGAGCCACATGTAAGTTATAATGACACTTTAAATTTATTAAGTTAAAGTAAATACAAAAATGACATAAGAAGATATCTTTTATTAAAAAAATTTATACATAGAGTTATACAAGTTGTATCATAAACTATAAATAATAATTAAAAATCTAAAAAGAGTTCCTACAAAATTTTATTTTATTTATAATTTTTTAACATCGAATAATTAAATTTATTTATGACACAATGATGATTCATAAATTACCATATTAATGAATGATTAAAATAATTGATATTATAAATATCCAAATATATATAATTTGAGACTTTTTATGAATTAAACTAATTTGCAGTGTTAATATGGAATATTAGGGTTGGTTATATGAATTTGTTTCACAGTAATATTTCTGTTATGAATTCAGAAAAATCAAAATACCAAATAGTGTCAAAAGTGACATAAAAGAGTTTTTAAAACAAATATAATATTATTAATTGATATTCTATTCATAAAAATATAAGTTTTTTCCAAAAGACATATTTAATTATAGGTGTATCATTAATTAACAACACTGTATTACCTTGGATGTATATAGTATGTTCAATGACCATATAATATAAAAATACATAGAGACATGGTAAATGTCAAACTATGTAAGTAAGAGTAAATATAAAAGATAAGGTTAATATAGTGACCCAAACCTTTTTGAAACCTATTTTTGATTTGTTTTAGACCCATGCACACCATATAATTTAAAAAATCCATTTTTGAGGAATTATAAATTGAAAAGTATTTATTATAAAATATTATTTCTAGCTTATCCTAAGGTACCCCCCACCCCACTTATAAAAGGCAACTCCAACTTCTCTATAATTAACACCTTCAACTCCATTTGGAACGGCCAAAATCTACCCAAATACCCTATCAAAAATCCTAACTTCATCCTAGAGGCATTTATTTAGTCACAAAACCAACTTAAATATTCCTTTTGATCAAATCAAAAGGAAGAACCTGAAGAAGAGGTAAATATTTAATCACCTCTTTCATGTTTCTTTCTTCCTCCACATCCTTTTTATTTGTTGTTAAAATTATAAAATAATAAATACAATATCTTCTATATATTGTGATGTTATTATAAATATGGTACAACCAAATTCATTATTCTATCTATCATTGGATTGAAATTTCATCATACATGCGGACGTAAGACTTACCGTCTCCACATCATGGTGTAATTGTTATTCAATACATTATTATTTGTATGGGTATAATAATGATGTGTAATTGATGAAAATAAAAAATATAACATGATAATAAGTCTTTATATATGATATACCATCCAATTATATATTATTTTAATAACAAAATAATGATATTGTCGCTCGTGCATACGTACGGATTATCGTTTTCACGAACATGATGAGATTCATTTACCATCGTATCCATTTAAGACTAATTTTTAGTAGATGATTAAAAATAATGTTTAAAGACATGATATCATTATGGATATGAATATGATAGAACTGATACAAAACAAATAGGACTCACATAACAAATAGTATAATGTAAAATGAATCTGTTAACACCCAAAACAAAGACAATACAAAGATATTATTAACAAAGCAATGTTAAAAGATCATATATGATATCATATTAAAGTATATGATTCTTGTATAATTTCATAACAAATATTTCACCATTATATAAGAGGTTAACCTACCCTCAACCAAGTATAAGTACTAGGTATTGGTTAAATTTACAATCTATTTATTATCCAAGGTTGGTCATACATAATTATCTAGTGGGACCTCTTTATAATGCACATCCATGTTTCTTAAAAATGTATTCCAAAACATTTTTACTATTTACTAGACTACGGTTTAACATCATTTATAACCTTGTTTTACTTTTTTTAAAATGGTTTGAATGGAATTTGTCCTTCATTTTTTGAACAAGGTCCATTTTTTTTTGACATAATTATAGTACGAATTTATTTTTATCTTATACGGATGGTGAGACTATTTTCTTCTATTATAAAATCGCCAAAGATTCCATTACAATATTATATGAATATTTTCAAAGTAAATATTTTCTATTATAATTATGTTACTTTTAAATAATTTCAAAAATTAGATATTTCTCTCAAATAGTTTTGATTTCATCTTTGTTTACATCCTTTGAAGGATTTTATGGCTATTTGATGTTGATTTATCATTATAAAAAAATCCATATTGTATTGAATGTTTTGTGATATTTTTTGTTGTGGATGTGTTATTTTTATACCATTCATGGTTTGTGGGGAAATTATTGACATTTTTTATGGTAGTTTTAATACATATGTCTATGTTATGTTTAAATCTATTTATATGAGGAATGAATTGAACATAGTATGTGAATGATGTAGACCTATATAGTTCCTCGATGAATTGGTAGGTCTCATGAGACAATCTAGTGTATTGGGGCAAGGCCCTGAAAAAATCCACTTTTTTGTCTTGGCACAAGGCCTTGACTATGTGGATATGATAGTCTTGCATTATGCATTCCTTCATTATGAAATTTAATTTTGATATTGCATATGATTATTCGACTAGTAGAATATCCATGTAAATAAGTAAATGGAAATATTTCATTTTATTTTTTCCATATTATGCTGAATTTCAGGTTTAAAAGACTTTTGATTTAGTTATACATTGCATCAAATCTTTATGCTTATTTATGAAAGTTTCTTGTATATTGTAATCCTTACTGAGCATCTGATCTCACCCATTTCTATGTTTTATTTTTTCCAATATGTGAAGACATATTTTTTGACTATGTTGTAGGGATAGTCTGAGGGGATATGAGTGTGGACTATGAAAACTATTTTGTTGTAGTTTTTCACCATATGATGTAATGTAAGACTTATGAATGTATCTATGGGTTCCAAGGCAACTAAAATAATTGGACTTTAAAGAATTGAACATTTTTGATCATGAAAATGTGATGTAATAATGCACTGACTCTGGGTAATTGGGGTCGGGGTGTTACATAAAATATGTTCTTCGGGTTAATCTCATTATCTGAAAAAAGAATTTACTCTAATTTAAAAAAATTAAATTCTATAATATGTAATTTTTTACTTTTTATTATTATGATGTATATTATGTACTAATTTCATATTAATTATCATTATTATGAATATTAACAGAATAAAAAATCATTACTACGATAAAGGACTCATGTGGATGATGAGGGGTTAATAAAATGAAAAGGGTTAAAAAGAATTTAAAACTTCTATAAGAATATTATATCAATTTTATTCAATTATATCACAAATTTTCTTGGAAAATGATCTACTTGTGGGACACATGCCAAGGAATAAGACATTATTTTATATTAATATAAATAATAATTATATGTCTTTCCTCCCCACACTTATAAAAGGAAAACCATCATATCTATTATCCATACAAATTTAACTCCTCCAAAACATATTCTCAATATTAATGGATTTTTTCCTATAGGTTATGAATTTTTTAAAATATCTACCCTAGTATGCTTAAGAATATATTCAATGGAGGTTTCTCAAAGAAGAGTTATAATTTCTTACCATTAATTTTCAATTTTTATTAATCTTCTACAACCTATCACCTTATTATATTCATCCTTACATGATTATTTTAGTATCATCAATATAAATTGATGTAATTATTTAATGGGAAACCGTTTTTCTCCACCATTCTAGATATTATATATATAATAATTTCTCATACGTTTGAGGGGGTCACCACATCCATGTAGAATTAAGATTAATTTTCTATTACCATATTTTAATGAAGATTAATATGATAATTTTAAGGATTATTTATCTTATAAATATTACCTAAAAAGTATCCAATGATGGTTAATTATAATTTACATATCATTATTTCCATCCATTAAAATGTGGAAACATCACTTCTATGTACAAACATATTATCGTCTACATATAGTGATGTAATTCATTTTACATAACCTCTTTGTGTAAAATATTTCATAAGTTATTGTGATGCATAAATATTATAATTATTTCAATTATAAAATTCTAAATATTTTGAAATAATGAACATTGTGAAAAATAAAAAATAATCAAATTAAAACATGCAAAGAAAAGAAATGAATTTTTACCTTAATGTTCTTTATAATGAAGAAATCATTAGCAATATGATGATTGGAAATTAAAATGGAATGACAAAAATATTTTATATAAGTATTTTTTGTAATATATGAAAATGAAATCACTATTTATTATATAGTATATTTGGATTTGTATGTTTCTTGATGTGAATTTATATATGGGTTTATGATAAAATAAAATTTCATTTTAGGACTGCCTTTTCAAAATTTATATTGGAGAAATTATATAGAATTATTCCAATAAAATAAATTAATCTAATTTTCCTCTTGGGATTTATTAATTTTTTTTTACAATTTCCACTATAATCACATTCGATTATAAAAATATTGAGAATTTGTTGAATGAAAATATTTTCTAATTTTATAATTAATTGGAAATATATTACATCCATATTTGTTCCCTTAAATATTTTATTGATGAATTTTTTTAAATACACATGAATATTTTAAACAATTTAATTTTAAAAACATATTTTTTTATTGTAAATAGCATATATTTTTTAACGTATATTTTTAAAACAAGTACTACATGCCCTTTAATTTTATTTGAGAAAGTAATATTTTAACATATAGGTTATTAATGAATAATCATGTATCCTTGAACATTTATTGTGTTTATGCTAAGATTATAATTTTCCCATTCATAAAATTTATATTTCTCCATATTTTAGTTATATTTTGTTAATGTATTCTCAAAATAAATTTATATTTATCTCATTAATTCAATGAATGGTAATAATTCTACATTAATGATATTTTTTATCTATGTCAAAAAGGCTTTTATATTTTTAGTTATTTATGTTATTCCATCCAGTTTTCAATATAACCAATTATTATGATGATCATAAACTGATTTTATGGAACCCATTTCATCCACATTGGTTAATTGAACTATGATATGATAATTAATACTCTGACAATAACATCAAAAATAATTATCTATAATTCATATAATTATATGAATATGAAAAGAAATCAAAATAAAATTATTTTCCATCAGTTATGTGAGGAAGATATGATGAATGATTTATTTAATTTTGGGACACTTACATATGATTTTAATTATTTGATTATTTTGACTAAATATATATATCCCTCAATTGATTTGGTATATGGATGAAATTTCATGAGAATGTAAGGCATGAAATAGATATTGGACTAAAATCCATACAATACACTATCTACTATAGATACCATGAGTTTGAACCTTGGATAATGAACTGATTGAATAGGGAGTGAACCTGATCTATTAATAAATCTTTGGCTTTTATCCATACCTATAGAAATATCTTTTTTACTAATGTGCAAAACACAATCTATTGTCTTAAGTTCATGAAATGTTATCATGGCTCCAAATTTATTATTGATGATTCCAAACTTTTATCTAAAATTTATACTGATTTTAAATAAATTATTCAATAATTTTTATTAATGATCATCAGATGATTATGATTGAATTTATAAAATAATTATCATGTTCTCATACACTTATATTTATTCTCATATATGACCATTTAAAAACATCTCCAATATTTACCCTTAGTGATCATCTAAGTTCACCCTTTTTATATTTTCCCTATTCCCAGGTTATAAATAATGATATTGAGTAAAACATTCCTATGATGGGTGCTATGGAAGATAAACCTATGGAATTTTATTAATTAAATCAGATGATAATGTTTCTATAATACAAATATGAATACCATTAGGGTCATCAAGCAAATATTATTAGGACATTTATTAAATATTTATCTATAATAAAGTAAAATTTATGTATGTAATGCTTTAGGAGACTCGTTGGTGGGTCTATTTTATATTTTACATTTAGGATATATTAGGGGTTAAACTAGGTGGTAGTATTAGGGATTAGTAATTAGTGATTATTCTTTGGTCTATGGTTGTTGCTTTTGGGGGATAGGTTCAAGATATTATATTTAGTTTTTAGGTTGTGGTTACTTAGTATAAGCTATGAGGATAATTGTGGTTGGGTTTAGTGATAAATATGGGGTTACGTTAGTGGGTAAGGTTTTAGTTATTATGTTTAGGGGATTGGTTATCTGGTTTGATTTAGTTTTTTGGTGAATTGGGCACGGGGTTGGATTCTTTATTGGGGAGGTGTTTGGTATAGGATGGATGTGTTATAAGGGGTATGCATTTTTTTGGGTTTTTATAATGGGTTTTTTATGATTATGATTGGGTTTTGGGTTTTTTAGAGGTTTATTTAGGTGGTTTGTTAAAGATTGTGGTTGTTTTTGTGTTTGGGGTAACATTCGTGTTCTATTATTAGTTTTAGGATTTATCTTTTTATTTAGAATAAGTGTTTGGTTTAGGCATAAGGGGTATTCTAGGACTTGGGGTGGGAGTAAATTTTGGGGTATGGTTATATTTTTTGTTGATGGTGTCTTTTTAGATTATAATTGGGATTGGGGATTGGATATCTCTAGAGATTGTGACTTGTGACTGGGTTTTAGATAGGGTGTAGGATTATTTTAGGGGTTTGTTTATGGGTGATTTATTTGTTCGGTGTTGACTGAGTTAAGGGGATAGTTTTTTGATAGAAGATTAAGATATGGTTGTGGGTGTTTGTGGGTATGTTTGGATATGGGAGGAATTATTAGTCTATGGGTTATCATAATTTATTAATATTGAATATAGCTTTATCTTTTTCTCTATAGTTATTGGTTTTTAGGGATTCAATATATGGGTTACTTTTAGTTGGTGGTAGGTTGTTGTTGAGGGTTAGATTTCTGGGTTATTTTATAGAGATTTTGTTTCTACATTAAATTTAGCATAGGTGTTAGGCTGTTTATGGGTTTAAGATTATATATTAGTCAAGGTTTCGGGGAAATGTTTAGGTTAGGGGGATTGGTTTAGTTGAGGGGGTTATGATTAGTGATATATATTGAGGGTTATGATTAGTGGTATATATTGAGGGTTGGGAATGTGGGAAGAGTTTATGTTACACATTATGGATTTGGTTGAAGTTTTATGTTTTGGATAATGTATAAGTGAAATTTATTATGGGATATGGTTAAGAGTTATATTTAGGGATTGTTCATGGGGGGAAGTTTCTATGGAATGCGGTTTGGGTTTAGGTTATTGTGTTATGAATTGGTTTTTAGGGATATGCTATGGGATATGATTAGGCTTGGGGTAGGGGAGGATTATGATTTGTTATTTTTGGAGTTATTATAGGTCCTAGGATATATTTATTACGTTTTTTCTAGGGGTATTGATTTTGTTATAGGACTTATATATGGGGTTAGATTATCTTGAAAGTATTAGATTAGGGTTGGTGTCTAGGAAGATGTTTTCATTTAGGAATTATGGTGGGGGTTTGACTATTAAGTAACAGTTTTCATTTTAATATTAGATATTCAGATAATTTAATTGTTTATGTTTTAGGGATAATGTCGGTCAGGTTATGATCATTTTGTGGTGGGATATTATATATTGGTTTTTTATATTGGTATAAATTGGAGGGGTTAGTATAAGGGTACATAGTATTAAGTATTATTTTTATCCATTATGTTGGAATGTTTTTTATGGTGTTCAGTTTAATGTATGAGTAGGGGTAGGGGTTAGGAATATTATCAGTTAGTTTAGGGGATTAGTTATGGTGTTATTTTAGATTTACGTGTTTCTTTATGGTGTTATAATTAGATATTATTATTTGTTTTCGTGTATAGGTTTTGGGATTATCATGAGGCAATGTTAGGGTTAATTGAGGGGTTAGGTTTAAGGGTTAGATTCTTGGGATTGTTTTATGGGTTTTGTAATATTATGGGGGTTGGTTTTTTGAGATAGATTTATAGGATTGTATAGTATTTGTGGTATAGTTTCAAGGAATATGTTTCTCATAGAGGGCTAGTTATGGTTATTTCAGAAGATCTAAAATGGGATATGTTTACGGTGAGGTGGTATGGGGAATGATTACGCTACAGAGGGGAAAGTCACAGTTCTAGAGAAATATAGTGGTCCTGGTATTGGGGGGTATATTTAGGGGTCGGTTTTTAGGGATTAAGATTTAGTGTTAAAAGCTAGAGATTGTGTTTATATTGGGGTTTTTTGTATAGTGTGTTGGATTTGGTGTTTTTAAAATGTATAGGTTCCATGTTTTTCAGATGTGGTTTAGTGAATGATAGGGGTAAACCTATAGGTTATGTTTTGGGATTCTTTTTTAGGAATTATCAACCAGTGTTTAGTATTTTGGAGTTAGGATTATGATAACGGTTTGGTTTTTGGATTGTGTTTGGGGATTTGATTTATATTAATGTGTTACAGTGTTATGTTTTTCTATAATTAGGGGTTGTGACTTGGGATAGGTTTTGAATATTGGTTCAAGTGGTTAAGATTACAGTATTGTGTGTTGTGGTAATATATTGATAGTTTTATCATTGGGGGGTAGGATTTTTCTTGGATAGTTTTTATGGTTATGTTTAGGGTTTGAGATATGCTTTGTTATTAGGTATTATGATTAGGATGGGAAGGTGATGAGTTTGGGATGGGGGTTAGGTTTTTTTGTTTCGTGTTGTGCATGTGGTTTGGATTATGAGATGGTCTTGTTTAAGGTATCATGGGAGGTGGATTGATTTATGGATTTTTTTGGGATTATTTTTCCATGAATAGGTTCAGGTCCAACTTGAATATGGGGTTGTTAGTTTATAGGATTATGTTTAGAAGTTATGCTAGATTTTTGGGCTTGGTTTTAAGGATTCAGATTATATATGTGGGTTAGGTAATTGGGGTTATTAGTTGGATATGTTATGGATTAATCTAGGAGGTATGTATTATTGGTTAATTATAAGAGATAATATTTTTTATGATATGGTATGGGGGGTTTTCTTTGACTTAGGGTTTGGTATTAAGGATTATTGATTTGATATAGTTGTATGGGTCCATATGATTAGCTATCAAACAAGTTGTAAGGTTCCCTATTGGGTTTTATTGATTATGATTAGTATTGGGGTTGGGGTTGTCGTTTTTTGTGTGATTAAACTAGTGGTTTGGTACTCAGTCAAAGTACTAGGGTGTTGGTCGATGGCATTCGTTTTGGATGGTTTTGGGGATCTTGGCTAGATGGTTATGATTAGTATTTTGGGTAGTTCTATGCAAATCTAGTGTCAAGGATTAGATTTTTGTTAAGGCTCTGATTACGGATGACTATTTCAGGTTTCTTTTATGTGTATTTTTTATGGATTACGTTTTAGTGATTAAAAGTACTATAGGGGATTATGAGTGTTTATGAATTAATATGGGTGGTCAGATTCTTGGGATTAGTTTTAGGTGGGTGTGTGGTTTTGGTAGGTTTGTTTTTGGTTAGGGTGGGGGATACTCTAAGATTAATTTTTTTGGATTAAGATTAGGATTTTATTTTTTGTGGATTATGTTTAGGATTTGGGTTAAGGAGGATCTAGGATTATGGATTTTACATGGTTTATGTTATTAGGTTATGTCTTGGTATTATGGCTTAAGACTATGTTGGGTATTGGGTGGGGGCTAGTCTGGGGGTTATGTTTGGGATTGAGGGTGAATACATAGAATAGTCATGGATAGTTTAGGTTATAGGAATAAGGTAATGGTTTTATGGATTATGAATAAGACTTGGGTTGTGATTAGAAGGTTCGGTAATGGGGGTTTGGTTTATGTGATCATTTTTTAATAGGGTATGGAATTTAGGGATTATGTTTATCCTTTGGGGGTCTTTGTTTAGGGGTTATACAATAGAGGTTACATTCAAGATTTGTTAGGGGATATTGTAGGTGGATGGGTTTAAGGTATTGTGATATCATGGATTCTATTTTCTGATTACATTTAGGGTGTTAGGTTTAGGTTTGGATTGATAGGTTTTACGGTTTAGATTTAAAGTATGTTTTTTTGGATCTTGTTACATTTGGGGGTTGAATGAGGTATGTTGAGGGGTAATTATGGAGTTGGTTTCTAAAGATACGATTTGAGGAATTATATTTCAAGGATCAATTATACAAGGGGTAGATTTATGTTGGTCTAGGGATTTTTTTTTGGGACGTAATGGTTTAGGGATTACATTTAGGTTTTTTGCTATATGGGTATTTGATTTGGATATGAAAGAGAGTTTGGTTTTGGATTGGGGGTGTTGTTTAATTAGTGTGTTTGGTAATTTGGATTAGGGTTATATAATAATATTATGATATATTGTTTTATGTTTTTTTCTATGGGGAGTTGATTATTGGTCTAGTCTACACCATGATTTTGGTTCAATATTTGGAGTATGTGTTGGAAAAGGGCCTTTTTAGGATATCAGATAAGTTTATGGGGTTGGCGATGAATGTTATGTTCTATGGATTAGGTTTGGGGTTATAAATTTGGAAATGTGGTGGTTTCATGTGTTATGATAGGTTATAGGGAATGGTTTAGAATTGGGGTTGGTCGATTATGAGAATTGGTTTAAGAGTTCGGTTTTATGGGTGTGTTAATGAGATTAGTCTATGATATGGGTGTGGGTTTATGAGTGAGGTCATATTTAAGTAACTATGTTTTAGGGGTTTAATTATCATTTTATACAATGTTAAGGGAGTAGGTACATTATTTGGAAAACTTATAGAATGCTGGGTTTGGTTTTGGGTGTTTTACGGATTATGTATTGGGGTTTGGTTTTCAAAGGGGGAATATTATGGGTTTATGTCAGGTGAGTGGTGGTCAGGATTAAACATGATGGTGAGGTTAGTTTTATTCTTTGGGATTGGTTTGGGTTTAAGAGTATGGTTTGGGATGTTAATTTCAATAATTAGGAGTTTTGTATTATGTATATGGTTCAAACAACTGATTTAGATAGGATATGTGATTATTTTTTATTATTGGGACGTGGGGTACTTTATTCATGTTATTTTTTTTGGGATTTGGCATTATGGAATTTTTTTAAGGGGTGGATTAGGAGATTTTTTAGGTAGGGGTTTTCTTAAATCATCGGTTTACATTTTGACTTGGTGCTTCAGTTTAGGGGTTTTGTTTTAGAGAGTAAGATATAGTGGATTGTTTAGAGTATTAGGATAATCGGACCATGTAACACCATGATAATATATATTATATTTATCAAAAAATCAATTTAATAAATTATATTTCAAGGAAGACCATTTTTTAATCAAAACATTGTTTAATAATTCTAGACACACATAATTTATTTTTAATTTCTATCACATTTTGAACTATTTTTAGGAAAAATAAAAATCATTTCTGAAATTTGAATACCCATAATAGAATAGTTTTATTATTGTGTATTTTCATTAGAAGCTTAATTTTATTGTGAAAGTAAAATAATAATGAATAAAAATTTAAAACAAATTTATTATTTAAAGAATTTATAATAATAAATTTTGTTTTAAATTTGTTTTAAATTATAATTCGTTAGAAAGTATATGAAACAACACAATTATTTTCATTTTAAACTATTTCATGTTGAATATATATATATATATATATATATATAATATAAATTTTTAAATGTTTTCTCATTGATAACCCAATTTCTCATCACTTTTATGGGAATAATTTTGATTTGATTTATTCCACATATCTGAATTGATTTTAGTGTGTTGTATTACATTTTTATAAAACAAATAATGTATAATATCAAATATGGGTGACATAATTTTTGACCATAATGATTATTGAAAATACTTAATATTAATTTCCTCTACTAAGGTTTAAAGAAGTTTACCAGATATTTAATATAATCATTATGGTGTAAAAATGTCCCAAATAATTTACAACATACATTGGATCCCCCTATTTAAAACTTATCGCTTATATTATTTTTTATTTGCATATTTATTGGAGAATTGTGGGCGGTTAAAATGTTGGAACACCTAAATAATTTAATAAATTTTCAAGTGTCCCACTAACCTCACTTAAAAAGGCCACACACTCTCATATCTTATTCACATAGTAAATCCTAAATGATAATCCAATACCAACCCAAATCAGTTCAATAAATCCATAAACTCCTCCTAGAATCCTTGTATTGGTCATAAATATATTCATCGAAGGCGTTAGCGAAAAACTACGTAGGATACTCAAAAAAACTAATGTTTATTAACGAGTGTCTTTATTTTTCATCATTTTCAACTTAATTAATTTTCTATTTAACACATTCAATTTAATATCAATTTATACTCAATATAATAAGATGAAAATTATAAAAACATATTACTAATAACCATACACACTATCATCCAATGGAATAAAAAATCATTATTCATTTCTACAAAGGACTACAACCTCAGGAAGTGAGGTTAATTGATATTCCATTTCTACCAATCATGGTTTTTCAAAATGATGAATTTATATTTTATATATGATATATAATATAATAATAGTTTTATTATGATTTATTAGTTAATACATAACATATACCTTCACAATTTCAATTTTTTTGAAAAACAATAACAATTTTCATTTGTACGACGGACTGCCATATCATGAAGCGATCTGATTCATTCCTGATTTACATTAAAAATATTAAGGATGTTTTACAAAAAATATGTGATATATATTTCCGATAAAGTATAATAAAATTATAATATATATATATATATATATATATATATTTATATATATCAATTACATTACATTCTTTAAATATGATAATAAAATTGAATCAAAGTTCATGTGTATGTATTACATATTCTCTCCACGAAGGAGGTATTTATTTTCACATAATAAAACATTATGGAATAATATATATTTGTATATATAATTAATATATATGATATCATTACATGAATATTACTCTATTTTGGGTTGATATAAAATATTAGTGAACAAACCATAACTCATATAACAAAGATTTGATGAAGAAATAAGGAAATACTCTCCTAAAATAGAGTGAATAAAGAATGATTTTTAAAAAATGGGAGATAAAATGTTGTTAAAATATTATATGTTTTCATAAATATTAATGTAGTTCTATTATAGGATATTGATGTTTTTTAAACTGATATATCATTAGATAAAATACGTTCAGCCCATAAGAAGAACATGGTAATGGATTTCGTCACAATTGATATACCACTATGGATTATTTTCAATAATGAACAAATTCTATAATTTGTTTTATATGATGAATGATTTCTTCCAAGAGTAATGGGTGGGGCCTAACTTTATATATCCCCACAATGTAGTATATATCAAGTGACAAGACAATTGGATAAATTAAATGTGTTTTTACCTATATTATAAATTGTCCTCTAAAATATCATGATGGTATTTGAATCATGTTTGTTATAAATGAAATCTTATTATTGTGTGTTTCCATTATTCAAAATTCATTTATTAATAATTTATATATGGGATTTTCAACAATATTATTCCTCGATCCAATTCATTAATATTTTGTTGATAAAATGGAATGTGCTTTATGTTATTTATCGTTCCATATTGATTTTGATTTATTTAGTTATCCTAGTAATTATATTGATTAAATTCCATTTTTTTCAATTTTTTAACTTTAGGTATTTGTTATTTATTTTCTTAACATGATTATAAGGTTATTTAAGTGAAATTTGTGTATATTTATTTACATTTTATTATGAAAAATGATTGTTTATTCATGGTAGATTCAACTATTCTTTAACCTTATCATTTAAGATAAACCATATTTTTTATTCTTTTAACAGGTTATGAAGTCGAATGTTTTTAATGAGTATCCAAGGATGATGAGAATTATATTTTTTTATATATTATATCTCATTTTATTATTCCCAATGTAAAATTGGTATCGTGTATGTTCTATTTTATCTGAAACTGCAGATTTGATCAGTACGTCATGATTCGACCATTGGTATCAATCCAATTATAAAAAAGTAAGGCACATACTCTAGGTAGCTAGAGCCAAGATCAATAAAAATTTTATCATTTGAAGATAAATATATAATATGGGAACATAATTTAGAAAAAAAGATCATTATATAACATTACTCTATGATATTCATTGCGATAAAATATATAATAAAATCCTTAACTTTTTTAAGAAAGTTATTTTGTGGTTTTTTATTAGAAATATTGATACATTTGGATACAAAATGTTGACTAGTTCTTCAATGGATGTACCTAGGGGTAAAAACCACAAAAATAGATCATCGATCTTAACATGAACATTACCTAGTATGCAATAATGGGTCACAATGCAGATATATCTTGACACTCCTAGTGGATATGGTTAAAATAATTTATATTTTTTGTTGTAAATAATTACGATTGATTGGAAAACAATGATATTTACAATAAAATCAAATTTATGATTTCAGGCTAATAATGCTTAAAATTTAATTTAAGCTATTTTTTAAACAATATTTTGAATTAAACATTATAATTTATTATTTATTATTTATAAATGGAACATTAAAGGAATAAGGGTATCAATACTCAAGGTCAATTAATAGATCACTCTGATGTAAAATTCAATATAGATAGAATAATAACGGAGTAAATTATAACTATATTTAGGTTGTGTTATTTGATTATGGAAAATAACTATTCCTAAATGGAGTAACATGTTTCACATCAATAATATTTTATTGGGATCTCTTTATGCAATAGATTCCTTAATATTTAATGAGAATACTAATCTCGATGATGGAAAAATAGACCAATTACCTAGTGAAGGTATTTACATCATTGAGATGTGGTGAAATATAAAATCATAAACATGATTAATATTTTTATAGAGGAAATTTTGATAAATTGTTGGAATTGATCCATAATACCTGGGAGGAAGAGAAATTAATTCTAATGTAATAGAAAAATTATCAAGAGACATTCTTAAGGAATTGATTCCCTAATTAGAAAAAAATGGAAATGAAAATATTGGTCCATAAAATAAATAAATGGAAAAGGAATGTGTTTTTGATTTCAGGGCTTCCATTTCTTGGATATCAATGTTTCATATTCATTACACATGTATAAAAATATTCATTACTAACCATATCGTTGAATGGATTAAGCTATATCTAGAAATGGAACTGGCCTCTCATATTTTTTCATCATATGATGATATTGTAATATTTTACAGAATAATAGAGAAGAAATAATAAATATCATACATGGGAAAGTAACATAATGTAAGTAAGAGGTATAATTAGAATGTAGATATTGGGAATCATTCAAACAACATGAAGATGATGAGGTGAATTCTATAATGATACAATTTTGGAATGAATCACTCTAGTAAATGCATGAAAGGGTTGGGAGATTGTTTCATGTATAGAGAAAGGGTTACCAGGATAAACAATGAAATGAGAAGAAACCAATAAATGATATATATTACCTCATAAATATAGAAATTGTGTACTGTTGACACAAATTCCCCATCCCTCATTAGAATTCATCACATAATCTGCCAATGGATGGATAGATAGATTATGTGATCACGACATCTTAGTTGGAATTACCCAATTATGTGGTAGAAATTACTTCAATCATAAAATTATAATTCTAACGGGATTTATTTTATATACAATCATTTCACACTTTTATGACTATAATAAATTTGATGAAAATTAGACATTTCGATATGAATTTAAAATTGTATTTTTTTGTCAAAACACTATTGGGAAATATCATAACAACAATTAGGTGTAATGAAGTACCAATTATGACAGATAAATGCGCATTATTTGAAGAACTTTTTCTCACAAATATGATTTATTTCAATATAATTCTTCATATGGACAGTATTTTAAAATTTTATGCAAAAACATATAGGAATAATAATTAAATTACAATTTGTGAGAAATATATTTATTTTCATATTACTATATCATATAATTTATCATCCATGTAATATCAAGATCCACCCCCATATACTTTATAGAATTATATTAATTTTAAATAATGGAAAAAAATATATATATGATGAATGAATTATTATAATTTAGGGTGTATATTTTTTAAAAGATTCATTGATTTATTACACAGGGAATTACAATATCATCCCGTATAGTTTTATATTGATTTTTTAATTAATTTAATCGTTAATGAGCTTTATGTTTCAAATTTATTTTATATAATTTCCTATATTTTACTAGTGGTGTTAATGATACAACTTGATTAGTTGGGTGATAATAGAATAATTCTCCCAATAGTTTCAACATTTGGAGCTCGTGATCTCTTTGTTTCGTGGAAAGATAAATCCAAGAGGTTGTTCATTGACTATATGGAAATCAGAACTATTGAGATATAGATCATGAATAATATTCCATTAATTGATGAATTATTATATTAACATGAAGTAGATTAATATTTTTCTATTATTTTTCATCATTATAGATATAATCAATTCAGAATAAAGATGAAATGCATCCCCAATATATCATTATAAATGAGTTAGTGACATTATGAGAAATAAATAATTAAATTATTATTGACTAATAAACCCTCTATTTTTCAAAACATATTGAATAGTTTATTGATGTAAGGTCATGATGATTATATTTTGGTATTCAATGATGACATTTTTTGGGTCAACATACTTCTTTTATCTTAAGAATCACATCCAGAACATCACTGACACACTTAAACCAAATGTGTAAAAGAGAAAATTTAGTAACTATAATTTCTAGATTATATATTTTTTATTTTAGTTCTATATGGTCTCTATGGATGGAAACTCAGTTGATTATATGAAGAAAAATTAACTCATATCATGTCCAATACCATTCAACATAATTGAGTTATATAGTTTCAATAGTTTTTCTAGTTACTAATGGTGACTTGTTTTGAAATTTCCCTAGTATACTAAACCCATTAATAATTCCTACAAATAAAAGGGATAAGTATGTTGACACAATGTAATTTGAATAATGTTTTGATGAACTAAAAAATATATTATTCAATCCTTTAATAATGAATATACCATCTGGAATTTATGTAATTTTATATGTAGTGACACATAAATGAAGGTCATTGTTTGTTTTCTAATGTAAAACGATAGTGTTATTGAATATCCATCATTGAAATTGTAAAATAACTCATAAAAAATTTCAACACAGGATCATGAATTGGTATCCATGATCTTTTATTTGATTATATGGAGATAAAATTTCTATAATGAATCTTGTATGATATACATGGTTCATAAAATCCTAAAATACTTATTTTCTAAATAATATAAATTTAATTTAAATTAAGTTAATTTATAAACACAATGATTATTATAACTCAAAAAAAGACCACCCATGGTTAAAATATAATGTAGTATATTCATTGAGTATGATGAATCACAGTGTTATGACAAAATTTTGAATGATACATGACACATTTCTAATGATATAGAATAAAAGGATATTGAAATTATTAAGAAATGGGAAAAATTAATCATTTTTCAAAATATTGAAAAACAATATTTATTAGTTTTTTAAAAAAATTACCATTATTATATTGAGAAAATTAAGATGAAAATTAAAAATATAAGGATGTAAATTAAATGAAATTATTTTTTAAGAGGGTATTGGGATATTTGAAAGATATTATGTTATATATATATATATATATATATATTCTAAAAAGATAATTTTTGGATGAGTCACATTGATCAAATTGTTTTATATACCACGGTAGAAGTAATTTTTATGGATATTGAAGGAACAAATATGGTGGAAAACATGAAGAGAGAAATTAGAGATTGTTTTTTATGTTTTGTTTCAAATAATTTAATGGCCTAAAAAATCATCCATAAGTAGTAATAAAACATACTTCTATTGTTTGGTGGAAATTATATGACTTTACTATGAAATTTTTCACAAGCCTGAAAATACATCATGAATTAGTGATTTAATATTGGGTATTTATAATCACATAACAAAAAGTTATTCTCACATTTAAATAATAGAATATTTTACTCTTTAGGACATCATAATTGTCTATGTTAATTTTGTTCCTTGAATACATGTTCCACCTATTTTGATAGTTTCTTATTGTGTTCCACATATTACATTAATAATATTGAAATGACTCTATAAATCTCTATAATCTCAGCTAAATTTGAGAATCGCCTATCATACTCAAACTAGTGGATTGTTTGAAATAACTATTCATACAATGGAAGAGATGTTGATGATTTGATAGCATTATTATCAAGGATTGTGGGATTAGTATTAATGTTTAAAATAGTATTCCTACTATAATAGTTTCCATTGATGTTTAAAATATTTTCATCTGAATCATTATATGGAAATGAATTTTTAATACATCATATTATGATGAACATGGTGAAAAAACTTATTTGAACAAAGAGATATGCTCACTACCATAAGAATAATTTGGATATCCATATTTTAGAACATGTTTTAATTATAGTATCCCTATAGAAGAGTGTTTTATAGTTTAGTATGAATGGGATACTGAACCCTAAGTATATTGTATAATTTTTAATACTTATTATAATTTTAGTTTTTTCCTAATCATTTTGCAATGATTCTAATAATATCAATGGTACATGATGTGTCTCATGTATCATTGTTAAAGAATCACATACCAAAACCCACACATTTTCTCACCAACGACGTTAAGACTCAGAAATTCAATGTAAATATTTTTTATTAATGGGGATTTTTCGAGTCTGCAAAAATTGACAGCGTGTTATTTTGATGCCCTGTATGCCCCTAATAATTTTCTGAAGGAACCATTGAACTCGCACTACCGGTATTCCCATAAGGAGACATTCACCTCAATCGTAGTGGGATGAGAGTGAAATATAAATTTTTTTCTTTTCATGAAGGAATAAAATAAAATAAAAATGTATAACATTTTTATTTATGAAACCCTTAAACATGGGTATTGGAGGTGGGGACCACCTGAGCTTAAAACTCCTGCGTGAATGTTATAATGGTGGGTACCACCAGATTTGAAACCTCTCAACATCAAATTAATGTCTGGGACTACTAGAAACCTCTTAAGGGGGGAGAAACCACTCAAATCCCCATTATTTTTTCCCTACATTAATTTAATCCAATTAAATTGATACAATTAAATATGTCAACACACCATTTAATTGTTGTATCCAACGAACAATTAATGAAATGTGTCAGCATTTTTAATTATTCCATCATTAGTAATCTATATAATTTAAATTAATAAGTGGGATATTTTATCTTTTTGGTGGAATTGGGGGATCTATTGGCAATTGGAGAAGCATTGGATAATCATGGAGAAACTCATCCTCCAATTAAGAATGCTCTCGACAATGAGTAACGTATCCATATAATACAAACCAATGAATGACCTCAGGATCAGAGGTGTGTGGCGGGCGTGATGAACTTCGACATCTTTGAAATCATTCTTGCGCCAACATCAATGAACCATTGATATAGGGTGATGGTTTGAATTTTTAACTGATACCCTTTCTTGATAATTCATTGTAAAATGAAAATGATATTATTGTTGCATTCTACAACTCTAATGTGTAGAGTGTGGGCCAAACAAACATGGCCTGCCCACTACAAAAATATTGAGTTTAAGTGTTGTGTTCTTCACGATGGAGGAGGACGCCAACCAACCTCGGTGTGGATGAGAACCACATCTGACACCAACATTGGCCATGATGGAGGCAATGGTGTATTGGTGTGGCCCCATGGAAACCACGCCGCCCATGGACTCGTGCCAACCATGCCCTTTGCCACCCCACGGCCTCGCACTGCTCGTGGCCTCCGCTGACCCGTGGCCTCGTGCCATCTGCATCCTCCGCCACCTGTGGCTTCCACTGCCTCGTGGCCATCCACGAGCCCCGGGGCCTCACGACCCCGCGGCCCTCTGTGGCCCCTGGGTACTTGCCACTCGATGACCCTCCGCGACCCCTGCGAACTCTCTGGTCAGTGCCCCAGGTGGCGTCGCCACCCCGCGTCCCTCTGCGTCCCCCATGGCCTCACCACTCCACGGACTTGTGACCCCCGCGGACTCATCGCCTAGCGTCCCTTTGCGGCTCCCAGGGCCTCACCGACATCGCGGCCTCTACAACGCCCTCATGGCCTCGCGCTAATCCATGGCCTCCACACCACCCAGCACAGGCCGGGCCAGACCCAGCGGAATCAATCGACACAAACTGGGTAAGTTTAGCCTAGATTGGGTTGGGCCTGGTCGTTCTGACCAGGTCGGAGCGGACCTAGATGAGTTACGATCTTTTCCCTCAATCCACCATAACATTTGCACCATGCGTCTATTTGAAAACCCATGAATGTTGTTGTAAACCGGGGATCGAGACAGTATCTTTTTTATACATCACATGAGTTTTAAATAATGTTGGGATTTGATTGGGTTGGATCAATGACTATTCCAATCATGCCACCAGAACTAAAAGGCAAATAACTTACAGACTGGGCATCCGATTGACGAACCGTCTATGGGTTGAGACCCCTATGAAGTGGTAGTCCTATAGGATACTTCTTCATGGGACTTTGTGGTAGTTGGAGAATTGAATAGTGGCTTAAAGAGAAGACCCTCCAGAAGATGAGAAAGCATAGTGAGGGAACACATTTGCAGGCTGTGACGTGAATAATGAATAACGATCATGTGTGGGTAAGCACCACGAAATCCTGTTTTTTTGAACGAGCAATTCTGTGTGGGTTAGCCCTAAGGGATCCTGTGTGTGTCAGAACTGAGTGACCTAGTGTTGGTCAACACCAAATGATAATGTATCGTTCATCGCCGAGTAATCTTGTGTGGGTCAGCACTGAACGATCTTGTGTGTGGAAGATCCAACTATCCATTGTGGGTCAGCACCAAGTGGTCAAGTGTGGATCTGCACCAAGCAATCCTATGTGGGTCAGCCCAGAGTGATCATGTGTAGGAAAACACCAAGAGATTTTTTGTGAGTCAGACGATGTACTAGCGATGTATTAGGATCTTGTGTTGTTCTGATGATGTACTAACAAGGTACATGGACCCTGGGGGTTCTGACAGTGTACTACGATCCACTGTGGGTCTCATGATGGATATGGATCCTTAGTGGGACTGCCTCATAACAGAGGAAGATGATTCAACAATTACATCTAATCATCTCTATTATTGTACCTACTAAATACCTAGTTTGAGTTGAGTCAGTACATTTGTAGTATTCTATTGTGTGGCATACCTATGTGGTACTTACCTTCATGGGGTACATTCATTTGTGGAATAGTTGGGATTTGGACTTTTGAGTTGAACTATTTGTTTCCTCATGATTAAGATGTATATTCTTGATAACTTATGTATACCTATGGGCATATATCTAAGTAGGGTTTTCACTGGTTTAATTTCTTTGTGGCTTATCCTAGGTAAATTTTGAGAGAAATTGATGTTCTCAGGGTCCCATAAGAGTATCGTTATTCTCACCCCGACACAAAATATACCCGCACCTCGTTATTCTTGGTGCATAAGACAGACACCACTGACTAAGGACCAGAGTACCAGGACTGGAGATAACATGTAGGTGTACTTTAGACGAGGCGTACCATAGAGACGACTGTTCTAGAGTTATACCTACCTTTTGGAAATATTTTTTGAGGGTAATCAGGAGAGTTATTACAGTTTATTAGTACTTTCAATTTCATGTACATTCCATATGGGATTGTATTATTTCTCGTTTCTCTTTCTATACTCACTCTGTTTACTATTTAGATTAATTTAGTTCATATCTTGTTGTGTGTTTGGTTGCGTGTGCTTACAGGTTATAACGGAAATTCCATCCCAGTTTTTGGGAATACGCCTTCGGTGCTAGTCGTTAGCCCCAAGAATATGGAAGGATAGAATTGGGTAGTCTCATCAAGGGCCCTATGGGACGGGTCATGAAAAATTGGTATCAGAGGAGTCGGTTCTACAGTAGAACACATGACTCTAATATTTATTTTTAATGGAAATAGTGTTATGTATAGTGAGTGTTGTTATAAGTTTAGAGAATCCAGTGATGGTGCGATGACCGACGTAGCCATACACCAGGACCCTAACTTGTGATTTTGACTCAGTGCACGAAAACAATGATTGCATGTGATTTTTTAAGATTTTTATTTGAGATATCTTTGATTCAGTTCACCAGGTATAACTTATTGACCATGGAACACCTGTTTCATTTCAGGATGCCTCCACGCCGACAGCCAGCTAGGGTTCCAGATATAGTTTGCACTGATAGCCCACCGTGACATAAAGCCTTGGTGTAGGGCCCTCTTCCAGTAGATGCACCAGTAGAGGAACATGAAGTACCATTACCTATTGGGCCACTAATTCCACAGACCCTAGGAGTAGATGGAGCACACCGCTTGAGCGTGTTGCATGAGTTCCAATGCCAGAGGCCACCCAGGTTCAGGGGAGAGAAGGACCCATAAGTGGATGAGGATTGGATGGAGGTAGTGGTGTGAGTCTTCTAACAAGAAGGGACCCAATTTGATCTCATGGCGATCCTTGCCGCTAACTAACTATAGGAAGCTGTAGGAAGTTGGTGGTCCTTGATGCTCAAGGTTCACGACGAGGTGACACTTCTCTGGACAGACTTTGAGAGCCCGTTTCAGGTAGAGTTTGTCCCAACGACTCTTCACACATTGTAGATACAAGAGTTTCATCATCTGCAATAGGGTAGAATGATTTTGACTCAGTACCCAGTGATGTTCAATGACCTATCTTACTACTCCACAAATAGGTGTGGGACCCATTCTTCATGGACCGAAACCTTGAGGAAGGACACAAGAGTGAGATCTGGGTTCAATGATTTCTCTTAGCATCCAGATGTAGGTAAGGGGTTATAAAGATCCCTATTAGTGGATAGATTCCTTGATGAGTAGTCACCAGCTGCGAGAACCACCATCAGAAATCATGTAGAGGATTCCTCTACTGCTGACACCAGACATATGTCTCGGAGGTCCAAGAGGATCAGAACTACAGGTGGACAACTACATGATTCAAGGTATTTTGCTTGGGGAACCCGAGACACAGAAAGTCAAGTAAGGAACATGGAGTGTTACGCATGTGGTGGGAAGGGTAACATGGATGGTGAGAATCTGACCTGTCGTACGGATGATCAACAGATGGTTAATGGACCGCCCAGGTAGAGACAAAGGCTTGATTGAGGTGGGATGTAGGGAGCAGGTGGATGTGGCATAGGTGATGGTCGTGCAACTGGTTGTGTGAAACGATTCAAGATGTTATCTCTATAACCACCAGGTGGTCCACCCTGACCATAGGGAGTAGGAGGACAGTGGCGAGTTCAGCTCCATGCAGTTGTGGCCTACGATCACGGTGCTCCGAAGATGATAAGAGGTATGATCTGTATGCACTCTACCTTAGCTGCATTACATATAAACACAAGATCCATTCATTAATTTATTAAAATGGACCTATTTTGGAGGTCAAGGATTTTGTCAGAGCCGTTGGATCGATCCTTATGGCTAGAGACTCATACTGGAGCAGATTTGATGACTACGCACTACTGCCGGCAGTGTGAGCTTACTCAAGGATGTGAGAGCTTCAGATAGGATATCCTAATAGAAGCATCAAGGCTGTAAAATTTAATCATGGGTATGGACTGGTTATCTAAATTTCATGCTCATATTGATTATATTAGGTGGAATGTGCAGTGTGTCTGGATTGATGGGATCAGGTTTACCTTCCTCGGCGAGAGGAGAGCCTTTGCAGCACATGATAGACTTATACGAGGGAGAGTGTTTTCGATCACTCATCAGTTAGATATCCTCACCCTTGGAACAATTGATGTAGAGGGTCTGCTTTATCTTGTAGTGTTTGACCAGTACATGGATGTCTTTCTTGATGATGTTTCGGGTCTACATCTTCACAGAGAGATGTACTTTTACATTGAATTGTACCATGGGACGACACCAATTTCTACATCAGGGAATTAGATGGCTCTAGTGGAGCTTTATGAGATGTCGGTATAGCTATAGGACTTACTTATGAAAGGGTACATTTGGCCCTAGTGTTTCTCTTCGGGTCGCCTCGATTTTGTTCTCCAAGAAGGAGGGTGTGAGATTGAGACTTTGTGATGACTATCGGCATCTGAACTAGGTGACCATGAAAAAAAAGTACCCACTTCCGATGATTGACCACCTCTTTGATCAGCTAAAGGGAGCATGGTGGTTCTAAAAGATAGACCTCATATCAGGCTATCACCAGCGCAGAGTACAAGATGAGGATTGTAGAAGAAGACTTTCAAAAGATGGTACAAGCATTATGATTTCTTCGTTATGCCATTCAGTGTAACCAATTCTCTAGCAGTGTTCATGGGACTCATGAACATGATCTTTAATCCATACCTTGATCTCATTATAGTCGTCTTCATCAATTAAATTCTGATCTACTTGGCTACGGAAGAGGAGCCTGCCTATCATTTGTAGATAGTTTTGGATACACTCTGAGAGGCCCAGCTTTATGGTATGCTCTAGATGAGATGGTTTCGGATCTGAGAAGTTCACTTTCAAGGAAATGTCATTTCGGAGGATGGAGTTGTAGAAGGTCTAGGGATGTTTGACATAGAACTTTATTAGAAGCAACCCAAGAGTGTGACATAGGTAAATAGATTCTTGGGGTTATCCAGATACTACAGGATATTTGTGCCAAATTACTCTCGAGTTTCAACACCACTATCAGAGTTGACGAAGAAGGGGAAACCATTCATGTGGTTAGAGAGATGAAAACCGAGGTTTTAGGATCTGACGTAGAGTATTACTAGTGCACCCATCATGAGGTTATCCTAGGAGGGCATATGGTAGGTAGTTTATTTTGATGCATCGGGGACTAGACTTGGATGTGTCCTAATGCTGGAGAGAGAAATGATCTCATATGGTTCATGACAACGGAGACAACATGAGTAGAACTACGCTACCCATGACCTGGAGTTAGCAGTAGTGGTCCTCTCCTTAAATATGTGGTGACATTACTTGATGGGTGAGCGTTTTACAGTCCACTATGATCACAAGAGTATTATGGATATCTTCTAATTGAAGGACCTGAACCAGAGACATCGATGTTGGATTGAGTTCCTTCAGGACTATGACTTCAAGGTAGTCTATACACATAGGTATGGGAACATTGTAGAAGATGCACTCAGTAAGAGTTCAGGTATACAGCTGCAAGGCGAGGCGATGGAGAATCTGTCTTCTTTGTAGATATCCTCTATGGATAAGGATGGAGTATCCTTCCTTCAGTCTCCTAAAGTCACTCCCCCACTTCTTCAGTGAGTCAGGGAGGTGCAACCTGGGGACACTGACTATGAGAATCGATGTGGTCATATATATATGGGATAGGCAACTGATGAATTTTCTGATGGTGGGGAGCACAACATCCTCTTAAGAGGACATACCATGGTACTAGTGTCACTTCAGGAGGAAGTGTTGTGGGAGTTCCACACATCCCCTCTAGCGGTACATACAAAAGTAGTGAAGATGTACTGGGATCTCCAACAATTAGGCGATAGTCTATATATAATTTTTAGGTTTTAAAGATTAGTTTTAGGAGGGGATTTATGTTTATAAGTATTTTTTCTACATGTAAATGATTTCTTATGTTAAGGGATAATTGAAGGGTTTTTTGTAGGATCCAGTATTTAGTAAATAAATTTTACATATTAGGTTTAGTGGTTTAAAAATAGATTGGGGGTCGTTTTTAGAGATTAGATATATTGTTATTGTTTAGCACATTTTTTTAGGATAGGGGGTTAGTTGTGTAAGGATTTTATATAATGATGGGAGTTATGTTATGGTGTTAGGTTTTATGGATAAGGATGAAGGGTACGGATTGGTAATGTGAGTAGATTTAAAATATTTTATGATTTAGGATTTGGGAATGACACGGTCTATTTATTTGGATTAGTTGTTGGGATTGGTTTATGGGCTTATGATTAATCTTGTAGTAATGTATGCATAGAGAATATGTTTTTTAGGTTTTGTTTAGGAGTTAGATGTAGACCAATAGGGGGGAGGTGGGGGTTTAAAGGGTTATTCATTTATAGGGGTATGGTTTAATAATTGGAGTGTATGTTTCTAATGGGGGTTAGGTTAGACTAGGGTGATATGTTTCAATATTTGGATTAGTTTTATCGAGTTTGGGGTTAGATTTTACAGATTTATTTTAGTGGTTAATTATTTTCATAGGGGTTATTTTAGGGTTTTATGATTGTCAAGGGGTGATTAATTATTAATTGGGGTGGGTTAATAGTTTAGGATTGGCTTAGGGTAAATTTTATTATTGGGAAGTTTTTGTTTGGGTTTGTGGGTTCTGTTTTAGAGGATGATCTAGGGAGTTTGGATTCGTAATTGGTATGGTTTACAATTGGGGATTTGTTATAAATATGATAGGTTTGGAAACATGTATATTTTTTGGGTTATGTTTAGGTATTTTTTTAGGGGTTAGGTTTAGTGGGGGGGGGTTGGATGGGAGTGTTTTATTAGATTCATCTTGGATTGGGGAAATGTTTATGCTCTAGGGATATTTTTAAGAAAGGTTTTCTATGAGTATCTGTGGATAGGATTGTGGGATGATGTTTTGTAGTTTTCTTCAAGCTATGGTTTGTTTCATTTAGGTGGTATCGTTCTCTAGTATCGTTGGTTTTGGAAAGGGGAATGGGTTAGTGGGTAGTTTTTAGGATTTTGTTTAGGGGGTTAGGCTAGGATGGGTCTTAGGTCATTTCATGTGGAAAAATTGTTACTTATTGGGGTTTGGTTAGGTTATGTGTATATTTATGTGTTAGTTTCTTAGGGTTAGATTTAAATGTATGTTTATAAGAATTTTTATTAAGTGTTATGGGTCATTTTTAGTTTGGAGGTTAGGCTCACCTAGGGGATAATGTTTTTCCATGGGTGTACATTAGGGGATTAGATTGGAGAGTAGTTTTTGGGTTAAGGTATTAGTAACTAAGTTAATGGTTTTGGATTAAAATTTGGGTTATTTTTATCTTGGGGTTCAATATAATCTTATGTAATAGTTCAAGGAGTATTGGTTTTGATGTTTTATTTTGTGTTTAGATTAAGTAGGTGTAAGTGTGGGGGGGGGGGGTAGCCTAGTGGGTAGATTTTTGGGTTTCATTGGTTGCTGATAGGTTTAGTAAATGGGGGTAATAGGGTTTTTTGGGGTTATGTTTGAGTGTGGGGATAAGATTATGATTGGGTGAATCTTTTAGAGTTTTATAGTCTACTAGTTTATAGGGATTGATTCGTTGGTTTGGGGGTGGGAGTGGGGGTTTAGTAATGGATAGATAGTGTATTGTTTTTAGTATTAGTTGTGGGGAGTTTACTCAGGTTAACCACGTAAAATAGACTTTTATTCTACATCAGTAGAAAAAATAAAAAAATTACATTACATAAAAAACTAACTATCATGAGCATTTATATTTTTATTGTCTTTAGAAAGTTGTTACATAAACCACTTATTTTAAAATTATTCTAAATGTTTACCATTAATTTTAACATAATTATTATTATTCTATATATATTTTATTTTAAACTCATCCTCATTCCCTTTGAAATGAAAACCATAGAAAATCGGTGCGCTTAAATTCTCAATATATGAAAAATAAAAATATATGCAAGCAACCGATAGTGAAATCATAAGAAAAAGAGAATACATTATAAATAGTGTCATCTTATGTTTGGGAATATAAAATCATAAAAATGATTCCTATGGAATGATAGGAGATTAAATAATAACATATTTCCAAACATAAATCATAGATTTATTAGTAGAAAAATATCATAATTGAATCATGATCGATAGGAGAAATATATTCAAATAGAAAATTAATGATGAACCAAGATTATCATATAAATAATCCATTTTAGATTATGTATCACCATATATTCCCTGTAATGGATCATGCATCACAAGAAGTATTTTATAGGAAATTATACGTCTTAAAAAATCACCCACTTTATATAAAATATCACTACAACTTTCACCGTTGTCTCGTGATATCTAAATATTGTTCCTATCTTATTTAAGGGATATATAGTTCACATAGGTTACATTATGGTTTATTATAAAAATTTTATTTTTTTGGGATAAATTATAACAATGATATCACAAAAACAAAATAATTTGAAATATATTCATGTTCTGTTTATAAAAGTATCACATAAATAATCGTTTAAACAATCTAAAAATATGCTGAATTGAATAAAAAAATAAACATAAAAAATTATTTTTATGGTGATATAGAAAATGAAACAACATGAAGAATATATCTATATTGAGAGAATCATGAATATAGAATATAAATCATTAAAGTGTGTAACAAATGTTATCATATAAATGAATTTACAATAGATCACTTGGAATTTTACATTTTTTAGTTTCTAACTAATAATGGATTAAATTGGTGGTAACTGAAAAAAAATTACTTGTGATAAAGGTGAAATTAATATAATTCAACGCATAATAGGATATGAATTATTAAATAAATATATTTTTGAAAACAATGTAAATAATATTATTGGACATGAATTAAGAAATATTTTTTCCTAAAACTTATTAAAAATTTCATCATATGGAAAAATGAGACCATTAAATATTGGGAATAATTGATTTTTGATCTTCAAAATAAATAGTATATCTCAAATAATGATATTGGAGCTACAAATTTTATTTTTTTCCATTAATATTGATTTCTTCAAAAGATATTTAACCTCTTTTTTACGAACAAATATTATCCTAATAACATATTTAATGACCATTCTAATATTAAATCCCATATAAAAAACATAATTATATTTATTATGAATGTTTATATTACTTAGTTTTTATCCATTTAAATTTTTTAGAGTGAGTATTATTGATCATATTCAGATAGTTTTTTATTCATTATGTCATTATTTATATTTATCATAATATAAACCATATAAACTTCATAAAAAGTATTTGTATTGATGTTTTAGAATAGTTTTTTAATTCTGAATTTCGTTCTATTAAATTTATTTCTTTATATTCTGGTTGTCAAGATTTGATGCATGACTTTTTATTGATTTTTGAAAATTAATGATAGTAACTTATTTAACCTGATAGATGCTGAAATTTACTAACGTAAAAAACGGTATAATATTTTACATATTTTGTCCCAACATTAGTCTTCCAATTATATACGTTATTGATTTTTATATGACATTTATTGATGGGATTTAAATAATAAAAATAATAGTATATTATATTATATGTCTGAGTAAAGATACAAAAGACATCATTTTTTATATAAAATAAAATAAATTAAAAATAAATTATTTATATATTAATAATTTTCTTAAAGTTAATTATATTTGTTTTTGTAAAATTTTAAATCAAAAAGATTTTTTCACTTATACATAAATAGCTTATTACCTCTTGGTATGTTCATTTTATGTAGTTTGTTTTCCATTGATTTCATCTTGAAAATTTTACATTGCGAAAGTTTCATATTTATATATATATTCTATATAATTATATAAATACCATATATATTCACTAAAATAACTTAAAAAATAAACACTTAATGGTGGGGGAAATTAAATGTGTTTTTCTTTGTGGGGGCGGTCTGAAAATACACATGATGAAGACATTATTTTTTATTCAATTAGAGAGTGATATATGATTGTTTTAAATGAAATATAATTAATTTTCTGATTATTATTAATTATTATATAAATATAAAAATATTTTTGGAATGGTTTCATAGTATGGTGGATGATAATAGTAATGAAAATAATTAAAATGGTAAGAAATAATTACATTAGAAATTTTTATCATCACTTGAGTGTCTTTCGAAATGAAGGACTTTAATATTATTTTTGAGGATAAGCTATTCTGAATGTTTTTATATTATATAAAATTGTATATATGTTATCTTTTCAATACAATTTCAAACTAGAGGTGATTTTCATTGAAAATGTTGGGTGATTGATCCTTTTACAGGGGTAATATGGATGAATCAATAGAAACAAATGATATATAATGGTAATAATGGAATTGTATTATTGTTAGGTGGATTATATGGGAAACTATTTTTTAAAATTTTATCTTTGAATAACCATGATATAATATTTAGTATAGTACATATATATATTAAATTGATTTATGAAAACTATATCTTCATCATATTTCTTATTTTAGTTCCTATCAATGAAGATTATATAATAATGGTTATTATTTTGTCACAAAAAAACCAAACAAGTTATACAAAAACTTATAATTTTGATTCATTATTTATATCAATCTATCCTAATTAAATTTCTTTTTATATGAAAATTAAATTTAAAATTAAAACATATTATTTTTTCGATGCTATTTTTAAATCATTTTAATCATCTTTTCTGTTTAATCATATATAAAATTAATTAAAAATTAAATGAGGGTTATATAATTCTAATATGAAATTAAACGTATCATTTTAATATTAATTAAAATATAAACAATTTATTTTAAAAACATGTTCTTCAAAATTGTACCATTATTTAGGAAATAATTACTTTTCAAGTTAACTAATATAGAACTTTGAAATAATAGTCATTAAAATAAAATTTAACCCATAATGATATTTAAAATTGTTAATTAAAAATATTCATGTAATTTTTATATATTCAATTTCTAAAATTTATGAAAAACATATTTAATATAAAAAAATAATTTCAAGATAAAAGTTTCTTCAAATAATAAAATGAACCATATATTATTATAACTTTTAACATATTTCCTATAATGATTACTTATATTGATACCTATAAATTGAATGGTATTAATATCATATTAATATTTAAAAATTTATGTTATGGAAAAATTGTTGTAATTTTAGTCTTTTTTACACAAATAATAGAAAAAAATATTCAACTCGAATAAGGAAACTTATTTAATAAATTAAAATTTGGATAGTTTTAGTCTATGATAGAGGTAAAATTGGGTGGATAGGCTAGACGAGGGTGTACGATTGGGGATAGGAGGTGGGACACATTGAGGAGATGGGTCTAGATTTTATGTGGATTTTTTCGGGGGTTTTGATGAGGCTTGGGGTGGTGGTTATGCTATGGGTTAAGCTGTAGCTATGGGGTTTGTAGTTGATGGAAGGTAGGATTGGGGTTTGGATATAGGGATTTCAATATGATTGATGTAGGGTAAGGTTTTAGGCTTAATATTACTGGTGAAATTTTTTCTAGGGGGGATTGGATTATGGGGTTATTCTAGGATATGTGGTAATGGTTATGTAAGGGAATAAGTTTATAGTTTTTATGGGATACGGTTTGTCATGTAGGTTTATGTTGGTGCAAGGTGGTTATATAGGATAGGGGTATATTTAATTATTAGGAATAATATTGAGGATTTATATTTAATTGGTGTAGTATTAGGGGTAGGAGTGGGTATGGTTTTTTCAAAATAGTGGGTTTTGTTTAGGATATAGGTGATAGAGGGAAGGATTTGTATTTTGGGTGATGGGTTGTGTTCAGTTTCTTGGTATTGGACATTAATGATAGAGATTATGTTTTACTTTTTTCTTATTGGGTAAATGTTTTAGGGATAATGTTTCTATTTTATTTTTAATAATTCTATTTTTGGATTTAGTTAGACTATGTTTTTAGGATTAGGAGGTAGTGTTTTACTGATTGGTTATTTTAGTTAGTATTTTTTTTATATTTAGACTTCAATGTTTTTATTTAAATAATTTGTTTGGAATATGGTTTTTGTTTATGGGGTCACATTCCTGGTAATAGATTTCATGGTTATGTTTAGTCTGGGGTTAAGTGATTTAGTGGGTTATGATATGATTTAATTTTTTATTTATGATTTTATATTTGGCCGTTATGTTTTTGGGTTCAGTATCAATTGTTAGAATTCATATTTTACGTTAAATGTTTCTGCTATGAAAGTGGTTATGTTTAGTGTTATAGTTGGTTTAGGATAAAGGTTTGGCTAGGCTTGTGGGATTGGTGTATTAGATTGGCTTAGCCTTGGGGGAGCTATTTTAAATATTTGGTCTATGATTAGGAGTTAGTGTTATGTTTTAGTGATCAATTTTACAGAAATGGTTTATGGTATAGCCCAAGGATTGAGGGATTGGTTTAGGAATAGGTTTCAGATCTAGGATCCGGGTTTTTATAGGGTGTGCGAAGGTGTTGCTTATTAGATGGGAATTTTTTGAAGTGTAAATCTAGTCATAGGTTTAGGGTTTATGATTTTTAAATTAGGTATTTGGATTATGTTTTGTGAGTGAGGTTTAAGAGTGTGGATTAATAATTGTTGTGTTTTGGTGGCATGGTTTTTGGGAATTATAAATAGTTTAGAATTATGTGTCATGATTAGGCTTTGGAATTACGCATAGTTGGGGGTATGTTTTTAGATTGGCGATGTTTAGCGGTTAGCAATACATATTTAATTTTAAGGTATGGTATTAGGGTGTAAATTTTTCGTGTTAGGCTACTGTTTTAATAATGCTTTTAGATATTAGTTTTTGGGGAGTAGGGGATATGTTTTTGGAATATTTTTGGTTAATGGGGTTAGGTATATGAGATTTTCATTAGGATAAAGATCGGTTTAAGGGTTAGCTTATGAATTGGGGTAAGTTTTCAATTAGTGTTACGTTCTTTTAGTGTTTAAAAAAATTGGATAGTTTAAGTTATTTCATTTTAGATGATACTTTAATTTTTGGGGATTTGGTTAATCTAGGTGGTCATATATTGGAGTTAGAATACTATTACAGGGTATGAAATAGTAATTATCATTTCACGAAGGGATTTGATTTGGTGGTTAAGATATGATGGAGTGTTCGGTTTACAGGGTTAGTATTTTGGGGTTTTGTTTAATGGATAGGTTTCGGAAGGGGATAAGTTATGGGGTTTGGGCTAAGCTACAAATATATGATTTAATTTTGGGTTATATGTCTAACAAAGGGTTTAATATAATGCAAGTTTTGAGATTATGGAATTAGGTTTCTATAATGGTATTATTTTTTACCAATAAGCTTGTATTTAGTAGTCTATGGCGTTACATTTAGTGGTTTTACTAGGGTTTGAAGTTTAATTCAAGGGATTATATTAAGGTGTTGTATTTAAAATTTTGATGGTAGGTTTAGGATTGGTCTTATGTTAGGATATGTTTAGTGTATATATAATTTTTTGTTTTGGTGTTGGTTAAGCGAAGAGAACAATGTAACTGTTTATATATTTGGTTTTAGGGATTAGGATTGGAGATTAGAAATAAGAATGGGGTTACTTTTGGGGTTATGATGATGACAATGTTCTATTATTTCACTATGGGTTATGTTTTATAGGTTATATCAAGTATTTTGGTTAAGATAATTTCTTTTTCAATTATGGCAGGCGATTGTAGGTTATGCATGGATATGGGTATGGATTAGTGATTGTGTAGGTTTAGCCACGTTTTTAGGTTATTTTAGTGGTTATTTCAATGGGATTGTATTAGTGGGTATTGTAATTGAAATGTGATAAGGATATATATCGAGTAGTGATTATAGGTAAGGATTTATGGATTTAGATTATGTGATATTTTTTGTCTTGGGGTACACTAATTACTTGTTTTATTATAGGATATGGTTTCTGGGTTAGTTTTAGATTAGGGATTATATTTTGGTTATGGTGGGATTCGTTAGGCTAGGTGTCAAGTTATTTGATAAGGACTATATTCTCTGGAACATGTATTACATGTTTTGTTTTGGTGTTTGGATGTTTTTGAAAATAATGTTTATTTAGCTATTAATATTGGTTTAGTGGTTATGTTTACGATATTATGATTTTGAGATAGGTCTTAGTGTTTCAGTTTTGGATTTATGTTTATCCGGGTTGAGTGTACATTGGGGGTGTATGGGGTTAGGTTTTAGAAATTTGTTTTTACATTAGATATACTCTATAATGGGGATACATTTGGGATTAAAACATTGAATGGGTTTGGTTGTAGATTTTAATAGGTTTATACATATGTTTCTTATGTAATGTATATTGGTTTAGGGTTAGGGATTAGGTGGTTATCATTAAGGGTTATTTTTAGGCTTGTGGTCATAAATATATATGGGGTTAGGCGGAAGCACTATGTAAGGTTTTATGGTAGGGTTTTGGATTGAGGGTAGCATCATGTTTTATTTTTGAGATCTAAGATATCATGGGGATGTAAGGTTTCTAGGTATTATGTTTTAGCGGATGGGTTACAAGGGGATATGATTATGATTTTCATTGGACGGTAGGTTATAGAAATTGTTATGGATATAGATTTGGATTATTGTTTATGGGGCCAATGTAAATTTATGTTGGGGACAAGGTTTAGTAATGGGGTTTTTATGGGATGGTATTAATCGTGGGGTTTATGTTTAGGGGTTATAATTTCTGGTTTTTTGTGTTTTTGGTTGGATATTAGGTTTGTGATAAATTTTAGGGTAGGGGATATGATTAGATTTTTAGTGTATGGGTCAATTTTTTTATTAGTGTTGGAAATGATAGGTGAAATGATTAGGATGTGGGTGGGAGGATTATGTTTATGATGCATTTATTGGACCTACATGTGGTACAATTTTGGATTTTATGGGGTAAGGTGTTGGTCTATGTAAAATAGTTACTAGGGTTGTGGTGGTTATGTTTTAGGTTTATTCTATAGGGGTAACATGGTTTTGGATGGTTCATTGGGACATGGATTGGGGTGGAGTACATTAGGGGTTATCATTCAAGGTGTTGTTTTGGGGTTATGTTTATGTTATGGGTGACTATTAGGTATTGGGATATTTTATGGTATTTTTTTATGCTAGGCATGTTTCTTAGCATGGAGGCTTCCGTTTTTTGCAGGTTGGTGTTAGATTATGAAGTTTGTATTTTGGAGGTGTTTTTTAAAGACAAGGGGGTTGTTAATGTTTTTAGGTCTCTATGGGATAGGTTGGGAGTACGGATTTGAATTATCAATGATTCCAGGATAGGTTGAAGATGGTGGTGAGTGGAGGGTAATTATGTTTAGTTTGCGGGTGGGTGTTACATTTCTAATGGAGTGTTTTGTGGGTGGTAGGTTTATAAGGTGAGAAGATTGGGGATTGAAATAGTGATTTAGCGGGTGGTTATAGGACATAAGGGTTTCTAGTGGTTATGATTATGCATATGGAAGAGGTTTTATGTTATATGTAAATTTTATGGGGATAAATTTTATTATTATATTATATATGTAGATTAATATTTATCTTTTAATTGTGGCCATTATGTTAATTTAGAAGGTGGTTTTTGTTTAAGAATGGGGTTGTTGTGTCTTGGATAGGGGTTATTTGGGGTTAGTTATAGGACAGATTAATAATAGCTTAGTGATTGGGGATTTTTATGGTATATTTACAGGATAGGTAAATGGGATTGGTTTAGGTTAGCAGATTGAACTGTTTCAGTGTTTTTATGGGTTATGTTTGAATGGTTATGTATAGTCTATTTTGAAAGTAAGGTTTAGGTTGGGGAAAGATTGTGGTTTGTGTTCAGGATTGGACCTACATAATTTGTTTTATGATAGGTCTATGGGGTTATAAAGGGATTGAAGTAATATTTTATGGCAGTTGTTGGGAGGGTAGATAGTTGTGTTTATGTTGGGGGTTATGATTTTGTTTGGATTTATTACATATATTGTTGTGGGAATTGGATTTTAGTGGGGATATATTTTATAAAATATATTATGTGTTTTTAGAGGTTAGTTTTCTTCGATACAATGGGATAGGTTTTACATATTAGTTTTTTTTGTGGGGTAGATATTATAGGATTGTTTTAGATTTGGTTGTAACATACTGTTTTTGGATCGGTTCATTTGTTTATACTGATGGTTAAAATAAAATTAGTTGGGGGTATGGATTATTATTATGGGGGAGGGTGGGGGTTTTGTTTTAGGTTTTAATTTTTTAGGGGACATAACCATTTCATGTAAATTTATTTCATCCTTTTTGTTATGAATATTCCACACATGTAAAAAAATACATGTCTGATGACTACAAAGGATTAATGTATTATTATAAATGATAAATAATCATATTATTTCAAAAAAATATCTTCAATATCTCATTTAATGTTCATCTCATATTTTAAAATAATTAGACGTAACTTATTAATACATTTCTTAATATCATATGGAGAAGAAAAAAATTAAATGGATCTCTCAGATTTTCATTAATGGTAAAAAATCTATATCAATCAATGATAATAAGTTAGAATAATATAATTTTAAGGGTCCCAGAAAAAAAATAAATTTACTGATTAAACGTAAGATTGGATAATAATTTTCTTATTGAAGGGACACTTCCAAAACTATAAAAATTGATTTGTTTACCCCTAATTCAATCATTTCTATTTTGATTTTTTATTCCAAAAAATATCATTATCAAAAAAGCCCCATATTGAAAATTCATACCTGACCATTTCCCAATATATTACATTAGTAACTTCTCTATAGCTTACTTTATTATATTTAGGAGATCCATAACTCTATAATCACATAAGAGATTCTCAAATATTTCATCGTTAACCTATTCTTTGGTGGTCTGTAATAGACTCATCCCTCATCATGACCTATAATAGTATCACCCAACATATCAACCAAAATAATACATATGAGTGAAAAAGATCATAATAAATTTATCATTTCATCATATCATAAACCTTGGAAAAAAATGATTCATATAAACTATTTTTCATTTCATAATTTCATAAATTGTTGAAAATAATGGGTTTCATTATGTTTTCACAATAAAATAATTAACTCAATATAATGAAATGAGTCTCAGGAAATCATCTTAAAATAAATGTTGTCATATGAAATCTAGTGATATATTGTATATAGTATCCATTATTCCTAAATAAAATAAATCATTGAAATACAGAAATAAATTTTAAATATATTCAAAATAAATTAAAAACTGATTCTATCATTTCTTTGAAAAAATATAAATAATATCTTTTTCATTTGAATAAATATAAATAAAAATGTCTTGAATATTCAGGAAAATAATTCATTTTAAAATGACAAAAAATAAATTTAATGTGTGATTCATATATATAATGTTAATGATAGAGAGAAAATCCATTCATACAATATCTAGTAAAATATAATATTTTAGTACAATTTTATTAATCTTATAAATGAAATTTTCACAAAAAGTTACATAAACATAATTCTTAATTTTTATAAATAAATTGGGAGTTATTTAAAATTAAATTATATAAAATATATCAAATATATGTATGAACATCTAAAAATCAATATAGCATAATTTAGACATGTAGGAAAATTATTGTTGGACCAAGATTAAATAAGTTTACATTTTCTTTAATAACATATTTTTGATCATTTTTGGTAACAAATAATCGAAAATATTAATAAAAAATAAAAACACATGATATAAAAAGTGGATAATAAAATAGATATGTTTTTAAAAATAATATCAATATAAATCCTCTTAATGAAAAGTTATCATATAAAATTTTATAATTAAATTTGATTTTATTAAATACATGATACCTCATTGATAATCTCTGAATCGATACCTCATGAATTATTATATCAATTATAGGTTTGTAAAAACACATAATTTTATTCATAATAATAAAAAATAAATTCATTGTAAATATATAAACCACAAAAAATAAAAAGTTGGTTTATATGTCAAATGTTTCACATGAATAAAATAATGACGAGAAACTATTTCCGCATGTCTCATCTTGATTCCAAAATGATGATACCTATTTTTTAAAAAATACAGATTTTTAAAAATATATTATTGAACAATATTCATATGTCTCATGTGATATATGATATATTCATAACGTATTATCGTAAATTTAATAATAATTCTTCATGAAATTCAATGTTCTAGTTTATAAATATTTTTATCATGCTCTTTTCTATTTGGTGGTTCATTCCTCATTATTTTATTATGTTTAAAGAAAAAAAAATTATTTAATTATTACTCATTTATTATATTTTTCGTTATATACACTTTTGTAACAATTCATATAATGTAGTATTGAAAAATTAATTGCATCACTTTTTGGGGAATGCAATCCATAATTACACACGATTGATGTTTTAAATTAATGATGGATGGAAGGAATACATGGAATTTAATAAATATCCATTCAATAACAATTAATATATCATAAATATCATAAATATCAATTAAATATATCAATATTATCTTCTATGTACATCAAAAATAAAGAATTAATCACATAACTACATGGATGGGGCAGTCATGACATATACTATGGTGAAAATATCATTCTCCAAAAGACGGATGTATTATAAGGTTAATAAGATATTAAATTTAATGAAATAAAATTATTTCAACGTTTTCATATATAAAAACTAAATCCATCATATTAACAAACCCTAGGATATGGGGATTCAAAGGGGATCATATATATTTATGGAGGTGGTAGACCTCATTTACACACAAATGATACATTCATATTACACATAATAGAAGAGATATTAATAATGATTCGAAAACCACTATAATAATTTCATAATATATGGGATATTCTTATTTTATTATATTTTAATGTATGGTATGAAATTCAATAGGGTAAAATAATAAGATAAATGACTGATTATAAATTAACATTTTTATTATCAAAACACTTTTATGGGAGACATGGGAAACCCCAAGGTTCAATAACTAAATGATATAAAAATGACATTGGAAAAAAACTTATATCTACTAGAACCTATTTCATGTGATAATTTCCATGATGGAGTGCTAACCTAATTATCTAGAATGGATTTTAAAAAGCCTTTAAATAGATACACCATCTTTTCTATCATTTTTATGTACTCGTATTTTATCATCTTCCCTTAATTGAATAAATTTATAAAAATTACATAAATTCATGTCGATTTGATTTCTCTGATTATTTTGGAAAATATGTTGTAAAATCCCTTCCCATCATCTAGATAGCTTCATCCTCAATAAATTTAATCAACATAAATGATTCAATGAATTCTTCATATGATTGATCATGTTGTTGTAGAGTTGATATTGATACGCACTTCACTAGTACTTCAGGCTAGTTATATAATCCCTAGGGTAATCCCCCCCCCACCATGAACGACATACACATTACAAACATATATTACGCTAGTCTTAGACTCATGGTCCATCATCATTTATTTCGACATCTTGGTAGATCCTATTTCCATTGGAATTGCTTGGAAAGTGGAATCCTTCTTCCCTTTATGAATTACACTATGCCTCGTCCTCCTCCTCGAATTTGAAATCCTACTATCCTAGATATCCTTATTAGTATTTGTTGCATAATGATCCGCTGAATCATCTATTTAATTTTACCCAGAGACCCCTTCTTCATAATTTGGTTACACAACCCATGATTCTTCATTCTCCTAAACTGATTCAACATAATAGAACCATAAAATATATTTCTAGGCTTTAAAACTGGTACCTCCTTATTTAAGTTTGTTCTAAGAGAGTATTCCTTATCTACCAAATTAAAAATTTAACAACTCACTTTGGACATCAATCTTCCAGTAGCCACCACCCATTCATCACATATTTAACTTAGAAAAACTACCAGAGACACCCTCATATACAAAAAATTAACATGAGCTTCCCAAGAAAACACAATTCAATTAGATAGAACTATAATCAGCTGGGATATCGCTACATCTACATAATCCTAACACACCACTACACCTGGAGCACCTCCAAATATTTTGTTTCATTATTCCAAATACATCATCCTATATCGGTTCTGGATGTAATGTTGTAACCTTATTCTGAGAATCCATCATTACGATGCACGAAATTATGGGATCAATAACATGTTCAAGAAAAATTCATACTGACACCAAACCCTCAAGTTTTCATTTACAAGCCTTATCATGTAATAATCGATATTGATATATAGTGGAATAATGTTTGGTAAATTTTTATAATTTTAATCATTTCATCCCATTACCTATTAGACATATTAGGTTATTAATCATCATGTTCACTTTTCATTAACACATGTATGTATATGAATGTAGTTAAATGATGGAAGATTATATTTTTACAATGTTCACTACTCTATAAGAGTATCTATTTCTTCTCATGGTTTTTAAATAATAAATTACAACTCAACCAATATAAAATAATCATATAGTGGTTAAAAAAATATTGAGAGTAATAATTCAATTGATTCCAAGCATAGTTAATTGATAGTTATTATTTCAAATGTCCTAGATGTTTTATTATACATTCTATAAAGAATATCACTTTCTTATTAATTTTTTTACATTAATAAATCCACCATCATATTGATAACTTTTTTAAGTCATAATGATTCCTTGATCGTCCACTAACTTCTTCACTTAGTACAAAAATATAAAAAAATGATCTATTCTTATTCATCATTATAGAATGAAAAATAACCTCTTTATTTATATTATTCTTTAATAATAATTATATTGAACTATTTATCATTCTTCATGATTTTAGTTTGATATTTTCATATCTTACATGATTCACAAGACATGAGTTTGAATATAAAAAATGATTGTTCATAACAACATCAAAAAAATTTCAAATTCATTAGTCTGATTGATATGAATGTTATAATGGAATAAATATATTATAATTACTCAATAGAAATATCAACAAATATTGTTTTATCTATTTATTTTCAATTCTTATTGTCGGAAAATGTTGAAACATATGAATCCAATATCACATTTAAAATTAAATCTTTCTATAATGATCTTTCACAATATCGTGACACTAAAATGTATATATATGTATACTGAGATTCATCCAATTTTTATCATCCATTATTTTTCAAAAGCATGGAGAAATATTGTTAGGTATTAACATCTCAATAAATCTATTAAATCAAAATGTTGTTTAAAATTCTTCAAAACAAATCTCATCATCACATAAATAAAAAACAATCAATACTGAATGTGATGTTAAATTACTGAATTTGTTTCAGGGAAATTTCATGAAATAACAATAATCTATATATTATATTTTATTATAAATTCACATAATATGTAAATATATATATATATATATATATTATTTTTTGATACTATTATCCATGATGATACCTTATAAAACTAGTGCATTTACTTCAAACTACACAACTAAGTGAATTCTCTTATAATTAAATACTCTTCAAGCATTATAATATAATATTCGTTAGGGAAAACATAATTTTTTATTAGTGTAATAGACAAAATCATCTTCATGAATAAGTGAGTGAGTTTTTCTATTAATCATGAAATGAAGGGTATGATATCTCATTTATTATTTGTATAAGCACATCAAAAATACATAATGTACATTCTAGGATCATTTCATTATGAATATTTTCATGAGTGGTATATAAATGTAGAATAATCAAAGGCCACATTAATATTTTCTCTAGATAAAATTGTGAAAGAGTATTAATTATTCAATGGATCATGGAATAAACATCATAATAATCACATAATTGAGTGTGTTAATCTACCCATATTCATGTAACAATGGGGGCTTGTAAAAATCATCCATTCACCAAAGTAAAAAATATATTAATGCTCATATTCTTGGGGAAGAATTGAGAGCACTCAATGTGTCATGAATAATAGAAACATTTTATTCATTGAATAATTATATTTATAGTCTTGGATATCTATATCTCATATAATTTCTATTGAGCTATATGGGTGAATTTTATATCATGTCAATGTAAATATTCAAGTCCTCAAGGATAGAGATATTTAAAATATTTCAACTAGAAATAGATTATTTTTTATATTTAGATTATAGTGGTGGGATTTTTGCAATTAATTCATCAAGTTAATATCATTATTAATAAAATAAAAAACAATTCATTAATATAAACCTAACTATGAAAGAAAAACACATTGTAACTCTCATTGAACACCAAATGATTCATATTATTCCTACATATTAATCAATATAAATCTAGATGGACATATTGAGCACTAATATTCCATTAATATACAATCAAGTGATCATTTACAATATCATGAAATCCAATTCATGATATTCTCATTAGAAATGGTATAATTTCCTCCTCTCATATAATTATACACTACCAATCACATCGTGGTAGTCATTATAAATCTCTTAATTTCATATGATTATCCACAATTTGTTTTAGCAATGATTGAAAATCAAAACAAAAAAAGTGACCTTGTTGAAAAAATACACCATAATTGACTTAGGGTTACATATAGGATTAAGATGAAATAGATTTTAATGAATGTACAAGATTAGTTCAGTCATGAAACTCAATTAATTTTAATATCATCTTAACTATGGGGATATCATTACGTGAATAGTTTCCCACATAAATTATTCAATCGACCGAGAAACACTTTGTTTATTTCAGAAATCCATATTCCACCATCAAACTAAAACTAGGTAAAACACCAATAAAACATATCACACAACATATTTTATGGACTGACATTATCTCCCCTATGCATACCTTAGGAGAAATAAGGATGAACTATACAATCCACAACATGCATATTCTATTGACTCTGTACCTTACACATCCATAGTAGTTGTGATGTTTTTCTCCCTCATGTGGTTGACGTACAATCCTGGAATTTTATGGATGAGATGGAAATATAAATTTCTTCACAGGTTAGTTTTTTTATCAATTAATCTGTGATAACACATAATGTAAATTGTTATTATATAATATTTATAAACACAAAAATTCCGAGACATATACACAAATTTCATCTTCAAATTTTCATATAAAAATTTTCATCGCCAAAAATAATATTCATTTCCATGGACATCATATATTCTTCCCCTAAGAATAATTAAAATCTATGATTTAATGGGCTCCAATATCTGTCATGGACATTATTTAATACTAAAATATTACATAGCTATAAAAATGGTATCTCCCTTGACCTCATTTTGAATAAGAAAATAAATAAAGACAATTTGATGGTTTATTTACATTATTTATTATTGGGTGAATTGTTTCATTCTATTGAACATTTTTAAACATTTCATCAATAATTAAAGAATGTTCCAAAATAATTAATGTTATCAAATAAATATCTTCACATAAACATCCTTCCAAAAAATAAAACATTACTATATTCATGTCATTAATTTATCTATGGTGTATAAACATGGATATCATTCATGGGAATCAGGAATTATTCTCTTCTATAAAATGATTTCATTTTAACGTCATCAACATATTTTCATTATTGAAATATTTAAATTTCATTGGCCTCCATTTAAAACCAATAACAATATTTGAATAAAATACGACTCATTAATAATGTGTGATCTTTAAGATAATGCTTGGTATTTTTTGGACCATTAATATTCATTCCAAATTTGTATTCATGTATATGAATTCCCCAAATTTTCATTACCAAAAACTATATTCACAAGTTATTTTTCTTATTGATATGGAATACAATTTTTTTAACAGAAATGGAGACATGAATTTTCAACCCAACTGGTGCCCCAAAAATTTATTAAAATAAAATTTTTTCAAAACAAACACGAGGTGTAATGAGTTTACACCAACCCAAAAGAGAGAGTATAACAAGTAGATAAAACAAATAATCCCAAACACATATTGAAACAAGTGCGGCCGCTCCAAGCGATCTCCAAGGAAGGGGACGTGCAGGAATGTCTGTGACATAAGAGAAACACATTATCCCTTATTTAAATATAATTTAATGTGATTCATTCTTATTACAGAAAATAAGATGATTAAATTGATAAGACAATGTGGAAATTTAAAAATAATGATGAATCCTCATGAAATGAAAACTCAAAATATTTTGTTCTAGGGTTTTTCAATATTTTATTGGATGAGTATAATTTTTCATATAAAAAAATTTATTATAATTATTAATCTTAAAACTAATTCACCCTCTTTGAAAAATTGATCAAAAATAATCCCAGTTCAACATGAAGGTTTGTGGACATGGATAACATCCACACCTCAACATATCGTATATCAATTTTTTATTAAATTACCCTCAAATTAATAATTTTGAGTAATTAAAATAAAAAATGTTGAGAGATTAATAAAAATATAACTTGTTCAAGAAATTAATCACTAGGAACCTTACTAATAAATTTGATTGAAACTAATTGAAAAAACGATTATGTATGAAATTTAATCCTCCATCCTTTTTTTCCACCTTAGGGGAAACAATCCAATAGGCTATGAAATTATGAATATATTCAATAATGGACATCAATATGTTTCGATTTGGATAAAAAACATATATAGATCTTCAGAATCTGTATTTCCCAAAAATAAAAGTTTGAAAAGTTCACCAATAATGGTCCTTCTCAATAATTATTCTTCAAAATTATTATTTATAATATCAAACCCTGGTTATATCTTAATTATCATTATTTACAAGTATATTAAATTCAATCTAAAATATTTATCAAAGATAAAAATGTATTATATTTTTATTTTAATAAAAATTAAATTTCGGGGCATGGTTGATAAGTTATTTAGATTTTCTATGATGAATTGGAAACACTTTACACTTATCTAGTCCACAGTAAGAAAATACTTCACTCTAAATTCCATTCACTATAATCAAAAAATAATTAAAAATATTAATAGAATAAGGTGGATAATTCTTTGATTAAAAAATTTAAAGAAAGGCATATATTGTTCATTCAATCATGTTTCTCTATCTCATATATTATTCATGTTTTCAACTATAATTCGTTATTATAATTTCTTTTATTACATAACTAATCACGTCACATTCACTTGTACATTATGATTAGGATTTTTCCACTTAAATGCTTTAATGGTTGATGCATTCTTAGTCCTTATAGGAGTAGTTATTTTTTAGAATAAAATTTAAACATCCTTTTAAAAGTGTAAATATTTGTCATGTATCTCACACATATCATAATTTACAAAAATATGTCACTTTTGATAACAAATTATCATTAAATTTTTATCCCTCATAATGAATATTTTCTTTTATACAATGCTTATATTTTTGACCTCCTATTTTGTGCATTATCTCATAATCTTATTTCTAGATTACTGATATATCATTTTGATCAGTGGTATACTTTTTGGATTTTCTACATGGTTTATTTTTTGTACTATAATGTTTATTACTTCTTCGGAAGAATGATATTATCATTAACATCATGTATTTAGAATCAATTTTCCTATTATCATTATTTTTTAACATATATTCAAAATTTATATTTATTTGATCTTTAGTTTTTCATCCCAAGTATAATTGTCCTATTATAATTTTTTTTATTATTTTCACATTATCTTTGGATACATATCTAGATTATCATTCACCAAAATTCAACCAACTTCTATTGCATACATCATATTAATATTTGATCATTTCAAATATATTTTATGTTCTCAGTTTTCAAATAACCTATAGTTGTTTCTTCTTCATCTATGTATTTCGCCAATATGATACATGGATCCATTGTGATTTTTATTAAAATGAATTGTATGAAAAATTAATGAAGAATAATATAATTGGTTATATCACAAAAAATAACCTAGTTAACATGATATTATGATTTATTCTATAATTTTTTTTGGTTCTTCATCATATATTATTTGGCACTTCATGGGGAACACGATTCCAATTTGTTTTTTATCCACTAATATCATTAAGGTAGTATTATCATTACCTTTAATAATTAATACTAATATTAATTATGTCTTCAATCATGACTATTTATTAAAAATAAATTGGTACTTTTTTAAATAATATAATTGATAAAACCAATTTGATAATACCTTCTTCAGATAGATCATTGATTTTATTCATTATCTTATCATCACATGTTGGAGGTATATCAGCCATAAAATCCTCCAATTAGCACTAAGTCAAAGAAGCAACATAATTATTCTTTTATGAATACTAATTATGTTTCATCTCATAATTGGGTAACAAAACATAAAATTATAAACATTTCATTGGGTGAGATTTTATTTAATTCATTAATCATTATAATATTTTCATAATAAAACATCACAATTATTATAAAATTTTCTATATATGTATTAAAATTGTTTTTTTAAAATTTTTTTTAATTTCATTGAATTTTTCTTCAAAATGTTAATCTTATACATAAATTTTTATTTAAAACTCTTATTCAAAATCATGGATATTCATCTATTATAAATATTTATTTTATATAACCATATATTAAATGGATTTGTTTTTCACCTCTTAAAACATAGAGAATTTAAATACAATTATAAAAACATTGGCTTCATTGTATCTATATTTCATAGAATTAATTATACATTCTATATTTTTTTAATACATCTCAATTAATTATATATATTTTTTATATAAGAGATCTCTTTTTACATGATTTCAAATACCGCACAAATTTTAGAGACTAATTTATTTGGATAAACATACATCATAATTTATAATGCAACTATATAAAAAAATTACATATTATCACAACACTATTGCATGAATAATCTTTAGGGTTGTTGTGGTAAAATATTCCATATTCCTCCTGGTCACATAAATGTCATCAATCGTCTATGGTATAAAGACATTCTATCCCCTTTTTAGAATCATGAGAAACTATCTCTCAAAATGAAAAGGTTTATTTTCCTCAATTATTTAATGACATGGAGTCATTAATGATTACTCTATTTTATAAAAGAGGAACATTTTATTTAACATTATTTTTTATTTTCTAATCCTATCTATCATAGTTTTTATAGAATTATATTTTTTCCCAATGATGACTAAAGCATAAACAAAACACCACATAAATAAAACAATAGGAAAAAGATTTAAATATTAAAATTAATATAGAAGCAGTTAATAATCCAATATAAGGAAACCACTGTTCTAATACAAATTTATGGGACCACACCAGGATATAATCAACATTGAAAAATGTGGTTATTTTTTATAATTTCTTACATTTTATTAAATTTTATAGATATAAATATTATATTTGATATTTCCATGATTTAATTATATTTTTTCTATATCACATATATATATATATATATAAATTCAGTAAAATGTAGAAACTAGATATTTTTATATGCTTCACAAATCAATAATGGTAGCTAGCCCATATCATGGTTTAGAATGAATCCAATAAAACACAACTACTAGAAAATAATCTATTCATGATTGAAATTGAAATATATAAAACCATTAAATTATTTTTCATTATATTCAAATGAATGGGAATGTTACATCTCTCGATTTATTATTTATAGTGTATCTCATGATATCATTCTTATTCTTAATGAATAATTGTACACCCAATAAAAATTTCTGCCGGATATGATTTTTTTTATATCACAGTGAATCATTGTTTATCACCTAACATATTAACATGTTACCTTTATAGTAGTGATAATCAGACAACTATTATACATCACAACATATAACTAAACACCACAGCTTCGTCAACTACTTATTTAGTAATGAACATAATTCAGTGGTTATCTTATTTTTCTTCTTCAATTAAAATTAAATTCTATCATTCATATGAACACAATGAAATATTTTAAATATTTGAATGATACATATTTATTATATCATTATTGAAATATATAATTATTTTTTATAAATTACATTAATGCTACTATATAATGAATAACCCCTAATTACATGATAAAAATATAAAAATTGATTAATATATTAGTTCTTCTTCTCTTCATGTTTCTTTAAAATATTTATTGAACTCAATCACACTAACTTTTATAAATTTACTCATCGATGAAAGAATTATTAAAATAATACATTGTTAAATCATATATGAAATCCACTAATATTGTGATTCACATTAAAGTCTAACCATAAATAATGTTTAATATGAGATTCATAATCAGTGATGTTCTCATGAAGTTTTTCTTACTAATTTTAATTAAAATACAGCCTCACAAAATTAACATGAAATAAATAATTCACGCTATTTCAATTTCATGAAACATTTTTATGGAAATATTAGGTAAACCCTTGAATATATGTTGTATCATAATGTTATTATTTAATGTGGTATATATATTTTTTATTTATGGTTTCTATTCAACATCACATTTATATTTAGAAAACATATTCATATTTTCAAACTTTATTATGGGACAATATATTACTAGATTCATAAAATAACTATTATCCATGTCATATTTAGTATTCTTAATCATCCAAACCACAACTGATGAAATATTTATCCTGAAAATATTTCACCACATAAACCCATGTTAGAGTGGTTCTTGGTACTAGAAACATGATAAATATATCCCACATATTCCTCATGTAATATTTTATTTGAAAACTCAATGTCCTTTTCTCAACAGGTTATTCATCAAGATCATCATGTGTGATAAATACATGTTGAATACACACAATTATCAATTTTATTTTCACAATTATTTGTCATTTTGTATCACTTGTTTACAATATTTTACAACTAAAATATTCAACATCACATTATAGAGTCTATGTAATTCTCTATCTTCATGTAGCTTAGGAGACCCACGATACTCTATTACTCGGGAAAGTGGGAATTATAAGAATTCTTTTGATTCTGAGATAAAATGTCTTCTCTCAATGAGTCATGAATATATGACGACTCTTAAAATTATATGATCACTACATGTAGTCCTCAACCAACATCTCATTTCAACTCTTCACTATCATTGATTGAAAAAATATTAATCCATGTCAATGATAATATTAAAATACATTAATTTCCCAGTAATTAAAATATTCCCCAGATTATTTATTTCCTTGTTGAGTGACATAGATAAAAGTAAAATATTAATGAAAAAGTTAAAAAAATATATGAAATAATAATATAATGGCTAATTGTGTCAAAAATAGAATCTAATCAATGCATAGACAATATGTTTTAACACAATTTATACCCCAATATTTTCTATTTTGTAAAAAATATTCATGAATGAGCTACTAAATACCCATTTCAAATTAAACTATGACATTGCAAGACATGAAGGTGAGAAATCATGATATCATGAAATCAAATTCATCTTCTTCTTAGTATAATATGTTCTATGTTATTCATCCATATCAGAAACCCTAATTTCTCTAGTATAGTTACTGTTAGATATACATTAATATGTACATAATATATGATAATATATAAAAAATGATATATTTATTTCACGAATTAGATAAAGGTATTATTATGATTGTATTAAATATGCATGTTATAAATTAAATTTATGAAAAATAAATTCATTTCTCTGGTATAGTTTCAAATGAAATTTCATCATATAATTAATTGATTAGATGAAATCAATATTTATGGAATGCAATTTAATGTATTGAAAAAAAAATTAGAATCCATTTATTTGGACAAATAAATATGGATAATGTGTTTCATTTAATATAACACATCGTCTATGAAAATATAATGTTATGTAATACCTCCAATTGGAAGAAAATAATCATAATGAATATTCTCAATTCCCTCTACCTCAAATAAAAAATCCATCATTTGAGGAAAATGTACTAAAACAACATTAGAATTTGGGTATCCTCATGATAGGATCATTGATCAATTGGCTTCTTTTCCTGCCGCTTTGGAGTGGTACTAATTTTCACTTCATCATAATCATTATCAAGCACTCGCGTTCACCTAAGAAAATGATGATTTTTGTTTTTAGAGTTTTCTAGGAACACCATTATACAATTTCATTATCAATTAATTTAGGTAGAAATATCTTCCATCTTATTGGTAATATTTAACTATATTCAGTTATATGAAGACAATATAATACCCATTAGTGGTATTATAGATTAATATTTTAATAATGAAGCAACAAATATTTTATTTTATGGTAAAAACATTTTAATTATAAAATTATTTTTTCAATCATGGAAATAAAAATGAAAATATCACATTTAGTAATCATGATTATGAAAATAAATAATAAAATAAAATTAATCAAGGAAATTAATTTTTCAATTGAATAATATATTTTGAAAAATATTTTTAAATAATTAAAATTCCTTTTCGAAGTATTAATATGAAATTATAAAATTATTTTATTAATATAATAAATATTAAATTAATTTTTTTATTGAAAATTAATTTTTTCAAAAATAATAACATCTAAAAAATTAAAAGGCATAAATTATGGTATAGAAAAAAAATTATTTAACAATTTTATGTTTTCATTTATACAAAAAAATAAATAACATTTTAATCAAATTATATTAAAAAAAATTTGTAGGAAAATTGATTTATCAAATATTTATAATTCATAAAATATCATAAAATTTATACTTAATCTAAAATATGAATGATATTATATAGAAATGAATATAAAATTTTCATATTTTATTATAAACTAGAATGTTTTTATAACAATATTCTATTAATGAATAGATTATAAATTTATCATATTTCGCTAATATATAAACTCATTATTTATTAAAATTCAATAATATTCATGTTTAGTTATTTATTAAATATATAAACATTGGATAATTTAAAGGCATTTTAATTGGATATTATTTTAACCTCACTGTCCATTTTTTGTAATATTCATTAGAAAAGTATAAATAATAATTATGTATATAATATTTTAATTATTTAAAAAAATTTAATTATGAAAATTGAATTGTAAATTGGTTATAAATCATATATTATTATATAATAAAAAGTGAATTTTATATTGTGATAGATATGAAATAATTCATATTGTATATATTGTTATGAAATTATTTTAAAAACTATAGAATCTTCATAATGTTAATTATTTAATTATAATAGGGTTTTTTTATAATTTAATTAAATTGTTCACATATATTTATCTAAAGTATAAATATTTTAAATGGTTCATTTAATTATATGATATTACCTTAGTTTATCATAGTTTTATAATGTTTATATTATGAATAAATATACATAAAATTTAATTTGATTGATTAATTATAGGATACAGCCTGACATATCATGTTGATATTGATATCATAAAATTTAATTTCGTCTAGCATGAAATCAATTTGTATATTATTTATCATATTATAATTTTTTTTGGGAATAGTATTTGCATATCATGTGTCATTCATATCATTAATTGAATTATCACTATAGTAATGTATAATTTGTTAGTTGGAAATTTGGTAAGAGAAAAAACATTCCAAGAGTTTATCCTTTTCTACTATGGTGAATTACATTTGATATGTCTTTCTAGGATTACAAAAGTGGGGTTATTTAATCATATTTTACTCTATTAATTAATGTGTTGTATTCATCTACATTATTCGGGTGATTAATTTTGATGCTCTTGAATATAACTTACATCTATTTTATATGACTAAAATAAAATAGTTGGTTCTGTAGAGAGTTATACATTAATATGTTCTGAATACATTTATTTTCATGTTCAAACATGGATGTAATAAAATAGAAACTCTAAATCTTCCATATACAAAAGGGAATAAGAGCTGAGGATATAATTAGTTCATAAATTATAGAGGTTATGAGTAAAAAATTCATATAATGATTATTAAATTGGTGATACCTTAAATGAATCACCAACTAATAAGATGTTTGATATTAAATCCAAAGAAAATACTTTTTAGTGGTTAGATCATTAAACTAGTTATTTTTGTTCAATATCTAGGTGCAATGGAATTATATTCTGCAAGGATTTAAAAATTAACATAATCATAATTTTCATACCGTGTATTTTTGTTCCATAGTCTGGTTCCCATGGATTGTTCGTGGTTAGATTTTTTAAGAATATTTCTATGGATTACAATAACTAGGAAGTCCTATTGATTAGGGTACTGGAGGAATTGAGTTGAATGAATACATAATATTGTCATCATAAATGGTTATGTACTAAACTATCCAAGAGTCATAATATATTCCATTATTGTGGATCCAAATCAATTTAATTATGTTGTGAGCTAAATTGTCTAATGGAAACATTCTCAAGGGAAATGTAGATATATGATCACTAAATTGATATGAAGTTTTGGAGAACATGTTTTAGTGGGAGAACATAATTTTAGAAAACATAATAATGTTTCAACCATGTGATGTTCTTCTAATTAGCATTTCTGTATGTGTTAAATGTGTCATCTTTTTAAAACTAAACATTATATAATAATGAATGAAATATATACATGGATTAATGGATTTTTTTAAACATTTTACAATATATAATAACACTTATGAGAAATTTAAAAAATTGAAATTCTAATTAAATAATACCCTAAATAATATTAATAGGTTTTTTATGTAATACACATAGGAAAATAATTTCTCAAAACCATTAAAGTGTTTAAAATATTTATTACTCATTATATTTCAAAGAACATATCCTTTGAAAAAACATTTATCGGCCCATTAAAATATTTTGAAAATATACATTTTAATTGTATAATATGATACAAAAAATCATTTTCAATACAATGTTTCCATTGGAAGTATCACATTTAAAGAATGTCCCCATAAGGTTTTTAGATAACTCACCATTTTGAGTCATCTCATTTGAAAATAAAGTTACATGTTTTATTATTAGAAAATATTTTTATCAGGTCTATCTTTCTCATATATAATCCACAAAAAACATTTCAAAACATACAAATAAAATATTCATAGTGGAATATTATATTCACACAAATTAATTATTAAAAACCATCTTTTTAGATTATAACAATTCAAAATTTGTAATGATAATATATAAATAAAAAATAATAATAATTTTAATAATTCATATACTTACATAATTAATTTTGTTTCAAATATTTTCTTAAAATTCATGAAATTTCTTTAAAATCATTAGTGAATTTTCATACCAATAATTCTGAAATATATTCACATAAATAAATGAATGTTTGAACATAAATTTATTAATATAAATTAAAATTTGATTAAAAATTTGGTACATAAAAAAATATTTTTTCAAATTTGAAATTTGAGAATATTAAAAAAATTTATAAAACGTTTTTAATTAAATAACATATTAATTCAAAAATAAAATCTCTTTTATGTATAATATTTTAATAAATTAATTTATCATAATGCAAGAATATTATAATTATTTATGAAATATTTCAATATATAAAATCATAATAACTTCAATCATAAAATGGTTCTAAAATGAAAAAAAACATTAAATTCTTTTCTTATAGAAAAAAAGTTGTTCACATAGAAAATTCTAAGGTATGTGGTTTAAAAAAATTCATTTTTGAAAAATCCTACTATAAATATAATTAAAAGGATTCTATGAAAAATATGTTTTTAATAAATAATCCGTACATAAAATATTAGTTTTGAAATTTTAAATGTATTACATTAAATTGAAAATAAAAATAAGATAAATTAGTTTAATTTTTTGGGTTCCAGTGTATTAATGTGATTGATAATGTGGTTGGAGAAATCATGGGTCACATGGAGGGATTCCAGTAGATGAAAAGTGGATTATTTATTAATTATTTTCTTTGGATCACTATCATGGTAATATTATGAAAATTTGATGCTTTATTAATTTTTTTTTACATTTATATATAAAAAATATATATATTTCATCTTACCCTGTTATTACTTTGGGGAAATAGTAACAGTATTAAATTTTCAATAACGGAATGGTTATTTTTTGTTTGAAGAGATTATTTCATTATATTTCTATATGTCATTGTATAACTAATTACTAAACTGTTGTAATATGTATTTAATATGATTATATATATATATATATAAATTGAGGATCTTATTTTCCTTTCTATAACTCGTTATGAAATTTTAAAACTTCGTTGAATGTAGTTTTCTGTTTGCGTTTCATTGTGGGCCAATGAACTATGAATCATATTTTTAATTAAACCCATGCTATTTTTTTCATTTAGGGTATTCAAAATCATATATAGTTAAATATAGAAAGACTATTAATAGGTTATCTATAGTGGAAAATCATTGTGATGAATTAGTTGAAGTAAAAATGAAGTAAACATTATAGATTGAAGGAAACTGCAAAAATCACATGATTTAGAGGTAAAAGAAGGAACAATGGGTTCGGGATATAAATAATAATACATTGGAATATTTCATATGGGAAATATTTTTCTAATCTCATTTCTATTATAAGAATATAAATTTATAATAAGGTTTATAACACCCACATTACGCAATATCCTGATGATTTTTTTCATTGTTGTGGACTTTAAGAAATGTAAAATTTGATGGATTAATTATCAAGTCAGGGGATCAATGTTGGTAACCAGACACATTGTCACACTTGTATATGGGGATAGGATAACCCGATTGACTCCTTACACACATCTACGAAAACTATGTACCACGAACAATCCAGCAGAAGCTCTAAGAAAATGTCTCTCATGTGCTGCTTAGACTCATCATCCTCCATGGGTTGAACATGATATAAATATTTTGTTTAATGTGAATTTACTTATTGGTTCCCATAAGGAATTATTTTTATAAATGTTATATTAAAATCTATTTATTACCAAATTTATATTAACCATAATCATAATTTTTTTTGTCATTGTGAAATGTATGTAGTAATATAATTTATATTAATATTTTCACATAAAATATTATGATTAATTATTAATATTACCTCTAACTACTACTGTAAAAATAATATTAAACATATTTTGAAAAAATATTAAATCCTTATCAAATTAAATTGTCATGAAATTAAATAATTGTCTTCGTATTTTTTTTTAAAATTTTTTTTTACACTAATACTAAATTAATTTTACAAAATGAATTCTATTTTGAATTCTTATTAGTATATTTAAATGTTTATTTTTGTTTGTGGTCACATTGTATGTGAAATTTATCAAAAAATTAAAATTATATACTAGTATAATTTTTTAAAAAAAATATTCACTAACAGATATAATTTATAAAACATTTTCAAAGTGTAATATTATTTACATTTAAATAAATATTCACATAAAATTTATCTTTTTTTATTTCAAAATTCTATTTCATGATAAAAACAATAGAAATATTTTTTAAATTTGAATATTTACTAATAATAAATTGATTTTTTTCATACAAAAAATCATTGAAGATAATCATAAAACATATCACAGTTCGTTGGAATAGAGAAATATTCCATTTTACCACTCATTTATTAAAAGGAGAATTTTCTTCAAATTCAAGGTATCTATAATAACCTGAGAACCATAATACATGGATAACATAATTACAGAAGTCAATATGTATAAATTTATATTGGGGGGGGGTAATGTTTTTTTCTTGTCATCGATTGACGTGAAACCAATATGGGATTTTATTCAAATTTATATCTAAAAAAGAAGTATGGACCCTGATTGAATTAAACTACGAATATAGATGATAAGAATCATTGTTCACAAAAGAAGTGAGGTGTTGAGGGAGATCCTGGCATTGATTGTGGAAGGATAATTAATGGAAAAGACCCATTGGATAGGATTGGTGGCCCAATGAAAATAGTAATAATGAGGAAGATGAAAGAGGCTTTGCATGGACTCATTTTGAAATTACCATAGGAGTCTGAACATGCATGCATGAGCGGAGAAAATGGGACTTTAATCACACTTATTAAAGAACAAAAGTGAACCTAAAATCCCCACCCAAATACATACACAAAATTCAATCTACTTTCATGTAGGAAATCTCCAAATTCAAAAGTAGTGGGCCACTTGTCACCAAAGTCTTGGTGGGAATCATTAAAGACTTTGGGGTTGTTCCAAAAAGTCATCTTTAAGGATATATTGTCCCCTAAATCCATGGACATGTGTAATAAAAAGTCAAAATCGTGGGATAGGATTTACACATTTGGGAGAAAGGTAGTTTGACATGTATTCCTATCATTCGGCTATAAATAACCACCTTTTGTATCCCTTGAAGGTTAATTTAGAATTTGAGTGTTTATTAGCATAATTATTCTTTTGTTTCATATGTTACTCGGTGAATTCAAGTAAGTCTTATCAAATGAGTGATCAACCTTTGGCGAGGTTTATATTTAGAGTTTCATTGGAAAAATATCCTTGGGGTCATAATTGATCATCCCCTATCCAATTTATTTTCCATCCATTTCTTTAAATTTCATTTTCCACTCCTTCCATGGCTTGTGTTTCTGTATTTTTTTACATGAAATACCACACTCACATATAGTAACTTATCATTTAGTATTAGAGGTAGGGAATGATAACCAGGTTTATTCATATTTATATTTCTCCCATCTTTTTTTCTTCCAATTCTTTTATTTTTGGCCATCACCAATTCTGGACGAAAATTTCTTCCACATTTTCATCTGCATTTTCTATGATTTTCTGGATGTATAATATGTCATTTTAATATATCTGAATCCCATCTTTCTTCTCGATTGGGAAACACTAACATATGACACAAATATTTGGAGATATTTCCGAATCAATTCTTTCTACAGTTTCACTCATCTGAAATCTAACAATCTCCATGGCGTTTTTCCATTTGAGTTTGAAGTTCATGATATCTCAACCATTTATATCATTACAATAAGATTAGTAAATCTTTTCATTTTTTGTAATTTTATCACCAAAAGTGAACTATTTGTATCTCAATTCATGTTTATTGATTAGAAAAAAAAGAAGAGTAAATATCAGAATAAAAAATAAAATAATTCATTTTCTCATTTGAAACATTGATCTCTCTAATAAATAATAAATTTGATTGCATTTTTTATCCATCATCTTCTTTCCTTCATCCATACCCAACCTTCTTCTATAACTATTTCCTTCATTTACCTCCCATATTCCTTGGAATGCATTGATTCAACCCTTTTTAAAATTAATGATTTTTCATGATTGCCAGGAGTTGATTGCTTCTATTAGTTGTCTTCTTGATTGTATTTAAGAACATGTGTACGAACCATATTTATGTGATAAAAAGTGTGAGGAACCATTTGAGAGTAAAAAATAGAGACTAAGAGTGTGTACAGAATTAAAAAAATGGTAGGTGAGGGAGAAAGAAGTGAGATCGACAATAAAATTTTCATGAAAGCGGTCGCTGACTAGTTTACAATATTTAATGCTCGGTTGGGTGATATGAAAAGTTACTCATCTTAAAAGGCTCCAAAAAGGAAAGAAATTCATTATGGTGATTATGAGTACTTTTTTTTGAAGAATCAATTACTAGGTGAGAGAAACATGCTGCATGGAGAGAAAATGACTCAGGAAGCATCAAAGTGAAACTTATATCATTTCAAGTTAAGAGTGACCCATAAAATTATTTAGAGTGGGAGAAAATGGTTGACCATGTGTTGGGACTTGACAACTACTTGGATAAAAAGAAGGTAAAATTGGCATCACATGAGTTCAATAACAATGCCAGTATTTGGGGGGACCAGTTACCAATAAGTAGATTACAAAATGGAGAAAGGTCAATTAGAACATGGGAAGAAATGACGATAATAATGCGAAAAAGGTACATTTATAGTCATTTCTATTTATATTTGAATTTGAGGTTACAAAAACTTGTGCAAGGTTCCAGGTGTGTTGAGCAATAAAACACGGAAATTGAGATATCAATGATTCGAGCTAACTTGGAGGAGGATCATGAAGCATCCCTGGCAAGGTTCATCATTGGATTGAATACAGAAATTAGAGATGTGGTGTATGTACATACCTATATTAACATGGAGGAGTTTCTACATAAGGCAGTGATGGTCGAAAAAAACAATATTCTAAAAGGAGTCATGACAGTTCTCATAATTTTTTAAGGATAATCAAAAAGATCAGAAATCAACTTATAAGTGGAATGAAAGAAAACCAAGAGATTCAATAAATTTTCCAAAACAAAGAGAAGAGGCCAAAAATAATTTCTTCCACAGTAATTCGAAGAGAAAAATAGACACAAATTTCCCATCTAAATATCATGATATAAAGTATTTTAAGTGTCGAGGACGTTGTTATATTGCATCTCAATTCCCAAGAAGAAGATCCATGATTATTTTGAACAATGGAAACACACATAGTAATAAATCTAAAGATGATGAGATTCTATGTTTGGAGGATAGTTTGGATGTAAAATACAAAGAGCCCATACATGGATATGCTTTGGTTGCAAGAATAGCTAATGCACCAAGTACATTCATGGGCTTAATGCACTAGGCCCTTCATTGATTCATTGAAAAATTCATCGTTATCTATTTTGATGATTTATTATTGTATAGCAAATCTCTACACAACCATGTTAAACACATGCATTTGGTGTTTGAGAGAGTTAAAGAAAACTAGATTTATGCCAATCTTAAAAAATTTTTCCTTTTATATTGATTAAGTTTTTTTCATGGCATTGATGTAGGGACGGATGAAATTCGTGTGGATGATGAAACGATCAAATCAATTTAGGAGTGGCCTACACCGAAGAGTGCAACTGAGGTTAAAAGTTTTCATGGATTGGAATGCTTCTATAGTATTTTTGTAAAGGATTTTTCATCCATCATTTCACCTCTTAATGAACATGTAATGAAACATGTGGTATTTAAATTGGGTGAAAAGAAGAAAAATATTTTAACAAACTGAATGAAAAATTGGCCAATGATTCCCTTTTACGGCAACCAGATTTCACCAATGTCTTTTAAATTGAGTGTGATGCATCTGGAGTTGGTATTCGTGTTGTTTTGACTATAGAGTCGCCTACAATTACTTACATTAGTGAGAAATTTAATGTTGAAGCAATAAATTATACAATTTATGATAAAGAACTTTATGCTTTGAAAAGAACCCAAGAAACATGGAAACATTAATTATGGATTAAAGTGTTCATTATTCATTCTGACCATGAATGCCTTAATTATTTTATGTACCTTGGCTTGATTAAATAGAGGTATGCATCTTGGAAATAATTTAGTGAGACATTACCCTATGTGATCAATCACAAAAAAGATAAGGAAAATTTCATTGTTGATTCTCTTTCATGAAGGTAGGCACTTATTACATCTCATCATTCTCGATTTCAAGGACTTGAGTTACTAAAGGGAATGTATGAAAATTATGTATATTTTCACAAATATATACATCTTGTGAAAAACATGGATTTAAAGACAATTAAAAATTCATGGGTGTCTTTTCAAAAGGGATAAATTTTTTATTCCAAATTTTTCAAATCGATAATTTATTATAAAAGAGACTCATGGGGTGGTTTTATAGGGAATTTTCGGGTTCATAAAACACTAGCTACATTGCATGAAAATTTTTATTGTTCGTGCATGAAAAAAAAAGTTTTTTCAATTTGTACTAACTGTGTCTTTTTTAAGCATAAAAGTCCAAGGTTCAACCTAATGGATTGTATTCCCCAATTACCATTCCATCCCACACTTGGACCGACATCTCTAGGGATTTTGTGTTGGGATTGCCTTAATCCCAATCAGGAAAACATACCATATTTTTTATTCTGTATCGATTCATCAAAACGACCCAATTCATTTCATTAACATAATCCAATGATGCTATACATATAGAATATTTGTTTTTTAATGAAATTATGAGATTACATGGACCTCCCAAAACCATTGTTTGTCATAGGGATGTGAAATTCCATAGCCACTTTTGGAGGACATTGTTGAATAAATTGGGAACTAAATTATTATTCTGAACTATTGCCCAACCTCAAACTAATGGAAAAACTAAAGTGGGAAATAAGACAATTTCAACCCTCTTGCATGAAATAATTCCAAAAAATATAATGTTTTGTGAAAAATGATTGACACTCATAGTGTTTTCATATAACCAAGTAGTGCATTCCACTATTAACTTCTCACCTTTTGAGATCATATATGGCTTTAACCCAATGACTCCATTAGATATTAATTCATTACATACTAATGATGTTGTTGATCATCCAAGTGATGAGAAAGAAAACTTTGTTTGTGATTTACCTACCAAGGTGAATGGCATCATCGAAAAAAGAAATTATCAATAAGCAAAGCAAGAAATCTCATGTAGGCATAAGGTAGTACTAGAACCCAGATATTTGGTGTGGGTGCATTCGAGGAAGGAATAGTTTATAGAGAAAAGAAAATAAAAACCCCAACCACAAAGAGATCTTCAATTTCAATTTTTAGAAATAATCAATGATAACACATACAAGATTCACTTTCCTAGTAGTTATGGAAATGTCAGTGCTACATTAAATATTTCGGACCTCTATCCTTTTAAATATTTAGATTCAAGGACGAATACAATTGAATAGGGATGGGATGATGGGAATCATGGTGCACACATGCAGTGATTAGTTGAGGGCAATCATGGAATTTATGGTGAATGTATAATTAATAGACATGCCTCATTGGATGGAATTGGTGGACCAATGGCAAGAGGAATAACGAGGAGTATGAAAGAGGATTTACATGGCCTAATTTTAAAATTATAATATGAGGACCAACATGAATTCATTGGAGGAGTAAATGGGCCTTTAATCACACTTATTAATTCCCAAATTCTAACCTAATAAGCCCACCAAAATACTATCACGAAATTTAATCCACTTGCATGATGGAATCATAAAATTAGAATGTGGTGGTCCCCTTATCTCTAAAGTATTGGTGGGAATCTTCAAAGTATTTGGGGTGGTTTTATAAAGTATTCCTTAGATATATCTTATCCCCTAAACCATGGACATGTGTAAATAATGTCAAATTTGTTGTATAGGCTTTAGAAATTTGTGGGATAGGTAGTTTTACATGTATTCCTCTCATTTGGCTATAAAGAGCCACCTCTTGTACCCCTTGAATGTTTATTTTGAATTTGACTATTTTCTAGCGTTATAATGATTGTTTTTATTGTGTTTTTAGGTGAATGCATGTAAGGCTTATAAAATTAGTGATCAACCATTGCGGAAATTTGTAATTATAGTTTCAAGGGGAAGTATCATTGGGGTCAGAATTTATCATCCCCTATCCAATTTATTTTCCTTCCATTTCTTTTAATTTCATTTCCTCTTCTTCCTTTCCCAGCGTTTCCGTGTTTTTCCCCAACAAATACAGAACTCGGCTACACTAACATATCAATACATTCCCATGATTTCGTCCATATATGATGTCTCTAATGACATGGAGAAGGGACATATGTTTTTCTTTTCTGAAAAAATAATGAAATTTGATGTATTAATCCACATGGATTAACTTTTTTGGTGAATTAAGAAGATGACTATACAACTGTACAAGATTTATATGTTCCAAGTCATGTGGCCTCTTGATTATAAAGACAAAAGGATTATATTATATAAATTTGATTTATTTTATTTATCTTTTTTACATGTATATGTTGAGATATTAATATGTTATATGTAAATCTCTCCATACCCCATTATAACTCAAGTAGCATTGATGTCCCTTTGTAGCTTCAGTAATGTTGATGTTTTTCTAAAGGTGACTCCTTTATGCATCTGTAAAGTAGATATTTGATATTTTATTCTAATGAATATAAGGCTAATATTTTCTCATATTTATGAATTGGTATATGGATAAAAATTTATAAAAATAGGTTTTTAAAAATGAAGATATTTTGTTTAAAAAATCTATCAAAAACAGTTTGGGTAGATTAAAAATGTGTTTTCAACTTATCAATAATGTCACAATGTTATGTTAATTAATGTGGGATATTTATACATGTTGAATAACAATTTATGATATTATATGTTTTAATTTTTTATTTAATATATTCATTTGTAAAATATACTTATGAATTCATTAAATATATATGTGATACAAAAAATTTATATATGATATAGATTTATTTCTGTCATTAGTAAGGGTGATTAACATGAAACTAATGAACTTTACCAATCTTTGACTTCTTGTGTTGGGTATTTACTGTAGGGATTTGGTGATTTGTTTCCCGAAAAAACACATGATGGATTACCCCCATTAAGAGGCATTGAGCATCAGATTGACTTCATTCCCAGTTCTACCATTCCCAACAGGCCAACATATCGATATAATCTGGAAGAGACTAGAGAGATCCAATGTCATGTTAAATAACTATTGAGGAAATGATAATTAAGGGAAATCATGAGTCTATGCGCCGTTCCAGTGATCCTAGTACCCAAGAAAGATGGAAAATGGAGAATGTCTTTGGATTTCTGCACCATCAAAAAAAATAATTGTTTAGTACTATTATCCCATCCCTCGTCATGATGACATGCTTGGTGAATTACATAGGGAATATTTTTTTCTAAAAATTATCTTAAATGTGGATACCACCCAATTCAAATGAAAGAAGTATATGTGTGGGACACTTCATTTATTTCTATGTTCGGTTTGAAAGAGTGGTTAGTTTTTTCATTTGGTTTAACTAATGCACCATGTACATTCATGAGCTTAATGTACTAGTCCCTTCGTTCATTCATTGGAAAATTCATCATTATCTATTATGATTATTTCTTATTGTATAGGTAATCTCTACACAACCATGTTGAACACATGCATTTTGTGTGTGAGACCGTTAAAAAAACTAGCTTTATGCCAATCTTCAAAAATATTCATTTGATATGTATTAGGTTGTGATTCTTGGTTTTGTTGTGGGTTCAGATGCGATTCTTGTGGATAATGAAAAGATCAAAGCAATTCAAGGGAGGCCCACACTAAAGAGTACAACCGAGGTTAAGTGTTTTCATGGATTGTCATGCTTCTATAGCAGGTTTGTAAAGGATTTATCATCCATCATTGTACCTCTTAATGAACATGTAATGAATCATGTGGTATTTAAATCAGTTGAAAACTTGAAATATATTTTAACAAACTCAATGAAAAATTGGTCAATGATTCTCTTTTATGGCTACCAGATTTCACCAATGTCTTTGAAATTGAGTGTGATGCATCAGGTGTTGGTATTGGTGCTCTTTTGACTCTAGGGTCACATCCAATTGATTAATTTAGTGACAAATTGAATAGGGAAGCATTAAATTATTCAATTTATAATAAGGATCATTATGATTTGAAATTAACCCTAGAAACATGACAACATTACTTATGGCTTAAAGGGTACATTTTTCATCCATACCACGAAATCCTCAATTATTTTATTTCCCATGGAATGTTGAATTGGCGAAATGAATCATGGATAGAATTTGTTGATCCATTATCCTATGTGATCAAGCACAAAAAAGGTAACGAAAATGTGGTTCCTGATGCTCTTTCAGGAAGGTATGCACTTATTTATTCTCTTCATTCACGATTACTTGGACTTGAGTTAATAAATAAAATGTGTGAAATTGATGTATATTTTTCTCAAATATGGACATTCTGTTAAAAACATGGAATTAATTAATATTAGAAAATTGATGGGTTTCCTTTAAAGAGGGATAAATTTTCCATTCCAAATTGTTCATATCATGAATTTCTTGTAAAAGAGACTCATGGGGTGGATTTATAAGGCATTTTGGGGTTCATAAAATTATAGCTACATTGCATGAACATCTTTTACTGGCAATGCATGTTAAAATATGTTATTTCAATTTTTACTACATCTGTCACTTGTAAGCATGAAAATTCTAAGGTACAACCTAATGGATTGTGTTCCCCCATGCCCATTTCATCCAATCCTTGGACTGACATCTCTAGGGATTTTATGTTGGGATTTCCTTTATCCCAATCGAAAAAAGATACCATATTTATTGTTGTGTATCGATTCTGAAAAATGGCCCATTTCATTGCATGCTCAATAACTAATGATGATATACATATAGTAGATTTGTTTTAAAAAGAAATTATGAGATTACATGGACTTCCCAAAACAATTGTATGTGATAGGGATGTGAAATTCAATAGCCATGTTTTGAGGAAATTTTGGAATAAATTGGCAACTAAATTATTTTTCTCAACTATTGCACATCCTCAAATTGGTGGGAAAACTAATGTGGTGAATAAGTCAATTTCTAACATCTTGCATGCAATAATTCAAAAAAAAAATAATGTATTGGGAAAAATGAATGACACTCATTGTGTTTTCATGTAACCGAGTAGTGAATTATACTATTAACTTCTCATATTTTGAGATTTTATATGGATTTAACCCAATGAATCTATTAGATATTAATTCAGTGCCTAATAATAAAGATGTTGATCTTGTAAGTGATGAGGAAGAAATTTTTTTTCGTGATTTACATGACAAGGTGAAAGACAACATTGAAAGAAGAAATGAACAATATGAGAAACAAGCAATCTCATGAAGGAATATGGTTTTACTAGAACCCATAGATTCTGTGTGGGTGCATTTGAGGAAGGAAAGGTTTATAGAGCAAAGAAAATCAAAACCCCAACAACATAGAAATGGTCCATTTCAATTTTTAGAAATAATTAATGATAACACATACAAGATTGACATTCCCAGAAGGTATGGATATTTCAGTGCTACATTAAATTTCTCGGACCTCTCTTCTTTTGAATATGTAGTTTCGAGGATGAATCAAATTGAAGTGGGAGGGGATGTTGGGATTCATGGTGCACACATGTAGTGAGAAGTTGAGGGAAATCATGGCATTGATTGTGGAAGTAGAATTAATGAACATTCCCCATTTGATGGTATTGGTGGACCAATGGAAAAGGAATAATGAGGAGGATGAAAGAGGGTTTACATGACCTCATTTTGAAATTACAAGAGGAGGACCAACATACATGCATGAGAGGAGAAAATGGGCATTTAATCACATTTATTAATGCCCAAATGTGAACCTAAAAGGCCCACCCAAATTCTTTCACAAAATTTTATCTACTTGCATGAAGGAAATATCCAAATTAAAAAGTGTTTGGCCTCTTGTCTCTAATGTCTTGGTTGAAATCTTCAAAGTATATGGGGGGTTCCAAAAAGAATTCTTTAGTGATATCTTATCCCCTAAAGCCATTGACATGTGTAAACAATGTAATATTCTTGGTATAGGCTTTAGACATTTGTGGTATAGGTAGTTTTATATGTATTCATCTCATTTGGCTATAAATAGCCACCCCTTGTACCCCTTTAAGGTTAATTTCGAATTTGAGTGTTTTCTAGAATTATTATTTTTATGTTTCTTGTGTTCTTAGGTGAATGCATGTAAGGCTTTTAAAATGCGTGATCAACCATTGTGGTGCTTTATAATTATAGTTTCAAGGGGAAGTCTCCTTGGGGTCCTAATTTATCATCCCCCTTCCAATTTATTTTCCATCCATTTCTTTTAATTTCACTTCCTCTTCTTCCTTCAGCAGTGTTTCCGCGTTTTCTGCCAAAAAAAAACTGCACTCTTCTACTGTATCATATCAATTCATTCACATGATTTCTTCCACATATTATGTCTCTAATGACATGGATAAGGGAAATATATTTTTCTTATCCAAAAAAAGAATGAAATGTGATGTATTAATCCACATGGATTCTCTTTTTTTGGTGAAATAAGAAGATAACTAGACAACTATATAAGATTAATATGTACCAAATATTGTGGCCTCTTGATTACATGAAAAATGGATTATATGATATATATTTGATTTATTTGATTTATCTTTTTTACAAGTACATGTTGAGGTATTAATATGTTATATGGAAATCTCTCCATACCCCATTCTAACTCAAGTAGCATTGATGTCCAATTATAGCTTCAGTAGTGTCGATGTTTTTTTCAAGGTGACTCCTTTATGTATCTATAAAGAAGATATTATATATTTTATTATAATGCATATAAGGATAGTATTTTCTCATAGTTACGACCTGGTATATGGATAAAAATTTATAAAAATAGGTTTTAATAAATAAAGATAGTTTGTTGAAAAAATGTAACAAAAACAGTTTGGGTAGATTCAAAAAGTGTTTTGAAGTTATCCATAAAGCCATAATGTTATTTTAATTAATGTGAGATATTTATAAATGTTAACTAACAATTTATGGTATTATATGTTTTAATTGTTTTAATACATTCATTTGTAGAATATACATATGAATTTATTAAATATACATGTGATAAAAGATTAATATATGATGTAGATTTATTTCTCACATTATATTTTATTATTCAATAAAATCCATTGTGAATTTTTTATTTTGATTGAATATTAATTTAATTGGATTATATAAGTAGATGAAAATAAGAATAAAGTAATTTTGATACTTAAATATAGAAGTATCATTCGATATAATGAAAAGAGTCCACGATGGAAATATAATGGGATGTGATCCCCCATAGTGAAAATAATGAATTTTAATAATTTCATTCAATTATATATTCCTCACAAACCATTATTAATCATCGGAGATGAAGGAAATAATAAGCGTTAATAATTGTTTCCTCATGATATAATTGAGTATCCATTGGTTTGTATTCCCCCACCCTTATAGGTAGGTTTATTTTGTTCATGGATTCATTTTATTTTTAAATCATCCTCCTTCCCTACGGAAAAAGAAAACTGATGCTTTTGTAATTTTCCAATAATAATGTTTTATATTTATTATGCATTGATTCTTGATGAAAAAAATTCACTTGTTTTAGATATCTTATACTCTAGTTGGTATTAATTTGATAATCTAAAACCCATTGGGTTCTTTTTATAAATATTAATTTCTCATATGATAATCCACATCTAAATTGTGGGATATATTAAAATCAGATAACATTATCGAAGAATACAATGATGAATAGAAAAAATAAATTGTATTTAGGGTTTCTAATGGTTGAACATGATGAAAATTTATATGGATGGATTATATAAGTTCGATCGTGCTACATGTATAATTTCTAAAACATATATATTATGGGAATAGTATTACATGCAATTTTCCCCACATTAATCATTCATATAGTTGAGAAGCTATTTATAAATGATCACATCCCTACTTTACCATCGAGCTGGTAACATGAATGGACGCTAATGAAAATGACACACCACATATGGGATGGGTCTTTCAATTCTCCTACATTTTACCTCATCTGAAGCTAGATGCTACTACGAGTATACTCGCCATGATATTTCAGGCCCACTCTATCATTGACTATCATATTAGATCTAATATTGAATTCTACCACATATTTGAGGACTTCTAGAACAATGGATTTATTCGTGGGATCCATATTGGGATAGGGTGTCCAATTTTTTCCTTATTACATGGAGAAAGTATTATCTTTAAAATTTTATCTTATATGTTTCCCTAATGAAAACATAGAATCTTTATATGCGAATTTCCTCTAAATTATTTCATCAGGATGAATAATATTAACTTTCATTGAAATAACATATTATCACGTTTCTTCTTGAAAATAACTTTTATCATAACATTAAATATCATAAAATGGTCTTATAAAATAATGAATTAATTCTTGAACTATTTAAATGTGTTTCCATGAATATCCATAAGTATATTCAAATAATGAAATAACATTGTATAGATAATCTTCCTTCTTCATTATATTAAACATTACGTCATGATAATTAACAAAGTGTAATGTCTCTTATAATGATAAAAGTAGATTAACAATCATCAGATTTATAAACTTAATGTCTCCATATTAGCATACTCAATATAATAATTATAAAGTATCATATTCGTCATGCGTTCACCAAATCAATATTCACATTGTTATCAGTCATGTTCATCATTAATTCATTAATTCAAAACATCATTTTTATCACTTCTTGTACATATTAACATTAAATAAATATTTATATTTCAATATAAATAATTTATAACTAAAAATATTCTTCGAAAACAAGTACATATCCCTAAAAAATAGGTAACATCAAAGAGGTAGTGTCAGTGTATTTAGTGTGAATGGATTGAAATGTAATTATAGAAATATTTAAATATAAAAAAAATTCAGGTTTATATCGTTTGTAGTGAGAAATATTTCAAAGCTATCATAGGTTATTTTTAAAATTACTTCACCCAATAATAATTTTATGTATTTATTTTTCATTTTTAAGAAAATATTTATTTTTTCAAACTCTTTATTAAATAAATTTAACTTTACATTTTGTAATAATTTATCAAATAAAATTACATAAAAAAATTACGGTAACATTTAGCAAAATTAATGTGTAGCTAATGAAATCTTAGTCAAATTTCTATACGCCACTCATATTTAAATAATATTGTGGAGTACATAATCATTTAATTATAAATCATTTCACATAAATTAAATTAATGTAATTTTTAGAGCTATATACAGATATTGACATTAAATACATCAATATAGGTATGAAATTAGAATATAAACACATTAATTATCAATGGTTTAGTATTATTAACCATACAATTTTTTGAAACAATAAATCCCCAAAAAATATAAATTTTAAAAACTTAAAAATTAATTTATTCCATTTTTATACTATTTGAAGAATATGTAAGTGAGATTTTTGAATGAATTTTAGGTAATTTCACCACTAGTAAAAAATTTAATTATGTTATATTTATAAAAATAAATTATTTTTTATAAATAAATATTTATATTAAATCATAATATCATATCATATATATGTGTACATATAAGAGAAATATAAATCAATAGTGTTTCATTTATGATTTTTTCATTACTTAAAATAATGTTAAGTTTTTATTAAAATAAATTTTTTTGTAAAATTATATATTTTAAAAAATATAAAGTTATTAGAGAAATTAAACTCATATAATGATATATTGGTTGGTTTATGGATAAATTTTATTCCATTTTATTTAGTTTTAACATTTTTTATCATAGTTTACACTTTTATAGGTGATATATTTAATCAAAATTATTATTCATAATCTATGAAATCGATTATGAAATATTTAAGGAATACAAATATTTTCATTCAAAATGTGGAATAAATTTTTTCTGTAATTAATTGTTACAAGTAGGAAAATCAATTATAATAATAATTAAAAAAACACAAACACAACCATCACTTAGAAAATTTTATTCAAAAAAAATCAATTTAATATAATAAAATATTTTTTCAATTTTAATTTTATTATATTTATTATTTTCTTAAATATACATCATATGATATATTTTATAAATATCAAGAACATAATTCATTTTTTAAATTTCATAATTGTATATAATGATTGTTTTATAAACAAATTTATTTTTTACTATTCATTAGAAAATAAGAAAAATGATAAAAGGAAAAAAATGTGCACCTTATTATAATATTAACATGATGGTTCGCTTTATTAAATTTATTTAAATGAATAGGATTTCAAAAAAATTTAGATATTAATAATTATTTTCATCTAATTAATAAATTTCAATAGTTTTTTAAAAATTGTAAATCATAAAATGAAATTTCAAAAAATTTACTACATATTCAATACTAACTAGTAAATAAATGTTTATTATTTAAAAATAATATGTTTATTTTCATAATGTGGTTATTTATATTCTAAATATGATTTTAGCAACAATATTAGAATATATAATTGTTTGTTTGAATGACATTGAATCTTGTTAACAAACTAATCGAACACCTATAATTTATATAAAATATAATATATTCTAATTTATTTGGGTATCACATTATTCCCCCCTTAAATATATTTCACAATAGATATTTTATATATCAATTACATTAAATATATTATCATGATACCATAATAAAATATATTGTTGTTTATGGCCTCAATACAAATTCTATATCATAAGAGGGAACGTTAGTACATCCTACTTCTTTATTTTTAACAACATGTATGTATCATTATAAGACCAATGAGTTTTGAAAACCAAACCATTATAGTTGGGAGATACACTCCGTAGTAGAATGAAGAGATAACATGTCCATTCCAACATATTTGACATATACAATGATTAACTATATTATATTTATTTTCATAATCCATTGAACTCTTATGAAACTCCATATTTATATTTTTAAATTTGTTTGAAAGCACCTACAAGCTGACAGTGATAATCATAATGCGAGATAAATTATTTTGAATTATCAAATGGTTTTAAATTCATTCCCCTTTTTCATTTGGTTTATCTTGAAGACTTTAACGACCTGATCAATTATAAATAATATTTCCTTGAGTATAATTTCCTATGGAAATAAAATACACATTAACTATTTTTTTTTAAAATTACCATTAATTATCATTAGAATTATTAATATAGTCATTGAGCACCCCTCACAGCACAAAAATAAATATATTTTTTTTGAAAATAATTCATTGGACACAGAAAAGTGAGAGGATGGCCTCATAATGTAGACTTGGCCCATACGAATCTCATTTTTTAGATCATATAAAGGAGGTAGAATTATTGGGCCTTCTCTTGGCCAATATCAATTCTATTAGGAATAGGTTAATCTTGAACGGAATCATATACAGGATAAGTTCATGTAAATAGTGTTTACCACCCGGGCGATTTTATCTGAGCTGACCCAAGAGTATTTCACTGTCGCTCACTTTTCCATTAGGTCTTGTGAGGTTATTATAAGAGGATATATAACAAGATATTAGTTACTTATTCTATAATCCATTTTAATAAATAAAATTCATATTTCATCAAATCTTTTATGAGAATAGCCATTCTAAAAAAATGATGATTTTGATAAATTGAATAATCAAGAAAAAATTGTACATTTTAGAAATATAAATATTTTAATATTAAATTAATGTTTTTATTAATAAATTTTTAGATACAATTCCTAAAATTGATTATTATTTTAGTTTATTATTTGTAAATGATTAGGTAATCTATTTATAAGAGTTATATTTTTGATATGATAAAAAACTATATTTTTAATGAATGTTTTTAAGTTATTAATTATTATTGGATATATATTATATAACAAAAAATTATTATTTTCAAAATACTGTTATGAATAATAAATTACTGTAAAAATTTTATGTAGTCAAGTGTAGTTTTTTAAGGTTTATAAATTATTACTGTCAAAACCATCATTTTTAATAAATGTATGTGTTCATTTTACAAGTGAAAATTCATATTATTAGAAAATTATTTAGATAAAATAAATATTATTTTATGGATCAAGTCATCAACATTATCCAATTGTCAAATTTTCACAATTTTTTGAGATAGCCAAATTTTTGGGTAAATTTTAAATACAGTATAAATAAGATATATGTTTTATTCCATCATAATGACCCCAATTTTTTTTAATAAATACTATAATTTGTATACAAGGACCTATTAAGGAGTTACCATTAAAATAATGTTATTTTCTATTTTTTATAATTAAATTTTAACACCTTAGTTAATCATACAAAATGTATAATATATTTTATGATGTTAAATTCATTTCATTAATAATGTGACTCACCTCCACATAACCAAGGAAGTAGTATTTTAACATGATTGGAAATTGGGATTATAAATTATTTTATTCCAATTATCTATGTCCAAAATCATGGGGCAAAATTCGATAAATGTTTGTGGTTTTGAATATTTAATTATATAGATTCTTAAACCAATGTTTGTAAAATATTAATGAATTCCCTTTCACATTTCACATATAATCCCACACAATATTCAACTTATATTAAATAAAAATTCTCGACAAACATACCTATTATGTCCCCCCCTCCCCATTATCCTCCCAATTTATCCAAAACACTAAATAATCCCCACTTCACGCTTCTGAAGTCCCAAATCTAAGGAAGGGTTTCCTTCCATTCTCATTTTTATCCTTTTTCCATATATTGTTACACAATTTTATTTTCAATAAAAAATTACAGGGTATGTTTTCGAACCTCACACATAAATCCCTAATTTTTTTGTATTATGGGTGTCATCTTTCTCTCTCATTAATCACTCCAATAAACACCTATTTCCATACAGAAATTTATTTAGAGTAATTCAATTTATATTCATTCTTCATGTTTCTTTATTATGTTACTCCTTCTATTTCAAAATTCATTTTATTGAGACATGTATATATATGACCCCTTACTTTCCATTTCATGTATATATGATGAGATACCGCTTTCTCCCTCATAATCCTGTTTTTTTTTATATTTTTATGCCATGTAAATAGGTTTCCGTAATTGAACCACAATTTTCCATGAAACTATAATTTTGTTGTGAATAACATGAAAATTAGTATCTCAAGGGTATTCAACATCTTCTATATATACATACTGATTATAGACATTAATATATGTCTTACAAATTACTTTATTGTGAAATATATGATGATGTTGAATGATTCCATGTTATATGATCTACATTGAACAATAGCATGAGACTGAAATGACAATGAAGGGTGCACCCTGATAGCACTCTAATAGATTAGGTAATGTTTAGAATCATGAATCATCATATGGGGAATGGGTTTTAACTGATTGCTTTAATGAAATTTACCACCATGTTGGGAAAATGGTTTACCTGATTCGTTTATATTAATGATTCACTGTTTTATGTTGTTTCCACATTTCCATGTTGTGATATTCATGTTATATCATTCCTTTTTGTTCATGATTCTCTTATAATCCATTTAAATTTATATTTCCTAACATGTATTGTATTATTTATTTTATGAATTTATTATTTCCTTACTAGGATTTATAGATCACACGTATCTAATATATGTCCCAAGGTTTCCCTATGCAATGCATAGTACGAATATATATTGTGGTTACGAAAAAGTGGTTTTCAGTAGAGATATTTTATTTTATGTCTTATGTTGTGATGTAATGTTTTTAATCCCCAAATACACTAGAACTATTGTTCTTCTGGGTGGTATTAAATTAAATTTTATGTAATAAAGCTTGTGATAATGTAAAATAAAGAGAAATGTTCTTATAGTTGGTATCAGAGGATATGATTATTTATTTTTGGGATTAGGGGTATAAGACACTAGTGAAAGCCTAAGCGATACGATTTAGTATAAGAAAATAATCCCGAAATTTTGGTGAGAATAGAGAAAGTGGAATATCTTGAAAATACATCCCTGTCTAGATATGAACAATTAAAGGTATCAATGGAACAAATGTATGCAGTGGGAAAACCCGAAAAAATAGCTTTCAGCTAGACTCAAATGAGAATTGGTGAATGAAAATTGACCTTGTAGAACTATTGATTTGACACTGAATATGCTTCAGTAAATTCACAAGTACAGTACCAAACATTATTAATTGAAAAACGAACCTAAAAATATATTTAAGGAAATATATCAGGGAAAAGATATATTGAAGCCTATAAATTTAAAAATTAAGGAAATAAATTAAATTTATATGTTATTCCTTTTTTTCATTGGATTCCCTTTTTGTGTTGAATAGTTTAAAACACTTACCCCTACTTTTCCATTTATTCTATACAATGGCCTGTAATAGGAGGACATGGGCTAACAAACGATGTGAATATCAATGTGATTAGTGGTCTAATGATATGCCCAATCCAATGTGAGCAGTAATAGAAACCTTTATCACGATACTCTTCTAGTTAACTCATGTTTTGAATATAAACATGGGTCAATAAGAACATCTAAATATTCTATGAATGAACATGTCACAATTGAGAGTGTGAAGAGACAAAGACAACCTACATTCAATGGATCATCTGATCCAGCATTTGTTGAATAATTTATCAACACCATTGAGTGGATCTCCTCCATCCTTCAATGTTCTAAATAAGAAATGGTTCTTCTAGATAATTAGCGTATGGAGGGTGAAACTGAAAAATGGTGGATATTGACAAAGAAATATGAATCCTAAATAAGGTATTGAGGCATTGGAATGGGTGGATTTATATTAAAATTATAATAATTTTCCTCACACCCTATGACTTTAGATTTAAAGGAACATCCTTTCCCTCATAAAAAAAGATGAAGATTCCATCAGATCATTTGAGAAAAACATCACAAGGATTGCATGATACTCATATGGATTTCTTTTTTATCCTTGAAGGAATGGTTGAGGAATTCTTTACTAAGATAAATAGTAGTCTACATAATTCCCTAGTGATTCATGACATTGAAGGCGAAGAGGAAATTTTATGATGTTCCCCAAAAGTTGAACTAGATATCGAAAATTCTTGTGTTTATGATGGGGATAAGAAGCAGAATGAGGAAATTAATTCTGGTGGTCCAATGCATAAATCCAACAGTGCTGCCAAATTCCAGCAACCACCAATCCAATGGTGCGGAATGAAGAACCCTGGAAATTTAATTAAGGCGATGATGAAATTAATTAAGTGTGGAAGAGAAGGGGAACTCTCCAATGATTACCAATAAGAAAAAACAGCTACTGTTACAGAGGAAAAGAATGATCTATTCGACCCTCAATGCATTGATTATTTCAACAACTTGGATGAACCAGGGCACTTATTTAATCATTTCCCTATACTAGGGGTGTTTGAAGGAAAACAATAAGCACCAAGATAGAAATCAAAATATTTTTCCATAACTACCACTGATGAGATTCCTGAAAACAATGTGGTGAAAGGTACACTAGTTTTTAATCAAGAATAGTGATCATACGTTTTGATTTTGGTTATCATCTTTCTTTTATACCCAAAATTTTTATTACAATAATCAAAACACCACCACAAGTTATTGAAATAGAGATGTCAGTGAGAACGACAAATGGGAAAATAGTTACATCCCATGAATATAACTCACCCCCTAACATAATTTATTTAACATCCCAAAGAACCTCATCATACTCACTATAATGCAATTTTATGAAAATAATGGCATGGATTTTCTTCCCTATATAGGGAAAACATAAATTTTTATGATAGGGAAATCACTCTACAAATGGTGGATGAACCTGAAATTACAATCATGTGAAATGAGGAGGATGATTGTTCATTATCACCATCACCTTAGGCATGTATATTACATACCTATGATCATGTGTATCTTTCACATATGATTTAGTATAATAGGGAACTATCATTGAAGACATGCCTATTGTAATGGAATTCAGAGGTGTGTTTCCTAATAAATTTCATGGTCTTCATCCTATAAGTGATATTGAATTCTCAAATGATTATAAAACTATATCATAAATAATATCCAAGACTCCATATAGAATGATTTTTGTGGAGCTTCCAGAGCTAAAGAAACAACTAATGGAGAATCTAGATAATGGTTTTACATTCCCGAGTTCATTACAAAGGAGTTCCCCAATCCACATCATCCAGAAGAATGATGGTTAAATGCTACTTTTTATTTGATTAAAATTAGCTCAACAAAATCATGATACAGAAGAAGTATCATTTTCCATGAACTGAGGACTTAGTTGATCATCTACCTGGACCACAATACTTTTCCAAGGTGAATCCGCAGTTACGATATATACATGTAAGGGTGAAGAAAAAAGATATCCCACTGAATTCATTTCAAACAAAATACATGAACTATGAATTCATTGTAATGAATTTCAGAATCTTTAATTCTCCATAAATCATCATGGAAATAATGAATAGATTCATTAGATATTACCTAATCAAATTTATTGTATTCTTTATAGATGTTATTATAATATACTCCAAAAACGAGGAGGAGCATGAGGTGTAATTAATAACTATACTAGTGACAATATGAATGGATAACCTATTTGAAAATACATCAAGTTTTTGTTCTGGGTAATGGTATTCTCACTATTGGTTCATATAATAAAAATAAGTGGGATATTCATGGATCCATCCAAGAAAAATTCAAATGAAGGATGACAGAGGCCATTATATTTGATGAATAATCATAACTTTAATTGGTTAACTAGACATTATCACTGACTTGTGAGAAACTTCTCAAAATTGTGAAACCCTATTACCAAGCTAATAAAAAAGGGAGTGATGTTTTCTTTGAGATTTGAATGGGAATAGTGTTACATGGAGTTGAAAAGGAGGCTTATCACTAACCCGTTCTCACACTACACACAAGCGGATAACATTTTCTGCTATTTTGTGAGGCCTTGAATAAGGTCTTGGGATGTATGTTGATGATAACTGAAAATGTTGCTACCTATAATTCATGTATATTGAATGTTAATGAGAATAAATCAACAACACGTTATTTAGAATTGGCTGTAGTGGTCTTCGAATAAAAAATTTGGTGACATTAACGATTTGGGGAAATGTGTGAAATATATATGGATAACAAAATTTACATGTATATATTCACATAGAATAAATTGAATATTCACCAATGAATATGGTTAGATATTATTAAAGACTATTACCTCCCAATTCACTGTCATCTAGGAAAAACAAATAAAGTAGAAGATGATCCAAGGAGAATGGATCGAGAAACCCATTAATTTATAATAATTGAGAATGATCAAATAATCATATATTTGGTGAATATAGACATGGAAACCATAAATAAGATACCATCATCAATTCTATAAAAAATTATTTATCTGTTGTCTCTTTTGAAAAGGATAATATATTCCCAAAAAGATTATGTGGGAATTTAAAAAATGTGGAAGCTTTCAAAAAATGGAAATCCTTGGAATTAAATGAAACTAAAGAAGGAATTGTGAGATTGAGGTCAATAATATGCGTTTCATCATATATAATGTTAATTAAATATGTTTTGGAAGGTTCACATAGTTCGAATTTCTTCATTCACCTAGGAAACACAATGTTTTATCAGGGTCTCAGAGAGCATTATTGGCGGAAAAACATGAAGAAGGAGATATGAGAATATACATCAAAGTGCATGTTATGTCATTAATTGATGGAAAATAGGCATAAGTCTAAGGTGATTATAAAACCCTTACCCATACCAACAAATAAATGGGAGAAAATCACCATGGACATTGTCACCGAACATCCAAAGACATCAAAATAAAACAATGATATGTGTGTCACTCTGGATTGTCTTACAAATATTGCACACATTATTTCAATTCTAGATGATTTATCATCTGAACAATTGGCACTAATATACATCAGAGAAGTGGTAAGGCTTTATGGTGTACCAATTTTAATTATATCCGATCAAGATCCAGGATTCACCTCTATGTTCAAGAAGAGACACTACCATGCTCAAATTACATAGCTAACCTTTACTATGGATTATCAACCTCCAAAAAATGGCCAATATGAACAATAAATCCATACACCTAATGATAATTTGAGATATTTCTCAATAGAGATAAAATGTGTATGGGACCAACATTTCTCGTTGGCGGAGTTCTCTTACAACAATAGTTTCCACTAAAGCATCCAAATGTCCCCTTATGATTCCCTTTATTGAAAAAGGTATATAACACTGTCATTTTGAGGTGATGTATGGGAGAAAAAATGTCAAAGTACATAAATTTTTTACGAAGTGGTTGAGAAGGTTATGTCTATCCAGTAACACATTAATGTTTCTTAGAGTCGACAAAAGATCTTTGGGGACAATCTTCAATGAGACCCAGAGTCTAATGTTGAAGGAATTTTATTCCTTTATATATCTTTATGAAAGGGAGTGTTGTGATTTTGGAATAAGGGAAATCTTATTTGAAGGTATATCGACCATTTTGGGATCATTCATCGCATTGGAACAGTGGCATATCGACTAGCACTCCTACTGAACCTATCTCAAGTACATGATGTATTCCATGTATCACTCTTGTTATAGTACAAACCTGATCTATCACATGTACTCAATCCAGAAGGGGTACCGTTGGAAAATAACATATTCAATGAAGAGAATCCGTTGAATTCCTTAGATCATAGGGAAAAAGTTCTACAAAACATGACAATTACCATGAACAAATTTTTGTATATAAACATCATGTTTGAAGAAGAAACATGGTAATTAAAAGATGTGATGAGGTAGAGTTACCCTCATCTATTTTAGTGTGGGAAAATTTTTATTTCAATGGTGAAATTTATTAAGGGGATAAAGTTCTAATGACCAAATCATTTATGAATAATTTTTTTTCATTTTAACATCTTATGGACATAGAAAACACATGCACATTGTTATTACTATTATTGGGTTTAAATTACCATTAATAATCATTATCATTGATGATAAAACTATTTATTAGTGATCACAACACTGATATAAATCTAATGATTTTAAAAAATAATTCATTCGACATAGAAAAAGGATAGGATGACCTCATCTAGTAGACTCAGGTCATACAACACTCATTTTTCAGAGCATTGGAAGGATGTAGTGTCATTGGGATTCTCTCTAGACCAATACCAATCTGAGTTTCAACATTTTATACTTGAACAAAATAACATATCTGAGAAGTTCAAGTTAATAGAGATTACCATATGGGCAATGTTATCAGGGCTACCCAAGAGTCTTTCACCATCGCACATGTTACTCTAAGGTATTATGTATATGTCATAAGTGGTTATGAAACAATGTATTAGTTACTTATTTTGTAATAACTTTTTATAAATAAATTCATTATTCCATCAATTTATTTATGAGAATATTATATCTTAAAAAATTGATGAATTTTATAAATTGATTTATCATCAAAACATGGAACTTCTGAGAAATGTATTCTTTATTATATTAATATACGATTTTTATTAATAATATTATAAAAACATTTATAATAAATAATGATCAAACTAGTTCATTATTTTTTAATGATTAGGTATCTAGTTTGAAAATATTAATATTTTTTGTTAAAAAAAGAGTATTTTTAATGTATTTAATTTAAGGAATTAATTATTTTACAAAATAATTGTTATAAAAATAAAATATTATTACAATGTAACATTACTAATTAATAAATTATTATATAATTTCTATTAATTCAAAGGTAATTTTTATTAAGGATTGAAAACTATTTTTGTGAAAACAAGTAAATTTTTAGTAAATGTTAGTTTTCATTTTAAAAGTGAATGTTCACATATTTAGGTAATTATTTAGATAAAATGAATACTATTTATGGATATAATATTTTGAAATTATATAATGCGTAATTTTAAAGAATTTTCTGAGGTAGTTGAATTTTTTATTTAAAATTAAATACCGTATTAATAAATTATGTGTTTTATAACATCATAATAACCCTAAAATGATGTAATAAGAACTATAATGTGTATTATAGATGAAAAATAGTTTCTTCATTAAAATAATCTGAATTTTGGGTGTTCTTAATTATTTTATAAAGCATTAGTGAATCCTCCAAAATTTATATTATGTTTAATGAATTTAGATCCATTTATTTAATAATGTGAATCACATCCACATAATAATATATAATATTTTTATATGTTCAAAAACTGGATGTATAAAATAATTTTTTACACTCTTATTTTGAAAAATACATGTACACAAAACGGGGTATAGATTGTGGATGTGAGTATTTAAATATATAGATTCTACAACCTATGTTTGTGAAATAGTAATGAATTCCCCTCACATTTTCTATATAAATCCACCCATGATCTCACTTCTATTCTCTAAAAATCATTATAGAAGGTCCCTAATATTTCCTCCACTCTATAGAATCCAATAATGGCTCTCTTGGATATAACAAATCCATTATTCATGCTTTTTCAGTCACACATCCACATAAGGGGTTTCTTCATTTATAATTTTTATCAAGGTTTCTTTATATTGTTACACTGTTTTCTTTTTAATTAAAAATGATGTGATTCATTTAATAACCTCCCCCATAATTCCCTAATTATATTTTTATTATTTTATTCCTCTTTCCCTATAACTAATACTCACATGTACACCTGTTACCATGGTGAAATGTCGTAAGAGTTATTTCATTTCTCCTCTTTATTCAAGATTCATTATTATGTTATGCCCTCTATTAAAAAATTACAAGTTTTTATTCATGTATCTATCTGATTCAATTACATTAAATTTCATTCATATTGTATGTGCAACCCCTTTAACTTTTATTATCCATTATTATGATATTATTTTATGTCATGCCATTAGGCTCCTGAAATTCCACCCCTATATTCTATGCCAAAATAATCATGTAGTAAATAACATGCCTATTTATATATAAATGTTATTAAAAATATTGATCATATACAAATTGATTATAAACATTCATGTAAGTATTCCACATTCCTATATCCTGGAATAAATGAGGATGTTGATGGAATTCATGTCATATGATCTATGTGCCACACTTAAAGAACTGATCGAAATAATTTTGAAGGGTGGGACCTGATAGCGCTTCAATTCATTAGGTAATGTTGAGTATCTTGATACGTCTTATTGGTACAAGGGTTTACATAATTACTTTTAGGAAACATTCCCACCATGTTGTGATATGGGTTTAAATGTTTCATTTATGTTCATGATGTTATGTTTTACGTTGTTTCCATATTTCCATTTAATGTGGATCATGTTATATCGTGGTTTTATGGTTAGGTTTTTCTTATACAACATTTTTTTTCATTTACTTAAATATTTATTATTCTTCAGGTTATTAATTTATTACCCCCTTACTAGGATTTATAGATCACAAATTTTATATGTATGTCATGAGCTTACCTCATGCAATGATATGTATGAAATAATGTTGCGTCCATGTAAAATAATTTTTCTATAATGATGTTGTATTTTATGTCTTATGTTTTCATGTAATGTTATATTCCCCAAATACAATAGACCCCAAAATCCTCTTTATTATTTATGTGCATGTTAATTTAATAAAGCATGTTTAAATATGAAATAATGATCAAGGTTGTTATAAAGGCAATACTTCCTTTTTCTTTCACATAGATAATCAAAATGAATCCTCCTAGTTATTATGATTAACTAAAACCACAAATCACTACTTTCACAATAATAATTATTATAAAAATTAAATAATGATGGGAATTTATTAATAGAATTTTTATATAATGACACCTTATTTTAATAAAATCTTTCATATGATTAACGTAGGATTCTCATTGTCGACATATATTCAGTTCCTTAAAAATGGCTCAAAACATTAATGTTGGCTAAGAACGAATAACCTCATCTGGTAAATTTACATGTGTGGAGTCTTAGGCCGGCACAATTTTCCTTTTTGATGGTGAATTTTATAAAAAAATCATTATATTTTGAGTTTTATTCACTAGGTGAATTTGATTTATATCATCATCTAAATTTTAATATATTGACAAGGAATTAAATTAATGTAAAACAATAAAAATTACATTTTACCAAAATATAGAATAATATAATAGACAAAGACTTATCAATTGGGCATTAATCAATGTTTACTAACCCTAATCTCAACAAATAACTAAAAACAATTATGTAATCAAATGAGGGTACATGATATTTTATTACATTTATATTATTTAGTTTTTTATAAATATTAAATAAAAATATTAAAATTACATTTTCAATGACAATAATTGTTTAGTTTCATTTAATACAAGACACATAATAATTTTATTTCAAGGAAGATTTAAAATATCCCCCATGATATTCTTCTCAAACTATAAACCTTTTAGACATACACTACATAAAGCCCCTGCCTATAGCCTGTGAAATGAGAAATCAAAAGGATGAGATAACAAGGTGTACTTGCTTAATGATAAGTTATATAAATAAATGTACATAATTAATAGTAAAATAATATTAATATTTTGATAACATGTAAATAATGAATTACATTAAAACCCTATATGTAAAAGGTCAATAATCATAAATCTGGGAGAAAATATTTTTCATAAACAACGGATAAATTAATAATTGTGAATAATAATAAATAATCGTACATAATCCGTGGGAATATTTCATGATCATAAAAAAATATTTTTTATAATACACATAATCATGGAAAAATATTTATATGGTAATTTATCATTTCCATAAATATCATATTGGTTTGGGTTATCATATTATTCCAGTATTTATTTAATCAATTTTTACTCCTAGGAATATCATTATGGACAAAGAACCATATCTGAAATTCCTACACATAAATATCAAAAATTCTATCAATAATAATTTTTAGGTATTTCACTATATCATCTATTTGGAATGTATTAACTATGTCATCTATTTGGTGTTTCTCAACACCGTCACTATTAGTAAATAAATTTCAATGTTATAATGGACTCACTAATCTTCATGAGCTATATCATTCTCACATATCAAATTATCTAATTCCATAAATATGTATTCCACAATTTCTAATATCATTCATCATATTAGTAGAACATAACACATTTCCTGAAAACAATATATATGAACATTTCATCATTCCATCATAACATAACCCATTAATAATATATTGATATAAAAAATGACTGAACATATTTTAATTAACATGTGTGAAAAAAAATGATTCATTGAATCATCCTTAATTCATCAAAACATTTTAATATATTAATAAAATAAAATTTAATGGTATACTAACAGAATATCACAAATAATTTATAAAATTCTATAATTTATGTTGACATAGATGAAATATACATTTTAATAATAATTAATAATTATATGAGAAACATGAAAAAATTATTATCTTCATTCAATAATATTTTATCAAAAAAATCCCACAATATTGACAAAATTATTTTCATTAAAAATAATCAACTAAACATGTAATGAAATCATAGAGGAAAATAATTCACCTAAATGTGGTAAAATATGGTTACATTTTATTCATTAATATAGAGAATTCATTTCACAAATTTTTATAATGTTAAAAAAAATTACTCATTTGAAAGACAATTAGAAGGATTCCACATTTAAAAAAATTAAATAAAGAATATGATTATTTATAATGTATTTTTAATACATTTCGTATATAGGTATGAATAAGGATATTGTTTTGAGGAATAAGTACATTGAAATAAAAATTCATCTAACATAGACATAAGGGGGATATTTATTTAAAAAATCCAATTCATCTATAATAAAAAAAGTAAAATTTGGACGTTACATAAAATAAATATATATATAACCAGATGATAATTACAGAATCTCTGTGTATATGATAATATCTATTTAATTATAGTAAATTGACATTTCATATAGAAAATACATAAATAAAATGATATTGGAATAGAAAAACCATAAAAGTTATGTAATTGTTTAATAAAAACAACACTAAAGTGAAATTATTTTATGTATTTTTACTTTAATTTAATTTTCAATATAACCCTCATATTATATGTTTATTTCAAGTATGTACTAATCATAATAAAAATTTGTGATGAATAAGGATTTTTCCTCATAGATATTATAGTGAAAAAAGAAACCCATAAATCATGTCCATTTTTTATGCATATTAATTCATCCTATATAATAAAAAATGAATTTTTATACGTCAACTTAAATACCATATTTATAAATAACATTAATGTGATAATTCAAATTTTTATGATAAATAAAAGTGGTAATGTATGAATTAGTGATATTGTCTACTTAAATTTTTTTAATTATTAAATAACCTTCTTTTCTTATAAAAGTTTACTGTATTAGGTGAAAAAATTACAATAGCACAATTATTGGAGAATATGAATCATTATGCCTATCTACACATTAATATTAGAAAACTATTTTTGTATCAGGTAAAAAATTAAAAACCCCACAATCTATGAAAAATCAATCCTTTTATATGGTCACAATAGAAAGGGATAGTACATAAACCAACATTTAATTATGATAAAACAAAATTTTATGTTCACTTCGAACAATTTATGATATAAAATTGATTTTAATACAAATTATTTTAAGACATAAAACATAGTATTAGTATATATTAATTTAATTACATGCGAATTTTATATTTTTATTATCTTCAATGAACATTATAATTTTTTTCTCTCCCAATAGATAAAAGAATTGTCTCCTTGTAATTCTATATAAATAGTCCCCCATTCCAACATTCCAATATTTTCTATGTCAATCTATCCTTTAGGAAAACTCAATATATTTATTTCGAAGAACTGATATAAAATTCTAATTTTTTCCATCAGATCATCATTATACACAATATATGTGAATAAAAAAGTAATGTTACATTGTTTGGTGACTTTTTTTAGGTTTACTAATCATAATTTCTCTATAAATTTCCAAATTCTTCCTAATCTATGATATTCTATATATTATATCATTATATTAATATTTTTAATTTAAAATTTTCATTCATTATCTATATCAAAAACAATTTATTTTGAAATTCATATATTAATCATGTAAACATTTAAGTACATTTACTTTAGTTTAAATATATATATAGATTTTACATCTAGAGAATAAAATGGATTCAAATTTAACGTCCCACTCTATGAAAACAAAAAATATCAATAAGTATACCCTAAAAATACACTTGGATTATTCAAAAACCTTTTATTATATTCTATTATCATTATTTAGTTCACAAAAACATCTATAATAAACAAATATCCTTCAAATATCGACTGAATCATGGATGTTCCTACCATGATATTTGGAATAATGAAAAATAATATTTTCATTGCCACATGTTAAATCTATGTGAAATTTTAATAAATAATTCATAATATGTATAAAATTATAAAACATATTTTTTGAATAAATAGTTTTTTAAATCCTTCTATTAGATGATTATATATCTGATAATAGATTTTAGCTTTGTAGGACATCTTCTAAAAATTTAATTTTTATGTGATGGCTTCAATATAAATTATATTTTTTTTCTTTCATATTCAATATTATCTTCAATTATATTTTTAATGATGAATAAATCTTATGTTCAAATCCAATGAATTATATATGATTATTCTGATACATTTATCCATTTATATTATTTTCAAATAGTATTTTTCCAATTAGACTATTTATACTATGGAATTTTCAATTTAGAATATTTAAAATAAAACAACATCATATAAATTTTACCATAATCATTAATTTCTAACATCAAATGATTCCCTCCATCTGACCAAAATCAACAAATGTCACTAAAAAATATAATTAAATCCAGACCTATATTGGATTGTATAAATCTACATAACTACCTAAAAACATCATTGATGAGATTTGTAGGAACAATAAAATTTACCTCCCAATATTATTATTATTGAATCATTTGGAATTTTATAATTCATGATGATTGAAAAATTTGGAAAAAATGAATAAAAATATTATATAATTTCATAAAAAACCATGATGATTGAAACATGATTTTAATTTTCTATGAAAACCGCAACTGGAATAGTGTTTATAAAAGACATTGTTTTTGAATGTTTTTTTGGTCCTTATCCTTATATATTCCCATAATGTAAGTCTTAATGAAGTTAGGTTATTTTTTATTAAAAACATAGACTGCCCTTTTTTATTGAGACCAAATATTTCCAATCATTATCCAACACCATTGAAAAATACAACATGATTCCTAGATCTCAAAATCAACGTAGTTAGATTTTATTGTCAGTAGATGTATATAAATTGAAAATTGTGTTAAAAAAAGAAATTGAGTGCATAAACAATCAATGAAAATCCTATAATACTGAACTCAATGTAGGATACAAGAATATTTTAACCAAAAAACCATATTTTCCTCAAGAAGTAAAATAAGAAAAAATATCAGGGACCCCATATGAAACATTACATTAACATAAAACATTCAACAATAAGACATTATAAACTTGTAATTCAATTTTTTCCTTATTTGACATAGAAAACCATTTAGTATTGTTCACATATCCTATTATAAAATCATACCACATTTAAAACTCCCCCAAAATAGATTTCATCCTATGAAATTTAAAAATCAATCTAATGAAAAGATTTATGTTACAAAAATGTTCTCTATAAAGACATCATTATCAAATAAAAAAAACATATAGGGGATGGATATCACATACCATATCCTTTATTAGAGAGAGTATGAACAACAATTATCTATCTAACCTTAATAAATTATATATCATTCATTGGTATCATGATGATATCAATAACATTCTCTGTTATAGATAAAAACGTGAACGTCAGTTCATTCTTGTCCACAAGATCATTGATGAAGTGATAACTTATGTCATATTTCATTGAATATGAATGTTGTAGTATATTATCAGTTTGATTTATGGAACTATGATAATCACAACCCAAAATATAGGGAAATATTAAAATAGAAAACATGTCCTAAAACTAATTTGGCATCCACATATGTTATGATGAATCTTGAGTGGTAGTAATAGACTTATCATTTTTTACTAAGATTTACACAATTATGTTTCCATATCTTCATACTAAAACTTATTTATACCATGAAATAATTCCTAATATATAAAGATTCTTGACCATTGACACTTCATAACAAATCTTATTTTTAAAATTAAGATAAACTAATCAATCCCAAACATTCATATTTCAACCTAAAATCATGTGTATGTGTGATATATCTGAGAACTTTACTTCCATCCATGATATTGATTCATTTGGGGGACTTCTATACCTATAACAAAGAGTAACATCATAAGCTATATATTTCATTTAATTTCATAGGTATAACCAAATTCCATCCATCATACAAAACCATTTAGGATATAACACCATTCCTGCCACATTTTTTTAAAACATTATTACCACTGAAATTTGTGTGGAAACTATTTTTGATTTTACATGAAATGTTTCTTATAATTTTATTAAAATACATATTTTCAAATAAGAAAATAACCTTATTTATTTCATGATTTAAATACTAATAAATAATTCCATTTATCTAATTATGGGAATAAGAATAAGATTAATTATATCATCATTATAAATCTAGGATGTTGCGTCATCATTCCTAGTAAATATGATTTCATCAACATAAAAAATTATTGTTATGGAATCATTTTGATTTTATTTTGTATAAATGTTTCAATCAACATTTCATATCATAATGATTATGTTATTTTTGTATGTATAATTTTTTTAAAACGGTGGTTTAATTAGTTACTTCTATCCATAAAAAATGTATTTTTAACTTTTACACAGAATAATATTATTTTTTATGTGTAAAGAAACATGGTTGTTCTGTATAAACTTTTTTATCGATCACTCAATTAATTAATGTTGACATGGAATATATTTTAAAATTTTCATTTCATCATTGTTATAAAATTTTAACAAATATTCCATTATTTTATATTATTTCCACTAGTGAAATAGTCTCATAAAATTAAATGTTTTTATATTTTGTGTAATATATATAAACCTATCATGCACTGTTACCTATTACCAACCATTTTTTATTCAGACTCTCTTTGAAAATCCCACAATTTACTAATGACAATGCTATTTATATTCTACTACAAGACTTCGATTTTCATTCTTCTCAATATATTACCTCAATTAATTCGTGGATTCTATCCATTATTGATGTCATAATTGTTCATTATAACATGTTGGTTCAACTTTTGAGTATATAGATATATGTGAAAAAAAGTCATTGATGTTATTATAATTTATTCTTTTTTTCATTGATAACCATGGATTTTATGAACATCCAATTTTTTCTTAATCCCAGGATGTTATGTGCATAATTTATCACATTAGTTAATAAAAATGATTTAGAACTATAATATATATATAGAGTAATTTTATCAATCATTGAGAACAATATCACATTTCTCACCTATTACTACTTCATCTTCCATTTCTTAAAAAACCATGACAATTTGTGAAATTAAATACAAAAAAGTACATGAAAATTGTCATCTATAGAGTAAAAAATATATTATGTCTCAATATTAATGCTCATATATCCTCTACCACCAGGGGTAGCCATAAATGATTCCATCAATAGCACTCTTATTAGAAATACCAACATTATCATCGTTGAATATTTTATTAAAATTATATCGAACCCCGATTAATGATTTAATCAATATAATTATTTTTAAAATATATTATAAGGATTCATATTATTGTTCCTCATATGGAATAATAAATCTGGGCATAAACGACTGATATAATAAAATACAAAAAAAAATAATAAGAGGTATCATTTTCAATCAATATTTTCCATTCCATATCCACTAAACATATATATATATATTATTAATTTTTTTGTTATGTGTATGATTCAATAATTTGGTATAGAATTCCATTTCTCTCATTATAATCATTAAAAAATATACTTTTATATTTTTTTAAATTATATTTTCTGACTTTCTTCATTTATTATTATAATTATTTTTATAAACATCTTTATAAAACAATAAACATGTTGAGAGGTAGATATAAATGATTCCAAAATTTAATACATGTAACCTTATTAAAATAAAAAATAAAAACTATAATTTGTGTATCACCATGTATTTATTATTTTCTCAATGGCCCACAAATTTCAGAACATGTCAAATTAAAAGGACAAGTTGACTATATATCCACATTTTGTTTACAAGGATTGTAGTCATCTTATTCTGGAATATGGAATACCAATAATAACTTCATATATTTTTTGGAATATCACATATACTACATCTCATCAAAATATTTATCATATTTCTATGACATACCTGCCCAATCAATACATTCCATATGTAATTCTCTTCCATCATGATCATATATCATTAACATTGTAAATCATAACCATAAAAAAACCTATTTATTCATTTTGTTATCATTACAACATTCTAAACATTTATAATAAAAAAATAATTTATACATATAAAAAATATTTTCATTAAATATTTTTAAAACACATAACAAATTGTGTTCCATCCCATTAATATAAATGGATTCTTTGGAATTTTACTTTTCTTCCCAAATTATTATAGATCTAATATCATTTATTCAAAGTAAGTGGTCATTGAGAAGAGTATTTTTACCTTCATAAAAAATATTCACATTATTAAATAATATATAATCTCATGTCATGTGTGATAAAAACCCGCCGCATAATATCCATGATCATTATCATATTATCACTTTTAGCGATGATTAAACAACTAAGGATTTTTTATTAATATTATTTTCTTATTATAACATTTATTAAATTTTATATATTATCATTATTTTTTGTATCATGATATGAAATAATTTTATCATGAGGTCTCAATTGCTCACATATTTCACATATAAATTCCAGTTTTTGAAATCTATCTTCAACATTTAAGAATTTTATCTCCAGTTTCCATGTTCAAGATGGTTTCTTCCCTCACCAATTTTTCAAGAGACTTTTTTTCGATTCTCATAAATATTTATGATTATTCCAAAGAAATATATATTCTATTTCAATGTATCCCACAATTCCTGAAGTGACAATTTTATTTATATCTCTTGTTGCGACCTAGAAAATTTTTATAATTTGGTGTCTATAATTTTCAGATTATTTTCCATATTATTTTGACTCTCATTTCATTATATCTTTTTATTATTTCCTAATACTTTTATGTTAATCTAATATTTCTTCTCAATCTCAATAGAATATCCCATATTAAGAGAAAAAATTATTATTTATAACTTTAGAAACATTAGGTTTTTGATGTCCCCTTGATTTTTAAACTTATAATATCTTACTAAAATCTATTTTCTACAAAAAATATTCATTTTAATAATCATCCATTGAATGATATTCTGGTTATCCTTAATACGTTTAAACAATATAGAATATTAACCATATAAGGTATTTAAGATTATGATGATTTTTACTCATTCCATAAATTTATGATGTATTTCTTGAACATGTTTTTAATCATTGTTCTTCAACGTCATAATTTAATTAAATATAATTTTGTGTTTTTTTATTTCAGCTTCCTAATTATTTATATTATCTAAATGGAATAAATAATATTTATTCATCATGAAGAAATCCATGATTCTATGATAAATTTTTACTCTTTTTCACATTATTTTTCTCAATTTTATGCCTTTGTATTTTCACATGACATTTTTTAACTCATTTTTAATAAAACTCCCTTATGATACTATATTTATTTTTGGATAATACTAATATCAATGCAGTTTTTTTTCCAATAACTATTCTGGTGATAATTCTTTCTAAAGAATCATCAATAAAATTCTCATCTTGTTCTTTAATATCATCACCATCATCCCATAATGAAAAATATTTTATCTTTTTATATTTAGATAATGTGACATTTCTTAAAATATGATATAATTTTTTTTATTCATAATTTTGATCTTCATTTCATTCTATGATCATCGTCAAATTTTTATTCTTTCTTTAGATGTGGATAATTTGAAAAATGTGTTCAACAGCTCCACTATAGTAGAATTTCAACAATATCCTTTTTTAGAACATTCAATCCCATATTTTAACAATTATATATAATAATAACATATATTCATAAAAATGTTTACTAAAATAATATTAAATTTCATATTGAAAAGGAAATTTGCTGAAAACATATTTAGACGTCCTATTCCTATATATTTTTAATGAAATTTCCTGATCATCCTTATCATTGATCATCATAACCATTTAACATCCCATTTCATAACTGAAGTAATGTGCTATGTAGATTATCTAGAGATATATATGTAGTATATATTTCATCTATAATGAATGAATTTTATCACATATATCATGAATAGTTTGTTTTATAATATCAATAATTGTTGAATCTAACAACTTTTGAACAAAAAAATTTTGGTGGTTACATTTTTCACCACCCATGCCACGAAATTACCAATTTATTAAAAATAAATCATTTTAAAAAAACCATACTATAAAATATAGGTATTTAACTATTCCATCATTAATATGTTATTATATTTATATATATTTTATAATTCTCTCAGATTCCTTTAGATATTCATCTCTGTTAACTCTATGAATCTCAATTTCAGAGAGATATGAAATTAATGAATATTTGGAATTCTCATCAGCCTCAAAATTATTCTTATTAGTAGTTGTAAAAGAAAATGACAAATCACTATATGAGAAATCATATATTAAATCCTCATGAACCTCAAAACCATGGATAATGTGAAAATGAAACCTTCTATCTTTCTTGATATGATTGTTATTTCCATCAAAAACTGATATCTCATTACTATTTAAATAATTAATTGAATACAGAGAAAATTAAATTTTCCACAAACTTCAGAATATATATAATGAAGGAATCCTATAATTTCATACAACATAAAATAAATAATCATTTTTGGTTTGATCATAGACAGGTGTGGAGGTCAATCACCTATATTTTTATTTTATATATTATTACTTATGGAATAGACATCACATACTGTTATTGTGTTATGAGATTGTTGAAAGAAATTACACAATCACAATCGATTAAAACATAAGAATTTAATGAATCACTACATAGTAGGATAATATTTTCCATGAAATGGATTACATAAAATAAAATAGAAAAAATTTCAATATAAAAAAACAGTTATTGGATTACCACATGAAAGGGTTATCATTACACTTTTGATTCACTAGGAAAAATAAATGTTCATGTCCTCTCTTAATAGATAAATATATAAGATTTATTTTTTGTAATAATTTTCAGATTCCATGAAAAAAATGACCATTATATTTTTACTGTGTTTTATGTACTTTGTAAAAAATTACTTTCGTCGAGGAACCTATCATAATCATTCTTAACCATTAAAAAGTAAGAACATCCTCTATGTACATCTATATAAAACATTCATTGAAACCACTATTTTTCTTATTTCAAAATTTCTTTGTCTATCTAGAAACCCAAATAAATTTCCTTCTATGAATCAATAAATTGTTTCTATGATATTTCTAACTATTCTCACCTACAAAAAGTATATATAATTCAACCTGTTATGAAACATGCTACGACGACTTATTTTTGGTGTCCCTGTTGAAAACTCCTCTATCAATAGACTAATTCTTAATTGACTAATATATTACATGGGAGGAATCATCATACTAAAACATTGGAATTACTATATTAGTTTGGTATCTCCACTGAAAACTATTTTCCCTCACTTTATCTTTTAACCATGTGAAAAATATATTAATCTATAGTATACGTGAACCAATTTTTTTGTTGAAAGAGTATGAAAAACAGTGGCATTCCCATTTAAAATTTTTTATTTGGGAAAACTAAAATTTCAATCCTCCAACATAAAACATTTAGAAAGGATAATTAAAAACAAAATTAAAATATTCTCAAACATTTATATGGATTGTAGAATCCACTACCCACAGAGATATCCATCAACATGGTTCGAATCAAGGATCATCCTCACATGATATATTGAATAATTATATATCATATTTTCATCATTAAATTTAATATCATCAAAAAATAAAAGGAAATACTATTTAAATCGAAAACATTATACCTCAAAATTTTGTAGTAAACACAATGATGAAATTATTCCATTCTACCAATCTTTGTATGATAACATTTCACCAATTCCTAGGATATTTTTGGATGAATATATTATTTATTTCTTCTTACTGATGGATTTTATATAATCTTGATAAATATTTCCATTATATTTCATCACTTATCCATGCTCTTTATAAAAAAAATTAATCAGATAATTAAAACCAAAACCATCATTATGATGATTTTTGGACTTATTCATAACATATGGTCTATCCAATCGTCTTTTTATGATTATATTCTATCCCGTAAAATAATTTTTTATTACCTTCCTTAGTATCTTACCTTTTCACATCATGAACATTCCAACATTCTCAAAATCTCTCAAACATCGAACACATAATTCTTAACATTCATACAACATACAAAATAACATAATCTATGAAATCATAAAAATTATTCATTTTATTAGTTTAAATAAAAATTAATTTCTAAAATATTATTAATATTATTGGATCATGACATATTTTCTATATTATGAAGTTTTATATATTAATAATAAAAAAACTGCAAAATTATAAACATTATCAAGAATAGAATTCTATATTAACATTAAAATCATTATTATGAAGTAAAAAATTGAGAAAAATAATTAATCTGAGGGTCTTGGTAATGAATACTATATATGGAATACCCCTTCCATTAACCAAAATTGATTGGGTTAACCATTTTTTTAATTTTTGGAAATTAAATTATATGTCATGGAATACCCCCTTTCTTATAAACCATCAAATAAAAATATCTTCAAGATCCATCAAAAGAAACTCTGAACATCTTGGTCAATATTTATCACACCATATATTATTTTTTATATCATCATATCACCATAATATGTAAAAAAATTACTAAAATCATAATTTCACGTGGAAAATGATTTTTTAATGCACATTTCGATTCAACAGTTCCCATTATGGTACATTCTTAATGGATTAATTATATCAATGATAATAATAATTTTATTTGTATCATGTATAATATAAATACAAATTTTTTATAATATTCATTTTATAGGATGATGATAAATGTATTACAACATAATGTTGACACGGTAGTATGTATATATGCATGACTGATGTTTTTTCATTTCGATGGATGCAATGATAGAATGGTAAATAATCAATTACCATTATGAATTAATTATTCTACATAAAAAATTATATATATTCATAAATCCTATCATTTTCAGTATAAGAGTAAATTTAAAATGAACAATGAAGAACTTCACATCCTAGAGGAGGTGGTAAACATGTACGCAAGGGTGATATTTATCATTTTACAAAATATGGAAACATAAGAAGTTAGATATGATATCATATTTACAGATGAATAACTATTCCATATATATCAGTTATAATAATTAAATCTATAATAATAACTAACCATGTATGATTTGGATGGAAAATGTATCATTTCCGTTCGGTGTGGTGGGGGTCTATATTGATTCAAGAGTGAAAATTATATGTCCCAAAGGATGGAAATAAATTGTTAATGATTATTATATGGAAATAAAAGAGTGTTGTTATATGATAAATACATATTTCTTTATATTATAATTGATATGAAATGAACAGTGTAGGTAAAATGTAATGTAAAATTATAGGTATCGATCAAGACAATTACCTCCTATTTGATAAAAAATTCAATAAGATCACTTCTGAATCACCCAATGGTTGTAATTTTTTCGATACTATAAAATCTCTAAATTTCATAAAATTATTTAGAAATGATATTAATGATTAATTTCAACGGTTAATTTATCTTTATGGTGTCTTGAATATATATGAGATGTTTTACATTTATAGTGAGGTAAAGGGGACACTTTTATTTACATAAATTATTTTAATACACTAATTTATTTTTTAGGGGAATATTATAAAAAATTAAAAAATTAAAAATTATATGATTGGACAATATTGAAATACACTCATCAAAAAATATTTTAACAGGTTTATGTGATAATTTAAACACCATATTTTAGTTTAGCACAATCAATTAAAAAATTTACCCTTGACCATGGTAATGAATCTTTCAATACAGAATTGATATAAATTTAATTATATGTTAAAAATTATATAAAAAATTATCATCAGGTGAAACTTTAAACAATATCTTTTAATGATTGTCTTATATAAATATTTTTATAATTTTTGATGAATTTAATAATAAACTAATTTACATAAAATACAATCAAGATTAATTTTATGAACTATTAACTTACTATAACATTAATAAATTCAAGATAGGTGTTGAATTATATTATTAAATCATCATAAAAAAATTAAACATTATCATTATCCATAAATTTTATCAACACATATTGTATTATTAAAAATATTTATTGGTGCATTTAAAATCATTTATTTTTGTTCTTTTATAATAATAGATCCATGGACCCTTTTATTGAAAACAAAATCAATAATATATGATGAGAAATTAGGGGTTCATTAAATGCATCACTATCTGCATAAAAGTTGTCAGTGGTCATTTTTCATTCATTTCATAACTTTAATTATCCACTCTTCTTATTGAAAAGCATTGAAAATAATATCCTAACAAAATCTTTGTCCATAACCTCTATAATAAACCTATTTTAACCCACTCACTTGCTGGAGAAGAATATTAATTTTACTGTCATCTGAATAATGATCCATTTATTGCATCTCTTCTGTTAGAGTGGACAAATTAGCTCAGCCATGTCCTCACTCATGACATATTGGGTGATGATCACATTCACATGATTTGACATGTTTCGAAGACATTTCTGGGTTTTTATTTCTCTTCTTTTTGTTTGAACATCATCATTGGGGTCAGCTACATATGGAAAACATAGTCAATTTCATTATTTAAACTTCCAGCATGATATAAATATATAAAAGACCTAATCCCCACTCCTACCATCACTACTGGCGTTATATAATGTATCCTTATAGATGTCTAGAGATATAGATGGATGTTCATAGTGTCTTTCCATGCATTCCATGATTTGTCATTTTCAATGTCAAGTCCATCAAAAGTGATTGATATGGTCACATATCTTTATTTATGATGATCCAAAAAAACTGTGGAATATGCTTGGTGCAGAATTTGAGTAATATATGCTACAACAGTTTGTGTGTTTGTTTAGAAATCATCACGGATGAGGTTAGAGTTACTATTATCCTCTACCTTCTTTTATTCTAAAGAATTTAGTTTCTTGTATATCGAATATGTTATCATTCTTTTCTACCATCAAGCAGAAGATGTTGACATTTTCATTTAATCTTTTTTATTGTTCTACGTAATGTTATTTTTATGGATGAATTTCAAATTCATAACCTCTTAGATATATAATTAATTCACATTATCATCCAAAATATTCAAATAGTGAGTCACAATCATCTTCTATGGAATGGTGAGTCATTGAATTTTACACTACAATTTTTTTCTATATTTAAGTAGTATCCTATTTACCACAATCGTTTGAATACTATACTTTTGCGAGAATTTTTTCCTTTTATAATCTTATTATATATGTTGAGGGTAATTTCCTCCTCATATTTTTGGTAGCCCCCAAATGGAGGTCCCCTTTGTGAGAGAGGTTCCTCCTTTAATTTAATACCTTATAAGAACATATGTATGCTCAACAATAACATTTATATATTTAATGGGATTCCTTTAAATATTAATTTTATCATTACCAACATCATCCAAATCTGTTGCACTGACAATAGACTTGGTCTAACCATTTATTTGGTTCACCTGCTGTCCATATTGAGGTATCACATGAATCATACTCTCAACAGTAATTCGAAAATACTATTTTTTATTCCTCCAAAAAAACACATTGGCCTAATTCCGATATAACAAACAATAATAAATGGTTAAATAATTCTAATAGTTTGAAATCTCATGTCCAATTATGTAACGTCCCGGTTCCGTGGGTCTTCCAAAGGAGTCGCGTAAACAGTTGGTCACATGAAATCATACTCAATTCCTCGAACGCCAGAGGCTATCAGCTAACAGTGAGGACCATGGGTCTGATAGTGGGGATACTATGCCCAAATTGGAAGAGTGACACAATATATGAAAACAGAAAACAATACTAGAAACATGAAAATGCCATACAACAGTAAATAACAGATGACTGAGGTAATAGAAAACTGGAGCACATATATATAAATGATGCATGATAATAATGTCTATGAAAGAAACCGAAAAAGTCTCAATACTATAATATATAATGATAACAATTAAAAAGAAAATAGATAAACTCCAACAGAATCGCTAGCCTCAGCTTTGTTCCATGCTCTCCAGATCCACAGCAATAAAGTACCTGAAGTTGATGGGCGCTTGCCCTTATCTAGACCTGTTAAAATATAATATTTATGGGACCCAAATCATGATCTAAACAGGGTGTGAGAATAAATCCCAGTAGAAAACCACCCAAATAACTATGCTAAATAGTCATTGAATACATATGATAGGAAATAAGCAAAGAGAAGCATTAAACAATGATATACAAAAAATTAATCAATCCTATAGTTCAATGCATTCAATTTTATCTATCATGTAAGAATATAATCAAAAATAGGTATTCCCATGGTAAGTACTCACATACAAACACCTCTAGTTCAACCATACAATTACACATAACCCTCTCGGAAGTACACACAGTCTATCCCATATTGTTCATCATCGCACAAACCCTCTGAGAATGAAATCACCATCAATTCCCCCTATTTTCTAATATTGGTATCTAAAAGGATATCTGGGGGATCACAAAATGTTAAAATCCCCTTGTATCCCACATCAAAGAACTACATACACTCTGAGGAAGCACATAAATCAATTTCCCATATTTTCTTGTGTCGTAATAGTAAACATATACACTGGAGAAGCTCTCAATGTCCATTCCACCTATGGTATACTACACTAGGACCTCATGGCCTTGTGTAAGTAAATCTAGAATAGAGATATATAACATCAAAAGTATACTTCAATATATAATTTGATTAATAGTCTATATCATAACATCATATCAGGTAAATAAATGTACACAATCCTATAAGCATTAGGAATGGAAAGAAAGCTGCCTAACAGGCTAAGCAAGACAAAACGATATTAAACATAACATGCATTGGAAATAAATTCATATAATAGAAATAAAACTTATTCACATTCATTTGTCCTCTAATCAAGGATATAAATCATAGCAGGCAATTAGTGGGTTAACACCGTAAACACACAATACCATGTTCTAGGGTATTGGGCACTTTTTCACACAAATTCAAATAATATCTACTAAAAGGCTAAAACCTCCTACCTTAGTGTCATGAGATCAATATACCTCGGTGTCAGCCCTTAGATCGACTAATAACGCAGTTTATCTATAAAAACATCTAAAAACGTGAACTGAAATTAATTTGACACTGTGTAGAAATAAATTGATAATGATCTATAAGAAGAAAGATCATACTTTTGCAATCCACATGCAATCAATGGTGGTAAAATCGGAGAACTGATGCTCGATCGGGGGCCTAGGGTAGGATTGACATCGTACGAATGCTCTCGTTCGAAGAAGGAGTTGATGAAGATACTTCTCCCAATTAGATGCAACCCCGATCTATTTAATGAAAAAACTAAGTACACAGAATGTATTTTATAAGTTCACAACGTGTACATACCCTTATCGGGACGCACTTTAGGTGACCTCCAGCTCACCACACATGGTTGTGTGTTTAGCTGTCACATGACCATCACATAGATACGTGTGGAAAATAAGTACACGGTGTGTACATATAAGTACCCGGTGTGTAAATTAAAAATTTCCAGACACACCTATTCTTCTCAGAAACACAAGAATAGAGAAAAACATTCCTAAGAAGAATATCTGATTTCTTACAAACTTCCCCCTTTAGAGAAATTTGTACAAAAAATTCCCGAGCAAGGCGGCATAGAAGAAGAATCCGTGAATAGCACCAGCCACTGTGATCGTACATCAGCCTCCCTCTCCCTTGTCTCGTCATGTACCCATCTGTTCTACCATAGCACTCATACAAGAGGAACCGACCAGCCACATATAACCTTTTCACATCGATCAATAATCCGTAGAGGTTGCTTCTTGAATGAGGCATCCACTTCTATCTCAACCTCTTCACATTGAAAAAAAATGAGACGAGTCTAAGAAGTAACATTAATGCTGTGAAACGTGGAAAAAATCATGTATAGCATGGTACCTCTAGGGTAACGTTAACCGATAGGCAACCGGGCCAACTCTCTCCAACATCTCAAACAGTCTGACTACCTTGGGGAAAGCATACCCTTCCTCTTAGTCCTCATGTGTCCCAACCTCAATGTGACACATAAGAAAAAATGATCTCAAACCTCAATCTCAAGGGGTCATCTCTATCGATTAGCATAATACTTCTGTTGTGACTTTGCAGTAGACATCCTCTTCTGAATCAACCCTATATGCTATGTGGTCTCCTGGACAAGTCGAGGTCCTAGCATAGCTGCCTCTCTTACCTCCAGCCAGCATAAGTGAGATCGGCATGGCCTACCATACAAAGCCTCATAAGATGCCATGTGGATAGTTGTTAGAAAACTATTATTATAGGAAAACTCCAAAAGAGATATTTTCTTCTCTCAAGAACAACCAAAATCATGGATGCATGCCCAAAGCATGTCCTCAAGCACATGAATTGTACGCTAAGAATGGCCATCTGTCAGAAGATGGTATGTTATACTCAGAAGTACCTAGGTTCCCAATTACATATGAAGTCCCTTCTAGACTAATGAAGTAAAACGCATATCCTTGTCTGAAACAATGGAGTGTGTAACCCCATGCAGATGTTAAATCTAGCTGGTATACAACCATACCATATCAACAACACTGAAGGTCTCCTTGATCAGATAGAAGTGAGAATCCTCTGTGAGTCTTTAACTGAAAACCCAAAGTGCATCATTATATCAAGGAAACCTCGGTAAACATGTCATGAAGTCCATCACAAAATCATTCCATTTCCACTCGGGAATGGGTAACTGCTACAAAATCCTGGTTGGTCATTGTTGCTCTCCCTTCACCTGCTGACAGGTGGAACACCTCATGGAAAAACCATCAACATATATTTTCATAGCAGGCCAAAAATATTGACGGTGTAGATCATGATACATCTGGGTGACACGAGGATGAAATGCCCAAACTGAGGAATGAATGTCCCGCATCAGCTCCTCATGTATGTCTACTGTCATCCATTCACGCCCCCAGAAACACAATATCTCATCCTCACATATGGATAATCTTGAAATAGTGTCCTCTCCTGACACATTGTCCTGTAGGAATAGGCCTTCAAAATAATATAGATACCTTATTTACACATGATCATGAATAGTAGAGTTAACATCCATAGAAGAAAGAAATGTATGTACCTGTCTTCCATGAACCTCCAAATGAATCTCAGAGAAAAGAGCCATAAGATGCCACTCACTTCTGGCCTCCTGAACTACAAATATCTATGTCCTCCTACACAGTGCATCAGCCACTGCATTTCCTATTCCAGGCATATAGGCAGGCTCAATGTCAAAGGATTGACGGTACTCAAACCACATTCGTTGTCTCAAATTCAGATTAGGTTGAGTGATGATATACTTGAGACTCGTGTGGTCAGTGAAAACCACACAACTCTCTCCATGAAGAAAGTGTCTCCAAAAGCGTAAAGCATGAAAAATGATAGCCAACTCGAGATCATGTGTCAGGTAATTACTTCCATGTGGCCTCAACTACCATGATCCGTACACAAATACCATTTTCACTTTATAATCATAACTCTTTTCCTAATACCTAATGCATCATAGTAAACCTTATAGATCATAACCAACTCTAGAAAACAAGTATTAGTGCTGAATTCAACCTTTATTTAGACTCCTGAAAGGTGGACTAACAAGAATATGTGTACAATAACATTTCACCCTACATAGTTAGGCCCATGAGTGGCGATGCAAAGCATGAAGATTCATGTATGAAACATTTAGAGTATCAATACATCCTAGAAAACATTTTACCTCAAATATAATCTTTGGCTACAACTATTAAACTATTTCTATCACTTTCTCTGGGTCTACTAATACTCTTTCCTCTGAGATAACATGACCCAATATGTGAATTTGGTCCATCCAAAAGTGGCATTTCAATATCATAACATATAACTGATGTTCTATCAGTGTACCCAAAAAGATCTCAAGATGTGTGGCATGGTCATATCGACTGTGAGAGAACATGAAGATATCGTCCACGATGACTAACATGAATGAATCCAAGTATGGATAGAACACTCGGTTATTCCATTTCATGAAAATTTTATGTGTGTTCGTGAGACCGAATGACATATCCACATATTCATATAGACCATTCATACTCCGAAAGGCTATAAGAGTTTCATTTGATGGTCTAACATGCAACTGGTGATAATCAGATTCAAGTAAATCATGAAGAACACCTGGGATCCTCAAAGATGATCAAAGAGATCATCAATCCATTTACGTGGATATTGGTTCATGAACATCAACTGGTTCAACTTTCGATAATCCACACAATGATGGAGGGTATCGTCTACCTTATACGCAAATAGGACATGCGAATTCCAAGGAGAAGTACTAGGTTAGATGAAACTCTTTAACTACAACACATACAACAGCTTCTTGAGCTCTTGCAACTCAAGTATAACCATCCTATATGGAGTAATGGACACCTGTGTTGGTCTTGGCACGATCTCAATAGAAAAATCTACCTCACACTCTGATAGAAAACCTGAAAAGTCCTTTGGGAAGACATCCATGAAACAATTCACCACACGAGGAAAGTCCTTCTGTAAAGTCCCATGGTCATCTTGATATTTAAAAGAATACTAGTCAGTAACTCCTTCCAATCCATTTTTCTCGGGTCCTACACTGCTCTCCTAGACATCCCACTCTCCCTTATGAAGAAATGACCCACCCTCCGGTGATGTGAAACTCATCCTACAGTGATAGAAATCAAAAAAATCCTAGAATGGAACTAACCAGTCCATTCTGATAAGGACATCATATATTGTCATCTATAGGACACAATGGTCTCATATGATGTGACACCCACCATCCTCTAGTGGGAACTCTATACAAAGTCATACAGTAGTCATTCTTGTTCCCAAAGGTGTTTCTAGGGTCAAGATATTAGCATAATAATAGATATAGAGCCCAATGATCTCCACAATAGCAATAGATATATTGCTTTGGGAAGCCCTAGTATAAAAACGAGAAGAAGCAAAAACTGAGGAAACTAGGATCGTACATCGAACTGTAGATGGTCTGGGATCCTGCTCCTATAGGGTCTGCTCCACAACAAATTTATGACCTGTACTGCAGCCCTATGACCCTTCCTGACGACTCTTAACTGATCCATCTATTGGTAACTGTAAGCCTGGTGACTGGCTACCATGGCCCTGACATCCACCTCAGACTGAACAGTTGGAAGAACGTCTGTTCCCAGACCAGTGAGAAGCTAGTGGTGTTTCGTCTGAATGCGGATTCATATGAGAACGTTTTTCACCAGCTGTTGGTTAGAATAATTGACTGAAATGATAAAGAAGTCCTATCATGATACATTATCAGCACTCAACATAGTCTATTGGTCAATGTGGTCTCATATGCCTACCCATTTCGCACTAGCAGCACACCGCCCAACCACAAGATGAACTATCTTGCCTACTAAAATATCCATGTGTAGACTTCCTATGAAACTTATTGCTGTCAGAAGGTGTGATGCTAGATCTGGATGTCGAACTGCCCTAGCTGGCCACTCTAGAATCCCTCAAATTTTTCTCTGTGATACTGCCTAGTTGAATATGCATGTTATGAAGTAAACCTGAAGATGATCACCTGTGATTGTATGTCGTGCATGAGATCATCCTCAAACATTAGGGCCATAAATAACTCATCACCTCTTGTAATAGGTGTGAAGAACTGCAGCTCTGTGAATCGAGAAGAATACTCAATTACAGAAAGAGTACCCTACATGAGGCTTGTCAACTCTCAGGGTCGAACATCCCTCAAAATCATCGAGTAGATGTAGTCATAGAAGGTATGATAGAACTCATCCCACACCATAACAAGCTAGTTTCCATTGCATGAGATCACATCCCACCATCTCTTAGCAAAGTCCAAAAGCATGTACGTATCGAGAATCACCCTCCTCTCAAGAGGCGTCTCCAGATTATCGGAGATAAAAAGAATTTTTTTTACCCATGACTCTACAACATAAGGTCCTCCTTCCCCTGTGAAGGTGGGAGGATGTTGCAGATGGAAAACCCACTTAAACTCTTCCATAGAATGGGACAGATTTGGTACTCCATATAAGGTCTTCATAAACCTTATAATGCCCATCCAGAACAGTGCATCCGCACCTATGTCATAAATGACGGATGGTACCAAGAATTGCACAACTAGAGGATCTATAGGTAGTCATATAATTCCCATGTCTGTTGTCTGATCAATGCCTTGTAACTTGAATACAACCAGAGGATGTTTCCGTGGCATGACTCTGCAAGGTCAAGAACACACCATAATTCAATATTAACAATGAATGAAAACTAGAAGTGTAAGAGGGTAATAGGACAAAGAAATAATTCAATCTTTTCCAAACATGGATACACGGCATGTATAATTCATACATGGTGTGCTCCCATATAATCCTTCTCATGGGCTTGCAATTATGCCAAACCAGGTTGTGTAACACCCCATACACACGACCTATTGTCCTAACACATGTTGTGTACTTAAATCCGTTTTCCCTGCTCAAGTTCTCTTACATAGATATGTTACATGGTTCACCTAGAACAAGGCAACATGGAATGAGATTTCTAGAAACAATGTATACTAGACAGACAATACCAACCCATTTTTTTAGTCACGAGACAAGTTATATGGCGCTCTCTAGAAAACGTGTTCTAGATGGACCCGATGTGTAAATGAAGGATTTCATTGACCCTTGTTGTTTGATACATGGATGGATACTTGAATTACACTACAAGACATATTGAAACAATACATGGGGTGAATATGCTATGATTTTCCCATTTGTGTCATAGGTCACATGGGTGCACACATGGTCTCCACCACACAGCGTGTACATCTAGAACACATTGTGTTCTACCATGATTTCCCAACCCCGTGTTTATTCCCCCACAGTCAGAAACACAGTTAGAGAGTACACAGTGTGCATATAAATTACACAGCTAGTACTTAAGAAAAATAGTTCTTTCCCGAACAGAAGGACACAAGGAATTTATTCACCATTACACACCAAGAATTCTTGGTATTTCCAGATAGTAATCCTCATAAACTACTACAGAGCCCATAAATCACTTATACGAACATTAACGTACCAAATTAGGATTCATGAGGGCCCATAATACCCGCAAAATCAATTATTGGCATCTTATACGTGATATATATAAACAAAACAATGAAATGATCCACCAAATTAGGGTCTGTGAGGGCCCATAACCTCAAGAACCAAAGTTTGGAGTTCATTCAAACGAATACTTACACAATTCAATACCCTATCAAATAGTGTTAATTATTATCAATAAATCTATCACGACAATATTCAATCACTAATGAACCCTAAATGACATGGAAAGAATGCATGACATGTGATATCTAACATGTTCCTATATGATACAAGATATAACATGCCCTCATCTCATCTAGTTTCATTAGAAATAGAACCTTAACAATATCAATGATAATAGTACAAATCATTTGAGTCACACAATGTTGAAATCAAATCCACTATAAAAATTGAAAAAATCAGATAAATTACATTAATAAGGTAAATTGGATTTTCCTTGTACATCAGTTTGCTACTCCCAGGCACATCTTATTACCAACGACCTATTCCTTCATATCCCTGGCTATATGCTCCAAACAGTAATTCAATAAGAAATAAATGACTTTGATACCACTTTTTAATGTCATGATTCTTAGAGTCACCCAGAGGCACCCCATACCCTGTTGGTCGCATGGCCTCAAGCGCATTTTCCTAAACACCAGAGGTTGTCGACTTGCACCAAGGACCTAGGATGTGATTTTAGGGAAACAATACTCTATTTGGAAGAGTAACATAGCCACAGTAAATAGATAATAATTATGGAAGCATGATAATACCATTCAATAGTAAACAAAAGAAGACTAAGGTAATATAAAACTAGAGAACATATATATATAAACGAAGCATGACACAAATTTCTAGGAAATCATCCAAACAAGTCACACTGTTGGAATACAGAAATAACCAAATTACAAAGTAAACAGATAAAGTTTAAAAGTATCAAAATCCTCAGCTTCATCCCATGCTCTCTAGCACCTCAGCAATCAAATACCTGAAGTAGAAGTGTACTATCCATTATCTAGACCTGCAATAATATAATATATTTGGCCCCAAAAGAGTGACCCAAACAGGTGTGAGACTAAATCCCTGTAGGAAACCACCCAACGATCTGGGCCTAACAATCAGTTAATATATTTGTAGGCAATAAGAAAAGAGAATAATTAAACAAGGAATTACTGAAATGTAAACAATCCTATAGTTTGAATGTATTCACTTTCATATATCATGTATTCAGATAATCACAAACAAGTAATTTACTTAGAAGTACTCACAGAATTATCCCTCTGGTTCAACCAAACTATTACAAGAAACCCTATGGGATATGCATACTATCTGAGCCCTCTGTTTTAGTGTAGCATAGACTCTATGAGGAAGCAGTCACTGTCAATTACCACTATAGTATCATATCGGTAACTAAAAGGCACTATGGGGAAGCACTCAATGTCCATTTCCCCATGTGGACCCAATTTTGGAACTCCAAACACTCTGAGGAAGGACATACATCCATTCCCCTTATGGTCTCACATAGTAATAGTAAACTGACACTCTGGAGAAGCCCTCAACGTCCATTCTCCCTATAGTATACTACACTAGATTCTCATGGCCCTATGTAAGTCAATCGAGCACAAAGATATATAACGACCACTTTATACCTCAAGAACTACTCGGCTAAACCATCTATAGCATACCAAGAATGTTAGGAATATTAATTTACTCCAACCTATCAGCGGTAGGAATGGAATTCAAGCATCCTAATAGGCTAATAAACATCAAACAATGTTAATCCAAACAATCATGGTCAAGATTACCATAGCATAGAAATTAACCCTATTCACACTTAATTGTCCTCTACTCAATCATATGTATCATAGAAGGAAATAAAAGGGCTAAATCCATAGACATGCAATACCCAATTCTTAGGTATTGGGATATTTTAAACATAACAATCAATGAATATGTACGGAAAGGCACAAACCACCTACCTCGAGGTCGTGAGATCGATATACCCTAGCATCATCCCTTGTATCTACCTAAAAAATAGATCTAAAAAAATGCCTAACATGTTCAACCAATGTTTACATGAGAAAGTGGAGAAATCCAGAGATGATGCTCTAGAATAAGGAAGAGCGTACCATAACGATCCCAATGCAATCAACTACAGTCAAATTGGAGAACCGATGCTTGATCGGGGGCCCAGGGAAGGATCAATTCCATACACGTGTGCTTGGTTGAAGAAGGTGATGAAGAAGATACTAATTCAAATTAGACATGACCCCCATCCGTTCAATGAAAAAAGTACATGGAATGTCCTTTATAAGTACATGACATGTACTTTCCCTAACTGGGACCCACTTTAGGTGGCCTCCAGGTCACCACAAATGGCTCTGTGCTTATATGTTACATGTGAAGCACACAGATATGTGTGGAAACTGAGTACATGTCATGTACGTATTTGTAAAAGGCGTGTACTTAAAATAATTTCTTGTAAGTCCTTTATTTCTCAAAAACTCCAGATTATAGAAAAACATACCTGAAAAGAAGATTTGGGTTCATAAAAATTACATTTAAGTGAGATTAGAATGTAATAATTCTCTCATACATAATATTTAAATTAGGATCATCATCAACTTTAGATAGCAGTACAAGATCAACTATAGAAAAAATCAGATCAACAATAAACAAGAACCTGGAAAAATGTAAATAATATATTTACCTTCACTTCATTGTCATTTTTTAAAAAAACACATTGGAAATTCAATATCATAAATAATATTAGGTTACCAAATAATTTAGTTATGTCCATACAGTCTCACCTAATGTTGAATAGAGTTTTTACCAATTTCATGTGCATAAAATTTTATATCTCATTCAAATATGCGAATAAAATATTTTTTATTTATATGGATCCAAATTCCCTTGCATACATCATCTATTATTTATAGGAGATTATAATATGATTGAATGCTCTACATAGTTACACACATTTAAATATTTTTAACCCCCAAATTGTAGAAATCTTCCCAGATATTCCATCTATCATTATTGGAATAGATAATCAAGTAAAAAATGCATGGAATAATGTAGTGTTCACCTATTTTATTACACTCTATAACCGTAAGTGGATATGAGTTAGAAAGATCCACAATTACATACTGTCTAATAACTCGTGTCATCGATCCCTTTTCTAGGGAGAGGGATCTATTAATCACACTCTTTTCGATTAACATGTCATCACCACAAAAATGGTGTTGAAGCTTGTGTTCAGTACTGGAAGGAATATAGGACATTAAAATACCCATCACAAGAAATATTTCATCATTGTAGTGATAATAATATGTGAATTGATATTTGAAACACTAATTACCGGAGAAATCTATAGTGAAAATATTCAGTCACTTTTTCTTATTTGTTTTGATTTTTCTACTTATTGAACAAGTATTGTGTCAGTTTCTTGTTTTTAATTATGGTTATTATGAACTTTCAAAAAAAATTATCATCATAAAAATAATTTTTTTATTTTTAAAATTATATTTTAAATTCATTCATAACATCTTCTAATACATATTTGAACATATAATGTAAACTAATACAAATGTGTCACATTTTATTATATTGATTTAAAAAAATATCAATATTTTTATTAAATAATTATTGTAATAAATTTCATATTTTACAATATATGATAGGTTTTTAGAATTACTATCAATCAATGAAATATATTTATTTTTAGGGATAATTTTGAATCCATATTGAATTTTTTATCCTTCTTTGTCTCATTTTAGCATTTACAAATGTGATACATTTTGTCTTGATAAATATTAATAGTCCTTAAAAATAAATGGGATCTAACTAAATAATTGGACTTATCAATTACCAAAATGGAATCCATTATTAGGTATTTCATCTATATAATTGGTTGAAATAAATATTAATTCAAATGTGTAATACACAATGGAAATCGGTTCCTAGAATGTTTTTTAAACCTATAAATTATTTATATCAAAAATCAAATATTGTGTTCATTATAATGGAATTAATTATTTAATTTATAAAAAATTATATATTACGTTCCATTAAAACCAAATCTAAAATCAAATATGTTTTTTTAGTAAATTAATATTAAATATAGTGGTTTTACAAATATTATTCTTATTCAATATTCACAAGAAAATATATATTTTTAGGAAATTTTGAATATTTATTCTTAAAATAATATTTAAAATAATATTTATAAATAATATTAATTTATTAAAAAAATCTAAATATCATAAATTTATTTATAACCTCCATACAAAAAATACAATATAACCATTTCAGAAAATACATATATTTCAAGCATAATAAAAGTTAATTGAAAATTGAGTGATTATTTAGTATCCATCAATTAGTAGAACTCATTTATATAAAACTATTATAAATATTATTTATAATTTGATTATTCAAATAAAATTCATTTTTTTATTGGATATTTTTTATATATCTTTGATCTTTTTATCCATGGTGTTTCTCAACATGTAAGATATCATACAAGAAAGAAATTATTTAAGGAAAAATATATTCTAAATTTGATTTCAGTTAATCGATATTTTTTGGATGTTCAGTTTAGGGGTCATGTATTATATTGGTTGTTGGGTTTTATCGATTTGTTTTAAGATATTGTAAGAGGTTTTAGGTGGTAGGAAGACACTAGGTGTAGGTTTAGTTTGTGGGTGTATGTGTCACTTTTTGATAGAATAAAGTTGGGATAAGGATTAGGTTTTGGTTGGGTTGGGTTATTATGTTTTTATGGGGGTATGGATTAAACTAGGGGTTTTAATGGTTTCTAGGGGTATTTTTAAAAGGGATATGTGTTAAGATTTGGAAGTGGTGGTTTCTAGGGGATGTGTTTTAGTGAATAATACAGAATGTCAGTTTCATTTTAAAGGTAATATTTTGGCTTGGGGTAGGTTTGGATTTGTGGTGTTGTTGTCAAATCGTTTTTGGATTTGGATTGGGGAGGGATTTTTATTTATGTTTATGTTAGTAGGGGTATGTTTAGGAATTGATTTAAATTTCTTATGGGGAGGGTGGGGTAGTCATCAAGGCACCCCTTTGAAGGATTCTAATTGTTGGGGGTTTAGCATCAGGTTTGGGGTAAGAGGATTGATTTGTGTTATATAGATGGGTAAATTGGTGTTTGGTTTTGGGTTGATGTTGTGTTAGGTTTTGTCTAAGCCACGTTCTTATTGGTTTGTGGGTGGCAGTTTGTAGGGGTTAGGTATTCAGTCGGGTGTGGGTTTGGTTAGATGGTGGGGTGGCCGTTTGGCTTGGGATTTGATTGTTTTCATTGGGGAGAAGCAATGATTTATGTTAGGGTTTTAAAAGGGGGATGGTTTTCTAAGGGTTATGTTTAGGTTGTTCGTGGGGGTTATATATAATTTGCTAAGATTGGTATTATTTTTTAGGATTTTTAACTAGCTGGTTATATGGGTATGTTTTTTGGAAAGGGGTGGATATGTTTATATATGGAGTTAGGATTTGGATGGGGTGTTTTTCTTTTTGATGGTGGTGGGGATTATGTTCATGTTGGTGGTAGGGGTAATGATTTAAATTTATGTACAATATTCATTTGGTTTTTGATATTGGGAATTTTATGAGGGTGTGATTCTATAGGGGGTTGCATTTACGATATTTGGATTGATATATTGAATTAGATTTAGGCTAGGGGATCAGTTTTAGGGGATATGTTTATGTTAGGGATTTGATTTCAGGAAGGGGATATGTTTTGTGGGATACGTTTAGGGTGGATGATAAGGGTTATTTTATAAATAGTTGATTAGCTATAGGGATAATTTATCAACTAGGAGTTAGGATTAGGATAGGGTAATAGACTTATATATGGGGTTTTATAACGACATTGGATTTTCAAATGTAGATATTACATTTTAGTAGACGATTAATAATTAAAAAACATATCAATTATATCCAGAATAATATAGTTCTATTTATATTATAATCCTGGAAACATGAACAAATTTTTCATTGATGAAATAAAAAAACCTAATAAATTCTTAAAAACATTATATCTTCATAGATATATAATAAAAAATAACATTAAACATTACGAGAGTAAAGGAATCATAAAAATGATGATTATAGAAGGTCAATAAGATTAAACAATAATGATATGAATATAAAATGAGCATAAGGGCGTTAGAACATGAGAATAACTTTTTAAACCCATTCCCTTGATATCATAGGTGATAATCTTGTGTCATGGAAGAATTCTTAGTATTTCCTTAATGATGAACCAAAATGTTATCGACTAACATGTTCCATGGAAGAAAATAATAATAGTAATACATTAAATTATGGAATATAGATATTCATCGAAAATATCATGTCAATTATATCCCCTATGAAATATATAAAATATTAGTTTTATACTAATAATCAATATAATTTCCTCATTCATGGGATTATCACATAAGTAACCTCTTCTAGGGAATGTGATAAAATCTTGTTTAACCTATTATAGTATTGGAATAACATCCCATGTATGGTATTATCTCAAAGAACAAAAACAAATACCCAATGAATTTTTGGGATATATATGTCCCACCAATCTTAAAATCTAATAATTTGTGTCCCAAATGGTCATAATACATATCATAAACCATAGATTAATATTATGATTCATAAAAATTTCATCATAACATAACCCATAGAAATGAAAATGGTTTCATAATCATCGTATCAAATAATCATAGAATAATCCACCTAAATGGTACGTGTTATATAATAATAGCTTCCTAAATGTCAAAAATAACTAATATAATGAATAAGTACACTAAAATTTGATAAAAAACAAGGAAAATAATATGAAAAACAATGGTTGTAGTCATTTATCAATACAACATTTATAAAAAGTTCATTAAATCGTTCGTTAGGAAAATATATGAAACCACCCCGACCCTAGTGGACATGATACAGTGGTTATTTTACTAAAATGGTAAAAATATATGAGATCACATCACCATGTAATTTTTATATTACTCATCTTGATGAAAAGAGATAAAACAATGGGACACTAATTACATTATTATCTATAGATTGTACATACAAATAAAATTAACTACTTCATGTCACTTATTCCAAATTCACATATTCATAACATGGGGATGGATATTAATTAAAGGGTGAGCTCAAAAGCATAGTATGGGCTAAATAGTGATGAGTCATGAACCATCATTAAAAAATAATAATCAAATTTATATAATAAATATGTAATGGTGAATAATGAAAAAACATGTTCCATCTATAGACAAAGAATGAAAATGCATTTGTATATATTTTCATAGTAAAAAACATATGGATAATTAAAATAGAACGATGAATAAAGAAATTTTGTTTTGATGTCATGTATCTATAAAATAATCAAATATACCATCATTATGGTTTTATTTTTTGGTTAAATTCTCATCCAATTATGTGTCGAATTAAACAAAAAGTGCTTTTCGGCTGTGGTTTTGTCTTATAATACATATTTATACATCATGGGGTTATAAAAGGCACATCCCATCACAACATGTAAAAATAATTTTAAATACATAGATTTACTTATATAAAACTATTCATTTTCAATATTTATATTTATTATGTAAAGGGTATGGATTCATCAATATTTCCCCATTTAAAAAAACATTCAAAATAAACATCGCTTGTAAAATTTTGCACGACTATGAAAATAATTATATCAATGGTACCAGAAAAATGAAAATTAATGAAAATATAATTTCAAATTAAAATTGATCCTAGAGGTTGATTAGATAAACAGAATAAAAAATATTAGGTGCACAATACAATGTATTCTTTAATGAAATGGGAATTAAGATGAAGTCCCTTTATTTAATTCCTTCTTAATTACCACTAATTTACACCTTTATAATAACTAAATAATATTTATTAAAACTATAAAACAAAATTAAATTATATTAATTGATACACTTTTTTTCAATTATAATTATTAAATTATACTTATGAACATTTTCATGTGGAAATAGAAGCATTTTTATGTCATGTTTATCAAAAATATATTTCTCGTTTTCCCTCGATTTCATTTATTAATACATGTACATAATAAGTTATTATAATTAAACTAAAAGTCATATAATTCATGTAATTAAAATTCTATATAATATATATAATCCAAAATATAAATTCAGGGTGATGTTTGTATGAGTTTTGATTGGCAATGTCTCCGTATGCAGTTTACTAAACCTTAACAGGACATTGAAGTTGGGGACAAAATGGGTGTAAAAAAATTATATATTTTCTACATTTAATACATGAAAATTATAAGAATAAGAAATATAATGATACATTAAAGTATAATTATTTTTATTGTAATTTTTCTATATTTTAATTTTAAAATAATAAGGAGAAGAGGAAATGATAGAGGAGTTAATGGAAACATAAGTTTTCTGGTGTGGTTTCTCAGACATGACACTAAATATACCTTGGTGATTGGTGTTGGATGGATCTACAATGTCCCAAGGTCTTATAAGAGTCATAAGAGAGAGGGAATTGTTTTATATTTGTCTTCAGGAATGGGGGAATGATGATTTTTATTTGGGATGGGAGAGTGGTTATTTATACTCGAGGAGCTGTGTATTTTAAAAATAAAATATTATATCAAAGGTGATACTTGTAATACCAAATTTATAACAATATAAATAATATATTAATATTATACAATGTGTTTAAGAATCTAAAACACCAATGTAATTAAAAATTAATAATTTATAGAAACAAAAAGAGGAAAAAAATAAAAATTAATATTTTAAGTAACAACTTTTAAGTATAAGTATTGGAAACAAATTATGTGTGTAAATTGAGTTTTTTTATATTAACGAATCATTTTTTATATTAAATATATAATAGAATAATTGAAGTTCTATAATGAACTATGTCACTAATACATCATGAATGAGGTAATTTATGTTACTCTTGATAAGGGAAAAACTATTTCTATACTATTCATCAGAAACATGTAGTATTTCAGAAAAATAACAACTCAACACCATTAAATGAAATTTATATGATGAATTAAAATGTTAATTCAGTTTTTTGAAAATATTTCTTTTGTAAATATGAGAAATTTTATTTTAAATTAAATTCTTTTATTATTATATAAATATTCATTTTAAAAATACAACCAATTTCTTAAAAATTTGCAAAATTAATATAGGTCTTATATTGTTATAATATAATCGTGAGAACAAAAAATATTAATATATTAATAATTTTTCTATAATTTAATTTTATTTTAAATATTCTTATTAATTGTAAAACTATAATATGACTCTTAATTTAACTTTTTTTAATACATTCCTTTATTACAAAATGATTTTAATTTATCATATTTTCATAAATAAAGTACATAATTATCATTTAAAATGTCATTGGTGGGGTTATCATTCTAATGGTTCCTTTACTATGCCTACGGGTCACATTACTATTCCTAATAATCACATTACTATTCCTAAGGGTTATATTACTATTCCATAAGGTTCACCTTATCATTTCACCTGACAAGATAATATTTAATCACTATTTTTTTACTCTCAGGGCCATGTGGAACAAAATATATCAAATGAATTGAATTAATTGTGAAGATACATTCCCTAAATCTATTTCGGTCATATTATTTCTTCGTTTTGTAAATTTTTCCTCAAAATATTTCATGATTATTACCTTATAGTAAGATGATGGTGGATCTTATTGATTATATAATCAGGTTCCCATGTTTATTCTTCAGTTTTATGGTTTATCCAAAGAACGTTCACTATATGAGCCATCTGGTTCCTAAATACCTACTCTCTAGTGTCAAGAATATTGGTAGTCACTTCCCATTAAGATAAATTTTATTCCTATTCTATTTCATTATAGGTAAGTAAATTTGTTTGGTTTTCCATAGACTTTATTAACCATAATATTTGGAAAAATCATGAACTTTTTAGAGAAATTATATCATTTATAATTATTATTATATATATATATTTCATTCCAAAATTTCAAATGGTTTGATGTACTCGGGGCCTATTACCCCTTTCTTAACAAAACATATGTCACCCTTTCACAAATAAACTTTGAATAAGACACGGTCTTCCACCTGCAATTCAAAATCCTCACTCTTGTCAAATATATAACACATTTTCATACTTCGAGACGATTTATTATATTCATGAATATTCATTACCTATGTAAGTTTCACATTATTTTGTACTAGTCCTATATGTTTCCTCTCACAAAAAACATCCCAACAAGTTGGAGTTCGACATATCTTACCATATAATGCCTCATAGGGAACCATTTGAATACTAGAAATGAAAATATTAATTTTGGAAAATTATAACAAAGATAAATATAGATCCCTTATACCATGAATGTGACGTGAGATTGATCTCAACCTTTTTTCCTTTTTTAAATAGTCCATTCATATAGTCCATCAGTTTGAGATTAATAAGCACTACACATTTTATGCTTTGTATCCAAAGCATTTATAGGATCTTATAGAATAATTATTGTGGAATATATATCTTTTCAGACACAATCGATTGAGTTGATCCATGATGTCTTACATCAATGTTAATATATTCTTTCTAGATGATCAATGCAGGATCATGGCGCATCGGATGTGCATGGGTGGGTGTAACCAACATTAGTTTTAGACTTAACAATGATAAATCTGAGCTCCATTAGGATAATAAAATGCCAGATCTTTTGAATATAACGAAGAACGAAAAAGAAAGTGGGAATCCTAGAACCATAAATATAGTATCATCATATACTGGTTATAATTAATTTAATTAATTTACAATAATTACATTGATGGAAATCATTATTCATTGATGCCTCCAGTCACAATCTGATGTGATTTGGGATTGCGTCATAGAATCCATGTGTATACTTCCTCTAGAAGAGATCCACATGTAATCCATGTATCTCTAGATGTCGCCAAAGGAATATCCAAGTGCTAGCGTGGAGAAACCTTTGCTTGTTTTTTCCACCTTAGATCTCCTGGATCCTATGGAATAGGATCTTTCTCGGCCTTGAGAGCGTTCTTGGAGAAAGCAGTTGTTTAGGCCTTGAGGGAATTCTCTAGAATTGTTGTGCACAGTGATTCACTGAAAAGTGTTGGGGTTGGGATGATATTTTTCATCGGGTGTGATGTTATAGAGTGATAACTATTAATAACCGCCTTACACGTTTTATTTATTTCATTTACACTAATGGAAAACCCCAATGTCGAATCATAATTTCCTTGACATGTACCCACATTAAATTTAATAAATACCATTTAATAAAACAATGTTATTTTCTCAAAATACCAACTAAAGAAAGTACACTGTGTGTAATCATTAATACATGGCGTGTACGAGTTTTTCATTTCAATTATTTCCTCCACCTCCTTTATTAAACACTTAATAAGGGCTATTTATTATTGAAATAAGTGTAACTACATTACTCTCTAATAAATATATATTATTCCACCAAAAATATATTCTCTCAATTAAGTAGTGTTGAAATAAATGTGATCAGGCATCCTTAAATAATTATTAAACCGTTTTCAGGAATAATATTAATTTAACTTGTTAAATTAATGTTTAACAGAGGCACATGGATACCCTTATTGTGTGACCCTCTAGGCCTCTTTCTCAGGGGTATTAGGAAAATCATGCCTAAAGACCATGGTTAGCATCATGAAACACACCAAGGAACCCATATAGATAGATGATGACGTTGTAATGACAGGTCACCTCAAATAAACTCTTACTGTGTAATATAATCCATTTGTCACGATATCCTGAATCAAGTGGGTTGCATGCTAGTGCCATCAACTCATGTGCTCAATTATTCTTTCTTTGACTTCATGGAATTAAACTCTCCCATTCCTTACCATGGCCATGGATTTATTTACGCTATATCAATTCCATCAATGTGCCAGAGATATATAGTTCAGTAATAGAACTGAAGGGGAAAATCCTTTCTCGCAATATCTATTAATGCAGTATTTCTCGTGATGCACCCAATGTATCCTACCTCGATGCGAACAATGTGTGGAAACAATTTTCATCTATACATATAATTGAATGAGTTTTAATACCCATTATTAATAATATTAATATCTATGGACCAATACACACGTCCGCAAATAGAAACATCCAATGACACTATGAAAAATGTGGATTTCCTACTGGTGGGTCTCGTTCTCATTATATCCTCCATGATATTACCATGGGCGCACATCATGAAAAGATGCCTCAATTTTTTATGAGTCATCACCCCTATTGACCTGTATTATTTTTGTCCCTCAAATAACATCATCTGGCCATTGAACATTTATTCAAGAACAATGTTATAGAACTTCCAGGTTTTCATCATTATAGGGATCCTCTATGACCCTTTAATGCAACAGCTACCCATATGACATTATCAAATGAATTTTCATGCATACGAACAATGAATATGTGATAAGGCTTTTATTAATGAATAAATTACAAAGTAGTTCGTTCAAGGACTCTAACTCCATCAGACTCCCACTTAGACTATATCCAACTACTAAAACCATTATCCTACAAGCTCTCATATGATATTCATTATTCAACTGAGATAGGAATTTAGTCATGGGGTCCCCAATGTTCTCTTCCCTAGACACTCTACTCACTATATCTTCACCCATTTGATAGAAATCCCTCATGCGGTGATTCTTTCGGAGTATGTTTTTTTTCTATTGATGTGACCTTGGTTCTTTTGCAAGATCCACCGCTACAGTATTATCCCACTATAATGTGATATGATCGTCAATTCTAGGCACCACATAAATCTATAAGGCGAGGTTGTAAATCCATAAGGCTTCTTTGGATTCATCAAAAGCTCCTATATATTTATACACCACTGTATATTAAGTAACAACTTGCGGCTTTGAACATTTTCCTCTCACAGCTCCTCCATTGAGATAGAAAACGTATCCAGATTGTGACATAAATTATTTCTAATCTATCTGAAAAACAACATCAACATACCATATGATAACTATCTCCTCTTCTACTCCATACACAAGGAACATATCCTTTGTTTTTCTCAGATACTTAAGAATTTTCTTAAAAGAAGTTCAATAATGTTCTCTTAGATCTTCTTGATATCTATCCACCATGCTCAATGCATTGGAAAAATCAAGCCTGGTGCATAACAAGGAATACATGATGGATCCTATAGCCGATGCGTTTGGGTACATACTCATTCTATATTTCTCTTGCTGTGTACGGGGACACATTTTCTTAGAAAGATTTAAGCCATGTGACACTGGAACCATTCCCCTCATGGATTATTCCATACTAAATCTCTTAAGTATTTGGTCAATGTATTTATCCTGATATAGTCCCTGAATCCTCATGGATCTATCACAAATGATCTTGATCCCTAGAATGTAAGATGCTTCTCCAATGTCCTTCAAGCTGAAACACTTTTTCAACCAGTCCTTAACTGACTATAAGACGGGTACATCATTTCCAATAAGAAAAACTTCATCAACATATACAACCAGGGTAATGAATGAATTCCCAGAAAACTGCATATATAAAAATGGCTCACATTCGTTCTTAATGTACCGAAAATATTTTTATGGCACCATATAATCGATTGTTCCATGGTCAAGATGCATTCATTAAACCATAAATTGATTTCTACAAGTTGCAAACTAGTTTCACTTCACCTGGTGTCACAAACCATTCCAGTTATATAATATAGACATCTTCATGAAGGTTCCCATTAATAAATACTCTATTGACATCCATTTTCCACATATCATAGTCATTGTAAGCATCTATGGAAAGTATTATTCTTATGGATTTAAACATGGAAACTGGAAAAGAGGTTTCATCATAGTCAATTAAATGATGTTGTATGAATTCTTCATCTAGTAGCCTAGCTTTATAGGTGCTAACATGATATTTTGTGTCCAGTTTTATCATGAATTCCATTTTGCATCCAACAAACATTACATCAACTGGCTCATCGACTAGAGCCCATACTTGGTTCTGATACATGGAATTCATCTCATAATTCATATCTTCTATCCATCTGGCAGCTTCTGAGCATCCTACTACTTCCTTGTAGAAGATAGGTTCATCATTTTCCAACAATATTGATACACCATCCTCGGTGACTAGAAACCAAATATCACTGGTTCCCGTAGCTCTCTTGAGATCCTACATAGTACTTGTGTTTTGAGAACATCCTCCATGGGGACTTGTGGAACTTTTTCTTATACCAACTCATGTGTATCTTGAGCCTCAACTTCATCGAAGTCAATATTTCTCCAACTTATCATTTTTAGGATGTTCTCCCTTTCAAGAAAAACAACTTGTTTATTGACAATAAATTTCTTGTAATGCAGTTAATATATGTAATATCATTTAGTTTCCTTGGGATGTCCTATAATGATACACTTCATGCCCCGGGGAGGAATTTTGTTGCCGGATACGACCATAAAAAATACCCCACATCTCCATACATGTGTATGAAAAAAATGGGTTCCTTTCCATTCAATAACTCAGAGGGAATTCCATTTTCCCAATTTTTTGGAACTTGGTTTAATATGTATGATGCAGTTTGTAATTCATATCCCCAAAAGAATAATGGATGATCTGCATGACTAATCATCGACCTCACCATGTACAACAAGGAGTGGTTTCTCCTTTCACTAACACAATTCCACTTTGGTGTATAATGAGGAGTGAGTTCAGATAGAATCCTAGACTCTTGTAGATGTTGGATGAACTCTTGGTTCAGATTTCTCCACCTCTATCAGATCAACGTTTCATTATCTTCTTACCATACTGATTCTCTACTTCATTCTTGAATTCATTAAATTTCTCTAAAGACTCTGACTTATACCTCATTAAGTATAAATTTCCATATCTACTTAAATCTTCAGTAAAAGTAATGATGTAATGATATCAACCTCCAGCTTATACTAGAAATGGTCCACACACATCGGAGTGCACCAATACTAGAAGCTTTGTGGCCCTTTCACCCTATCCACCGAATGGGGTCTTGGTCATCTTTCCTTGTAAAAATGAATGACATATATCAAGTTTTTTAGCTCAGTAGTGTCTAAATAGCCATCTTGTCATAGCATTTTCAAGTGCTTCTCATTTACATGACCAAGGCGATGATGCCAAAATTGGTTGATATATGAGTCATGTATGTTTGTTTTGTTATAGATTTCCAACACTTGGTTTTCATAATTTAATACATACAAAACATTATTTAAATGTGCCAAACCATATCATGTGTTGTTCTTATAAAAGTAGAAACCCTTGTTTGCAAAAATGACAGTAAATCCACCCATATACAAACAAAATACAAAAATTATGTTCTTGGTAACACAAGGCACATAATAACAGTTATGTTAAAAAAATTATCCCAGTCGGCAATGAGAGGTGGTAATCACCAATAGCCAACGTAGAGATCCTTGCGCCATTGGCAGCTCAAAGATCCACCTCTACTCTGGCAATATATTTAAATCTACATGGTTATTGAATTTGATGACATATATGATCCCCACATTCTATATCTAGTACCCAATGTGTAGAAATAGAAATATTACACATGATAACGAATGCACCATTAGCATCCCCAAGCTTCTGGGTGCAGTTCCTCTTCTAGTGGCCTTGCTTGCCACTTCCAAAAACATACTGCCTCCCGTTCCTTTCCCTGCCTCTAGATCCTCCAATTTCATGGAAGGACGGTTTTCAAGGGATTCATGTAGTTTATAAGTATTTTTCCCCTTTAAATTGCACATCCTTTTGTTATTCACCATAAGGACTACGTGTTTGTTACGCCCCATGCCTTTATCTACATGGTGAATCATGGTCAGAAGTTCCGATAGACTCTTTTCATTATTTCTCGTGTTTTAGTTGACAATAAAGCATGAGAAGGTCATGGGATGTGATGAAAGGATGATATCAATATGCATATCATCTTGGAATTTGATCTCTACGATGTTTAGGTGTTTAATGTAGACAACAAGCATGACAACATGAGGACCAGTTGGGGATGACTCTCCACACAAAGGTGTAAACAATGATTTAGAGATATCATATCTCTCTTGTCTCACCATCTCTTGGTAGATATCCTTAAGGTGAGACATCATGCAATACATGTCCATGTTTTCATGTTGCTTCATGAGCTCATTAGACATGGCTGATAACATGAAAAATTGGACATATGTGCCATCATCCATATTTTTTGAATAGAGAGATATTTTCTTATCACTGGACTCTTTCGAAGGATCAAATGGAACATGCTCTTCCAGCACATAAAATTTCCTATCATGGCGAAGGATGACGTGTAAATGCCGCTACCATTCTTGAAATTTGTGCTCATGAGAATGTTTTCCTTCTCGAGTGTGGTATTCAAGGATATGTTTGAAGTAATTTTTCATTAAGTTCCTACCAATAATGATGAGAAAAATATAATTAATTTATTTCAAAACTGAGGCAAATTAATAAATTAATACTTATTAGACTCCCACTTTTTTATTGAAATCCAATAGCACTCACCATGGACTTCAGAATATTCTGTTGCCTGAATATTTTAGTGGCAAGGATCCAGATTTCCCTTTGCATTACCCCAAATAGGTTTGTTAAAGAAACGTGAAGGGTTTTGGGTAGGCATTCCAAATGAAAACTGCAACAATTCACAGCTCCATTGTCCGCTGAGTGGACTCCCCAATCCTGGAATCTTTTTATTTTGGGTTTCCTCAACCATTCCTCTTGGTCACTCCAAGTCCTGCTATGGCAGTTATCCCATGATGCGAACAAATTCAACTCAAACCAATACCATGAATTATAATTCTCCAATAATTTAAATCACCCCATCTAGGGTTGGTCAAGCACTTTGAACTATGGTTCTATTTTAACCAAGTTAATGGAAGGCTACACAGAAAAAATATTTCTTTGAGGGATTTTATCCTTATACATAAATGCCAATTTATTATATTTTATTACATGCTTGTTAATATTAACTGGGATATACATAAGGGATTATCCATGTCAATGATAATATTTACCCATAAGACAGTCTAATCTAAGTTCTATCTTCCATGATTTTTTAATTCACTAATTGTGTGATCGTGACAACCCACCCATAATAAATAAACCATGAACCTGACAGAAATAAAAGAAATTTTAGGATCCTGGTCTTGTTCTATTGGTGTGTTTATCTAGTGGTTGATAAACTAACCCAATACCAATTGGAGAAACACCTTGAAGCTTTTGGGTCCGTGTCCACAGCTTTCCACCTGTCCACATTTGTATCTCATTGGATTGGTTTCTCCATGGATTCAAACTTGAGCCGCATCCATTAGCATGGGATCTCTATCCATTACATATGAATTTATATCACACACATGTGAGTTATAAAAAGAGGTTTTCACAAAAAAGAAGTTTTTGTCACACATTCCCTTCATATTAATGAGAAGAAGGCTCGTAGTCCAAATAATTAAATTTAAATAAATAAACTGAACGAAACCAAAAACATAAAAAAGTATTGGTCTAGATCATGATCATCCATACATTCAATGATATTTACACATAAATAAAACTATCATTATATTTCATTAATCGTTTATTTTTAAGAAAAATCATGCTCGAATCAATTAATTATCATTAATTAATCAATCCTTTTATCTTAAACCATTTTATTGAATTTCTTTGAGATTATCATCCATAATAATTTTAAAAATATAAATTCATTTAAAATTATCTCTGTACATAACATGTACCTTGTAAGGCACCCAGTGAATATCCATTCATTACGCAAATGTTAAATTAAACACACACATATATATAACACCTATCACATGTTGTGCCTCAGCTTTATGACTGCATTATGGTACATGTATCACGGGTTTGTATAATATAATATAAATTTTAATAAATCTGCATAATTAGGATTAGTTTATGGTGTTTAGTTGCGACTGCACGACGTTTACTTTTGTTCACCATCCATCTAAAGTTAACTCTCGGGGACATGGTGTGTAGATGTACTTCGAAAATTTTCAAAGTACGGCGTCTTCAATTGGACACACACCATGTAGTATCCGTGTTACACGGTTTCCAGCCAAGCATGCCATGTATGGGGTACACGGTCCAACCCTACCCCGAAGGGGAAACACGCCGTGTTTAGTGGACCACATAGCATGTAATCTGGAATCTGTTTTCCAATTGTTCGTAATAAACACATGGTGTCATAAATACTTAGAATGGATCAAATTACACGACCAGATTTGGAAGACCAATCCAATGCATGGAACCTAGACTACATGGAGTGTACTTCTAAATACACACCGTGTATTCTGGTACTATACAGCTAGGATATTATGGCACCTCCGGATGTGATCATCTATTTTATTTTAATCAAAATTTAACGAAAAAAATCATTTCTCATAGATGAATGAGAAACAAGAGAGGAGGAAAAAATCTTGGGATTATGATTTTAAAGAATAATTTACATGAAGTGAAACAACTAAATTATTAAATGTGTCAATATCCAACAATAAACTAAATAATTGTAATCAATGATTTGAACCCTCCAATACCACTTGTATGTTCTGGGCGCAGCGGATTCGCGTTGGTAGGTGTACCCAACTTTAATATTAACACTAAAAATGACCAATCCGAGATCCTCCACAATAATAAAACGTCGAATCTGTGAAATAGAAAGAAGAAAAAAAAGAAAGAGGGAGTCTCAGAACCATTTGGACACGATCATCATATGTTGGACATAATTAATATACAATAATTACCTTGATAGAATTATTTCATCGTTGATGTATCCGGTCACGATCCAATGTGATTTGTCATTGCGTCATAGAAGCCAAGTGTAGACTTCTTATTGCAGTGATCCGCAGATGCACTACGTATCTCTTTACAACAATAATGGAATATTCGGGTGCAAGCATGGAGAAGTCTCTGATTGCATTGTCCACCATAGATCGCAATGATCCGATAGAGGAGGGTCTCTCTTGTTCTTAAGAGCATTATTGGAGGAAAGAGTTTTTTCCGCCTTGAAAGAATTCTTTTGAATTGTTGTGAAAAATGTTTCATTGAAATTTGATGGGGTTGTAAGGATATTTATAATAGAGTTTGAGTTTATAGAGTTATGGAAAAAAAACGTGTTACATGTTTTATTTATTTCATTATATATTATTAAAAATCACCATGTTGAATCATTAATTCCTTAACATGTTCCCACACTGATTATAATTAATACCATTTAATAAAACAATATTATTTCTTAAAAATCCAAACTAAAAAACTACACAGTGTGTAATCAGTAATATCCGACGTGTAGTTGTTTTTCATTTCTCTTATTTCCTATACCACGTTTAGAATACCCTGAATAATGGCTATTTATTTCTAAAATAAATTCCACTTCATTACTCAAAAATAAATATATATTATTCCTCCCAAAATATATTCTCTCAAATAACAAGTTTCGAAATAAATTTGATCAGGAATAATTAACTAATTATTATACCATAGTTGGGAGTAATATTTATTTAACATGTTATATCAATATTTAACTGAGATACACAGACTGGTTTTGTGTGTGACCATGTAGGCCTTTTTCTTAGTGCCATTAGGCAGAGCCTACCTAATGTCCATGGATATCATCTAACAACACAGCAAGGCACCAATAGGGAATGAAGTTGACACCATAATGATGTTTCACCACCTAAGAATTCATACCGTGTAATATAATCCATTTGTCACGATATCTTGAATCAAGAAGGTTGCATTCTAGTTCCATCAACCCATGTGCTCGATTATTCTTTCTTTGAAATCTCGGAATTGAATGCTCCCATTCCTTTCCATGGACGTGAATTTATTTAGGTTATATCGATTCCATCGAATGGCCTGAGATATCAACTTCTTTTATATAAAATAAGGGAAAAATCCTTTCTAGCACTATCTATTAATGCAGTATTACTCATGACGCACCCAACGTATCCTACCTCAATATAAACAGTGTGTCGTCACAGTTTTCATCAACACGAGTTGAAAAACCCATTAATAATAATCTTAAAATATATGGACCAATACACACCTCTGCATATAGGAACATCCAATTACAATATGAAATGAGGATTTACTACTAGCAAGTCTAGTTCTCAAAATATTGTCCTAGATATTACCATTGGTGCACACCATATGAAGGTTCCTCAATGTTTTATGAGTCCCCAACCCTAATGGCATGTAATATTAATTTCCCTCAAATAAAATCATTAAGCCATATAAAATATATTCAAGAACAGGTTATGGAACTACTGGGTTCTCATCATAGCAGAGATCCACTATGAACCTTTAATGAAACAGCTATCCTTAAGACATTATCACTTTCATTGTCTCACAGAATAACAATCAAGATGTGAAGAGGATTTTATTAATGATTAATTTAAAAATTAATTGGTTCTAGGCCACCTAATCCAACACTCAAGAAGTAAATGTTAACCCATATCACGAAAATGTGCTGAATTTGTATGGTGCTAAAAAATGACCCATATTTCTTCATTCGGTCTGGCTGTCCTCGATTTTCCAATGTCAAATTCCATCGAAATGTCATCTCACATCCATATTAAAATATGTTGAGGTTTCATGACTACTCAATAATTTTGTCTCTTACACTTCACTTATAGACAAACAATACACCTTTAACCATAGTCAGAAATTTTTTGCTTCAAGTTATCCCATAAAAAATGATCCTTTATCTCTCGCAAAATCAATTTACAAATTGGTTATATGGAGATATTGGATATCTGTGCATCAACTAATAGTTCTCTTTTTAAATCATTTATTGATAAATTATATTACCTATTACAATATTTTAGAACTCTATTCCCATACACTAAGTCTTCCAATCATCCATCATCAAAATATTTAATTTTATTATGAATATTCTCATTATCATATTGAGATATTTTTATCTACACTATAAAATATGTATTACCATTCATTTGAAAAGAAGGTAATATTTATATTTCCATAAAAATTATTATATCCATATTCACAAAATCCTTGAAAATAGGATCTTCCTGAATCATTATTTTTGTTGGAATTCCATGATAGTTTATATTTATCGTGTATACTAATTATTATTTTCATTTTCTAGGAGGTATTGTATTAGTAAATAACAATCAATGGGTAACTAGATCCATAATAATATCCTCATGTAGAGTTATTTTTTTGTAAAATATATTTCAAACTTTTGTGTTCTATATATATCTCATATCTTTCTCCATATATATATTGTCTTAAAATATTCAGAGCATGGATTACGACCATTAACCCAATATCATGAGTTGGATAATATTGTCCATGAGTATTCGATTTCCTTGATGCATATACAATAACATTATTATTAATTACAAGGAGACATCCCAACCTATTCTTAGATGCTTCATTATATGTCACAAATTCATCATCTCTTAATGGTAGTGTCAGAATTAGATCATTAAATAATCATATCTTCAGTTCTATAAAACATTATGTTTATTCCTTTATCCAAATAACATAACCACTTTATGTTTTTGTTTGGTTTAGGATTTATCCAATAAAGATTTTTTTTTGGATAAAACACCTATAATAATATGCTAAACCCTTGAAACTACATTCCACATTTATGTTCCTTGGTTTAGGCCATTATTGGATTTAGTTTACCATTATGAAATATACTGAGATTCCTTCCTCAGAGAAAAGATGGACAATAAAAGAATTTTTTGACTCTATAATTCAATATTTAAACACAATAAATATAACTATATTCATATGATACACTTCATAACAATATGTATATTATTTTATAATCCTTATAAATTTTTTCTTACACCATTATATTATCAATAAATAGCACAATGATATTATCAAAAGAATAAATCAATGTTTTTTCATTTGATTCATGAATATAATTGGTGCATTAGTCTTTCCAAATGGAATTACTGTGAAAGTTTAATTCCCATACTAGTTTTGATCATATATCATGGGAATATATTCCTTCTTTATGCATAATTTATGATATCCATAATGAATTTCAATCATCATGAAATATTGGTCTCCCAAATGTTGATAACAAATAATCAATTTGAGGTAGATGGTACTTGTTTTTTATTGTAATATAATTGATTTATCAATAGTCAATTCACATCTTCAAGGATCCATCTATATTCTTTTAGAAAAAGAATAGGGGAACCCTAATGAGAAAAACTAGAATGAATAAATCATTTATTACTCAACTCCAATACTTATTTCTCCATCTACACTAATTCAATTGTATACATTCTATTAGGTATATTTTATACTAATCTTTCATTAGGGACAATATCAATTATAAATTCAACATCATGCTATAGTGTTGCCTAAGTAATTCTTTAGTAAATACATCCTTGTATTATAACACTGTAGGTATATTTTTGATTTGATGACTACTTTCCTTCGCACTATATGTTATTTTTTCTTCCTCACCTTGGGATTCATTAATTAAAGCCAATGGGGGTGGATCTAGATGATAATAAGATGATGAAATTAATTTTCTATATATAATGGATTTTATACCCACCTCACAAATTGTAACATCCATCTTCTTGTAATAAATTTTCGCATCCGGTTTTGAAAACCACTGCATTATAGGAAATATATGAAATTATTCCCCAGGTAGGTGATACGGTTGGAAAATAATGAAATGTTATATTAAAAAATGGGAACTTCTCAATACATATATTTTAATGATAATTCCCGTAAGGGATTTTACTGAAAAATTTATTATTAAATAAAAAGGTAAATATCTACTTTTTCTAGGAACATGGGTAGATAAAAAAGTCTAAAAATATCCAAAATCAAATAAATCATTTATATGATTTGATTTTAATTTTATTGTAACTTCCACCATATCCTTTGACAGTTCTACATCAGCTATATAAATTGAATAATCATAGCCATATACCCATGGTATATTTTATCGAAAATTACCCTAAATCTTCAGATATTGGTTTCAATAATCAAAAATTTCATTTGAGTTGAGACATTGAACATAATTGATGAGTTTCTTACACTGGAATCATTAACTCAATGACCCATTTCTCAACACTTTGGGAAAACTCACATGACATTCAATCATTTATCAGGATGATTAATTACACAATTTTCACAATATGAAAATTGGTTCATTATATTATTCTTAATTATATCTTCTCCTTTTCCATGGTTACAACAATTCATCTACTTATAATTATTTCCCATGAACATACATTATCTAGAAAATTATCTCTTTTTTTTAGGGAATATAAAACTATTACATTAAATGGTAAAAATGATTGAGATGTTCGGGATCTTAGGATAGATGGTTTATGAATTCCATATTATTGATTAGTCTTTTCTTCTGAATCAAATATATAATCTATAATATACTGATATAATCTAGTGAATATAGCCTCATACTCCACAAAACTATTTTATTCCCTTGGATATAATCTATGGAATTGTATCTTCATTTCAATTTGTAACTCATGATGATAGTATTTTTAAAATAATGTTTCCTTCAATAATCTCCATTAAATTTGTTCAATTTCATTTTCCTCCTTAGAATTCTAGATCAATGACAACTACTGATCAACATCTCCCTTGAGGAAAAACACTACCAGTACATACATTTCCCATTCACCAAATCTAAATGCTATAAATATCATTTCAATAGAATTGATCCAATACTCAACTACCACTGGATTCACTGTCCCACTAAATTATGTGGGATAATTCCACATGAAAAAATCCAACATAAGTGTATTATGGTTATTCTTCATAACCTGAGTATGTTGACTTAATGTGGTCCTGATCTACTCATCTCTAACAAAAAATGTGTTGACTAGTAGGGTGGGAAATCCAAAAATTGTCTATGGGTATTGATTCCTTTCTTTCCATTAGGTACCATTTCCAGAAAATGGAATTAAATATTTTTTGTTATGAATCATAATAAATAATTTAATTCTAAATAAATAGTTAACGTAAATTGAAAGTATAAGCATATCTAATCTCATAATAACAAAAACGATTTCCAAGGGGATATATTTACATTACAATCAGTCATAATGGTTTGTAATGAGATTATGAATTTACATTTGAATATCCCCTAAAAGTGTCAAACCATATGTGCTGAAAGCTCAATTATTTGAACTATTATACCCCTATTTATGCACTAGAAGCCTTGTCGTAGTTGTTAAAAATAGGTATATTTTTTGAGAACCACTTTCTATTGAAGTATCCATAAAATGGTGTCTTTTTGTGATACACCACTTAATATATACATATAAATAATTTAGGATGGTATTTTATGCATATCTAATAATAATTTTTTCTTATTATGTTTACTAAACACTATTTTATAAATATAGTTTTTACGGTTCCAACTAAACATTATCTAATAACAACTCAAAAAATCCCAACCCTAATAGCCCAGATATGGAAGTCATTTTATTATAATGGCATGAATACTAGAAATCAAATCCCCATTGAATATTAAATTTATAATTATAGAAGAAAATGGTTACATGAATAGTTTCTAAATTACATTTTAAATGACAAAATAGAAAATAAAATAATAATATAAACAACTTCTTGTCAAATATGTAAAGATATAATATTCACAATCAGAGGATAGAAAACAAAAAAGGTGATCTAAAAAATCTCACTAATTGATTAATTTAGTGGATACTCGAATCAATAATAAATCAATCAATATCAATTGTACATAATAAATATGTAGTGGTGAAAAATAGCCAATCACATGCTTTCAATAAACTGAGATGAAAAACACATCCATATATTTTTTCATATTGAAAACCTTTTGGATACTGATTACTAAAATATGAATGAAGAACATTATTAATTAACAGATATCATGTATCTAAAACATGATACATAATAATTTAATGAATATTTATATCTTTGATTATATAACTTTATAATTATGTCTTGAGAAAAATATGATGATCTTGTTGCCAACTATATTTTATCTTTAGACCCCTCAATTCATCAAGGGGATATAGAGAGCCCCACTCGTCTATGAATGTAAAAATAATTCATCATACAAAGATTTATTTAATGAATAATATGTATTATTATAATATTTATAGTGATTAAATGTTGTGGATTCATCAATATTTACGTAAATAAAACAACATTCAAAATAAAAATTGTATTTAAAATGCTATAAAACTATGAAAATAAACATATCCATAATTAAAGAATATGAATATTTATTAGAAATAAAATATCAAATGAAAAAAGACATCAAATTGTCATTAGATACACTAAACAAAAAAGAATTTTTTTCACAATACCTTGTTATTATCAATGAAATGAAAATTGAGACGATGTCCTTTACCTTAATTCTTTCATAATTAGATGATTTTATGCCTCCTAAATAATAAAAACATAAATTTTAAAAATCAAATCTATAAGTTAAGAATATTCATTATTAAAACTATTTTTCAACAATAATTATTATATTATAATTACTGAATTTACTCATTATATTGATGTATTTTGATATAATGTTTTTTCTTAAAAATTCACCATTTCCCTCGATTTCATATTTTGTTTAATGTTTATAATACATTAGTATAATTAAATAAAAAATAATAAAATAATAGTAATTATATATTTATATATGATATATAATCCATATTTTCTATTTATTAAGGTTATTATATGAATTTCATTGGGAAATGTCTCCATATGTGGTTAACTGACTTTTTATGGGATGTTATCCTACGAACGAGAAGATGGACTAAAACTTCTATATATGTTATTTAATTATTACATGAAGTATATTAAAATCCATAATATAACATTAAAGTATTTCATATTTAATTTTATATTATATGGTTTTGAATTTAAGTTGGAAAAGGAGAATGATAAGAATAAATGAGGGATTAGTTATTGTAAACTTACACTTTTTTGTGTCTTCTCTTTCATGACATTGAAACTCCCTTTGTGATTAGATATGGATCGATCCAAAACATCCCTATGTATTATAAAATGATTATAAGGGAGAAATGTGGTAGATATTTAGCTTTATAGATAGTTTTATGAGTTGTTTTCCAAGAGGGGTGATGAGTTATTTACTCTTTAGTTGAGGCGGTTTCTAGAATAAAGTAATAAATATAATATAATATCCAAGGTGTGAGTTGTAACAGTGTTTTTTTAAAATATAAATCATATATTAGTATTATATAATGGGTTTATGAATTGAAAACAACATTATAATAGGATTATATTAATTGATTTAAATGGTAAGTGGAATGAAGGAAAATTAATATTTTAAGGAACAACATTTCACAATAGGTATTAGGAAAAAAAATTAAGGCTTTGATATAGAGATTATTTTATATTAATATATAATTTTTAAAAATATATATTTTAAATTCATAAATTATGTTCAATAATTTTCCATGACAACAATACATAATGAATGGTATAAGTAATGTTACCTAGGTTATGTGAAAAATCTAATTTTACAATTCTTCCAAAATTGTTTTATTTTAGAAAATTACCAAAAAAATACTCTTTGATAATTTCAATGAATTGAATTTAAAAATGAACTCTATTTTTAAAAATTTATTTTTAAATATGATAAATTTTATTTTTAAATAAAATCATTATTTATTCAATAAATACTTATTATAAAATTATAACAAATTTTGGGACTCTTTGAAAACGTAATTAAAGTCTCGTAAAATTATTTCATAAATAGAAGAGGACAAAATATTAATTTAAAAACACATTTATATAAATTTATTTAATTTTGATTTATTATATTAATTATAAAATTGTAAACCAACACTTAATTTATCATTTTTATAACATTCATTTATATACTCCATGATATAATTATGTCATATTTTTTCATAAAATAATAAATTTTTTATAATTTTATTTTTGTGTATAGTATTATTATTGTCACATTACTATTACTAATGGTAAAAGCACTATTAATAATGGTCACATTAATTTTATTATGTTTCATTATTCTATTTCCACCTTCATGTTAATATTTAATCAATTTTCTTTTAGTATCGGTTTTTTTGAAACATAAGCTATAGAATGAATTGAATTTATTTATGAGGATGCAAAACATTAATTTTGGGGTGTTATAATATCCATTCCATTCTCCAAAAAACACATTTAATGTCAGAAATTAATTCCAATATTGTCTTGGAAAAGATATCATTAAAATAAAAACATTTAATATATTAAATGATGCTTTAAAATATTGAGTGTTCTTAAAGGAGGAAAATACCATTCATTTCTTTCATGTTAATATGATGTTTTTATTTTCACATTGGTTAAAAATTCATGATGTAATTTTTTTAACACCAAAATATGACTAATGATAACAAATAACGTTTAATATTTTAAAAGTGGAGTAATATATTTAAATATTCATTGTATAATAGTAATAATTATCCCTAGTTTTTTAATAATAATGTAAATTTTAGAATAAGGTGTTCGAATTAAGAGAGAAATAAAACCAGGATTTCCATAAAAAAATTATTTTGAAATCATGTTTGCATAATTATTTGATAATTTATAAAAAAATGTAATGTCATGAAATTACTAAAATAAAATTAAAAAAATTTGATTATTCATAAGATTACTATAATTTATCATCTATGAAGCATAAAAAACCTCATTAAATAAGGATATTGTTATATCAAACCCATACCACTGTTTACACAATTTATAATAATCCCCATGAAAGAATGAAATATATATGGACATGATAATAATAATAATAATAATAATAATTTCAATGGTTTTATATAAACCTCACCAATAAACCATGTGGGGAATTTGGAATGTGTCTTGTTGAAAAAAAAGTGAGTCAAAAATCACTTACATTAGGTATTTACTTCCATCAAACACATTTGAAATTAATATATAATGAATATTGGGTTATTATAATCTTATTATATAATTATATGATTACTCTCATACCAAAATTGAATTAATTATACCCATTAAAAACCAATTTGTTAAAAAAAATGGTAAAATCACTGTTTCACATGATATCATCATTGTCTTTTATGGGTCTTTTGGTTGGTAGTGTCTATCGTTGTACATTAATCATAGTTACATTATCTTAAAAGAATTATCCCTAATATAAATACCATATTTAATCATTATATTGATATTTATTTTTATCTATAAATGTTTGATATAGAAAAATAGATTACACAATTTAGGGGGATGGTAGGTTATACATTAGTAAGAACATCATTTCAATTTTCTCAGTAAATGGAATAAACTAAAGGTAATTATGAAAAAAAAATTATAGAGTTATTATTGTTCCATATATAGAAAATATATTATTTAAAAATTTTCATTACTACATTCAGCTTAATAGGTGCATGAAAAATGAAACACATTAATTCTCATCATGGTAGTCCTTTGCACAAATGAGCACCATTTTTTTATTCCCACATAATGAAATGTAAGAATATATATATATGATTATAATTAAAAAATTATTATAATGTTTTAATATTTAAAATAAAATTTCAAACCATCATATTATACATTCATGATAGACATTGATAGGAAAATATTACATTGATTTATGAGGAAACAGTCTCTCATGAACCCAATTAATGATTTTAAATCCCTTTTAATGGATGATGATATTGATATAGTTTATTAAATGGACATAAAAACATCATAGTGATTTATAGATTCTAGTGTTATTATTCTGAATTTAATATTTCAATTATAGATGTGGTAAGAGAAGAAGTAAAAATTAATATCTCTATGAAGATAATTTCATTCTCTTTAAAACCCATTTTGACCTTTTAACATTGACCTTATGATTTTTTTTCAAAAATAAAAGTATCTTTATTTCATGGATGAGGATTTTTGGGAGATATTTTCACATGATTTTTTATATAAAAATGGATTAATATGTTAGAATAATTTTGGGAGGATGTTCCATTTTTATATTTGAGAAGGAGTATATTTTTTTAAATATCAGAAAGTATCTAATAATGGGAATTCACATTCTCTCCATGTTCATAAATAATTAATAAATAAAACACAAGAGGGAATATATTGTTGATCCATACCTTCAGTAAGAACAAATTTTTTTAAAAATTTTATTCCTTTTCCTTTAATAATGTTTAATTCAATCATTTTATTTCCAACTATCATAAGTATTATTTATTATACCAAGGTTATTTATGAAATTTCATAAAAAATTAAATTTATTAGATAATATGGACAAACATATAATATATATTATTTCTAATTTATCAACTATAAATTTTATGAGTGATGAAAAAAAAATTAGCATAATTGCATGAAACATGAAATAACCTATTTTTTCAAGCATGATAATAATTAAATTTTTTTAATTAATTTTCATAGTAGAAAACATGAAATTGTATTAAGTATTAATTACTATCATTCCAAATATATGATAAATTTTACTAAATTAATTTTATTTAAGTTGAATAATTTAATTTATAATTTATCCCATACACGTGATGAGAAAATGTTTTTGCAATTAAAATTTTCCATAAGTATATTTTTTAAAATAAGTGTTCAATATGAATGTTATCCAAATATAATAATTTGGGAAAAAATATATATTTAATTGAAAAAATATTTTATTTAAATATATACAAAAATAATATGGAACTTCAAAATACAGAAAAATGATGTTTTCGATACGAATTATAATTTTGTTTTCATTCATCAAAAGATTATTTTTCTAACAAAAATCTTAAAAATTAACTAAAAGTTTATTTTGAAATTTATATTTCAAAAAATTCAGTCATTTTGTGGAAATCATTTTATAAATAATTAAAAATTAATATAAAAATTTATTATATTTAATATTATTAAAAAACTATGTTTTTTCTTTTATATTAAAATATTACAAAAAATTATGTATATTTTTAATAATATATTTTCATTATCTAAAATAATTGTACCTATATTTCCAAACGAATATATTCCAATAAATATTGAAAATTATAGTGGTTATATTATAATATTTTTGTTAAATACTAATAATAAAATTATATTTTTATTCTTTAAAACAATCTTCTTCTTAAAACCCCATGGAAATTGAGTTAGGTTTGTGAATCCCCTAACATTATGTCGGAATTATTCATTAACATTAGTATCCTAGATCAAAAATTAAATTTCATAACTTAACAATGTGTGAACCCTTTATACATTTATTTTATTTGTTATATTTTTATTGAGATCATTTATCGGGTTCTCGATGACTTATAGTCTTTCATTTTAATGTTTTAGAGTTTTCATTTCCTTGGTTTTCATGATCAGTTCATTTGTATTCATGTATGGAAGACCGTGTAATGTTGTGGTAATTATCCGAAATTTAAATTATATGTTATTAGTTCTCTTCCAAAGGGTCAATGAGTATTATATATTTTTCTCATATATGTGGATAATTAATTCGATAAAAATATAATGATAATTGTTTAGATTAATTTTGTTGATTTATCGCTCCATGAAAACATGTTTTATTATATCATATAGATTTACGCAAATATGTTTGTTTCAAAATCATAAAAATAATTAAAATAAAATTATTCAATAATTTTGTACCATTTTAATGGTTTTTTAACCATCATTGAAGCTATTGAAGGACAATATAAACTTTTCATCCTCGAAGGTTGTAAATAAACACCTCAGGGATGATGTTTTAATTTTTAGAATAAATTGGGGAGGATAATGGATTTTTATATATTATATAATTAGAAAAAATATCATAGTTTTTATAAGTTCGTGCAGTTATCATACCATTTTTATGACGGTATGTGAAGAAAGAATAAGAAAAAAACATGAAAATATTTTAAAATAAATGAATGGGGATTTTACCTCTTGATTCCTTCTCCATGAGAACCACTATAGGGGGAATTGGTTTTGTTTTTATTTGAGTATAACATCATATAGAAATTAGGGAGATAATTGGGAATAGGATTGGAATGATCATAGAAATGGATAAAATAATGATACAAATGAGGAAAAGTGGTCGTGAGAGGCGGTATTTCTAACGGACGAGTGGGGTATTATCAAATTATTTTGTTATTTCGATTATTATTTTTCCTGAACAATATTAATAGTTTTAGAATTATCACTAAATATATAACAACAATTAAGTGGATTTCAATATTTTTTGTGAATAAATTAGAACTAACTCAAGGATAATTTTAATTAAATTATAATGTATATATAACGTAAAATACAATATTTGACTATTTTCTAATATCGTTTATTATAGAAAAATCTCAAAAACATTGCATGATAATTTTCTCTTGTTTAAAATTAAAAATTGGACCCTATTTTGTTAAAATAATTTACAAAATATGTCAAATTTTATATTTATTTAATATCCAAGATTACATATAAAATATTGTTTTAAAATTTATAACTCAATTTATTAAAAATTGAAAAATATTTTACGTTATCTTAAAATTATATAATTATCATATGACACTATAATATTAATTTTTGAATATATTTAATGAAGGTAAATTTCTTTTTAAATCATTATATTAATAATAAAATTGTAAATAAAAATTTATGTTTTATAAAAATACCCACATGTAATTAATATATTTTAAAAAATATAATTATATAAATTGTGATATTGTTACATCAAATTACCATTTTTAAGATTCAATAATTTAATATTTACTTTTGTTGATGAGTTTACTATTCTATTAAACAATTTAAAATTCCTAATTGCGACTTGGCTATTCTAAATATCGTGCTACTAATCTATTGGTAAATGTTCATTAACCTCTATGAACACCTAATATTTCAGTAATAATTTATTTTTAATTTTTCCATTTGTTTATATGAGTGATTTTTTGTGGTCTATAATATATTGTATAATTATAAGAATGGAATTACAATTGAAATTTTTTGGGGTCCTTACAAACATCGAACCTTATGAAATTTCCCTCGTAAAATTTAATTTTAAATTTTATCTTAATAACTCTTTACAAAACTTTTACTTAATTGCATCCTCTTGTTCCTTGGTATCATTGTTTTACATAGGGTTCCAACATAGTAATTTGATCTGTGTGGAGTCTTTATGCGTAAAAAAATATCTTTATAGCCCATGATATTAACTGCATTCTCCACATAAAAGATATTTTTTTCTAACTATACCACTTCTACATTATATACCAATGAGGGATATGGAAAGTATATCCTCAAGGGGATAAAATTAAAACATGTATACATCATGCATTATAGTTGTAAGTAACAGTTGATAAGTCACAACTCTTACACTATGTATGATCTATAAGTGGTCGATGTATATGGGTCTCAACATTCCATTCTTCAAAACTATCATGATCATCTTTATAAATATATGAATACGACTACCATGTCTCCTACCTAAAACACTAGTACCCATAAATGATCATCTACATAGATCTTCTATCACCTTTTGGATTTGTTGAAGTGATGCAGAATGGCTTTTACATTCTCAACCATATCATCCTAAATTTTATGACATAGTATATTATCATAAATTATTTAATTTCATATTGTCATTTTTCTAAATTATCTCCCATAAAGGGCTGAATATAGAACTATTTGGATCAATTAACAAAAAACATCATTTTATGATAACTCTCCTAGAGGCAGATGATTGTACCATTTTCTATTGAAATCCTTATAACATGCTCCCAAACATGTCTTCCAGTTTATGAATATTCTCCCTAGATTGTACATTATTTTGAAGATGATATGATGTATTGATGTTCAACTCAATGTTTGGAGCTTATTGGATACCTTAATAGAACATTGTGATAAATCTAGAATCCTAATCAGAGAGAATTGATATTGTTGCTCCATGTATTCTTACCATTATTTTGATGTATGTTTTTTCTAGTTTACCATATGTGAATAAATATCTAATTGGGATTAATTGAGATTCTTTTGAGATATGATCTAAAGATAACCATAAATTATTTTTTACTTTGGATGTCTTCTAATAAATGGTGACAATGTATATAGAAATGGATTCCCATTTTCATTTCAGTATTCTTAATGGTTGCATCATCCCATATACTTTTTCATTCATCCTACACATGTCAACATACCATGAAAAATGATGTACATTCAAGAATATTATTCTTTTTATTATATTAAAAATTGTTTATTTATATATATTGATACATCATTTAACTCTAATAGTGACTACAGAAGTTTGAGCTAATTTCATCATTCAGTTGTTACTTATTTATATCTAGATTTTATGTTACGTGTAGTTATGTAAAAAATCTTAAAATTCATTCCTCATAAATTTTAAACTCTAATTATTTCCTGTTCCCATACCTTCCACCTTATTTTTAGTTTCCACGTCATTTCATTGAGAAACCATTTTTTTATCCATTATGGATGGAGGAGAAAATATTTGAGAAAGAATTGGCAATGTTAATACCCTAAAGATACCCATGTAAATCCTTCTCAAATCATATATTATTGGAATTATATCACTACTATAATAGATAATGTTGTTGGATCATTTCTTCTTACTACATTAGCAGCATCACTATGTCTTCTATGATGGTAGTGGATTGGCCTGTCGTAATCCTTTATGATATCTAAACATATCTGTGAGTTCATGTTAAGATTATTCATTCTGAATATATATTGGAGTATCAAATTATTATTATATTTACCAAAAAACTCACCATAGTGAATATTTTTACTTAAATTGAACATTAAGATCATACATTCCAACTAATGATCATTTGTAAAATAGTATTGATAATGAATACTTAAATGCCTTGAGGCGTAGCCTACACTCAATCATTTTATTCAGTACACAACATAATCTATTCTATGTGGAATGAAATTATTCCAAAAATACATCCCCACTATTTATAATTGTGAGAATTGGAGTAATGATCATCCTTTTTTTACACTTTGAATCAATCTTAGCATGCATTTTTTCAAACGATCTTTTCACCTTTTTGAGTCATCTTGGTTAGTTGGTTTGAAAATCATGATATGTTCATCAGAAATCACGACTAATGAATAAAAATAACAAGAAAACTATGAATTTATGTCATTTTTCCTAGCATAGTCCACTCTTAAATCTCTTTTTCTATAGAAGGGTCCAAAAATAATACCCTTCAAATGATTATACATTTCGTAATATTATTTCATTCATAATGACTTTATAATAGTATTGTAATTCTCATCATGTTCCCCCTTTTTCATAGAGTGTAACACCATGATATTTTTTGAATTATCATTTTATATTTATTTAGCATTTGTGGTATTTTTCAATTTGTGTAACTCTAAAAATATTATATTTTATATTAAATAAATATGTCTGGATTGCGTAATATGCTACAATATTTTAATCAAGAAGTACACATAACATTAAATTTATATTTATCTATATAGAACACAAATTTACTATTGTGAAATGGTGTAATTTATATGCATAATAAACATGGATTACATATCACACAACACCGACATGGCGTACAATACACACAATACTAGGTTTCAACGAAATTATTTTTATTGAAATAGTTATTTCATTGTTCTAATTAAAATATTGATATTGGACATTATAATATTCATAGTGATAAATTAATTTAAAAAATTTATTTATAATGTTTTTATATAAATAAAACATTCTGATTATGGAGAATATAATTTTTGGTAATGTTCTTATATGATTAAAAATTCTATTTTTCCAAATGAACTGTTTTTCGTTTCCTTCTATGAAAAAAATTAAATAATTATTATAAACATTTAGAAATATAATTTGATAAAAAAAATATTCATTTCTGAATTTAATATGTATAAATTATCATAGGGTGATTTTTTTTGGGTTTTTTCTAAGAAACATCATTTTTTGGATGATTATTGCAAAATAGAATGTTTTAAGTAAAAAATTATTTTTCATATAATGTATTTATAAATATAATTTTCTAGATATGATAAATTCAATAACTGGATATTGTTTTTATCAATTAATCCAATTTATTTCTTTGTATTTCATTTCACATTAAAAATTTGAATGAAAACATAGTAAAAGGATGTACATTTTTACTTTAAAAATTGGAAGTGTTATCTTATTAGAGGGATTAATTTAAAATTTATTTATTTCTATATTGTGATTAGAATTTGTATAATTTTTTTTATATTTGAAATAATCATAACATATAATTTTTTATAATTTTTTCTTAGTTTTGGTCTAAAAATATGAGTCAAATTAATATAAATTAATTGCTTTGATTATGGTAAATTTAAGATTAACTAAGGAAAAATTATTTAATTTAACAAAAATAATATGTATATAATTTTGAAAAACCAACTATATGTAAATTATTCTTCCATTAATATTCAATTATTGGATTTTTTGTGTTTTTATTACTTTTTTAGGTAAAAACATGGGTACACAAAAGTAGTTTTTGATAATGCCATGTTTCTCTTTTCCCTTCCCTTATAAAAGGGCACCAAATATTAATCGTCATCACACCTCTATAGCCACTTATTATCCTAAAATATAAGCCTAATAAACATCCCAACATCCAAACATTTATACTCTAATCCTTCCTTTTGGAAAAAATATAACCATTGAACCCTTTTAGAACAAACCAAAATGAGTTACCCCCTTAAGAGGTAATGTCTTCTCTCAAACACCATTCATATATTTTCATTATAAATCACCCATGTAACATAATTCCACTCATTTATAAAAACCCAAATATATTATATAAACTATTATTTTGTTATGGTATGGTTTTTAAAAACACTTACACACCCATCCATCTAATGGGTAAAGAATATATTGAGTATGTGTACGATAAACTGTCGCCTCACAAAACGATAATTTTTTATTTTTCCATTACCACCATTCAGGATTGAAATTATGATAGAATATATATATATATATATATATTATATATTATTCTTATTATGTACTTTAGATTCATTAATTTTATTTCGATACATATCTTTATACTTCCATTTTTTATTATTAAGGTAATTTAATTTGAGGAAGGACTACGGCCCCACAAACAATTTTATTTTTTCACACACTAAATTTAAAGTATTAATTATGGGTTTATTGAATTAATAAGACATAATAATTATAATAAAATAATTATATATATAAATAAATGACCTTGACATTCTTTATTTCTACATTAAAATTAAAATAAAATGTATTTCATGCATAGACGTGGCTTACTATCTCCATGAATGGTGTATTGTGATTCATACATATATATTATATGGATAATTATAATAAAATTATAATTAATTTAAATTATATTTAAATCATAGTTTTAATTCTCGAAATCATTAAAAAAGTATATGTACGAGTTATAAAACAAATTAAGACACAAGCAAAAAACAAATATGATATTACTCGAAGTTAATCCTTAACGTAAAATTATCGACAAGAAGGTAATATAAATCAATAATAGAAAACTCTATTGGGTAATGATTAGGAATATTTTTATACCAGATGAATTATAAATTTATATTTATTATAAATGAGGGTTTAATGGGTATGATGAGAGTCAATGAAAAAGGTATAGTGATATCATATCACCTTCTATTTCGATGAGATACACGCTTTATTCACAACCCATTTCAATTTTCTGGTTTTTATACTTCACATGGATATAATAAGTTATAATTATTGTATAATTAAAATTTATTTACATTACCATTCTAAGAAATTTATTTCATGGGGATGATGTTTCAAAAGTTACAAAATCGATAAAATAATTTTGTCTAAATTTTCTTTCATTGAGACTCATGTATTGTTATGCGTCTATGTACATTTTGAGGAGTATATACATTAATTTAATATTATATATCACTAATATCCATATTTTTATCACATTATATGATACATTTCATTTCATTTTAATACTTGGAGATTACTATCCAATGTTTTCAAGTGAGAGGATCTTATTTAAAACCATTCATCACTTTTCATGTTTCTTTATTTTTCAACATCCATTGATGAAATAAAATAACACATATATTAATAAAATTCATTAAATTTATTATAATCTAGTTATTAATTATATACTAATGTATTTGTATCATTTTTATTCTCTTTGGAACATAAGATAGTTAAGAATGTCATTTTGAAATATAGGCTTTACCCTCATTCTGTTGTAAATATGTGTTCATTCAAAACCTTGTTTCTAAAAAAATGGTTTCTCATAATATACTACTAACATCATATGATCACTAAAATTCATATTTTATCATTTTAAATTAATAATTATTTCAATGTAATAATCCTTCCAATATCAAACAAAGTCATTTTTCTAAACCTTTTAAAATGAAATTCAATTGATCTTTTTTACCTCCTATGGAATTTATGGATTTACCTACAATTATAAGTAACTAGACATAAAAATTAAATAATCTTGAATTAACATATATTTTACATTGATGATATATTCATGTTTATAGATTTAGAGAATTATGTCATAGAATATACACAAAAATTTGAATATTAAATGTAGACACTTCTACTTACTATCCAGTTTTTCATACAAAAAAATCTCATAAAAAGATAAATGGTTATTTATAGGTTGTAGACATCATGACTTTTCCATGATAACATCATTTACTCTATTATTTAGTATGCCATGTAGAAAAATATTCAAAACATGGGATGTGTATAAAAAGCTTAGTATGTGATACATAATTAATGAAAACTGTTAGTCTTGAAAAAACATGTATGCCATTAAATAATTATCATAAGTTAATACCTATCACCTATAATATGTAGAAAAAACACTTCACTGAATATAATCTCATAGCTTTCCCCTTTTGTAACCAATAGATTATCGTAATGCCCATTGAAATAAATATATAACATATAATGTAACATGACACCAAGAAATACTTAAATTGAAAAAGCGTACGGTCGAATTCCAAAAATATCACAAAATGGATTGGACTTATGACGAACATCCATAACCATTCCATTAAGGAATATAACGTAACATCGTGTTCATAGTTTATCATATAACCACCTGTCCTTTGGTTTATCATATAACCACCCATCATTGGTTTATCATATAATCACTAGTAAATTGTAAATATACCATTATATAATCATAACACCTAAAACAATCATAAAATTAAAATAAAATTTCCACACTGTAACCATATGTTATCATTTTACATTTTAGACATATTCAACCCAATTGAAACACCATTTAAAACATTTAATAAGGAGAATTTTGAATCAAAGTGTCCCATACAAAATTGAATAATATTCAAGAATTTTATATTTTAAAAAATTGAAGTCACTATAATTAAATTAATATAAACCCTTAAAAATCATGGAAATAAAATATAATTTTTTAGAAGAGTAAATCATTAAAACAATAAAAATGTTGTTTTAGTTTAATGAGACTTTTTCCACATTAGAAACACGTGAATAAAAATAATTATGTTATAACATTTTTCAATACTTTAAATATCATGAGAATAGACTAATTAATGATATAATGAGTCAAATAATAGTATATAAAAATTATAGTATAAAAATGGTTCATAACATCAACATATTCCTCAATGAATGTGGATTGAGATGAAGTCCCTTACAAATATTATATCATTACATTGTGGTTAAATAAAAGACACAATTATGTGTGAAAAAAATAAATACACCCAATATAAGAGGATATTAAATGTGAAAAAATAAATGGTATTTCACACATATTCTAGGAAAAACAATACCAATAACATAGATATTATACACAATTAATGGAGATTGAGTAATGGTTCCCCATACAGCATTTTTTTAAATGATGTAATAATTTATCAATGTTGTAATTCTGTGTTGCAAAAGGATATCCACAAAATGATAACTGGAAAATAAAACATAAATAAATAATCATTTATTCCGCACATAATCATGGAATAATATAATCAATTAAATATTTGTAAAACTCAAATAGTGGAAATTGTGTTTGGAAATTTCCTTACAAAAATTCGATAGCCTAACGGCGTCACGTAAAATTCGAAAAATGAGTTGATGGGAGAGAAAAGGATCTCTCACAGCATGGAAAAAAAATTACAGTAATAATGATATATAATCTCATATTCCAAAAGAATAAAATTAAAATTAAAACACATAACATAAATTAAGTCTTCGACTAAAAGAGAAGAGTGAAAGGTTCTCATACATTGAGTTCGATTTGGCAGGCATGTTCCTTGTTCATCCCCAATAATAAACATAAGATATTATATACTCACTTAAGTACCATTTTTATGTTTATTATTTTTTTAATATTAATTATTACCACATTATAAAAATTATAAAATTATGTAAGTTAATATCTATTGTTTTCTAGGTATTGTGTACTTGAGTCAAAAATGTTCTTATTATAATTACAAGTTGTCCATTTGGTCAAAAGTAAATTTTAACTAGAATAGTATTCATGATTCACATATCATATATATATTATATTTTTATTTATTAGATTCCATAAAATTTGAAGAATGAACTGCACCATTCATGGTGACGGTATGCCGTACGTGCGCATGAATGCTACTTTCATTTATTTTTTATATTAAAAAGTTAAAAGTAAATGATAAGTAGAAATATTATAATTATAGTATAATATCATATGTTTTGTATGTTACATAGGTTTATTAACTGTATTATTTATACATTCAATGTATTTCATGAATGAGTCATATCACTTTGAGTGGCCAATAATTTGCACTTCCTAAAATTAAATTATCATATTTACACATCATTAAAAACACAAAGGTATTTCTGTAAATAAAAAATAAAGTATCATAGAGAAAATATAAATATAATATATTTCATATATAAATACTGTTCTGTCATAATAACCACAATAATTGGTTGTAGGGTAAAATCGAACAATCATCTTTTCATGAGCTAGTAGTTCACAATGCACAGAAACAATATGATTGTATAAATTAAATAGAGGTGTTTGTAAGTGTAGTTATAATCCTCCTCATAATAACATCCTAGTATAATTAATATACCATTGATTTTATAATTTAATGTATTAAAAGGAGTTTATGGGGTGGGAAAAGGAAAATAAAATAATTATTCTCGAGAGATGAAATTACCTTAAATTGTTCATCTCCTTTGGATTTAAGCTAAAAGGATTTAATAAATATCCTATATTCCAATATAAGGATTCTAGGAGGAATATAAAGATTTTTAATGTTATTTTGATAGAGGTTAGACATGTCATGGGGTTTGAGTGGTGTGAGTAAGGGGATAGAGGTGGTGGCCTTTTATAAGAGGGAGGAGTGGTAATTTTGGAATATCTTGAATGATTATAATATTATAACCTGAATTTCGATTTCAAAAGGTCCAAAACTCATAAAATTCAAAGATAAGATGATTTTTGTTTGGATTCCTCTCAAATAATATGTTTTACACAAGAATTGGTCCGGTTTCTAACCATATCATTCATTTATTACAATTAGTTAACTAATTTAACAATTTCCATGTCTTCTTTTATATTCATAATATATGGTTCATATTGATACCATAAAATGTGAATTGAACCATATGTTTTTAATTAATGAAATTTTAAACATTATATATGTCTTTTTACTGAATATTATATTTTTATTTATATTATATCATTTAATAAAATGGTATTCTTTTAACTTAATTATGTTAAATTTTTTACTGTTATTATCGTTACTATTGAAAAAATCAACAAAACATTTAATCATTGAAAAAACATCATTAATGAAAATATAATAAGTCATAAATATAAATAAAATTCTTTTATGTCATGAAATGTCTCTAAAAAATTATTTTAATATATATAATATCATTTATTTAAACCAATTGTTAATAATGTAATCACTACATCATCATTGTGTCATAAATAAATTTATTCATTTTATGTCTAAAACTTATAAATAAAATACCATGATTTATGGAATATTTTTATATTTCTAATTTCTATTAATAATCAATAATATATCTTATATAACCACAAATAAAAATTATTATTCTAAAATATACATGATTACATTATATTTTTTTTTATATTAAATTTATTGTTATATAATGTCATTTTCACATTCTTGTGGCTCTATAGGGTCCCCAAATTTTCCCAATGGTGATAATTCCCATACATATCTCATCCAATGCGATTAAAAACAAGTTACTATATTTTAATATTATTATAATATTATATTTACCCATATTTACCAGATTTACCAATTAACCAGGGTAAATAAAATAATTACTGAAGTTACTATTATAAATGTCTAAAAAAAGGTACCAATTAAAAATGTTTATAATTATATATTTTAAATATAGAATTCATTTTCCCAAATTCAAAAAATAGAAGTTGTACTTATAAATTTAAAATTAATATCTATTTTAAATACCAATATTCTAGTTTTAATGAAGTAATAACTATCAAAAGAATAACAATAGTTTATGTCCAATTGAAATTTCAAATTACATCCAACGTCCAACATTGGACTAAATGATAAAAACAATAATATTATTAAACTATAAAAACAGTTATAATATCAATATATTTATATAAATAAATTAGATGAAAAGATATTTTGGAATTAAAATGCAGTATTTTTCATTAATCGTTAAAAATGAAATTTATCAGAGAAATACCAAAATTTAATCCAATGTAAATTTTGATGTTCTGATTCAAAATAATAAGTTCATTTTTTTCATATTAAGTATATTAAAGTTACAGATACTCGATTTAAAATGAGTACTCCATTAAATGACAGCAAAATGACACCTTAAAAATATTAGAGTATTAAATGCTAAATATCAGATTCATTTTTATTTGAACCCTCTAATATTCATAGGATAAATGTAAAAAAAGTAAATAAATATGTAAAATCATACATAGTTAATTCTATTTATTCCTGCCAATACATTAGAAATGCATCAACTATAATTTAAAATAATAATATTATATTATTATTTTTCGCTATTACTAAATGTTGTGTGCAATAAATGATTTCATAGAATACCATTGTTGCATGTTATGTAGATTATGAGACAAAGAATCAACAATTATGTAAAAAATATTATTTTATTCACAAATATTAATAGAAATGAAAATGTATTATTCTATAAATACATGGGTCCTCACATCTTTCAACCCTTTTGGATAATGTATCCATTCAATTTTAAAATTGGGCTTAGAAACATCATTGAAAATCCCGCATTGGAAGGAAAATTAATAAAAATATCACTTTTAAATAATTAATGTGAAGTGAAAAGGTCACCAAATACATCACATACATTGATTCCATGTAGAAAAACATGGACATCGATGAAAAACAAAACAAAGTGTTCTGATAGTTAGTTATAAAAACATGACCATAAGAATGTTAGCCACTAGAAAACAAAAAAACATGTGATGGGTTAAACAATAAATGATTTAACAGTATAAAAAGTAAACGAACAATGACTTATTTTAATATCATTTTAATAATTTACTGAAATTTATTTATGACCTTGACTAAGAACATAAGGTATCGTACATACTTGTCTTGTAGACATTCATACTTTACTAAATTCCTTCCACAAACTCATATTGTCTCCAATCGATGAGTATTCAAGATCACTTGGTCACATCAAACTTGCTAGAATCTACTTCTAGAAATCACATATTCCCCAAAAGATGAACTATATATTTCTCCATTTTAAAACCTTACCCAAAATCCAAATGGTTATTACAATATCATATAACCATGAATGTATAATCCTTTAGAGAAATAAATATTACTCTTAATCTTCAAAATTCAACAAACAATACGCAAAGTTAAACAAAAACCATTAAATAAAGAAATATCCCCAAAATTCATCAATATAATCCAAACTGTGATTGAATCCCAAAATTTATAAGGATATTATAACCAATTCTTCAATGTTAAATATTAATATTTATCTCCAAATAAAATTGAATACACCTAAATTCTCTAACTGAAAAGTAATTATCCAAATCACATATTTTCCATGATAGGTTAATCATTTCCATAAATGTCTTAAAAATACATATGTCCGAAATAAAAACATACATTATTCCATAATAAAAATTCAACTATTTATAATCAAATTAAATCCCACTGTATTCTATTTTCCTCAAGAATATAATGTTCCCAAAAGAGAAAATGTCTTCAAAAATAACATTTATGACTTAATCAACATTTTTTCTATACCAAAGATATCCATTTGATAAATCATAACATACCAAATTCAAATTATTCTTGATAAGTAATAACTTTTAATATAAAAAGAATAATTTATACTAACTAGGGACATCACATAGTTTAGTGGTTGGTGATAAATCTGAGCCGCACATTTGTTGTGGGTTCGATTCCCACAGCTTTTTCTGACGCAACAATTTGTCACACGGTCTACATGTTTTTATTTTTCAAAATATTCATAATTTTATAACATTCCGAAAAAATAAGTAAGTTTCTAAAAAACAATAAAATATTCTAACCTCAAATTTTATCACATACCTTTCAATTTCATATCAAAACATAATAAACCGTAATTGCCTCAAATTCAAGGATCATATAATCTCAAAAGTTTATTTATAACTATATCCATAAAATAAATGACAAATAATCCTAAAATAGAATTTTCACATATCAAAATCTTGGGTTACACATACAAAAGAAAAGTATTCCAATGTAATCCCATCAACATAAGAGAATTAATACTTTTAAACATTTCATCACCCAGATTTCTAATAGAACCCTCGAATTTATAAAATATAGACATGTTAATCATCAAACATTCATCCCGATACTATAACCACATTTTTCCATCTTATTCTGTAATATTTCTCTCTTACATACAAAATCGTGAATCATATCATAATATTCAATAATGTCAAAACATCTGCGAAGAAATAATCCATAACATTCTTAGGTAATTATCAGTTTATTCAACCTAAATTGGATTGAAAATATGTATTGGTAAACATATATTTATACGGTACTATTGATCCCATTCCTAAAACTACATCATAGGATATTTATTTTTGTAAGGACTATGCACAACACATTTAAAACATTCAATTTATCCATCAAAAATGACTTATTTCCCTTTCTAGGAGTCAACTGAATGTTTCCTTTTTACATGGTAGGTTAATTCATTAATACCTTCATTGACACATCTAAAACATATTCATGTCCCTTTGAAGAATATTCCTATTTGTATCGTTCCACATACTTACCACATATGTTTTTGAATATTCATACCATTATGATTATTACCAGAACATCCATAGAAATTCATTTATCACCTATATGATGATTTAGAAATATAACCAAGCTTTATGTGGACAATCATGAATTTAGATATTTGGTTATGAATATCCACAAGAGTTATCATTAAAACTCTCAAATCATTTGATTGATTATTTATAAAACCATCACATTTTTCTTCAATTCTATTGTTACTTTAGTACCTACTAGATCTATCCATTAACTCTCCAAAACAAAAAGTTCAATGTGTGTATATTAGTAAAATCACCATATAATATCTTATGAGGAATGTAACACTACGATATACATATTCATGTTATCTTAAACTCATTAAATTTATCTAAAAAAATACAACTGTTTCTAATATGATAACCATTATGGTTTTGTAGCTTATGCTTAAATAACACCCTAACCTCTAAAATATATAAAACAACCTATGATATCAATGGTAAGACCCCAACATTATAAATTAAATAATCTTTAATTTTGATAATAATTATCATTGAGGATATTTTCATGTATAGAGAATTATAGAATTATTTAATAACATATACATAATAACAAGAATATTACAAGTAGACACTTCAACTCATTATATTTTTTTTCATAAAACAAATAATCATATAAAATAAACATGTTTAGTTTCAGGTTATATAAAACTTGAATTTTCTTTCTTCTAATCTTTTATTCATCATTATATCATATTAAAAACATTTCCAAACATGAGATGAGCATAAAAATCTTAGTATGGTATACTTAATTACAGAAAACTGTTAGTCTTGAAAAAATGTGTAAACCATGAAAACTATATCATAATGTAATACTATTCACCTTAAATAAGTAGAAAAAACACTTCATTGAATATAAGATCGTTGCATAACCAATGCATTGGAGGTTATAATGTACCCACCTGTCTTTGGATTATCACAGAACCACCCGTCATTTGGTTTATGTTGTAACCACCTATCATTGCTTCATCACGTAACCATCCATAAAATTTCTAAGTATCATAATATAATAATAACACAAAAAACAAGAATAAATTAATAATAACATTTCCACACTATAAACAAAATATGTCATTTTAATATATAGAAATATTTATCCCATTTCCAAAAACATTTAAAACCCTTAATAACGAGACATTTGAATCAAAGAGTCTCATAACACATTGATACAAATTAAATAATTTGAAATTTTAAAACATTAATTTCCATATAAATAAATTCATTGAATTCATTTTGAAATCATGGTCATGAAATAGTGGTTTTATAAGAATAAATATATAAAACATTAAAAATGATGATTTTTTAAAGAGACCTTTTCACTTGAAAACACATGAATAAAAATAATTATAGAATAAAATTAATAAATAATCTAAATATCATGAGATTATACTAATTCATGATATAATGAGTAAAAAGTTGTATATACACATAATATGATAATAAAGGTTCATAACAGAAATATATTCCTCAATGAAAGGGGATTATGACCACCTCCCTTACAAAGATTGTATGATTTGATTATGCATAAATAAGTGACCTAATAATGTTTGAAATAAATAAGTACACCAAATATTAGTGGATTTTAAGTGTGAATCAATCAATGGTAATTTTCACATATTCTTTGAAAAACAAAACCATTTTCTAACATATTTAACTCAATTAAGGGATATTGAGTTATGATTTTCCATACAGAGTTTGTATAATTGACATAAGAATTTATCAACGGGGCGATTATGTGTTTCAAAAGTATATTACCACACAAATGAAAGTTGAAATTAAAACATAAACAATTTAATAGAAATTCTAAAAATAATGTTGGCATAATATAATCAACAAATTATGTGTAATGACCAAATACATGAAATTGAGTTCTGAAAATCCCTTACCAAAATTTGAAAGCCTAACAACATCACATAAAAAAGAAGAAAATTAGTTGATAAGAGAGAAAATGGTCTCTTATCACATAGACATTAAATTTACATAAATAAGGATATGTAAGAAAATATCCTAGAATAATAAAATTTAAATTTAAATACATAAAATTAAATAAGACATTGACTGAAATATTAGGGTCATAGGTTTTCATACATTGATTTAGACCCAACACATATGATCCTTGTTCATGATAAATAATAAACATAAGTTATTATATAATTAGATAAAAAAGTTTTTCAATATTATTACTCCTTTTATATATATTTTTACAATTTTATAAAAATCACATTATTATTTGTGTTAATATCGATCATTTTGTCAATGTTGGGTACTTGAGTCAAAAAATACCTTATTACAATTACAAATTGATTATGTGGTCAAATTAAAATTTTTCCCGAAATAGTATTCTTGATTTAAATAACATATATATATCCAGTATGTTTGTATTTATTTGATTCCATATCATTTGGTGAATGAAATGAATTTTTCATGGAGATGGTAAGTCGTATGTATGCATGAATGCGACTTTTATATATATGTCATGTTAAAGAAGTGGAAAATAAACGATACATTGGTATATTATAATACCACTATAGTATCACATGATATATATGACACATTAGTTCATTAAATATGCCCATTATACATTCCATGAATTGCCTGAATGAGTCATATCACTTTGAGGTAGTTGTAGTCTGCATTTCTTCATATTAAATTTTCATATTTACACATGACAAAAAGCATAAAAAATGTTTTTAAATAAAAATTATAGTATCATAGAGTCATTATAAATATAATAAATATAATATATAGATATAGTACCATAATAATGTCCACCATGATAGGTGGTATGGGAAATTTGAAAAATCGCCGTTTTGTGAGGCAGTAGTTTGTCCTACATAGAAACAGTATGTTCGTATCCATTAGTTAGAGGTGTATTTAAATGTATTATAAATCATCATTATAACAACATCCTACTATATTAAGGATACTAGTGTTGTAATAAATTTATGTAATAAAGTGTTTTAGGGGGTTTGAGAAGTAAAATAAATGAATGAAGCTTGAGGGAGAACATAACATCAAATAAGGTAACACATTTTGATTAAAGCTAAAAGGATTTCTTGAATTGACTTTTCCAAAGGTAAGACTTTGATGAAAAAGATTGGGCTGTTGGGAGACTATTTAGGCATGTGTTGGACAAGACAAGGGGCTTCATAGATATGAAAAATTTGTTAGATGTGGTGTCCATTAATTATAAGGAGGAAGGGTAATTTCGGTATGTCTTGAAAGATTATTTAATTATAAACTGAATTTCAATTTTAAAAGGCCCACTACTCATTTAATTCGAATAAAATATGAGGATTGTTCAAAATAATCTCAACCAATATGTATTATACATGTTTTTCCCGGGTTTAAGCTCATCTTCTAGCTTTAACCATTAGTTAACAAATATAACTCTTACCTTGTCTTCTTATATATTCATACTATATGTTAAATACAGTTATCATAAAATCCAAATAGAACCACAAGTTTTTCATTAATGACATGTTAAAAATTATGTAAGTAATTTCGTAAAATAATTGTTTTTAGGTGTATTATATCATTTAATAAAATAATATTTGATTCAAAAACTCATTTATATCAAATTTTAATCTATTTATATCATAACTATATAGACAATCCATAAAACATGATTATTTCAAACAAATAACATTAATAAAAAGAGAAAAAGTAATAATCATCCATATAATTCATGTATGGGATTAAAAATTTACAAATAAATTTTTTTTATAATATTTATAATCTCATTTATTTAAATCATTTATTAATAAGATAACCATTACATCATCATTATGTCATAAATAAGTTTATTTATTTGTTGTATGAAAATTTTTAATAATATACCATGATGTATGAAATATTTTTAAAATTATAATTACTATTAATAGTCGAAAATATCACTTATATTGCCCCATATGAAATTTTTTTCACTAAATTATTGTTGTTTATGTTTCATTTTTACTTTATAGTAATATAATTCTTATAAAATTTCATTTTCACATCCATGTGGCTCCATGGGGTCCCAAAACCATCCCCATGATTCCCATGGTCATAAATATCTAATCATTATGTTTCAGACATTTGTTTGGGTAGTTTGATATAATAATAATATTTTTTATCCTTATTTACCAGATTTATCCTTTAACGCTGGTAAATAATTTAATTACTGAAGTAATTATTCATATTTGAAATGACATACAATTACCATAATTGGATTAAATAATTAAAACACAAAGAAATTACACTATAAAATAAATTAATATAACTATATAACTATATAAATAAATTATAAGAAAATTATGTTCTGATTTTAAAAGCAATATTATTCACTATTCATTAAAAATGAACTTTATCCAAAAAATACCCAGATTTCATCCATTGTAAATTTTGATGTTCCATTTCTAAATAAGATAATTATTTGATCAAATATAACATATAAAATTGAAAAAAAATATATTTAAAGAGTTTTCTCCATAAAAATGCGTAAAACAATCTTTTAATAATATTATAACATTTCATGCTTAAAATTGGATTCATCATCATATGAGGAATCTAATATTAATTGGATATATATTAAAACATTTAACAAATATGTAAAATAATTATATAACTAAAAATATTCATTCCAACCAATACAATGGCAAGGGGTTAACTACTATTTAAAATAATAATAATAATAATATATTATTTATCAGTATTACTCAATGTTTTGTGCAACATATGCTTTCAAAAAAACATGTTCATGCGCTTTGAGTACGTTATCAGAAAAGGAATCCACTTTAATGTAAAAAATAATATTCTATTTTATTATATTAATAGAGATTAAAAAATTATTATTCTATAAATACTAGGGTTGTATCATTCATCATTTATTTATTAGTTTTAATGAGTTTTAAAATAATAAGTATTTTAATATATATTTAAGCTTATTTTATATGTTTTCTTGGAAAAATGATTTAAAACCTATTTCACTTATTATTTATATTCTTTCATGGTATTTTCTATGAAAATTATTTTCAAATTTTTTTATGTTTAAAAAAGAAATTTTTCTATAAGCATGTTTATTTCACTCAAGAAATGTTTTTGAAATATATTTTAAAATTAATTTATATATAATATGGAATCTATGGATGTTACTCAATATTTTCTAGGAAATGGTCTACATGTTCAATTCATTTGATTTCATTGAATGGGATATTCTTAATTTCATGGTGTTTTTGAATCACATTTCACTCTCATGGGTTATATTCTTGTGAATAATATATCAATTTCACGGGATATGATTGTTATTGAAAGATTATAAATCTGAATATTTTTTATAGGATATGATAATTTTATATGATTTTGATACAGATTTAATTTTATGGGTTACGATTTGATTGTTAATGATTTTATGTAGAGTGTATGTATGACTTCGTATGAAACTGTTGGTCCTTATATCTCTTTATAATTCATTCAATAAAGATTTATATCTTCTTAGATTCTCATGGTTGGATTGAGAAATAAAATCAGTCTTATAGTATAGGACTGGATATGGGAAATAAACATGGTTTAGTAATATAGGGTTGGAATTGGGAGTAAACCCAATTTAGTAATACCAGAATGGAATAGAGTGTAGACCCTATTCATGAAATGAATTTTCCAACAATATGGCTATGGAAAAGATTCATTGAATACTACGAGAATCATTTTAATATTATTATGTGTTTGGAAATATTTCCTATTTTATTCCGATATAATACATTCATATAATATGTTCTACATTTATTAATGATTCATGTCTTAATAATATTTATTCACTATTCAATTATTCATGTATATTATCTATGGTATAAATGGTATTATACAGTATATTCAAGATCATGTCCTCCTACCCTTATGGTCACAATTTTTCTTAAATATATCCATTTTCCTTGCTATGAATTTTTGCTCACCCCTTTTTATGTTGCAACCCCCATTTATGAATATATGTTTTATGTTTGATGTCTCTAAATTTGGTCATAGTAAAGAAGAACCAAGTGGGAGATAACTTTGCCCACAAATTTATCATTGTTTTTGTTATCCATGATTTCAAAGCCACTAGACTAGTATTGTCATTAGGTTTCTATTTTTATAATGTCGTATGTGTTCATTCAAAGATATATAAAGTCTATGTATAAAAGTGAGAGATTTTATAATTGTAATAATAGAAAATAATGTGTAAACATTTGAATGCTAGGATGTGAATATTTTAGTGGGAACCCAAAGTTCATGTCTAAGGACACGTTTAAGGATAAGGAAAAACATAGGGACATGTCCTGGAATATTGTTAAATTATATAGTAAGTGGTTTATAGAAAATAAATCCATTTCTAGATAATACAAGTGGATATGGATTTGGTTCAGATGAACGTAGGAGTAAAAACTCTAATGAGATGTTATAAGCCCAAATCAAGATAAAATAGCACACAACAACAGGCTTTACTACACAACTCGTTTGACACTATCTTGGGTTATCATTTGAAAATTACTAAACACTTTGACACCTAACAATGAGGATTTAAAAATAATATGGATATTAATTACATTTTATGATCCTAGGGTGTCATAGATTAAGGAAGGTGTCATGATTTAGAAATACTATATGTAATCATTTTCATAGATCTGCAGTTTTCTTCTATGATAAGAAATTATCAGACAATGCATCTATTTTTAGTTAATATTGGGAATCAGATGAAAAATAATAAACGTTGAATGAGATGGATTTTTTTCTGATGAGAATTCATTTGGAATTATCATTTCAGTGAAAGATAGTGTGATCCTGCCTAATTAGATGTCATTTTACATGATTTTAGATGTGTACTTCAACTATCTCTTTGGACTCACCATGGAAGAGAAAGTAGAAGATCACTCTATGTTTGGGTAATGGAGACCGCATAGGAATGAATATTTTCTTTATATTTTGTCAATAATTTTGAGATAATAACCTATGTGAATTTCTTATTAGAACAAGAAGATGTTTTGATTGGGGAAAAAAGGGAACCAGGAAAGTGACATAATGGAAAAAATGATGAGATCTGTTAACAAAAAGACAATAATATTTGCTTCCCAAATACATATTCAAAGATTAAGTGTTTTTATTGTGGAATAAATGGTCCTTATGTAACTCAAATCCCTAGGAAAAATCACTTGACAGTATTTAAGAACGTAGTGGGAGTAATGGTTAAATTACTAATGATGATGATACTATAGATGAAATGTTAAAGGGAAGAGGTATTGTTTAATAGGATGAGGTAGCCTTGTTGATGTAATAATTAGGTAGATAAATAATAATAATTTCAAGTTATTTAGATTTAATAATTATGTCATATTAATGGTGTTATATATTAGGTCTTTTCAGTTAATGTATTTCTATATTGATTTAAAAGAAGACATAGAATAGTTCCCATGGAATAAAAAAATGAAACACTATTAAGGTGATGCCAATAGAAAAATATATGATTAAGGGAATGATAACCCTTAATAGGTACATTATTTTATGAAAATATTTTTTGGATAATGATATATGTGATATGAATTAAAAAATTAGATGGTACTGATTACCTCTAGAGAAATTATAGAGATCATGACAATTAGTTCAATCTATCAATGAAAATTTTACAAATTCTTTGATTTATTTAATATATCTATTAAATTATGGAATAAATAATCATTCATGTTTTCCAAAAGTATTTATGTAAATTCATATTGTTACCATGATCCATGAAAATTTACCAGAAGGTTATTCATAAGTTTGTAATGTGACAACCAAGAATAGAATTATGGTATATGTGGGATCAATGATTAGAATATTTCAATAAATTCCTTCTAATGTATGGATATTCTTATTTTGTAAGGGTTATAAGGTCAAACAGTAGTATAATGTTTTTGTTAAACATCAGATGAAGTATTTATTTATTGATATTGCACTGAAAGCCATGGTTAAATGGATATTTATTGATAAAAATTACATCAAGGATCCCCATCATATTTTGAATATTATATTAGTGTGGATTCAGAAACAGACATCATGTATGTCGGGTGAAACCCATGAATTTTTGGGGGGCCTTGTGTCTTAAGCCCATGATTGAATGACAATATGTGTTTCATGACTACCACCGAACTATGTGATGTTGGGGATAATGTGTAGTTATTTTTGAAAAATAATTATTTTTGAAGAAATTTTAGTTTTAATTTCATTATTATATATTATGTAATTTAAAAAATTTATTATTAAGAGCATTGATAGATAAATAGTTATAATTTTGATTAATTTATTGCCCTTAATATCTTATAAAAGAGTATTTTACTTATTTAGACATCAATGTTTATTTATGGATATCCATTTGATGAAGTAATAGATTAAATAGAAATAGCTAAAATGAACGACCAAAGTATGAAATTTTTTTATTGAAATATATCATGTAAATATATATATATCCTTATATTATTTTACAATAAAATAATTACTCCACATTTGTGTAATAATTATATGAAAATGTGTTTTCCTAATACATTATTTTTTTTGTGGAACAGATGACCCTATAGATCATCACATATTAATGAATTTGAGACCTTAATATTTTTTTTGGTCACTAACTTGTTTTTTATTGACGATCTAAATCCCTCGCTATAAATATTTAAACTTCTCTTAATTTTCCAATATTCAATCCCAACCATTTTTATCTTACATGGAATCCTTTTTATACGTTACCTTGTGTAACTATTATGTTTCAAACATTCACCTTTTAAGGGATGTTTTACAGTCCAATTTTTTGTTTCCAGTTATAATGAATGAAATGTTAATTTATTAAAAATTTGACAACCGAAATGAATCTCTAGGGAGAAATTAAATTTAAGGGGTTAACTTTGACACTCTGAAATTTTGTAAATTATTTGTTTCCAAAAAAATATATCCTATGTGATATTTTTCATTTCACATAACAATATAATTATTTTATTTTATATTAAATCACCATGTTTTCCATACTTTAAATACAATAATAATTTAATCAGGAACTAAAAAAAATATAAATATTAACTTTCTCTACAAAAAACAATAAGGAAATACTGTGACATTTTATACCTTACACTAAACACATACTTTTCATTTGAATCGTGCAACATAGAGTAGGCATAAATAGCACGCAATACTGAGTTTCTACAAAACATCATTTATTTTTTTAATGAGGGAAATAATATAATTATAATATAGACATTAAAATTAGTAATAAGAATAGTTATAACTACTATTGAATTATTTTTTTAATGGATTTTTATGAATAAAATATATTTATGGTGAAATATATAATTTCTGGTAATGTCCTCATATATTTAAAAATAATAATTTTTTTCAAATAATCCGCTATTAATATCCTTAAATAGAAAATAAGACAATTAATTTTAGATACATTTAGAAATTAAATATTTTAAAAGAAACATCACTTTTGAAGTGCGGTATATTTTTTCCTTGATCCATATTTGGAGAGACTTTCTAGGGGTGGAATGTTTTCATGGGGGGGGGGGGGGTTTCCATATTCATCATTATATTTTTATGTGTTTCTTCTATTTATTTTGAAATAGAATTATTTCATTGTGTTCCCAATGAGTATATTTTGTAAATGTTGAATTTGTTTCAAACAGTAGGTGGTACATGGTTAGTGAATGATTATGATTAATTGTGTTCCCTTTCCTAAGAAGTTGTGCTAATGATTGAACTTTTGAATGGTAGTGAATTGTTGCAAAATGTTACTCAAACTGTGTGGGAAAACATTGACTCTTCATTCACATGATCAGAGTGGCATTCATGGTTTCCACACAGTTTTGACAACATTGAGGGAAAACCGTGAGACTTGTCAAGGGGATTAACATTTAAGAATTTATCATTTTTTCCTCTTTTATTATAACCCCATCGCCTCTAATTTCTCCCCTATTTGGTATTATACAACCTATGCACCTCTATACCTCCTCCTTACTCCCTCATATAATCATTTTAGGGTGAATTTTGTGTGTTTTATTTAATGATCTAAATGTATGTTCCCCTCTTCCATTGTATCACTCATTTTCTTGGATTAATCACAAATTATTGGGATATTATTTATCAGTGGGTGTTTGATATATGTGTGGTTTGATCTTGTGTTGTCTTTCAAAACAAGCATTATTTTGTTATATATTTCATTTTTAGGGTATTTTGGTTGTGTTGTTGCGTTCTCAAACAAATTTTAAATAATTTCCAATTGATAGTTATTTGGTTCCATAATATGACATTATTAGATGAGATAATATTTCTTTCTTAACTTATTAAATGTGTTTTATAATTTAATATATAGTAAAAAAATGATTTAGAATGGATTACTGAATTAAATGTTATGAAAATTGGTTTTCTAAATGAAATTTTCTATATCTCTTATGTGAACTATAAGGATGTTTATGGTACATTTTTCCTATGATAACTATGTGAAATATTTTTATGAAAATATTTAAAGGTGTTAATATGTATAATGGGTGTTTTGTTTACTACTTTATAGTTTACCTATAATACGCCTCTAAAATTTTTACGCATGATAAAAATATATGTTTTGGTGAATATAATATTGCTAAGGTATTTTCCTATTGAAAATGGTGGGATTCCATACACAATTTTCCCACACTATTTACAAATGGATTTTAAAAAAGTGTGACTATACATTACAATTTTTTATTATGATTCATGGAAATATTAAGTGATAGTGTTGATTTATGTGATATGTGAAAGGGAAATAATGAAAAAATGGAATATTGGGAATCTAGATGGTCGAACTAGAACTAGTATGACAGTTGATTTAGATGTGGATGATGCCCTGATTCATCCAATAGGATTTACAATTTAAAATCTAACTAATCATTTGATATTTTTGAATTCCACTAGAATTTTTAATCGGAACCTCTCTAGTGTATTTTTCATATGAATGATGTTGGACCACATGATCATTTGACATGATCATCCCTAGTAAATCATGCATGATAAGAACATTGATGGGTGATTACAGGGACTTTGGTCACTGAGGTATGAGGTTTCTTGAGTCCATATATTTTAGTTTCTTACAGAGATTTTCCTGGGGTTCTCACATGGGAAATGATGCTTATAAGATGTGGTGCTAGCCACCTATATACAATATGCCTTTTTTAACTATTTTACATCATGAAAGCTTATTGGTGAAAATGTGTTTTCTTTAAAAAGCAATTCATGATAATATTTTGATTTTTTTGAAATGAATAAAATGAATTAATGGAAATTTTCATGATGATTGATCTTCTAATGTTGTAGCATGGAATCTTTTCTTTTGGATGGAATCCAAATAGGGTTTTTCTCATATACTACTTACACCCATGTGTGTGTGCATAAATTGTAATTCATGACCCAGATAAAGGCATGATGTATCATGGTGATTGTGGATATTCTTGATAGAGTTCCACTATTTACAAGTGTTGGTGGTGGTGACATGATAATGACAAACCTCTTTATTCATAGAGGTTATTAGGATTGTGTAATTAACCCATTTTAGTTGTTGAACCTTTGTTTTTTGATAAAGATTCTTACAATGAATTATTAGAATTGGCCTACCTCATTTGTTTATGCATATCATTTGTTGTGATGTTAATTTTAATAGGTTAGTTATGATTATAAAAATTGATGAAATTGTTACTGAAGTATATTATTAATATCTAGACACTAGTTTACATCCCATGAGTATCAATGACTTCCCTTCATTTCATACCCCTGATCATGTCGAGTGTCTGGTTTGTTGTAGTACGGACTGGGTTCATGTAAGTAATTGTGTATTTTTGCATAGATTATTTGATGGTTATGTTTTAGGGGTTCTGTTCGAGCATTGTGGTTGGGTTTTTTCATGTAGGTGTATTTTTAGTTGAGGGTGATGTTTTCGATTTTCAGAATTGTGGTTAGGGGTTTAGTTTTTCCTATATGGTTAGTTCTTATGGTTTATTAATATGTTGTGGGATTGGGGGTTAAGATTATATCATGAGAAGTTTCTTGGGTTATGAAATATGATGGTGTTGGGGGTTTTTTTAGGTAGGAGTTAGAGTTAAATGAGTTATTTTTTGGATATAGGGTTAGTTTTTAGATATGGATTTAGGTTTTAAGCGATATATTTACCCATGGGTGGGGGTTAGATTTAGGTTGGTGGGGGAGGGGGTTAGGATTATGATCAAAGAAGAGACATATGTTCATGAATATAAGGGATGTTATGATTGGGATAAGGGGCTATGATTGGAATTTAGGATTGGTTAGAGGGGTTAGGGGTAGAATGGGTTCATTGGGATACATTTACCTAGGGTGTAATGTGTTAGTGGTTAGTTTTATGATGGAGAAAATGGATTAGGATTTGGGATTATGTTCTACAGTATATTTTTAGAATGGGGTGGTTATATTTTGTATATGAGTTAGATTTTAGGTTATAGGTTTAGGATTGGGTAGTGTTTAGTGGAATCATTAGGACATATTGTGATGGTTTTAGAAATTTGGTTAATGACAGGGTTTATGTTTTATGTGATTGGATTAACCGGGGATGATGGTGTAGTATTATTTAAAAGGTTAATGTTCTGTCAACGAAATGTGAATAGGTTTTATAGGCTAGATTTAAGAACATGTTTTATATTTTTGGTAATAGTTTTTAAAATATGTTATGAGGGGCGAATGGATTTATTCAATTCATTTAGTTGGTTTTATGGGACATTTTTTAGGGCATTCTTATGTTTTAGGGGGTGAGGGTTTAGGTATCGGGCTACGTTTAGGCTAGGGGGTTAGGTTTATGGGACAATGTTTTATGGTTTGGGTTTATAGGTTATTTATATATATGGGTATTTAATTAGGAAAAATGTTAGATTAATGGGTAAGGTTATATGGATTATGTTTTGGATTGGTGTTTTTCTAGGTTGAGGGTTTATGTATAATCTTCGGGGTAGGGGATAGGTTTTAGGGGATAGTTTTAGAGGTTAGGATATAATGGGTTAGTTTTTGAGGTTCTATTTAAGGATGGTGGGGTAATGTTAATTGAATAATAAATAATGGTTAGGTTTATAAATTTTGTTTTATTGATATTGTTTATTATAACAGTTAGGTTTAATGTATAGGTTGTTATGAAAGGGTGTAGGATTTTTAATTTAATGGATCATATTGGGTTTGTGGTTTTGTTTTGATGATTATGGTCAGTATGAGGATAATTATTATAGGTTATATTATGTGATATATTTTATATTTTACTTCGTGTTGGTGTTGATTTAGGAGTTATAATTATGTTTTGGGTATGGATTCAGTTTTTGGATTGGTTTATATAGATTAGAAATATACAAGGGTTTAGTATTTAGGTAGCTTGAATGTAAAAATTAAATTAATTGATTTGGATTTGTTGATAAATATTCAATTATGGTTTATGATATTAAAAAATGTTATATTTCATCTAGAGGGTTTTCCTAAGGATGAAAAATTATATATTAGTTTTAGCCTATAGGATATGAATATGTTTTTGTCTTATGAGTATGTTTTAGGAGAGGGGTTAGGTATAGGATGGTAGTTAGGTTATTATTTGGGGTAGGATTTTTTGGGATATAATTAGAATTTGGGTGTTTTATAAATGGTTGGTATCTTTATATATTTTGGATTTAGATAGGGGTTTAAATTTAGTATTTTATAGATTAAGATTAAGGGAAAGGATTTACGTATCATGTTTATAGTTTGGATTCAAGTTGTGATGTAAATTATTTGTTTTAATTTTGGGGGATAGGTTTTAGAGGTTATTTTTATAGTGTGGGGAAAGACTTGGTCTTATGTTTTGGAAAGCAAGAAAGATTATAGGGGGATGGATTATGTTCGAGGATTATGATAGATGTGGATATGGGTGTAAGGCTAGATAGTTAGGTTTGAAGGATGATTTTTTTGTTTTTTCTGTATTGGAAGGACACATGGATAGGTTTTTGGGATTTGAATTAAAGATTATGTTTGAGGGTTTTTATATGTTTTTGATTGGGGATCATATTATTTTATAGGTTTGTTATAGTGTTTAGGATTTTGGAGTAATGTTTTCAGTAAATTAATTAGTTTAAAATCTTAATTTTTTATTGGATTAGATATATGGGATAAGCTTAGGCCTAGGGATCATGTTTATGGTTAACATTTTATAGAACGAGATGAGGCTGGGGGTAGGAGAGGGGTTAGGTTTTGTTTTTGTATATATATATACTAATTTACAATATGAGGGGGTTTGGGGTTAGGTTTAAAATAGATGTTCAATTTTAGGGTCATGGTTAATTTTGGGCATGGATGGGGTGGGAGGGGTTAGCAATAGGAGAGTGGTTCGGTTCCGAGTGATAGGTTTCAAGATTTAATCATACATTTATGGTTTAGGATTCTATGTTAGTTATAATATTGGGCCTAATTTTTTGAATAAGAATTTTTGTTGGGGATAGGCTTTGGATGGGTGGGTATAATTTAGAGACTATGTTAGGAATGGGTGGTACAAGATTTGGATTGGAGATATTTTTACATAAGTGGTTGTGATTTAGATTAATGGTTTCAATTTTTATTTTTGTTAGGATTAGGCTAGGTGGGGATTGGTGTTATTATTCTTTTTAGATTTTATATAATGTGTTATGTCTTGGAGATATGCCCCATGTGTTATTCCAAGCCTTGTGGGTAAGATTTAGGTGTTTTTTTATGATGGGGTTCAATTTTGATGTGAAATGTAATATTTTTAAGGGTTCTATTTAGGGGTTTGGTATATGGGTTATGTTTAGGGGTTTTGTATATGGGTTATGTTTATGTAGGTTGGAAGGTTTATGACTTATGTTTTACGGGTTACATTTAAGAAAATGTGTCAAGTTTAGGGGATTATTTTAGGATAGGGGTTAGATTTGAGGTTTGGGTGAGGATTTTATTAGGTTTTAGTTGTCGATAGAGGTTTGGATTAGGATGGGAGGTGATTGAAATTTTTATTCCCGACAGAATGGTTTATGGTGGGATATTAATTGTTGTTCAGGGTGAGATTAGTAGTTTTGTTCTTTTTTGGGGGTTAGTAGTATCTTTTAATATTGTTCTAGGGGTTGGGTTTTATGGAATAGATTAATGTGTTATGTTTAGGATGGAGTGTGGGTTTTTGTTTAGCCTAGGTGATATATTTTAAGAAATAGCTTTAGCGGTGAGTCTTATGGTGGGGGATTGGTTTAGGGTGGGGGTTATGATTAGGGTTGTTTTATATATTGGTTTTACTGGTTATGTTGAGGCTTGGGTAGTGTATGTTAATTCTAGGGTTATGTTTTTTTGTATTATATAGGTGTTGATTTAGGTTTTGATTATATTGAAGTTTGGTTATGTCTTTGTGTTAGGTTTTATAATATAGGTTTATGTTGGAGGTAGTTTTTATCGGATTAGACAAGGATTGTGCTTATTATTTTTTGGTTTTGAAATTTGTATTGGTGGTACATTTGGTTTTGGAGTTTCTTATGGGATATGGGTTAGGTTTTAGGGTTTATGTTTACAATTTTATCATTTAGTTGGATTTTTTTGTTCAGGTGGGTTTCTAGTGGTTGATATATTTCATGGTAAGTTTGTTTTATGCTGGATGATTGGTATTAATTTTTGGATTTAGGGGTTCATTTATAATAGGTCTCGGTGGGGATAGGTTGTGTTCACTCTAGGGTATTTTTTTTACTGATGAGCATAATTCTTTGGGGGTTGGTTTTATAGGTAATGATTCGGATGGGGCATAAGTATTAGGGGATATATACTATAGGTTATGTTTTATACCAGGGGATGTGATGGTGTTGTAATTGTCTTAGGAGCAATGTTTTATATTTATAGTGTGGAGGATGATTTATGTTAGGATTTTGTGGGTGTTTGGAATAGTCTATGGGTTTGGATATAAGAATTTGGATTATTTTAGTGGGGGATGTTTTTGGATCTTAGGTTTACAAAACATAATTATATTTAGAGTTTATGTACAATGTTTTAGGTTTTATGTTGGGGGTATGATTACTCGTGAGGAATATAATTTAGGAGTTATGATTAGGACATGTAGTTATTGTTAGTATGGGTGGGTAATTTTATGCTAGGGGTTAAGTAGTAGGTAAAAAAATTTAGTTATTGGGTATATGGGTTTATTTTGATTATGATTTGATTAAGGGTTATGTATTGGCTAGGATTTTAGGTTTAATATGGGGTTTGGATTGAGCTTGGTGGTTAGGTTTTTGTAATGTTTTTTATAGGGGTTGATATGGGTTTTTTTAGACTGGATTATTTGGGATTACTATAAGTTTTTATTAGGCTTGGGGTATTATGAGATGGTTTTGTTATATAGATGTTTGAAGGGATTAGGTTTAGTAATGGTGGATGGGGGATCCCTATTATTGGTGTTATGATTTAGGTATTATCGTTTAGTTATATGGTGTGTGAGTTGATTTATTGATGTGTTATGATAGTTAGTGGTTGGGGTTTCTAGGTTCGGTGGGGGTTTGGGATAAGGGTTATCGATTGTGGTTTGTATAAGGGATCTACATTAAAGGTCATGTTTATGTTATATTTTTTGTGTAGATTGGATTCACTATTTTGGATATGTGTTATCTTTTGGAAGAAGTGTTGATTTTGGATATAATTAGGTTTATGGGAGTTAGGGGCTACATTTATGTATGTTTCTCTATTTAATCAATTGAATTATTTTTTCGGGAAATAAATAGGAAACTAGTAATGTCTAAATTTGGGGATTTTTATGGCTAAGGGTTTTTTCAAAAAAAATTGGTTTGGGGGAAGAGGATAGTTTTGATTATTTATTAGCTTTCATTGATTTGGATTATTCATTAGGTTGGTAGAGGTTTGAGGAGGGTTCATAATACATGTTTAAGGTTTTGGGTTTGGTTTTGGGATGATTTATTAAGGAATAGAATAAAAAGTTTGGTTTAGGTTATGGGTAGGTTAAAACATAATAAATGTTTTCTTTAGTGGTTCTGTTTCAAGGATTATATTTAGGATGTATTGTTAGTTTTAGGATTGTGGGTTACCTTTTGTCATTGTAGTGGGTACAGGCAGGGGTGGATTGTTTTGATGTTAGGATTTAGTGGTAATGTTTAGAGGTTAGGATTATGTTGTTATGTCAACATTATGAGATATAGGGATTGTTTTTATAGGTAATGGTTAGGTAAGGGGTTTTAAATTAGGATATTCTTGTGGGGTTTTATAAGGGATCCATTTTGTGGATTATGTTAAGGCTAATGGTTCTGTGTATGGGTTAATATTATCTCGATGTTGGTTTGTTTATATAAGAATTAAATTATGGTTTTTGGTATAGTTTTCTTTTTTAGGATTGGGTTTTACTAGTTAGTATTAGGGTAGTGGTTTTGATTTATGTATGTGGTGCGATGGGACTAGGTTTCTTGGGATTTCATTATGGGGTATTTTAGGATGGGGGTTTGAGTTTGGATAGATGGTTGTTTTAGAGTGGAGGTTTGGTTTAGTGTGAATGTTTTATGGGTTAGCATTAGTTTTTTGGTTAATATTTTACTAGGAGTTTGTTTGAATGTATTTTATAGTTGTTGTTCAAACCAAGAAGATTTTATTTTTTTTCAAAATAAAATAAATTTTTTGTAGATTGATTATTTGTATATATTTATGTCATTTATCATTAATAAATGAATCAAATAAAAGAGTTGAGTATTATTTATGTAGTATCAATATGGAGTGTTTTTGGGAGAATAAAATTTCCACATGTACTGAATAGAGAAAAAAGAAATTTATCCTAATAAGAAAATCAAATGGAAGAAGAAAGAATTTGATTTTAGAATATACTCAGATAGACACCATGATGTGTTTTTTGAAAAAATATGTTTTCAAATTTCATCAAATTACCAAATATCATGATTATTAAAAATTCATTATGATTTAGGAAGAATTTTTATAAAGTAATAAATTACAAGAAAATTATATTTTCATATTGAAATTACTACAAAATAGATTCGGGTAGATGTTTTTTAAAATATTTAACCAAGGATTTTTTCTATGTTTATATAATATGGGTTACATTTTTAGGTAAAGGATTATATAATGAGTTTTTTCATCCAATAAAATTTCTAATGTATTACTATGTCAGTAATTTCAGAACATTATATATATATATATATATTCCTTAGAATAAGTGTTATGAGTTCATCAGACCAAGAAAATATGATATCTACATGATATAGTGGATATGGGAAAATAAGTCTAAAACATTGAAAAACATTACAAAGTATAAATATATAGATAATTCTCATATGAATTAATTCTCATGAAGTAGATTTGAACATAGTGTTGAGGACCTTCATAATAATTTTTAGATGACTAAAAGTATGATGATGTTGAGGTGGATGTTCAAATCCTCAACAATAAGGATATAAGTAACTTGATTCTATGATATATTTGAATAATTTATATTAATAACTAAAAATAATATTTTAGTATGTTCATATAGAAAATATTGACTCTAATTTATTAATATTATTTGAATGTCATTATCCAAATAAATAAGTGAGTTGGAAATTCATACTTTGATTGTGAAATTCAAATTTTGAGATCTCTCTCTCTCTTGAATTATATTTTATGTGATATATTAGTATATAATGGGGATCTAGTGAATTTAGAATTTTTTATAAATATTTATGAAGTTGATTATGATACTTGAGATATCATTTCATCAAAGATTAGGACAACGTGTTCGAAACGAGTAGGTTATATACCATTATTTCCAAGTCATATCAGTAGAAGACACAATGTACTGAGTGAAGATGATATTTTATGTAAATTTATTATATGTTGGGCAACATAGAGAAATATTTTCAAAAAAATTAAGTAACATAAATTGGTCACACATAGGATTTCAAGATAATATGAATGAAATATAAGAAAAATATCAAATTCAATGTAAATTTTGGGGAATTCATGTAGAACAATGATGATATTGTCAACAATGTATGGAAAAATTTATTTCATTTTTCCAAAAAAAAATTAATCACCAATTTTATATATAAAAATATTATTTTTAGAAATACTTTTGTGTTATAATAGTGATGCATATACCATAGTTTTTTTAAAATTACAAAAGGATTATTTTAGAGTGTATTTGTGATATCATAGTTTTTCCATATTATATCAAGGAATTGATTAAATTCTTTAGTAGTTAACTTTTTATTTATGTGTTTACCTATATTTTTTATATGTACTAGTTTATTGTGGATTTAATTAACACTAATGCAATGATAATTTTGTTTTTTGAGGTTAAATATTTAAAAAGGATTATAATTCATCCCCATAGTTGTTACCAACATCATGAATCATCCATTCAATTGGTTTCTGATTATAGGTTTCCATTAATAAATCTATAATCATTTAATGAACATGAAGATTATGGTATTTAGAGATTTTCTCAAATCTAATTAAAATTAGTGGATTCATGTATTCGCTGGGCATAACTATTATATTTGGATGGAAATAATGCTACCCTATTTATTATTGATATTCTATTAAGTTCTTGAATCTGTTATTGACGGTTCAATTGTCCAAATAAGTTTTATAAATTAATAGATGTATAAAAGATAAATCTGAAGTATTATGGATGAGAAATAAATTTTCTAAATTACCCTTATTTCAAAATTTTATTTACAGTGGTTAAAATACTTTAAAAATATAACGAATATATGAGGACATGAAAATTAAATATAATGTAAATTTGGTAAACAAAAATTCCATTATACATTACTGGGGATTCAAGTATGAATATTTTAAAATTTAAGATGAATAGTATTTTTTTAATTCACTATAAGGGTTAATCAAATTGTAGTTGACATAATATGTTTTTATGAAAATGGATGTTTCAACTATTGTGAAAAATATTTTAAAAATTCATCATAATAAATTTATTTCCAATATATTACCCATTTAATATAGTTATATTGATCCTATATTTCTATATATCATTTTCCTGGTACACTCATCACATATGATGTGAGAAGAGAAAATGTTGTCATGAATAAGGAAATTATGATAGAGAAATATTTTTCAAAGCAGCTAAGAATGATAAATTAAAAAAATATTTTTAGGAAACATTTAGTTAATCTTACTATAGAGGTTAAATGAGTTAAATTATTCATGAATTCATTTCTTTTTTCTTCTATAAATATCAATATATTCACTTGTAAGAATCTTTTTGAAATTTTCAAAGATAATATTTATACTAGTGTTAAAAGATGAAACTGTAATGAGGATTAATAGGAAAATATTATATATTTTATGATAAAAATGGAATTGAAATATTGACATTAAGAAATTTTTCAAAATTAGAAAAAAAACGAAACCCATGAAATATTGCCAACCTTTTCAAAATCAAGAATCAATAGTTTAAAAATATGAAAATTTGTTGAACGAAATATTTTACCATATGAAGTTACTACATGAATATAAATCATTTAAATGATGTATGAATAAATTTTAATTTTGAAAGGGAATAAATATGGCCTTGAACAATAGCATCATGTTAGAAATAAATTTGGATTAAAATATATCGAAATCCAAATTCTTAAATTTTTTGTAGAATATAATTTATTTAAATATTAAAAGTATCATCAATGAATATACTCAATTTTTAACAAAAATGAAGAATATGGTCCAAATAATATGTACGGAATAACATGTATTTAACTAAATTAAAATAATTTGATAATGTTGAATTCATGAATAATAAAATATTGAAGAATAAAAATCAAAACTAGATACGTTGTTAACATTGTTAAATATTGTATCTTACAGATGAAAATTTCCGGAGTCTACTGAATATTCCTTCTCAAAAAGGATCTATGGTTCAGAGTAAAAAACATCTTCTAAAACATATGTATTATTTTTTGAAACATGGAAATTAGAATAGAAATTTTGATCTCAATTGATATAATTATCACTGGGGAGGATTTTGGAACTCAATGAAAACATGTTGGTTCAATTAAAAACACAGAAATGAATCCAAATTATATTTTTTGTATAGTTTTAAGTGGATTGAAACAAATAAATTAAGAAAAAGTGAAAATTACAATTTGAATATTGAATATTGGATTTTACATATAGAAAAAATTAGTGAAATATAGAATTGGAAATAAC